>JAAAKM020721499.1:90261903-91539828 GCA_010016025.2 Alatinidae sp. Z8VKAUB7J3
TATGAAATTTGTACTCGTTGCGATGAAATTTCCACACGTAGTTACACATTACGCTGTACTGGCAAAGGCATTCATCACCTATATCCATAGAATTTGCAGTAACGGAGGCGCGCGAAGGTGGGCTCAGGCTGGTCGGAAATCAGCTTCTAGAGTGCAATGGCAAAAGCCCGCCTGACTGCGAGGGAGACGTCCCGAGCAGAGACGAAAGTCGGTCATAGTGATCCGGTGGTCCCGTGTGGAAGGGCCATCGCTCAACGGATAAAAGGTACGCCGGGGATAACAGGCTGATACCCCCCAAGAGTCCAGATCGACGGGGGTGTTTGGCACCTCGATGTCGGCTCATCACATCCTGGGGCTGGAGCAGGTCCCAAGGGTTCGGCTGTTCGCCGATTAGTGTACATTCCATGCTGCACAAAGCGTTCAAAATAGGCTAATAAGGCATATTTGACATAGTTTGCATACACTAGAAGAGTACATACCATGGTGCACAAAGCGTTCAAAATAGGCTAATAAGGCATATTTGACATAGTTTGCATACACTAGATGCCTACATTCCATGGTGCATAGAGTGTTCAAAATAGACTAATAAGGCATATTTGTCATAGTTTGCAGACACTAGATACGTACATTCCATGGTACACAAAGCGTTCAAAATAGGCTAATAAGGCATATTTGACATAGTTTGCATATCAAAGACCTATAATTTGCTTAAAATGCTCTCAAATCACTGGCAGTAAGCTGGAAACATGTTAACAGGACTTGGCAAACATGGTGGAACTGGTTTTGGTGATTGTCAAAATTTAAATAATTTTTGCAAAATTGGCCAAGGTGCGTGCCTTGGACAAAATCTCATTTTAGGGTCACTATCTTCAAAGACCTATAATTTGCTTAAAATGCTCTAAAATCAATGGCAGTAAGCTGGAAACATGTTAACAGGACTTGGCAAGCATGTTGCAACTGGTTTTGATGGTTGTCAAAATTTGACTTAACTGTGGTGGATTACGCTACCAGGTATCCAGAGGCAGTTGCTCTCAAGTCGATTGAAACAGAAAATGTGGCCGAGGCCCTAGTTGATATATTTTGCAGAGTAGGGATACCGTCTGAAATTCTAAGTGATCGCGGAGCCCAATTTACTTCACAAACCATGAGAGAAGTGGGAAGACTATTGTCTATTAGGCAACTGATGACGTCACCATATCATCCGGCATGCAACGGGTTAGTTGAAAGGTTCAATGGAACACTGAAAAGCATGTTGCGGAAGCTTTGTGAGGAGAAGCCCAAGAGGGTTGAGGAGACCAAACACTTTAAGAGCAAATATGAATACAGTATTGAAAGTACTGGTGAACTCTGTGTTAAATAAATTACTTTTTACAAAGAGAAAAGAGTTACAACGTCAGGTGTGTAACATGCGGGGTTCAGGGAGTGCACGTCCTAGGGGCCCCAACCCGATTGTGATATCATGGGGCCCCCAGTACTTCTATATAAGTTTTTATCTTATGCAAAATTTGAAAAAAATGACAAAAAGATAGCAAACTTTGGTTGTGAAGGCCTTCATGAATATGAGAACACACACAAATTCATAAACAAGTAACACTGTTAAGCAAAGCGACTCTGTCAAGGAGTAGCTCTTCTTTAAAAACGCTGCTTAAATCATGACAGAAAATACCTTTCAGATATAATTTAGACAAGGCTAGATCTGCAGCGGCTGTTCTGGCACAAATAATTTATCTTTTCATTGGACCTCTCGGTTTAATCCACAAAGTTCTAGTGGACACTGGCTAGTCTAAAAGTAAAGATTCCAGCCAGGACGTTTAATGAACGACAAGATCTGGTAAATAGGCATTGTGTGGAATAACGTTTCATTTTCATTTGTTCAACTCCTTTTCTTCTAAAGAATTGCTTAAACGCTTTTATGTGGCTACGTATGATTTAATGATTTGCTTGTTGTGTGGGCCCTTTTTCGATAACCGGGCCAAGCCAAGCGGAGTACCTAGCAGAAATTGGCCCTAAAATCATCCGAATCCTGTCTCAACCTTCATGAATCTAAGGAAGGGGTATATATTGTATTGTTTGTTTACTATAGGCCTATGTACCTGATGTAAATTGTATCTATAGATTTGCTTTCACGTATTTCGTGAATAGGTTTATTTTCTGCCGCTCTCGCTGAACGTATCAATCAAGCTATCAACATGTCGAGTTAGATATAAGTAGAATTCAGAGAGACAACGCTGACCAGGAAAAGCTCCTAAAATGGTTCGATGAACTTGAACCTTTTGACTTGAACGAACCATCACTAAAATGCATTGCAGTGGCCTTAGTTGCTGTTGACAGCGAAACTGTGAACTGTGACAACTGTGGATTAGTCGGGGGAAAAAATCAAGAAAAACTTGACAGTATTAAAGTATCAGAGGCTAAAGTAAAGCGGAGCGAGAAAGTTATCACCTTGGAGAGTCTTCAAAGCGTTACACTATTGAAATACTCACATTCCATCGTGCACAACGCATTCTCAATATATTCAAATAGTGTATGAATGCAGAATGGCACTATTGAAATACTCACATTCCATCGTGCATAACGCATTCTCATTATATTCAAATAGTGTATGTATGAAGAATGGCACTATTGAAATACTCACATTCCATCGTGCACAACGAATTCTTATTATATTCAAATAGCGTATGTATGCAGAATGGCACTATTGAAATACTCACATCCCATCGTGCACAACGTATTCTCATTATATTCAAATAGTGTATGTATGGGCTCCCAGATTTTCTCTGTTCACCTAACTTCTAAAAGCAACGATCGATCCCAGAAAGTTGAATGCCACGTATGGTAATCTTTGTTTACTTTGTAGTATGTGATTCTTACTTTCATCAATATATTAACAGAATTGCCATCATGGACCTAAGTACTCCTCTCTTAGTATGCCATTGCCTTCAATGTCAACTGTTCCCAGAAAAGGCTAGCTAACAAACATTGTCACAACTGGACAGATGCAAGCAGAACGCCAGGGACAAACAAATAAACACTACTGTGCTTTTGGAGGTAAAACTATCATATCCACAACTACTTATACTTCATATCCACAACTACTTATCCTTCATATCCACAACTACTTATACTTCATATGAACAACTACTTTTCCTTCATATTCACCACTACTTATACTTCATATCCACATCTACTTATACTTCATGTCCACAACTACTTATCCTTCATATCCACAACTACTTATACTTCATATCCACAACTACTTATACTTCATATCCACAACTACTTATCCTTCATATCCACAACTACTTATACTTCATATGAACAACTACTTTTCCTTCATATTCACCACTACTTATCTACAAAAGAAGGACAGGACAGTGCTTGTTCATTTGTTCTTCATCTATTTTTCATGATATCCCTTACTTGCTTCTCTATATACTACAAAAGAAGGACATGGCAGTGCTTGTTCATTTGCTCTTCATCTATTTGTCATGATATCCCTTACTTGCTTCTCTATATACTACAAAAGAAGGACAGGACAGTGCTTGTTCATTTGTTCTTCATCTATTTGTCATGATATCCCTTACTTGCTTCTCTATATACTACAAAAGAAGGACAGGACAGTGCTTGTTCATTTGTTCTTCATCTATTTTACTCTGTATGTAACTGTATAAATGTATCATTAAGAACGTATATCATTCAGTCAGGAAGGCATTTCATAGTCACTACAGAGAAAGAGATGTACCTTTTTTCATTCACTACTGTACTCATGTATTGTATCATCCTTTTTATCGTATGATATTTGAAATTACTGCAGATATATTTTCTACATGAACATAAATGAGACGATGCAGCTGAGAAGTGCTATTTAACCTCAAAACACATTGCATGTACTCTGTATGTAACTGCATGAATGTATCATTAAGAACGTATATCATTCAGTCAGGACTTTCGTTAAAAATGACATCTCGACGAATTACTAACTTGTGTTTCTCTTCGTCAAATAATCTATAGCCAGTTGAATTTGGTCCGTAACCAACTAATCGTAATTTCTGGGCTTTGGGAGCAAATTTCTTTCGCTCTTGTTCTGGCAGTAATGCATGACCATAGCAACCAAACACTCGAATGTGATCAACTTTTGGTGCACGACCAAAAAATCTTTGATGAGGTGTTACACCTGTCGTTGACATCGGCATACGATTCCTTATGTATACAGCAGCTCCCACTGATTCTGCCCATAAATAATCAAAGGTGCAGGGTCCCATCAAGAAGATACCGTAATGACGCATATCGTCCTGGAGGAGCCCATGATTGGGATTTCCATGAAAACCGCCAAAACTGGAGTCGATATGAAGCCTCTGAATACAACTGGAGGGATATACATCCTGACTGGAGATTCAACAATCAGGGAATGCAAGATCCACAAGGACGTGAAACAAGACGTCGCCTTCAAACTACTCGTGTCAACTACGGCTACTTTCAAGATGGTTCCAGTTATAGGCCTGATGTTCAACACCCCAATAACTATAATTAATAGGGGGGCAGAAGTTTCCATGGGGGTGGGGGGTGGGGAGCACATGTAAAAATGGCTTTAAACCTTATATAGTACTATAGTATCCATTACCTGATTCTAAACTTGACTACTTCCTTTTATTTATAATTTAGATCTGGTGGACACTGCAATCATGTATTTGCACTACTGCATCTCCTCAACCACTGGAGTATGTCAGGTGTGAAAGACATCCCTGCTGAAGTAACTTGTACAAGTGTCCCACAACAATGGCATAAACCACGCCAGCTAAAAATACAGTCTGAGCCTATAATGAAATGCTCATTGGAGGGCCACGAGTTTCGATGTGGTGGGTGATAGAATGTTTAATGGTAGTCTCCTTGAAAGATGGTCGTGAAATGTCGGGAAATTCTTTAAGAAGAGATTGATAAGGTGATGACGTAGAGGGTACAGCAAAGATTGGACTGAGTGAGGGAGTGTGACGTGTGAGGCTCCGGATGGTAAGATTTGTATGTGTGTCGATGAGTTTTTGGTGACGGATATCCACTTTCAGACCAAAGTTGGCAAGAAAATCCGCCCCAAGAATAGGAGAGGGCACGTCAGCAATGATAAAAATCCATGATGTTCCATAAAACCGATTCTTTGACGAGCGCAACAGCGAGAATACAGTTTGGGAACCGAAGTATGGCGATATGGGAATCATTATCCAGAGGATGAGCACTGTGATACCAAAGCGTTTGCTACTTTATTACTTTTTGAACTTAAATCATTGACATTTGCTAATTTTGTAGATTTGGTAGTAGTCTAGTATCGGGTAAAATTGTTATTTTCACAAGTTGACTCAAATGCTGAGAAGACGTATAAGTTCCGATCCTCAAGCGTTTCCTTTACTTTCTTTAAAATGTCTTACTTTGACATGTTTCTACTCATTCTTGTTGCAAGGAGTAAATATTATCTCTCACTACTGCACGAAACTCCTTCCCTTCTGAGGTCGTCAAATTACGGAAGTGATGTAACATTTCCTCCACCAAGTTACTAGAGAAGGTACTGGTGTAGAAATATGACTCGGAGGCTTTGGCACACATATGCACCCTTCTCTTTCCTCCACCTTTCCTTTATGCCTTACCTTGCCATCCTTGTCCACCTCAGCATTGACTCTTCCTTTACTCTTTACCGTTTCTACTCATTCTTGTTGCAAGGAGTAAATATTATCTGTGCTATTCTAAACGCATTGTGCACCATGGAATGTACGCATTCCAAGCATGCAAGTGTCACTAAAGACAGCTTTTTGTGCTATTCTAAACGCATTGAGCACCATGGAATGTACGCATTCCAAGCATGCAAGTGTCACTAAAAACAGCGTTTAGTGCTATTCTAACCGCATTGTGCACCATAGAATTTACGCATTCCAAGCATGCAAGTGTCACTAAAAGCAGCTTTTGGTGCTATTCTAAACGCATTGTGGACCATGGAATGTACGCATTCCAATCATGCAAGTGTCACTTCAAACAAAAATCCACATTTCCAATATTTCATTAATTAAGAATATCTATATAAATACATAACATAGAATCAACACAAGATTTGTTCTACAAGCATGTGCTAAATGTAGAATGGGTGTGGCCAGGGTTAAAGACTATACTATCTCTTATATCATAGGAGCTCACCAGTGTAATAACAGTAACTGTTTTAAGATACCAAATAGTGCAACTCCGTCAACACTCCTTCTTCCTAACAACAATAAGAGATTGGAACCATTATATATTGAAGACACAGATCTTTCAGGGTTGGCTCAGAAGAGTAAAAACTGTTCTTACTAACTTTACTGTTCATAAACGCTTAGCACTGTACCTTCTATTTCTTGCACACCAAGTGAAAAGTATGATTTCTTATCGTCTCTGCTTTTCCTGTGGTTCACCCTTTCCAACCATCCAGTCATGTCAAATTACCAAGGCTGTAAACAAAATATATGACAACATCTCAAATTACCTTATATTATTTAGGGTTGTAAATTTACGACAGTTAGTGGCTCAACGAGGAATTAGAGCAAAGCAGAAAGAGAAAGAAGAAGCGGGAAAGAAACAAGGGCAGTAGTAAAAGATACTTACAATGATAAGGCATGAAGAACTAGGCTACCAGCTTACTTAACGTTTAGATTTTAACGAAAAAATGTCACCGTTAACGTTATATTAAGGCACTTCGGAACCTCACGATCATATTATAAACTCAAATAAACAAATGCAATAGACTCAGTGGATCAATATCAGCAACTGTGGCAACTTTCAATGATAAGGGATAAAGTACTAGGCTACCACCTTACTTAACGTTTAGATTTTAACGAAAAAATGTCACGGTCAATGTTATATTAAGGCACTTCGGAACCTCACGATCATATTATCAACAAAATCTAAGGCGGTATAGACGGTACTTTAAAAAAATTACTAAGACATGCTTTAAACATTAGTTGGATGGACCATATGCCTAATGAAGGTCTATACGGCAATCATCCCAAAATATCGGAAGTCATCAGAGCACAAAGAATACCTCATCATCAACATCATCTTGCAGTCTCGGCCGAGATAGAATTTACTGCACTCTTCCAGTATTTCCTATCTTTCATAGCTCCTAGAAGGTTTTCTTTGGCAATTGATGTATCTCTATGTATCCTCTCTGGAAAGGTTAACTTACGAGACCACCTGTAGAATGTAATCATCCCCACTGTCAAAATATTTCCATCCTTTTGCTGCATGAAAACGAGTTTTTGTTGGATTCCTCAAAAGCTCACATTTCAACTCCCTACTAGATGTTTCAAAACTATTTACTGCTTTGCATTGGTTGTTTTCCACGCATTCATCAAAACATTCCTGTATATCTCTTGTTGTAAGATTTGCCAGACTGTCAAAGTAGCTCTTGTAGTCGACCTCTTTTAAATAGAAATGTGCCTCTCGAACGCAACTTTCTCTCAAAATATCAGCAAACACGGTGACCATTCAAACGAATGTGATAGCAGCGTTCTCTTTCGATTTCCTGCAAAAATGGTTGAGTGAACTCCGTCTTTAAATGTCAAGTGATGAATTTGGTATGATTTCATGCTTAAAGTAAAGCATTTCTTTACCAATTCTGAAGTGATAAAGTTCCCTTGTAAATGCATCTATCACAAATTTGTGAACCGAGCAAGAGTGAAAGCTCGAACTTAACCTGAGTCACTTAACTTGAGTTGTGACTCTGATCTCGTGTTATCTTGACTGCGCTGATCCACTGCTTTCTGTCGCCATCCTTTCATAAAACCAAAAACTGTTTTTAGTGACACTTGCATACTTGGAATGCGTACATTCCATGGTGCACAATGCGTTTAGAATAGCAGTAACAGCCTTTTTTAGTGATGCTTACATACTAGGAGTGCTTATATTTAGTGGTGCACAATGCGTTTAGAATAGCACAAAAAGCTGTTGTTAGTGACACTTGTATACATGGAATCCGTACATTCCATCGTCCACCATGCGTATAGAATAGAACCAAAAACTGTTTTTAGTGACACTTGCATACTTGGAATGCGTACATTCCATGGTGCACAATGCGTTTCGAAGCTTCCCAGAACGCACATAACTACTTGACGAGGGTGGACAACCCTATACGCTACTAAACCGGAAGTGCTCTTTAGGTCATAACGACCTTGCTTACCGGGTGTTAACGACATTCTTAACACAGTGTTCTCTTAATGCCGCTTCAGAAACGTCAAGATTATGGAAGGTATCAGGCAAGATGTCGTAAAGATTTTTGACCGATCGAACTAAGCTACGCCTATATTTGATCGAGGGAATCTTTTTCTGGGTTGTAACTCAAAACTAGTAGAAATATTTTCAGCGTCTTGTAGAAAAAAGCGTCAGTATGACAAAGCGATTACCTGTCTCTGAGAAGAAAGAAACAAAGGTCATGAATGACATCAACAAGGGTTGATTTGTGACATCATTTCACCTCTTTTCCAAATGCTACCACCCCAATGTAAGCCTCAGAGGAAAGACAAGACTCCTACATCTTGAAGTGTTAAGTTCTTGCCTTGTAGGAACTTTTTTTCAATTTCTATCCAGCGAAGTGAAGCGAAGCGTTAGTGAAGAAACAGTTACGTATTTCTTAGAAGAATTACAAAGGAGAACAAAGGTCATAAGTGACATCATGGGTCCCGGAAGGTTGAATCGATGATCTGACAGGCTTTCGAGTAAGACGTGGGCTTTGTACTTGTTGTTTGATCTTGATTTGTCGGTTGTGCTGCCTCTTGGTGTTTAGGAAGTATGTCTGGATCGTGTTTTTGCCATGGTGGATTTTTGAAGTGCTGTGGTTGATCTCTATTTTGTAGATGAGGAGGGAGTTTTGCGGTAAGATCTTCTGTTTTTCTTCGCCAGCTTGAACGGGAGGGAAGTCTTTGTGCGATCGGATTTTCAAGTGCCATTCTCTTTGGGTGATCGTCTGCGCCTGGAATCTGTTATTATTTATTTTAAAATCTATTACCTTTATCATTTCTGGAATCTGTTATTATTTATTTTAAAATCCATTACCTTTATCATTTCTGGAATCTGTTATTATTTATTTTAAAATCTATTACCTTTATCATTTCTGGAATCTGTTATTATTTATTTTAAAATCTATTACCTTTATCATTTCTGGAATCTGTTATTATTTATTTTAAAATCCATTACCTTTATCATTTCTGGAATCTGTTATTATTTATTTTAAAATCTATTACCTTTATCATTTCTGGAATCTGTTATACCTTAATATCACAAATCATGGGAAAATAAACCTGTGTTACCCAAGTTTCAGGCAACTTTAAGACCTGTGTATCTTCTGGCCCAACATCATGCTTACTGATATACAGACATAAGTAAGCTACCTAATGTGGGACATTGTAAGGCTGCTAGCTTAAAAAAGCTTCCCTTTCACCACTGCTTGAAGATATTACCATGCTACTAAACTGTCCGTGCTGAGTTTGCTAGCAACATCCTCACTGATATAAACAAGAGACTCCACAAAAGGAGTTGGCTCAAATTCATAATTCCACTGAAGATACAAAAGTTCAAATAGACTAGCATGGCTGGTCTAATTTAACTATTCATAATTTTTACCTTTAGGATGCTTGCTCCAGCACACAAAATTAGACGAAGGTTAGCAAGGAAATCGAGCTTCTAGTTTAGATGTCGCTATGATTTCACCTGAATATCAAAGAAATTACTCTTCTTGTTGACAAAGGACGATTTCGGTATCATACCCGCTAGATAGCGCGGCATTAAAAAAAAAAACAGAAAAAAACAGAAAACAGATAAAAAAAACAGAAACGGAAAAAAACAGATGAAAAAAAAACAGTCAGAAGTTTTCCTCCTTTTTTCTACAATAATATACATCCTTCCAGTACGTCAATTGCTTTTCTCCTGTTTTATACAATTATCTTTACCCTTCCACTACGTCAATAGTTTTTCTCCCCTTTTCTACAATAATCTTTATCCTTAGAACTACGTCAATAGTTTTTCTCCTTTTTTCTACATTAATCTTTATCCTTCCACCACGTCAATAGTTTTTCTCACTTTCTCTACAATAATCTTTATCCTTCCACAACGTCAGAAGTTTTTCTCCTCTCTTCTACAATAATCTTTATCCTTCCATCGTCTGTTGCGATGACTGAGATCTATGTGTTGGCTCTTGGCTATACTCAGAATCACTTTCTTCAGACATACAAAAATCAACTTCATTGACATAAAACTGGTCGCCCATCTGAACTTGCAAACCAGAGTGTTCAGTGTCTTCGCCAGGATATTGCTAAGGGTATGGAATTGTGCAGCTTGCAGTGGAGGTAGTTCTCTAAAGACGGCATAGAATGAAGGCCCGAATATGGAACACTCAATATGGCAGAAGGCAGGCTTGGTATAACATTTTGAGACAATTTTTCTTGCTGAAACCTGGCGTTTTTAGTGACAATTGCATGCTTGGAATGCGTGCATTCCATGGTGCACAATGTGTTCAAAATAACCTAAGAAGGCGGTTTTAGTGACAATTTCATGCTTGGAATGCGTGCATTCCATGGTGCACAATTTGTTCACAATAACTTAACAAGTCGGTTTTAGTGACAATTGCATGCTTGGAATGCGTACATTCCATGGTGCAAAATGTGTTCAAAATTACCTAACAAGGCGGTTTTAGTGACAATTGCATGCTTGGAATGCGTACATTCCATGGTGCACAATGTGTTCAAAATAAACCCATTCTGAACTATAAAACTGGAATTCTTCAACACTAGTAGAGTGAGCTTGTTGGATACTACCCCACTTTAAAATTTGGGATAAGGGCTACCACAGCGGGTGGATATCAAGGAAGGTAGAGACCGATTGCCAAATGCAACTCACCACAATTACAAGTTTTAATATTAGGGCTCACCTGTGACCTGTTTGACCTGTTACTTTAAGGAGAGGGTTCCCGGGCCTTACTTTCTTTTTGTCGTTAACACAGTAATCATTGTTGTACATATTAATGGCCAGAAGGGAGCGATAAACGCTCTATACAAGAGTAGATTTTCATCAAAAAGTCTAGCGAAAAGTCGAATGAAATATCCAGTCGTTTGGCCAGGGCTTAAGCGGTTTTTCTCTTCGGACAGAAATGACTGGTTTAAGAGGAAAACCTTTTTATGTCCGTCATCACAACCCAGTATATTGAAATTATCAGAAATAATTTTATTCACCGCTTCATTAAAAGCTGGGTGGTAAGGCAATGTTAACACTCAATCTAATCCTTAATAGGTTCCACATCCCTTGACATACTTTGCGGAGCCAAGATCGCGGACCACTGCCATGTATTGGCTCTCTTAAAATCAAATGCCATAATTGGTCACATGTAGCCTAACCTTAAAAGACACAGTATATAATAACTTACTGTATTTTCTTGAATAGAAGGTACCTCAAATACAAGCTGCCCTTGTACAAGCTGCAGATGAGGTGAAAATTAGTTAATACAAGCCATCCTCAGATATTTTGCTTCTGCATGCTCTATTATGGCTTTTTTGAATTTAAAATTGTAACACTTTCTTTTCCTTGCTTCTGCCATCGTTACAACAACACAAGGATGTAAAAAGGCCAAACACTTCACACTGTTCTGTTATGCAGGTGACGAAGTTTGTTGTTGAGCAGTTCATATGCATTGCTATGCACAGGAAAGAAAGGGAATGACTATTTGTGCTTACGTCAGTAATGCATGCCGCGGCACGGGTGTTGTGTTATGTGACACGTCTACTTCTTAAGAGGGTACTATTGCCAGTGTTCCTTATTTTAAGGGATTCATTAGTGTTTTTCTTGTGGTGATCAAGGGCAGAGGCTGTTATGCAGGTGACGAAGTTTGTTGTTGAGCAGTTCATATGCATTGCTATGCACAGGAAAGAAAGGGAATGACTAGTGCCTAAGTGCTCCCTTGTTACTAATATTGCCTAGCAATCATCTAAACAGTCTTATTTTAATGTTTTACATCTTCCCTTAATATAACGTCACTAATCAGAAAACCTCGATCTCAGTCCTCTAACCTTGGAAACTGTGCCTAAGTGCTCCCTTGTTACTAATATTGCCTAGCAATCATCTAAACAGTCTTATTTTAATGTTTTACATCTTCCCTTAATATAACGTCACTAATCAGAAAACCTCGATCTCAGTCCTCTAACCTTGGAAACTGTGCCTAAGTGCTCCCTTGTTACTAAACGTCGAATTAGAAAGTGGAAGAACGAAGAGAAGAAGTTAAAAAAGGAATATACCTCAATAACATTAATGTAATTAGCTTATACTATTGACAGATTTATAACTGCTGTAGCTAGAATTGAAATGTACTGTAAATAACATATCTTAGTTAGTCCCGAGGACCAAGTGATTTCTGACGAACATGATGTAAGTTAAGAAGGGGCAGATGGAAGAACAGGAGGCGTAGTTAATTAAGAAACTGCAGAATGAAAGAAGATTATCAATAATAAGGGAATACATTGCAAAGCCATTACTTACTTATAGACTTCGTTAAGATAAAACGGAGTGTTCAATTGTTTGCGTCACATGTACAATTACATTTTTGCATTAGGTGTTTGTCACATTTGCATATTTTTATTTACTGGAAGAATAGCAAGGCGGGTGTCAAATCTAGAGTTACTAAAAAGAGGAATAGACGAGAGGGTATTAGAAAATGATATATCTAATTACCTTACTATTAAACTGGTTAATTTCCTATAACAGAAGTCAACTAAATCCAGTATATAATCCCCTCCACATTTGCAGGATTCCTGTGAAAAAGATTTTGGATAAAAATGCCAATAAGCGAGGGAAGCGTAGGCTCCTGCTATCTATTCCCCGCAATTTAAGGGAGACACACTCCCGGCAGGTACAACGACGCTTGCTACAGAAAACCTCCCCTCTTCTGCTCGCTTATAAGTAAAAATTTCCAAAAATAATTAATGAGTCTATATGATTTGATAATTATGACCATAGGATTATCTCTCGCTTACTTAAATGCTGCGTAATAATATTACTCAAGGTCACGAACTTTAATCCTTTGCCAGGTATTGCGAAATCTAACTAGTTCGCAGGGATTAAAATTCACTGAAACAATACAATATATACCCCTTCCTTAGATTCATGAAGGGTGAGACATAGGATTCGGATGATTTTAGGGCCAATTTCTACTACGTACTCCGCTTGGCTTGCCCCGGTTATCGAAAAAGGCCCCACATAACAAGCTAGTCATTAAATCATACGCAACCACATAAAAGCGTTTAAGAAATTTTTTAGAGAGAAGAAAAGGAGTTGATGAGTTTCCTAAAAGTACCCTTTTCCTTGATGCTCGTATTTGTTTTCGCTAACCTTCGATTCTCAACAATGTGTTGCACGTCTTTGATTTGGGTGGGATCCATAAGCTGCAGTGAAAGCAACCCATCTAGGGGTGAGTAACCCCAACAGAAACCCACTGCTGGCTTGCAGTAGTCCTATAATAGGAAAAGTCTAGGAGTAGGCCCTCCGATATAAAACCTGCGGTTGATAGGGCTATCAATCATCTTGCGTCCGCTTGTCATTGGATTCATAGCCGTGGATACTTAGAGGGTAGTGTGTGTGTAGCACAAGTACACATTGCTGCAATCTATCTGTGCAGATATCTCTTCAAAGTCCTACGGCGACGGAGGAGTGGCATCGTATACAGACATCTGTCCCAGTGACTTATTTGCCAATTTCGGTTCCCCTCTTTCTTCATCTGCCCCAGTGACTTATTTGCCAATTTCGGTTCCCCTCTTTCTTCATCTGCCCCAGTGACTTATTTGCCAATTTCTGTTCCCCTCTTTCTTCATCTGTCCCAGTGACTTATTTGCCAATTTCGGTTCCCCTCTTTCTTCATCTGCCCCAGTGACTTATTTGCCAATTTCGGTTCCCCTCTTTCTTCATCTGTCCCAGTGACTTATTTGCCAATTTCGGTTCCCCTCTTTCTTCATCTGTCCCAGTGAAGGTTGTTTGGTCTGGCCTAGTAGGAACACAGTTGATACGAGTTTGATGTGACTTAAGGTGGTTGACGTAGCCAGCTATTGACAGAAGCACTCGCTCACAAGTGTCGCATTTCCAGCTCTGTGAGTCATGGCTGAGACCATCAACTAGTCCTTTGCAAAGCTCTCGTTTTAGAATGCTATGAGACCACTTTCTTTCCTCTAGGGCATTACAACTTTCGCGTACAAGCTTTCGCCACTCCGACCTTGGCATTGTAAGATCTTCCCACATGTCAATGTTGATTTGCAGGGCATTCAAAAATCAGGAAACTATTTAAGACTTCTCTAGTAAATTCGGGTGCTTTCTATATTACTCACATTGCTTTGGGGTTCTGACCTCCTCCTACCTCCTTATGAAAGAAAGAGTTCGTCTATTTAGCTAGGAATGAAAAAAATTAGGCCATGGGAAAATGTTGAAAAAGATTGCATCTTGATGCCTATGCTTCGACAATTGAAGTTGTGTGAGGGAATTTCCAACTGTGCATAGGATAAATTCATTGGTACAGGCGAATATTGGATAATGCAGGAACATCGTAAAAACACACATATTTTAGAATGTGATATTATGGGGCCCCCAGCACTTCTATATAATTTTTTTATCTTATGCAAAATTAGACAAAAAAGATTCACATTGATAGCGAAGTTTGGTCGTGAAGGCCCATATAAATATGATGTATATATTTGGTAAGAACTTAAATCAGTTCAAGTATAACGACTTTAAGATCCAATGTGTAAGTTTTAAAGTGTAAATCTGCCTAATATCCATGTACCGGTATGGAGTTGAGTCTCCGTAAATTCAGTGCCCGTTTCAATCAGTAAATTTCCTTTTATTTAACTCCATTTTTTCTGACCTATGACTGTTAACATCGGAGGTCACCTAGCTCAGTTGGTAGAGCACACGCCGCGAAAGCGTTTGTTACGGGTTCGATTCCCGGTGGTGACATATTTCTCTAGTGTTCTTTTAAAAAAATATTTCTCTATTTCTCTAGTGTTCTTTTAAAAAGATATCTTTTTCTTTCAAGAACGTTTTTGAGACGCGTCGTCCTGCTCTGTGTTGTTCTTCATTTGACCTTAATTTCTAAGCAAAGTTAGCTTTAATTGTTTCATAAAGATGTATCCTTTTACAACAAAAAATGTCTTGGTCTACATCTGCGACGTACGACCTCTATATTCGCTCTCACTGCGACACGTGAATTTATGAACTAATAAACTTTAATGTGTGACAGGTAGTACGTCTTTTTGGGCAACAGGCAGCAGCTTTTGGATGGAATAAACAACACGCGGTTGTACTGTGGGGAAACTGTTAGTTACGGCCGTTCTTACTCTTTTGTCAAGACTCAAGGAAACATTCCCAATCGACCGTAGTGGCAAATATACTGGGCACTTCATAGGACCATATTTTGGATCAGACGAAAACTTGGCAATTTGATTGGAAATGACAATGGTATTCATTTAACGAATGAAAGTTGTAACATGTGGTGCTGAATTTAGCTGAAAAATATAATACACCAGTAACAAAACGGGGTAAGCACGAGACGTCCCTTGGGCCAAGCATTGGCTAATATCATTGTTGTATTCCATGAATCTCGTCTTTATCGATCCTTCCAAAAGCTTTATTTGAATGAATGAAATTGAATTCTATTTGGGGGCGGGAGCATTCCAAAAGTACTTTTGGAAAACCTGGAGAAACTGAGTGCCTTACGTGAAAAAGTTGAGTAGTACAACCACTGCAAAATCTACTGTTCAAAGCAGTGTTGTACTGTTTAGATCTATCAATAGTTTCACATTTGGCCCATTTACACAAACTGGCGACAGGAAGATCATCAACAACATAATGGAGGACATTTCAAAGTCGTTAGGCTGTAAGTTTTGTATGCTTTATTGCATGACGAATTTCATGAAATTTGTATCATTAGTAATGTACATGCATTGTCTATCTATCCATGCGCCCATCCATTCATCTATCTATCTATCTATCTATCTATCTATCTATCTATCTATCTATCAAGCCATCCGTCGATCTGTCAATCTATTAATCTGCACGCTGGAATGTGAGCATTTCAATAGTGCCATTGAGCGTAGTTACACTATTTGAACATATTGAGAATGCGTTTTGCACGCTGGAATGTGAGCATTTCAATAGTGCCATTGAGCGTAGTTACACTATTTGAACATATTGGGAATGCGATCTACACGCTGGAATGTGAGCATTTCAATAGTGCCATTGAAGGTAGTTACACTATTTGAACATATTGGGAATGCGATCTGCACACTGGAATGTGAGCATTTCAATAGTGCCATTGAGCGTAGTTACACTATTTGAACATATTGGTTTCTAATTGCAACCGCTTAATGAGAGCCTACAAATGGCTTATGGTAAATTTAGGGGGATCAGCCTTTTTTAGTCCCAATTTGCTACGCGCCTTTTTGAAACGACGTACAAAGTGATGCTCTTTTTATCATTGCAAACTCTTTCATTTTAGACTCGTGCTATTGGTCTTGGTAAGCAATTAAGCGATCTTTGTGATCAGGTGGAGCAAGTCAGTGTTGAAGCCACGACGTTTGAAATGTTACGTGACCAAGAAAGGAGAGCCATACCCAGACGATTAGAAGTAAGTAGGGGACTGCAAGGCGTACTGACTTACAATTACATGCTTGCAATACATATATTCCATGGTGCACAATGTGTGCAATATAACATAACAAGCCGTTTTTAGTGACAATTTTATGCTTGGAATGCGTATCTTCGATGGTGCACAATGTGTTTATAATAACCTAACAAGGCGTTTTTAGTAAAAAGTAGCATGCTTAGAATGCGTACATTCCATGTTTGAGAATGTGTTCAAAATAGCCTAAGAAGACGCTGTTATTTACAATTGCATGCTTGGAATGCGTACATTTCATGGTGCACAATGTGTTCAAACGCCGATGTGGCACCGATCGGACGAGTGAAGGAGTTGCACAGTGACAACGGCACAGAATATATGAGCCAAGCATTTCAAAGAATTCTTTTAGACAACGGTATCAAGGAAACATCGACGGCACCTTATTCACCATATCAAAATGGAAAGTCTGAAAGAAGTTGGAGGAGTCTTATGGAAATGGCACGATGCCTACGATCTGAAGCTGACATACCAAAATCATTATGGTCATACTCCGTACGATACGCACAATACTTGAGAAACAGAAGCTTTCAAAGACGTACAAATGCTACAGCGTATATCTCTGCTTTAGTTAGTAAATCATACATACAAATAAAGAATGACTGATGGTGGTGGTGAAGAAGATGATAAAAAGGCTCATAGTGACCGTAAAACAGCACAGAGGGGATGCTTCTTTCTACTAACTGTGGGAGTAGCTATTTCGCTCTATGCTCTTTTATCTGGACATTCAAACCAGGAATCGGGATTAAATTTAGACAAGGAGAGAAGAAGCAAAGATCTTAGTTCGGAAGAATCAAAGGAGTTGCAATATCATGCGCTTGCTATGGATCGCGTTGATCAAAAAAGATTGAAGGTGGGTTGGTAATGCCAATTATTGGCTACATGTTTTTCTTCGTCCAGGTGGAAGTAAAAGACATGGATGTCCTGTTTAAAGTTTCCCTCACATAAATTAATGTCCCATAACCTTTTCCCGTGTTGGATCGTAGTCCTCAAAATGTTGTGACGAGTAGGATACCCTTTCTATTTTTTATACTTTTTGTTTAGTTTCCTGTTCCTTTTTTGCAATCGGTGTCAGTTTACGTGGGTTGGTAATGCCAATTATTGGCTACATGTTTTTCTTCGTCCAGGTGGAAGTAAAAGACATGGATGTGATTTATTTTAAGATTTGAACTAACCAGCATCAACTAGAGCTACTTTCGATTGACCTAAGAGGCTATGGGCGCCCGGCCAAAGGGGCTTAGGGGGGCTGTAGCCCCCAGTATGTTAAAATGTTATATTTTTGGAGGCCCTTTTATAATCCCTTAATAAGAAATAAAAATGAATAAATTTAAGTCTTACAAGTCCTCTGAATTAGCGTTGGCATTCCTGCAGAAATAAAGTGCTTTAAGCAGATATTTCAGCGAACGCAAGTTGATGTCCTCAATGCCAGGAAATGTGCAGACATGTTGTTTCTATTGATATAGAGGCAGTCACAATGAAATGGTTTATTTTTTTTAAGAACTCTAGTTGTTTTCTTCTCTCCTTTGTGTATGGATTTTCTCATTATTTGTTCTTGAAGTCATTTTGTGAGGAATATAGCAAGGGTTTATCCATTTATCCAGTACGTAACATGCGGGGGCATACAGCCTCTGATGTATCAATTCAAATTTAAATGATGCACAAGGGAGATGCCAAAAAGGTTGTCAGCAAAAGTGCCAAAATTTTGAATTTTATCAAGTTTCAAATCATGACCAATCCTTGTTACAACATAAATGTTCAAATATCATAGAACCAATTCAGCTCTGGTGAAGATCAGTACCTCGACGGATGCTGCTGCTCGATTCCTGTCTTTTCCTATCAGGTCTATGTGTTTCCTATCTTGGCTCATATACTTGTTTGCAGTCTCTTTAACCCATTCAGGCACTGTTGCAGAAAACAGCAAAGTCTGCGGTTTGACCTCTGTGAAATGAAAGTATTGTAAACATTAATTTATTGTACTCATCATATAACCTCGTCTGTGTGACGAAGACATATTACAATGACTTACTAAAGCTTTCACCTCCCAGTAAGCAGTGTGGCCACTCACTGATTGCACCCCTGATATTCTATTACAGGCACCAGATCCTCCTTAAATGTTTTGCCACTCCTAGCCGCCAGGGACCTTCATGTCTACATTTATATATGTTACCAAGAAGCCATATTTGTAGGCTATAGCATGTACAATGGTAAGGTTACTGGGTAGTTTGAACAAATTGGGGAATTGTTTTTTCTGTGTATTACAGTGTCAGCAGGCCTATAACCAACCACGCCTATCATGGGGCGTGCATGTTCTAGAGTATTTTGAGATGGATGGTAGACTTTATTCAGATTTCCTACGTCAGCGCAAAAAAGCCTATTGTCTACTCAATCACCTCTTATGTAAGCTGCTAAGTAGAACGAAATATAAATATTATGAATTATCTTCAGCACATTCATGACGCAGCCCCATTTATTTTAACCCCCTTGATCAATTTTCAAAACTGTTTCCACCCCACCCCGTCTATGAGGCATCCAAGAGTAATGGATTTCGGGCCATGTTCACGGCAAGGAAACGGCTGCAAATAGCACGACACACTTGTAGAGAGTCACGACATTTTATCTCATATTGTATTGAACAGGTTAAAGCCACATATCGACCCCAAACTTAGAAGAAATCAAAATGGTTTCAGAACGGAAAGGTCTACGATTACTCAAATACTGACATTACGTCGAATGATAGGGGGCATAAAATCCAAAACATTAACAGCTGTGATGACATTTCTAGATTTCAGAAAAGCTTTCGACTCAATACATAGAGAAAAACAAATGGAAGTGTTACAGGCATATGGGGTACCACAAGAAATTGTAGCTGCCATAAACATCCTCTATACAAACACAATGGCCCAAGTACTATCACCTGACGGAGACAAGTGTCACTAAAAACAGCTTTTGGTGCTATTCTAAAAGCATTGTGCACCATGGAATGTACGCATTCTAAGCATGCATGTGTCACTAAAAATAGCTTTTGGTGCTCTTCTAAACGCATTATGCACTATGGAATGAACACAATCAAAGCATGCAAGTGTCACTAAAAACAGCTTTTGGTGCTCTTCTAAACGCATTGTGCACTATGGAATGTACGCATTCAAAGCATGCAAGTGTCACTTAAATCAGGTTTTGATGCTATTCTAAACTTATTGTGCACCATGGAATGTACGCATTCTAACAGCTTCACTTGAAGTGGAATTGAAAGCGTGTGTTGATAGGTTTACAGATACAGCATTTATGTATTAGTACAGAGAACAGAATTAATTAACTGCTAAATATAGATAGAGAGGGAAAATCCCTATCATGCAATAGGTACATAATAGCAATGGATGATGTAAGAATCACGACCGAGTCGTCTTTTCGTAGCAATATTTCTTTTTCTATTCTGCTCTGAGTAGAGCTCCTTTAGGTCAGTATTTCTTAATGGGGTTCCGGGGACACACTTAGAGAATATCTGAGATTTTAAAGGGGGTTTTCACTAACGATGCAATTAAAGAATATAATGGACGGTATGTTGATTTCGCAATTCTACTATAAATAGAGACGAAGGAAACTCATCTCAATCTTTCATCTATTTACTGAATCGCTTGCTGCTAGTACACACTACAACTAAAGAATGATGGCTGTGAGTAGAGATTTCATCAATATACCTTTTAATATTCTTTATATTCGAAATGTTTCATTCGATTGCTACGACGAAATGTATGAATGACGCACGGCGCAGGACGCAGGAGTATTCTTTGTCTAATTCCATATTCGCATTTTTCCTAGTAGTAGTAGTAGTAGTAGTAATAGCAGTAGTAGTAGTAGTAGTAGTAGTAGTAGTAGTAGCAGTAGTAGTAGTAATAGTAGTAGTAGTAGTAGTAGTAGTAGTAGCAGCAGCAGCAGTAGTAGTAGTAGTAGTAGTAGTAGTAGTAATAGTAGCAGTAGTGGTGGTAGTAGTAGTAGCAGTAATAGTAGTAGCAGTAATAGTAGTAGTACTAACACTAGTAGTAGTAGTAGTAGTAGTAGTAGCAGTAGTAGCAGTAATAGTAGTAATACTAACACTAGTAGTAGCAGTAGCAATTTTAGCAAAGTTAAAGTAACAAATAGATCACATTTGCATTTTTCAGTTAAAGTTAGTTATTCGCTTAAAGTGTTGAAGGTAAAGAAAATAAAGTTAAGAGACTTTAAGGGTAAGTATCTTGAGTTGAGCCGTAGGAGAGGCGCTGAAGGATTTGATGCAATGAAGCCAAAGTGACCACGATTTGTCTTTACCGAGTGAATACTATAAATCAAAAAAGAGTATACAGTCGTTTTTATGAATTGTAGGCGTATATTTTTAACGTGCTAAGGTTTACATTAGGAAAAGTTCTGACCATTGGAAAATAATTTTCTCAAAATCTAAAATATCTTGCTTAAATGCAACGTATACATGTAGAAATACTTTAGAGATACTAAAAGCCCTTTAAAAATCAAAATGTAATTAAAAAAGTATGCTTTAAGGCCTTTTACAAAATTTTTGAAAATTTTGAATATTGCGCAACATTTCATTGCCATAGATGACGTCATCCACACCAAATTGAAAATTTTTTTCTTTCAATTTGTTTGAAAAGAGTTAAACTATAAACGTGCCAAATATCTTTGTCATAGCATTGGCTAATATAAAGTTATAGTGCGTGACAAGCGTATTCATTCCAAATAACTTAACACTACACTGTCAACTCTTTTCTTTGCGTCAACTAAATACAGGAAGTTGGTGATTGTCTAACAAAGCCTTTGTGAAATGTTTGTCCTCTGCCCTTTGGTGATTAGAGATGTTTTAAATCCCACAATAGAAGTGTCCTCACGGAACTCAATCTCAGGACTTGCGCATAGTATGGCACTGGAGCATGAAGGAAATATTGTTATCCGCAAGGCTGATCAAAGAAACTATTCATAAACCGGCTTAAATCAAGTTTGGTTCAGAGGCTAGATTTATAGTGAAAAGCTCTGTAAGAACACAACTGGAAGTTATATACACCAAAATTGTACACTTTTAAATCAATGAGAGGCAGGTGCTCGTAGCATTTATGACAGTACCTGCTCTGCTGTCAAGTCTCGTTGTGCCTGTGCCAACATTTCGTATCCCACCATGAACTTTTGAATCTACATAAAGACATAAAATACACAGGTTACTGAAAGTGATCATACCAAAGTAGGCGGTAGTGGTTTAAACGAACGTAAACGTGCCTCTATTTTTGTCCGTGGTAGGTAAGGTATGGAGTGTAAAGATTTCCTCAGCTCTTAAAAAGTAACCTGTTTCTCATGTCATACGACCACAGAAGGTCCCAAATAAAGACCAAACAGAAACTTCATCTCAAATTTTCGAAACAGGTTTTGTATTAATCTTCATTTATCCCCCCTGACAGTAAACGATTGTATCTTCTTAAGGACAGAAGTCGTAAGGAATGTCTTGTTTCCTCTGTAATCCTTACTCAAAATCGCAGCAAGTCACCAAGATTTGATGACATTTTGTCAAAGACTTTCGTTGGATCCAATTTCTCTAAGGTCGATTCCTGACTCTTTTCAATCATTATCACATATCAGGCGGAAATCCACTTTTAAATAGGGGTTAATTGGCCAAAGGCATTGTGCCCAAGTGAGATTAAAAGATGGTTGATTAGCTGTTCGTTAGTTAAATTTTGTTTTTATTAGGTATTTAGGGAATCTCGGAGCATCCAGTTGTATTGTCCATTTGGATTATTCTTTACATACCATCTTACCTTTTGATGTACCAGGTACGGAAATTTCACGGAATACATGCGACTGTAATCACCAATTTTGAGAAATTTTAAGAGTTAAGGCTTTTCAGATTTTGAAAGGAGCTTTACAACCGATTGACGGCCCACAGCTCAGCCTTCCTGTTAATAATTTTTTCTGATCCACTCCCGGGGGAGTATAGGGACGTAACAGCTATACATGGAGGATACGTGTTTTTTACCATCCAAGTTAAGTCATTGTACACCTTGGCACGGTAGAGACACAACAGTGTTCATACCTTTTTCAAGCATGTTACTGCACGGGCTTCGTACCTCGGAATCTCATAGCCCTTGGATTATGAGACAGCCACTCTAACCACGCAACGACATGGCCTTAAGGTATCCATCGTTGATGTGTTTATGATAGAATCAAAGAATTACAAGGGAAAAGGGTCTGTGCAGCTTCTAGTTGTATTAAGGCCAAAGACGGCACAATCATCATGGACAAAGAAGAAATTCTGAAAAGGTGGGGGAATGTATACAAGACCTATTTAAAGATGATAGAGGGAACAAACCTGTAATTTAGACACCTGTACAGGGACCGGAAATCACGAGGGAAGAGATAAGACGGGCGGTTGGAAAGTTAAAACGAAACCAGGCATGTGGGCCAGACAATATCTCGGCAGAAATGATTCAGGCACTACACGAATATTTGTTGCCATGCCTATCGCACCTTTTCTTCGTGACATACCTATTTAATCTTCCATACTTTCATGCACTAAATTTTCTTTCCCGGCTTCCTCCTAAAGTACTATTCGATCTCTTCCTCTTCATAGTCCTTGAAAAGCACCTTTGTTACCATGCCTATCGCATCTTTTCTCCGTGACATACCTATTTAATCTTCCATACTTTCATGCACTAATTTTTCTAACCCTGGAATCCTCCTAAAGTACTCTTTGGTCTCTTGCTCTTCATAGTCCTTCAAAAGCACCTTTGTTGCCATGCTTACGTTCACATATTATGACATCTTTCGTTTTGTATTAGTTAGAGCAGACTAGAACCTTCACGCCTGCGTTTACGTGTCTAAGGTCATCGCCAGTGAACCTAAACATATCCCAAACTTGATCTTTTCTTTCAGATAATCTCCAAACTTTTCTCCTTATCTAGTCGAGGCATTTTAATGAACTCGTGAAGGAGGCGAGCGTTGATACGTGCAAGAAGACACTTTGTGGGGACGTATCATTGCCACATGTAGTTATGACAAACGTAGATGGAAAGAGAGGATTACTGCTTACATTTTCACGCGAAAACGTTACTTTAAGGAGAATCCTTGACTTAACTTTTCCAGACCACCATTCTCTGGCCTTTCCACTGTGTTGTTATCGCCCTACATTGCACGAAGCAGCCTTTTATCTAAAAAATTGTAATCCACTTAAAGTTTTGTCAAAACAATGAACACCACCATTTTTCAGAAAATTTATAGAAAAATGGCAAAATTTTTTGTTCCGTCCTGTATCCCGAGTAGAAATTAGTTGACGGCCGACATAGAGTGTCGTGCTAAACTAGCGCACGAGAGTGATGTATCCTTGAGTAAATTGAAACCTTGTATTGATTAAAATGCTGTTTCTGAGCAATAGTGAATCGGTATTGGTAGAAACGTACAATAATGAGACTAAATTTACAAAACGAAACCAAAAATATATCTAACATGTCATCTTACCTGTTCGTCTGGCTTTGACTTGGATGCTGCTCTCGCTCTTTTCCGTGTTCCTCCTCTGCTGGGGGTAGTAAAACAGTCAGATCGATCCTCTGCATTAGTATCATGACTTGACGTTAATTCGATTTTTTGTTCTTTGGCTTTGCCATCACCAGAATCCGCTGTCACTAACTTCTCCATTGAATGAGATAGACACAAATGCGTTTTTACCCACTTTGCCGGTGTCCGATTTGAAAAATGTTTTGACAAAACGATTCGCCTTTGCGAGATCTATCGTTTGAGCTATTGGAAATAGCTGTATCATAATTATTGACAGAGATAGACACAAATGCGATTTTAACCACTTTCCTGGTGTCCGATTTGAAAAATGTTTTGACAAAACGATTTGCCTTGGTGAGGTCTATCGTTTGAGCTATTGGAAAAAGCTGTATCTTAATTATTGAATGAGATAGACACAAATGCGTTTTTACCCACTCAGACATACTCTTTAGCAAGTCTCGTTTACCTGTCACTTAGATTGCACACATTCTGCAAATGCGATCTAACGTGCCAGATGATAGATAGTGTTTAATAACAAATACCCTAGGAGTGACGGATTCTGTTCTCAAATTTGTTGTTGTTGTTTGTTCCAGTTCCAACATTCCTAGCAAGAGTGTAAAATGTTGGACATCTGGTAATTTTGTTTTACACTTCAAAGGAAAACCTGCTGCTTACACCCCCACTCCCCCTTCGAAATAACTTTATCACCTCAAATCAGGATCTACTCTCAACATAGTTAACACGATTAATATACAGTCTCTACTTCGTTGAGCCGATAACTTGTTACAAGCTTCAGGTTAGTCGGTTTTAGCACTGTAGTCGTCACCGTGTTTACCTTTGCAATTTTGTTCCTGTTTAGTTACAGACTTCTTCCATTAGTTGGTGAGCAATTCTCTCAGAACAAGTGCCCTTTTAATTTTTGGCCGCACTGACCACTTTGACCTTTCTTTAGTTAAGGATTTGACTTTCATATTGCGCCAATGCAGGTGTCGTCCGCTGTTTTAAGTGTCATAAATGTTACACCATGTTTGAGAAACCCCGCCAGAGTGGGGAGGGTGATAGCGCCATCAAGGTTCAACCCCAGAAAAGGGGGAACCGACGCCGCCGTTTATTTCTAAGATAGAGCAGGATATATTGTCTATTGAAGTTAAGGGGCGTTATTTTTCGAATATCAGCACCGAAGAACAAAAAGCATTTATTAATTTGCTTAAAGATGATAGTATTATCATCAAGGAGGCGGACAAGGTTTCCGCTGTGGTGGTTTGGGGTAGGGGGGATTATCTGGCGGAGGCGGATTTACAATTGTCAGATAATAAGGTTTACAAGTGATTGCTCTATTTTCTTGAAGTGTAAAAACGCATTTTCCTCCTTAGGCATCTTGGTTTTTTGCGGTCCGTACACGGAGCATAATGGAAGATGTTGTTGTAGTATATCCTCGCGGGAGAAACCATGCAAGCAGTAAGGGCAGAGAGGAGGCGAGACATACTGTTTATCAAGCAGTAATGCCTCTTAGAGTTATTGGAGATCAGCAACATATTGATGTGGTGGGAACGATTCCTATGCTGAGTAACATATAGAGGATAGGCTTCTTTATCTTCCCAACCGAGTACGTTAATAGAGAATATCAAAATTTACGGACCTTTGTACTTTACCAATCTTTTAGTATTTTGCTAGCCAAAGTGCTTAACTAATTGCTACTTTGCCTACTTAATTAAATTGTCATTTTCAAAGTACTACATAGAAGTTAAAACTGATTTTACACGAGATAGTCGTCTAGGGCCTGAACCTATTATGGAAGCACATTAAGATCAAAATTTGGAGACTTTTTTTATACAGCACAAATTGTGTATCCTGCAAGCCTTAGTCCTTTAAATATTGCCAAAATTCTGAGTCTCTCTACCTTCTTTCTTTTAACTAGTGAAATTTCAAGGGTGCTTGAAACAGACGTTCTCCACTTCGAGGCCAATGATAACTGAATTTTAGCACCTGTGTCTCTTTTATGATTTTTCACCCACAAGGTACGCTATTCCCATCTAATGTCAAAGGAGCCTGTGTAGTCGGCATACAACGCTTACACAGTCGCATTTACTCATCCATGACTTAGGATAATGTCGCCTAGCTCTCCAAAATCTATACTAGGACTATCAGTTACTGATTCTGTAGTATGAGGATATATTAGGTAGCTATCGAATGGTGACGCACAAATTGGAGTTTTTCAGGGCCTTGCTTATTACCAAATGTTACCGATATATGGTTTCCTTGGCGTTACAATAAGATTGCTTTAGGCAGTGATATTTCGAAAGCGTTTCACCAAGTATCCGTAGCACCAAAACAACACAATTTGCTAAGATTCATATGGTATAATATGGTTTTTTCAGACACGCCCAAGCTAGTTATGTATCGTTTTAACGCTAGTTCTTTTCTTTTAAAGGCCATGATCGATTATCATCTTGAGAAACATGGAAATGCCTTAATTAATCAGCAAGATAAAAGCTTTTTCTGTAGTTGAGTACTATTTGTAAACAATAGACAGCTATTTCAACTTCGGTATGTATAAGAAGAAAACAATATAAGCAGATATGAACTAATGGTTGCAGATAAACCTCGTCAGCGTCTCCAAGTTCTCAATGTTTTAGCCCGACGGACATTTAAATATTATCAACTATATGAGATTTACATGTCCATGGTCTGATTTAAGTAACGTTTTGCGGGAATGTATAGAGTGTAACGGGGTTGTATTTTGGGGCTAGTGTCTCATTGCAACTTGCAGCTGATGGTTTCCATCCGCCTCGATTGCGTCTATTTGCCAGCTAGGTACTAGCCTCGGTGACAGCCTTAACGGACCCACTGCTCATCAGGGGTCTTTGACTGAGAGACTGCCGGCTAGGTACTAGCCTCGGTGACAGCCTTAACGGACCCACTGCTCATCAGGGGTCTTTGACTGAAAGACTGCCAGCTAGGTACTAGCCTCGGTTACAGCCTTAACGGACCTACTGCTCATCAGGGGTCTTTGACTGAGAGACTGCCAGCTAGGTACTAGCCTCGGTGACAGCCTTAACGGACCCACTGCTCATCAGGGGTCTTTGACTGAGAGACTGCCGTCAAAGTGAACACCGAGTAGTTTTGTAGTTGTAGACCTTTGACTTGAATGATCATCTATTCTGATAGAAGATAGATCGTAACTAGCATTTCAATGTCGATAAGATCGAAATAGCATAATACGTGTCTTCTCTCTGTTAAGTGCAAGATGATTTTGAAGTCACCAATTGCTAAGATTTTCGAGATCGGTATTAATTTTGTTAGTCATAGTAGGAAGATCTGACGGTGATCCAGAGTAAAGGAGGGTTGTATCGTCAGCATATTGGTAGGTAGTTGATTGTAAACATTGCTTCAAGTGAGAGAAGATACTTCTAAAGTGTTCTCTACTCAGGAAGTACTTATTTTTCAATAAACATTAGCATTTCCATAATCAAAGTAGGATTCAAGAGCAATTTGATGGCTTCCTGGACTCCTAGTAGATCTCAAAACTCGTGTTCGACTGATTTTAGACACGCTTTGGCATGTAAGGGCATGTGGGTTATATTTCAGGCTGCTTAAAGTCATTTGTTTTTGGCGTTTTCTTTGGGTAAAATAGAATTTTCTAGCCCGCAGATCGGCGAGATGCACTGTTTACATTGAGCTGGAGAATTTCCGGAACGGGATAGGTAAGAATGTCAGTCACTGGGCTCCTTGTGTTTCTGTTTCTGCTTGAAAGCGAGAAATGTCATGGGCACAGAATGCGATGTCATCAGCTGATCGAACGATGAGAATCAAAATGGAAGCCGACGCTGAATTTCAAAGGTAAGATAATAGTGCCTTAAAGCTATGCACTGAAAGATTGCCTTAAAGCTATGTACTGTATATGTTATTGCATATTTTTCTGTGTATTTACTGTACTTCCCCGTACATTATCAGCTTCATTCCATGTCGAGGTAAGTCCAATATCAGCTAGATGAAGACTAGAATGAATTAAAATGCTTAGATCAAGACGTGAGGTGACTCGAGTTTACAGGTGAGCTCGAGTGCATGGATAAAGAAACAGGGCAATTAAATGCATAGATGAAATTAAGAGCTCTGATTAAGACACGAGTAACATGCAGTGTATAATAGAAGGCTAGATGAAGACTAGAATGAATTAAAATGCTTAGATCAAGACGTGAGGTGACTCGAGTTTACAGGTGAGCTCGAGTGCATGGATAAAGAAACAGGGCAATTAAATGCATAGATGAAATTAAGAGCTCTGATCAGAGTAGGCAAGAAAGATGGCATGAAGATAAATAGGAAGAAAACCAAAACCATGCGAAATGAAGTGACAAGGAGGACACCGCAGGAAGGCATCTCTATTGATGGAGAAGATCTGGAAGGTGTGGACCAGTACAAATACCTACGTAAACTGCTAATGCCAGGAAATGAAATTGGTAAGGAGATTGACCAGAGAAAACTATCAGGGTGGAAACAATTTAGCCAGTACAGCACCTTCCTAAAGGATAAGAGAATGCCTATGTGCCTAAAGAAGAAGATCATGGACATGGTCATATTACTTTTCATTCGGAATTCGGTGTCAACAATATATTTATCTTTCACTTCTATTTTGGTGAAGTATTTCCCTCTGCAGCGATTAGCAATAAGAATGAAAATGAGAAAATAAGAACATGCTGAAATTTCATGCAGAAAATAACACCCTCTACGTTATTTAAGTTGAAGTGATTTAGTTAACTGCTAATGGCATGTATTGTATTATCTACCCATCTTAAAGAAAGTTGACAACACTAATGTAATTTGCACAGGATCGCGATTTCCGCTATACTTGATCTGTAGATTTCCGAATACACGCACTCTTTGTACAGCAGAGACTTTACCAGGTAACATTGTTTCACGTAGTTGTTCTTATCTAACAAACTAAGTGACTTTCGCAATCGTCGTTCAAGTCTACGTCTCTTTGTCTTCTCAATGAGGAACACGGCTCAGAAACCGGAACATCTTGCCTCGTTTGCTATGAGGGGTCAAAAGCTTAATCCAAAACGAGTCCGGTTTGTTTTCAACAAGCATTTCAGTTGAAAGACGACTCAGGTACTCCTCATCTATATTATACTTTATCAACAAACACGATGGGAAAGTATGATCATTGGAACCTTTGATCCGCCACTGCAAGAGCACTTCTACGAAAGGGTATTTTCAAGGTCAAAGTGCTCATTTAAATTTATATAATAAACAAATGGACGATCCAATGGCTGCGTTATACCATCGACATATATGGCCTATGATATGATATGACATTCGTATATTTAGATGCTAAAGACTCCCTGATTCCGGAAGTGAAAGAGCTCGTGAAAAAACTTGTCACAAAGCCCGAACTCAACAGGAGAAAGATACGATGCATTCTTCTATCTGTGTTACCTGCTTTTTTAGCCTTTCTTTTAAAACATCAATTTTGTATCGATGTAACTAAATGTGATATAAAATTGAATGGATGCTATTGTTAGGATTATTTCCGGAGAATGATGAAGCTTATGACCGGCCCTCTTTCATATTTTGGAAATCCCAACCGCCCCCTCTCTTAGAGGGCCAGCTTCGTGACCGTTATAAAATAGTTTTCTTCAAAGCACCTTGGCATCATTGCGTCTGAGATGAATATCAATATGAATATTTTGAATGACTACATGTTCCAGAACTATCGTGAATACAAGTGTTCTTCCTTATATACGTTTACAGGTCTATTTTAAATTCTGTCTTACATATTATTGTAGACCTACCATCAATTCCACTTCAAAACTTCTAGTAACTGCTAACAACGTATCCAAGATTGAATGGACGAACATAACCATTCGCTGGGAATGGACCATCAATGTTTTTGCCGTTGATAATGGAAGTCCAAAGCGAGGTGATTTTATTCCATTGACAATAACCTTTCCGGAAAGTTGTAGAGCGTCGGCAAAAGTGATTACAAATCCAACAACAGGAGAAGTGACGTTTAGAGCACCAACACTGAAACTGTCACCATATGGTGAGTATAAGAATAATTGTTAAGGCATTGTTGTTGAATGAGGCAGACCGTTTAGCTGATAGTGCTGTCAGTGATCAACAGGAAATGGCTAAAATGGCTACAGCTGGAGGTTCTGGTCAGTTAAAATCTGAGCCAAATGGCCCAAAGTGTTATAGTTGCCGAAGGAGAGGCCATATTGCAAAGAATTGTCAGAATTCCAAAAGGAAGGATTGGAATAACAAGAATGACGATAGAAAGGTAAGAGGCCAGAGTGCTTGTAAGATTGCCAGTGAGTCTGGAGAATCCAGTTCTTTTGCCTTAGCAGTTGGTCATACCCAGCTTGGAGTAAATACCAACTTGTAAACTTGGCGCCCGACTGCATAACTGTATCTGCACTCAACTTGGCCTAAACAGCAACTTGGAAACTTGGCACCCGACTGCATAACTGTATCTGCATCCAACTGCACCCAGCTTGGAGTAAACACCAACTTGTAAACTTGGCGCCCGACTGCATAACTGTATCTGCACTCAACTTGGCCTAAACAGCAACTTGGAAACTTGGCACCCGACTGCATAACTGTATCTGCATCCAACTGCACCCAGCTTGGAGTAAACACCAACTTGTAAACTCACTCACCTTCCTTCACTAAGTGCATTAATGACATCTCGCATGCGCAATCCAATCTTATCTCTAATATGTAGTAAAATGTTCTCATCCAAATTGTCGACTCCTGTCAAAGAACTGGAATACAAAATGGTATGCAAATTGGTATGCCATTCTCTCGATGCCAACCAAGGATGCCTCGCAGCGTTTTCTAATGTGATTCTCTTTTCTGGTAGTGGCTCTAAGAACCGCCGTAGAAGATCCTTGCAGTCTGGAATGGAAGAAAGAAGAATCATCTATCATCTACTAAAAATAAAGGAAAGTTGTGAGATGGTGTGTTCACCTACCGTATCTTGTACCTAATGATTACCATGGCTGCGTAGGTGCTTTTGGTTCAAGTCCAGTGCTTCATCCCACTATCTTCATGGCAGCCATGTTTCTACTAAAAAGATGTGTCCTGTGCATGCTGTCTGCATGTGTCGTGTGTATGACGTGTGTGTGCGTGTGTGTGTATTTTAACCTTTAACAAACGTGCAACCAGAAGTTCTATGGGAAATGAATATTTATTTGCAGTACAGCAGTACATCCCCGTTTAACCGAACTTCGTTTATCCAGACTTAAATTGATTTGTACAAGAAAGGTCTTGCGCAACGAACGGACGGTCTTACCTGAGGTTTACTTTCCCATAAGATTGCAGCTTCAACTTTGTGTGAAGAAACGTGAATCTACCTGGTTTTCATCACCCTTGCCAAATGCTCTTGCCTAATGCTACTCCAATCTCACGTTGTTTAACAGGAGAAGTACAACTCATTTTAAGATAGAAACTGCTGCATGTATATTCTACTTACAGAGATGTCTTACTTTTGTATGTTCATGGCGTATGTATATTATATTTACCAAGATGCCCTACTTCTAAAAGGACTCATTTCTACTTCACTGCAACGGTTAACTGTAAATGGTAAGACGCAAAACGTTTTCCTCTATGCTTTTTTGCACACTGTAGCTTATTAAGAAAAAGCCGTTTGCATACAGGTCTTGAAATGGGGTCTTGTGATTCCCCTATCACAAGGGTTCTTCCACAAAACGCAGGAGCCGACCTTAGCGCTGCTAATATACCTCTAGGCATTATTTGTAGTCTCCGGAAATAACGGTTCCAGCAAAAGCACTCGACTCTTTTATAAATACCAATGTAATATGTACGCATAAATCAATTTTGCCGTGATTAGACTAATTCAGGAGCATGCCAGAGTAATCGGGTGTATTCAGATGTTATCATCTCTGGTTGAATTTCTCTTGTGTTATTGGGACAATCTTGCTCGACCTCTAACAAAATTTCGTAATGTAAAAAGGTAACTAATGCAAATGACTCGTTCTTGAAAATTATAGAAGTAAAAGGGAGTGTACCCTATTAGCCACCTGCCTATTTTAAATTCCCATAGATCATAGAATTTTGCATGGTGGTGTGACGGGCAAGAAGGGACCTGTTAGGGGGTTCTCTTACTGAATATCAGATCTATGTACATCTGTAATTTGTAGACTTAGTTAGTTATAACGTGCAGCCCTTATGTCAAATTTTACACTCTTACGCAGGTACCCGCAAAACCTTCTTCTGCCATCTGGTACCCAATCGAAAGAATGACTTCTAGGGCCAGATGCGTCCACTCTCAGTGTGCAGAATATCAAGTGCAATAAGCAGTTTACAGTCATTACAAATAAAAGTGGCAACAGTATACTTCCTTGTCTCATTCCAGAAGTTTTAAATGAAATCTATGAGAAGTCGAACAGGACCGTTTAATTGTTGGGCATCAACGGCGTCGCCCAGTTACCTTATATGTATGTATATAAACACAGCAGAAAACGTTTAAGTAGATTGATCTTAGGCGGCCGGTATCAAAATGGGGTACAGGGACAAATACAAGTGGGAGAAATCGGGCTTTGTTTCTGTATTACTGTTGCTAATATGATGGGCCTGTTTAAGGCTTTCGATGTTGGAGAAGACTACACTTTAACGATGTCGTAACGATTGTCCAATCAGCGGTCGACAAAATTTTTGCTTCGATCCCTTTCTTTGTTTGCGAGTTATCATAAATGATGCTTGGTAATAAACCTCTAATTAAGCTTCTTTTAGATGGCAAACATAAGAATAAATATAACATATTGTAATTAAAACATCCAGTTAAACAAGTCAGGATGGCCGAGTGGTCTAAGGCGCCAGACCCGGGGTCTCCGTGGGTTCACGGGCGTGGGTTCAAATCCCACCTCTGACAAAATTTTTAAAGTTGAAGTTTTATTTTTAATAATTTTGGACTAATCTCTTGAAAATATGGTTCATTTCAGAAGTGGCATTATTTAATGAAAATTTCTTTAGTAGTTCAATTTTGTTCTTAGCCAGAAATAAGTTTTTCCTCTCACCTCGTTTATTTATTTCAAGCAGAATTTCCACCATCCCGTTTATTCCATCCGCCCCGTTTATTTATTTTGATCAGTATTTCCACCCACCCCGTTCATTTCGGACATGAGAGTACAAAGCGACTACAATGTGTGCCCATTTTAGAAGGGCTAAATTTACTTAATGAACTATTCGTACATATAATCAAGCAGTAGATTTACCCGTATTACCCTCTTCCATGGAACAGAATCTTCAGCAGAAGGAGGGGCATTTCCGTTCCCTTGATCTCAAACCTAGTACTGTCAATAAGATGGACAACAAGTCCGTTTTTTACGTTTCATCTCACGTGCAACAATTAATCTCAGAGAAGGAAGGAAGTTCCTATTCACAACATTCGATTTGCACAACAGAGCGGTAACCAAATCTTTTACAATGATGGGGCAATACTAGCTACACAATCTGACGGATTATTCCTTGCTCATCGGCTAAAAACCAAACATTTTTCTTACCCAGTACTTTACCTTGACAATTTGTAGTTTAATTAATTAGTTGAAACCGAAAAAAGTTTGCGTTGTTTTAAAGGAGACGACTTCTTTTAGGTGTGATATGTCTGGGTCGTAGGGAAGTTAGGAAATATGCACATTTTTACTTTTAGATTCCGAGATAATGAGAGGCTTTCATTTATTTTGTTTGGATGTGATATATAATGGGTTCACATATTTTAGGAGGACAGCGCGCCTTAGTCAAGTGGGACGTGTGTTTGTTTTTAGAGACGAGTGTACATATGAACACTTTGACCGTGGAGGACCTGTGATTGTTCCTTGGTTGGATGTACTATTAGTGGGTGTTAGTAAGAGTGTAGGAAGTTTTAGTAAGGAGACAGTGCGCCCTAGAATGATGGAATAATACCAAACGTCATGGAGAATAGGTCAAATTTTAGCGGTTTGGAGAACACTAACAAAAATCAGCTAGAGTTGTTACAAATTCCCTTTGCTTACATAAAGAGTATTGAAGTAAAGATATGTATACAGCCTCTAAAGGCCGGTTTCCACTTCCTTGATCACCCCTCGATTCGATCGACATCGACCGCTTTGGACATGCGCAATCTCATCATCGTGGCATCCCCCTCGATCTGCCCTCGATCTCTCGATCGAATTCGTTCAGAAAAAACGATCAAAGTCACTTTAACCTTCTGCGGATACAGTAAGTAATTGTTCTATATCTGTACTTACAATATGATCCTCCTCATTGAAATCTGGAGCCTTGTCGGCTTCAACGTCCATTTTAAATTGCATTGCAGCAACTGAATGCGCTTCGGCGGAAGGCATTGTTCCTCCTGAGGGCTTTCCTCTTTGTTCATTCACTTCATTTTTTAGGTAGTCACCATTTAATAATGAATTCTGCATCCGATAACAGATGTCCTTTCGAATTACAAGCATTTGGGCAGCATCATTATACTTTTGAAGGATGTTATCGCACTGAGCAAGGGGTCATTACAATTTAAGACAATGGAGCGGATAGTGAAAGCGTAACGTACATTCTCTTTCTCTGTGGTGCATGTATCGTTTGGGTATCCGAGATGCATAAAAAATTATATAAAAATGACTAATGAAGCCAAGCAGTTGAAGCGACCAGCATAGAAAAATGAGTGAGGTAATGACGAACGGATATAGGAGGCAGCAAAATTTATAGCAAAAAGATATGGGACATCAAGCATCACAATGAACCGCATATAAAACTATAAGCGAAAATGATGCCAAAAAAATATGCAGTTATATGATCAAGTAAGCCTTAAAATTGATAGAACCGATATCGACTAAGAGGTAAAATCCCTTAAAGTGATGAAAAAGAAAGCCTAATAACGGCTTAAATCCGTAATCGAATTATAGACTAAGAGTTAAAGCTACGTTTAGACCTACACTATTGTTACATAATAAGTAAAATGGCATTAACATACGAAATAAAGTCGATTTCATAAGATCTTCTAAACACATGTCTGAACTCAGCAGACTATGCTAAAGAGCCAATAATAACAAATCAATGATAACTCCGCTGTAGGGTTAACGCTACAAAGCACTGTACATGTCCAGGGCACCCTTAGAAATCTTCTGCGTACCCAAAGTTCAACGGCTTCAATTTTTTCTCTTTCTACTTTCGTTGTTATCCACGTTTCGCTTCAATATTTAACAATAGAAAAATGCATTGCTTTAGTGGCTCTCATCTTGGTACTCAGTGTCCTGTTTTCGATCCCTCGTTTTTGTTGTCAAATTGACCATCGCATTCCTGCCAAGTGTTTTTTGCAGCTAACCATAATTTGATTCTTTTCTCTATTTCTTAGGAAGTACGAAATGGGTTCCAATGCCTACTGCTTGGATATACTTTGTACAATTCGCTTTTGAACAAAATTTCATAGTCGCTTGGTTTCTGCTGCGAGTGTTTGATCTTGGCTTATGTTAACAAACTCTCTAACTCGGTTCCTTTATTATCCAGTGGAGCAAGCCTATTGGTCCTTTCATTATGCAATCGAAGTAAAGTTCTGACTTCTAGTCTCTATTACAAACAAGGCTATTGATAGTTCAATTTTATAGTGTTAGTGTCCGTCTTTTTTGAATCATTTCACTTAATGCTTACACTATTTCAGGCACTTAGTGTAATCTGACCATTGAGATAATACTGTATATGTATGAAGCTAAAGGACGCCGCTCATTTTAAAATATAATTAATGTCAGTTTTATCCAATTAATATCGTGGACGGTTGCTTAGTGAGAGTGTGTGGTTTTTACCCGCATTTATTTTGTCTCATGGATGACCTACTTGCCGCCAGATCATATCTTTACATAACTCGCACCGTGTGATATTGCGGATCAAGTTGTTTGTTCGACTTTGATTACGAGTTATTTGATGGTAAGTGTATTTGTGAGAATGGTAACCTGGTACATCATTGCCGCTAAGGAAAACAATTCGAACACCATCGGTACTCTCAATTTCAAACCTGAACCACCTGCTGTATCAATTTGAGTCTTGTCGAGCATTGCAGACAGCAACGATGAGGTCCCCGACTTTTGTCTCGGTCTTCCAGCTTGCGACCGAAGTAGGCAAGGTACAGAGCTTTGACGCAATCTCTGAATGGTCTTCTGTATTTTTTCACTGTGAATTCACTACAAACATAACAGAAATTGTCCCCTTCGGTCGTACAGCCACGCGATGCCATCTGTGTTGAATATTGCTGGGCTGATCATTTTTCAAACCTTTAGTTACGAGTTTGTTACATTGATCTTGGAGACATAGATATTCATTTTGGAGTTGCCAAAAAGCCCATGAAAACTTGCCACACGCACGTATTTTCTGTATCAGTAGTGTAATAAACCCTTTAGTGTTCAGTTTTGCAACATTTGCCACATAATCCATGTCATAATCACTGCTATTTGGATTGTTCTAGCGCGCTGTGGCAATTTTGGAAAATCATGTAAAGGTCATACCCTTTGGTGTTGACTTGTAAATGGGGGTCAAATAAGCTGGAAAGGTGGATATTTTTCTAGAGTTTCATAAAGTGGGGGCCCCACCATTTCAGCTCCAAATTCGTGGTCCCCCCTGAGCTGAAAATTTTATTCCCCCCCCAACTTCCTGGGGGGGGGGGAGGACGCTATGTATATAGATGTATATTGAAACCAATTCTGTTGTACGGGTCGGAGATCTGGTCCCTGACTTCAAAAACGGAGTCAAAGCTACAATCAGCTGAGATGCGAGTGTTAGGGTTGATAAGAGGAGTGACCCGGATAAACTTCGTTGGTATGGCCATGTGAAGAGGATGAACGAGGGGAAGAAGCCAAGAAAGTATCTTGAATGGCGACCAAAGGCAATGAAAAGAAAGGCAATAGAAAGAAAGGCAATGAAAAAAGGCACTGGAAAGAAAGGCAATGCTAAGAAAGGTAATGCAAAGGAAGGCATTGCAAAGAAAGGCAATGGAAAGAAAGGCAATGGAAAGAAAGGCAATGGATAGAAAGGCACTAAAAATGGCACTGGGAAGAAAGGCCGTGGAAAATAAGGCACTTAGAAGAAAGGCAATGGACAGAAAGGCACTGAAAAAGGCACTAGGAAAAATGTCGCTGGAAAATAAGTCACTGGAATGAAAGACACTGGAAAATAAGTTTGCATACTTGGAATGCCTACATTCCATGGTGCAAATTGCGTTTGGAATAGCACCAAAAGCGGTTTTTAAAGACACTCGCATAGTTGGAATGCGTACATTCCATATTGCACAATGCGATTAGAATAGCACGAAAAGCTGTTTTCATGACACTGGCATCCTTGTAAAGCGTACATTCAATGGTGCACAATTCGTTTAGAATAGCACTAAAAGCTCTTTTAAGTGACACTTGCATAGTTGGAATGCGTACATTCCATATTGCACAATGCGTTTAGAATAGCACGAAAAGCTGTTTTTAGGCATACACCCTGTTTAGGTTTCTGTCAAATAGGTCCCTGCATAGTTTGCTGCCGATTCAAGGGCAAATAGTAGTGCCTGGGGGTTAATAAGGCTGTCTGGCAGAAATGTGACGTCGTCAGCAAAATCAGCATCGGTGATGTGAAGATCAAGACAACCTTAGCTTCTTCTGGGCTGGTATATGAGTCCATTTTCTTTTATTGTATCCGTCGTAATCCGCACGAAGTAATCGATTCCAACGATAAAGAGGAATGGTCCTAGTTTATCGCCGTGGAGAATACCAGCTAGAATGTCAAAGTGAGCATTTCAATAGTGCCATTGAGCGTAGTTACACTTTTTGAACATAATGGGAATACGTTCTGCACGCTGGAATGAGAGCATATTAATAGTGCTTTTGAGCATAGTTACACTATTTGAACATATTGGGAATACGTTCTGCACGCTGGGATGTGAGCATTTCAATAGTGCTGTTGAGCCGAGTTACACTATTTAAAGTTATTGGGAATGCGTTCTGCGCGCTGGAATGTGAGCATTCCAAGAGTGCCATTGAGCGTAGTTATACTAGTTGAACATATTGGGAATGCGTTCTGCACTGACACTTTAAATTTTAGTTTTTAACGCCCTTTTATCCTTTTAATAATCTAAATAACAATTTCATTTCTTATTTTATTTATCTATGGCTTTTTTATCTTTATTTTGGAAATAAAACAGGACTCTTATTGACAGCACTGCTTGTAGCGCTGACAATGTTCACCTCGTATTAATAGTTCTTTTATTATAATATTATTATTCCCCTGTCACAATAATTGGATAGTCAGTAAAGTAATCCAAAGCATATCCTGCCACAAGTGAGTAAGGAAATTTTGGCATTTCAGTCCTTTCTTTGGTAAAAATAATACATCAAAATTACATTTTTTAAGATTTAAATTATTTTACAAAATTAAACAAAATATTAAAATCACTCTAGAGAATACAAAATATAAGTAACAAAAAACAAAGAAATTTGATGGACAGCACTAGTATCATTGATTCACATTGTTACCAAAAATCTTTTACATCTTTTTCAATAGGAAAACTTTTTGCAAGCAAAGACTAACCAAAGTGCTTTCAATGAAGAAATAGAGTGCTACAGAACTCTCTTCAAAAACGACTCTTTAAAAAAGGGCACCGCAGATCCTTTCGGCCCAAAAATAAGCCTTGCTTAAAAGAAAGGAGCCATCAAGTGGATGTATAGGGATATACAAGCTGCCCATTTTCTAAAATTATTTGACACACGAGGTTTGGATAAATTAACATCTTAACAAGAAAATCCTGGTCTTGCCCACTGGTATCATTTGATTGCGAAACAGAAAACTCTGGAGGAACGTTTTCTAATCAAAGCAGCGCTCTTTTGCTCACATTGAAAACAAATCTAAAGTTAAACACTTCTTTCTTTCTTAGCACGTCTTGATTTTGCTCTAGGACACTTTCTTTTCCAATACCTTGAATTTGTGGAAGGCACACGATCTTTGTGGTTGGTTGATAGTGCTTTTTTGGCTGTATAAACTACGCGTGGAGCGACTGCACCAAAACACTTCCCTATGGCCTTTTTTATCTGTTTTTCAAAATGAAGTGAAACGTTTCAATGCCACGGTAGTTTCAAGTATACAGGATATTTTTTGAGGTCCGAAGCTATTTAATTAACCTTGCAGTAATGGACTCTGATTGGTCCAAAAACACAAGCCATTCAGGCAGTCCAATTTCTGATTGGCTCCTTCAAAATACTGTTGGGTATACTTCCCAGGACGTTTATTCCGGACACGAGAGTACTATAATTTGTCGGTGGACCTTTAATTCATTATAAATTTCGTGGAAGTAACAAATTTTAACCTACCTTTTAAATTTTATTTCTAGATATGATACACAAGCTCGCCGACAACGCACAGTTCATTACAACAACTTTTAGACCAGAACTGTTAGAGTCTGCTGATAAGTTTTACGGTGTCCAGTTCAAAAGTAAAGTTAGCCACATCCTGTCCATATCAAAGGAGCAGGCAAAGGACTTTGTAGAGGACGATGCCGTTGAAAAGTAGCGATGTGAAGCAATAACATGGATGTTTACAATTATTCTTCCCTCGCAACAGTAAGCCGTACCATAGCTAAATGTGGCGTAATGCCTGCTACTACGCACATTGGGTAGTAAAAACCTTAATGGAGGAGAAGGCTTAATTTTGACCAGTTTGTAGTAAGACCCTGTAAGGTCTTGCGCCGGTAAGGTCTCTCTAATCGTCTATTTCTTCAGCTTTATTTTATCGTTTTTCACAATCTTGTAAGTAGCATTCTCATTCACACGCGCCTTAGCTTGCCTTTAGATGTTGGAGTGTATAGGTGATTTTTAATTTTATTTTTACTTGATCATTGATCAAGTTTTTTGAAGTGAAATGATTATTTGATCGTTGATTATTTGAAGTGAATGAAATGAAACTATCTCGGTGTAAAAACATTTACTTGAATAGTGAAATATACATTTGACGAGACATTTCCTACCCCTTGGCACCAGACCAGGACTTCCAGTTCTAGGGAGATTACCCAATTTTAGCGAGAAATCACTTCTTTTAGGGACGCTTATTTTGAATATAGGGACAAAGGGAAATCTGGGGTAAAGTAAGGATTTTCAGGGAAATCTCCTCAGTTTTCAATACACATTTACCTTGTCATTTACTCCTGCTCTTTGGTACTTGATTGCCCCCTCCCCTTCGTTGACTTTTGAATAATTTCCCGACCTCTCCGTCCTTATTCCAACCCCCATAGCTATAAGATACCTTCGGGTACGCCTCCAGACCAGACTTTCCCCATCCCAATATCAACAACTGATGACTGCCCTGCCCACTCCATAACCGATTTAAGCCGTGTTCACACTGGTGCTCACAACCGTTTTCAAATCGGTTTTGAAATCGGTTCTAGGCCTTAAATCGGTTCAGACATTCAAGTGCAAAACCATACCAATGTAATAATTGTGGAAAGGCGTTTTCTAGAGAGCATTCGCTGAAGTTACATATGAGAATTCACAATAATGTTACGCCCTATAAATGTAGCGAGTGTGAAAAGTGCTATTGCAATAGGAGTAGTCTGCAAAATCATAAGCTGACCCACACTGGGAACAAGCCCCACAAATGCAAAGTATGTGGAAAGTCATTTTACCGAGAACATCATATGAAGTGCCATTTACAAACCCACAATGAAGAAAAGCTTTATAAATGTGATAAATGTAATGGGAAACATAGCCCATAGTTGGGTGGCATAAAATTACAAAAATACTTCAAATAATAATTATTAATTAAAGTTTTAAACATGAAAGTAACATTTTAGTTTTGAAATTGATAGCTGGAGAAGTTTTTCATCTATTATTTCCAGCCTTATTGGAATAAAATTGTGACACAATACCAGTCTAGTATGTTGGAACACTTGAAGTCAACAGGACATCGAGTTTCACTGGATGATTTTTGAAAAGAACACTAGAGAAATAGAAAATATGTCATCACCGAGGATAGAACCAGGAGCCCAAGCTATCACGCACTTCATCGGTCGATTTACTGGAGTGGAGAGAGTTTTACATGTAAACGACCAAAAATATTTATTAATATACAAAAATTAACTCCGTCAGTTGGAGCCAACCCTAAAGCCACGGGGTTATAGGGGGTCTACGTCTCACTAAATATACCGTTAGTCCCGATTGGTTTCTGTCAAGTTTCAAACAATCATGGACTTTCTTTAACTATTCGCAATGTCAACCCCCCAAAAACTCAGAGCAGTCCTTCAAAGTTCAGAATAGCCTCTCAAAATTTCTTACTCTGGCTACGTGCCTAGTTGTGGCAACGGTTGAAATATAAACAATAGGAGATTATGGATAAACGTGTCAACACAAGGGGCAAAATAGAATTTGAATAGGGATTACGTCAAATTTACCTCGTAGTCGTATTTTTCCCCCTCATTTTCGATCAGTACCAGTTGGGATCCGATCCCAAGCGTTTACAAGGGTACAGATCCAAACTGGTCCACTTCCATAAGTGGACCCAAAATGGTACGGATAGCAGATCCAAACGAGTACGGATCCATCAGGTCCCGTGTAAACGCGAGGCCGATCCGTACCAGTTTGGATCCGTACCTGAACGCTTTGTGCACCATGGAATGTACGCATCTAGTGTATGCAAACTATGTCAAATATGCCATATTAGCCTTTTTTAAACGCTTTGTGAACCATGTAATGTACGCGTCTAGTGTATGCAAACTATGTCAAATATGCCTTATTACCCTCTTTTGAACGGTTTGTGCACCATGGAATGTACGCATCTAGTGTATGCAAGCTATGTCAAATATGCCTTATTAGCCTTCTTTAGATGCTTTGTGCACCATGGAATGTACGCATCTAGTGTATGCAAACTATGTCAAATATGTCGTATTAAATTATGATCTGTATGTGTTTATTATGTCGATTGATAACCAAAAATATATTCCGTGTGAAAACGGCCCTTAATTTGCAATGATTTAGAAAAAATAATAAGAAGCGTAAGTTGTCCCAGAGAGGCTGCTTTCTGGCGTTTTCTCAAGCACTAAGGCCTGGAAAAGTCGAAAAACTTGGTCAACAAAAAAGGTTCGTAAATTATGATCACTATGTGTTAAGTATGTAGACTGATGACTAACAAAACCATTCCGTGTGAAAACTGTCCTGAATTTGCGATTAATTAGGAAATATAGTAACTCTCTCAAAGAAGAGCACAAATGGATCACCAATAACGTAAGGAAACCTCTCTCAAAGAAGAGCACAAATGAATCACAAATAACGTAAGGAAATCTCTCTCAAAGAAGAGCACAAATGAATCACCAATAACGTAAGGCAACCTCTCTCAAAGAAGTACACAAATGAATCACCAATAACGTAAGGAAACCTCTCTCAAAGAAGTACACAAATGCATCACCAATAACGTAAGGAAACCTCTCTCAAAGAAGTACACAAATGCATCACCAATAACGTAAGGAAACCTCTCTCAAAGAAGAGAGTATGGCAGTCTGGATCCTGGTCGGTTGTATCTTTCCTTTCACTCTGATTGGAAGGGGGTGTGGGGGGCAAAAGTAAACTAGCGCCACTTTTTAGTATATGTGGTTAACTGACGTGTTCATGTGTTGTTCCTTCTGCAATTAGTCGTGTTGAAAAAATATTTGCTTTGGCTCGATAATCGGTGCTTGTAAAAAGTCAAAGGACCTGTCTTTCATATGCAAGTACAATAATGTACTTCTGACGATATCGAGTATTGTCTTCGAGGGGTCTATGCTTTGCAAATTGTTTCAGATTCTTTTTCGATCAAAACATCAAGGAACGGTAGTGAGTTGTTGTTGTGTTCCTTCTCAGAAGTAAATTTTAGAGCTTGGTGTAAGCTGTTTAAGTTTTTAAGGAATTCGTCGCATTCGGACTCCTTTTCAAATATTGCAAATGTGTCATCGACATAACGGAAATAAACAATGGGGTTTTGGCAAGATTCAAACAGTTGAAGTTTATGATAGCCAACAAAGATATTCGCTAATGCTGGACCCAGGGGACTTCCCATGCTTACCCCGTTTTGTTGTCGGTACATTTCATTATTGAAGCTGATTTCGGGTGATCAATTTGGCATGTCTATTTGCATTCCGTTTTCGGCCACAGAGAATTGCGATAAGCCGTAGCAAAGCGTTTTCCACTTAACCTACCTGAAATATCTTAATTCATCCTTTCCATAATTTATTCAGTGACCTTTTGGGCCTTGCTGTGAATGATTTCAATGAAATATCTTAATTCATCCTTTCCACAATTTATTCAGTGACCTTTTGGGTCTTGCTGTGAATGATTTCAATACTGAAAAGGGTTAAATTTGAACTTCTAAACGACTTATTATAGCTACCTCTCTTTCGACTTAAAACTGTCTCAAGATGAGCATAATGCTCTTCCTCATTACTGCTAAAAACTAGTATATCATCTACATAGAATGCAACAAATGACCAATAATGAAAACCCTTGTCAATTCGCTTCTGAAAGCATTGACTTGAACTGTTAAGGCCCATTGGCGTGATTGACTGGTAAAGATTGCCGTTAGCACTGAATGCTGTCTTACACTTAGACTCAGATGCCAAAGGTATCAAAAGTAAAACGCCAAATATAGAAACTTTATTGACAACGTTTCGTCTAACAGACTTCTTCAGGTCACTAGGCGTCAGCTCCTAGGCATTTTGCCAACGATCAAGTGTAGTAACTTTCCCCCTTATTTTGCGACCAAAACCAGAAACAGGAAATTCCTAGCGCTGCTGTTATCTGCCATCTTGAATAGTATGCTCTGTAGTATATTGTGCCGAGCAAGGCAAACGCTAATTAGGAGACAAGCAATCCTGTCTCTATTTCTTCACTATTCCCTCAGTACAGGGAATCTGTATTACCGGTATAACACAACAATAAGAAGACTAACAATTCCTAGTACAGTGAACTTAAGACGTCCGACTCTGACCAACGGCGGGTTCTAGCCATTTCTTTATCTGTTGGGATGTGTTGTAGTTGTTCAATGATTGTAAATCTCGCATGCAAGTTATATATATATATTTATCACGGAGTGGAGCATTACCACAATAGCTTGCTTTCTTTTTTCACTAATGGAGCCGAGGGGATTTGAACCCACGACCCATTGGTTTGAATATGGCCCTCGATGGCTCAATGGTTAAGGCGTTGATTTGGTAATTATGAGGTCCCGGGTTCGAATCCGGTCAGCGCCGTTAAATTGCAAGCTATTGTGGTAACGCTCCACTCTTTGGGAGAAAAAGAAAAGAAAAAAGCAGAAGGTCAATCACAGTCGCCGGGTACACGAGAGCTCCCTATTCTGCCATTATTGTGGTAGCGGTAGGTGCCATTTCTTTCTTGAGTCAATTTAGACCTTTCCCCAGCATTATTGATACCTAGTTCACCAACCCTACAAAGATGGATGCGTGAGTGAAGGTAGGCACCTCGTAGATATGGTACCTTCATTGACAGTGATCCTGAGTAGGGTGATTCCCATGAATAGAAGTAAAAGATCAGTATATGCCTACAAACCTGAATCTGAGGAGTCCGAAGAAAGAGTTGAGTATCTGACAAGGAAGATATACAAAAGGTGCTTTACTAATTCGACCAGTGAGAGATAGAGTGAACATATGAATGAATGTCAGTTGTTAGAGTAGGTCACCTAAGAGGTTGTTAATGAGTTAATTCTGACTCTGACAAGGGCCAATGAACGAGTTAGACAGCAGGTGAAAAGTGCATGAGTTGGCAAGTGAGTGAGCATGTGACTGCGTCTGTCTGTATGCATGTATGTATGTATGTATGTATGTATGTATGTATGTATGTATGTATGTATGTATGTATGTATGTCGCACAAGGAAACAAATCACGATATACCGGATAGGTCGCCTGTCTGGCCTAAAATTCTGCCGAATAGCGCAGTGCATAGTTATTTTCTCGTCTATGAAAATATATAACATAGATGCTTTGGGGAACAATAATATCCATGATACAAATAACACATATTCTTTGGAGAATATATCAAGCATTTCTTCCTCTTGTTCTTCTTGTTCTTCATGTTCTTTTTGTTCCTCTTGTTCTTCTTGTTCTTCTTGTTCTTCTTGTTCTTCTTGTTCTTCTTGTTCTTCTTGTTCTTCTTGTTCTTGCAGTCCACACAAGTCCAGACTACGAGTTTTCCAGAAAACATTTCCAGAAAGCCGCAGGTAATCAAATTTGACCTTCAAAATTTCTCTGCATTTAGCCTTTTCTGAGAGTTTTTAAAAGCTTCTTTATATTTCATGGTAAGCCCTATGACTTCCCTTTCATTTCATCTATTGGTATCTTTTTGTGTCTTAGTCAGAAACGGGAAACTGGGACGGCAGTAGCAGTCCACACAAGTCCAGACTACGAGTTTTCCAGAAAACATTTCCAGAAAGCCGCAGGTAATCAAATTTGACCTTCACCATATATGGTCATGACAACTCACAGGAAAAAAACATGCGGGATCAATATGAATTGGAAGTTACCACAAGCACTCGTAGAAATCAGGTGTCTGTAGTTAACTGCACTTCAAAATTTTCTAATTTAGGTGTGCAGATTTGATATCTTGGAAGAGATATATGGAGCAGCATATTCAACAAGTCTGAGAAATGATTCTAGGACAGACGACTATGAACTAGGACATGCTATTTTACTTTCAAGTCCACTTCTAAAGGATGCTAAGCATACCAAGCATCCCCCTGGCTAAGGTACTGCTTATCGGCATGGGCAGCAGCATTGGGCGTCAGGGAAATCTGATGACGCATACCATATATGGGGCGCGTCACAAAAAACGTGTCTAGTGTGAATTCAGCTATATAATCGTGATTAACCTTTAAAACGATTGTCAAACAATCCCGCTGGCTACAAAACGTCAAGAGAAAAAACCGGTTAGTGTGTCAATCACAAATCTCCTATCTTAGTCTACTTGCGTCTTATACTATGTACGATTAGTAGTTGGGAGCCAGTTTGACCTAGTGCTTAAAGCAGCTGTCTCACAATCCAAGAGTTCATACGCTGGAATGTGAGCATTTCAATAGTGCCATTGAGCGGAGTTACACTATTTGAACATATTGGGAATGCGTTCTGCACCCGGGAATGTCAGCATTTCAATAGTGCCATTGAGCGTAGTTACACTATTTGAACATATTGGGAATGCGTTCCACACACTGAAATGTGAACATTTCAATAGTGCCATTGAGCGTAGTTACACTATTTGAACATATTGGGAATCCGTTCTGCACGCTGGAATGTGAGAATTTCAATAGTGCCATTGAGCGTAGTTACACTATTTGAACATATTGGGAATGCCATAATATATTTAACGACTGCCTCAAATAACGAGAAAATAGGTATAGTAATAAAGAATAAGTGTATTAATAAATATCCTCCCATTGCATGTGACAAAACCCTCATACCAGCTCATACATCAAAAGTACATAATCCTGGTCATTCAAATTTTCAGAACATCTGAGACATAAATTAATTGTCCAAAAATTTCAAAAAATTTGACAGCGGAACAAAAGTTATTACAAAAAAGTAATAGTGAGGGATGGAATGTGTCCACTATTGGGTAAGGTAGGTTTAACGAAAGAATGAAACTTTAATCGCAACTAGTAATAAAATAAACACAACATTGTTATTTTACAATCAACTTATTTTGAAGTAGTGGATACGGTTTCACGTGAATTTACTTAAGTCAGCAGCTGAATGTGTTAATACAACTGGACGATGTTATGGAAAAGACTTCTTTCCTGCGCTTATGTCACTTTCTAGGCCTCCTTGCCGTTAAAAGAGGATGTCTAACGTCATTACGGCAATTCTAAGTAGGTCCTTATTAATCCAACCATTTTAAGTATCTTTAACAGATTTGAAGAACACGACTATTGTTCCCAAAACATGAGTAGCAGGGTTTACAACAGATGTGTGGAGCCCAAGACTTGCCCTGATCACCAATTTTACAGTCAAAATAGTGAAAATGGGTGGTTGGTAGTGGGAGGGAAGTGATGATTCCACGCTGTGCAACTGTTGTAAAGTCCCCACACATGCAGCAGAAAGAATTGGCCTTGTTGAGGCTTCCTCGATGTTTTGACGTTGATTGGAAAGTATAATACTAATATTTAGCTACCCCAAAGATGTGTAGCACGGTAATTGAGGGACACCGACCTCCTGTGCTGCCTGCGAGACAACCTCTTCCAATAGCACCAAAAGCTGTTTTTAGTGACACTTGCATGCTCGGATTGAGTACATTCCATGGTGCACAATGCGTTTAGAATAGCACCTAAAGCTGTTTTTAGTGACTCTTGCACGCTTGGAATGCGTACATTCCATGTTGCACAATACGTTTAGAATATCACCAAAAGCTGCTTTTAATGACACTTGCATGCTTGGAATGCGTACATTCCATCGTGCACAATGCGTTTAGAGTAGCACTAAAAGCTATTTTTAGTGATACTTGTATGCTTGGATTGCGTACATTCTATGGTGCACAATGCAGCGTATTTTGAACGCTTTGTGCACCATGGAATGTACGCATCTAGTGTATGCAAACTATGTCAAATATGCCTTTTTATCGTATTTTGAACGCTTTGTGCGCCATGGAATGTACGCATCTAGTGTATGCAAACTATGTCAAATATGCGTTATTAGCGTACTTTGAAAGCTTTTTGCACCATGGAATGTACGCATCTAGAGTATGCAAACTATGTCAAATTCGCCTTATTAGCGTATTTTGAACGCTTTGTGCACCATGGAATGTACGCATCTAGTGTATGCAAACTATGTCAAATATCACGGCCATTGCTACAACCATTGTTACAACCATTGTTACAACGATAGTCACGGCCATTGCTACAACCATTGTTACAATCATTGTTACAACGATAGTCACGGCCATTGCTACAACCATTGTTACAATCATTGTTACAACGATAGTCACGGTCATTGCTACAACCATTGTTACAACCATTGTTACAACGATAGTCACGGCCATTGCTACAACCATTGTTACTGTGGGGATTCCCACAGGTTGCACGGGACTTTTCATTGATGTTTTGTTTGTTATTTAGATAATGAGGCCATCATGGGAGCTAAGTAAACGTTATTTGCGTAATACGTAAATTATGGTAAACTTAAGATTATAATAAACGGGGAGAGGTTACTAGTACTTCACTCGATCGTTGCCAGTCCTCAGCACTTTGCTAAACAACAATCTCAATGATTTATTGTCCCTTCGCGACACTACCAGTGTGGATGTTGATTGGAGAAGAAGGAAAGAAGGAAGAGTGCACTTAGTCTAACACTACACAGCTCTTTCGGAAGCTATGTTTAAACGAGAAGAAGAAGAAACTCATTAATCCTAGAGGCAGGTATAGTTTAAAAGGAATTTTGAAAGCAATGAAGATACTGGCTGATTCTTGGGAGGTGGTAACCAAAGAAACCATCATCAAATGTTTCAGGAAAGCAGGAATTACCCCTAGTGTTCAACAGGCTGCCATTGCTGATTCAGACGATCCGTTTAAAGATGTTCAGGAGAGCTTAAATGAATTGAGACAAGTAGATTCGTCGATGGTTCCAGATAATGTCAAAGCCACTACTCTAGGGAGTTTGGATGACGAAGTTATCACAACTGCAACTGAAATCTCTGATGACGATATCATAGAGGAAATAAGAGATCATCATTTTAAACCAATAGCTTAGCGGGCAATTTACTTGTCCTAGCTAGAATTTAGACTATACAATGCCAAGTTGAATTTAGCCAACTCTAACATTTTTGTATCGATGTAACCAAATATAATATAAAGTTGAATGGATACCGTTTTTAGGATTATTTCCAGAGAATGATAAAACTTCTGCGACCTGTCCCCCCCCCCCCATCCCCTTTTGGAAATCCCAACCGCCGCACCTCTCTTAGATGGCCAGCTTCGTGACCGTTTCCAACTCATATTCATCAACACACATCTGATGCTCTGATACCATTTCCAGGTCGAGAGGTTGCTGTTTGAGGGAAGGGCAAGGATCAGTGCTCTTCGAACAAAGGTGAAGATGTTGACCGAAAGTGTATTGGTCAAACGTTGCCAAGATTGAATGGATTTTGAAGTGATACTGTTGTTGTTGTTGATGTTTTTGTAAGGATGCATATAAATTGAACACAATTCTCTCGAAATTCGTAACAATATTTCACAATTCAGAATCGCCGGTAGTACCTACGTTTTGACTTGCAATAATTACCGTACATTTCACAACATTGCTTAATGTTTGTCCCTACGTACCACATGCGTAGGCATCTGAGGATCATTAATTGAGATGAAAAGCTCTGAAACTTCTGAGTAACAGAAATGAAGTTTCGAGCGAAGAGAGAGATTCTCAGATAGAGATTCTTAGCGAGAGATTTTTAGATTCAAACATCTTTATGACAGGACCAACTCGCAGGGGGGTCTTGCAAATTCATAGGTTTTTCATTTGAGTTTTCTACATTTATCAAGCTATTCACTCCAAACTTTGCATGGGGCATCTAGACTGGATTATCTAGGACTTGTCTGGTCCTATTTTGTGTTTTGACCTTCAGCTTTGTGGAACATGCTAAGGGCAACACTGTCACGCTCTGTTAGAATTAAAATCTGTGGACCATTTCCTGGTATTAAAGTCTCTTTACCCTTTAAAATATAAATCATCATGAAGAGGTTGTGAGCTATTGCCATGTAAAGCATCATCATATTAAGCAACCTTCTCCTCCCTGACTACCTACTACATTGAGCATCCCGTCTCCTTACATCGAGTTTTAAAAAAACGATATGCTTTGTGGAACAAGTTAAGATCAAAAGTGTCTCGCTCTGTTAGAATTAAAATCTCTGCACCATTTCCCGCAAATCATAGTTTTTAGATGGTGCGTTTAATATGAGTGTGCGCTTATCATAACGTGACGTTTATTCCAAATCCTAGTAAGTTTATTATGCATTTAATATGGATCTGCGCTTGTCAGAAGCTGAAATTTATTACAATGCTATCTTTTGGATGTTGCATTTAATATGATGGTGGGCTTATCTAAGGGTGTCGTTTATTCCAAATCCTAGCATTTGGATGATGCATTTAATATGGATCTGCGCTTATCAGAGGGTGAAATTGATTACAAATTTTAGCTTATGTATGCTGCGTTTAAAGACTTCTAAGTGGATCCTAAGGAAAAAGGTTTGCGGGTTTATAGTACTCTGCCAGTATAAGTTGTTAAGAAAGCAAAAACACCGTTCGATAGTATATTCGTTTACCTTTCATCGAGGTATGCCTCTTTCATTATGTTTTCATGAACGGAGATGCAGTAAGCTGTAGTTTGTAAATAGTCAGGATGGGGTAATCTGTGCCACCCAGGCTGAGTAAGCCATTGCACAATTTACCCCAAACTGATTTGGTTATAATAACTTTCACGTTGTTGATGTAACTAAGTTATGTTACGTTTCAAGTCTGTAATTGATTCACAGTAAAAATTAATTGTATTTCAAGAATAAGTTAAAATACAGAAGGGGCGGGGCACCCAATTTCTCTCACAGGGAGAAAACAATTTGAAGAACAGTTCATAAAACTATGCTTTCTAGTCTTAAGAGCTAGATCTTCGGAAGCATTTCTTGCACCAGTCAATGCTGATCCCCACCTACCTCCCGTTACGTAGATATGACCCTGTGGATGCAACCTTTAATAATCCGCTAATATATCTGCGAAAGTTGTATAAATACTGAGAGTTGGAAAGTCCCTCTCTTCCATTTGTAAGAATTCAAAACTGCGTCTTCGAATCAACGCTCTTCCTAAGATGTTAAATACTTTATGCAATTAGCCTAGTTTATTGTATATTTAGTGAACCAAGGTAATGAAAATGTCATGTTTTTCAAGTCAAGTTCTGGTATTATAATATTTGAGGTAAGTCAGGAGATTGTGCCGTTACACATATACCTATTGAAATCTCAAGCATCATCATCATCGTCATCCGGTGCCCTGCTTTATAGCGTTGGCGATCATGTCTTTCCACACATCTCTATTTTGAGTGATTCGTATCAGTTTATATGGATCCTCAGCACGGTGCACATATGTGTTGTAAAGCAAGATGCAACTTGCAGCATGTTTATTCTTGGCACTGTACTCGAAGCTAAACCAGTGTGTTTTGCCCATCAAAGAGAACAACTGCAAAACAAAAGGGATTGCCTCCACGGGCCATTGTTCTGAGCTGCTTTATTACGGCTGGCGAGCGTGTCAGTTGGAGGTACAATTTTCATAGGCCTAGTAGTGGTATTCAGTGCGTTTAAATCAACATCTACTGTCCTGGGTTTATAATAATTATAACAGACCACACGTGTTTCCAAATGACCCAAAAACGTGACCTACGCATTTGTGGGATATGCTGAACCAAGAGAGTTATGTGATTCTTAATACTGAAAGACTGTAGTTTCCTTATTAGCTCCGGATCATTTATCAGGGGAAATCAACAACAAGTTGAACAGCCTCTCTGTGCCAAGTGACTTCTGTAATGCGGAATTGCTACCCGCTCAGTCAATCTGTCCTCTAATCTCTAGTAGCTGCAAAACTGAATTTTTCTTATCTTAATCAATAAACTTGTTTCTTCAACTCTAAAAAGCCGGCGTTTATTTGGGGTAATTATCAGCTTATGCATTCAAAAAGAACACTTGGTAAGACAATTTATTCGAGAGAAAGAATATCAGAAACGTCGCACCACAGCCATAAGAAGTAGTGACTGTGGTCTACTTCTTATGACTGTGGACGCACCTAACTGATTTGACCCAGGTGTGACAAAGAAGACAAAAATCATAATTCTGCTGCAAGTCTGTTTTTCATTGTGACCTCAAATATTGCTGCGATGACAACACAGAAGAAAATCTGGGGTGTCACTTTTCAAAGTGCAACAGTAGCCGAGGCAGCAGGTGCTGCTGCTATGGCTTATAGTCCACTGTTCCAGAACATTTCTAATTGTATTATTTTGCATCATAAGAGGAGTGAAGTCGTTGGTACCAAAATTTATTTATTTTCAAGGCATGTTTGTTACGTTTAGTTCCTTTTTTTCTCGTTATTCTTTACCTACGATCTTTCTTCTGTTGCAGCCTTGGATTTCTGTGCTAACTCACCTTGCAAGAACGGAGCTACATGCGTGAACCTGGACGACAAATTTGAATGTGTTTGTACCGAAGGGGCAAAGGGGCAAAGATGTGAAGGTATTACTAACCGATTATTGTAAAGCATGGGCTGTGTATTAATTGTTCCATATCGTTTTAAATCATGGGCTGTATATTTATTGTTCCATACTGTTTTGAAACATTGTCTGCATATTTATTTTTTCATATCGTTTTAAAGCATTGCCTGTGTATTTATTGTTACATACTGTTCTAAAGCATTGTCTCTGTATTTATTGTTCCATACTGTTTTGAAACATTGTCTCCATATTTATTATTCCATATTGTTCCAAAGCATTGTCTCTGTATTTATTGGTCCATATTGTTTAGAAACATTGTCTGCATATTTATTATACCAAACAGACTACATTTGAGAGAAATTAGAAGTTAATCCGACTGCAAATATATGGACATAAAAGACGATGTATAAATTGCAAGAGAAGGTCAAAAGCTGTTGGGCTGGTCTGATAAATGAACTGAAATTCCGCTCGTGTAGATGTAAATGAAAAATAATTTACGCTTATGGAAAGGTTTCATAACTATCATCATATCGTTTTCATTCTAGAACTGCTTCTGTATCCAAAAATATTTGTTTCATTTAATGAAGTGCTGTGTGGAAGATTTGCCTTGTATCAAACTGGTCATGACTCCTTCATGGACAGCGGGATAAATTTTGTACTCTGCATTGTTATTCGGTACGTTTAAAAAATCTAGACTGATTACTTCATATCTACGCTGGCTTGAAAGAGCACCGTGTAAAAGTCAAGTGACAAGACCGCAAAAAACCTCAGCATCTTAAGGGAATGCATATTTCTTGACCGAGTCACACTTAAGGCAAGGGGGAAATGATGGGTACAAATTTAAAACAGGTTTGAGTGGCGTAATTTTTGAATAACCCTTTAATTTTATCGCAATAATCTTTAATTGTTTGTATGAAACAGGATACTACTTGAAGTTTGGACAGTTTGTCAACATCAACAAGGACCATGCAACCAGTGCAAAATATTATCAAACTTCTGAATTTCATGAAGTTGTGACGTCACACTTAAGTACTCCACTGGTATCCCTTCCCATTGTATTGTGAAAGACACTTTTGAATTATGTGTCAACTATATCTTGTTTTTCAACGGTATTTTCGTCAAGGTGCTTGCGGGTACACAAGTGAGCTCTATGTATGTATGTATGTATGTATGTATGTATGTATGTATGTTTGTATGTATGTATGTATGTATGTATGTATGTATGTTTTGTATTTCCTTGCTTCTTTTATGAACATTTTTGTCCCTAAAAGGCCATTTCTATCGCCCGCACAAAATATACTTTAACGCGTATCTCTCGCACCTTAGGTAGACGTGTAGAACGGATAACACAGATCTGAGGATGCTTTAGTCTACGTTTCTTATACATTTCTTTTATTTATTTCATATGCCTTCATACCCTTATCTACAGGCATAACAATAGCTTCAAAGTATATTTTGTGCGGGCGATAGAAATGGCCTTTTAGGGACAAAAATGTTCATAAAAGAAGCAAGGAAATACAAAGATAAGATATATTTCGTAGATTGCTTCTATCGGCCGCGATCACTCACTCGGTTAGAAGACGTAAAGATGACTCTCTATACACCAATATCTACACATATTTTGCAATAAAATCCACAAAGAAATGTTAAATGTACTATGTAAGTAATCGTTTGTTGGATTCAAATAACCTAATTCATATAATTTAGACAAGACGATCAGCGATCGTGAATTGCAACGGTGGTCCAATTGTAACCGCTACTCGAAATTCACTTGTCTGATTTCGTCGGACGATTGCTCAAGAATTTGCTATGGCAACCGAACAATCTTATTCCACACACTATTCCCAAAATTCTTTTACTCTTGAGAACTCTTTGGAGACACAAAATGATACTGTATTCTCCTAATGGTCAAATTACACTTTAACTACGTGTTTAATAATTCCTGTTCACTCATTGTATTTCTTTGTAAATCAACTTATTACCTGTTAGATCTTCCCTAACATGGAACAATTCAATCATTGTATTTTTATATCCTTTTCCAAGTATTTCAACCTAACTTGTACCAGCCTATTTCTCAGTCTTCGTAACTATTGTAATTAACAATTGATTAAAATTTCTTCCTTGGTCAAGTCACATGGCGCAGAGAGGCTGGTCTCCAATTGCATTGAGCTGCATGTCGATGTCTACTGGTGGATGATTGGGAGCTAATGTGGCGACTAAAGAAATAGAGAATGTTAACATCGGAGGTCACCTAGCTCAGTTGGTAGAGCGCACGCCGTGAAAGCGTGGGTCACGGGTTTGATCTACGGTGGGGACATATTTTCTATTTCTCTAGTGTTCTTTTCAAAACTTACATTTCAAATCCTCTCTTCTCGATGATACTTTTTAACTTTAATGGGCTTTGGATTGACTTGAACAGTTAAAATACTTCTGCTGTTAATAGTCGGAGGATATTTTTGACGGCTAAATCAGTGCTTCGCAGCTGCTTTGATGTTATACACTTGTGCGAATGGGGAAAATATTGATGCGAATGTGACGATGTACGTCATCAAAATGTTGATTTGCATAATGACTAAGATTTTATGGTAATGGCAAGCCCTGAGGACAGAATCCGACTCGTACGGATCTGATGGGCAACTTGACCCAAAAGGCAACATTTACAATGGGCGTCACGCGGCTTTCTGGATCACTAATATGGTTAAATTGATTTCAACTGATTTCGTCTGATTTCAACTGATTTCTCGCAAAGGTGTACGAGATTTCAGAAGTGATTTACCCCTCGGCCTTCGTCTTGTAGTTGCAGAGTCATTGCATGGCCGTTCACGCAAGTTCTTGGATTATGCATAATTCCCCATTTCAAAAAGCAAACCCTAGATTCTTTGTCATTAACGATGTCCGAAAGAGTTAACAAATTCATTTTTGTCGAACTTCACTACTTCACCATCAACGACAACTGATTCAGATGTAAAGAAAGTCAGGCACAGAAACACTTCAGACAGATCCTCTTGTGGTATGCCATGAAGATCCAGATTGTTTAGTCTCATGTTCCAGATATTTCTTAAATTGCCGAGTTCATACGGCAAATAATGGATGCCCGGGTTGCTGCAAATGAAAATAAGATGGTAATAAGGACGAGAACGGTGTTAAATTCTAATAACTAACATACATCTAAGTGATTCTTTTAGTACAGTGGCAACCATTCTCTTTTTAGCATCTCTATTTATGTGAAGTTAAAAATACGATGCTAACTTGTACGAAACGTGTAGTGGTTATGCTGTCCATTACTACAGTTCTATCGAAGCCTAAGGTAGGCATGTCTACACAGGTACGGCTTTCTATGTGAAGGTCAGGTAAAGCCTAAAATCGGCATGTCTAGACAGGTACGCCTTCAATAAGAAGGTCAGGTAAAGCCTAACATCGGCATGTCTACAGAGGTACGGCTATTTATGTGAAGGTCTGGTAAAGCCTAAGGTAGGATTGTCTACACAGGTACAGCTTTCTATGTGAAGATCAGGTAAAGCCTAAAGTCGGCATGTCTACGCAAGTACGGCTTTCTATGTGAAGGTCAGGTAAAGCCTAAAGTCGGCATGTCTATTTGATGAACAATGTGTGGAGAAAATGGTTAACAAAGTGAATCCCTTATTTAATGAAATATTAAACGTTTATTTCAAATATTTATTTAGTATTATTGTAACTATTTAGTTATATTCATGATTGTTAAACTCTAAGGATGATGTGATGAATATCATAGAGCTTAAATATTTTGATATGACTTTTTTACTATTTGAAAATATGTAACATATGCTCATTCTTTGCTGAATGTTGCTGTTTATGAAAAAAATACAACTTCCGCCTGTTTATTCTATTGTAGATATAGCTACACATATATAATGCATTGTCTGTACGAAAATTTGGATTCATCCAGTTTGCAAGCGACATGGTTTTATATTTCAGATTCCAGTATTAGCAGTTACTAATTCAAGTTGAAATGGGTTATCTTAAATATAAAGAGAATTTTTGAAACTCATTATCTAAGCAGGCAACAATCCTGTCCTTGTCTTGTACAAGCTCTACAACTGTTTAGATGTAGGCGCTACTACACTTTCGCACCCCCCCTTTCATTGGCTGACACAACAATAGAATAATAGAACAATAGTCACGTTCATCGCGAGTCTAAGGAAAACTATGGGGCATGGGCAAATCTCCTGCGCAGGGGTACACTGGATAAGACATTAGTAACTATCTCTTGCAACTGGTAGTCCATGGGTAGCGTAGCAATATAGAATTGCAGTCTTTCAAAGGTTCGCAAATTGCTAACTGGAATTTGTATTCCAAGCTGAAATTTAAAACCTGGAGAGAGGCTAAGTTAGGGCTTAGCCTTCCTCCCCGTAAATTTACCATCAGACTCTCCAAATTCTCCCGTCAAGATTCAACATCTATAGGCTTTCCTTAAGCAGTTGCAATGTTACTCCCCCTTTAAACAAATCATGCCTATCAAAACCTTGTTAAATGAACCAAGTTCATAATATTATGAACTGAGCAAAATTAACAGTGTTTCCTTTTCCAGATTCAAACAGCCGTTTCTAGCAGCTGGTACGAGATTTGAGCACAATATTTGGTATACTGGCATTTTGTGGCAGGTTTAAGACTGTGATATAGTTATAATTGCGATTTCTCGAAAAATGTTTTTTGTGACGTCACCACTTTAGTACTCTATTACTTGGTACGACACTGGTACTAATGTAAACGTGTCACTTTTAATTTTCAAACTATATCCGGATCCGGTTGGGATTTAAAAAAGAGCTCTGAGACACGATATCCTTCTAAATATCAAATTTCATTAAGATCTGATCACCCTTTAGTAAGTTAAAAATACCTCATTTTTTCTAATTTTTCCGAATTAACCGTCCTCTACTCCCCCCCCCAGATATTCGAACTGGGGAAACGATTATTTCTAATTTAATAAGGTCTTGTCCCTCTTACGCTTGCCAAATTTCATAGTCTTAGCTTATCTGAAAGTGCCCAAACTAGCAAAACCGTGACCGACAGACCGACAGAAATTGCGATCGCTATAGCCGCTCTTCTTTTAGATGAATCTACTGCCATGTGCGTAACGAAGATCACTTACTCTGAAGTGCCGAATAAACGGGAGGGGGTCTGAATAAACGGGGGAGTCATCATTAAGGTCCAAAGTTAATAAACGGGGGTCCAAATAACCAGGGCGTCTGAGCTCCAGTCTCACTTTCGTGAAAGTTTCAAATAAGGATAACACACAGGAGGACAAAAATTGTAGGAATTGACTAATTAGCAACTGTTTCAGGGTCAAATGTTACATGGGAAGTTATTCAAGTGTTTTCAGATATCATTTACTTGCACGTCGTTCGTCGTTTCTGTTAGACTATTGCATTTCTCGAACGGCTTTTTTAAGATTAAAACTTGATTTTGAACAGCGCCTAAAAATTGGTCTCTAGAAAATATCGCGCTCACAAAACTTGAAAATAACCAATAAACTTGCAGTACTGTGACAATTGAGGTGGAGTTAATCAGAGAAGCTATCAGTAAAGGCGAAAGAAGATGAAATCTGTGGAAACTGAATATGCTGATCAGTCGATGCAGGCCGCTTTGAACTGGAGAGCATGTTCTTGAATCACCTTTTGACGTAATTTAATTTGTTGAGTTGTATTTTGTGAATAGATTAATTCCAATTTGGATAATAAATGTTGATTATGGTACAAGACAATGTCTTTGTATATATCCGAAGGGTACACGGATTGTAACACATTTACAAAACAATAAAAGAATGTTTTTCAATACCATTATCACATTTAACTGCTAAGCTCAAAGCGACACTATTTTCAGGAGAGGAAATGTTATGTAGAAACCTCTTTAATGTTACAAGACATCAGTTCATAATAGCGTTATTGCTGTAGAATCGGATGGGAATCATTTCGCATCATTTATCGGTTCCTGTGCCTTCTCTCTATTGTTCCCGATGGTTGTTCCTTTTCTTGGTGCGCACATCGGGTGGACTGCTCTTTCTCTCTGGGTGTCTTCCTTTGCCTTGAATTCTTTCTTCTGGAGAAATAGCCTCTGCCTTTCGTTGACTGTCTAGTCGTTCGATGCTTCCATCACCTTGTAAGTTCATTTCATTATTAACCCTTACTGTATGTGACACAGAAGATTCTGAAGAATTTGGTGTTTGAGGTATTACATTTTGAACATCAAAGAGCTGGTTATATTTTATTTTCAGGGCTTCTGATCAGGTAAAGCCTACAATCGGTATGTCTACACAGGTACGGCTTTCTATGTGAAGGTCAGGTAAAGGCTAAAATCGGTATTTCTACAGAGGCACGGCTTTCTATTGGAATGGGAGGTACGGCTTTCTAGCTTAATCGTGTTATTTGCATGTTGAAACAGATGGGGCTTTTTTGGGAAGGTCAGGGAAGCCTGGTTATGGTGCTGTCTTCACATGTGTTTCTATATGGTTATCAGGATGATCTTTATGTTGGTATCTTTAATTTTACTCTTAGAGAAAGTGAGGTTAGGCAGAAGGTTGCCTATCTTGCTTTCAGATAATCGCCTATCTGAAACAAAGACGTAAAAGGAGATGTATTGTTTCTAGTTTTTGTTTCGGATACCATTGGGCTAGAGTTTGGTCGTACAGTTTAATTGAAGTTGAAACCGAGAAATAGCATTTGAGAAAAGTACGATAAACAGTTACAACAAAATAGCATGCAAAAAAAATACATGTATTTAACATATCTTTGTGTCAGCCAGTGAGTGAGCACTCAATTGCCCCTTCTTTTACAAGAACTTCATTACCGTTATAGTATGCCATACTCTCCTTGACCAGAGACTTCAGCTATAATGACAATAGTATCAGAAACCTGCATACATTTCTGCCCATAAAGGGTGCCAACTGTATATAAGAAGAAGATGCTGATACAGAAATGTAAATTTACACATGTACTCAAAGAATACCTAATAGAATGGGGGGTTGGAATAAAAGGGGGATTGGAAAAATTCCAAAAACTTAATAAACGGGGGGGTTGAAATAGCCGGGGTGTAGAAAATCACCAAAAATGTCAAGAGTCGATGTTTAGAATCAACTGCAACGTATACGTAGGGTAATACAACACAAACAATGTGGAGAATGACAGAGAAGAATAAATTACAAGTGGAAAAATGACATAGATCTAAAAGTTAGCAAACATTTACAAGCTATAAATCAAACATTAAATTCCGTAGTCGTCATTTATTATTTGTTTCCGAAAAATAATTCGCGCAATTTAAGGGCCTTTAAAGACTTTTGATAATGGTTGATCTTTGATAATGGATGCTAGATGTGACAGCATTGTTAACTTCCAGATTAGGGCTGTCCAACGAATACCGATTATTCGATTAATCGAAGGATGGGTAGACCTTCGATTATTACTCAAGCAAATCTTGGCCGCAAGTGGACAATTTGGAAGGAAGATTTTGATCTATTCGTCATTGCTAGTAGAATCACGAACGTGGACCAGAAAAAGGCTTTACTGTTGCACACTGCTGGGAAGGATGTTAAAGAGATCTATCGTACTCTGAAAGCTGATAGCGACTCCTTCGCTACCATCATTACAAAACTGGATGCCCATTTCTTACCTCGAGAGAACTTGACGTATGAACGCTTCCAATTCAAGAAAACGACTCAGGGACAAGAGGAAACCAGTCTCTCCTACATTACAAGACTTCGTCGATTACCGTATTTCCTCTAATTATAGATCCCCTCTAATTATAGACCCCTCCAATTATAGACCCCCTTTTCGCATCATGTCAGGTAATTATAGACCCCCTCTAATTAAAAACCCCCATTTTGGTGTCTTCAATTAATTACAGACCCCCTCTATATCTGTATGGAAGCGGTAGATATGGATTTTGTCTTCTTGGGGCAGTCTTTCCACTTTGTTGAGTCAATGTTTAAATGTACTTTCGCAGTTTTTCTTCAAAAACTGTATATGCTCTTTTTTTCTGAAAACTTTGTTCTGGAAATTAAAGCCAAAGTCGATCGAAAAATATGTTTTCACCTTGAAGCATCCCACACTGGATAGATGTCAGCCTTTTATGTGCCAATTTTTCGCAGCGGCATCAACGAAACCAAGATGTAAACAAATACACGCGCAAGCGCCGTGACCGTTAAAATCTGGACGACTTTATGCTGTCTGATTCGCAGACCCTAAGAAAGAGTTTGTTACCCACGCTAAAAATGTTGCGTTCCGTTAAGAAAAGTTCTTCTTTCTAAGTAACTGCATAACAACACGATCATGAAAAAACCCTCACGTCATAAGTCTGGCAATCGCATAAAATAAGAAAAAGTTACCTTAATACACAAAATTAACATTGAACATTAATTAACTTTTTGGGAATTAAATTTTTTTAATTAAATCGACGTTAATTAGATGCTGACGTTAATTTTTGAAACGTTAATTTCAACGCAGCGCTAATTTTTGAAACGTTGGTTTGTGCCAAAATTTTATACAAATATGGGCCCCTGTAAACTCTTCCTTCGCGGCAATATGTTGAAATCTCAAAAGGAAACAGTTGGTTATTCTGCAGCGTCTACAGATTTTGTCCATAAATTTGAGCCTCTAACTATAAATAAACCGCATAAAGGGGACACTGTGAAGACTACTATAACTATAAACCAACCGTATAAAGGGGACACTGCAAAGACTACTACAACTATAAATAAACCGGAGAGACTACGGAGACTACTACAGCTATACTTACATTTCCGAAAAGAGACTGCTTTAATCAAGCGTGCCTTTTAATGACCTGCACAAAAATGTTTCTGATTGTCTGATATTGCTGGTCCACATTGCTCACCTAAAGTTTTTCATTGCGTTCCTATTAGCAACAATAAATAGCCTGTCGATAGGAGATTAGTGTGCCACTTCTTTCAGGGACTCGACGATCTTTTCCCATTGATTATCAATTGACAACTCGTCCCTTAGCATGGAAAACTTATTTGACAAAGTAGATGTATACTTTTGTAATACATACGGGTCCTGCAGCTTTCTTACATTAAACCTTTTTACTGACCGCTGGGGCTTTATGACAGTTTTTAGTTTCAGCTTAAACTTAGCAACAACAAGTTGATGGTCAGAATAGCAGTCGGCACCTCGAAAGGTCCTAACATCCTCTAAACAACGTCGCCTGTGCTTGGCAATTAAAATATGGTCTCAAAATGTAAATGATGTCTGAAACACTTGAATAAGTTCCAATGCAACACTTGACTCTGAAACAGTTGCTAATTAGTCACTTAGTATGATTTTCGTCCTCATGTGTGTCATCCTTATTTAAAACTTTCACGAAATTGAGACTAGACTTCAGGTCCCCCGTTTATTTGGCCCCTCGTTTAATAACTTTAGACCGTAATGATGACCCCCGCCGTTTATTCAGACCCCCGTTTATTCGGCACTCCAGAGTAATAAGTCCTGCAAGTTCAAGAATCTATGTAAATTAAAAGCATACAGTCAGTAAATTTGTTCTCTTGTGTTTGATCATAGTGGTTAATGTTGGCACCCGGATGACCTCCTTTGATGCTAAGATTCCAACTCCTTTCCTCTTCTTCTTCTTCTCTGGCGCCTCTAAAGGTACTTCCAAGAGCTGAAAGTCATACGTAACCACCAAGTCAAACTTATCTGGATGATTATCGGAGTAAATGATTGCTTGATCCATGACCATCTCTGCAATATCTGGTGCAGTTATAATCAACTTGTTCATAACATCACGATTCCAAACAGTCTTGTCCCTTTTGGAAACATCCCACCTTAATAAGGCATATTTGACATAGTTTGCATACACTAGAGGCATACATTCCATGGTGCACAAAGCGTTCAAAATAGGCTGATAACGCATATTTGACATAGTTTGCATCCACTCGATGCGTACATTCCATGGTGCACAAAGCGTTCAAAATAGGCTAAAAAGGCATATCTGACATAGTTTGCATACACTTTTATGCGTTCATTCCATGGTGCACAAAGCGTACAAAATAGGCTAATAAGGCATATTTGACATAGTTTGGATACACTAGATGCGTACATTCCATGGTGCACAAAGCGTTCCGAATAAGTAAAGTGTTAAGATGAGTATGAACATACCATCTTATCACTGCTACACTTATCTCGTAGTGTAAGATTCCAAAAACCATTGTAGTAGAGGTCAAACGGAACTCCGTAGTGCCTTGGTTAACAGTTGGAATCTTACAATGATACGAATAAGTAAAGTGTTAAGGTGAGCATGAAAATACCATCTTATCGCTGCTACACTTATCTCGTAGTTTAAGATTCCAATAATCATTGTAGTAGAGGTCAAACGGAACTCCGTAGTGCCTTGGTTCACAGTTGAATCTTACAATGATCTCGAAGCGGAACTCATTGGAGCCGTCGCCGCCGAGCGAGCTGTTGCTCTTGATCGTGCTCTTCGTCTTCTCGTCCGGCAGCGGGTACGGGGGCAGGTTGTTCGCGTTGTAGACGCAGCCGGTGACCAGTGGGCGGTCGGGGTTGCCGTCGACGAAGTGAACGATCACCTCCATGCCGATGCGCGGCAGATACCAGAAGCCCCAGCCCGCGCCGGCCCAAGGCTGCTGCACGCGGATCCAGCACGTCGTGTTCTCGTCGAGCTTGCCCTCGCGGTCCCAGTGGAACTGGACCTTGACGTCTGGAGAAAAGATAGAAAACCTTTCTCTCAGATTTTATTTGACAATCTTTGTCTTTAGGAGTTTGTTATGCAACATATGCAACGTTGGTAAAGCGAATGCATTCGCTCTGGACGTAACACAATACGCGATTAAACCGGAAACGCTCGTTAGGCTATAAAGACCTTGGTTACGTGGTGTCAACGGTTTTTTTAATACAGTGTTTTCTTGTTGCCTCCGCAAGAATGTCTACACTATTTGAGGTATCACGCAATATATGTGAAAGATTTTTGATAAATCAAATGAAGTTACAAGTAGTACGCACAAAATAGAAACGCAATTCAATATGACTTATTGTTGCTACAAACATTTTAGCTGCCGTAATATCAGGAATGTTGCGCATAGATTTAAAGAATGGGTGCCAATAATAATTATAGTTATGCAGTGGGTAGTGGCAAGATATCAGTAGGAAAGCTGAGCACTAAAAAGGTAGAATCTCGTGCTTGCAAGGTAGAGTGGCCTGAAACACTGATATAGGTAGATGGATAGGCACTCAGGTGTAGGAAGGTAGAGGTGGTTGCTGGTAGTAGCGGTTGTAAGCAGTGGAAAGTAGCTTAACCGATCAACTTAAGTAGAGGTTTTGTACTTAAGCGGAAAACAAAATAGACCATAACGGGCAACTCCTGCCTTATGTTTTGATTTCTACAAACAAGCCTTTGTTTTTAACAAATTATTCATTTCGGCAAAAGAAACCTCTTACGTTGATCTCTGAATTTTTGAAACATTTTGGTTAAAATAAATTTGACGACAGTTATTTCCCTTCATAGAAAGTGGTTAGCTTAACCGATCACCTTAAGTAGAGGTTTTGTACTTAAGCGGAAAACAAAATAGATCATAACGGCCAACTCATATTATAGATTTGAAGTACAATTTTAAACTTTTCATTTCAATGTGCGTGGCTTTCTTCCAGCAATAGCGAGTGGACGGTCATGGAACACTCGATTAACGAGCGTGCAACATCATGTTACGCATAAAAAACGTTGAGCACACGATTTTAATTGAGGAAAGGTGGCATCTTTGGAAAGATGAACATCACAGGCGCTCGTTTTAAGCGCACATGTTCTTATTGTGACCCGGTCACTGTGTACATGATACGATACCCCCGTTACCCTCGTTACCCCGCTTGACCTAGCTTTCACTACTCGTGTATTAATCACAAGTAGTGTTATAATTGTATATTACTATTAAGGTTAATCAATAACAATGTCCAGTCCTGTCATATATGCAAAATGTTTCGGCAGTTGCCTGATGGTTGGAAACATGAAACTATAGTCGCAACTAGCATTATATTCTCTCTGTGTATAAAACTTTATCTAAATTGTTCTACAATTTTGTATTTAGCACTCTGGTTACTAATGCCATGTACAGCATATTGTTCTATGCTATATATATATATATATATATATATATATATATATATATATTGCAGAGAAAAAAATAACCTCCCAACCTCAAGAAACTACTTACTAAAGCTGAATTTCTAAGCGAACCTATTGACCATAGAGTGTCCCAATGTCGAGACAAGAGACAAGTGCAAATGCTGTGACCATCTTTTAATAGGCAACAACTATAAATTTAAACAAAGTCACATTACATTTAAACTTCTCAACTCTTTCAATTGTAACAGCTCTAATTTGATCTACGTTATAATATGCCCCTCGTGTGGGGAGGAATATATTGGAAAAACCGGGGCAGCCAACAGTAGACTTAGAGACAGGGTTAGAGTCTACAGGCAAGATATTGGAGTTTTGCAGTTCTGTTAACTCAGTGTGAAGATGAAAAGACTTTTCAGGTATATGTAGTTTGCAAGTATACATCTGATCGTCAATATATTTGATGGTATTTAGTCAAGGGGGGACTAGACTACTCTCCTACGGCGGTGTCAAGTAGTTCCTTTCAAAGGGGCTGCTCACATCTTAAGGCCGGTTTCCACTTCCTCGATCACCCCTCGATTTGATCGCGCGCGACCGAGCTCGACCGCCAGCTCTAGTCGACTGACCGTTTCCACTTCCCTCGATTCGTCCTCGATTTCTCAATGTCATCTTCCGGTTCATTTATGATCTCCCAACTTCCATCTGGACTTGGCATTCTTTCCTATAAAAGTATAAAAATAAGGAAACATTTTGAAACACTAGCTAGTGGTCCTAATATTTTTGTTAGCGAATTCTTAACCTTGGTTTACAGTGTCTGCTAAGAGCAAACTGTCAACTGTAATACCTCACATTCAAAGTAGACTATCGCTATATTATTGTGGTGCTTGAAATCGAACATTCACAATAGAAAACGACGTAATGTTAGTTTGTACCCAATGGAAGCTGATAATACCCCTCTCTCTTAGACATCGGTCCCTCTGATTAAAACAGAATAGGGTGTACCCTGTACAATTTAACACATCTGGATCTATTAATTTGTTTGTACATTTTGGTACCAAATACAAACTATTTAAATTTTGTTGGTTGTATACAATTAAGAAGATCCGAGGTTCTGCATTTCGTAGTTGGATTCGTCTAGCGCATGTTCATAACTACGTTCCAACAACTTCGTATGTCTCTCTTAGACATCGGTCCCTCTGATTAAAACAGAATAGGGTGTACCCTGTACAATTTAACACATCTGGATCTATTCCCACCCAACCCTCATTTAATTTGACCCTCCCCAATTATAAGGGTTAATTTGCGATTTTCCCCGTAGATCCTTCCGTTATGAGCATCATCCAGCAACTTGCCAGATAATATCACAATGTGTACAATTGATGGCTGAATACGAGTCAGGCATTCTGTATGATATATCAATTATTCTGGAAAGTTAAAAGTAAAATTTTCTTCCGAAATACGACCTTCAAAACGTCAAAGATTAGCGTTAGCTGGCTGGTTAACGTTTGTTGACATTTTGGTTTTTCGCGCGCTTTCTGCCCTGATGCTGCCTTTTCTTCGTTAAATTCAGCCAAACTATTAGCCAATACTAAAAAATCTGGAGTCTGCAAATTTAATTGAAAACGTGTTTTACCAAGGAAATAAGCATTTTATGTTACATAACAACAAGATGATGTTGTTATGTAGTGATTTCTAGTACTAGTGATTTCTAATATATAATTTAAATATTAGTCACATCATATAAATTAAATGCCCTGTATTTTGGATAAGTCTGCTAAATCTGATATTTCGTGCTTAATGCCAAAATTAGATTCTGACTATGGACTTGGATTATGTTGAAACTACATTTTTCTTTAAAGGCAAAGTGTGACTGCAGAAGGAGTAAGTAGAATAGATAAAAACAAATAGAAGGGTTTTTTTAGTTCTAACTAATTAGTTTTTGTTTAGCCTTAATTACATTAGGTACCATAAAAATGTAGCAGTTTTTGCAAGTTGTTTTTACGTGATAGCAAATGTCTGGCCAGAAACTCTGAAATAAAAAGGTTGCGATAAGAAAAGTTTTGATTATAAACCGGAAAGTGATTAACCGTAAATGCTTTTTTAAGCGCAAGGTACTTACACAACGTCCATATGGGGCTCCCCGTGCTTGCTAAGAAACCTGATGTCCCCTTGATATCAAATAGCTGTCAAAATTTGCACTTGTCATCGTCATCGTAAAATTTCCGCGTCAGAACAAAAGAGGCGCCAGCATTTCAAGTGGTAATTGGAACCACTAGAGAAAACTCGTTGGAAAAGAAGAAAATTTTTTGTTACTTTCCAACGACTTTTGCTTTGGCTTTGCTTTGGCACATGTCAGTCAACTTTCACAGCCAAGCAGTAGCGTTCGCATGCAAGAAAACCTGCCTTTAACATGCCAGACGCTTGTCTGGCGACGGGCTTTGTGACACATGGAATGTACGCATCTAGTGAATGCAAACTATGTCAAATATGCCTTATCAGGCTATTTTGATCGTTTTGTGCACATTGGAATGTACGCATCTAGTGTATGCAAACTATGTCAAATATGGCTCATTAGCCTATTTTGAACACTTCACGCACCATGGCATGTACGCATCTAGTAGATGAAAAATATGTCAAATATGCCTTATTAGCACATTTTTAACGCTTTGTGCACCATGGAATGTACGGATCTAGTGTATGCAAACTATGTCAAATATGCCTTATCAGGGTAATACAAGACTTAGAACAATAGATTTGTAGAGTGGATCCACTCGACAAATTTGAACATGTTCAAACTTCAATAGACTTTGCTATACAAGGCTCGACAACCCTGGACTTCTCTATACAAGGTGTACAAACGGGCTCGACTTTTGATTCGACAAGAGTCTTGTGAAGTCTAGCTGAAAGTCGAGCCCGTTTGTACAGGGCTTAAGGCCTACAAACTGTCTAGGCAACGACATGAGCTACTTTTACAGAGCCGTTTCCAATATTGGCAGAACCTCGCTTTACTTGCAGTAAACAGATTAAGCTAATAAGGCATATTTGACATAGTTTGCATACACTAGATGCGTACATTCCATGGTGCACAAAGTGTTCAACATACGCTAATAAGGCATATTTGACATCGTTTGCATACACTAGATGTGTTCATTCCATGTTGCACAAAGCGTTCAAAGTACGCTATTAAGGCATATTTGACATATTTTGCATACACTAGATGCGTTAATTCCATGTTGCACAAAGCGCTCAAAGTACGCTAATAAGGCATATTTGACATAGTTTGCATACACTAGATCCGTACATTCCATGGTGCACAAAGCGTTCGTAAGTACATGTTTAACATTGTGCCCCATAACATAACAGTTTGTCACTGTTCACTAGACGCCCATGTTACAGAGTTGTCTTCAAGTTCATATCATCAGGGACCTGTTATTTGCAAAGTCCTCATTTAAATCTAGCCATTAGCGAGACTAGCCATTTGTTAAAGCAGGTGGTAGCCGGATGTAATTTATGAAAACTACAGGTTGGTTTGTTTTGTTGGGTTTTTGTTTTGTTTTGTTTTGTTTTGTTTTGTTTTGTTTTGTTTTGTTTTGTTTTGTTTTGTTTTGTTTTGTTTTGTACCAAACTTAAAAGGGTTCACCGATTTTCCAGAAGACGTTACACAAAAATTACAGTAATTGGTGAACAGGCTGGCCCGTACGCCTTAAATTTGTGAGGAATGCCCTAAAATATGCCTAGAGTCTGGCTACGGCACTGTCAGAAAGTATGGGAAAATATTTGACTCCATGTTTTGACGTAAAGGTTTTCATTCGGAAGTAATTTGTCCAACTGTGTTCTCAAGCTGGCTGAATCTTATGGATAGCAAAAGGCTCAGGGAAATCATTATCTTTCAGTAGGTACGTAAGCTCTAAAGTACCCTGACCCCCTGTGACACCACCCCTGTACCATTACCCCTGCCCTAGGCCTCAAATGTGCATCAAGTCTGGTTTTTCCCTTAATAATGAAAAAAATTGTACCTGGTCCCACTGGCACTTGAAGCTACGTTGGCAAACTTCAATTTGTGTTCTTTACTCAATTGCCTCCAGCTCCAGCCGCCAGCTGCACGTTGGCTAGGCCTGTTATTTAGATAGCCCTGGTTGAACGTAATGTCTGAGCAATGCCAGAGTTAATTGTTTGATAAAGACTGCGCTTATAATGAGGTTAATCCTTCTAAGGTCAGCATACAAGGAAACAGGGCTAGATGCGCAGACTATCCACTTCAGCTGAGATAGTCTGCACGCAGGCTACACAACGTCAAGTGGTCACGTCATGGCGTCTGCTTGCTCTCCATGTGAATAGGGTATAATTCGCAAACCAGACTTTCGCTTGGTGGAGGTAGGACAGCAACTCGTGGCCAATTTGTGTTTACCTTATCATCGCTTATCATTGTAACTACATCGTCGAAATCAAACAGAGCCCTTTTGTTGCAATAATAAAAAACTACTTCAGCAAATCAGTGAAATCTAAACTAATCAATTCTCCCCTCGAAGCTTATTTGTTTTAGAAAACGTGAAAAAAGAAAAAGGAAACGAAAAAACGTAATGATAACTATACCAGGCATCTTGAGCAGACTCGTCCAAAATACATTAGCAAATTTCTGTCGAGCAGACCTTTTATGGTCTAGTGATTCTATCCCCACTTTCTCTTATCCCAACCCCAGTTCACAATCTGATGGGCAGGGGCGGTATTCCGACGTGTGGGGCCCTGGGCACTTTTCCAACTCGGGGCCCTATTAAGGAGATGTATATATATGTTAGTTGTGATAATTCTGTGGATACTACTGTCTTTGAGTCTCAATCAATGTCCAAAAAAAGCTTCTCCTCGTGATTTCGCAGCTGCTTCTGTAGAAATGATTCAGCAGCTATAAATGCTAATCTGTTTACCAACTGGTTTTAATAAACATTTGGCTTTGGGATTAATTCCTTTGTCATAAATTTTATTATTCTTAGGCTTTCCTGCTTTATTCAAAACTTTTTGTCATTGTTAAGCTATATGGACTCTCAAGAAGTAGAAACTTATAGATATCATTTTTATATTTTGTTTGGAGAAGTCATTAAGCCTGGATACATTAGATGCGTACGTTCCATGTTGCACAAAGCGTTCAAAATAGGCTCATGACGCATATTTGACATAGTTTTGATACACTAGATGCGTACATTCCGTGGTGCACAAAGCGATCAAATAGGCTCATGACGCGTATTTAACATAGTTTCGATACAATAGATGCGTACATTCCATGGTGCATAAAGCTTCAAAATAGGCTCATGACGCCTATTTGTCATAGTTTGGATACCCTAGATGCGTACATTCCATGGTGCACAAAGCGTTCAAAAGAGGCTCATGACACATATTTAACGGAGCATTACCACAATAGCTTGCAAATTAACGGTGCTGACCGGATTCGAACCGCGACCTCATGATTACTAAACCAACACCTTAACCATTGAGCCATCAAGCCTTGATGTAAGACTCAGTACTAGACTAATTACAGTACATCAAGTCTTAATATGCAACCATATCACCTGTCAAAGGAGACCAGTTTTATGTCATTACAGTAATACCTAGAAGTTCGAAACAGTCTTTTATCCTCCTACAATAAGCTCATTTTACTTTTCCTTGAGTTATCAAGCTACATTTTCTGAATCCATTGTTACTACTAACACTACCATTGCTGCTGCTGCTACTATTACTACTATTACCATAACTTCTGCTGTTCATGTTGCTGCTCCAGCTGCTCCAGCTGCTCCTGCTGCTCCTGCTGCTTCTGCTGCTTCTGCTGCTTCTGCTGCTTCTGCTGCTTCTGCTGCTCCGCTATACAACTAGGTTGGTATTTGGAGTCGTGTTCTCAAGCTGCGTTTGCATCGAGCACCAGAGAAGTTCTCTTTCTTACACAACAGTTACATATACAGCAAGAATTTATGAGGTGAGCCTAAGTTGAGTAATACGTGCCCAGCAGTTTCTTAAAGTGTGTGAACCAGGTGTTAACTCTCTCCTCGGGACTTGATCCTGTCACTTGTCCTTCTTTAGCTTTCTTCCTTCCAGATATTTTGTTCACGACTTTCCATGCTTTGCCATACCTCCGGCCGCCATGGGCCTCTTCCATTCGGATAATTTTTTCTGCGATTTCTTTTTCATTCAGCCTATCGTAAGTGTCATACAGGTACTGCAGTGCCAATTTCCACTCTTCTTGATCATCTCGTGTACCACTTTCTATGAATTTGGAGTATGCTGATTCTACCTCCATGTACAAAACAAAGCAAGAACAAGGATCTTAAGAACGACCTTATTGATCAAACTTTAGATCTTAATTTAATAACTCTCAAAATTTCAACTTTGAGCTTTTTTACCAAGGATTCTTTCGTTTTTATAAAATTTTTAAAGAATTTGGACGTCAATGCAAATAGGCTTATATTGAAGTGTTCTGAAGTAGCCATCAGAACATCTTACTATATCTTTAACAGGGGCAACAAAGACTGGACTTCCCCGGAACTATTACTTTTCATGTAATTAAATTTTTTTCCCTTTCCTTTTTGTTCTTTGAGAGTATGTTAACATCAAAGGTTACCTAGCTCAGTTGGTAGAGCATACACCGCGATAGTGAAGGTCACGGGTTCGATGCCCGTTGGCGACATATTTTCTAGTTCCCTTGTGTTCTTTTGGAAACTGTCATTGGTATAGATAGTAAAGATATCGTGTGATAGTGTGATAGTGTAGGTCACTGGTTTGATCCCCGATGGCGACATATTTTCTATTTCCCTGGTGTTCTTTTGGAAACTGATATTGGTATAGATAGTAAAGATGATTAGCTTACTTGCATAGATAGTTTATTAGTTAGTATGCAAGAAAAGTAACGAGAATCACTTCCGGGAGAACTTAATTTATGAGGTTAGTAGAGGTGACCTTTAAGGTTTCATTTCGGAGATGCTGACGATAGCATAACGGCACAACGATTGACAGAGGCGTTTCTTGTTCACTGGTCATGTAGACGTAATAGCAGATGCGGTAATAGGTAATGGAAGTGCTTTTTAAACATTTGGCTTTCAAATTTATCGTTAAGAGAAAAGGAATGAAAGTCGCAGGTAGTAACAAGTGTGCCAGGGAAAATTGTAAAGAAATCAACATCAAATTCAAGTGAGTATGCTATGTGTGGAGGTGAGAATGATGTTTGTGGAGATGAGAATCCTATTTGTGCTGGTGTTGACCCTGTTTCGGTTATATGGTTTGTCTGTTGTGGATGGCTAGTACCCAATGTGCTACTTCCCTCTGGGGAAACCCCCATTAAAGGGTGGGAATTCATTAATAACCTCTAATCCAATTATTCTAAATGCTCTTACCCAGATTAAAGTTTTTACTACCAATAAATCTGAAAATAATCCTGGGCAAAATTTTATTTTTCAATTTTACCACGTTGGTCCGTTTTCGTCCCCATTTTGGGCTATAGAGGGGCAAACTACTGTCACTTGCAGTGAGCCGCAGAATTATGTCCATTGTAAATTTGCGCCATGAGCTGAAGGAGTTGCAAATTGTAGCTTATTCAATTGATATTGAAGGGTTTCTTGTTGTTTTGCTTTGTCCACGTAAACATTTCAATCGTTCGGAAAGAGCTGGATAAATAACTAGATACATCTTTGGAAACTCCTCAATTGCCACAAAGTGAGCAGACCGTAAATGAAAAGCGCTTTAATACGGAAGTGAGCCTCTGTGCTTTCCCGATTATTCTAACGATGTAAACGTGGCAAATTGACTAATGTCAGGATACCAGTCATTAATTTCAGCAGGCATGACATTATCCTGCCACCTCGGAGTCTTCTTGGCTCACTAGAATCTATCTTCTCTGTTTCACCTTTGGATTGTGATCTGCCAACTATCCCTGAAGCTGCTCTATCCACTACTTCTGACATTCAAACTCATTCTACTTTTGTCCAATCTTCATCACCCTCTCACTCTTTTTCTTCTTCTTCTTCTTCTTCTTCTTCTTCTTCTTCTTCTTCTTCTTCTTCTTCTTCTTCTTCTTCTTCTTTTCTTATTTTGTAAAAGAAATTGTAATTGGTCAAATCCAGAGCTTCTAGCTTGGTGAAAACGTATATCATACCATGTCAATTCATTATGCCTGTAATAAGATTAATGAATTGTATTGCATGAAAGAAATAGATATTTGAAGTTTAAAAAATTAGTGTGAGAATCAGCTCCTTTTAAATGCATTTACTGCCTGATGTTCCTGGAGTAGAATGTCTATTAGCACTCGGGCCGGAGCGAGGGCCGAAGGGGATCGGGCGCGCACGGCGCCCGGCCGGCTAGCGGCGTCAGCGGTTCGGAATTATCGTAGAATCTGCACCATCAGGTGATCGATCTTTTTGACTTTCCTTAGAGTTTGAATCTCAAATAATAGTGGTGAAAAAGGCCTTTGAGCTTTCCTGTGTACAGAATCGTAGAATACACACCATCAGGTGATCGATAGCCTTTACTTCTTTTAGAGTTTGAACTTTGAAAAAAAGTGGTCAAAAAGGCCTTTGAAGTTTCTTATGTACATAATCATAGAATCTGCACCATCAGGCGATCGATCTTTTTTACTTTCCTTAGAGTTTGAACCTTAAATAATAGTGGTCAAAAAGCGTCCAAGGGCGACGCCCCTCAATTTGTGCTACCGGGCAGAGAAGCAAGCCATGAAGCAGGCTCAGCTGCCCAGTAGTACCGCCTCTCGCGGATTATGGAAAGCATCTGTCATTAATGAGAACAGATATTACATCCATTCCTTGCCAGAAGGTCAAAAGGCCGAGAAGCGATCTTACCGGGTGGGCCCCATTGATTGTAATCATGTTCTTGCTAGAGTGTTGCAGAGTGACTACTACTTCAATTCTTATTCATTGCTGTGTTAGACTATGTTCTATGGATATTAGTCGAGACCCGTTGTAAATCAGTGCTGTGGATAGTTTTATTCGAGTTATATTTCTATTTGTGAACTCGACTCCAGATGTATTCTCAGGATATTTGCTCTTATATGTATCTCTAAAGAATTATTTTCAATGAGAGTTTCAAAATATCCTACCCTTTAAAGAGATTTTATACTCCCTCATTTGTCAATGCCTCGTCAATCTTTCAAAACCATTTTATAATACCTAAATTTAAAGTATATTTGAAAGAACTCACTAACAGAAAGAAGATTTTGAGAATAGTCACAGAAGTGCTTTTCGACACTCAGTAGCTTACACGAAGAGTGATGGCCAAAAAAGTGCAATATTTGAGCACTCAGAAGAAATCGTAAATAATTTCGGTGAAAAAAACCTTCTTCCTACTTTAGATTTTACTATATATTAGAAGGTAAAATGTTTGCAATGTCAATATAGAGAAATTTGAAGTACTTAAGTTTCCTCGATGATTCTGACCGTTTTCCCACTCTTAGCAATTTTCATTTGCACCCAAACGTGTCCAAAATTTCATCATTATGAGCATGTTAAATCACCTTGCAATCAATTGCATGTAAATGGAAAACAATCGCAAGGCGGATTCGAACCCGGGACCTCATGATTACTAAACCAACGCCTTAACCATTGAGCCATCAAGGCTCAAAAGCTAAGGCAAAGATTTTTAGTATCAATCTTTTGCGAATTCTCTTCCAGTCAGTGGGTACTGGGAAATTAATTAATTAATATTTATTGTGTTTCGGCTTTGAGCCCTCATCAGTGCCAGACATATACATATTCTCGGCAGATGCATTGCAGTTATATATAATTCTCAAAGAGTGGAGCATTACCACAATAGCTTGCAATTTAACGGCGCTGACCGGGCTCGAACCCACGTTGTCCTTAAAGTCGTTCGATTGTGTCTAACTTTACAGTCTCAAGCCCTTTTTGTTTACATAAACAATAAGTTTTATCAGAGATTATTGGCTTAAGTTGAATTTCTCTGGCTCTGTCAATACCAGGCTTGTCGATTCAGTTTAATTTTTCATGTGGTGACTTTCCGCACTCACGCAACCACATGTCTTCTACACTCTGTAGTTGGTGCAGTGAATGCGTGAAAGTTCCTTGATAGATACTTCGAAAAGTCATTGTTTTGTATCGATTATTATCGATCATCAGTCGAGTAGTTCTCCAAGTTTGTAATCATTCGATTCCTCAGAGTTCGTAGCACAAAGTCTACCATCTTTCGTGTAATTTAGGGGAATGGAAGCGAGATACGAGCGCCAAATTTAAAGTAAGGTCTCTCGTCGCCAAACGGCGACGACGGCCGTTAAAGGGTTAAGACAGTGTACACGGTCTGTCTTTGTAAGCTGTTCAAAAGATAATTGTCCAGGTAAATAGATAAAGCGTTATATGTCAATTAAAGTGTCCATGCTGCTTAGCATTTTATTTGGGTCAGATGATCGTATTTTACACATTAAAGTCAGAGTTGATTTTCAATAAAACGAACTCCTACGACTTCGTCGCTTCATAAAAAAATATATATGAGAAATCTTGCCCTAATTCTGATAAAGCTCCCCTGCCCTCTAAAAGTTCTAGTTGCACCCCTGGCTTATACTTTCCGAGCTTGAAAAACCTTGGGATAAATCACTGGGTTTGCCTAGACACTAGCTCTCTTCACTGCCCTCGGTTTGCAGCCTTGATGCACATGGACGTCGCCTATGATACAGCTAGCAAACGATCTCTTAAGAAATAATATGGTCACCTGCCACTGCTGACACCATGTACAGCTGCTATTAACAAAAATGCAACATAAATTACTTCTAAGCCCTTTGGTGATCACTAGACCCATTTCTAGCTATAAGTCCCGTCCCAATGATACAAGTCCTTACCTACATTTAAAATTCCACACGGAATGAAGCACAAATCCATGGAAACGTTACAGCATTTGTTGAAAATCATACTACAGCATTATCTTTGTTTTGAAATGACGCTTGAGAAATAGAAAATATGTCACCACAGGGCTTGAACCTATAATACATTCTATATTCATCGGTAGTCATCGACACCCATCGCAGCGATCTTTCAAAATCATCAAAAACAATTGCAATGATAAACGTCTGTGACAAAGAACAAATAGTCGCTCCGTGACTTGTGTGATAGGTTAGTAAGTAGCAATTTCCTCATCCCCATCACTGCTAATCTCCACTTCAGGCATAAAATTGGGAACAAATTGTCCACTGGTTTCATCGACTTCTTCCCAAATACTTTCAGGGTCCGCCCTTTCAAGTTCCACGTATTCTTCTGAGGCTGGTGTCACCATCGAAGTAGCACTGATTTCAAGTTCACCTTAATCAAACGAGAAACCGCTTACTCTGATTTCACCTTTTTCTTGACGACATCAGAATATAATCCAAGAATACTTTCTGTTTACGGAATAAGTATTGAGCGCAATAAAGGTCCACCTGATTACGCCTTTTGATTTCACCTTTTTCTTGACGACATCAGATTATAATCCAAGAATACTTTCTGTTTACGGAATAAGTATTGAGCGCAGTTGATCAATGTTCCATTCCTTTGTAAATTAGCACATTCAGGAACAGGTCACACTTTGTATGTGAAAAGGATGACCGATTTACAACTTTAGAAAATCACGTAGCATGATATTTTCCGGCATATTTCAGAGATAAAATATTGGAAATATGGCCAATTAGTAACTGTAAACAATGTGTCGATATTACTACCGAAAATAACTGACTTGTGTACTAACCGTGACATCTAATGTATGTAGAACACCGCCTAAGCAATCGTTCTTACGATATAGAGAAATAATTAGAATAAATAATTGTTGTATCAATTCTAATACATTATCACTTGGTTCTATAAGTCATAGTGTGACAGTAATTTCCAATTGCTGAGTGCAGGCGTGTGAGGCGTAACATGTCCTACAAGTGCTACTAGGATAATCGTAAGACAGCAAAGTGCTTTCTCGTATGGCGATAATGGAACTACTACAGGAATGAACTTCAAGACTTAGACATTGAAGGATCGCCAAGAAACGTCATCTATTGTCTAGCTATCGGGCGTGCGAAAAAACACCTTTGTACGAGGAATATAGTTAATGCATAATTGCCTCGTTGTGTTCTTGTATGTGTCTTTTGATGGCTCCATTATATTTATGTTGTTTCGCACGGGTTTTCATGTTGTTAGTAGTGTAACCAATGTAGTTGTTTCTGCCGTTACATGAAGAATCGGGGCACGTAACCCATATTTGCGTTTGAAAATTTACGTCTTATATGTTCACAAAATCTTCAATATGGTTCATATGCGCATTCTTTGCCAAGTGTTGCTGTTTATAACTAAATTAGACTAAACTAAATAACTAAACTAAGTTTTCCTCTTGGTAAATCAATTGAAGATACGTTTAAAATGTTATTGCTATTGTACAAATCTTCCACGGTTTCCAAGTATTTGAAGTCCAACTTGTTGATACAAATCACAGCTTTTGTGGAATGCCTTAGCTGCCTTGGCAGGTATTGCCTTGTCTGCTTATACGTAATCCAGTCTTGAGAGAGCAATCACCGTTCCCAGTCTTGATAGAGCAATCACCGTTCCCAGTCTTGATAGAGCAATCACCATTCCCAGTCTTGATAGAGCAATCACCGTTCCCAGTCTTGATAGAGCGATCACCGTTCCCGGTCTTGATAGAGCAATCACCGTTTCCAGTCTTGATAGAGCAATCACCGTTCCCAGTCTTGATAGAGCAATCACCGTTCCCGGTCTTGATAGAGCAACCACCGTTCCCAGTCTTGATCTATAAAGTGCACGACAGAAATTTTGCAGTTGCTTACTGGACCAAGTCGATAAATAAAAAAAGGGTATAAATATTAAGATATGAACCCTCTCCTACCTACTTAGCTTTCATACATTATTTACACAGGTTTTATTATGAGGCCTGTTAGTTAACCATACGCCAAAAGTCAAACCAGCTACTCGAATCAAATTATCTCTAAAAACTGTGTCTAGATAATTACAAACACTTCGTTTTAACTAATTTCCAGAGAATTATTCTACAGAAAATCGTCCCCTGAATTGTCTGTGTATCATTCTCTATTGCTGAAACTATACATACACCACAAAAAATTACAAATCCAACTCCAGGCCTGATTTTGGAAAATTGCTAAGCAACTCCAGGCCTGACCCCGAAAATGGAGTTGCTTATTAAAAAACGTGTACGAGGTTAAATAAATTTGGTTAAAATTTTGTTGGTTAATGCACGTATCACTTAACTTGTGCGATTACTGAAAAGATGACCGCGTCATCAAAGCCGCTTTAAGCACCAAGTTATGATATGTTACTGCCTGTGACGACTTCACATCACTGAGAAGACAAAGATCACTGCCGTTTCAATATAAAAGGGCACATGTCTTCGGATTTATGAAGGCAAAAATGGAGCTGATTTGTTATTTCATAAGACTGGCAGGATTATTGCTGATTTCGTTCATTCCACGAGCCCCTAAGTATGTACTTTATTCTATGACAGCGTTTTCACCAAGTTTTAAAGCCACAAAAAACTTAGCACTGACCTCGGTGCTCCAGGAACTATTTTCCCAATCATGCTCACCCGTACGTTTAAATCAGTGGTTCTCAACCTTTTTAGCGGCGCTGCCCCCTTAGAGGCTTCTGGGTTGATCGAACGCCCCCCAAGCCCCACCAACCCATTTTCCGCACCCATTTTCGTTATGAAAATTTGTTACCCTGCCTTAATGAAAACAATATCTCCGTAGCTCTGCTGGATGTGTCTGCCTACCAATCTGCCTACCAATCTGCCTACCAATAGTTGTCACCGTCATTTTTTCCGTGACCGCAGCCGAGTCGGACATTTGGCAGGACTGTTCTAAACGGGGAAGGGAAGGGGGATTTTGACCCAGCAACTGCTTAAATTCAACCTAAAGGTTAATTCATTTTGATATGAAGACTTTGCATGCTTGTTGTATATGGAGTAATTCCTCAACAGCCCTCCGTGGCTATGGGACCCATATATCTTCTCCTCCTTCTTTCTCAGTTTGCTAACATCTGGGCCATAAAAGAAAACAGGGCGTATCATGTGTTATACAGTTTGACACACAAGAGAAGGCAGATTTTAATATTTACCTGCCCCACAAATTGATTGTATAACTTCAATCTCCCTTGTAAAATACGAGTAAATTTTATAATTCAATTTTGTCTTTAATCAACTAAAATGCACGTTTTCGTTTACAGATCGAAGGAGACATGCAGCAAGAAGACGGGGATAATAGTCCCCTTAAAATTTTAGAAGACGTTGCCGAGCAACACGACGACTTATTTGGTACCTACTACAGCAATTTTTGGCCTTCGCGGCACACCGGCTGCTGCGTTCGACCGATAATTGTCAATGAATATATCGTTTCAATGAACCCCCGCGGTCTATTCGATCCTTGTTCATCGTGAGTCTTTCGTCTTCTGGAAAGAAACCGCAGAGAGTGAAAAACCAAATGTTGCAACGAAGATGTCATTTCAAATAACGATCAGTTTTTTACGTAGTGTACGTTCGACTTTAAGAAGTTTGGTACCAGTAAAATCAGTGGAAATGTAGAATAATCCAGGATATTTTTGGGTCTGAAGAAAATTGGCAATTTGATTAAAAATGACAATGTTGATGACACTTTTTCGGGGTAGCCTTTTTTTCGAGAAATGCTTTTACTGTAGGCTAAGGAGTCAGAAGTATTCGTTTATCCGCCAGTAATTGCTATTTCATACTCAGAACGGGGTCAATCATATTTAACTGATGTGTAAACGTCCTCGTCCTGTGTATTGAGTTAATTATGCAGCTTTATCTATTGCCACGTCAGTTAACTTGTTGCAACTGCTACACTTCTTGATGAAAAAGCAATGAAGATATGGCATGAGATACAGTCAAACACTCACAACTATTAGGCATGTATGACTGATTAAAATACAAAACGACTAGTTCACAAATAGTTGACAGTACAATAACACTGTTAAAATAATAATAATAATGATAATAATAGAAATAATGATAACAATAAAAAAACAACAAAAAAAACCCAACCAAACAAAAAAAGCAAACAAAAAAAACCAAAAAAAACAACAAAAAACAACAACAACACAATCGCCTAAATACAAGTGTACAACGCCTACCATACAAGTAATTCGGGCTCCGGCCAATTCTTGTCACGTCTTTTCCGTCTTTTAAAGGTGGGGAAAACAGCCTGACTTAAATAGGACCAACCACATTTTTGAAGTGAGCCCTAGCATATGTCTACATGAAAAAGTGTCGAGGCACGACAGCTTGTAAAGAGAGAAAATTGCCCATGTTTTCAACAGATTTGCAACTTTTACAGGATGAGGTCGGAGATGGAGTGCGCAGTCGCCTCTGGATCCACCGCTAGATACCACGGGTACAACAAGCTTACAATTTAACACGTTCGTTCAAATAACCTAATTCGTGTGTGTACATGGCATGAAAAAGGCAGGTCAGATTGCAAACTGATTCTACTATGCTTTGCATGTTTTACGTTATGATCTGGTCTGGACATACCAGTCTTAATAAGCGTTAAGGTACGGGTCACTCACTCTCCGTTGCGTTTTGGCCAACATTCCTCTCGGAAATATTGTAGACAGCGAAAGACCTGTAGACCACGAAGTCAGGGTGCTTCTTGGAACACTACCTTATTCCTTTCAAATTTTGTCTCCTTTTAATTTTCGCCCCCAGGGGGGCGAAAATTAAAGGGAGCGAATTGGAGAGTCAGCAGGAGGGGGGCGAAAATTAAAATCAGTCGAGTTTACGCTCTGGCTAAAGAAATCCTAAAGTTCCATTTCCCAGGGACGGGAGCAAGCAAGGGAGATTTGGGGGGAGGGAGAGCAAGTAGGCTGGGTTCAAATTTATTTTTTCACATTCTACTAAGGTGCCTTTATTATCCATAGCATTATATAGTATATTTGCTAAATCACGCTTTCATGAATTAGCAGTAGGCTCAGCTATGACAACTCTAGGAACTTATGTTATTGATAACTTTCGCTAAAAGATTTTGCAAGTGCCAACCAATATTTCCGACAATGCCATCAAAGAAGAAAGGAAAGAAGAAAGGAAAGAAGAAAGGAAAGAAGAAAAGAAAGAAGAAAGGAAAGAAGAAAGGAAAGAAGAGAGGAAAGAAGAAAGGAACGAAGAAAGGAAAGAAGAAATGAAAGAAGGAAAGAAGAAGGAAAGAAGAAAGGAAAGAAGAAAGGAAGGAAAAAGGAAGGAAGAAGGGAATAATAGAAGGAAGAATGAAAGGTACAAAGGAAAAAGGAAACGAACGAACAAAGAAATGAACGAACGAGAGGGAAAATGGAAAGAGAGGAGACTGAAATGAGAAAGGAGGGATATGTGAATCGCCCAGGGAGGACTACCTTCCTGTCGGCATTGCTGCCCAATTTTGCAATTATTAGTCTGACAGGAAATATTTCCATGAGTGTCCTTCCCCCAGTGTGAACTACCGATCCGAGGGCCAAATGACTGCAAAAAAAGTGTATGTACCTTTTTTCTTTAGTGATTTTTTCTTTGACTTTTTGATTTTTTTTCCTGACTTTTTGATATTTTTTTCTGACTTTTTGACTTTTTTGTGACTTTTCGACATTTTATGTGGCTTTTTCGTGACTTTTTGACTTTTTTTCTAACTTGTTGCCCTCCAATTTTTTGCTACTTAAAAATGCAACTAGATTTTTTTTTGTTTTTTTTTTATGAAAGTTTTTGTTAGTAATAAACATATGTACCTAACGAATTAACTTACGTAATGAACTTCTATATTTTTGTATTTTGTTATGTATATGAGGGGGTTCACCCCCTCGTCAATATCTTGCTCTTTACACAAAAGCTTGAATTTTGTCCCAAATCTTTAAGAATGACCCATGAATCATAAAGGCCATAGAATAAATAGTTGAAATTAATAAAAATACTTTAGCGTAAAGAGCAAGGTCCTTATTCGATGTATGTAGATTAGATGTAGTGACAATCATTTTAGTTAAAAAGAGATTACCTTCTTCATGATCTTATTGTCTTTATTTACCATTTAGCCGCACTAATACAAATACCAAAGCAAAGTCTTAAAGTGTCATATGTATAAAAATGGTGCCTATGTGCTTCAAAAGTATCCAATTATGCAATATTGTTAGCACTATTCCTTTTTTGAGAACATGTTCGTTCGTTCATGTTCCATAGCCAAGCGGCCGTAGGTGCACTTTGACTGGATCTATCAGATTCTTCCATCTTTGTACATGGAAAACCATCCAAAATCGTGTTGTCTGTTTTCCTTCCATGTTCAGTCACGTGCTGATCATGAATCTTGCTTGTCTTGAACATATGAAACGGCAGCTCTACATTCAGCCCGACGACGTTAAAACACTAGCTTATGTCCGACAAAAGCTGGTAAAGCTTGTCCGTGGTGTCAATCTTCTATGCCAGCTGGCAAAATCTGCAAATCAAGTGCATCCAGCTCAGTGGCGAGGCTGGCCTTTGGCTCATGGTCATGCTCATGATGGGAGTGGCCTTATTTCATGATTTGATTATGGGGAACAATGATAGAAACAAGGTAGAACAACGATAGACACAAGGTAGAACAACGATAGAAACAAGGTAGAACAATGATGGAAACAAGGTGGAACAATGATAGAAACAAAGTGGAGCAATGATAGAAACAAGGTAGAACAATAACGGAAACAAGGTGAAACAACGATGGAGACAAAATGGAACAATCCTGTTCATAACTAAAATGGAACAATGATGGAAAGAAAATGGAACTATAATGGAAACAAGGTGGAACAACAATGGAAACAAAATGGAACAATGAGGGAAACAAAATGGAACATCATGGTTATGAATTTGTGCTTCTCAACAACAGCATAGGTCATTATCTGTGAGACCCAAACAGTGGTCAGCTGCGTAACGCATAAGCCTCTTTGGTTGCGCATAGGCCTTCTGATCAGGAACTCTTGTTGCAAATAATCTAACGCATAAAATCCAAAGGCAAATTAATTCGGTACATGTCTAAAGGTCTCTTAGATTGCAGGGGCAATCTGTCAATCACAGATCCCTGATGAGCAGTGGGCCCGACATTGAAACTACCCTAAATAAACAGAAAAACCACCAAACAGGCTAACTAATTCATCATAATATCATAAGACTACAAAACTCACCAGCAAAGGTAGAGACGAAAGAAACCAAGCCAAGTTTACTTTTTTCTTCAGACAATGGATGACGTCGCTACAAACCCTCGTACAGGGACGGGGAAACAGGGGTTATAGGGGGCCTTTCCCCCCTAAGAATTTGCCAGATCTCAATTTTTTTCGAAACCACTTTTCACCTTTATTAAAATTGACATTCGTTGCGACAGATATTGTGTCACATTCACAGCAAGACATGCATATCAACACGAAACACCCCTTTCTACACAATGACCACCATATCTTGATACATAACAGGCAACTAAAAGTAATTTACAACAAATGTCAGCATAGTAGTTACATGCCCAAGTCTAGAAGGTCAAATAAACATCATGAAGTGGTTAAGATTTGCAATCTATTACATGATTGCTTTTTAATATCAGAGCAAAGATTAGTAATCACATAATTGAAAATACTATCTTAAACCGTAATCATGTGTTTATGACATTGCCATAAGAATATAACCATATAATGATTCGGAAAGATTTGTCTTCACAATCAATTTTATGTATTTAAGGGGACTGTCGATTCACCAGTTGCCCACAAATACGTTTGACTGGTGTAGACAAGGCAACAGTTCTTTCCTTTGCTACCTTTAGATCATTTGACACTTGCTGTATTAATAGTGCTACTGTGTATTAATAGTCTGAAATTAGCTAATTAATTAGCTAACAAATGGGGAACAGCTTTTTGGTGATAGAGAAATTTTGCTTACTTTGTTGATTTGGGCCATTAAATAAATTGTAGAATGCCTTGTGGCCGTTTGAACCCTCGGAGTTGTTGTTTCAGTTTTCATCTTGAGAACTCTTTTAACCGATTTGTACCATTGTTAAGTGTTGGTGTTCAGCAGCTGAGGGCTACAAGTGATTCTGGGTCCTCGAGCGATGAAGGGCATTGTGATTTTTATCATACAAAATCTTTACCATTGCTCAAGTGGTAGAAGATGACGCGCCAAATAAGAAAACATTATCAAAAACGCTTCATCTTCTAAAAGACCTCTTCATGTCACCTACAGAAACCTCGGTCACTTTCTTATTGAAATTTGGATAAGTGTAAGTGACCTGAAGAAGTCTTTCAGAAGACCAAACATTGTCCATAAAGTTTCCTTATTTGGCATTTTATCTCGCCTATTGCCATAAATCGGAATTACCATAAATGAATATTACCATCAATGGGTATGAACATAAATCGGAATTACCATAAATGGATATTTCCATGAATGGTCACTGACAATAAAAAGGTTTCATCCCTATTTTGAACTGTTTTACTTTCATCCCTAATGCTGTCGGAAATGAGTGTGATAATAGATGTTGTGATAGTACATTGGCGTGTACGAGCACCAGTCGGAGCAGACTCTTATGGGGGAAGGGATTTTTCAACCCTAAAACTTCAATCTCTTATGTCTTCCCTATAATCTCTGTCTCATTCTAGCTGTATGGCATGGCTATCCTGTCCCTCAGGACTGGGTAGATGCAATCTTGTTATCACTGTATAAGGGAATGGGCTCCAAGTCTGAGTGTGGCAAACATCGTGGCATATGCTTGCTAGAATCGGTAGGGAAAGCACTATCCAAGATCCTGCAGAAGCGGCTGTTAAAGTTGATTTGATGGGCATCATTCAAGAAAGTCAATACGGATATGGAACTGGACGAGGTACTATAGATAAGATCTTTTCTGCCCGCCAACTTATGGAGAAATGTATTGAGCAACAAATGCCTAACGTGTCTATGTGACTTTATTCTTGATCTTTTTTCTGACTTTCTTTTGATTTTTTGTAACATTTTGTAGACTTTCTCTATGACTGCTCTTTACGTTTTTAATATTTTCCCTCTAGTCTTTCATGTTTTCTATGTTTTTCATGTTTTTCATGTTTTCCATGTTTTCCATCTTTTTCTTGTTTTTCATGTTTGTCATACTTTCCATATCTTTCATGTTTTTCATGTCTTTCATGTTTTTCATACTTTTCATATTTTTCATGTTTTTCATATTTTTCCTCTTTTTCATGTCTTTCATGAGTTTTTACTATCCTTACATTTTTACTTTCCTTACGTTTTTACTTTCCTTACATTTTTGCTATCCTTACATTTTTACATTCCTTACATTTTTACTTTTCTTACATTTTTACTATCCTTAAGTTTTTGTATTCCTTGCATTTTTACTTTCCTTTCGTTTTTACTTTCCTTACATTTTTATCATCCTTACATTTTTACTATTCTTACATTTTTGCTTTCCGTACATTTTTACTATCCTTACATTTTTACTTTCCTTACATTTTTACATTCCTTACATTTTTACTTTCCTTATATTTTTCCAGTTATTCAAATATACTAAAAGATATATCCTTGATTTGGTTACCCTATACTGCTTTCGAGTATTAGCCAGTTATCCAAAGATACTAACAGATATATCCTTGATTTGGTTACCCTATACTGCCTGCGAGTATTAGCCAGTTATCAAAAGAAACTAATAGATATATCCTTGATTTGGTTACCTTACACTGCTTTCGAGTATTAGCCAGTTATCCAAAGAAAACTAATAGATATATCCTTGATTTGGTTACCGTATACTGCTTTCGAGTATTAGCCAGTTATCCAAAGATACTAACAGGTTCCAAATCTCAAGTGTGCTTAGCCTAAAGCTAGGTTGTGGTCAGAGCCGCCCAAAGGGGGGAGGGGAGTCAAGCTTTCCAAGGCACCGTGGCAGGGGAGGACGACTGGAGGTTAACTACTTTGATTGTATTTTTTGTTTTTGTTCGGCTCTTTTACTAATATTTGAGATGGGAGGGAGGCACTGTTATTAATTTTTCCCTGGGCCCCACCGACCCTAGGAAGGGCCCTGGTTATGGTGTACCCATGCACAGATGCAGGATTTATTCTGGGCGGCTGAATATTACGCGAACAAGCGTGTTGTTGAGAATAGTTTAATAGCTAGGATTTATTTTTGACACACCTCTAGTGACTAGCAGTTATTCCAGCTAATAAAGGTGTTCTATTCGGAAAAATTATGATACATTTCGTTTCCAGCCCTCCAATAATTGTAAATTTTGCTGATTTTTTATGGTGATTTAAATTTAACCTTCTTCCAAAACTGTATACAGCTAATTGTTACTATTTTTTAGGCCATAAATCCAATTCAAACTGCTCACAATGAAAGCATTTATCGTTGGAAGCACAGGTGAGGAGGGGAAAGAAGTCCTTATTATGATATTCATCTCACCAAACTCCACCTACAAAGTTTTTATATGGGATAAAATCAATATGCACTTACTAAATATCTATCCATCCATCCATCCATCCATCCATCCATCCGTCCGTCCGTCCGTCCGTCCGTCCGTCCGTCCGTCCGTCCCTCCATCCATCCATCCATCCATCCATCCATCCATCCATCCATCCATCCATCTATATATATATATATGTGTTTTTCTGTCAAGGATGCCCATCTAGGCAGATTTTATCTTCTCCCTAAAATCCACAAAAGGCTTTATGACGTTCCTGGCCAGTTTCTTCTATAGGTTCCCGGAACATGGTAAAGATAACGTTCAAAGTGACTCAGTTGTGACTCCGTTAGCCAACCGAGCTATAGTAGCAGTGATGCATCTGGTCGAGTAATCAAGCGACGCTGATTAATATCCATTGAGCAAGCTCCATCGTCCACATCTCTCGAAGGGCGTAGTCGACTGCCTTTCAAAAACTACCTCGCCTGCTACTTCTCTTTTCTTCAGCACATCGAGCAGCCAATTGCAAAGCTTGATTTCGTCTCGCAGCTTATCTCCAGAGTGCCCTCTTCGAAAGTCTATGAGTTGAATGTCTCTGGTCTTCTGCAAATCGTAGTCCCCGTATTAGTAGCCATCTCGATACGTCAGTCCATCTGCAATCTCGTTGAAATTCTCTTCTGGTCCGTGTTACAAAAATGGTGTACAAATATAACTATTAGTTTTGAATAGAACACTAGAGAAATAGAAAAGTGTTTCACCACCGGGGATCGAACCCGTGACCCATGATTTCGCGGTGTGCGCTCTACCAACTGAGCTAGGTGACCTCCGATGTTAACACACTTTTTATTTCTCTAGTCGCCACATTAGCTCCCAGGAGAAAAAATGCCCGCACATCTAAACAGAAAGAAGCCCAATTGGGCTGGAAAACCGCCCACCTGGCAACACTGGATGGAAGAAGAAAACAAGGTAACAGCCTCGTTGCTATGATAACCTCGTTTTTATGAGAACTAACGTGATCTTACTATGAAAATTAGCATCCAGCATTTTGGCCGCAAAAGAATCATTATGCTAACGCAATAAAATACAAAAAGTAATTCGATCCTGAGCTTTCGATGTTTTCTCACATCATTTTCAAAGTGAAGTTACAACGTGAAAAAACGAAGTTAATACCGCTTAAGCACTGTGTTCTTGGGCTGCTGTATTAGTCTTGGTTAACGATGGGCATGGCAGTGTTGCCGTGACAAAGTAACAAGAGAGGGCTTCGAATGTATCCTAAACAGAACCCGAACTTGTTCTAACTCTGGTATATCCAGCGTATGAATATAACACATACTATCAGGCTAGCCATGAAGATATCAATGTGTTTGTTCTCTTTCTTAGGTTTTTAACCGCTTAAGCACTGTGTTCTTGGGCTGCTGTATTAGTCTTGGTTAACGATGGGCATGGCAGTGTTGCCGTGACAAAAGCTGGATGTCGATGTCCACCGGTGGATGATTGGAAGCTAATGTGGCGACTAGAGAAATAAAAGTATGTTAACATCGTAGGTAACCGAGCTCGGTTTGTAGATCGCACGCCGCGAAAGCGTGGGTTATTGGTTCGATCCCCGGTGGTGCCATTTTTCTATTTCTCTAGTGTTCTATTCAAAACTAAAATATCTTAGATTATTCAATGCCAGATGTAAGGCTAAGTGATTACTTGCTGAGTAGCTCAGGTTCTCGGATGTTTGAGAGAAGCAGAACTTGTTAAAAATGACACGGTAAAAGGAACCATTGTACCACTCATGAATGCATGGCAAGTTTCTTAAGTTCCATTTATACAAACATTGTTTGCCAACATCGAGATCTGCGTTATGACACAGGACTAAACAAATATGATACAGCAACTTGTCTTGTGTGAAAGCAAAATATTATCCTCAGAGAATTTCAGAGTTTGTCAAGCCAGCGTAAGGATAGCGTATCGCATGCTGAAGGTGCAAAGGGTACGATTTCATGTTGTACTTAGTATCACAGGGTGACTATCAGCACCTTTTGATGATAAGCATCAAAGGTAGTGGCTTTAGATAGTAACATACACACAGTTTCTTTATAAAAGCAACTAAACTCAAACAAGAGGACTCTGAAACAACCACAGGACAGAGGCTTTCTCCACCAAGAAACTTGTAAATTTTTATTGTGTACTACATTGTACATTTTGGTAAGTAGAACATATGCATCAGTTGAAGATACCAGGGTTCAACCATGACTTTGTTAGAATCACCAAACATCAAAATGATTAGAAGTTCCACAGCCTCCTATCTTGACAATATCTCCTTTTCTATGTTTCAGACCAATAAACTTGTCAATATAGAAGGCATAGGAAAGGCCAGGTCTGCATTTCATTTGGCCGTTCTGGAGTCAGTCCACATAAAAGCAAGAAAACCTTTCCTATGCTGACAAAAAGAGTTCGTTTTCTCGCTAGGCCTATTCAATTAACCTTGTTGTAATGAGCGCTGATTGGTCCAAAAAACACAAGCCATTCAAGCAGTCCAATTTCTGATTGGCTCCTTCAAAATACAGTTGGGTATACTCTTTCATTCATTCCATTTCGGTCATTCTGACGTTAGTACTCTGAGGAGTGTCAGACGAAAAAAGCTTTTAAGTACACAATGTGTTCTTGACTCTACCTTTTTCAATATAAACACCGACAACCAACCCAAAGTACCAGCCAATGGTACTTTCACGCTTATAACAGTGCATACTGTGCCCAGAAACCCCCAAAATGGAAAAAATTAATAACGGCAGTGTAACTCAAAATTAGAAAGTGGTTGATAGCTCGTTTGAAGCGTATTAGCAAGGTGTTTTGGATGAAATACTTTTTTTACAAAAAAATGGAAATTTGGGGGATTGGGCTCCAAGTACCATCTTTGGGCATATTCTCAAAACACGTACTTTTTGTGCATAACTTTCCGCAGGATTACGATCCACTGAGATACCCCTACCCTCACCCCAAAACACAACAACAAACAACAAACATACAACACCCCACGCCCTCTACGGCCACTTTGCACTTAGTGAGTAACCTTATGTCCTGGCAAGACATCTCGTGTTTCCAATACCATTACAGGGTTTTACTAACTAAGATATTCAGGGGAAATGGCTGTACACGTCACGACACGGCAACAAAACGCAAAAGACCTACCAAGACTCCATCTTGACGTAACTACAAAATGTTTAGATTGCATTTCAACTATTTCATTCGGCACGTTGTGTCGAAAAAATCATATGTACTTTATTATAAAATGGTTTTCATTTGTAGTATTGCGTGTACTGCGAGATAAGAAGATCTTCAGGAATTTAGAAGGAGTCGCCCTACGTCTCACAAAATGTATTTGTGACATTCATTACAACAAGTTTTGTAAAACCTCGAAAAGTGAAATCAATACTGTCTGATTCAACATTTGGCGACTTTTGCACAATTACCAAAAAACTGCCCTTAAATAACTGCAAGGCTCTCTATCTTTGAAGGTGCTCGTGGCGACTCAGCACATCAACTTGGACTAAGGATAACTGAAATATGTAAAGTTCCATTAGAAATTGCAACGCACACTTTTTATAGCTTTAGTCTTAAAGTCCTTCAGTATTGCGATATGTTAGAATCTGTGTTGCAAAAAATCTTTAGCTTCTCCTAAGCCATTTGCTTCGACGAAAATACAGGGTTGAAGAGTGCATTAGGATGACTTAAAGTTGTTTAGTTGTTACTTAAAAGAGCAACGCGCGCTTTTACAGCCTTAGTCTTTGAGTGTTGAGATATGTTTGTATTTGTCATGCAAAGACACGTTAGCGTCTCCTTAAACTAAAATTTAGCGGTTAGTTGTTGGAATTCTTCGAGTTCAATTCATAGATACACAGGATACCGCAATCTTTTGTGGTCAGGGAGTTTGTTTGTCATTGTATAGCTGTTCTGCAACTGCCTTAACACTTTCTTTCCACTAGCTGAGTTGTTAATATATTCTTTTGATTTTGACAAACTTCATTAGCTAATGTATGTTGAGCTAGGGCTTGAGCACGATTGAAAATATCACTATTATCATCACTAATTACATATCACTAATAATGTATCACTAATTATTTATTACTATAAATTATCAGTAATTGGTGGCAAGGGCACTGGCGAATAAAGCAGGTGTAGGATGTTGACAAAGCAGGGGGACTATCTATGAATAACAGCACCATTGCCAATTTTTTAATACTTCATTATCACCTGAAAGGATAACTTAAGACCCTGTTTACACGGGTACGGATCCAAACTGGTACGGATCCAAGCTGGTACGGACCGGCCTCGGGTTTACACGGGACCTGGTTGATCCGTACTCGTTTGGATCTGCTGTCCGTACCAGTTTGGGTCCACTTATGAAAGTGGACCAGTTTGGATCCGTACCCGTGTAATCACCTACATGATATACAAATAAGAAAGTCACCGAAAGAACCATCGTCATAAGTTGATAGCAATAGTATTCATGCTTAACTTTACAAAGTTAATGAACGACATCAGTCCCGTACAAAGTCTATTGTGCTTTTCTCACTTCCTGGTGGAAATAGGCAAGAGATTGAACTCAGAACCGAATGTTACTTTACCCTACATAAATAATTTCCTTTGCAAAAAGCAAGTCTGGCCATTTATGATCTCCGGTAATAATAGAAGCTGTCTTTTATCCAGGGAGGTCTGCATATATCTCAACCGACACCTCAAGCCACCCTGCCTGGAAACATACAGGTGGCACCAACCCTGGTCGGACCAAAGCAGTCATCCTATTGGATAGAAGTGTTGAACAACTGCCCCAGAGATGTGTGGATTCCAGCACGTACCTGCTTGGGAACAGCCCACTCCCACAGCCAGTTCCAAGAAGTCAAGAAGCACCTTCAAGACTTACTGGACCAAGGGATCATCCAACACAGCAGCGGCAATTATGCCTCTCCAGTGGTGTTGGTACGAAAAAAGTCTGGAGCACTCCGGTTGTGCGTCGACTACAGACAACTCTTCATTGAATATGTTTTCGCATCATATGATTTTTGGGCCGGATTTTGGCCCAAAAATCATGTGATGCGGCTAAATGTTTGGGTAAATTTGACTGGCTAAATGTGGCTGGCTAAATGTTTGTTGTTATCTTTTGCAGATTACATCTAAGGGAAGCTACTTTTAAGCGGGTAAGGGATGCTCGAAGGCACTCTTGGTTTGGTGCAATAGCGTGCCAAGTCCTAGGTGCTCTTGAGTCTATATTATCTTAGGGCCCTCATTCCTCCCTCGTTTAGGAACCGTATTTCCATTCCAGTTTAGGAATAGGGGTAGTAGTCACCCCTACCTTTTATTAAAAGTAAGGCATTAATTTGCCTTCGACTGCCGTAACCCATCTTCTCTTTCTTTTTAGTATTCAAAACTAGTTTTTATAGTTTTTAATGGTTTGCTATATTATCTGATGACGCTTTCTATATTTAACATTACCATACTCAATGCGCTTCCTCCGCCAGTATCTCTTGTGAAAAAGCTAAATACTTTCTGATGTATTTTAAATTTCTGTATCGGCAAGCCACCTATAGACTCCATCTTCATGCGGTAACAAAAAACACAACAATTTGGGGAACTTACAACGCTAAGGTTTTCTTAATAATTGTTTGCGCTCGAAATAAGGTGGGTGCCATCAATAGGCGTGGAGTTATTCCTTTTTGTAATCTTTCCCGTTTTTTACTGTTTCTTTTCACAGTTTTCCTTTTTACTTTTACTTATTCCTAATCCTGAAAGATGTGGGCATGTAGGACCACTTTAATCGCCATCATTAGAGCAAGGCTGAACGGCAAAGCAAAATCGAGGCGGCAAGTGAATTACGACCACTCTCCTCACAGTCTAGTACTCTTTCGTCTCTAATAAACGTACTACAAACCTTACAACTAAGCAAATATATTACATTACTAGAATCACAATTAAACCTACCATTAATGAAAAACCGTCTCTCTCCACCCATCGCCTTAAAATTCTCTCCCTCCTCTAGCAACTTGTACAGCAATTTGTCAGGTTGTGTTTCGACTTTGAGCCTTCATCAGCGCCAGACATATACATATTCTCCGAAGACACATTGCAATTATATATAACTCTCAAAGAGTGGAGCGTTACCACAATAGCTTGCAATTTAACGGCGCTGACCGGATTCGAACCTGGGACCTCATGATGAACGGCAAAGCGACTGGTCCCTCGGGAGTTAGTAGTGACCTTTTGAAGCTGGCCGGAGACACAGGGAGAGATTATCGGGTACGGGTAGATAGAGTACGGGTGGCTGGAGTGACCTCCCAGTCCTTTGACATAGATGTAGGTGTTCATCAGGGCTCTCCATTGAGTCCCCTCATATTCATTAAAATCATGGAGGGGATGGCGAAGGCCTGTCAAAGAGTTGATCCATGGGAGCTTCTTTACGCAGATGATTTGGTCCTTACTGGAAGATCACTAGAGGAAGTACAGTCCATGTTTGAGAAGCATCGTATCAGCAGCAATGCATTATGTGCTTTCCAACAAATTTCCAAACTAAAAGACAAAAGTGTAGTGTTGGGAAATTCTATAATACCACAAACCCAAAACAAGCTTTTGACACATTAATAGGGCCTAGAACAAGATTGACACATTGCATGACCATTGCATAGGGGAGTACTATGTATGTCCAACTGATGCTTCACAGAACTATTATGTTATAAACAGGGCTATCTAAATAACAGGCCTAGCCAACATGCAGCTGGAGGCTGGAGCTGGAGGCGATTGAGTAAAGAACACTTGAACGCTTTGTGCACCATGGAATGTACGCATCTAGTGTATGCCAACTATATCAAATATGCCTTATTAGCCTATTTCGAACGATTTGTGCACCATGGAATGGACGCATCAAGTGTAAGCAAACAATGTCAGATATGCCTTATCAGCTTACTTTGAACGCTTTGTGCACCATGGAATGTACGCATCTAGTGTATGCGAGTTATATGTCAAATAAGCCTAATTAGCCTGTTTTGAACGCTCTGTGCACCATGGAATGTACGCATCTAGTGTATGCAAACTATGTCAAATATGCCTTAATAGGAAACGAGAAGATCCTAGAAAATAACGGTCACGAGAGCGACACGTTTTCTGCCACTCATGTTATTGAAAAAGGTGTAACTTGTAAACAAAGTCTTTTTGTCGACAGAGTACCCGCTTCCTTGTTTTGATAAATGCTGCCTCCTCCGGTAGACCGCGGATTGGGAATGTTTCCTTGAGTTTTGACAAAAGAGTAAGAACGGCCGTGACCAACAGTCTCCCCACGGTACAACCGCGTGTTGTTTATTCCACCCAAAAGCTGCTGCCTGTTGCCCAAAAAGACGTACTACCTGTCCCACCTCACTATTACCTAGATAGACACTATCGGGCACATAACTACCGTGTAAATTAAAGAAGAGGACTAGAGACTTCGCCGCATTCATACTTAGTCCTATTTGTAGATATCTATCAGACAGGTTATGAAAAAATCCGTTAAAGACTAGCTATTGACCGGCACGGATTTAACAGATCGTCCGCATAACAAAGCACTGATGTATCCATCCCTTTTGAAATGTAACTAACAGGTAAGTCGATCTGAGCAGGAAGAGACGCGTTGTTATAGATAATCGGTGATATGATGGCTCATTGCTTATTATTATCAGATATTTTATTTGATTGTGCAATAAAAAATTTGTGAATGCATGTGAAAGCGATCAGAATTAATAACTTCTGTCATAAATGGGACTTAGGGAAGTTTCTCCAGCGTCTCTATTGAGAGCTAGCTTTTGGTGTATGTGCACATACGTATATTAGTTTTCAATAATTCATCTTACTTACACCACTCTTAAAGGCTAATCGCTTGCCAGGTAGATTATTATCAGATATTTTATTTGATTGTGCAATAAAAAATTTGTGAATGCATGTGAAAGCGATCAGAATTAATAACTGCAATGTTCTACTCGCTCCAAAACTCTGATACATGTTTAGATCATATTCGTGAACTTTGACACCAAGTGTCCTTTTACAGCTTCCTAAACTCATTTTCAAGATTTACTACCCGCAAATTTTGTAATTTACCGCCATGATAATACTAGTATTCAAGTCATGTTCAATAACTCTGCTTAGTTTAACATGAACAAAAATCGATGACGGTACTATCTGAAAATCTAACGTTAATCAAGACCAGGTCTACGTTTTCCGATCTATCTGTACACATATCGTCCTTCTTGCTTCAAAAAAATTCCATGAAGTTTCGCAATTTATCAGTTTCTTAGCACTGTGAAAGCATCTACGCAGCTGACACAGCTTAAAGGTGAAAGGGCAAATGAAATACTTACTTTATTATTATTATTATTATTATAAATATTTATGTATTTATTACTGTTATCTACGAGTAGGGCCAGACCTATTGCAGATTTAGCAGCACTCACTACTTCATGACGTAATCCTCTCTACTACTCAGGATTCTGCGCAGCTTGAAAGACGTCATCCCTAGATTTAATATGGAGGACTCGAACGTCGGTCATTGTTTGGTGTCACGTGGGAATTTTCCGGGAGGGAATAATCCGGTGGGAGTTTTCCGGGAGGGAATTTTCCGGGAGGGAGTTTTCCGGGTGCGAGTTTTACGGATGGGAGTTTTCCTAGGTGGGAATTTTCCGGGAGGGAGTTTTCTGGGAGGGAATTTTCCGGAACCCCTCTGACACCTGTGAAAACGCGTGTGGTAGTTTTACCCACATGTTCAATTAAGTTATGAACATAATTACCAGTTGTAACAAGGAATACAATGTAGACTAGGTACACTTTCCGGCAGATCTCTACTAATATGAGATATATAAAAAGCGTTATGTTTTCCTTGAAATAAGCAAACATTGTTTGGCTGATATGAAGCAAAATGATGTGGAATGCTGTTTATCTTATGACAGTTGCTAATTTACATCTCTAAGACTTAGGGTAAAAGTGGACATTCTTGGTAATGTCAGATCCCCGTAAAAGCTCTATTGCAGACCCAGAAAATGGGACTGAACAACATTTTGAGGGCAGTATAACGGCTTGAGCTGCTGTCGAATTGTATAAATCTGCTTGAAAACTATAGAAACAGAAAATTTCAAGAACCAGGGGAGCGGGGCATGTGACGTAACCAAGGTCACTCTGGTCTTAAAGAATTTCTAGCGTAATCCTGATCTCCTACCGTATATATTTTTATCTAGTATTTAAAAATACATTACGTACCATGGAAATTGTATATAACATATTTTCTGCTGAGAATATTCATTGCTGGCAAAAATGTGCTATTTTGGCTGCTGTCATGTTTTAAATTTTCAACGGGGTTTAAGAAATCACGATGCTAAGCATATCGTTTCCACCACGTAACCAAGGCAGTTCTGATCTAGCCTTCGTTTTGAAGTTGATCCAGTTTGACTAAGGTATACCCAAATTCCCAAATTTGTGATGCTTGCTATTACTAGATTAGCTTCTTCTACACAGCGTCAAACCAAAATTAGGAATAACTAACCTAAATATGTATGAACGAGTTATGTCGTTGTAGCACGGGGTGTTCGATGACTATTCATTGATCTACCCTATACAAACTGGCATGTAAATGTACAAACAGCTTCGTTCATCCCGTCTTCTTGTCGTCTGCAGCACGTAGATTATGAACCCTTTGAGGGCTCCAAATGAGTCTAAGAGATGCATACAAGTATCCAGGGAGAACTATAAAGCATCGTCGATTCTTTCTGTCTTATGTTGTCCGTATTTTCTGTAAAAGCCCGTAAAAGTCGTTAAAATTGCAGTCTTGGGGGCCGACATGATTGCCTCGTTTTTGACTTTTGACTTCGGCATGTGGAACAAAAGGAGAGCGGTGAGAACACGCTTAATTGTTCTTAGAAGAAAGGCAGCGCGCATGAATCCGCTGTGCGAAGCTGTCAGCACATTGAAGTTGGCAGGATAGCGATTCTATCTCAGCTACTCGGTTAGTCGTGGTCATAATTCGAAGTTAACGTGAAATAGGTCTGTAGATTAATTAGATTCCTTATTGTATGCCTTTTCGCCTGCCTAACACCTGCCTTTTTTGTACTACTAGTGCTTGCATATACTTTTATCGTATGTATGTCATTTTGATTTCTTCGCGGTAAGATGATTACTTATAAAGTGCATTGATAGTAGTATGCAGTAAAGCGTCACTTAAGGAATTGTTATTATCAGGCCGTAATTAGATTCCTTATTGTATGCCTTTTCACCTGCCTAACACCTGCCTTTTTTGTACTACTAGTGCTTGCATATACTCTTAATGCATGTACTTCATTTTGATTTCTTTACTTACTTTACTTTCTCCGTTTTTCGTCTTCTTTTCCCTATTCCATAGGGGTTTGATGGTTTGACAGTGCTCTCCACCTGCCCCTGTCGTGTTCATCACCATCCTCGAGGCCTACTGTTCTCATGTCCTCCCTCACCGATTTAAACCATGTTTTGTTAGTTCTTCCTGGAGGTCTTCGGCGAGGTGCCTCTAATTTCATTGTTCTTCTTAGTAAGTCTCCATTCTCCCTCCTTCCCACATGACTGTACCATCTTAATCTTCCTGATGTTATTAAACAAGTAAAAATTGTATCCCTCTTTTCTTAATTTTATTAACTCTCAGCACCCCAATATTAATCTTACTGGTGAAGTAGAGAATAACGCTACTTTACCGATCTTGGATGTTTTGATTACTCGTTCTGGTAGCTCCTTTAATATTACTTTATCGCAAGCCAACCTTTAGGCCCTACTGGTCTTCTCACTCAGTTTCATAGCTTTATTCCTACCGATTACAAAAAAGGTTTTATTTTTACTTTAGTAAATCGTTATTTTAATATTTGCTCCACGTATGATCTTTTTAATGTTGAACTTTTAAAATTTCGTAATCTACTTGGCAAGCACGCCTATAAAATCTCCATGGGATCATCCACATTGATTTCATTACATACACTGCATTCCCTCCAATGTTTACCCACAGGTTGGGACGGCTTGATGTGACGTTGGAATCGGTCGACGATATGCTGGCTGGTCCAACCAACATAGTGTAATGAACACTGCCGACAAGTAATTTTGTACATGACATGGCTCTTAACTCTATGCTCCACAGGGACACTTAAGTGAAGATAATAGTGTCTGCAGCTTCCTTGGGGTTAATATCAGCATTATGGGTGCACTACATTTACACAGCTCTCAGAGAGTAATTTTCATGCAAGGGTATATGCTCCAGTCATGAGTAAACATGAACGTGTGAAAGAAACATCCACGACGACCTTAGAAATGTTCTGATTAAGGTTACCAATACAGCATTAGTTTTCACGCAGTGAAAGGTGAGATAGGTTCTTTAAGTAGATACAACCTTTAGAGTGATACTTTTAACAATGATGCCATTTCTCCTACTTACAGATTTAAATAAAATTGATTCTATTAAAGGCTGTTGAAACACGTTTGTTAATGCTATTTGACTTCCGTTTTTCTGCATGCGGTTCGCTTTCCATAATCCGCGAGAGGCGGTCCTACTGGGCAGTTGAGCCTGCTTCATGGCTTGCTTTTCTGCCCGGTAGCCAAAATTGAGGGGCTCCGCCCGTGGACGCCCCAGCTGCCCTTTATTTATTAGTTAGCCTGTGTGGTGGTTTTTCTCTTTATTTAGGGTAGTTTCAATGTTGGACCCAGTGTTCATCTGGGATCTTTGATTGAGAGACTGCCACTATTTCACTGGAATTTAACTTGCAGTGACAATAGCAAAGAAACTGACAATACCAAGCCAGTAAGCGGGGAGGGGGACCAAGCCTTGTCGGTCATAATGCCCCTTACAAAAAGGTAACTAAAAAAGGCGAATTGATGCTTTGTCAAGCTTTTCAAAATACAAAGCTATCTGACGAAAGCACACAGATGATATTCAATCTTAAGAATTGCTTAACTGGGTAGTGTTAATTTCAAGGAGATAAAAGTTCTGAGAAAATCGGGTAAGGATCATCACATTGCAGGTTACAAGTTTGCAAAACAATCGTGCTTTTGTTGGTTGAAGCAAGCGAGTTTAATTCCGGAACTTCTCTGTGTGTTGTCAAAAGAAGCATTTTTTCAATGCCGGTGTAGCGCGAAATTTGTGCCTATGATTGTAATGCGCATGCTAAAATGGGATTGTGTTGAAACGTGTTTGGCACAAATTTCGCAGCAACTGCCGTGAGGAGCACCGTATGAAAACATAGCTGTGACGACAACAAGATGTAATGGACGCTGATTGGTCGAAGAACACAAGCCATTTAGGCAGACCGATTTCTGATTGGCTCCTTCAAAAAAAGTTGGGTATACTCTTTCACACATGCCATTTCGGTCATTCTGACGTTAGTACTCTGAGGAGTGTCAGACGAAAAAAGGTAAGGGTTGAGCAATGCAGACTGAGTGGCGGAGCGTCAAGACACAAAAGGAGCGAGCCAGACCTTTTCCTTCCACTTATTTAACATCGAATTACTTCTAAGCTTTCTAATGAAGACTAAAGAATGACAAAACTGTGGTGAAGTTTAATAATAATTTTTCCTTCCTTATCCATATTTCCCAATTGAGAGGATGAAACTAAAGTTTCCCTGGAAAGAACCGACATTGTGTGCAATAATTTTTGCCCCTTTTGTTTTCGAAATGTGACAACATCTACCAATTTAGAAGTTAAGAAGTCTCGCACTGATCGCAGTTTGTGAAGTTGGGTGCTCTTTGACATAAAATCTTACAAGTTGAAAGGCATTCTGCATCCTGGGGGCAAAAGAGAACAAGAACGTCAAAAAGGGTACTGTACATGAATGTCACCTCCTTACTTGTTAAATATTTGCAAGGGAAGTGTTCTGAATACTTTGGTTTAATGGTTTCAATACCTTGCCCCCCTTTCAGATCCTGTAAGACAGACGCCGCAAAACACTGTCTAAGGTATGAAGAAGCCACATTACAAATTAAAATGACCACTGCATTTCCGTGAATATAAGAAACGAAAATCAGTAAGTTGAATCCATCGCACACCAATGCAAGAGAGGAAAACAATAAAATAAAGAGGTCAGCTCAAGGTTGTCACAACAGAACTGTCGTTTGATTTAAAATATTCTCCATTTCACACCTTTACAGGAAGTACGACAACTTTGAAAGTGCACTCCCGAGCACAGGTTTGTGGTTGCTCGTCTCAACAATAACAGGAAAATTGATAATAATATAGTAAAAGTAATTTTCTGCTATAACTTTTAATGCAGAATAAAACTGTGTTTTGAGGTACTGCCGTAATTTCATCCTTACCATTTAATTATCTTTGTCATTTATTATGTTCCGATAACGTCGATTAATGCGTTCTCAGTCTGGATATTGATTCCGCTCTCATGACAAATAACAAGCATGGTTCGTTCTTTAAGTGTTATATACAATATTTACTTAAGCAGCTAATTTGGAAGTACCGAATTCTCTTTTTTATACTCCTAATTAAACGTTTTGTTCAGGAAAGACACGACAAGATCCTACTTCAGTTAAAATGTTGTTTCTGTTTAAACAATTAAAATAATTGAAAGTTTTATAACTTATATCCTCACACCTCGAGTTTGAAAGACCAAAAACGCCACTAAGCAATGTGGCTCTGCCATAGGGCAGCACTTGCTTGAGAACCCAGGCTGTGCCAAAGTGTACAAGGACAATTGCTTCCGTATCATAGGAAAGACCAGATCTGCATTTCATTTGGCCGTTCTGGAGTCAGTCCACATAAAAGCAAGAAAACCTTTGCTATACAGACAAAAAGAGTTCGTTTTCTCGCTAGGCCTATTCAATTAACCTTGTTGTAATGGACGCTGATTGGTCTAAAAACACAAGCCATTCAGGCAGTCCAATTTCTTACTCTTTGATTATCTTCTCTCCCCTTTTCTTTCTCTCGCACCCTTCTGATCACCTATCTTTCTTGCTGCCTTCCTATCTTTCAGTTTTGGTATTTTGCCGTCTTAGTATTTGATCATCTTCTGTCCTTATGACTGTCTATGGCGCTCTTCTGATCACCAATCTTTCTTGCTGCCTTCCTCTCTTTCAGTTTTGTTATCTTGCTGTCTTACTCTTTGGTTATCTTCTCTCCCCTTTCCTTTCTCTCGCACCCTTGTGATCACCTATCTTTCTCGCTGCCTTCCTCTTTTTCAGTTTGCAATTGTTTTCTTGTTTAAAGTACGTGTACAATTCTCGTGTATTTACCTGGCACTGCTATTTTCTTGGCAAGCTCATCGAACACAAAGCTTGGAGCTGTTTCGACGTTGTTCATTAACCTGGAAACAGGTTTCAAGGACCCTGAAGAATCGAGGCCGTCTAATTTTTCTCCTTTTGGGCCTAGGAGAAAACAAGAAAATTATACATCAAGAACAAAAATAGCGAGAACGCCAAGAAGGAAACTACAATTGTGACAACGTTTCGTCTTTTCTTAAAGACTTCGTCAGGTCCTTGTCAGCCCTCCTCCTGGGACTGTGGAGATTAAGTCATCCGAAAAGACATAATTCTTAGGTTTTTCGACAATGCTGAACAAGATGCCTATCTCAAAATTTTGATCCGGTGACTTCGGGAAAAAATGAGCGTGGGAACCCTCCAATTTTCTAGGTGCCCTCCAATTTTTCTGGTCACTTAAAAAAGGGTACTAGAACTTTTAAGTACCGGTAGAATGATCCCTCTCGCAAAATTCTATGACCACTGCGTCGACACGATCACCCCTGGAAAAAAACAACAAAAACATAAAAAAAAACAAATACTGCTTAAGTAAGACCCCATTTTTGGATGAAGGTGGCCAAACTTTGAAAACTTGGTTTTAGGGCAGATAGCAACCTGAAAGATTGGAGAGTATGCTCATCGAAGAAACATGTCAAGATAGAATTTCCCCCACCATTTTTCATGCCATTTAACCATATTAACAACTGTCCCTTCCTTTCTAGTCTTGCAAAGGATATATGAAAATTCTTTGATGAATTTTTGGGTGTTTGCATCAAGCACCCTTTTGGGTGGATGCCTTGACAATTTTACCAGCAAAATTTGGCACAAGGACTCCTCCTATGCAGTGAGTGTCTGACTTGGTATTTTTGTAATAGGTGAAATTACGAAATAAATGTTGAAGTTTAAAAAAAAAAAAAAAATTTTATGAGAAGCGTCACCATGTAGGAAATGTTATTTGAAACGCGCATGCATTTATGTTTTAACCACATTCGTGAATATATTTTCCTTATTCCTTACATTACTAGCTATTTTCCTTTACTCTAATGTGTTTGCTCCGGCAGCACATATACTAAAATTGGAACGATACAGAGAAGATTAGCATGGCCCCTGCGCAAGGATGACACGCAAATTCACAACGTGTACAAAAACATCTAGGCATGGAAATTGTACCTATTGCATTACCATCATAATTCAATGCTAGCAAATTCGTTTTAAATTATTCTGAAAATCCATCCTTCCATTCAACTAATTTGTTGTAGCCGAACGACAACGGGAGCAACTCGGTCAATGTCGGTAACTGCCCCTTCAACTGGTGCAAACTATCAACGTAATATGATTGAAAGGGTTTGCACCTTAATTTCGAGGGTAATGCTACCCGATATCTTTCCCCAGTGAATTCGTTACTGCCTGAAGTGGCCTCGTGAACTTCAATGTTATGTTACCGAAGGAGAAGCAATGACTTATACCCTATATTGTGTAGCGTTTCTTTATGCCGCTTTTAGCAATTGTCCGTGTTCGCTGTCAAAGGCACTTTCCACTGTGTACGTGTGGAGAACAAACTGTCTAGTGTTTTTGGCTATGGGAGACTATCCCAACGGACGAATGAAGTCTCGCCACATCAGACCCATGATTCTGGGTTCTGATTCTGACCCATGATTCTGGGTTCTGATTCTGACCCATGATTCTGGGTTATTTAACCATACGCCTACTTTTATATAAAGATTACTTTACTGGATCAAAGATATTTTCGATGTGTTAAGTGGATAATACGATCCTTAAATGAATGAAAGACTCATTGCATCCACAGTCCTTGTCAGTCAGACTTCGCGTTTCTGCCACCTTAATGGAGCCATTATGGATTTGCATGGCTTCCGCGTACACAAACAAAAGAATAGCATCGGGTGAGCGCTCTAGCCCAGTCTTCTTCCTCTATGTGTACAAATCATAGAATTAATATAATACACTAGAATGGAAACGAGGCTCCGAAAGATGCCAACAATTGAATTTCGCGCCAAACAATTGCATGGATCAATACAAGACAAGTGCAGGCTATTGTTCAACCTGTTCAATTTGGTATGTTTCTTAGTAAAATAGTTTTACACATAAGATTAATCCATTGTAGTAGCTTTGAAAGGCATCTACATGCTTAACTGCTGGATTAAATGTTTTAAACTCATTCCCATAAGGCATACTAGGATTTAAACCAAGCCAGCCATATCAGCCATTCATAAAATCTCCCCATTATGAATGAAAGGTGAATAGACCACCGACAAGTTATCAAAAGTAAAACGCCAAATATAGAAACTTTATTGACAATTGCTTTGCTTGCAATTGTCCCGACATCGGCAAGGGTAGCAGGGATTGTATGCAGCACTTCGGCAATACGGACCAAGCTGAAATAAAGAAGAATATTTAAAGTCAGCAAAGGTACTTGTTATATATAGAACAGTAGTAGCTTAATGACTTAAGATACAGAATGTTTCAGGAGATTAAGAATTAAAAGTTAAATACCAAATTGTATCCTGATGTTATTTGATAGACAAATAGACAAATAGACAAATAGACAAATAGACAAATAGACAAATAGACAAATAGACAAATAGACAAATAGACTTTGTAGAGCTTGGCAAGATTGTCATTTACAGCAGATATGAAGGGACGAAGCTTACTTTGTAGAGCTTGGCAAGATCGTCATTTACAGAAGATATGAAGGGACGAAGCTTACTTTGTAGAGCTTGGCAAGATTGTCATTTACAGCAGATATGAAGTGGCGAAGCTTTTATAATTTATCCCTGTGGTCAGTAGGCATTGCACTGCTGTCATTTAAGTGGAGAGTTGACAAAATTGAGGCAAATCTATTCCATAGCATTGTCTCAGCCACTATTGGAACATTTAAGTCACTGTCAAAATCTATCAGTGTGCCATATCTCAGATTGTGTATCAAATTTTCTCCCAAATGTAATTCCGTTACCATGGAATTACCCACATCTTACTTAATAAGTTACAAATAACTACCCCTCTGCATAAGTGGTCTTTTACTGATTCTCATACATCTATATGTAGCAAAAGATTCGTTGCTTCTGCTATTAAGTTAAAGCCAAGTGTTGTATACCGCAAGAGCTTAGCACTGTTTGAAAGTGTAAATATCAAGCTGATGACACATGAGGCTACATGGTAGCCACCTATAGGCAGCACGCTATCCTAGTATACAAAACTTGAAGGAAAAGTTGAAACAGTACAACTCTTGTACTATAATTTACATCATGTTTATAGGCTAGATTCAATTATTATTGTTTTGTTACACTGTTTTCACATTTTTAGATCATTCTTATAATATGTTTATTAATCATGTTGTAAATTTGCAGCTTATAACATAATTTATCTAGAATGAAACTGAATAGGCTGCCTCACTTGATGCCTCTTTGGTAAAATTCTTGACAAGCTACTATTTGCTACCTTGGAAAGGGGTTGGGCTGTAAAAATGACACTTTCAGGGAGGGTCGTGATGGCCAGGGTACCGGTACCTTAGCATCTAGAAATCGCCATCAAACGTGGATATCAGTAATAAGAGGAAGACTATTTGCTTCTGATGATGCATCATACGGAATAGGAAAGTAGGGCAAGGGCAATTATAGTAGAACTGCTTAAGCACATCCTTGTGACTCACAAGTCGTGCACAGCAAGGAAAAAGGAATGAAAAGATTCAACATTTCTACTGAAATAAGAAGATAAGTTATTTCATTTTAACCACATGCGAGTCTAATTTTTGTACACAGCAGCAATAAGGATATTCTAGTAAGTAAGATGAAACTTTTGAGTTTTTGTAATTTGATATAATAAGTAAGATGAAACTTTTGAGTTTTTGTAATTTGAAAGGCTTATTAGTTATTTTGACTGTTGATGTCTTTCATCAGAATTTGATGATAATCTTGTGTTTTACTCTTAAATTTTCAGGCAGTTTTCTTGCTTAAATTCTCAGTTTTTATATACAAGAAAAGTTATAGTGGATGTCCCCGATAAGCTCCTAAGTAAGCTCAGTAAGTTCTCTCAATATTATTCTATTTTCAATTAGGTATCTAGCCTTATCTTACATTTAGTATGAAGGAGAAAGAATGTCTACCGCGTCGATGCACTGACTATAACTTTTGTTCTTAGTTGTTCCATTATTTTATTGTCTTTATTAGCCCATACAATTAGAAATAGAGGCTATACTTATCTACTTCTGTCAGTTACTTAGGTATTTGTGTATCAAATGACGTAAATGGAAACAATATCATCCCTCTCTTGAAGAATTATTTTCCTTAATGCACACTTGCCTGTGATGAACCAGCTTCGTCATTGTATAGCTGTCAAATCGTTACAGGGGTTTTGACTGTCTCCTCTCTTATCCAAATGTGGAAACTTTGACTGGCAACGTTTCGTTTAACAGACTTCTTCAGGTCACTCCTGAAAATTGGCTAAACGTAGCGAATAGACGTTGCCTTTAAACGTCTTTAAACGAAACGTTGCCAGTCAAATTTTCTACATTTGGCGTTTTACCCAGCATACAGATACCCGCGCAAGCAAAAGACTTGCCTGACCTCGCACTCACAATCTATGTACTGACCTTTTCTATGCTAGAGATACACACTCAACAACCTGGTGGAATAAGAAGACTAGAGATCCAATCGATTTAAGAAATGAAAGAAAGAGGTCAAGAGGAAAGCTTTAAATAAAGCAAGGACTCAATGACGAAGAGTAAATATTGAATCACTAAATAGATTGAGGTGGAGAAGGAGTGTATGCTGCTGCGTTGTCCTGAGCAGCTTGGTACTGCAATGAGTTGCTAGTAGCAGTAGTAGGTCTAGTAGAGGAAGAATAAGCGTAATCTTTTAATAGAAAAGTTAAGTAGTATTTGCTTCTGATTGTTTGAAAAAACGAATCAGCACTAATTTAAGCTAAATAACTGAAATGAAATTACTGGAAAGATGTAGGGCCTGGTGATTTAGGTGTTGTCACAGTAACCGTCATTCTGAACAGCGAGGAACGAGTGTGATTCAGAATCTATCGTCCGATTGTGCGGTGGTGAAGGCGAGTGGGGAAAGAAAGGCGTTTGCTGTTAGCAGATTCTTAGTCTCGCTTGAGCTCGCTAGAATGACGAGATCTTTTTTGATTTAGGTATTGTCAAAGTCACCGTCATTCTGAACAACGAGTGTGATTCAGAATCGATCATCCGATTGTGCGGTGGTTAAGGTGAGTGGGGAAGAATAGGCGTCTGCTGTTGCCAGATTCTTAGTCCTCCGTGCCTCATCATACACTGATTTCAAGTTTTTTGCGGTGTGGAAGAAACAAGGTGCTGGTTTCATGCGTTTCAAGCAGACGGCCAAGCTCATCTAAAAACGCGCCATCTCTGTTGACTTCCTGGTCATCGCCTGACAACGGAACAAACGTTTGTGTTGAATCACCACCAGCAACATCGTCATCAGGAAGGGAAATTGTTGGAGGGTCTGCGTCCACCACACATACGCCGTCAATGTCTCCCTCCTCTTCCCCACTGCTTTCTGGTTTCAGAGGTTCGTTCCCTTCATCAACACCTATACTGGGAAAGAGGACAAAATTTCTCCCCATCTACGCTCGCGTGTCGTCAATACCACAAGAAATGTAGCAGGGGAATACAAAGTGTCAAAGCACTGGATGTTTTCTCTTAGTGAAAGTGATCTTTTGATTTTTGGTAGTGTAAGTGAACATAAAAGGCCGGCATATATTGAGCGATTCTACAAAATATACTATGCGACGTATTGCCTACATATTTGCTCGCACAGCGACATTGTAGTATGCACCGAATTGTAGATTTTGCGGCAAAGACGTAGAAGAAAGAACTTGATTTGACAGTTGCTTAGGTGTGAGGCCTCGATTTGGTCCAAAATCTAAGCAATAAGCTAAGCAACTCGAGGCCTCAAATTCAGAAGGGACAATTTTAAAAACGCCTGAAAAACAAATCAAGGAACGTTTTTCATTAAGAATTGATTACAAACTGTTGATACATAACAAATATCACACTGTTGATAATGTGTCAATGGTATTTCATCATGTACAACACAACGCAAGTCGACGATAACCTGTAGTGATACCTAAGCAACTACTTAAGCAACTCCAGGCCTGATTTTGGAAAATTGCTAAGCAACAAAGTGTACTAGCGCCGAGTGGTTCTTGTTTGTAGTAGGTTCAATTAAATGTTCAATGCGATCCATGGTACCTCTAATAACTGCCCTCGTGAAACAAAAAGTCCAAGAAAAATCGCGGGGGTTTCTATTGATTCTTTCTTTAAAAATTCGAGGCCTTAAACGCCATTGACCATCAACCCACTGCTGTTCCACGTCACTGTCACTGTCACTTTCCATCCCTATCTAGCTTACAGCAACTTTTCGCTGATTCCGATGATGTTCTAAAATGGCCTTTTGAAATAAGCATCTATAGACCCATTTCAAGAATTTACTGTTGATTATCCACACAGGTCGCACACAAACCTCAGGATGTATGGCATTTTTTCATTTTTTTGTGTTCTGTTGCAATTTTGAATAGAGTAACTGAAGCTTTGTAGTCATCCTCTTGAAGCTTGAAGTCATCCTTGAAGTCATCCTCTTGAAGCTAGTAAAATGTACACTGACGACTGAGTCTTTGCCGGATGTAAGAGCGAAAACAAACCCAATTACGGATACCTTATTTCTCATCCTAGAAATGGCAACTTACTTTTCAACTGACAGTTAGTGCCATTGATATGCGGACAATACACCTGTCTATGGCTAAACTGGAGCATGTAGTGGAATGGAGGAAATACGTGTCTTGTTTACTGTTAACCCCTCTAAAACCAAGCTTCTGTCCCTTCACCAATAACGTCCAGATCCTTGTTTCCCTCAACCGGAAATAAATGGCTCTCTTCTTGAAAAAGCCCCTTGCCTCGATAAGCTCCTAGGACTGACTTTCATTCCAGATATACATTCTGACGTTAGTACTCTGAGGAGTGTCAGACGAAAAAAGCTTTTAAGTACACAATGTTTTCGCTATTTCGTGCATACAATCGGAGACGTCAACATACGGGGCACAGAGGGACTATGCCCTCAATAGTTTGATCAATATTACTTTGCGCCCCCGCTAAAACTTTAAGCTTATGAATTCCCAATCCAAAAGTTGAAGTTTTATTATGCCCCTCTCCCCCCCCCCCCATCAATTTTGAATATCCAGCTGAATGACTGGTTACGAGCTGCAGCTCATATGGAAATTTCCCAGCGAACTTTTGGATTATCTCTCAGTACTATGGGTAAATCATTCCACTCCAATCTCTTTTACTTTGAAGGGTTGTTATATCGTTGGAGTAACGCGGAATGGAAGTACCAGTGGGAAGCCACACCCCATCACACCCACTAATTGTGTCACCTCATCAATTCAACAGCGAGATGTTTTAAAGGAGGATACAGTCCACCTTGTCTAACTTTTTTACTCTATTTTTTACTCTAAAACACCTTTTGATACAATAGAGCATCCAATTCTTTTTGATAAGTTGGAAATAATAGGATTCGTCGAATAGCTCTTGATTTAGTGAGATCTTTTTATTAGAAAGAAGTTTTACCGCAAGGGGTTGATGGGAAATAATTTCATATTTTTCTTCCTGTTCACGTTTAATATCGGACGTTGCACTTGTTGCATAGGATGTTCTACCTGAAGTTTTATTTTCAGCAAAAAGCCTGAAGAATACAAAGTTACATTTACAGATACCAGCATAGATTATATGAAAAAAACCTGATATCGATGGTGTTGAACTTATTCTCTTACAATAAGTTTGCTTAATCGCTGTTTAGCACTTTATACTGTTCTGTTCTGTAGTAAATTGTTATTTTCGCTTCTTAATGATATTTTATTTCTTGAGTTTTTGGAATCTCAGCCTGCCTTGTTTCTTAAGTTGTGCCTTGTTATGGAATATCTAGCTAAGGACGAAGGACTTAAGAATCACCATACTTCTTATTCATGAAGCTTATAGCTGTATAACAACTTGTAAGGTTTCTGTAAGCAACCCAATCATTTGCATGTGTTGCTAACTTTGCAAATTTTGTTGGCTTGTTAAAATTCCTGCGGGCATCGTTGGGTCCTGTCATGGATTCCGAGCTGATATAGCTGAGATATTTAGGCATATGATGTACATCTATGTGGCTAAGAAAAGCAATACAACGTTCTCCATGACCCTCAGTTCTTTGCAAGTTTTGGAAACTTGCCAAAATTGCAATCCAAACTGTGGTACAAATGCTGATTACCTGTTTGTGGGGATCCTCCACGCTGAAGATCGCGAACAAAGAGGAACTACTCTGTTGACAACACCCTAGACCCAAGATGTATTTAAAGGCCAACTTGATCCAGAAGGCAATGTTTTACAATGGCAACCACACAGCTCTTTGGATTGGCAACTTTGAGGATAGAGACAACAGGAAACTTGCCAAAATTGCAATCCAAACTGTGGTACAAATGCTGATTACCTGTTTGTGGGGATCCTCCACGCTGAAGAGTTTATGCCTTCCTTAGAGTTTCTTAGTCTTGGAAGCCTATCTTCCCTAGATGAAAAGCTCTTCCAAGAATCCTCGCTGAGGAATATTAAACATTTAAAACACTTAAGTCTATCGGATGGACCGAATTGGGATGAAAATTTGTCAATTTTACGTAGCATCAGCTCCCTGGATCAACTTGTTACATTAGAAGTTGTGTATTTTAGAGTCCAATGTAGTGTGCGTCAGATTCTTAGTCTAGTTCCGAAATTACAAAAATTTCTTTTTGTACCTGTTATTTCTGTCAGCACAATGGCGAACATGAACATAGCGAATAGTAGCCTCAACATAATCAAGAATATATATCATCAAGAAAAGTAAGCGTCGATATCGAAACATTCAATAATCACACTAGAATCAAGAAGTATATGATGAATGTTTACTATTAATTTACATGTCTTCGACGTATTCCACAGCTCACTAAGAGAAGTCCAGCGAGCGCCTAAGTTAAGGGACTTGGCAATTTCTGGCGAAACACCACGTATGCAGAAAGACAGATGCATCCCTAGTCTACAAGGCCTACAAACAAGATTTTCACCAACCACGACCAAGGGATGGCCTTTGAAGATGTTGATGTCGTCAGTCTCCAGGAAGGAAGCTGGGAGACTGTTCCATACATCAACAACTCTGTAACACTAACACGCTTCTGCTCCGCTACCTGTCCCGCTCCTGCAATTTTCTTGTCCTCTGTACGCCTTTTGGTGCCCAATCCTATAGGTTGCGCAATGCTGGTGCGTACCCTCTTGGTACTCGTATGCAGGGGAGGCAGGCACGACATAAAGTTTCTCTGCTGCCTGAAGAAAACCTGAAATTCAAAGCCTTCCCCTACCTCTTTTACATAAACACTACTATGGGACGTTTTGGGTTTGACAAGACTCTCAGCCGGCAGCCCCTCTACCAAAAATCCTGACAACACCACTGGTTATAATCTATTTGTGCGAAGGAAATCTTAAGTGAAACTACTAATGATCCCCTCAGAGAATTGGGTATCCATATTTCGTGAAAGTAACAGATATCTCAATTTGAGCAGAGTGATGCAGGTTAAGTGGACCAAAGCATACGGAAGGAGCTACAATTGGACGAGATTACGACTTCTATAGAATCCCTAAGAGCGATACAGCGCCATGTGATTATGTGGTGTCATTACGTTTTTCTGATAGCAATAAAGTCAATAAAGTTCTGCGAGGAAAACTGTTAATTAACTTTGTGGACAGCTTTATTAACTTTATTGACCCATGGGAGCCCCACATAAGTGCTCTGAATGCATGATGCTATATGGAGATCTTTTTTCAATAAAAATTAAGTTTCTGGGTTTTCTGATTTAAGATTCACAGGGTTGTATAAGTTTATATTTGACCAATTTGAAAATTCATTCCTAGTGTCTTTGGTACTTTAATGGAAATGACAAAGAAATTTAGAATTTTACCAGTCGTATTTGCAGGTCATAGTTACTCTTTGCTTGCTCTTTGTTGCTCTTTGTTGCTCTTTGTTGCTCTTTGTTGCTCTTTGTTACTCTTTGTTGCTCTTTGTTGCTCTTTGCTGGTCCTTTTTACTCTTTGCTTACTCAAAGTTACTCTTTGCTTGCTCTTGTTGTTCTTTGCTTGCTCTTTGCTTCCTCATTGTTGCTCTTTGTTGCTCTTTGCTTGCTCTGTGCTTGCTCTCTCTTGCTCTTTGTTGCTCTTTACTTGCTCTTGTCTATGAGTTATACCATACCTGTACTCGGTCTTAAATGCGCGACCAAAGAAAAGTTGTGCTGTACTAGAAGCAAAGGAAAGCTGTGCTGTACTGGAAGCAAAGGGGAGCTGAGCTGTACTGCAAGCAAAGTTGAGCTACGCTGTACCGGATGTAAAGGGGAGCTGCGCTGTACTGCAAGCAAGGGGGAGCTGAGCTGTACTGGAGGCAATGGGGAGCTGAGCTGTACTGGAAGCAAAGGGAAGCTGAGTACAACTGAAAGCAAAGGAGAGTCGAGCAATGCTGGAAGCAAAAGGCAGCTGTACTGGAGGCGAAGAGGAGCTATACTGAAGGCGCAGAGCACTTTCCGCAACTATAGCAAGAATTCTAACACATTTCTAATGGGGAAGGTCGCCTATTGTTTTCAGTAGTAGTCACAAAAAATATAATTTTCGAACTTTTTAAAAACTCAATGACAAATAAGATCTCCAAACCAAAATCCTGTCTTTAACGTTTATAATGGCAAATTGTAGATGTGCAGGTGTTTCCGAGCTGAACGAAACCTAGAAGTTTAACATTCACAAAAATAAAATATGTATCATAACAAATAAACTTTTATACTTACTTTCTGTCATGTTGCGGACTTCCATTGTTTCCAGCCTTGCTTACAGCTTTCTACAATAAAATTTTTGATTTTTTCTTCTTGAACAGCTCAAAATAACACCTCGTGCATCTAAGAAACGCAGAAAAAGTGACTATCTGTGATAATTAAAAAGTTTAGGTCAATAATGTGGTTTCATTTTTAGTACATAGACGACAGAGTATGAAATTATGCAAATTAATCTGTGAGATAAGATATTTTGACAATTTTCGCGCCAGTTATAGCATGTTTCCCCTTGACTCTTATAAAACGAACACAGTTCAGCAAAGCAGCTGCAGTTATCAAAAAACTGTTTGGTGGTTCTGCCAAGGGACGTTGAGTATTGCTCTGAGCATCCGTGTGTAGGTTCCGTCTAGTCTCTGCTCCTTCAGTGTCCAAGTGCATGAATCATACAGTAAGACTGATTCGACTGCCGAACAGAAAAATTTCTCTTTATGTTCTGGATAGGTCTAATTTCCAAATGTCTGTTACTTTGTTGAGAACTGGCCAGGCCTTTGCTTTTCGAGTTTCTGCGTCTTTTTTGCTTGACTGGATATTGCTTCCAAGATAAACAAAATTGGGTACTTGTTTGATGACACTTCCATCGAGTGATGTCTTTGGTAGTTAATAGTCAGGTACTTCTCGTACCCTCTCGTACTTTAGATAGTTCATAATCACGTATCTTCTCATACCCTCTCGTACTTTAGATAGTTCATAATCACGTATCTTCTCGTACCCTCTCGTACTTTAGATAGTTTATAATCACGTATCTTCTCGTACCCTCTCGTACTTTAGATAGTTCATAATCACGTATCTTCTCGTACCCTCTTGTACTTTAGATAGTTCATAATCACGTATCTTCTCGTACCCTCTCGTACTTTAGATAGTTCATAATCACGTATCTTCTGCAAGGAAATTTTTGAGATGATCACGTATCATTTATAAAGTTTTGTAGCTTTTCTACATGCAATTCAGAAATAAGCAGGGGAAGTTTTGAGATGATCACGCATCATTTGTAAAGTTTGTAGCTTCTCTACATGCATTTCAGAAAAAAGCAAGGAAATTTTTGAGATGATCACGCATCATTTATGAAGTTTTGTAGCTTATCTACATGCATTTCAGAAAAAAGCAAGGAAATTTTTGAGACGATCACGCATCATTTATGAAGTTTTTTAGCTTATCTACATGCATTTCAGAAAAAAGGACAACTTCACATCTGAAGAACGTATGCAAAGCACTCTTACCTGTCAATTAGTTCAGTCTTTCTTCCAGTAGCCCTGTATCGTCTCTCTCAGCGACCATGTATCGTATTTCCCCATTATGTAGGAAACTTGAAATAACGCAATGTCCTAGTAGTATTAACAGCTGAAATTTACTTAGTTTGAGCAAACTACAACGCAAAAATGTGTGTTTGGATGTGACGGCCTCGTTTTGACGGGAAGCTTGACCCCTCATTTCAAACGAGGCCGAGAATCAGAACGAAAGTGGCGCTTCCCTCACTGTAATCTAGAGAAGACGTTTCAGCTTCAAATACGATCATATGGCACTTTATAACTTCTTGTATCTAAATAGTGGCCTGAGCTCTAAATTCGGTACGTAGAGATAAATTTCACCTTGATTTTGCCATATTGAAATTTTCCCAATCATCTGCTGCTCATTTAACTGTTTCAAAATCAACTCAAGGGTAACCTGCTCAGCTGTTTGCCGCCACATTTAAAACTACTACCACCTATAATCTGACCTGCAAAACGATAACTTGAAATAAAAACTGTTTATATACGGTTTCCTGGTTTCCTTGGCTTTGTTTACGCGATTCGGTAAAATTTTGGAAACCTTACTGCGTCTACTAATGAAGGCTGGCACATGTTGCACAATTCTGACATGTAACCACTCTGATTAGTGTATGGCGAAAACGTCTAGCGAAATGAATCCGTTACTCAACGCAATATTCAAGTTTTGTAACACAAACCAACCTTTTGAAAGAAAAAATACGTATGTCCATAAAGTTACAGCCAATTACAGTGTAGATATATTGCAACTTTATACAAATTGGTCTCTTCTATTTATTTCTGGTATCTTATAGCAAATATCCTTAATAGATTAGTGGTTTCTACAGATCAGGTGGTATACTATTGCCACTACAGTGCACAAAATTGGTGGTAAGTTACGGTAGGTAAACTTCGATCACGGCATAGTTATAGTGCCATAAGGGTACCGTATAACAGTACAGAGTACATTCAGTTCACTTAATAGATTAGTGGTTTCTACAGATCACATGGTATACTATTGCGACTACAGCTATACACTACTAATTTATAGGATCTTAGTTACGTTCCTACGAAAAAGAAAGTTTCTTACCTGGATGCGCTATGGAGGTTGCTGGTATTTCGTTTAGTAAACGGTGTGACCGAACATTTTATTTTGTTAATTTTGTATGCCTGTCCGAATGTAAGGATCAGCCAGTAATGAATTTGCATAATTAATGTATTCAGTGATTTAAAAGAAGTACTGTCAATCGTACTGAAAAAAGTGCTCACAAAACTTGCTATAGAGAGATTATACAATTTACTACAAAATATTATAATAGGCTGTTGAACTTGCCAGACAAAAAAAATAACACAGCATTCATACTTGGTCAGCGGTTTCCTGATTGTTCTTGAACCACTTGCTTTGGATTGTTCAGAATCATATCTATAATTTACAATAACTAAACAGGCATCTACAAAGGGCTAAGTATAATATATAATCGAAGCTCAAGTATGCTGCTCCTGATCTACTGGGGGAATGTACAAACACCGACCCCACCTACAGACCCATCATATTTTTGGCCAACACATGCATATTTCCATTTTAGACCTTGTTATGGTCAAGAACAAAAGAGTTGATAAATTTTCTAGTGTAGGAATCATGATGCTGGTGTCTTCCTTTACTGCGACTACCAATCCGTTTGGTGGCCGTCCTTGAGGGCGCTTTCCAAGATGTAAAGTTAATCTTCTTGCTGTTTAATGCTATTGCAGTTAACCTCTGAAAGAGCAGAGCAGAATCGATATAATCAATTTCATGTCTTTTGCTGACTTTAACTTTTTGAGACATATTCATTGCTTTCCAAGACGGTTTAAAGCTGAATTCAGAAACAATTTTGGAATCCATACTTTCAGTTATTTTCGTCCCAACTGTAATTATTGTATTGACATTAACATCAGAGCTTGCATTCACTCCGGTGGCAATGTTTCTCAGCTCATTTGGCCCAGTAAAGGGGCTGTGTTTTTCAAAAAGTGGTTAAATCTTGTGCTGAAAGTACCAGAATTTGTAAACTTGTATTTGTATTCCTAGAAGCTAATACAACGTCCATATAAAATCGAAGCTAACTTGAAGCAAACACCAGTCGACCCCTCTTCTTTCATTTTTCGGTCGAAAAATGATCTTTCTGGGGCCATTGTGTTACACAAATTCATCATGCATGATCATTTGACGCATGGTGACACGCTGCCTTGGAAATAGAAAATATGATGGGTGGGTGATACAAGGTAAACGAATGACGTTAAAAAGGTCCACGATTTTAGATGTTTCCGAAGATGTAGACGACGAATTAGATGACGATAGTGTAGAAGGTAGTATGCAAAATAGTACAGTCGTTGCATCAAGTAGTCGCCCAGTTCGTATTCGCAATCCGGCAAGCTATTATAGACCTAATGACTTTGTACGTAAGTAAAAGATGTAACCGTTATTTCAGCAGGGGGAGAATGTAGTGTCCACGCATGGCCACAGCTCGTTACCAGGCCACTTCCTACTGATAGTCATAATAAAGTTGAAATGTGCTGTAAAAGATTAGTTTTTGCTTGAAGTTTTTGGAGTTGAGATCAGGAGCGTTTCTTAATGCAACATTCAAATTTTGTTCAACAAAACGAATTTTAAATATCGACTTTAGTAAAAAGACTGGATGCAGGCCTAAAGATCGGTTATGTAGGACCCATCTTTGATTCCATTTGGCTTGCATCATCCAAATGCTAAAGTGATTGCAGAAGTCAAATATCGAAAGGGAATGGTTTATAGTATGGTAGAGTACCTCCATGCAGAGCTCAGGTATATGCTCATAACAATGGCATTTTGATTGATTGGAGAATTGAGTCATTGTAGCCAAACCATATGGTTCAGCTTGCATTTCTCTTTCAAACGTATGTGAACGAGACTTTTCTTTTTCGAAAAGGTCTATTGAGCAGGAGGACGAGGGGAACATTTTTAAATCTTGGAAGGCATGTAGGAGACTGTCATGTTTTCTAATAACTGACTATTGTTTGTGTGGCATTACTTTACGTTTAGAAAGTTGCAGTTGATTCTAAACATTGCTTCTTGACTTCCTTTTTGGTCATTTTCCAAGCCCCCCCCCCCCCCCCCCCCTCCTCCCGGTTACTTTTTTTTTGTTGTTCTGTACTTTGTCCCTGTTCTCTCGTGCCCCCCTATTAAACCCTAGCAATGTATCCTAATCCATTCAAACCAATTCAATCTGATCTAATTTAGACGAAAATAATAACATACAACTTATTCCTGATTGACATATTTCAATCTAGTTGTTTTCCAAACCCAACTGGATTGGAAGGTACTAGTATTCAGGCTCAGTTTATACACACTTCATATAGTTAAAAGTATGAATCCAATGCACAACACATATGAAGATTTCGTAATGAATAGCAATGCCCAGCAAAGAACGTGCATGTGAAACATGTCGAAGATTCAAATTGAACATAAAAACGATATAAGAATAACAATTTTTCACGTATAGTTTGCAATTCGGAAGACAAAACATGACTTCCCTGAAAGTTAGGTATGAGGCTCCATTGTTCTTTTCATAGTGAAGTGCTTTGCTGGAAGACGAGTTCCTCAGAAAGACTCAATTACGCTATTAGCCGTGTTCACACCAACATCGGTTGTCGAAACGGTTGTACTTATAACGGTTCCAAGATCAGTTCATACTACTAGCCGTGTTCACACTGGAAACGGTTGTGAAATCGATTTAGTTAAAACGGTTGTCAAATCGGTTTAGTCTGAAACCGTTGAGTCTCGGCTGAATTGTTTGTATTGCATTTTAATTTTCACTGGCTGGAAATATCCTTATTTTTCCTTGTCTTCTTTTTTAGTTTTGTCTCATCTAGCAATTCAGCTTGGTACTTCACTAAAAGTCTAATGAATTGTTTCAACTTGTGAACATTCCCGCTTTCAAGTTCTGATAGAACTATTATATTTAAATTGGGCTGAATAAAAAGTTAAATTTAATTAACGCCCTTCAACACAATAATTGCTGGTTAATATTGTCAATTGTCCTTTAGTTACTCTAAGTCCTTCAAATTACATTTTATAAAGTGTGGTTCATTTCCATGACAGAGTTTGACGGATGCTGGGTTATTCAGGTAAGTCGACGGCAATGAGCGTGGCTTTACGTTTTCTCTGAAAGCGAAAGTTGAGTTTTGAAGGTCAGTTCGAACTTGATAGTCCAGTTTGGGGATAGGCAGTTGGTGGGGATAGGCAGTTTGTGGACCCCGAGGCCTAGAGGCAGTTTTTGGGCCCCGAAGCCTAGAGGCAGTTTTTGGACCCTGAGGCTTAGAGGCAGTTTTTGGACTCCGAGGCCTATAGGCAGTTTTTGGACCCATATCATTGAAATTCATGGAAAAGACAAAGAGAAACGAAAGCAGAACAAAAATTGAGTAAAGTAAAACAAGAAAAGGGAAAAATGTTTGTAGCACATCAGATTGAAATGGAAATATGACGAAAGCACACAACATTACACCCCGAGGTGACTAATGCTCTATCTCCATTTGACGGCCAAAACTTAAATTTCTATTAAGCTCGGTGCTTTTAGGAGAGCACATATCATTGAAATTCATGGAAAAGACAAAGAGAAACGAAAGCAGAACAAAAATTGAGTAAAGTAAAACAAGAAAAGGTTGCATCCGACCGTCATATGAGGAACGAATCTAATGATTATCATAATGATGATGAAGGGGAAAGCTTTTTAATAAAGAAAAGGATAAGGCTTTCTGATGACAAAGAAAGGCAAAACTCTTCAATAAGAAGAAGTATGAAGTTTTCTGATGACGAAGAAGGACAAGGTTTTTAAATGAAGAAGTAGGATGAAGGTTTCTGATGACAAAGAAGGACAAGGCTTTTAAATGAAGAAGAAGGATGAAGCTTTCTGATGACAAAGAAGGACAAAGCTTTTCAATAAAGAAGAAGTTTGAAGCCATTTCATTACAACAAAATTTCAAAGTACAAGAATTGTTTGCTTCAATCTATATTAAACAAGTACAGTGTACAATGCAGTGCTAATAAATAGTCTTGGATACCACATTTTGTATAAAAAATTGTGAGAAAAGTGGGAGAAAAGTAGGCACAGTTTTTTGTTGTTTTTTGTTGTTTTTTGGTTTTTTGTTTTTTGGTTTCACTATTTTGAAATGAGAAAAGCAATGGAAATGACAAGATGCAAGAGAGAATGGGAGTGATGAACATCAGAGTAAGGTGCCAAAAAGTAAGACTTTGGGCATATTTGACATAGTTTGCATACACTAGATGCGTACATTCCATGGTGCACAAAGCGTTCAAAAGAGGCTAATAAGCCTAATTTGACATAGTTTGCATACACTAGATGCGTACGTTCCATGGTGCACAAAGCGTTTAAAAATAGGCAACTTAGGCATATTTGACATAGTTTGCATACACTAGATGCGTTCGTACCATGGTGCACAAAGCGTTCAAAAGAGGCTAATAAGGCATATTTGACATAGTTTTGATACACTAGATGCGTACATTCCATGTTGCACAAAGCGTTCAAAATATTTTCTGTTTATTTAGGGTAGTTTCAATGTCGGGCCCACTGCTCATCAGGGGTCTTTGATTGAGAGACTGCCAAGGATCTCGGCCTTTTGGCAAGGAATGGATGTAGTATCTGTTCTCACTGATGACAGATGCTTTCCTTACTCCGGCGAGAGGCGGTCCTACTGGGCGGTTCAGCATGCCTCATGGCTTGCTCCTCTGCCTGGTAGCACAAATTTGGGGTGTTGCCCTTGGACACCCCAGCTGCCCTTTATTTATTAGTTAGCCTGTTTGGTGGTTTTTCTGTTTATTTAGGGTAAAGGCATTTGAACCTAAAACTAAAATAGATCTTGCAAGAATTTGATTTGACAGATACGAGGCTGGGGGACACGTCCTCAGTATTGCTGGGGTGGTCTTTTTCTAATTACTATATTAAAATAGAAGAAATAAAGATATGGGGCTTAGCTTAGGTCAATTTCAAATTTTATAAAAATTTAAAGGCATGCAATGCATGCGTTGCATTTACTGACGGCACGTCCCTGATAGATAGATAGATAGATAGATAGATAGATAGATAGATAGATAGATAGATAGATAGATAGATAGATAGATAGATGTCAACTTGTGAACAGCAGGAAATGTCCCGGGGAGAACAAGTGACAGGTTTTGACGGCCAACAAGCGGCGATGCCGCTGGATTTTGACAAACCCATCGAACCGGTGCGGCAGACGCAGTACAACTTCAAATGTTTTGAAGACACGCTGGAATTGCACAGCAAAGACATGGGTCCAGCCAAGCTGACTTTACAACGCGTGCCAATGGTGGGTGCGCCCTGAAGCACTCACATAGAAGCACTCACATAGAAGCACTCACATAGAAGCACTCACATAGAAGCACTCACATAGAAGCACGGGAGAATTATGCAATGCGAGAATTTGCTAGAATTTCTGTAGAAATTTCTCTGTATATATCTTGCTTTCTCTTCTCTGTCTCAATTCTACGCACGGAGTGGTTGAGATTAATGCTCCGGAGTAAATATTCACCAGGATTGAATTCTTTAGAGGATATTTACCTGGGGAAAGGGATTCTCCATGAAGGTGGAATCGCATTTCCTGGCATTATTTAGAATAAGATCGGAAATTAAATTTAAAAAAAAACAATTTTTTTTCAACTGAAAGTAAGGAGCAGCATTAAAACTTAAAACGAACCATAAATATTTCAGCCAGCAGGCGAAAAGCTTCATCAACTGTCGCCGCTTTATGGACATTACTGAATCGATTTTGTAAAGATGAAAATTGATTCAAAAGATCATGCATCAACTCAAGCTCCCGAAGCTGATCTTGAGTCAGGTCTGTCATGAAGCCTCCCCATTAATCATGTCAAAAAAAGCCTGAGCTTTTTCGAGGCCCTCAAGGGTTTGCTCAAAAAATTTCTCTAGACGTGCCGGGCCCAAATCAAGTTTGTCCCAGATATTTTTTTCGATTTCAGGGATCAAATCATCTCTCCTCGCACTAAAGTTTTTAATACTTCTTAAAAAGTTTCTTATTGTTCTAAAATGAACCGCGACCCATGTGTTTCAGGAGTCACTGTTGAAGAATTGGAACAAAAAGTCAAACTTTAGCGTAAAGGGTGAGGTATTGAGGAGGAGTAACCCTCTCATATACACACTAATTTCTGTTCGTTTTAAGTTTTATTGTTAGTCCTTACTTTTAGTAGAAAAAAACGTATTTTATCTAATTTATCATTGGTTTTTGAATAATAATGTGGAATCCGGTTTGTCCTCCAAGGGAAAATCCTCTCATTCCATGGTGCACAATGCGTTTAGAATAGCACCAAAGGCTGTTATTAGTGACACTTGCATACTTGGAATGCGTACTTTCCATGATGCACAATGCGTTTAGAATAGCACCAAAAGCTGTTTTTAGTGACAGTTGCATACTTTGAGTGCGTACATTTCATGGTGCACAATGCGTTTAGAATAGCACCAAAAGTTCTTTTTAGTGACACTTGCATACTTAGAATGCGTTCATTCCATGGCGCACAATGCGTTTAGAATAGCACCAAAAGCTGTTTTTAGTGACACTTGCATACTTGGGTTTGAGTATCATGCCTACATTTTGGAATATTCAAATGTGTAAGTGTTGTGGGACCTCCCTTAAATTATCAATTGCTGCTGTTAAAGATTGGGATAATGAAGTATCACAATTATTTTTAATGCCCCTTTTGGGCCCAACTTAATGTGGCCTAGACCTAACTTTAATTAGCTTCATGGCACACCTATCATTGGTGAAATTCATAGCACATCCATCATTGATGCCAGTCAGTGTGAAGAGTGGGGGAGGGGGTAAAAGCAGAATATACCTAGGGTACCACCCCTCTTTCTTGGCTGCCATTTTGTCAACCGACAGCACAACGAAATTCGACGATAACTTGCAGTGATACCTAAGCAACTACTTGAGCAACTCCAGGCCGGATTTTGGAAAATTGCTAAGCAACTCGAGGCCTGACCTCGAAAATGGAGTTGCTTATTAAAAAAACCGTGTAGGTGAGACGCCAAGAAGGAATGAATAAAAGGTGAATAGTCCACCGACAAGTTATCAAAAGTAAAACGCCAGTTTTAGCCAGTTTTCAGTAGTGACCTGAAGAAGTCTGTTAGACGAAACGTTGTCAATAAAGTTTCTATATTTTTGTTTCAATACGGTAGAAAGAAAGACGACTTTAAAGCCCTATAGAACTTACGTTAGCATCAACTTGTTCTGTAAACGTGTTATAAAAGTTTATTCATCAAATCTGGGGTTTTCGTTCAAAGGTCGGTGATTCTGCACAAAGCTCTATGTTTCCGTATAATGTTTGCTGTTTTTAGAGAATGTTCGTTGTTTTCATTTTTGGGTGTTTTGACACCTGCTACCTAATTTGCTTAGCCAATCGCTGTCAACTTCACTATATTCATTAATTTACATTATCCTATATAAACCATATGTCATGCACCATGGTATGTACGCATCTAGTGTATGCAAACTAAGTCAAATATGATTTATTAGCCTATTTTGAACGCTTTGTGCACCATGGAATGTACGCATCTAGTCTATGCAAACTATGTCAAATATGATTTATTAGCCTATTTTGAACGCTTTGTGCACCATGGAGCGTACGCATCTAGTGTATGCAAACTATGTCAAATATGATTTATTAGACTATTTTGAACGCTTTGTGCACCATGGAATGTGCGCATCTAGTGTATGCAAACTAAGTCAAATACGATTTATTAGACTATTTTGAATTGAAGTTTCTAAAGTGCAAGTATTCTGTGTACAAAAAGGTACCAGAATCTGTTCGCAAAATATCCCATAAAACGTATACTGGAAAGCAATGTAGGCCTGCGTAAAATATAAACATTTAGCCCCGCGTGATAATTAGCACCAATCATTTCCGCGTACAACATCTTTTAAAAGAACCCGTGAAGGCCTCCTAGTACCAGAAGTTTCGTAATTGTTCATCCTATTGTAGTTCTAAACGTTTCTTAACAGTTTCTTAAATGAATTGTGGATACTCAACTTGCGAGTTTGGACATACAGGGAGAAACATGGAATCGCTAGTGCTCGTGTTTGAATCGGTAATTGCAAGAAGGGTATTTATAAATTAGGTATCATTATATTGCCCATAGAATGAACTACGTACCTTATAAATTTTATTTAAATACGAATACAATATCGATGATTTTTAGGGGAGGGGGGGTAGGAAACTGCAGTAGCTTCCATCAAGCCTGCATCCCGTAAACTTTCCGGCATAAATTACACAAGAATTGTAGGTATCCGATGGATTCGTTAACGTGGCCATCAGAAATAAAATTAACGTCAAGACTCTCTTCATCCATTTTTGTATCGATGTAACCAAATGTGATATAAAATTGAATGGATTCTATTGTTAGGATTATTTCCGGAGAATGATTAAACTTATGACCACCCCCCTTTTCATATTTTGGAAATCACAACCGCCCCAACTCTCTTAGAGGGCCAGTTTCGTGACCGAAACGGTAACTTTTCACGGGCATTGGGCAGGTGGGCAAAGACTAATGAAAGCCACTTGAAACAACCCGATAATTTTATTCATTGATAGCAGCTACTGGATTCTTTTTTATCGTCACAGTCTTAAATACACAGAAGTAAATTATACCTCATGATTCTAATGATTGCTCTTGAGCTTTGTTGATGGTGATTGCTAATCGAACATTCCCTGTGTCCCCGCGTCATTTATATATCCCCCTGTGCCCCCCGGCGTCCCCTTTGTAGTTTTGTCCTTTTTTTCCTTTTTAGTTTTTTTGTAGTTTTTACCTTTTTTTTAGTTTTTTTAGTATTTTTTTACTTATGTCCTGGTCGTCATTTATACTCCCTGTGTCCTGGTCGTCATTTGTGTCCCGGTGCTTTGTTGATGGTGATTGCTAATCGAACATTCCTTGTGTCCCGAAGGTCCTAGAACCTTAGCAGAGAACGATAACCTTAAGGGAATCCTCTTCTGCGCATGCGTATTAGTGCTCTGACCTTTGTCTAACGTTACCGTTATCGTTATCGTACCAGAGCTGAAACTGCCTATAAAAAGACGCAAGGAACAAGTTCATCAACATGCGACTCCCCGCCTACCCTCATACTACCTAATCCCCAAAATATCAGCACGGTCGGCCTATATGCCCAGAGGAACAGAAAACGGTATATTAGAGAAAGTTTGCATACCATTAAAATGGTTCTGCCAAGCACAATTCTGAACTACTACTACTACTACTACTATTACTACTACTACTACTACTACTACTACTACTACTACTACTACTACTATTACTACAAAAAGTACTTCTACAACCACTAATACCTCTACTAGGCCTACTATTACTATTACTAATGCTTCTACTACTTCTATTTATACAGCTGTTTACTGCTACGTGCTTCTCAAATGGCACAGGTTGAATGCAAAGTAACTTTGACACTATGGTTTCCGTTGTCACATCATTGTGTCCTTTTTGCCAACAGATTCAGGAAATGATTCCTTACAGTAAAAGAGTAGCATTTCTGCCGAGATATTGTCTGGCCCACATGCCTTGTTTCGTTTTAACTTTCCAACCGCCCGTCTTATCTCTTCCCCTCATGATTTCTGGTCCCTGTACAGGTGTCTGAATTACAGGTTTGTTCCCTCTATCATCTTTTAATAGATCTTGTATATATTCCCCCCACCTTTTCAGAATATTTTCTTTCTCCATGATGATGGTGCCGTCTTTGGCCTTAATATAAGTAGAAGCTGCACAGACCCTTTCCCTTGTACTTCTTGGATTCTATCATAAACAGATCCATTGTGTCTTTTATACGATGTCTTTGGGATAGCCATTAGAAAGAAAAGTTTGCTTTAGAAAATTGAGTTCCGATTCTAATTTAATATCGGAACAAATCATGAGAGCGCGATGAACTAAAGTTTTGATGAGGTTGATTTTCCCTGTTTTGGGGCAGAACGAATTCCAGGAGATATATTGGTCGGAAATTGTAGGTTTTCTATACATGCTGGTATGGAATGTAGTGCCATTAATGTACTATTAAAATGTATTTTGCAAGAGAAACCTCTATGTGAGAAAGTTCATATACTTGATAGTACTGAATATAGGAGTTTCCTTTTCTTTCTGTTCAATACACATACAAACTTGAGGCGCAGCCAAAACATTCTAGAGTCAGTCAAGGCTAATCTCGTCACCGTTGCTGAAAGACAGTTGAAACGTTCACGGAAGCAGAGAGATGCGAAGATGATGAGAAGTCAAAAGTCAGGCCGAAAGATTAAAGTGTTTGTATAATTTTAGGTAATGCAGGTGACTGGGAGATTCACGTCAATGAAGATGATGAGGTCATACAAGTGTCTGCGGTGATTATTGATTTGTGTCCTGATAAGATAATTGCCTTACGGGGGATGTTACTTTATACCTGCATCGCATATAATGCAACGTTACCGAAGAAGTTGTACCACAAATATCGCACAAACTTTCACTGGCAACATCCCATCCTGGTACCATCACCAATCGTTCCTCCTATCACCAACTCAATAACAATATCAGGAATATATGACAACCGAATTATTTTAAGCTTCTAAAAATGGCAGTGGCATGTGTTGATGAACATGTCAACTGTACATTTCTAGCGGCTGGATATGAAAAACAACCCAAGACGTAAATACTATTAATCGATTTGATGCTACAAATAAATACCTTCGTACAACCGGAAAGCTTTGATATAAACACGGAAGAAAACGCAAGCTTGACCGGTTGCGAATTAGGATGTTCTTGTAAGGGTTCTATTTTCAAATAAACATTTTCTGTCATAAAGAGTTAGCAGAAGTACCCCTTTTGTAACTTGTACAGATATTTCAGTCCGCGTATATTTTTAATCTCATGGTCTTGAAGCAAGTGCTGACTTGCAGCAGGATCACATTCCTTCTTAACTCTACCTTCAATGGGCTTTTTGGGTCTTCTCATACATGAGGGGGGGGGGGGGGGGGGCGTGGGGGCAATGGCCATGTCCAGAACTTTTAGCTTGGTAATCTTAACCAACTACCCCGTTATCAGTTAGGCGTTATTTTTGTTGTAGTAGTAGTACTTGTTGTATTTGTTTCTGTAGCTTTTACCATAAAAGTCAGATATGCCTATGCAGTGAGTGTCTGACTTGGTATTTTCTGTAATAGGTGAAATTACCAAATAAATGTTGAAGTTAAAAAAAAAAAAATTGTGATTGTGCGCTACTTTGGACATTGCTTTGCTCTCTAAAAGCAAATATGGCCTGAACATTATTGACATCTCCACAAAGTACGAGGCAATCATGTCGGCGACTAGGACTGCAATTTTAACGACTTTTACAGGCTTTTGCGGAAAGTACGGACAACATGCGACTGAAAAAACGGACGGAGGCATATCAATTAAGTGTAAATAGTTGCTATCTTAATTTACGTAATTCGTCTACTGTTATGCAGACATTTGTTGCGTCTCGCGTGGCAGCACTTGGTGGTACAAAGTAAACAGGTAGTTTTTATAGACCCTTTTCAAAAGTTATTCATAAATTTCAAAGCGAGGCTAACTCGGCAAATTTTTCATCGAGCAATGGCGACACGTTCCAGATCTAATATAAGACTGATGAAAATGCTCGTTTGATAACCGGTTTTATACCCCCCAGGAACAAAGGATATTACTCAATCCTATTAGAAGAACAACAAGCCTTTGTTCCTAGAAAAACATTAGATGTCTAGACTGTGTAACGGTTCGCTCCTTGTTCCTTGAAATAGTGAAAATGTCCCTTGTTTGCTGACAACAAAGGCTCTGTGTTTGAAGTAAACAAATTTGGACTATGTCCCTACTTGGGAGGGGTCCAGAAGGTTTTTTCGGGCCCTTGCGGTTTTTTTTAATGAGTCTCATTTTAGGTTCTGATCTCGTCACAAGTGCCATATGAGCCCTTGGCTCTTGTTTTATTCTGGAGTCGTCTTTTCTTTCCAATCTTTTATTTTCTGAATTTCTTGATTTGCAATTCCTATTTTTATTTCTTTGATTTCACTTGAGTTGAAGCTGCAATAAATTTCATGTGATGTCTTTTTATCTATAATTTCAGTTATAAATCAGTTAAGTTCAGTTATAATATCTTCAACCAAATTAATTATCAGTATAATACTTCCAGAGCACACGAAAATTATTTTCTTGAGTTTTCTCGGTTTAAACCTATCATTACACAGTCGGAGTAATTTTGGACAGAGCAAATTTAGGATCTTCATTACCATCGTATTTTTTCGCTCCTTTGAACAAGAACTGTTAGCCACACTCGCCCCTTTCAGATTCAAAATCCACTAGTTACATACGTTCACCAAATCCAGCACTTATTTTTTACATTAATAATCGTATTTCATAAAAATCAGAATAATGCAAAAAAAGTGACAAAAAAAAATCTGCTATCGAATACAAAATAATCAAAAAAAGCTAATATGATTTATCTCATTAAGATGTTATTGACAGAAATACAGTTACGTTAGTCCTCTCTCGTGTCTGGAACTTATGCCACGCGGTTCTCCAGAACAATATATAACAGGAAACATAAAAGGTATGTGAATATATGCCATACGTTTATATGAAGTTTTTCTTTTCTGGTCTTTAAAATTCTTATTAATAATTATAACTGATATAAATATGGGCCGCGCAGCAATAAAATATAACAAACATGCATTTGAAAAAACATTCATTTAATTTTGCAGTGATACTGGCTTGCTTCCCTGACTTATTTATTCAGAGATGTACCTTTCGCGTTGGCCTTGAAGTCGTGCGGAATCTCGTCCGCTCGACATCCGGTTTTTGCTTGATTCGAGACAGCATCTTTCATTATGAGGATGATTGCTCCTGATTTCAGCAAAGTGTCCTCTTGGAAATTACAACAGATGCAAATAACAACAAAGTGAGAAGGAAAGAAGGGGACTTTTAGGGGGGTGGGACATGTCCCGTTTGATAAAATTTTAATCTCCCCTGTTAAAATTCTGCTTAAATACATTTTTTACTTTAAATTTCATTATTAGTTAATGCCTAGATGACGCCGGTTATTGTAAATGAATGGAATCATTGATTTCACCATGACCTTTTTGTATGTGAAAGAATATGTTGAATTATCCACTGTTAACATTTATTCAATGGAGTAATGTAAGGTAAAATCACTTACTGATGGTCACACTGAGGTACCAGATGCCAGGATCAAACCTACAACAGTCTGGTTCTAGATCAAAGTGTCAGCCCCGTGAACTGAATATTATTAACAAATAACTGGATTTAGCATATTTACAGAAAGTGTCATACACATTTACAGCGGATACTATCGTATCATTGCAAAGACATACTATTTCCGTTTTGTATTTCAATGGCATTTCACTAATGATTCCGTTATTAAATATTATCTACAAATTTTGTAGTACCAGGAATCTTTTCCAAATACAAGCCTATGGAGGAAAGGTTGTGCAGTGGGGAAAGAAAATCCAACTTGCCCCTGTAACAACCAGTATTTCCTACACTAACAGCCAGCAAAAGGAAATGTTACTTCTGGGTACAAGGGAAAAGGCAGCACATGGTGAGATCTTTTAATGATTAATGAGTGCCAAAGACTTTTGATACGGCTCCCACAATATCTAGTAACTTTAGAAGTATGCACATATTAAATCTCTGAAAGCGGTTTAGACAGTTTGATAACGGGTTATTTCATGAATAGGCTGACCTGGAACAGAGGGTACCCTCAGTGGTACCCTTCTATTTGGTACCAGAGATTAAGAAACTGCTAAAAAACTTGAAGACTCAAAAGGTCAATATTTTAAGAAAAGAGGTACTTTCTTATAAAAATAAAGATAAGTATAATTATTTTAAGTGTCAAGCTAATAATGCAAGTCCCAAAGCAAATAGTTGTGCTCAAGATACATTCTTACTTTGAATAACGAATGATTACAGTCTACAAAAGGCTAACCGCTTTTGCAGACCATCCGAATTTAGTTTCAAGTCTATGGTTTGAGCTCTCCATGCATAGTAGGCAAGTTTACTTCCCTTTTTTAAACTCGTTTTTTTAAAATCGAAATTAAAAGTGTTCTCGATATCAAGGCAGGGTTCATTTAAATATATTCAATTGGAAAATATTTTTTTGTAATGGATCTGAATGGCCATGTTAGCCATTGATAAGCTTTAATTCCTGAACTTGATGCAGGGTCTTAAAATGCAGATAAAAGCATAAAAGTCAAAGACTTATTCCAGTTTCGGGAATCAACCCTTCAAATGACATAAAAGTCGCCACAGTTCTTATCATTGTTTTATTAAAATAAATGTGCGATGCTATTGCATTTTTAAAGGAATGATCTTTATCATGTAATTTTATGTACATAACGGTCGTTCTGGTCTCTTAAACTGAAATTAAAGGCTCAACGTTATACATCAATTATTTACATCAATGATAAATATAAAGGAAGACCATAAAACAGCTGAAAAACTAGAATTCTTTGATATATTTTGTCATGAAATACGATCAGCTGTGACATCCTTCCTATACACATTTTGTTGGCTTTAAAATCAGTGCAGTGTTCGGCCTCCTAGTAAATTTTGTTGCAGTTTTGTGGAATGAATAAATAAATCAAGGTGATAGATTGTCGCATGATTAATTGTCTTTGTGATGCATTGTCTCTGTAAGAAATTGTCGCATGATGGATTGTCGAAGTGATGAATTGTCGCGCGATGAATCGTCACATGATGAATTGTCGCGTGATGAAAAAGTCGTAGCACCCTTTTGAAGCCTACTTAGGTTTTATACCACTTGCAATCTATTTCTAACTTTGAGTTGACAATTTGACAGAAATCGCCCCCCCTACTTTGATTACTTGCACCGCAAACTATAAGTGACAAACCTAAAATTGTCGTAAGAAAATATGAAGTAACGAAAGACACGGAGGCACAAATTTCGCAAGGCATAAATTTCGCGCCTTAGGCACGAAATTTGTGCCCACATGAAACTCACGAATATGTGGACATGCGCATTACCATCATAGGCACAAGTTTCGCAAGGGCACAAATTTCGCGCGACACCGGCACTAAACGCAACTACCAACTCCTACGCGTTATGCTTGCTCTAACCTCTTACCACGACTATTACTTAATAGAAGATAAGTTGGCAGCTAATCTTAAACCTAGTGATAAAGCTCTAGAAAAATAACTCACAGTCTCTATTAAGACACAGATGTATATTGTTATATCATAAGTGATGTTATACTTTCCTATAGGAAAGCAAGGCATACACATGCAATAGTTGGCAATTTACTTGCGATGCCTTACAAAATTTTTTGTCAGTGGTTTGGGTGAATTCAGGATAGAACAAGTAGATTTTGTTTCCTCTAAGCCAATGATCTAAAAACGGAAACTACTACTCGTTGTTCACAAACAGACTTGTTAGATTACTTGTTGTGATGTTGAGATATCCTCCTCGATTCAAGGAAGATGTTGATGGTTTGGGTACATGTGGTTCTACATGTAGTAGTACATGTGGTTTGTACATGTGGTTTGTACATGTGGTTTGTACATGTGGTTAGTACATGTGGTTTGTACATGTGGTTTGTACATGTGGTTTGTACATGTGGTTTGTACATGTGGGTTTGTACATGTGGTTGTACACGTGGTTGTACACATGGTTGTACACATGGTTATGCATGTGGTTGTGTATTTCGGTTTTATGTGGTTGTGTGTGTGGTTGTAGATTTTTGTTGTATTAATATAAATGAATAAATGGATCTTAAATTGAATATGCAAATCAAGCTTAAAACGAACACAAATATGTTACTACTATAGCATAAATGAAACCCAAAACGAACAGAAACTAAATAAACAATCATAGCGAATAAACTTGCACTAGCATAAATGTATAAATAAACCTTAAAACGAATAAAGCTTTAGTTAAACATGCGAATCAAGATTGAAACGAACAAAAATCGGTTCAAAAAAGAGCATGGGTACTGCCTCCTTCCCTAACTGTAAAAGTCTAAAACCTCCTGCCTCATGCTATGCAGACAAAAAGAATTCGTTTTCTCGCTAGGCCTATTCAATTAATCTTGTTGTAATGGACGCTGATTGGTCTAAAGCCACAAGCCATTCGGGCAGTCCAATTTCCGATGGATGTAACTATGATGTAATGACCAAAAGAAAGATTGCAAACAAGACATGTATCATAAAGTCTCTCTACTTAGGGTTTAAAATTGGTGGATTGATAAGTCAAGGTTTTAAGAGGATAAAGATTTTAAGAATATAATAAGTTATAACGTGACATGGGAAGAAATAGTAATTTTTGATTCGGGCACCAACCCCCAAAGACATAGTTATTATGGTTTTCGACTATGCTGAACAAAATGGCTATCTCAAAATTTTGATTCGTTGGTTTTGGGAAAAAATGAGCGTGGGAGGGGGCCTAGATGCCCTCCAATTTTTTTGGTCACTTAAAAAGGCACTACAACTTTTCATTTCCGTTAGAATGAGCCCTCTTGCGACATTCTAGGGCCACTTGGTCGATACGATGACCCCTGGGAAAAAGAAAAAACAAACAGATAAACACCCACCCGTGATTTGTCTTCTGGCAAAAAATACAAAATTCCAAAAGCATATATCTGTCAAGTGTAATTATTCCTTCACAGTCTTGTTATGCAAAAGGCATTTGTTGGGTGTTTTAATTGAAGTATATTTTTGGGTAGTAAGTCATTTTTCCATTGATAGAAGTTTCCTCAAGGGTTATTTATTATACAATGCATTACATTGTACGTTTTATGTTTCACAAGTCTCTTAGATCGAATGCCTATTCATGATTTTCACTTTCGAACGTCACGGCTAGCAATTTTGCCCTTCAGAGTTCTGTTGTTTTGCCAGGTATGATTTTTTTTTCTCATTGTTCATACGCTTTTAGGCTTTACCTGACCTTCACATAGAAAGGCGTACCTGTGTAGACATGTCGATTTTAGGCTTTACCTGACCTTCACATACAAAGGCGTACCTGTGTAGACATGCCCATCTTAGGCTTTACCTGACTTTCACATAGAAAGGCGAACCTGTGTAGACATGCCGACTTTAGGCTGTACCTAACCTTCACATAGAAAACCGTACCTGTGTAGACGTGCCGACTTTAGGCTTTACCAGACCTTCACATAGAAAGCCGTACCTGTGTAGACATGCCGATTTTAGGCTTTACCTGACCTTTTTCAGTTGAAGAACGCTGGTATGAGAACACTCTGGTACACTAGAACTTAGTAGAAGATGTAACATTCTTGTCTAAGAAGAGTCAAGAATTATTAAGAGCAAAAGCATAACTTATTCAAAGTTTGCTTTACATCATATTTTTCGAGAACTTACTTGCAACATAGCCTTTGTCATTGTAAGATTACAATTAAATAATTTTTTTCAATAGGCCTAGCTGATGTCGATGGTCACAGAGTTTAATTTGAATTTTTTTTGTTACTTTACAAACCACTTACAGGTCAAAATAGTCCATCTCAGGGTTATTGTAAAAGTCGGGCAGCCATGAAGATTTGGCCCTCAATAGTCAGCCTTCTTATCTTCCTCATAGATAAGGAATTTTGGTCCCTACAGTAACGTTTACCCTGCTATCCTGTGCAGACATAAAGTTTATCCTACTGTAGGCTAATTTAGGCATTTATAGAATGGTACTTATTAACTACTCTAAATCGAGAAATAGTTACGCTGTGTTTTTAGATAATCGTAAAACTCTTCCTAAAGGTAAATAAAATTTATACAGGAAATTTTGCCAATTCTGAAAATTGTTCTTACTTGATAGGCTGATTGAAAAAAAGCACTTGTCGAACCAACCGAACAATTAGACAATAACTCGATCCATTGGAACTCAAATGCGACAAATTCGAAAGAAATAGCACTGAAAATTAGGAAAACCTGTCTGCGGAGGCATGTTAACTTCCTTGATTGCTTTATTTAACAATAATTTTGAAGATTTAATGAAACAGTAATACACTTTCATTCTTTCAAACACTTATGAGTTTTATTCCTTACTTCGAACCTTTAAATACAATCTTAACCGAAAATTTTTATTATAATACCAAGAACTTTTTAAACGTTTTTTTATGAGCCCGTTAGGGGTGGACTCAATCGTTATGTTTTGCCACAGCCTCAGCAAACCTCGCTCACGTTACGTCACGCTACAGCTCGCCTTAGACCCCCCCTGTCGAAGCGCGTTTTGATGCAAAATTTGAAGGAAGTGACTTGACATGCGTCTTTGCATGCATTTATTATCGATCGATTTAAATTCTGACGTAGCATGACAAAGTTCAGTAGACTAAAGGCCGGGGGAAACTAGAAAAACATCTGAGCAAACATCTTGTTGGGCAGGTTTCCCCACTACCCACGAACATCATATCAACTAAATATATACAATGCCAATCTATTATTCGAAATAAGTTAAAGAATTTTACTGAGCCTGACATAAAATTAATACATAATCTTACTAAGGACAAGTTTACCCAATACGACCACTTTCCAAGTAGCAGAGCAGTTGTCAAGGAAATTCAGGAGGCTAAAGAGTCGCGAGTAAAAACATGTCTGACTTCGCAGGGATTCATAATAAGCGCATTATCTGAACAATACTTTAAGGAACACTTAGCTTGCTGGCAAAATGCTTTAAGTCATCTGCCAAAAAATATCTACAATTTCAAGTAATCAGTCATTCTCTTATTCAAATACTCCCCACCATTGTCTGATCTCAATACTTTCACTTGTCTTCCTGTCCGCCTCTCCAACTTAGAAACAAAAGATATGAAGTGATCAATGACTTCCGACTTGTTTTTCATGAAATAGACTTCAGTGTAACGGAAATAATCATCGATAAAGGTCACAAAGTACCGACTTCCTGCCCAGGATAGATTCTCCATTGGCTCCCAAACATCGCTGTGAACCACACCTAGAGTTTCTGACGCACGTATTGCACCATCTCTTGGGAACCGATCTATTTGAACATATTGGGAATGCGTTCTGCACGCTGGAATGTGAGCATTTCAATAATGCCATTGAGCGTAGATACACTATTTGAAGATATTGGGAATGCGTTCTGCAGGCTGGAATGTGAGCATTTCAATAGTGCCATTGAGCGTATTTACACTATTTGAAGATATTTGGAATGCGTTCTGCTCGCTGGAATGTGAGCATTTTAAAAGTGCCATTGAGCCCAGTTACACTATTTGAAGATATTGGGAATGCGTTCTGCACGCTGGAATGTGAGCATTTAAATAGTGCCATTTTGCGTAATTCCATACAAATGTCCACACGTTCTTCTTTCACTACCTACAAAATTAAAAGAAAAATCTGCATTAGTGATTCTCTCGAAGTACCCTGCAAGGTAAAGAAAGTTTACATATTGAGGATACTGTCTAAAAACAACACATACACATTCTAATGTCATTGGATGATTGAAATATGTCACCACCGGTGGATGATTGGGAGCTAATGTGGCGACTAGAGAAATTGAAGTATGTTAACATCGGAGGTCATCTAGCTCAGTTGGTAGAGCGCACGCCGCGAAAGCGTGGGTCACGGGTTCGATACATGCTGAAGTGTTTGAGGATTTAGGCAGTCAAAGCATAGGTTACTGTCAGATTTCTTCCAGAGTTGGAGGTTCTTCAGTGTTGGGAGAGTGTTGTTGAGATATCTACACGTGAGATTTTTGGCAGATGACTTAAAGCCTTTTGCCAGCAAGCTAAGTGTAATAATTTTTTTTTTAAACTCGAAATTTATTTTTCAACATATATCAACGAGATACAGGCAAACACTCACAACTATTAGGCATGTATGACTGATTAAAATACAAAACGACTAGTTCACAATAGTTAACAGTACAATCATATAGTAGGCGGAAGAACGTCATATAAAGTTTTTTTGGTATTTGTAGATAAAAAAAAGAGGCAAATTTATTATGCCATAATTTTATTATGTTTTTAATATTACCCTACCGTTCCTGGTTGCAGCATCCACCCCAACAGAATAAAGAACGAACCCAAGCCCATAGTAACCGAAAATTTAGGAAGTAAGTTTTGAATTAAAATCAAGTAGTTGTGGGTATGAAGCCATGGCTAATTATAGAAAAAGCCAAGACAGATAGTCCGATTGAATGAGAGGAAGATCTGGCATTAACCCCCCGTACATTCGATGGCGCACAAAGCGTTCAAAATAGGCTGATAAGGTATATTTGACATAGTTTGCATACACTAGATCCGTACATTCAGTGGTGCACATAACGTACAAAATAGGCTTATGAGGCATATTTGACAGAGTTTGCATACACTAGATGCGTACACTCCATGGTGCACAAAGCGTTCATAATAGGCTGATGAGGAATATTTGACAGAGTTTGCATCCATTAGATGCGTACATTCCATGGCGAACAAAGCGTTCATAATAGGCTAATGAGGCATATTTGACATAGTTTGGATACGTAGGTTTGTGCTAACGAACAAGGAAAAACAAGCTATTGCTGAACTTATTTTTCTTTGCTTTTCTTTGAAAAACTGTCGCTGAGGAACTATTTATAAGAGATTTTTAATTTTGAGGAAAGACGTACATAGTGTTTTTGTAGACAAGGACCTAGTATTTTGGAGAAAAGTAAAAGAGATGAGTCAGAAGAGAACTAATAGTTCTTGCTTGACCGTTATTTTAGATGTGATCTTTGATCATTGTAAATTACTTGAAATATCCAGAAATTTTGATTGTTTTATCAATTGATTAAGCAGGAAATGAAGATATTAGACTATTTTATGATTGCACATGGTAAAGAATTTGATTAAAGGCTCTTTTCCTATTTAAAAAGTGTTAGTTTTTGGGGATAATAGCTTCGTCCGTGGAAAAAATGAAGATATTAAACTATTTCACGATTACACATGGTTAAGAATGTGATTAAAGGCTATTTTCCTATTTCAAAAGTTTTAGTTTTCGGGGGAAATAGCTAAGTCAGTGGAAAAAGATGACGATATTAGACTATTTTATGATTGCACATGGTAAAGAATGTGATTAAAGGCTCTTTTCCTATTAAAGTTATTATGCTAATTCATATGTTACCTACCATAGTCTAGCTGAAGCTTATTTGGCAAAAGGAGAAAAAAAGTCGGCGCTAGCAAACTTTAAAAAATCCTTAGCGATAAATGCTGAAAATCATGCCGCTAAAGAAGCGATTGAAAGCCTGAAAAACGAATAACAAAATATAAGTCGATTTTTTTACAGACACAGCGTTTACCTCGTAAGATTAGAGTTGTTTATATGTTTAGTTAGTATTTGAGGGGTGGCATAAAGCATTTTGCAGGTTTTAATCCTTGGGTTGAGCACTAATGATGATTGGGAGCTAATGTGGCGACTAGAGAAATAGAGTATGTTAACATTGGAGGTCACCTAGCTCAGTTGGTAGAGTACACACTGCGAAAGCGTGGATCACGGGCTCGATCCCCGGTGGAGACATATGTCATATTTCTGTAGTATTCTTTTCAAACCTAACATTTCAAATCCTCCCTTGTCGATAAATGTAATTTATTGGCTGACAAACAACAAAGTATCAGAAAGTTCAAAAGCAAACGAGTTTCATCATTGCTACTCACTTAAAGCGATTGGTACACCAGGAATCTTCTAGCAGAAAGCCAGTATACATTTCCAAATTTCAAAAATATCTGGGGGGGCCAAGCGAGGGGCCAAGTAAAATTCTGGGGGGGACATGGCCCCTGTTGGCCCCCCCGTAGAATCGCCCCTGGAAGTATGGTAGTAACCTGTGCACAGTTTCGGGACAAATCTTGATCTAAAAGAGCTCGAGACTCATTACTGAGGAATCTGTACTTAATGAAGATAAGAACTTTCAAGTAGTAATTGATAGCTTTATAAGTTTCAGTATCATACTCTCTGTTTTATTTACGTAAGTACATTATCTGATAATATGCAAGTGTCACTAAAAACAGCTTTTGGTGCTATTCTAAACCCATTGTGCACCATGGAATGTACGCATTCCAAGCATTGCAAGTGTCACTAAAAACAGCTTTTTGTGCTATTCTAAACGCATTGTGCACCATAGAATGTACGCATTCCGAGCATGCAAGTATCACTAAAAACAGCTTTTGGTGCTCTTGTAAACGCATTGTGCACCATGGAATGTACGTATTCCAAGCATGCAAGTGTCACTAAAAACAGCTTTTTCTGCTATTCTAAACGCATTGTGCACCATGGAATGTACGCATGAATTTGAGAGAAAACTGAGATTTTCTCAAGGTACACGCATTTGGGGTTCTGTCCAAATAAAGTAACGGTTGATGCTGTCAATAGGTGAGGCTGAAAAGATCGTGAAGATTATAGATATGGCCTTTAAGGAAAAGGCTTGAGGAGGTAATTAGATCGACAGCCCGAAAAATGTTGTGATATATGGCTTGAGCAAGGTGGCAGGATCATGTGGCTAGTGGGGAGGTTTTGAGGAGGTGTGACATGAAAGGCATAGATGCTAAAAACCGGAGAAATAGATTGAAATGTTTTGGTCATTGTACTGAGGTCCACTTTTACATAATGCGGAGCGGTGTTCCGTAACCTGGGGTCCGCAAACTATAGTTATGAGACCGTAACCTACTAAGGACTGGAACAAAATACGAGATGATTTTTGCCCATAAAAGACAACATTTCTAAAGTAAAAACAACATAACAGCAACAGCAGTGCCGTTTCTACTGGTGAGATTCGTATTCGCACGCATAAGAAAATATAACACGCACATGCGCATTATGTATAACGACGCTGTTTACAATGGGGTCCTAAAGGTTGGCGTCCTAAAGGTTGGGGACCACAGCTGATTCTATAACAAAATGTACAAATTGTTTGCCAAAACAAGGTACCGACTGCTTGTTATTGGACTTATTATAGAAAATCGAATGACAATCTTTTTAAAGGGATGAATTCGTCCCTTGAAAGTAGAATTACTTTTGCAATAGATGCTCAACTTGCCCTTATACAACTTAGCGTCATACTCGAAGAGAAAACCATTCCCAAGAAAACACAGCCTTGTAACAGTACCGTAGCCAGGGGGATGCTTGGTATGCTTAGCATCCTCTAGAAGTGGACTTCAAGGTAAAATAGCATCCCATGAGGTTAAATTTGTTAACAATACTGACTTTAATTAAATTTGAAAAAATTGTCTAAAGAAAGCAATAGTTGAAGTTGATAGTACAATAGTAGTGGTATGCACGACAACACGGAGTTAAAAAAAACAAAATTTACACCAAGTGAATAGTATAACAGTGGAGAAATAAAGGCCTCATGATATTCTCATGCATACATGGACCTATATACACTTTTTGTCTGTATGTCCAACTACACAATTTATTTTCATTAACAACTAAACTCAAAGTGGAAGAAAGTCTGAGGAACGCCAGTACTGGAGAGAAGTGGGTGATCAAGAGACTTGTAAAGCCAAAAGAAATTTCGAAGATTGAATTTTCTGAAACTTCTTTTCAGAGACAATAGACGGTAGTTCGCATTTCTCACGATTGCTGAAACATGCTTATCAAATTTTATGTGGGCATCGAAAGGGATACCAAGGTCTCGCACAATTTCTTCGGGAGGGACATTTGTACCAGACAAAAGATACGTGTAATTGGGAGGTATCCCACGCCAATAATGCAAAAAGACACACTTGGACTGATCTATAAACATGGAATTGGACTCACACCAATGACTCTTGCCCCAAAAATTGGACCTCTTGGTTTATCTCCAAAAAAGATTGGTGAAGATATTGCCAAAGCAACAGCAGATTGGAAAGGCTTGAAGATCACTGTTCAATTGACAATCCAGAATAGGCAAGCCACAGTCAGTGTTGTGCCCTCAGCCAGTTCATTGGTGATCAAGGCCCTCAAGGAACCACCCAGAGACAGAAAGAAGCAGAAAAATAGTATGACATTTCCTTGTTAATGCCCTGAAATGTATATTCTTTTTGTTTTACCCCTTCTCCCCCAATTCAAGAACGTTCTCATGTTTCTGGCTGTGTAGCCGCTGATGGCCTCTTAGCCAGCAAACATTGCAGCAAAGTAAACTCCCTTTAGTAGATCTGTACTTACACCAGTATATAAGATATGAAAGATGGTTTACGAAAATTGTTTGCCTTTCTTCCCCGTAGGCTGAACGGGAATGGTATCCCAGGATTATACTGCAGTGGAAAGGTTTGTAAATAGCCATTATTGCCGTAATTGTCTTATCTTATACGTCAAATATGTGAATCTCATAGTTTAAGAACCATGAGACTGAAATGCCTATCTTGTGTCAAAAGTTATGTACGACAGTTCAAAGAAGCGCCTAGAACCATCAAAGCATTTGAGTACTGGTTTGGTCCCTATCCCTTTTATGAAGACAGCTACAAACTGGTGCAGGTCCCGTACCTCGGCATGGAACATCAAAGTTCGGTGACCTACGGAAATGGATTCAAAAATGGCTATCGCGGCAGAGATTTAAGCGGTACCGGAGTCGGATTGAAATTTGACTTTATCATCGTCCATGAATCCGGGCACGAATGGTTTGGCAATAACATTTCCATGAAAGATGCCGCCGACATGTGGATACACGAGAGCTTTGAGGGTATTTAATAAGGGGGCGGATGAGAGTATCAGCTATAGAAAAAGAAGAAGAAGAAGAAGAAGAAGAAGAAGAAGATGGTCGCCCGCAGTTGGAGGCAGCGCGAATGCTCCTCTTTCCTCAGCTTCTACCACTGCAGTGGCAGGGTTGGGCACCACTCGTATCCCAAGTCAAGTTTTTGACCACTTCTCCCAGCGTAAGGATGGAAGGGTGAGTGAACCTTGGCACCACTGTCTTGAATCGAACTCCGGTCGCTCGATTTGTAATGCAAGCCCAGTACCAACTGGACCGCCGTTGGTACCTATCACATTATGGTTGCCACGGGTAACGCCTACTGTTGTAATGTTGAAAAGCTGTGTTGGTAGCATTGGCAGTACCCAATCAAATTTTACCACATATTTCAGAATAAGAGAAATTTGCTCCCACTTCCGTACTGAAGTTTCCGAAGTTTGCTCCCACTTCCGTACTGAAGTTTCCGAAGTTTGCTCAGTACCGTAAAAAAATTTCCTACTTTTTCGTCGCTAGCTTCCGTAGTAGGAGCGTACACCTGGATGAACGAAATGTTAAGGGGTCGAGCTTTAATTCTCACTTTTTTCAAACCGTTAATGGTACACCTGTTCATAGAAGACACTTCTATATTGCGGACGGTTTCTCTCTATCTCGATCGAATTTGATGTATAGAGGTCTTACTCTAACTCTCTTAGTATTAGTACACGTTTAGAATTATGCTGAGGCTTGACTCCGTACTCATATTTCTTTCTTATTTGCTATCTGTTCTTCTTTCTCTTTAATGGTTTGTTTTATATTCCCACTCCCGGTAATATGTCACAATTCTGTTTGTGTTTGCAATGTGTACCTAACTCTGTCGTCTTTCGTCATCATCATCGATGTTCTACAACAAGACACTGTTCGACGAGAAGGGTCTCGAGGAGCCGACCGACTGGGACGAGTTCATCGACCTTCAGGAGACGCTCCTCGACGAGGGCATCACCCCTATGGCTCTCGGAGCCCGGGAGGACTGGGTGCTGCCGATGTTCCACGACATCGTCGGCTCTGCCCGCTACGGCGGAGCGGACTTCGAGGAGAAGGTGCTCAGCGGAGAGGCCGACTTCACCGACCCCGCCTACGTGTCTTCGCTGCAGATCGTCAAGGACATGCAGAAGTACCTCGACAAGAATGTCAATCCAAAGAAACTGTGCCCTCGTCCTAGCCAAAGAGATTGTGCCCTCGTCCTAACCAAAGAAACTTTGTCCTCTTTCGGAAAAGAAACCTTTTATCGACAGAAGAATACATTTTCCTATCAGAATATGATAAAACAACGTTGTAAGACAGTGAATACTTTAATTAGGGACTTGAGATTTGCATATTTTCCTTGCTACCGTCTGTTATGGCAAACCGGATTACAATACAAGCACAATCGTTATCAATCTAAATGTCAAAGTTTTAAATGAACTTCCGAACGATGATGTATTACTTTGTTCAAACACTTGAAATGCAAATTTTTACACCAGAAAGATAGAAATTAACGTTGAAAACTTTAACTTACCAATGTATTTTTAAGTTTTGATGATCTCATGCCATTTTCTTTCCCAAAATTGACTTTAAAATGTGCGGAATTTGTAAAATTCTATCTCCAGGAATCACAAATTAATAGAAAACCGCCATTGTTTATCAAAATTTGAACGAATCACCAAGGGTCAAAGAAAGAGCGCGAATGGATGTCGATGCCTAATGGGACCCCCGTCTCGTCCAGTTTAGCACGAGACACAATAATTTGCTTGGGGACTGGATATAAAGTTCACGTGTCTTTCGGCGTTCGTGCAGGGGTTGGTTGCCACTCCCAAATGGAGTCAGTGTTCATCTGCTTCAAGTGGCAATTCTGAGCGAACATAAGTCTGGCGCCATTTGTTTCCATTGATTATCATTTAAAGAAGAGAAATGCGAACAAGCAGACGAAGCACTTTAGTATTAGTTCTTCCCATTCTTTGTCCCCAGAGAGGGACGAGTTACTTCAGACGAAAGGCTGACTCTTGACCACCACCACCAAGAAAGTTTTCCTCTCAAGATTTACCTGAAACACTTAATTTTGTCTTATAAAGATCACACTTTGGGGAGGATATTACAAAAGCTGGAGTTTGAGATGGGGGTCTATTCAAATGACGTTACTTAACCCTTTAACTACCACAAGGAATTGGTAAGGTCAATGTTTCTGAAAATTTGTGATGCTATTATTTTGAAGTAGAAAATAACTTTGCCGTTGACCCCAAGTCTCTAGGACTTACCGCTTTTGAGATAATTTTTGGGTCACCTGTGACCCTCTGGTAGGTAAGGGTAAAAAAATGATTTTCAACATGATGAATCGGATGCTACAATAAAGTGATATCTGCTTCTTTCAAATATGTAACTTCAGCAAGTGCATAATAATTTTGGGATTCAATTAGGCATTGTGACATCTATGAATACTACCTACAGGGAAGATGAAGTATTGACACAAATTTTTCATTGAGAACTTTTACAGAAACATACACAATCTAATTATAGCCTTACTATTTATTATAAATTACTAAGATTTACCTTCACAATATCTACAATAAAGTGATATCTGCTTCTTTCAAATATGTAACTTCAGCAAGTGCATAATAATTTTGGGATTCAATTAGGCTAGGTTACATATATCTTGTACAGACCTATTATGAGTACTTCATAATACTTAATTTATCTGAAACTCAGAGATAGCTAGAAGAGGTAGCTGTTTATTGTATATATTAGTGTAAAGACGATTTTGATGAACAACATCTTTTGGGCCACATAATCAGTGGGCAATATTACTTAACCCATTGTGGCCCGTTACACCCCAGTGCTTTTACCCCTCAAACGCGCACAGCTTTTGTCAGGTTTGTTGTCATGAAAGCCCAAGAGCATATGAAGGAAACGTAAAATGAACAGTTACCCGCGCTATTTGACTTTCTCTGCAGTTATAACAACATTATTTTGTTCTACAACCACAGTCTCCTATTTCAACGCATTTAGCCATTCAGCTACTTTGTTATGTGCTTTCTTCAGCATTTGGTACATCGTTAGTACCGCCTGTATTCCCGGTCAGTTCATTGTAGACCTTCTTTTGATCAACCTTGAACAATCTGTTTAATCTGTACTGGTCTATTCTCTAAATAAAATGTTTTATCTTTGCTGATTTTGCAAGAATACGCTGTTTCAACTCTTCGATCACCGTTGTCAAACCTTTCCTCTTGACCCTGATAACCATATCAGCAATAGGATTGATGTCAAAATCATTATGATGATGAGAAGGTGAGGGAAGAAAGATAAATTGTAGGCAACTGGGATAGTTTGTAATAGAGAGAGAGTAGTAATTGCAAACGTAGTGGACATAATGGTGGTGGTAACAATAGTAGTTATCTTTCATTCTAATAGTAGTCGTACTAGTAGTCGTACTAGTAGTCGTACTAGTAGTCGTAGTAGTAGTAGTAGTAGTAGTAGTAGTAGCAGTAGTAGTAGTAGTAGTAGTAGTAGTAGTAGTAGTAGTAGTAGCAGTTTATTAAAAAATGCTCTTCTAACGAGGTGTCGCACAATGTAAGTTTATTAAAAAATGCTCTTCTAACGAGGTGTCGCACAATGTTCTAACGAGGTGTTGCACAATGTAAGTTTATTAAAAAATGCATTTCTAACGAGGTGTCGCACAATGTAAGTTTATTAAAAATGCTCTTCTAACGAGGTGTCTCACAATGTAAGTTTATTAGAAAATGCTCTTTTAACGAGGTGTCGCACAATGTAAGTTTTTTAAAAAATGCTCTTCTAAAGAGGTGTCGCACAATGTAAGTTTATTAAGGGAAGTGCTTAACTAATAAATGTAAAAAGGTACCGGCGATATTAGATGATACAGCTCTGTTGAAGGGTGGGCTAAATCATACTATATTTCTCCTTCTAGCTTTCCGTCCTGTGCTTCCCTGTTCTTTCTCTCAATAGACGAGCTTTTTTTCGAATCCGCTTAATCTTAACGCTTGCTGGTTATCGGTTGAAGCGGAGTTGAACACGTCTTTGTCGGAACTGAGTCTTGAAATTCGCTTGTTGATGGCCTCAGGTACTTGTTTGAGGATTGCTGGGGGGTGGTTGGATTGTGAATGGCATTCTCATTATATTCAAATAGTGTATGTATGCAGAATGGCACTATTAAAATACTCACATTCCATCGTGCACAATGCATTCCCATTATATTCAAATAGTGTATGTATGCAGAATGGTAATATTGAAATACTCACATTCCATCGTGTACAACGCATTCTCATTATATACAAATAGTGTATGCATGCAGGATGGCACTACTGAATTACTCGCATTCCATTGTGCACAACGCATTCTCATTATATTCAAATAGTGTATGTATGCAGAATTGCACTATTGAAATACTCACATTCCATCGATAGTCTGATATGCAATCCTTGTGCTCTGGCCATCATTTCTATTCAGCTTTATTTCCGTTTCTGCCAACTTCCTTGCCATATGGATACATTTATACATACATGCATACATTTATATAAATCACACAAGACTTCCCAATGTCTTACCAAGAGGCCAGCCATGCTATTGGTTCCCGATCTCTGTGTACAAATTCTCCTACGTATTTTGAAATTCTCCCAGATAATTGTTCAATGTCTGTACAGATTTCCTGGTGCAATAGCTGCACATCCACAATTACCTTACCATATTCTTGGGTAGCGGCCTCTTCCAGTCGGGCGGTGCCGCTCTCGCGTTCCCCAAGTATCGCAAGCGCGTTGCCGAGGTTGTTCTCGGTCGTGGCCCAGTAAAGGGGCACGCGCTCCCGTGTCCCCTCCTCCAATGCGGCGCGATAGGCGGCGACCGCCTCACCCAGTCGGGCGGTGCCGCTCTCGCGTTCCCCAAGGATCGCAAGCGCATTGCCGAGGTTGTTCTGAGTCGTGGCCCAGTCGAGAGGCACGCGCTCGCGTGTCCACTCCTCCAGTGCGGCGCGATAGGCCGCGACGGCCTCTTCCAGGTTAGAAACAATGTCCGATGTCTTAGGAATGAAAGCAACATAGTAATGACAAACAATATCATCTTCTCGTAGGTTCATATAGAAGGTCTCGATATGAAAATAATTAGTTTGCCAAGTATATAAATTTTGAAAAAAGGACACCTTAATTTTGTAAAAACGCATGTAAATGCTTTTTGTTCCAAATTGAACACTTTAAATAATAATTGTGCTACTAATGTACTTTTGAATGAAAGGTGAATAGTCCACCGACAAGTTATCAAAAGTAAAACGCCAAATATAGAAACTTTATTGACAACGTTCATTAAGATCCAATTACCCACTCATAAGTTAAAAATACTTCATTTTTTCTATTTTTTGCGAATTAACCGGCCCCCTACTCCCCCCAGATGGTCAAATCGGGAAAACGACTATTTCTAATTTAATCTGGTCCGGTCCCAGATACGCTTGCCAAATTTCATCGTCCTGGCTTACCTGGAAGTGCCTAAAGTAGCAAAACCGGGACTTTAGGTTTCCCCGCTCCAACTCCCCCCAATGTCATCAGATCCGGTCGGGATTTAAAATAAGAGCTCTGAGACACAATATCATTCCAAACATGCAGCACCAAGCCGCATGAGACCCATACAGCTGGGCACGCTCCTCCTTCATCCCATTCTGTTCAAAGCATCATTCGTTATTCCTCAACTCCCCGTGAAGTTCTAATTCAAGTTCAATATGGGTTTTAATTTCAAAACGAAAATACAAAGATGTACTTAACACAATTCCTTATGCACCGATACTCGTTTGGCCCCTTAAATAATTCATACTCTAAATATATCGTGGCCTCCTGTCTTCTCAAATCTTCACTCGGAACTACCATCAATTTTTTTTTTTTTTTGAGCGGGGGAGGGAGCTGTCCGAAAACTTCTCACGCCCGTAATCTTTCTTCGCACTTCTCATGAAAGAGGTAATGTGATTGCGCAATATTGTCGCGTCTTGCAAATCTCCTTGGAAAAGCTTGCACTTTTTTCGGATTAGTTTTTGATTTGGGGGATTATCCAGGGTTCATCACTTTCACATGTAATGAAAATCTTTTCAGGAAAAACTCAAAGTATTCAGCATGGCGAACTTCGTTGAACAGTTGGCATTTTTTATCAAGGCTTTTGTCTCCTTAGACTTCTGGAAAAGTGTGAGCAGCTATCCATTGACACTTCCAATATGTTCAAATAATGTAACTACGCTCAATGGCACTATTGAAATGCTCACATTCCAGAGTGCAGAACGCACTCCAAATATGTTCAAATAGTGTAACTACGCTCAATGGCAGTATTGAAATGCCCACAGTCCAGCGTGCAGAACGCATTCCCAATATGTTCAATTAGTGTAAATACGCTAAATGGCACTATTGAAATGCTCACATTCCAGCCCGCAGAACGCATTCCCAATATGTTCAAATAGTGTAACTACGATCAATTGCACTATTGAAATTCCCAAATTTCAGCGTGGTTAGAAGAGTATCTACTTATTTTACTTTTGACGGGAACTAGACGCTGTTCCACCTCGTCCAGCATCCACAATTCCTCCAATAAAAGTCTTCCATGATGCACGGTCATGTGCAACGAATTCGGCAGGGTACAGCCAATCACTGTCCCAGAACCGACTGATGCGGGGGAAGCCTCCAAGCGGCTCTATGTCGTTTTCCATCATTGACCACCAATCATTCTTCTGGCCTCCAGATCGATGTTTCCAATTTTCAGGCGGCAGTGCTTTAATAGTGGACTTCCAGATGTATCGGTAGTCTCAAGGTTACATTTATGAATATGAAGGCGAGAATGAGAGAGAGATGACCCACGATTTATAATTCTAACAAATCAAATTGATAGTAAATCAAAAGATATTTCGTTATTCTAAGACACTTGCATTTCTTTTACAGGGAACAGCATGGTGATGCCATCATTCATCTGGAGGTACACTGCAACGCTTGCAGTATACCAAGGAACACTTAGTGGCTTGCAGTCAATGTAATCGATGTAATAGTGAATGCACAATTGTACATGATATCGTACCGCAACGCTTGTAGTGCTGATATCATGCTGTCAACGGCAAGATCGGCGAGAAGGACATGGTCACCATCAGCGAACACGCCTGGCGTACCGGCGGTGCCGGTTCGGGCGGTTCGACCATGTTCCTGCCGGTCAACAGCCAGGCCAGTGTCGACGACCTGCTGCACGGCATCATCATCCAGTCCGGCAACGACGCCAGCATCGCCCTGGCCGAGTACATCGCCGGCAGCGAAGATGCCTTCGCCGACATGATGAACGCCACCGCCGAGCGCCTCGGCATGAAGAACAGCCACTTCATGAACGCCACCGGCCTGCCGGACCCGCAGCACTCCATGCATTAGGGCATCCATGCATCACGGCATCCATGTATCAGGGCATCCATGCATTAGGGCATTCATGCATCGGGGTATCCATGCATCGGAGCATCCATGCATCAAGGCATCCATGCATTAGGGCATCTATGCATAAGGCCATCCATGCATTAGGGCATCCGTGCATCAAGGCATCCATGCCTCCATGCCTGTATAACTTATGTTCTTTGCAACTGACAGTCTTTAAATATTGCTTAAATTGTTTTTAGTGCAATTTCGCGGATTCTGGGAGATTCCATTGCAAGCACTTAAGGAGATTTCTTGCCCTCCAGGAGATGGTGCGCATGCCCAACTTGGGGGGTTTGTTTGTAAACAAGAAGTATCCCTATTAAAACACGAATTTTCTCTGTCCCCCTATTCCCAGTCGCATTCACACATGCCGTCATAAGCAACACTTGGCTAATAGCTTCAAACTGTGATGCAACCAAACCTACTGCAACAGAACTTCCCGAAGTTTCACTTAGTTGTTCAGGTCGTCCCCCCAAGTCATCACACAGCAGTATGTGGTGCCGTTTTTGGCACTTCCTGCATCGAATCCCTGATTTGCAATCTTGACGTACAAAATTTGTAGGTTTTCTTAGTCACACCACTATAGTTATGTATACCAGGTATGAATAAAAAACTATTTAATTTTCGGGTAGTGCCAGTTAAAGGGTTAAGGAAATTCGATAGGAGATATTGTAGTAATGATTTTTGGAAAACTGTTGTTTTTTAGTGTTTATAACATCGCCAACTTTATTTAGTTTAAATTTGAATGTTTGCTTTCCAGTGTTGGCTTAGAGTAGTTGAATGAAATTTTAGAAAAAATTCTGCTTCCTAAATAGGATATTCAAAAAATCTAAAAAAGTTTCATGTCAGATCAACCTCTAATCTATGCCACTTCTTACGTTGAATCGACTTCGCGGATTCATTGTACTTGAAAGTTCACACGACGTCATATTTCAGACACTGAAACGATGTCGTATCGATGCCAGTCGAAATGTCGGTAAGACCAACGATAACGACATAAGCTTGACGTTGGTGCAATATTGATCTCACAGTCAACCACTTGGTCGTAACAATTACTTCGGACGGACATCGATTCAACTTTCGACCGAATATTAGTTTCGTGCAAGGCGGCTTGCACATCGCGAAAAACTTGTCTGGCTTGCGGCAGGGGCGCTCGGCACAGACTGGATATAATTGACGAAACTGCCTTTACAACACTCAGCGTCAGGAGCACGAATCTATTTCAAGCAAACAGCAAAGCAACGTATCTGATGATGATCAGCATGTTCAACTAACTGAAACTTTGAAAATCGCGATTATATATGCCAATTTACAATAAATAAAATATTGGATTGAGATAAAATAGTTATGTAGTGGTAATAGCTTGAAGTTGCAAAAAATACGTAAATACAAGTCATAGGAGTCCTAGTAAACAACTTACTTGTACTGGCCAGAAACGTATCTATAGGGACATTAATAGACGTATTCAAGTCAGAAGTCAGAAATGCGAAGGTGGGATATGTCTGGGGCAGGAAATGTCCGGGATGGGAAATGTCTGGGATGGGAAATATCCGGGATGGGAAATATCCGGGATGGGAAATATCCAGGATGGGATATGTCCGGGGATGGGAAATGTCCAGGTGGGAAGTGTCCGGGATGGGAAGTGTCCGGGTGAATTAGGTTATTTGAATCCAATAAACGACTACTTACGTAGTACATTTAACATTTCTTTGTGGATTTTATTACAGTTATGATAAAAAAATACTGATTGTAAAATCAAAGAAAAAGAGAATAGATGTCCGCAACATATATTTTATGTAGACGGTACTAACTTTGCGTCTTATTCCGGTTTCAGTAAGGAGTTCAAGTAAGGAGTTCACTGTTCAAGACAAGTATGCTCTGAAACACGAGTGTACAAAGGTATAACCATTAGAGGGGAAGAGGTGGCTATGAAAATTCAAAAGGCGGTAAGGTAAATTATAAACACATCAGGGGAGATGATAAACCGAAAAATACGTTTTGGGGTTTTTGATTGTTATTAGCCCTCGAAGGTATTCTCCAAGCAAGGAAGGGGATGCCATACTTTTGAAAGGAAACAGAGAAGGCACAGTCTAAGTGGGGTTTTTCTCAAAAATATTACAACCATTAATAATATTGTAGTTTAAACTACCACTTTCATGCATTATTCCATGCGTAAGCCGTATCGTTTCTATTCTTTATCTGCATACTTAAAGGAAGAAACTATCGCGGGAAGAAACTGTTGCGAAAAGTCGCGAATGCTCTGATTTTTTTGTGTGTTAACTGTCGCGGGAATTAACTGTCGCGAACGCTGGAAAATTATTATGTCTACTCAGTTAGCGATCTCTCTGGTCGCTCAGTTGAGTATCAATACGAGCCTTGCCAAACGTACGAAGCCATTTTCATGCGGGGAGAGCTGCTAACTTAACTCATGAAGTTTACAAGCTATGTGTAAATTGTTTCAACCAGGTAACATGTTGTCCACACACTTTTCTCACTTACGAACAATAAACATGGCCAGCAAAATAACTTATTTACTTGGCAGCATCCACAAATCTAATCGAAAGAACTGTAAACTTTATTTGTAAAATGTCGATAAGATTCTTTACCTGCCCCTCTGGAAGGGGTCATTTAACCTGAAATTCGGGAAAAATCCTCACCATTCCATGTTATTTCAATGCCCCTAAGAAACTATATTTGTTCGAAAGTTAATTACCACCCCTAGAATTATATCTGTCTGTAGATTCTCAAAATAAAATGAAAACGAATGATAGGGGGGATCTTGAGGGATGCTGCAATAGTTATAGGACCTACATGTACATATTTACTTCCTTATCTTTAGGGCGATTCCATACATGTCGTACGGGACATTTGGACAGTTTTTGTGAGAGTATCAAAATATCATGAGGTTTATAAGTGGTACAGAAAGCTAACCGCGACTTGTATCATTGTTGCTTCTTATTGCGCCCGACCGCCGTCACCCTTACACTACTTTATCTCAGTAGAAACAAACAGCCAAGTAGGTTACCAGACTGTAGGCCACAACAGTTATGCTTGATTCCTCTCAAAATACTTATTGGCTAAAAGTGGCTCCTTTATAAGGGAGAAAATATAGGGAAAGAAAATTAGGTTAGTTCAGCTCAGTTCCAGCATCTTCGCTACCGACATTCGCTGTCCTCTCTGGACACGGCAGCACGAACCATCAGTCTGAAATCTACCCCTGGTTGCTGAGAATAGCCCTGGGCTACTAATCTAGCTTTGTATCTTTCTATACTACCATCTACACAACGTTTTGTTTTGAAAACCCATTTACTACCAATAACCTTTCTACCTGGCGGTAAATTAACCAGCTTACACGTCTTATTCTTCTGAAGCGACTCGAACTCGTTTTCAAGAGCTTTCTCCTACTGACTTCTCTCTGGTCGTGCAAGAGCATCACTTAGACTTGTAGGCTCTCCTTCTATCTCTACCTCTGCGCATAAAATATCATTTAATGCCTCATCTCGATGTAACAAGAAAAACAGAAGGAAGAGATAGAAATGCATAGAAGACATTTAAGACGAGCGTTTTAAGTATAGGTAATAAAGCATTAACTAGTCACTGTTTCTTTCTAAAAATAGTGTTTTAATAAACAGTGTCAACATTCTTTCAGTAATGAAGAGTAGGAAGTGAGGATAAAGATACAACTTGTATATTCGTAAAAGATATACTAAACATAAATTCTGGTTCTTTAAGGAGTGTAACAAGAAAAATATAACGAAGATATAGGAATGCATAAAAGACATTTAAAACAAGGGTTTTCGATGCCTTTTCATGCCTTTTCCGAATTTAGTAATCACGTCTCGAAAATTTAATTCCAAGCCCATTACGGATCCTCAATGTTCATACTTTTTTTTCTCTTATTTTTGTTATATAAAAGGATTAAAATCAACAGTTCTTACTTCATTATATACCGAATAATCGCAGTCAATATTGCAGTCAACATGCAGAATAATTACAGTCAATTGCAACTCTACAATACTTTACCTCCAACCCCCTTATTTTCAAATATACATCCCGAATTATACAGTTCAGATTTTTTTTTCTCGGATGTCATAAATTTTTGTCACGATACTATTACAATCTTATTGCACGAAATATAGAAAACATTGTTTACTGAAAAGCTTTTTTTCGTCTGACACTCCTCAGAGTCCTAACGTCAGAATGACCGAAATGAAATGTGTGAAGGGGTATACCCAACTGTATTTTGAAGGAGCCATTTAGAAATTAGACCACCTGAATGGCTTGCTTTTCTGGACCAATTAGCATTCATTACAAAAAGATTAATTGAATAGGCCTAGCGAGAATACGAATTCTTTTTGTCTGCTTAGCAAAGGTTTTCGTGCTTTTATGTTCCATTTTAGATCTATTGGCGTTTTTTTCCTTCTTTTTAGCTTCGGCTTTCTTTTTCTTTTTTTTTTATTCGTTGCTTTTAGGCCCTTGTCTTAGTTTTTAGTAGTAATATCTTAGCATTTGTAAAACGCTGTAGAATACAGATGTAAATATTAGAGCTATGCTATAAAAGAATCTTTTTTATTATTATTATTATTATTATTAATATTATTCTTATTATTATCATTAATCTTCTCTTTTTCACTATCTCCTTGCATACCTTTTCAATAGCTTCTCGTTCCTTTAACCGACAGAAGGCAACAGGCAGCTCAGACTCAGACTCAGCTAAGCTGACAGCTCAGAAAAAGCAGTTGTTTATTTCCCTTTGTTAGAATCTTTGAAAAAAAACAAGTAAGTAATTAATAACAATGTAACAAATAACAAAAGTATACTGATTTGTGGAGAGAGGGTTCCAGTAAATACTACTAATACAACCAAACAACGTACTTTAGCATCTGGCCACCAGAGGCCAACACAGCTGAGCACATTCCTTTTCCATCTTAATTTATTCTAAGCTTCACTCTTTAACCCTCCCATTAAGTTACAGTTTTCCATCAGACACTGAATTCGTCTTCTGGGTCGTGGTACTACTACTAACTGATCCAGTTGTGGATGATGGGGGAGTTGCAGATGCAGCTGGTGGAGCCTTACAACCTTCTTTGGCTTCTTTAAATTTTTCTGAAAACTGGAGTAAAGATTTCATATGTGTAATTTCTGATGACTGACATATCTGAAAAATGGTCACAAATTTTCGCGTTGACACTTTTAAGGGGACATAAACATCAGGCAACAGTTTGCTCAGGCGCTTGAAAGAGGGAAAAAGGAGAGGCTGTGAAGAAGGTAAGGAAGGCTCTCAAATCACTGGCTGAACACCAGTAAGATGAAAGACTACTGTGAAGTTGTTCACATTATGCTTGAGAAGTTTCAGGAAGACTAGTGACTACATAAAGAATGCCAGAATGCCCATGCTGCGCATAATAAAGGACACACTCGAGTTATTTGGTTTGCTGATAGGTTTTTTTCCAGCAGCATTTGAACGAAATCCTTGCTGAGATAACGACAGAAATGGAACTGGCGATAATCAGGTCTGCATTTTGCTCTAATTTCTAGGAGAAAAGGCAGCCTTAGACCATTGCTCAAAACGCTTTTAAATGCAGTTTCACATCTAAAGCATTTGGAAGTTAAAAATTGAGTAACAAATATTGTAAATAGTGTTACCAACTGCTGCAATGACTTTTCCAATGTTTGTTTGCAATCACTCTCACAATCACTATTCAGTTATTCTTTCTGTCATTCATTTATTCCTTCATCCATCCACCCATCCATCCATCCATTCTTTCTTTCTTTCTTTTTTTCATTCATTTTTTTCTTTCTTTCTTTCTTTCTTTCTTTCTTTCTTTCTTTCTTTCTTTCTTTCGTTCTTTCTTTCTTTCTTTCTTTCTCTTCAGGAGAGAAATGTGGTTCCATTTTGGCAGGTGGCACAGGTTGCAGTACATCATTAGAGTGGAAACGTTCTTTGTAGAATTTGGTGATTATTTTTATCTGCTCTTCTTCTGCAGCAACAAGTTTAAATTCTTTATCATAAATTTTAAGTGGCTCTCGTGGCTTTTGGGATTGATTTGTTCGAATAGCTTGATAATATTTGGTTGCATTATTCTTGGTTTTTCCCCATTTCTTGCAACTGTTTGTCAAGTATTTCATTTCTTTCTGCTTTGAGACACGACTTTATTTCTTTTAGCTTTTTGTACAAGGAAGACGAAGATTTAAAAAAAAAATGGCAAACAGACAATGAAAAGGCAACTTGAAGTTGATAAAATGCAAAACGTTCAAGAAATCCAAGCAACACCGAAAAGAAGATAAGCTAGTTATTAACTGTTTTTTACCAGATTTTTGTAGTTCTCTTAAATTTTGATAGTAGTTTCTTTTACCCGATTTCGTTCCTTAAGTTTCTCCCTATCTGAATTAAATTTAGGAAATATAATTCAAACTGTATTCAAACTGTTCAAAATTATTCAAATTTATTCGATTTATAAACCCTTTTTACACCCTCCCAGGAAGTTCCAATTTCTCTTAAATGTTTCTTTATGACATCCTCCCACCCCAACCGTAGACGACCTGCTTTCCGTTTAGCCTTAGATGGTTGGCCGAAAAGGAAAATCTTCAGCAATCTGTCATCCTGTCCATAGCCATAGGAAGCGGGATTGATCCACACTTTTCGCACAGCCTACTGCTTGAAAAAAGGTCAGTCAGCCGGGTACCCAGAACAATACTTAGGCAATTTCTCTGGAAAACTTCAAGCAAATTTTTATCCACTTTTCAGAGGGCCCATGTAATTGTACACATCAATGATTATGTTTTTCTTTCAGTGGCTAACACCAGAGCAGTTCCGTGGAACTTTGGGCGCAACTACTGTCAGTGAACATGTAACGCCATCTCAAGCACTTGGCATTGAGTTTTTTTCAACTTTTATTTTATTGTTTTTCATTTTCGCAGTCACGGATGAACGAAAAACGGATATCCTCGGATCCCCTGCATTGGCTATTGGTTTTGTAGTCACAGCTCAAGCCCTGGCTTTTGTAAGTGAGTTTAAATATGGGGGGGGGGTAATTTATGGGGATAGCAAGGGTCCAATTCCGTGGGATAGACCCCAATGTCTTGTATGAACTATCTTGGAGATCACACGACCTTCTCGTTCGCCAACTCCAACTGATCCAAGGAAATTGTTGCTATCCATCAGTGCTATTTCATGAAGGAATGCTTCTAGCATACTATCGCTCCACCCCTCTTCAGGCCACTTTCGTTTTTCAAGAAGCTCTTGAATCTTATTGCTTACTGATTTTTTAGCTTCTTCTGCGATTCGCAGGTAAGAGGCCGGCAAAAGCCTTGTTGCAGCTTGATAGTCCATGCGTATTTTCTGATTTAGGCTCTCTGATACGCTAAATCTGATGGTGTGATTTATATTAATATTCTATGACTTTTAGGGGGTGTTTCTCCCTTTTTTAAAAACGAGGCAAACTTTCTCAGGCTCATAACTTTTATGGGTAAGACTAAAATTGATGAAACTTCTATATTCAAAATCAGCATAAAAATTCAATTCTTTTGATGTATATATTGGTGTCAAAATTTCTGTATTTTAGAGTTTCGGTTACTATTGAGCTGGGTTGCTCCTTGCTACAGTTCGTTACCACGAACTGTTTGGTCTCCTCATATCTATATTCCTCTCCTAAATTTAGTTGGCGCTTTAATTATGGCGCGTTGCAAAATTATACCTATGGCTACCTTTGGTGGGTAGTGGAAGGACCGGAAACAGCCTATCTCGCCTGGGGATTTGGGGGGCAATTTATTTATGTTGTGCCATCGAAAGCGCTCGTTGTCGTTGCCACCACAAACTGGCGCGGCGTAAGCCAGGATGGCGGCCCGCAGGCGTTAGAGCAAGCCGGGTTGGATATTATTATCAATGATGTAGTAACCGCAGCTCAGTGATGTGAATCCGAACTATCCACAGACTATCCTGCGGCACCCGTGTCGCAGGAATATTTCAACAACCGCAAGATCTCGATTTACGGCGGATCGAACGAAATTCAGCGCGGCATCATCGCCAAAACGATGGGACTGTGAGGCAGGGATGGATTTCAATCACCGTGAAGACAGAACCATGCTCAAGGACATGGTTTCACGGTTCCTGACAGATCATTATCCCCTGGAGGACCGTAACCGGTCGGCGGCCGGCGCTGAGGGGTTTTCGCGCGATCTTTGGCAACAATTTGCCGATCTCGGTCTGATTGGCGCCCTGTTTTCGGAAAACGACGGACAGCAATGTTTATATGAAGAAAAAGATTTTCGAGCACTTCGTTACTAGAATTCTGATCTCGACTGTTGACGGAAAGTCGAATATAGTGACTTTCACAGATACTGCGTCATCAATCTTAAATCAGTATCATGTGGAATCACAATTTGCAGATCCCGAGAAGGAAAAAGCACAGTTGCTTTGCACTGCAGCGAAACTGTTGAAAACCGACATAGAAGGCCTGCAGACAAACAAAGACGACTAGGACGTTTTAGAAACACTGTCAACCACTTCAGAAGCTGTGAACTTTGTACCTGACCTATGAAAGTTACCTAGATAGGCTACTAGTTATGTCAAAGTGGCAGTCAGAGATTTCTATGTTTTTATAAAAGCTGATAACTTTACAGGCAAAAGCAAGCATTGTTTAAGAAAACCTCTTTGTTGATTGAATGTTGTATATTGCGAATACGAAGCCTCTCCAGTAGTGTCTTAATATCTGAAGTTTAGATATTACATATTTCGTATGATGACCTTGATGATACAAATGGTATAGAAAACATGACAAGTTAGTTCACATTTTAAGAAATGTAACAATATAGTAAACTATTGCTTATTTCTGGAAGTGTCTCGCTCAACATCTAATTGTTCGACCATAAATTCAAATGGAATATGTTCATTAGATTTACAATTTGATAAAATATTTCCAACAGATTCAATAAAATCAACTGGTTTATCATTTGGTAATAGTTTTGCTCGTAATGGTAAAGTGTTTACAAACATTCCAATTAATTCTTGAGTTTGTGGATGCTTTCTATTTTCCGAAGGAGTTCCAATTACAATATCATTTTGTCCACTCAATTTATTTAGTAAGATATAAAACCCACTTAATAATACAACAAATAAACTTGAACATGCTGAGGATTTTGTGTCGTCAATTCGACTTCTCTCAGTTTCGTCGGCCTTTGTACTCCAAAGAGAATCAGCATTTCTAGGTACTGTGTGTAACGCTTTTGCTGCCATAAATATAGGTACATGAAATAATTCTAGCAACAGTAACAATCTGCCTCAACCGAAGTGTAGAATTGCAACGTGTATAATACAATATCATTTGCAAATTTGTGCTGTGTGATTCATGGAGTTAAAAGTTCTAATATCAAAACATTATCCAACAAGTTATGGCTTTCGCAAAAACTGTTAGACAAAAACTCCAGGACACGTCCATGATACCAGAATGGTGGCCATCAGGGAGAACAGTGCTACTGCCCAAGGCAAAGGACCTTAGTGGCGAGAAGAATTACCGTCCAATCACCTGTCTAAGTGCTTCATATAAAATCCTGACAGGTTTGGTCGCAAAATATGAGGGAACACACTATTATGAATGAGATTTGGGATGAAGGACAGCTTGGAGCAGTAGGGGGCGTGTTAAGGACGGTAGACCATCTCATAATTGATAGATGTATCATGGAAGAAGTCAAGCAGTACCATCGCAATCTTGCAGTAGCACCTCACTTCCAAAAGGAAACTGACTCGCGAAAAATAAAATAAATAGTCTTTTCTGTCAATAGTCGCTGTTGCTGATCGCTTATTGGATCAGTATAGAAATGCGAGGAGTAACTGGGACTCTGGGTAATCTTTAAACAAATGCCCTCTATCATTTTTTTCGTTTCGATAAAAATTGTCAATAAATTGACTAAATGCCTTGGGATCACAATACATAAGTTTCAGACATTAATCCAAAGACGGAGACGCATTTTTCATTGTAATGTCAATCACTCCCTTAATGAAGATTCTCTTCTGCGAAGTCATGTGGGATATGCAGATATCCACTTCAGCTAGGATAGTCTGTACGCAGGCTAGGGAAGAGGGAAAACTGGAGCTAAGATCAGTCCTCGTTGTCCCCACCCAAGTGCCATTACTCATAAGTCGAATGTGAAGTAAAGGCTACATACATACATAGATAATTCTTAACTTGTTATACCCTCTCAGTATCTAAGGCATCAACTTGAGTTAAGTTAATTGACCAACAATCTTTCGTTTACGACAGTTCCTCAAAAATGTTTCCATCGATATACCCAGATCTTCTTGTGATTTTATCAAAAGATAGTTAAGAGCTTGAACGGAAATAAGATGTAGGAGTAAGGGATATGACGAAAAAGTGGGTGTCGTGACACTTTTACTTTTACTTTTACCTTTACCTTTACTTTGACCTTTACTTTGACCTTTACTTTTACTTTTACCTTTGTTTTTACTTTTACCTTTACCTTTGCTTTTACCTTTACTTTTACTTTTACTTTTACTTTTACTTTTATTTTATCCTTTACTTTTATTTTTACGTTTACCTTTACTTTTACCTTTACTTTTGCCTTTACCTTTACCTTTACCTTTACTTTTGGCAAACAATGACATTCTCGCAGGACTAGAAGTGTCATCAACATGACGCAACGACCGATGGACCCGTGTATCGCACCGTTAACTTTTTGTGATCCAGCATATTTACATTATTTTGTTATGTTTCAATATTTTGTTACGTAAATTTCCTAGTTAATTATGATCTATTTTAAGTTAATTTTTATGTTGTTTTTTTTATTTAAAATCTAATCACAACGATTTCTTACTGACTTTAGTCCACTATGACCAAAATTACATATAATACACAAACGCATTTGATAATAAGAGTTGAGATGAGATTCCTCATGTTCATGTACACCTAGTTCCAAGAAGTAAAAATGATTCTGCAGGACCAATTCATGGCATGTTTACACCTGCTACTATCTCTGAGTCTGAAATGAATCACTTGTATGATAAATTGAAATTCTAGTATGGGAATAATTTTTCTTTAGTTTCTGTATTTTCTACTTTGATTGCTTTTGTTGGACATGTCTCTGCGGCATTCATTATTTTATTTACACCTGCTCCTTTTTGATTAATTACAGATGATTTTGGATTTGATTTACTAATTTTGTCTATTTCAAAAACTCCTGGTGAGGAATGTAGGCTGGGAAAAAAAAAAGTATTACTACGACAAGACATCCAAATGCCTCTTCAGTGGTAAAACAAATAAGAAAATAAAAGAAGCCAACGAATAACAGGTTTTCAGCATAGTCACTTGGGCCGTGGGGATGAAGAAATTCTTAACAAGCATAAACAACCGAGGATAGAAAATTTGTTTACAAAACTTTACATTTCATGCACGAGATTACGCCGTGATTACCGCCATCATGATCATCCTGCCAATTGAAGGGGGATCTCTGAGAAAAGTTGTCTTCAGGAAGGGTCACCTTAAGGAAACAATGTCAATTTTACTCATTTCATGAAATTTTAAAATGGGTTCACACAACGTGTTTTTGATAGCCATGGTTAAAATTTGAGAATGCATACCTCGACCATTCCTTATGAGATATTTCTAAAATTTGGGGAAGATGGTTAGATGGCTATAAACATTTTCAAAACCAATGAACCGAGTGAAGAATTTTCTCAGCTAGACATTTACAGCCTTCTTCTATTTATAATGTATATCCATGTTTTGAAAGCCGTAGAGAAACTGCAATTACTTTTTTGAGAATTGTCACTGCTGCTAATTTCTGTTCGTTTTAAGTTTTAATGTCAATCCTTACTTTCAGTTAAAAAAACTTTTTTTTTCATTTAATATGTATTAGATTCCAGATTATACCTATCTATCTAAAATATTGATTATGAAAATAACTGGAGAGGTATAGTTTTCATACAATAATCAGGCTTGTTTTTAAGGAAGGTTACAGGAAGGCACTCTAAGAGATGGCCCTCGTATCCTTTAGACTACATGTCCAGTGATTATTGTCCGTCACGCGTCAACCCAAAATAAATCCAATATCTTATGCCTTATTTTTATGACATATTAAGCTAAATATATAATTGTCAATCCCTTACAGATATATCTTATAATAAAAAAGAGGATAAGGTTTGACCGTGTGAGCCCAGTGGTGTGACACTATGGTTTCTCGTCGGATTACATTTAATCAGATATATATTAAATCATATATTAAATCAGATTAGATATATATTAAATAATATTAAATATACATATTAAATCAGTCTCACATTTTACTATCAAAACAAAAGCTAGGAGCTCATATGGCGCTTGTGACGAGGTCGGAAGAGCCAAGAGCCAAGAACTCATATGGTATGAGCCTGTAATGATGGTACATCACTTTACCTGCTCTCTGTAGAAGTGTGCTCTCTGTAGAATTGTACACTCTGTAGCAGTGTGCTCTCTGTAGCAGTGTAGGCCTACTCTCTGTAACAGTGTGCTCTCTGTAGCAGTGCACTCTCTGTAGCAGTGTAGGCCTACTCTCTGTAGCAGTGTGCTCTCTGTAGCAGTGCAGGTCTACTCTCTGTAGCAGTGTAGGCCTACTCTCTGTAGCAGTGTAGGCCTGCTCTCTGTAGCAGTGTGCTCTCTGCAGCGGGCCTGCAATTGCTAGCGTTCCAAAAATTTATAATTTACATTGTGTGCGACTTTTGTTCACAGTATAAGATTACATCCCAGCTACAACATGATTTAAACTCTGTACTAGTAACCATAAGGCTACGGCATAAATGCCTGTGTTCTGTGGCTGGAAAACGTGATGTTCCTGGGAAAAACTATTGTGACTTTCCAATTTAGGCCCCGCAAATTATACATGAACTACTGTTCAGTTAGAGGCTTGCTCCCCCGCCCTACTATTTTTCAGAAGTAAAAAAGATGACTAATCTACATAAAAATGCAAGAGGGCAAACTGATATTTACCTCGCCAATCGGGGGTTTAAGACGGTGAACGTCCCTCTGGTGCCCAATGTCCCGATGCCGACCCGCCTCGAGCAGCCCACCCGGGCACTTGTTGTCGGTTTAATTGCGAGTGCAGATCGAATATCTCAGATCAGGCGCAACCGCGTCCTTGCGATGGCTGACAGCAATCTCGATGACTATGTGGATCGCGAGAGCATCGCCGAGGAGATAAAGTTCACCCGCCGGCTGTGTGCCAGGAACAGCTGGCCGATCATCGACGTCACCCGTCGGTCGATCGAGGAAACCGCTGCGGCATCGTTTTGAATTCATGCATGTTTGATTTTGGCTCTCCGCACATAAATTATCAAAATGAAATTTGCATATTAATTCTTCGCTTTTGGCTAAATGTTGCCAATCTGGCAACGGGGCAGCTAGAAGCTCTTGCTTTATCATGCGCTCATTGGGTCTTCTAAGCACATAACCAAGCCAACGCAGTCTTTTCTGTTTGACAATCGTGGCGGCGACGAATGTTAAATCAAGCAGATCTTGGAAACGTTAAGGACCGACACGGCTCAGTAGTAACTGAAACTCCAAAAAACAGAATTTTGATTTCTATTGAAATACCCACATTCCATCGTGCACAGCGCATTCTTATTATGCGTAAATAATGGATCTATACAGAATGGCCCTTTTGAAGTACTAATACTACATCGCGCACAACGCATTCTTATTATGTGTAAATAATGGATCTATGCAGAATCGCCCTTTTCAGATACTCACATTCCTTTGTGCACAACGCATTCTTATTATATGTAACTGATGAATCTACGCAGTAAAGTTCTATTGAAATACCCACATTCCATCGTGCACAGCGCCTTCTTATTATGCGTAAATAATGGATCTATAAAATCGTAGGTCCCCCCATAAAATAAGACATTTCAAAAAGTTAGGTCCCCCCAGAATCATGGGGGGGGGGGTGAAACTATGGTTGCTATTAATTAAAGCGAGCTAGGGATGTTATATTATACTTCAAAATATATTAAATGGGCTATGGAAGTCTTTACCGTCTTCAGGAATCGAATTTCTGCAGGTGTTTCGTAATTTGGTCCACTCAGCATCACATATACTCCCTCCCGAAGAAAGTCACGGAACCCAAGTTCTTCTCCAACCGTGCGGGTTATTTTTCGCAACTCTCGATCGTAGGGAAGGGGTTGCTAGGATCTAGTTGAACTAGGAGTGACTGAAAATCCAATAAATGTAAATTTTCTGAATGGGATGAAGTATATAATTGTTGTCATAGAATTTAGTTCAGAATAAGCCTTAAAAATATTCTTACCCGTATTGCATACGCCGAGTTTCCGTATTAAACCTATAGAAATGTAACATAAATCATAGATAAATAAATAACCAGAAACTTATTATTAGTTTTTCTTTATTTTAAAGTGATAGTCTAGATTATTATACTTATAGTTGAAAATTTCATCCCAACCCCTTAATCCAGTTTACTTTCGCTTTCAGTTTGCTTTCTTTTCGGCATGTTTCTCGCCCTTAACTGAATTCAAAATCTTATTTTTCAGTAACTCGTTAGATTCCACGAAGTCTTCAACGGCTCATTATTAATTTAGTTTACTTTCGCTTTCAGTTTGCTTGCCCTTCGGTGCGTTTAAAGGCAAAGGAATACAAAAAAAGGTCACAAAATATATTTTTCATGAGTTCTAATATCTGATTTTGTCATCCTGTGGCGCAGTAGATTGATCTCTGATTGGGAAAAGAGGTCCACGGTTCGATCTCAGTGGGTTTCAATTAAAGGAAAAACTGTATGCATGCAAGTTTTCAAAAGGGCATATAAGCAATATAATAGGCAACAACACTGTATAATAGCTAGAAATATCGTTAAAACTGTCAAGGGAGCTAATTCTACTCGAAATTAAAAGTTTTGGTGGCCTTTTTAACAGTAACAAGAGATTGGAGGAGCCCTTCTCTCAAGCCCATTCATTTTCCAAACGCATCCAGTCAAAATTTTGAGACAGCCATTTTGTTCAGCAAAGTAGAACCGTCCTGTAACAATAAAGGGTGTAAGTTTATCCAGGACGTGCACTGCAGCTTGACGCCCGGATCCCGCAGCTAGCCAACGGGAGAGATCTTGGTCGTGATTGAGTACCGGTATAAGTTGCTGACGCTCACACTCTTCGGGGTGGTTAGCCGCCTCAGCGAATACATAGACGCGAGGTTGATCGCCCAGCTCGGCGCGCAGATCAATTGCCTCATCTATACCGGCGACAAAGAAATCTTGAGCACCTGCGCCAACTAAAGCCTTGGCAACCGGACCTAAACCTAAGCCGTAGGCGTTGGCTTTTACCACCGCCGCCAAACCGTTTGGGCATAGTAATTAAGCGCACATGCTTCCAGATCATGCTGTTTAGTTTTTGGTTTTCATTTCTACAAGACTTCTGCCAAGCTGACGTCGTCGTTGATTGATATCTTTACGTTTGCGCTTATAATTTTCAAGAGATTTCAAGGAAAATGCGATTACATGACTGATAAGAAGACAAGGAAATAATTATTTACAGACTTAGAGAACATGAAGTCATTTTACAAATAGCCATTTCATTAAAACCATCTGCACTTTTCGTCGCCAGTCATGCTCACCTGAAGTCTTTTATTGTAAATCTTTATTGTCAGTTGAAAAATGCCTTTGGTGAAGTTCATCACGGTCTAATATCGAGTGCTCTTGATTACCATCATGTCCCGCCGGAGGTAGAAACCCTTATTTCGAGCGTTTATCATGAATTCAACACAAGTATATCAACGAATAAATTTACAACGAATCTAATAAATGTAAGAAGAGGAGTATTGCAAGGGGACTGCTTATCTCCAACCTTGTTAAATTTGTGTTTTAACACCTTAATGATGGTTATCAAGCAAGAGAAATTAGGTCCAATTGGCTACCCTTACGACAGCAAAGCAAAACCAATCAAGGCAAAAAATACGAAATTCCAGATTTTTGTAGATTGGACCTTGAAATTTTTTCTGTAGGGTTCTCTGATGCGCTGAATGCGATGGTGTGATTTTCGTTAAGATCCTGTGACTTTTAGGGGGTGTTACCCCCTATTTTCCAAAATAAGGCAAATTTTCTCAGGCTCGTAACTTTTGTTGACAAAGACTAAATTTGATTAAACTTATATATTTAAAATCAGCATATAAATCTGATTCTTTTGATATATCTTTTAGCATCAAAAATCCGTTTTTTAGAGTTTTGTTTACTATTGAGCCGCACATAAAATTTCGACAAATATTTTTTTTAATCTTAACAAATAAAATTTCAAACAATATCTTTTCTTCTTTTTTTTCAATCTTAACACTTGAAATTCATTAAAAGTTCAAAGTACATTCTGACTGTAAATACACGATCACATCAAACCCGATTCTTACGAACAAAAGAGTTGGATACGGAAGGTATGAAAACAATTTAACCAGTTATTATATTTGTAAATTTTAAAAAAAGTAAAATAGAAATATATGAGAATTAGGACTTTAATTAACATATAATTTACATGATTAAAAAATCACAACTGTAATTATCGCGTATTTTATTATTTTAATCATACTAATAGCACTTATGCCCCATTTCTACCAAATGTTCTTCAGGTGCAAAAACAAATTGACTTGCTTCTTTCCTGTTCTACTTCTCAAATATTCCGTGCATCCACTTTCATTATTAATAATGCTAAATATGTAAATGAAGCTGTTTCCTCAGTCAATTGCTTAAAATACCAAAAATCAGAATCATTTATTTCAAATTCAAGTACCAAAGTCCATATCACGTTAATCTTCGAACTTTGTCTCATGTTCAGACCTCGTTGAACCGTTCTGCACGCTGGAATGTGAGCATTTCAATAGTGCCATTAAGCGTAGTTACACTATTTGAACATATTGGGAATGCCATCTGCACGCTGGAATGTGAGCATTCCAATAGTGCAATTGAGCGTAGTTACACTATTTGAACATATTGGGAATGCGTTCTGGACGCTTTAATATCAGCATTTCAATAGTGACATTGAGCGTAGTTACACTATTTGAACATCTTGGGAATGCGTTCTGCACGCTGGAATGTGAGCATTTTAATAGTGCCATTGAGCGTAGTTACACTATTTGAACATATCACAGAAAAATTTATCACAGAAAAAATGAATTAAATTTCCGACTAGTTTCTCCCTTTTGTTTTTATTGCAGTGTCTTTTTCTGACTTGTATTTTGTTCAAGTTTAGTTTGACCGGGTTTTTTTCTTTTTAACTTTTTAATTAGCTTATTGCAGTTTACTTATTGACTCATAATTGATTATTCATTATGATTTTTATTTTTCGTTGTTGTTTTTTGCATTGTTAGTGCAACCATGTATTTTGTCGACTCCGAAGTCCGAATTTGGCCCTTTGAAGGCTTGTGATGGAGATCTTTTTGATTTGTACCCACCCCATCTGCGATAAATGAATCCTTACTAAGGAACGATTTTGCGGAGTTTGCCCGCAAGATGCGATGCAAGTGGCTTTTTTTCGAGATTCCACAGCTGACTTCTTTGCTTAGGACCGAATCACGTTGGAAACAACCCATAGGTCCTCCTTGTTTAGAGTTGTTTCTAAGTTATGTAGAAGAAGAAGTTTTTTCCCTACTTCCAGGAACGCCTAAGTCCTATAACCTGAGTAGAGAGGAATGGCAGGCCATGCGAGGCCTTGCAGACAATAGAAGCATTATTATTAGATATACGCTATTTTAGTTTACGAGGTCATTTAAAAAATGTGATGAAAGCGAGAGTGAATTGTGAATACAGTTAATGTTCTATAAAGTTCTATAGAGACAATACGGAATGACATGCCACGGCCTTGTATCTGACGACGCCTCCTGCCACCTCGAATATTCACGAACCCCCCTTTGCCGCCTTAGCATTCACTAACGTCCCCTAGCAAGCAATACCTCCCCTCTGTAACGCGCTGCAGCGTAAATTCAGGAACCACGAATTATTATGTCCGTTTTTCAGGATTGTATTCCTACACTGTGCAAGTGTCACTAAAAACAGCTTTTGGTGCTATTCTAAAAGCATTGTGCACCATGGAATGTACGCATTTCAAGCATGCAAGTGTCACTAAAAACAGTTTTTGGTGCCATTCTAAACGCATTGTGCACCATGGAATGTATGAAATCCAAGCATCCAAGTGTCACTAAAAACATTTTTTGGTTCTATTCTAAAAGCATTGTGCACCATGCAATGTATGTCTTCAAATCATGCAAATGTCACTAAAAACAGCTTTTGGTGCTCTTTTAAACGCATTGTGCACAATGGAATGTACGCAGTTTGTTGCGACTAAATCGCGATTCTGCCCTGATTCAACGAATATATAATTTAAAAGTCCAAAACGTGAGACAAAATGTCCATCGATGTCGATTCGTCCATCTATTACCTATGATAACTGCTACTTCACCGTCCGTCCTATTCACAACTGATCTGTTCTCATCAAAAACGTCTATATAAATACAACGTACAATTATCCGAAACTAAATTTACCGTCCAATCAAATCATACAAGGAAATTATTAAAATTCTACATATACATTAAATCAACATTAACGTTACACACCCTGCTTAATCATCTTCAGTTCATTCTCTTTGTTCAGTTACATTAATAACAACAACGGGAGCAAGATTAATTTTCTTTTAGCTACATTGACATAACTAGCTCAACATTGACTGGACAACACAACGGTTGTTACAATCTTTTAGTTTGCTATTTTCATTGTTTTTGCCAGTGGCGGCTGGTAGGTTCGGTTACTGGGGGGACAAAGTTTCTTACATGAAGGGGATCATACCTGCTGTTTTCAAATTAGATTTTGGACACTGCCAAAACTAAAACAATACCACTTTTGTTCCATTTCCCTTCATATTCCTATGTCGCAGCAGACTGCAGAGCGCGAAAAAGTCAGTATGGAGTAGGTGGTAGAGAATATAAGGAGAAAAAGGCAGCATGTCTACAGCCTACAAATAGTAGAAGCATTATTAATTAAACGGGACAATCCCTCGATTAATGGAAAGATGAAGGTTTTGCACGATTGCTAAAAATATTTTAAGTTTTCTTTTTACACATTTTAATTTCGATTTCTAATGTTAAATTATTTTTGATTTCTAATGTTATATTATCTTACAGTCTTTTATCACATAGCGCTTGCATCTTTTAGTTACTTGATAGCTCATAAAGACGTCTCTCCAATTGAAGCACACAAGAAAATACGTGAAATCGATGGGACGAAAAACTACAATACTTCGAGAAATGCTACCTTCGCCCTCAGAGTTTTGTGAGAGTGAGCAAACAGGTTAAATAGCCCAGTTTATGTGTGCTTTACTGACTTAAAAAAAGCATTTGATAAAGTCCTACACGTACTGTAGATAGACTTGACTGTTTATCTGACATACTCTCGAGTCCCGAATAGTTGTCCCCCCCTATTGTTAATTTTTTGAAAATTTTCCACCCAGGACATTCTTATTTTGGTTGTCAAGCCCGGTTGTCATCCAAATCATGCGCGCGCATACATAGGAATTGAAAGGGGAAAAAGGTGTATTCCACTCTTATCAAGTTTGTAAAGATTACGCCTCTGCCAGGGTGAATCATAGCTATTTTTAACCCTATCTCAGTGCACCGTTGTGCACCATTGCCTTATGTCACATTTGTATAATGTTTAGTGGCTCGGCCAACTTTAGCTTTAACACGCACATTGCTCATCCACTGGACGTCTGAGCGTGCGGATTTGGAACATTATATGTTATTTTAAGAATCTGTCAACTGTAGACCAATACCAAAAATAGAGTTGGTCGTGGAAAAGGAGTGAAGCCCTTTTACACTACATTCACTCAATGTATTTCTGACGGCTAGCCATGCTCGTGGCCAGCCATTGTTATAAAGGGCCATTAAATTACGTTTAGTTTATTTTTTCGGCTATGTATACGTATGAATAATCCTAAGAGGTAGCTTTACCTTCATCGACGTCAGTCAATGTCAGTCAACGACGTCAATCAATGTTTGTCGGAATTTACTGATTTCACTCCAGTCTCTGCAGATGATGTTGCCGCAATTGTTAACCTAAATATTGTGTGTTTTAACGATTTCTTTTTAGGGGGTTTCTTCTGATGTGTAAAAGCTCATTGGTTTTAAATATTATTTGTTATTGTTTTATCTTTTACGATTTTTTCGAAATTAAAAATGTTCGATCTAAATTATATCTTAATATTTGATGCATATAATTCTACGGATTGCGGGAACGGGGGTAGCTTTTACTTTCTATGTTTGTTTCCAATTGGATTTTGACTGTGTCTCGTGGAAATTCATAAATATTTGTTTTTACATATGCTAAGTATTTTTTGAGGCTTTAAGGTACGTGGGTGATTAAGTCGTCCTCAAAGACATAATTATTTGATTTTTTCGACTATGCTGAACAAGATGGCTATCTCAAAATTTTGATTCGCTGACTTTCTGAAAAATAAGCGCGGGAGGGGTCCTAGTTGCCCTCCAATTGTTTTTGTCACTTAAAAGAGCACTAGAACTTTCGATTTTCGTTAGAGTGAGCCCTGTCGCAACATTTTAGGACCACCGAGTCGATACGATCACCCCTTGGAAAAAGAAAAAGAAAACAAATACACACGCGTCCGTAATCTTCCTTCTGGCAAAATTTCTTAGATTGCTTCTATTGGCCGCGATCACTCACTCGGTTAGAAGACGTAAAGATGACTCTCTAAAACTATCGATACACCAATATCTACACATATTTTGTAATAAAATCCACAAAGTAATGTTAAATGTACTATGTAAGTAGTCGTTTGTTGGATTCAAATAACCTAATCCATATAATTTAGACGACACGATCAGCGATCGTGATTTGCAACGGTGGTCCAATTGGGCGGAGGTTTGAAGTTCGGATCATATATATCTAACAACAATTAATAAGCATATATCTTAATAATATATTACATGTCATAATTTGTTACTAAGCTTGTTCTCCAATTGCACGTGCAATCGTTGACTACGCGTAAAGTACGATTGCACTCGTTTCTAGCGGCAATTAACAGAATCATTATAAAATAGAAACTACGGCCTCTTTCACATTTAAAATATGTTATTGTAGAGGTAACTGTAGCAATTCTTGCTTATTTCTATATTTGTTGTTTAGAAGGACGTTACATAAACTGGTGCAGCAGTTATAGGAGAGCGAACTTCAAAATAAGTGAGACGATAACTTTACGGGAAAGACATTCCTGAGCATCAGACAGTAGTGGCTGTAACCTTCCATTGTTATACCATTTTCTATTAGTACTAAAGAAGAGGTGTTAAAGACATTCGACTATTCTTAGTAGCAAATGTAGAGCGTGTTCCAGAGGTCAATTACCGTTAATGCTTATTTGTTATCACACGTGTTTGTGTTCCAAAACCATGAAAAGCAAAAATTTATATGCACTTTGTATTGTTATAAGTGCAAATCGGACTGTTATGTTCGCCCCTTTTATGTGTCATGAGTATTTTAGGGGGCTAAATTTGTTATTATCTGCCCTTTTTAGCTTGAAAGTAAGCCTAAATCAAACATGCATTAATTCAAAAACGTTCAGAAATTAACTAAAAAACTGTTTTTTTTTAACTGAAAGTAAGGAGCGACATTAAACGAACAAAATGAACTTAAAACGAACAAAAATTACTCCGTATATGAAATGGGTTGTCGCCTCCACAATCCCTCGCTCTTTACGCTAAAGTTTGACTCTTTGCCACAATTCTACTTTTAAAAAAATTAATAATTTTAAATCAAAAAAATTAAAATACAGTTTTTTTTATTTAATTTCAAAAAGAAAAGATACTCGAAACATCTTCGTATTTCGATTTAAATTGTTTAATAGTCTTAAGCACTTGTTCCTAGGAGACTGGTATTATATGCTTCTGCTTCAGCTTCAAGGGAAATAAATCGCTAAGGGTATACGAGAAACGAGGGTGCATAGCATAGCTAATGACAGTGAAAATACTAGAATAGTGCTTGATTCAATAAGCCACAGGAATAACATCACCAGAAGTTTCTCGTTCAAAATTTGCATTTTTATCAGAGATTGGAAGGCGTGATAGAGCATCTGCCACATGGATGCTTGTTCCAAGAACATGTACCGCTGAAAAATTGTGCACAAAGCGTTCAAAATACGCTAATAAGGCATATTTGGCATAGTTTGCATACACTAGATGCGTACATTCCATGGTTCACAAAGCGTTCGAAATACGCTAATAAGGCATATTTGAGATAGTTTGCATGCACTAGATGTGTACATTCCATGGTTCACAAAGCGTTCAAAATACTATAATAAGGCATATTTGACATAGTTTGCATACACTAGATGCGTGGTATTCCATGTTGCACAAAGCGTTCAAAATACGCTAATAAGGCATATTTGACATTGTTTGCATACACTAGATGCGTACTCTGAGGCACAAATAAAGCATATGACTGAGTCATTTTTTTGATTGTAATGCAACCATTTATAAGACTGGGACAATGAAGATTGACAAGTGTTTAATGACATGAATGTCAGGAACTTTTACTGCTCAATAAGAACTCTGATTTTACAAATAATTAAAAAAATCTTAACAAATTTCGGAAAGGCATAATTCGCAAATAACTGGTTGGCATGGCCCCCAGTCGGAGGCCATGGTAGAAGAGTACGTTGTAGTGACGCTAATCGAAACAAATGGCATCCCATCTTTGCCTCAGTTTTATGAGAGATGTCACAAGACCGGCCCAAAAACTTCCAGCTGGGCAGATAGGGAGACTACTGGCACCAAATGCCCGATTTCAAATTGAGAAGCATACGGGTAATTCGCCTCTTATTTTTATTGTTCTCCTTTTTCTTTTCTTTTTTTTATGTCCTGAGGGTTTCCGATGAGGTTTGAGTAAAAAAATAAAATAGTTTGGATGTACTTTTCTTAAAACGATATCTTTATTACCGGCTAAAAGTGTAAACATACTATGTGCTCCAAGAATATCAGTTGAACCATGCTTGTAACAGCAAGTGTTAGATAGATAGATAGATAGATAGATAGATAGATAGATAGATAGATAGATAGATAGATAGACAGATAGATAGATAGATTTATTGCTTCATTAACTGAGAGATAAAATTTCGGTTGCAATTTTATCAAATTTTTTACATTATTTAATGCATACATCAACACCCACCTAAGCATCTCTGTTTGTTGCATGCTACTTTAACAGGTCGAGTCTCTGACTCCTTCCAGTCTCTATTCCCTTATCAGATGTTTCATATTTATTTATAAAAGCTACCTTGGAACTTCATTTTGGCAACGTTCTCTAGATAAAGACAACAAAGTAGAATACGAGTGCGCCCTAAATTTCAATACGTCTATCTCTATTGTTTTCGTGGTCACTCTATATTATCGTTTCAACTTCCACCGCGTATTTAGGGGGGGGGGGTATTGGGCCATGCTCCCTTATGTTCTCATCGAATAATTAGGTTACCCGATATTTTTCAATGTATGAGGTGATCTGTCGAAGTATGTTGAATCTGTAGTACCTATGTCGGCTAACATCGACCTGCCCAACTTACAGGTTAAAACACAAGCACTGGTTAGATATGCTTCGTTTCTGAGTTTTGCACAGCGTTTATGCGACGTTTTTAATCTTTATCAAGTAAATTAAAAGAAAAAAATAAAACAAACACTATATCTTTAAATATTGCATAAGATATTTACCAATTCATAAAGAAAAAGGTTCGTTACGATTGCCAGTCTTTTCTCTGTTTTATGACCCTCGATAGTATCAATATAAAAATTCATCACATCACTTATAACGAATCACTTCCTTTCATGAGGAAACATAAACTATATAATTATGCAACATCTTAAGCTGATTCGGTATTCTGTTTTGTCAAGTAGAGGTAGTAACGTGATTGCTAATCGAACATTCCCTGTGTCCCCATCGTCATTTATATATCCCCCCTGTGCCTCCCGGCGTCCCCGTTGTAGTTGTGTCCTTGTGTCCCAGTCGTGTCCCGGTCTGTATATACATTCGTTTTTGAATTGGTATATGATGAAATAAATTTTTTATTTTTTCCCTTTTTTGCTTTTTAGTTTTTTTTTGTTTTTACCTTTTTTTTAGCTTTTTTAGTTTTTTTTTCTTTTTTCTTTTTAGTTTTTTTTTGTTGTTTTAACCTTTTCTAGTTTTTTTTTTTTTTTTTTTTTGCATCCCTTGGTGTGCCACGTAATCCATCAGACTGGCGTCGTTTCATAGACTTTTCCAAGCAAAGTCTCAAGGCTGTATTTCTGCACAAGGGGAATAAACATCCTAGCATTCCCATTGCACACTATATTTCTTTGAATACTTGGGAATAACTAAGTTTTGGACAATGATTGGTTATTATTGATAGTTCCTTAACACGATCACGAATGTGACGATTAGCAAAATAGGGATATCATACTCTGAATTTGAGATCTAAAATTCTCGAGAACATGAGCTAATTAAAGGGTAAGAGTACCCACTGAGCCTTGGCTGTTCTACTTGTAACATCTTCACTACTCCCACCATCCTTACTGATAATACTACCAAGGTAAGTGAAGCTGCCCATCTGATCAATCTTTTCGTTAATCAACGTCAACTTTCAATCTTCACTTATTCCTAGCCTTAGTGACTTATTCTTCTTAACATTAATTTTCAAACCTATTCTAACACCCTGAACTCGCAAAACCTCTAAAAGTTCATTCATTTTACTCAAACTTTCATCTAATATGCTTAAATCATCAGCATAATTTAAGTCCAGGAGAGTTTTTCCTCCCCTACATGCACTAGATACGTACATTCCATGGGGCACAAATCGTTCAAAAGAGGCTTAAAATGCATATTTGACATAGTTTGCATACACTAGATGCGTACATTCCATGGTGCACAAAGCGCGCAAAATGGGCCAATAAGGCATATTTGACATATTTTGGATTCACTAGATGCGTACATTCCATGGAGCACAAAGCGTTCAAAATAGGCTAGAAAAGCATATTGGACATAGCTTGCATACACTAGATGCGTACATTCCATGGTGCACAAAGCGTTCAAAATAGGCTAATAAGGCATATTTGTTGATTGTTTCACTACTGAAGCTAATACCGGTGATGTGACCATACATGCTGACCACGTACAGGTGCAACTAATACTCCAATTACAGACTTTCTCTTGAAGATGATGGTTGTGATTAAGATAGTGATAACAGTGATGATTGTAGTATTGATTATGGTTGTGATGAAGATAATGATGGTATATAGGTTGGTGAATAGGATGCTGTAGATGATAACAATGATGAGAATACCATACAGTGAATGACGTTTTCTCCTCAATACATAACCCTAACTGGCCAAATTATTTGCGTCCAACTCTCCATCCAACTTCATATAATTATCATCATCCAACTTCAAATATTGCAACTGAAGCGGGTTTGATGCTATGTCACAAGATCATCAAGCGTAACAAGCTTTTTCCTGATAATAAATTTATCATGCTTGTCAGATCATGCACAAATTATGTCTCCAAAACCGAAAAGAAAGTTTGACAGAATTTCTTTAGCAAGAAGATATGTTTTCGAACGTGTAGAAAAATAAATAGCAACTTCAAGCAACTTCAAGGTCGAAGCATTGTGTACTATTACCTTGTATTGGATGGTGTACAGGATATGACATTTTCCGAGGAAGACAAATTTTGGTACTGCAACTTTTAGCTTTTCTGGTTTTAGTTTTAACCCTGCTTTTTGAATTTCCCCAGTGTTCTTCTGAGCCCATTTAAATTTTCTTCTATTTTTTATGTGAATAATATTACATCAACTAAATAAGCTAAGGTATCTATTTTCTTTTTTGGATCGAACCGTGAATTTTTTCCTTGTTCATCATATTCCAATACTACGTTCTTTAGTCGGTTAACACGGTTAGGACTAAATCATAACCCGAAAGGCATGCGTTGAAATGTAAATGCTCTTCTAGCATCCTACTTTTTTAAAAGTGATAGGACACTTTCTGTGCGATCCTACAAACAACAGGAAGTTGGTCAGTTGCATTATAAGAAAATTATAATTAAAATTTTATATGTTTCTTATAATTTGCACACACTCTAGAACTACCTTCACATGCTAAAATGGTTAAAGATTTTGGCGCCCTAAATGCTATAGTTAACTAGATAGGGACCTTGATCTGGAGGTAGATCTTCTCGTTTCCTATAAATTCATTGTAATAGCTTTCTAATTTCACTCCATACGATTGCTGTGATCAGTGTATGGATGTAACAAGGTCGAATTCGTTATAAAATCTGGTTATAAAAGTAACAGAGACTAAAAATCTTTAAAGAAATGGACAATTTGAGATTTTTCTCTCTTTTTTTAACTTTTCGTCAAACTTTATCTGTTAACATTTTCAGAAAAATGGAGAACTGATTACCTAAGTGGGACAAAATTATCTATCAAGAAGCATAGAAAAATCAATTATTTGATTCAGTTTGAGATCAGTTTCATTTGATTCAGTTTGAGATCAGTTTCATTTGATTCAGTTTGAGATCAGGTTCATTTGATTCAGTTTGTTACAGTACACTATTTAAACAAAAAGTAAATAATAGTTCAGGACTTAAAACTGAATTGGATTCTGCTAATAAGAGGGGAAGCATTACTTACTAATGTTAGTGATCTCAGAATGGGTATGTTTGAATAATTTGGGTGCTTTTGAAATTGTTCCGCATTGAGTTTTCCAATTTCATTACTTTTTTTAGTTCTGTTTGAAAATTCCACTTTTTTCACATTTTGCTCAAGAAACGGCGCACTCGGCGCATTTTTGCTTCTAATGCTGTGCAACTCTATACTAGGCACCTGGTTACACTAGCTATAGTTTATTTTATGATAATTAAAAAGCTCAAATTGGGACAAATCCTTTTAATAGACAGTAATAAATTTCACAAAAAAATACTAAGATGTCATATTGCTTTATCAAGCAAAACCTTTTGATAAAGTACAGCATCAATTTCTTCTTCTAAAAATAGAAGTATACAGCATGCATGAGGATATATTTGCATGGATTGAAGCCTTTCTTACCAGAAAAACCCCGAGGGTGGTAGTTTATGATGTCACAAGTATAACTGTTTATTCTGATGAAATTCCTGTCACTGGTGGAATCCCACTTATTCTATCTGAAAATTCTCCCAGAAAAATCTTACAGAGGGTTCCAGGTGACACATTTTTCTTAGCGTGCTTTCATTTGAAAAAATTGTTTTTAAAATCACGTCGGAAATCCCCTCTTCCGTGTACAAGTTTTTCTGCAAATACCCCCCCACCTAGTAAAAAGTTGCTTCCGATAAAATTCCCTCGCTCTGGAAAACTTTTACCATGGAAAACTCCCCAATGGCGAATTTCTCCCGTGAAAAACACCCCCTCCTACGGAAAAATACTCTGGACAACTCTACCCCGATAAAAAATTCGTTTGAATGGTCAGAATCCCAAGAGGGAATATTCAGTTCATTTCATGTTTTGTGTCAGTTTTGTCGCACTAAACAATTCTTAATTTCTCAAGTCAAGTTTAAAATTCTAGGTGTTGCTAGTCCCATTGCTACAAAAAATATAAATGAGTCTGCTAATAAGCAGATTTAACTAAGCATGTATTAAAAGGCCTGACATGTTTTAATAGGAGCCATTTTTGAAAGTTTTAGATTGTCAGTATCGGCAACCTAGACTAAAGTCATTTCAGGGGTGGATCCAGGGGGCGGGGGGCCCTAAGATTGGCTAGGACGGATTTTCCAAGTTGCTGAATCAGGTGTTCAAGCTGGACTTTAAGTGGAGATAAATTCTGTTTTGCGAGAGCTTGAACATAGGGTTTGTAGCGGCTTCAGAGTATAATCATTGTTGCTCTTTTCTGGACAGACTTTATGTCACGTGATAGGTACGATAGCAGATAGGTACGATACGATAGCAGATGGACCCCACACCGGGCACGCGAACATAACACATGTAACGTTGGAGAAGACTTTCAGTATAACACCCAAAACGCCTCATTTTGGCAAGTGTCTCAATGCTGGCGGCGGTCAGGGTGTTGAGGGTCAGCACGACGAGCGTCCCGTGCAGCGCCATGTCGAAGGCGATGGTCAGCGACTCCAGGTCGCGGACCTCGTTGACCATGACGACGTCGGCGTCCGAGCGCGCGGCGGACCGCAGCGCGCGCGACGTGTCGAAGCCGATCACGGGAACCGTGACCGAGTAGGTCACGCCGGGGATCGGCTCGCCGACGGTCGAGCGGATGGCGAAGACCGCCCGCTCCTCGGTCACCGCTTCGCGCAGGCAGCTGTCGATCACCAGCTCCATGCCCGCGGTTGTTGGCTCTCTGCACATAAATTATTAAAATGAAATTTGTATATTAATTCTTTTTTTCGCTAAATGGCTTTCTCTTAGTTTTGAACAGACGATTTTGAGAAATAAGGAATGGAGAAGGAGGCCTAGTTGCCCTCCAATTTTTCGTTGCTTAAAAAGGCAACTAGAACTTTTAATTTTTAATGAACGCTTTTATTAGTAAAAAATATACGTAACCCAAGAACTAACTAACGTAACAAACTATCATAACCTTATATTTTTATTATGTATACGAGCGGGTTTGTACCCTCGTTAATACGTTCAGGCTATATTGTACGCTTTCTGCACCACGGATTGTACGCATCTAGTGTATGCAAACTATGTCAAATTTGTCTTATCCGCCTATTTTGAACGCTTTGTGCACCATGGAATGTACGCATCTAGTGTATGCAAACTTTGTCAACTATGCCTTATCAGCCTAGTTTGAACGCCTTGTGCACCATGGAGTGCACGCATCTAGTGTATTCAAACTATGTCAATAATGCCTCCTTAGCCTATTTTGAATGTTTTGTGTACCATGGAATGTACCCTCCTAGTGTATGCAAACTAAGTCAAATACTTGGAAGTCTATTGGTTCAAAATGGCTAAAAACCAACTAATGGTTGCTAATTATATAAATTAAAACGTCTATTTTTATAGTTGTAATATACTTCTCGGAACTCAAGACATTTTGATAAGTTAGCTTTTGAAAAAAAATCGGTTTTTGATTATTAAAAAAAAAATCCTCCAATAGTTATTCCAATGGGGGTCTTATATTTTTTCATATCTTTATTGCCACATTTCGGTAATTTGACATAACTTATTTGTCATTTTTGTCAAATTTAAGTATATACTTTCATCCTCAAAGAAGTGTGCTCCGTCGCCCACTGAGAAAAACCTCTATCATTAGAAATAGCTGTAGCCTCATCAAATTGTATAAAATGTTTGGGATGAAAGAATGTATGTTCAGCTAGAGCCGAAACAAAAGTTTCAGGAGGCTTTCTTAATTGTTGGGTTTTTCCTTTATATTTAGGAACAATAGCGTTCTGCACGAAAGCGCTTGAAAAATTACAGGGGCCCACGAAACTGGCAGGCTGTACAAATGCCCTTTCAGAATTTCTCTGGATTTTCGTATGATAGAATTTGAGTATAAAAGAGTTTTAAACTTGATTTTCCAAGCAGGCGAGTTCTGCTGCAGGCTGCAAATAGTGATATTAGATGTAATCATGGCTATCTCTTCTTCCACTTCCTTAACTAACTAATGATCTGGTATCATACTAACCAAGGTATGTATTCCTTGTAGAACGGACATGACATAAATTAGAGGATAACGTAGAACGTTAAGTTCAATTTGTGACTAATTTTCGAAATGTTGATTGCTATAGGTGTACTACAACATTTTTGTTATTACAAACGCGTCTTCTTTTTGTAAGATCCCTCGAGGGTTGGATGGGAGTATGACAAGGTAGAAGAATATCATACAGTATGATCTGAATAAATAGAAAGTTTGTTCTCAAAAAATGAAAAACTAACCTGTCATAGACAGTGGTAAAATAGAATGCCTATATCCGTCTCTTTGAGAGATGAATTTTGCAGATAACATATCTCGTTTTCCTCTCTGATTGAAGTTTTTGATTTTCATACTGGTCTTTCTTTCATCAACAAATTCTAATTCAAAAGATGAGCAAAATTTGAGATTTAACATAGTTACAATTTGTTTTGCAATTCCCATGTTACCATTTCCAATTTTTACAATCTTTCTTGGCAAGTGGTGTTTTATATACAAACTGGGAAGCTAATTGGGCACATTATTCAGGCAGACCAGGCGGCCACTCGTTTGAATGTAAGCTTGTTGGTTATCAAACAGCATACTCAGCTCTAGTTCCGGGTGATTACGAAAAATGTGTGACGAACTTTTATGAGTCTCATACTGGATGGCCTAGTGTAACTGCTGTGGATACTCTACCGCCTGTAGACGACAAGCCACCGGTGGGAGGCGTGAAGGCTTGGGAAGCTGGAAAAGTGTACCTTAAAGGTGACAAAGCGAGCCATGAAGGTCGACGGACAAAAGCGGAAAAAATGGAAGAAATAATACAGGTTCGTGCAACGTTTTTATTCTTTTGACATTTGAGAGTTTTCTGACATTAACATGGTTTACCGTGATCTCCTTATCTCACAGAATTTTAATGATGCTGATGAAGAATGCTGGGGAATTATTAACTTGCAGAAGTTGAGATATTGCATGGTAGGCTTTTTTTTACGCTATCATTTTAGTGACGTTTATTTTTGTTCTTTATTTTTTTTCGTTCGCTGTTCTGATGTCGCAAACTCCATTCATATTGTAAATTTCATTTTAATGTAGGGGTATCGCCTCGGGGCTGCTGAGAGCATTCAAGGGCGCGGCAGAAAAATTAGGGTTGTAGCAGTCAGAATTACAGAGGAGGCTTGATATTTTGCAATTTGTTTGTGAATGGCAAACGTTGAATCACAGTGCTTTCGACTTGCACCACACCAACACCAAGCACTCACAGTTTGATTGCAATATGTAGATGTTTGGGTGTGGAGGGTGACTGCTTGGGACGTATTTCGGGAGCCAAGTGTTTGGTGGTTTTGATAAAAATTTGGGAACCACTGATTTACACCAATATGTGAGCTACAGTGATGGTGCTACAGTGATGGAGTTAAAGTGATGGTGCTACAGTGAGGGTGCTACAGTGAGGGCGCTACACTGATGGCGCTGCAGATATGGCGCTACAGTGATCCTGCTACAATAATGGCACTACAGTGATGGTGCTACAGCGATGGTGCTACAGTGATGGTGCTACAGTGAGGGTGCTACAGTGAGGGTGCTACATTGATGGCGATACAGGTATGGCGCTACAGTGATCCTGCTACAATAATGGCGCTACAGTGATGGTGCTACAGCGATGGTGCTACAGTGATGGTGCTCTTATAGATATGCTTGTGTTTTCCAATAAGTTACACTGGTGACCTTTTTGTCGAGGTGTGGTATTATATGACATTACAAACATTTAAGTAACTGATTTTTTACCGTTTTTATCTATGCGTTGATTTGAGAGTGTTCACTTACAAAATAGCGTTACGGCAATGACATGCCAATTGTCAAAGTTTGTATTTAAAAGTTGAAATTATATAAAAAATAAATAATAAAAAAGATTTTATAAACTTATTAGAAAAACAACATACTGGCAGTGAAAATTTTGAATGTACAGTGAAATACACGTCTTAATAAAAAAAATCTCGGTTATATTGCCCTATTAGATGCACCTGCCTGTTACAGTCATTTAATTTAAATTTTGATATTAGCAAAATCAAATTTGGAAAAAAGAAAGACGCAAACGATGAAAACAGAGACAAATTTCTGAATTCGGTTATTTCTGAGAGGTTTTAATCAAAATGCTACATTTCTTTGAGCCAAGACTAAGCATAATCACACCACCGTGACATTATGTGACTAGCTCACCCTAGCAAGCAATTTCATAGGAGGATATTTGTAATTAGAGGTAAATTTAAGCCATGGCGTCTTTGAGGAACTTTTTTTTTTCTATTTTCCAGTTCAATCCCCTTTTAATAAGTCTTTCATACACTTTGCCTAAGACAGGTAAAGGAGTTATTAAACAGTGATTTTCAATCCTTGAGCTATCTTAATTGGCCGTAGAAATCATTACTGAAGTGGCTGTTTCCATATTTTTGGGAAACAGCCACTATCACGTGCTTGATTAATTAAGTCAAGGAGGCATGATATCCACTCATCTTTGAGATTGGAAATAAACCGATGAAACGTCATGTCAGATCTAGGAGCACTTTTTGGGATAATTAAAAAAACTGATGATTTTTTAACTTATGAACGGGTAACTAGATCTTAATGAAATTTGATATTTAGAAGGAACTCATGTCTCAGTTCCAGACCAGATCTGTTGACATTTGGGGAGTTGGAGAGGGAAACCAAAAATCTTGGAACACGCTTAGAGTAGAGAGATCGGGATGAAACTTGGTGAGTAGAATAAGAAAATGTCGTAGATACGTGATTGACGTAACGGTACTGGATTTAATCTCTTTGGAGGAGTTAGGGAGTGGAGTTCAGTGCTTTGGCGAGTTTGGTGCTTCTGGCAACTATAAAAAAATATCATATGATTTTCTGGGAGAACAATATTGATTGGCCGACGGGTAGTCTCATGTATCATGAAGCTGTGAAAAATTATTTTTGCCTAATCTTATCCCCAAAATAAACAGAGAATTGCTATTGCACTGTAGTTTGGCTGTTCTAGGCTACTAATCTATACTTCCCATCTTTCCCTTTACCTGCTTTAACTATACATATACATTGATAGCTACCAATTCTTTTAAGATTCTTTCAACTGACGAATAAACAGTTTTGAGAGAATTTTGCTATTTGTGCGAGATTTACTTGCAAACTTTGGCACAGATAACACAAGTAGTAGTACCAGGCTGTGGTAATGGCAGAGTGTGTGGAGGTGTCTCAAGTGATTTCCTATGGTTAACATAACCGGCTTTGGATAATAAAATTCGTTCAAATGACTCACACTTCCAAATTACTGTGTTACCATGCAAGCACCTATCGATGCCTTTTCTTAAGTCACGTTTCAAAGCAGCGTGTGCAAGACTCTTCTCCTCTGCTTTTACGCATCCGTCAACAACAGCATTACGCCACTTAGTACGATCGCGAGCTAGCGTCTCCCAGTGATAGCCTGAGCATCCGTTTTACTCGCAAAGTTTACCAACAAAATTCATCATGTAGCTAAATAAATGTTTAACATTAACAAATGTAAGCCAGTGTTATCAATATTACCAACACGCGCAAAAGATTTGATTGAAGATATTATTGTCAGTCAATCACTGTTCCGTTTACAAAAGATGAAATATGTAGATCTAATAATACAAGAGATAACCTTAAAAATTAAATAATCAGCATTAGGAATACGAATGTCGTTAAGCATTAACAGAAAGGATCTACTATCCTTTGCCATACCACCTGTGGAATGCCTCAATTTTTTGCCATTTCTTAAGAGACGGACAAAGCAGAAGCTTCGAGTACGGTGAAAAGGATGAGGATTGTTCGTCAATGCATTGGACTCGGGAGGCTACAACCTTTATGACATTGTTGCAGGAGGAATGAAAGCAGTCATTTAAGGCATTTTTCCGATGAAATTCTTTTTTAGAATGCTTTTACAATTGTAAATAACCCAAGGACTTAAAAAATACTAACCACGAAATATATACGCTTAATCTCAAAAGAAAAAATGATAAGAAAAGATAGGCCTACTTACTTAATGTAGGTAGGTAGGTAGGTAGGTAGGTAGGTAGGTAGGTAGGTAGGTAGGTAGGTAGGTAGGTAGGTTGGTAGGTAGGTTAAATGGTTGGTAAGAAAGTAAAGATAAGTACGTAAGTACACAAAGTTGTACGTAGTTATATAGTGGAGTAGGTAAGTGGGTAGATAGGTGGGGAAGTTCTCTCTCCCCTTTTCCATGGTCTAGCACCCAAACTGACCTTTGCCAATGAAGTTAATAACTAAAATGAAGTCAATGACTAGAATGAACCTTAGCTTTAGGCTATTACTTTTTTGTTCCAGGGTAGTTTAGGTAGAGAAGAGTAGTTTAGGTACAGTAGTTTAGGTAAGGTAGTTTAGGTACGTAGAGTAGAGTAGTTTAGGTAGGAAGGTAGAGTAGTTTAGGTAGAGTAGAGTAGAGTAGTTTAGGTAGGAAGGTAGAGTAATTTAGGTAGGTAGAGTAGGGTACTTTAGGTAGAGTAGAGTAGTTTAGGTAGAGTAGTTTAGGTAGAGTAGAGTAAGTTAGGTAGAGTAGTTTAGGTAGAGTAGAGTAGTTTAGGTAGGTAGAGTAGTTTAGGTAGAGTAGTTTAGGTAGAGTAGCAGTTTTAAAGCTACTTAATAAATTATAGTTCTTTCAAAATTGCTGGGGGGACGGCCTAATGTTTTGCTTGGTCATAAAAAATGTTATTTGTCCTTTCCAGGCATTATCCTGGACTTCTAATACCCAACCCACTCCTTACCAGAATGTGCCGTCATCTTGAACTAGATAACAGTCCTTGGAAGTTTCAAGCCAAACAGAAATGTGCTTTGTGCAGAAATTCTTAGGGAGTCATGTCTCCAAAGTAAAATTTTCACATACAGAAGGGTCTACTTGACTAGGGACATGTGGTTTTATACAAATAGCTAAAGTGCTTAGTATACAATCAATGTAGGTACAAATGAAGACGTCCACTGACCTTAATCCTGTAAAAACAGAGGGATCTTTTGCCCTTGGTAATTTTTTTGCCCATAGCTTTAGAGTAATTATATGTGGGGATGTGAAATTTGTGACGTTTGCTATCCCTACCTATAACTATTCTAAAGCTATGGGCAAAAAAAAATTCCGAGGGCAAAAAAGCCCTCTGTTTTTATAAGATTAAGGTGAGTGGACATCTTCATTTGTACCTCATTGATTGTGTACTAAGCACTTTAAAGAGGAGGAGGAAGAGGAGGAGGAAGAGGAGGAGGAAGAGGAGGAGGAAGAGGAGGAGGAAGAGGAGGAGGAAGAGAAGGAGGAAGAGGAGGAGGAAGAGTAAGAGGAGGAGTAAGAGAAGGAGGAAGAGGAGGAGTAAGAGGAGAAGTAAGCGAAAGAGTAGGCGGAGGAGTAGGCAGAGGTGTAAGAGGAGGAGTTAGAGGAGGAGTAAGAGAAAGAGTAAGAGGAGGAGTAGGTGGAGGAGTAAGAGGAGGAGTAAGAGGAGGAGTAAAAGGAGGACTAAGAGGAGGAGTAAATTGCCATCAAAGCTAGGCCAGGATCTCTAAAGCTGAAATTGAAAGCTCGCCAAATGTAAACCTTTCAAAGAGTGCAAAGATCAATCTGCAGGTTGTGGAAGCATTTCAAATTTTTCCCTTCACCTCAAGGCTAAAAATGTTTCTATTTTCTTAGCTATCAATATAGACTGTTACTTTAGTCTGACTGATTTCTTTAAGTAAGTGTGTTTGATTGCCATCTAATAACTGCTTTTCCGATTTTGTAAATATTGTCCCCAATAATGGTATTTAAAGGTTCTGTGACACCCTCTATCTGATCTATTGTAGTGATACGATCAAGCGTTGATGAGAAAAGTGGTAGAGGGGGATGTGAATGAAGGGTAGAAATAGGGGGCCATTTGTTTCAGTAAGTACATTTGCAAACGACAAAGCAGTATTAGCTGGTACAGCCAGGTTTCAAATTATTATTGACATGTTAAACACAGTGATAAAGTGTTATGATATATGCATAAATGTGATGGAAACAACAGTTTTTAAGATTGGGAGGGGAACAGTGATGATAGCCAAAATTATCTTGGTAGGTGTCGATGGGCCGTTTCAGGTACTTAGGAATGGCTCAAGTCTAAGATGCTGTTTTCACCTTCAACTGGTTATATGATCGTTACTGTGTTATCGAGACGAAGTTTAGGGGCGAGTGACCGAGTCACCACAACATTTGACTTAGTTTTGATCGGAGAGAGCTTGGATACGTTCCAAAGCTTCATCATTAGCTCCAATATTTTGAATTTTAAAAAAAATTATGGTATTTTCTCCGTAGCAAAACGACGTCTCTTTTTTGTCTACTTTTGACAATTCTAGATATCCATTGTAGATGAAGAAATAAAGTACCGGCAAATAAATAGTCAGTGGCCAATTATCAAGAAAAACTTTACTGTCTATATCTAGTAAAATTTTCAAAAAGTTTCACTACGCCATTTACTTGCCTTTCTAGAAGGAAATAATTTTCTAATGATTTCAGTCTGGCGTATGAGCTAAGCATTCCACAGAGAACACCTGTACAATTTTGAATTTTCAAATTGTTTATATTTGGCTTCGGCTCTTAATTCTGGTTTGATTCCGGCTATAGTATTTTTGGATATCCGAGAAACTTTGATTCCTTTACCCACCAAATTCAAATTTCTAAATTATCTCACTATGGTATAAGAAGACCTCCATTAGAAGGAGGGCGATCGTTCCGTGGTAGAGGTAAGTCACTAGTTTACATATGTATTAAAGGGGAGTACCACAAGGAATTGAGGGCGTCGCCTTTGGACGCTCCAGCTGCCCGTTATTTATTAGTTAGCCTGTTCGGTGTTTTTTTGTTTATTTAGGGTAGTTTCAATGTCGGGCCCTTTGCTCATCAGGGGTCTTTGATTGAGAGACTGCGAGCATTTCCCCACACCTGCCACCACCTGATTTTCCGCCCATTTATTACATAACGTACTTTCACTGGATCATGAAGGGATGGGTTTCTGTGGGGATAATTTTCCTTGTGGAGGGAAATTCCCTGGGATGACTTTTCAGGTAAAATTTTACACCGGGGATATTTGTCAGAATTCCTGTATGAAATTCTTTTCATTTATCTTACTTTCTCTGTGCCTATACACTTTTTCATGTGGGGATGTTCCGGGGAATTCTCCGAAGGAAATTTTCTGTGTGATTGGATTTCTAGGGAACGATTCCACGGAAGGGGGATTTCTGGAGTGATCGGAAAAAAAGATTAGAACCTAGTTTTTCTTAAATGAAAGTGTGTTAAGAATGTTCGTAAAAAACTAAAAGTTCTAGTTGCCTTTTTGAGTAATCAAAAAATTGGAGGGCAACTAGGCTTCCTCCCTGGCTCCTTTTGCTCAAAATCTTCCGATTAAAACTATGAGAAAGTCATTTAGAAAAAAAAATTAATATACACATTTCGTTTTAATTATTTACGTGCGGAGAGCCAAGATCAAAACACGTATTAATTAAAAAAGGTCCGGAAACTAAATAAAAAAAAAAACCATTTTTTTTTAAATGAAAGTAAGGAGCGACATTAAAACTTAAAACGAACAGAAATTACCGCCGTGTTTTTCTTTTAAGGTCTTTCTTTTTTCTTCATCCGGATGCAGGGAAACGATGCTTGGGCCTTTTAGCGTTAGCGTTTCGATAGAGGAATTGGCGTCTTGATCGGCGACTACATTTCCGCTATTCTGATTGCAGTTGATTAGAAGGACGCCTAGAGCGAAAAGGGCGAGAGAATGGAATATGGTTTTCATACTAAAGTTAATAAAGTTTTAGTAATGAAGTTGTCTAAAGTTTTCTGCTGCCGGCGGAAAACCCGCATTTTGACGCCAATTGAAGTCACTTTTTCACTGCTTTCTGGGGTCTTCTGCACCAAACAGAATATCAAAACATTTCTCAATGTTGCCCAACCAACAATTAAAGCACACTTTTGTGACTGATTGGGTCACTGAGGAACAATCAAATACAGTCCGAAGTTAGCATGCACTGATGAGGAATTCATCTCTGAATTTGACAGGTTTGTGGCCTGTCTTCAATCGAAGTTGGGGACAATTCAAATGCCATCCTAATGCGATGCATAACATTTTGCAGTGCATAATCAGTAATTACATGATAAACTTTCCAAACATATGTGAAATGTTGCTCATTCTACAATATATTGGGAACGGTGTGGGGAATGGAGTTAAAGAGTTGCAGATCCTGTTTGAGAAAGGAAGGTGGGAGGCCAGGGCAAGGGATTATATGTACATTTGCTGTCTTTTTCTAGGTTCTAATAGTTTTTATTTGGCTCCTTTTAGTTCCAAAAGAGTCACCCTAGATCCAAAGTTATTGGGTAAGGAAGTAAATCATGACTCGAGTGGCGCCGCAACGAGAGCAGTATCCTCGAGGGTGAAAACATATTTTATTAGCTTTTTATTTCACTGGTTATTCAAATGACTCTCTTTCTCAGAAAGATGAACCTGTTGGTATCGGGCGGCAAAGATAAACAAGCCAGCCAATAGCGCCAAAGCCATACCGAAAGCTGGTTGCCTGAATAGGCCGATGATTTCAAAGTAAAAGATTCGCAAATTCATGGCACGCTCCGAAACAATGAACCGGCGGAAGCATAGAGCAAAAGACTACTCAGCAGAAACCAACCGGCGAGGATGCTAAAGTCCGGGGTGACTTCCTTGAGCAGCGTTGATTGTGATCGTGGTTGATTGGTGAAGTCGGGAATATCTGCCCAGGTTTCCTGCGCCGCTTGGGTGGTTTGATTACAGGGAAAGGTTGTGCCAGATACTGAAAAACTGCGAGGTCAAACTTATCAATAACAAGGAACAAGAAGGCAGTGCATTGGCTCATTTAGATTATATGCCACTGATTGAAACTGATTACGTTAGCAATAGTATTTCTTATGAAATTCCAATGCTCATAGCTTAAAAATTCCGTACTGTTTTTATCAGCATTACCAAAATAGCATGAGGTATACATATTCTATGTCATATAAGAAAACTCTCTAAATACACATTGGGCGTTGACTTGTGTTTACCAACCGTAACTTTTCCTCATTGTTTCTTTCTCATTATTTAATCATTTCCATGCGCGTCTCTTGTTCCCTTTTCGCACCTTTTCTCTGCGAAACTTTTTTAACTGGCCACCTGTTTTGCCTGCCATTTGTTTTCATCCAGCTTTGTTGTGGTGACGTCACTTGGCTCATTTACTACATTTTGAAGTGACGCAGTACCAAAGAAAGTCACACTACTTATGATTTGTATCACAATATTCATGAGGTGCTTCTCAATGTGCCTTAACAACTGCCTTGATGACACACAGAGCACGTTTATTCTTAACACTGTACCAATTTTTCATCATCATTCCACTTACTTTCATTACCAATTTTTCATCATCATTCCACTTACTTTCATTACCAATCTTTCATCATCATTCCACTTACTTTCATTACCAATTTTTCATCATCATTCTACTAAGGTCATCTTATATTATATGTGTATACGAAGCGAGGTGCGATATGCTAGACTCAAAGTGTCTTTTACTTTCAAGATGAACAGTTGGTAGCCTCTCAAAGCCAGGAAAGATAAATTTATGAAGAATGATGCTTAGTACGCTACCCATCTTTAATTCAATTAGATATACATACATACATACATACATACATACATACATACATACATACATACATACATACATACATACATATATACATAAATGATCCCGTGTTAAAATAGAGAGATTTGAAACACGATTCATGTGTTAAGATTGATTACTAATAGATTTTTTTGCAAGGTTTTTGCCTTCATTTAATTGATTTCCCGCTGGCTTTACAGACGAACCCTTATCAACACCGAAAGCTTAGCTAAAGTGACTCTGTATACATCATTTTAAATCGACTGCAAGAAAAGGAACGTATGTAATTGAGGAAAGGCCTATCCCCCTTCCGTAATTGCTTGCCCTGGGGGCCCACTTGGGAATTCGATGTTAGAGGGGCCCACTGGAATTGCTCGCTAGGGTCCCATTGGAACTGGTTTCTATGCCACAAGTGGAAGTGGTTGTTTTGGGGCCCCACAGAAATTACTCACTAGGGGCTGGGTCCGCCATTGAGCGTTACAGGCTGGGAATTGGTATGGAACAACAATCTATCAATGAAAAGGCAGGTTCGCTGTTCAAATAATAACAAATGGTTTTTAGTTTATAAATTTATATTTTGAGATATAATGATATGCCCGGCTCCGTTGTGCAGTTTCACATCGGTTCGGATCGGGGATGTGTAACTGTGGAATAAGTTGCGCAGAACGTACAAAGTAACAATTTGAAGATCAAAATTGTTTCATTTGGACTGCCGTCTTGTCAGAACCTGAACCACAGAAAGTTCTGGACTGATTAACTGCAACAATGGTTACCAATCCTATATCAATAATACTGTTAGATAAAGTAAATTGAATAAGACTTGCCTATCTTTGCGCTAGTTCTCAGGATAAGTGACGTACTACTCATAATAAAAACACCAGCATTCCTTGTTGGGTAACGTTGTTTAGCTTCTACATTATGTGGATTCTTCAACACTACTAGTCTGGCATATCTCCTAACCTTACGCCCTCCATTTCAGGTGGAAGTCTCTCAACTTTGTGGTTTTTGATACGACCGACAGTTTCAATTGTGGCTCTGTTTGTTGCGGTTTGGGGAGAGAAGATTATTAACTTCAAAATTCTGGTTGTTTATTTAGCTTTTTAAATCATTTTAAAAATTAAGCTGTCCAATGTCGTAAAATTTCTACTTAAGTATTAATGGCTTCGATTTAGTTATTGTGTTACTTTTGTAACGAATTCAATTGTGGAAACTGTGCTTTGGAATGAAGCTTAGGTGTATGCTTAGTGGTGTAGCCTAGTAGGCCGGCTGCTATGAATATTGTTTAATAGATTTTGAATGCTTTCTTCTACGTTGCTGAAACTTTTTGACTTTTCCTAACTTTTATCTGGCAAACTTTATTTAAGTAAAATTTGGTCGCCACGGCCTGCTGTCCGGTCACATGACCCTTATAAAAATGTTGACCATATATGGTGAAAAGATTAAAGGGCTATCACTTCAAATATTGTCCATGAATTTTACAAATATTTTCTTGAAGCGAGTCAGCATATAACTCCACAATATCAGTAACTGTAATCTAAAAACAACTTAAAGTTAACAACAGATTTGCAGGTAGACTAGGAAGAAATTGCTAAGTCTGTAGTCAAGTTGCATTAAAAAAATATCAACAATGAATAGAGTTATTGTTTATTCGCTAGGCCTCGCAGATAAATATTGACTGTTTCAACAATCGTTGGGTTGCGTGGCAGATCACTTCTCTTAGTTGGCCTGAGGGTTGCTTAAAATTGATATCATATTCCTTGTAACCAGATTAAATTCTTATTTTTAAATGTTACAGCGGTAAGAAAATGTTATAGGGCTAGTTAAATGTTACAGCGTTAAGAAAATGTTATAGGGCTAGTTAAATGTTACAGCGTTAAGAAAATGTTATAGGGCTAGTGAAATTGGCGTTGTTCCATAGTTGCTTGGTGATACATTTGCCTTCATCTTTGGAGTGACGAACGTCTGCCTTTCTCAGTCCTGTGCAGCATTAACAGATTGAGAGTAAGTGAGTTGAGTCCACTTCTGGACGTTGACAGCCCAGGTTGTCCTTGGTCTACCTCTCGGTCGTTTTCCTTTGATTTAGAAAATTGTTTTAAACTAGGAGAATGTTCAGAAACTCTCTCGGTACACCATACTGTGATATTCCTCCTTACCTTCTTCCTTTACTCAAAATTTTAAAAAAACAACTCATTTTCTCCTTTGACAGAATTTCCTCCACTGGGGTCTAGGCCACTGGTCTAGATATATTTACAGTATTTGGTAGAAGACCATAGTTCATTATCCACTTGTGGCAATAACTGTTTAATTTTAAGAAACATGATTTATTAAGGGCAGTTGACTACTCACTGGAAGTTGAAAAAGTGGTAGGTGGCAATGTTGACCTTTAAGCTTAATAGTAGGTACATTTAGGTCCAAACAAACTCCTTAAATGACTGATAATCTTGTTTGAATAGCAGTACCTGATTATCCTGGAACTATAAGTTTTAACTCTGTCTGTTACAGCAAAGAGGATTACCACTTAGTCATTCTTAAACAATAATTGATGGAAGTAGACATTACACAGATTTTTGAATTATTTAATTGTCAAGTGACAGCATTTGTTAATGGGCTCCTATAAACAGCAACTAATTTAAGTAGAATACTTGAAACAACTCTCCAAATCATTGAGTGGACCACATTTTGTGCTGGGTCCTAAACAGAGAATTATAGAAACGATCTTTAAGTCCGAATGGAAGATTTTCATCTTATCACATAAGAGTGAGATGACAACACAACCTTACTTTTAAAGTACTATCTCTGGGGGGGGTGCACCATGTGGCTACAACGCAATATGTTTCTTTTGAAAATATATCACGGTAAGTTATGACATCAAAATGTTCAATTTACGTAAAATCAGTTACGTCAGATTAACAGTTGGGAATACATATATTCTTGCTTGTTTTCAACCACTCTAATGCATCCACTTTCCAAGGAATTCTAAAGTGGAAACACCAAAAGTACACTTGGAAGAGTTGATAATAACACCATATTCTGATAATCGTGAGAAGAGGAGCTCAAGATGATGGTAGTGTTCTCTTTCAGATGTACTGGCTACAAGAAGATCGTCAATGTAGGCGTAAACGAAATCGAGGCCATGTAAAACTTGATCGAAGAAACGTTGGAATGTTTGAGCAGCGTTTCTTAAGCCAAAAGGCATACGAAGAAATTCAAACAAACCAAAAGGAGTGATGATAGCAGTTTTGGGAATGTCAGTTGGTTCGACAAAAATTTGTTTTTTGATAATGTAAAAACCAATACTACTAATGTACGTGCAGTTTTATCGCGTCTATTATCGCATTAGTCAAAGGCAGGTAGACAAAGCGGTTGCTACCCATTTGCTAGGGTGAGGCTACGCAGCTAGATTTCTCGTTGAGAGGTTAGGGATGGAATCATCCTCTATGGCTCGCACACACCGCGCACGCTTAGAAATATTTATAAAAACAAAAATTTGTTTTTTGATAATGTAAAAACCAATACTACTAATGTACGTGCAGTTTTATCGCGTCTATTATCGCATTAACCTGGTTGCCCGATGCCCACGTCGAAGCGCCAACCGGCGGTTCAGTGATCCTGGCGGCGATCATGTTGAAGATGGGCGGTTATGGCTTCATTCGTCTTTCGCTGCCGATCGTGCCGGACGGCAGTGAGTATTTCGCGGAAATGATGATTGTCCTGTCACTGATTGCGGTGGTCTACATCGGCCTCGTTGCATTGATGCAAAAGGACATGAAGAAGCTTATTGCCTATTCGTCGATTGCCCATATGGGCTTTGTGACGCTGGGACTGTTCATCCTGTGGTCGTTTGACGGTGCTTCATTGCACAGTTATACTGCCTTATATATACAGATTAAAAGCCCTTTCGGACACCAAAACCCAAATCTGGTTACACTGCAGTCTCGATAAATTGTGGCCATAACCACGGATACCCGTAGGCTACCCATTGGCTACCCTGCATTTCTATCCGTAGCCCACCCGTTTTGTGCTTGTAACGTTTTGTTTACGATTGCACATCTCTAAATGCTAGCATACCAGACATCCACTGTATGACATATCTAGCCCAATTTTATTCTCTCTGTGCCCACTCTCGCCAACGATGACTAGATAAACTGAGGAAAGTGGAAATTTGCATGTGTGTGAAAAGCATTTTCTACAAGATCAGATCGAAATCCGTAAGTATACGCTCCCATTATTTGTACACGCATATATATATATATATATATATTCCGTAAGTTTACGCATGTTGCTTAGTTTGGAGTCTCTGAATTAATTTTACACAACGACATTCCAGCAAAGCAGTCATAATACTGTAGTTTGTTGCTTACCGGCGATTTAATATGCCCCTATCATATCTATGCTCAAGTGAACTCTTTCAAGATGTACTAAGCTGTTGCCGAATATCAGTAACTCGACGCCAATGTACAATCTAACACCTCGTACATTGAAAAAACAAAACTTCTAACTTACACAAGAGTAAACAGGCACAATATCTTAATTATCTAATTATCTTAGGAGTATCTCAATCTCAAATGCACAGTTACACAAGTCTAGGTCCTTTTGCGGATTACAGACTACTCTCCCCTGGTACTCTGGAGTGCCGAATAAACCGAGGTTTGAACTGCAGTCTCAATTTTGTGAAAGTTTTAAATAAGTAGACACGCATGAGTACAAAAATCGTACTAATTGACTAACTAGCAACTGTTTCACCATAAAAATTGTCACCACCATCATTATTGTCAGTGTCACTATCAATATCAGCATCATTGTAAATATTAGTTTCTTCACCATGTCCATCATCATCATTATCATCATCATCATCATCATCATCATCATCATCATCATCACCATTGTCAGCGTCATCTATGTCATCACTGTTGTCATCATCACCAACGTCATCATCAGCAGCATTTTCGTCAACATCATCATCATCATCACCATTGTCATCACCATCATCATCACCACCATCACTGTCATCATCACCTTTACTTTCATTATTGTTATTATCGACGGTGATGGCATTGAAACTGGCGTCGGCGCCGCGTCGCAGCAGATTCCGCAATACGTCCGGAGGGATCGCGGCATCCGTGAACACAAAGCTGAGCATCGTCGCCATGTCCGGCGCGATCATGCCGGAGCCCTTGGCGATTCCGGCGATCTTGACCGGCACGCCGCCGATCTCGCATGTGGCCGTCGCGCCCTTGGGATAGGTGTCGGTCGTCATGATCGCCCGGGCCGCGACATCCCAATTGTCGGCGTCCAGGCCCTTGTGCAGTAGCGGAACGGCATCGCTGATGCGGTTCTACAAAAAGCTATTTGTCTGGATTTTCGTTTACATGTCTTCTTCGTTTTGCTCAGCACTATAGTTGGTTGCGGTAATTCGGAAGTCAATATGTTTCAGAGTATGAATTTTATGGAAGAGGGAAAAACAAAAGTAGTATTTTTTTTTTACTTTCGTTAAGACCCAGTTGTGAGTAATGTGTGTAAAAATCAAAAGAAACAATTAGCGGCGTCCCATTTTTGTGAGAGGGGTGGAATTCATGGGCCAAATTTGGGGGTCCCTTTTTCCCTTTTGTGGGCACAGATAAAAGAAAACTTCAGTGAGCCCACTACCAAATGAATTTAAAAAACAATCATAAATAATATTTCATTAAATCACGCATATTGAACTTTTGGCAAAAAAATTAACCTTTCCAGTCAAATTTGTTCAAAATCCATCCAAAACTGCGATGCACGAAGTTGTTGGATTAGTACTTGGTTCAACTATCGGAATATTTTGACAGTAAATTATGAAAAAGTGACTTTTTATCTGGAATACAAGGAACTTCGGCTATCTTGATTGATGACTGTTTTTTTAACCTTGTAATAAAAGACACAAAGGTGGTAGTTGCCGGTGATCAATGCTTACTATACACAACAATTTCAAAATCGACGCTAACCTTGACCACCTGGAGAAACATGGGAACTTTATTAATTTGGTTTTGCATTGCAGGCAACTGTTCGTGAGAGTCTGAACTGCATCTAACGGTCTTGTGTGTCCAACACCTCCAACCCTTTTTTTTTCATTTCTGGAGCTATGTACAACTGTTGATCATCTTTTTCTGCAAGTCAAGCCTTTAATATGTTTTTTTATAGCTAGATTTCAAGTTTGAAAATGAGAGCCATATTGAACCATTTGTTTCACGTGCTGTGCCGCTTGGAAAAATTGACAAATTTAAAGACTGAAAATTAAAGCGCGGCATAAAAAAACAGTCTTAAATAGTTCTAAACTATGGCATGGCCACCCCAGGATTCCTTTTTAGTCGTAAAAAATTTCGATCTTCCAAGATAGTAAATTTTTTCTTCTGTGTATTTAGAGATAAATAATTTTTTACCTATGTTAGTATTCTTTTTGTACAAGGTTTGATACAGGATATGAAGGTGCCACTTTCATAAATTAATTCATTGGAGTTTCTTTTATTTTGTATAATTGGATCTCATAATCTGCATTACCAGATGGGTTGTGTTTTCGTGACAGGGCAGCAGTATACCTATATGCACAACAAGGGTTCTGGAAGTAATTTTAACAATCTCTAACTAAAGCAGCGGTTCCCAAGTAAACTTCAAGATGAATTTTAGGCCCAAAGGCCTAAATTCATCATATTTACATGAGAAAAGATTCAAACTTAGTTTTAAAATGCTTTACAATCTACTTGATTAATACGTAATTTTATACAATAAAGATTGTTTATTACTTTCAAGTATTAGCTAAGTGTTGAGTTAGATGTCAGAATATTTTTCACTCCTGAAATCTTAAATTTTCATGAATTTTTTGGTACTTCTTGTTAAAATTATCAGACGAAATTGTTTTTTTTCAAATATTTCAATCTCCCACTATCAATAATTCTGTATACGGTTTTGCTCTGGACTAAATGCTAGCATGGCGATTCCGGGCTACTTACAAATATATACGCTATTATATCACATGCTATTCAACCTTGAGAAAGCTGCTGTAAGTCTTCGCATGGGCAAACGAGGGCTGTAAGTCTTCAAAGGTAAACGAGGGAGTAGTTGCACGGCTCCGCTAGATAGTGGAAACTAAGATTGTTATTCTAAATACACCAATGGTGCCATGCCAATAAGGGATTTCTGGTGGTAACAGGGCCAAAAACTGTAGCAGTAACACACCAGTTACAATTTTTCCTCACTGCTGCAAGCATTATTATTGTTGACTGCAAATATTTATGTTTTTATCATTCTTTCTCAAAACTCAGCTTTAATTTACAACAGATTTGGGCTTATTCATGAGCTAGAACCTGGCAAGCTGCTGGCTGTTATCCACAATTATTTTCAAACCTAATACTATATATTTTGTTCTTCTATAATTTTTTATTATCTTGTACTTTTCTGTGCTTCTTAAGACAAAATCCATCAAAATCGTCCATATAAAGGGAGAAAGAACACAACCCTGCTTAGCCCTTGATTTAAAACGGAACCAGCTGCTAACCACATTTCCTAACCGCAGCAGTGTTATTCTCGTACACAGCACTAATCACTTCAATGTATTTGTTTCGTATACCATACAAGTATAAGGCCTTCGCTAAAGCTCTTCTATCAACAGAATCGAACGCTTGCTCTCATAATCTATAAAACTGGGGATAAAAGCTTACTTAGTTACTCAGACTTAGGTGGGTGCTTTCTTTTTGAGGACTAAAGAATCAGTGTTCTCCCTAGAGCATTTTTGCATGGAGCCTGCTACGCTACTTTCATATACTGCTACGCTTCCACCCCTACTGCTACAAACTACATATGCCATTTTTTTGAGCAACAATGAACCATTTTGAGATGAATAAAACACCCAGTTCACATAAATTAGCATCTTTAAGAAAGCCATTCCAAGGCATTTTCAGGACAAAAACAGTGTGAGCTCCTGGGGCTTAGCCCCAGCCCTACTGGGGGCTCACAACACCCCCTGGACCCCAGTTTTCTTAATCTTTGAAAAATACATTTATCCCCTCCTCCTTATCTGCCTTTTGTAAATTGCCTCCCATGGTAAAGACCAGGGAAATATTCTTCAGTACATTGTTTCTGTGTGAACCTAAAGTTAGGTTTTTTGCCATTTTTACCCTATATGTGTTAATGTGTGCTTGGATTTATTTGAATTGAGCTAGTTAAAAATTTTTCTTTTTTTTTAGGCTGATGGATATGTCATTGGAAGTTGTATAAAACATATTCCAATTGCCGGTAGAAATATTACTTCTTTTATCCAAAGTTTGTTACGAGAGAATGGAAGGATTATACTCACTGGTTTCATCAATTTTAGATTGGGCAGCACAGAAAGGCTCCAAAGAGATTGTAATACTGGACGGAGTTGCAAGTACAGAACATGATGACAAGGCCTATTGTGCAGCAGAAGAGGACCTAATACGAACAATGGCAGATAAAAACATCAGCATGATCCCTCAAGGATTCATTACTGGAATCCCAGGAGGAATACTAAATGAATGCCTAGTAAGAGAAATTCAAGGCCTAACATTATTGGCAAAAGCAAATAAAATTGCACCAGATTCAGCAGCGGTCCTCATCTAAGTTCCCGAAGAGGCTAAAGAGGCACGAACGTATGAATAAGATATTGGCGGGGGGTGGGGTAATTCTTTGGATAAGGGAAGTTCTGTCGCAGCCAGTTTGCATATTCTTCCATGACATGGCACTTCCTGCCATACCGTAAATCACCTGGTGCGGACCATTTTGAGAGCGTTTGGTCTATTAATTGTATTAAAGCCCCAAGGTAAATAATGCGGGAGATGAGACAGGAATTGGCAAAAGGATCAAATTATACTCACTGACTAATCAAGTCTTAATCGTCTTTAAGCGTGCCGCTGAACGCATGGCGCCAAGAAACGCATATTTAGAATTGGAAGCCCAGCCAGCAATGATAACGCCATACACCGCCAGTGAGGTCAGTGCCAATATATAAAGCAAGCCAGCATTGATGTCCGCCAGCACCAAATAATCATTAAACGGAATCACCGCCCAGGCGGCAAGTGAAGGTGCAAAGGCCAGAATAGGCGCCATAAGAAACAGAGCCTTGTTCGCACCGGTTGGAATAATGATCTCTTTGAAGATTAATTTAACCGCATCAGCGATAGGCTGACCTAAGCCAACCAACTTTGCGCTTCATCCGTAACGTACTTGAGCGTATCTTACAAAGAAAGCAAATACTGCCTTTTGTTCAAATGAATCTCAAAAAAAATAAAAAATAGCACAGACGCTGTCTAGAACAGGTTTTATCGGTTCTAAGTTAATATTGGGAAGTCAGAAATGCTTTCAGACTTGCAGCCATTATCCAGACCAGTTCACCAACTCGGCAATCAAGCGCCACGAAAACGTGAAATTCTTCTCTATTCCGTCCCAGTCCTCCGTTTAAGTGGGGATTGCCCTCCAATCTCGACCTCTTTGTCTAACTCAAACAGTTCGTGGTAACGAACTGTAGTAAGGAGTGACCCGGTTCAATAGTAACCGAAACACTAAAAAAATGGAATTTGATACCAATAGTTACATCACAAGAATCGCATTTTTATGCTGATTTTAAATATATAAGTTTCATCAAGATCAGTCTTACCCATCAAAAGTTACGAGCCTGAGAAAATTTGCCTCATTTCAGAAAATTGGAGGAAACACCCCCTAAAAGTCATACGATCTTAACGAAAATCACACCGTCTGATTCAGCATATCAGAGAACCAAATTGTAGAAGTTTCAAGGTTTTTAGTGACAATTGCATGCTTGGAATGCGTACATTCCATGGTGCACAATGTGTTCAAAATAACCTAACAAGGTGGTTTGAGTAACAATTGCATGCTTGGAATGCGTACATTCCATGGTGCACAATGTGTTCAAAATATCCTAACAAGCCGTTTTTAGTGACAATTGCATGCTTGGAATGCGCACATTCCATGGTGCACAATGTGTTCAAAATATTCAACAAGGCGTTTTTAGTGACAATTGCATGCTTGGAATGCGTACATTCCATGGTGCACAATGTGTTCAAAATAGCCTAATTTAAACCTTGATAATGGCACTGTTTCGGCGAAATTATATCTGATTATTTATACCTTTCTTTGTTTTATTTTTGGCTGTGTGATATTCATTTTATTTGCGCTGTTTTGTGCGCTGGTATTTTTTTTTCTCCTCTTTTTTTTTAGCTTTTCTAACAAATAATTTTTTTTTTAGTTTTATTATAGTTTTGCCGTAAAATACTATTTTTATGTATTTTTATATTTTTATTTTAGGAATAGTGTGTTTTTTTTGCTTTTAGCTATACTCTTTATTGTTATTAATTTCATACTTATTTTCTGGAAGAGATCCTAATATATTAGCAAGTGTTACAAATAAAAAAGATGAAGTTAATTTAGAGAAAGTTGTGTACCTACAAGTGGATGATGAGGCGTATGTGAGGACAATGGGGTACACAGTATCACATTTCTGTTTTTACGCGTGGAAGCAAAAAGAAAAGAAAAAAGAAGGTTATAAAGTGATAAATCACGTGGAATGAGAATAAAAAAGGTAAGGATTATAAAAGTGTAAGAAAATTGAAGAATTGGCTGGTCTACAGTAGAAAAGAATAGTTTTTGCGTCTTGGTGGGTAAGGGAGATGGAGTGGTGCATATACCGGGCGGGTCAGAGAATTATCATGGGACAAAATGGAAATACAACGTTTGACGAGAATTCTTCCTGAGCATATTGTAGAATTTGAGAGGAGTCAGGTAGTTCGAAATGTAGTTTCACTATTTGGAAAATTACAGGAAGGAGAAAAGTTCCTTATCACTCAGGACATTTACACAACAGGCAGGGACTTGGTTGCTATACAAATTTTTATAGACAATGGTCACCGCCCGGCACCCATAAGAAACATGAGCATGCGTAACTACAGAAACGCTGAGTTCAACTGCCGCAACACAAATTTTCATACTGAGATCTAGTTTTCACACTCTTTGTCAAGTTTTGGGAATGTGGTATAAAATTAGCTGAGGAGGTCATTGGAAGGCAAAGTTTTGAAAGTCGGCAATGAGAAAATAAGGTCTGGGGGACTCTTGTCTATAGTCTCATCCCAGCCTCTTGTGGGCCTATCAGTAAAAGGGCTCAGTAGGTCCAATCTTTTTCTGTCCGTGGGACATTTCAAATCTTCCAAAGCCTCTTTTTCTTTAAAATTAATTTGGATCGAACCCTTTCTTTATTAGAATTGCTTCTTTACCAGGCCTAGTAGGCCCGCGGCTGTTTTAACATGTATAACTTCTATAAAACGTGATTTTATGCTTTGATATTCAAGTTGTAAATACTTCGACACCTTTGACGTTGAATTAAATAGTTTTTATTGCGAAATTATTGGTAAAAAATGTGTTTTTATCAGTATCACAAGCTAAGGTAGTTAGGTAAAAAAATTTTTACCGGATGTAAGTCTGATCGAAATGAAATGGAAGTTGCTACGCTTTATTTCATGAATTAAAAGCAGCAAGAGTTACCTCAAAAGCTGTTTTGAGACAATGATAAGGCATGAAGAACTAGGCTACCAGCTTACTTAAGGTTTAGATTTTAACGAAAAAATGTTACCGTGAACATTAATTTAAAGCACTTCTCACCAGGACGATCATATTTTAAACTCAAATAAACATATGCAATAGAGTCAGTGGATCCATATTAGTAACTGTGGCTACTTACAGTGATAAAGCATAAAGAACTAGGCTACCAGCTTACTTAATGTTTAGATTTTAACCAAAAAATGTTACTGTTAACGTTATATTAAGGCACTTGTCACCCTCACGATCATATTTTAAACTGAACGCTTTGTGCACCATGGAATGTACGCATCTAGTGTATGCCAACTATGTCAAATATGCCTTATTAGCCTATTTAAAACGCTTTGTGCACCATGGAATGTACGCATCTGGTGTCTGCAAACTATTTCAAATATGCCTTATTAGCCTATTTCGAACGCCCTGTTCACCATGGAATGTACGCGTCTAGTGTATGCAAACTATGTCAAAGATGCCTTATCAGCCTATTTTGAACGCTTTGTGCACCATGGAATGTACGCTTTTAGTGTATGCAAACTATGTCAAAAATGCCTTATTAGTCTATTTATTACCTCGCATCTCACGTGCAACAATTAATCGCAGAGAAGGAAGGAAGTTGCTATTCATAACATTCTATATACCCTTTTCAAAAGTTATTCATAAATTTCAAAACGAGGCTAACTCGGCAAATTTTTCATCGAGCAATGTCGAAGCTGTGGCAGTGTAACCTTCTAAGCTCATAACTCCTCCAAAGCTCTTGATCCACAGATGTGGATTATTTTCTCTAAAAAATACTCCTTTGCCCGAAAATTTTTAGGACATGAATCGAAAAGGTATAACATTTTAACAAGCTGGCTTATTTGCGATCTTAATCTATGGAAAGATCAATCTCAAATTTTAGCATAAAGATTAAAAGACAAAAAACTTTTGACCTAGGGAACAAGCGTTTCTTACTATAATAAATCAAGGGATAGCTCATTTCGGCATTTCTTTCAAGTAAAGGACTTGTTTGTGTTGTGTGCAACGTGGAGAAATTGTTGGTTGAGCTGGGTATAGAAAATTGCGATGCATCTGAGGCCTAAGTCAAACGTCGCTCTTCTCATGCGCCGAACCTAATACAATTAGGTTCGACGATGGAGCGGCTTTGGAGCTAAAGCTGAAAGTCCCCATGCCTTCTCAAACCCAGAAAATAATTTGCACTTTACTGAAAACAAAATACATTTTAAATGTTTTTCCTTTTTTGACTTTAATAAATAAAAAATGATAAAAATTTAAGTGCAAATTATGTTCTGGTCTGGAGAAGGCATGGGGGTTGCAAGCCCTGCTCATATTGATTTTTGCTCGTTTGAGCTTGAATCGGGTATTTATTGTAATTTCTGATTGTATTGGTTTCATTTATTTATTGATGGTGATTTGTGATAGTTTTACGCTTGGAATATTATTTGACAAGAATCTAAAATTAAATGAGAAGAAAAAAAAAAAATCATGCCAATATATATGACAGTAGTTTTTACATGTAAAACTGCGGAAGTAGGAATATACAATAAGTGAGCTACTCTTCTCAGCAACACAGAAGCATCTGGTAAGTCAGTTTGGCTTTAGATCTTTTTTTAGGAAGTAACTTTCAAACTGAAGTCTTTTTTATTTTCCGTTGCAACCCTTGATTAGTGTCGAAATTTGTTGCAAAAAGGCACGTTCAGTCAAGCCACTTTCTTTTATTTAGTTAATCGCTGAAATAAGGAAATCATCACACAAAAGTTCTAGAAACAAAATCAGTTTCACAAGGAAATGGCAAGCATCCCCTGTTCAAATAAAAATCATGGTCGTTTTTAGCTTGTAAATTTATTGTTTATGGTAGGTAAAGGTTGAAAAACTCCTAGCTGTGATAATGTGGGCAAGAATGGTGTCATCGGGGGCGTCAGCCTTTCCAATAATAATATTGGAAAGGCTTTCATGGTCCAACTGGCTTGAGCTCCATTGCATTCAGGGCAAATCCATTTCAACTCCTAATGTGGACATATATTCTTCGGAATATAAAGGGCAACAATGGGAAAAGGAGTCGATCGCACCACGACAATAGTGCCTTAACAGGATCTGACAATAGAGCTTTACTTAAGACAACACCGGGAAACGCACCAAATTGTCTGATGATGTAGCAGCATAGTGCCTATCATCATAAAGAAAGAAGAAATTCTGAAAAGGTGGGGGGAATATATACAAGATCTATTTTGAGATGATAGCGGGAACAAACCTGTAATGATGTTTTTATCTGTTTTATCGATTACACAAAGGCCTTTGACAAAGTAAAACATCAAGAATTGTTTAAGGTACTAACTTCTGTGACGAACCATTGTAGTCGTGGCCATCCTAGAAACGGCAGAAAAAGACCAAAATAATGTTAAAATGGATGAAGCGTTACTACTTAGACCGCAGAAGCGTTACTAAGTGTCATCTGGGGAAGGGCTTCTAAACTTCATAGTAACTTCATAGTAGCAAGCTTCATAGTATCGTCATTTTCTTAAGACGTCCATAGTTGATACTAACAAAATCTTTACGTTGCCTACCTTTAAATTGAACTGGGTGTCCAACGTCATCCCTCGGTAGATTTTTGGCACAGCTCTCCGACGTTAATACATTTTCAATTCTGATACTGATGAAAACTTTACGAAACAAAAAATTTGATTTTGTTCAAATTTTTTTTTATATACATTTTTTTTCCTTTTTTTAGACAGACAAAACTTTCAGGGGGGGGGGAGGATCAAATCCCGGACCCCCCTGGATACAGCGTTGATATACGCTATGCATATATACACATTTTTACATATATACTGGTTTTGCCTTATATTTACGAAACTAACTTTTTAGGTTATTAAAGACTACGTTCTAAACCGAAAGAAAATAAACATATTTTCGGATTAGTTAACAAATTTGTTTTTCCCTTTCGTTTTTGACTCGTTGTGCTTCTCGCTGTCGCAGAACTTTGAACCGCATATTCCTTAGGTCTTAACCTTCATTTTTGACTCGTTGTAATTCTCGCTGCCAATTATCCTCTAGCCGCAGATATCTTTGTTCTTTACTTACGCTTTTGACTCGTTGAAATTGTCGTTGTCACAAGTATTCTAACTGCATACTTTTTCGTTCTTCATTTTCGTTTATAATTACTTCAGTCATTTCTCAATGTCCTTTCCGTTAGCTTCTCGGATTGGTTTTATCACATTCGATGGAAGGAGCGTGTAACAAAAGTCTTATAGTTTATCATTTGGAGTATGTTTATCTTAGTTGATCTGAGTTTCATATATCAGATACTCTCAACAGTGGCAGACGGGCTTGATAAAAGATCAAATAGGAAATAAATATACTATGAATTCATACTTTTCAAAATCACTTTTAGTAAAAGAGTCAATTAATATAATTGTCGATGTAACCAAAGCCGATGGAGGTGTTGTCTGGAATCGACAGCATGTGCTCGAGACCATGTTATTGTTTAGCATCACGTGACATGCTGAGGGGACGGTGCTTCCTCCCCCCAAAATCTAACCCTGGCTAAGGGCTCTGGTCAGAACTTTTCCTAATGTAAACCTTAGCACGTTAAAAATCTACACTTCCAATTCATAAAAACGACTGTGTACTCGTTTCCGATTTATAGTATTCACTCGGTAAAGAAAAAATCGTGTTCACTTTGGCTTCATTGCATCAAATCCTTCAGCACCTCTCCTCCATCTCAACTCAAATAAATTACTTTTAAATTTCTTTTCTTTACCTTCAACACTTTAAGCGAATAACTATCTTTAACTGAAAAATGCAAATGTGATCTATCTATATTTATATGTTTTTATTGCGTATATGAAGGAGTTCACCCCTCGTCGATACCTCGCTCTTTACACTAAAGCTTAAGTTTTGTCCCAATTCCTTAAGAATGACCTCTGAATCACAAAGGCCGTAGAATAAATAGTAAAAGGCCATAGAATAAATTACTAAAAATGCTTTAGCGTAAAGAGTGAGGTATTACGAGGAGGTAAACCCCTCATATGCGTTATAATTTTTGTTCGTTTTAAGTTTTAATGCTGCTTCTTATTTTCAGTAGAAAAAAACTTTTCATATTTATTTTTTCGGGCCCATTATCTTTTAGGGCCGATGCACATCTGCACCTATGGCACTTCCAAAACTTAAAGTTCCCTATCTCGCAGGCTTTGTGGAACCACACATCGAATATATGCTGAAAAGGATATTTTTCCTAAGAAGTAGCTACCGAACATGATAATATCTTGCCTCTGCATTGTCACCCGACTCGTTCAGTTCACGGAGTTGCTTTCTTTGTCGCGGAATTAAATAGCATAATTTTATTTCTGCAATTGATTTACCAGGCGGAAAACGTAATTTGGTAATGAATAGCAATGCCCAGCAAAGAGCTGTAGTCACTGTTAGAATGCAACAGATATATTACTGCCAGCCTTGAATCTCAGGTCCACATGCTGCAATACGGTACCATAGGTCTAAATGCCAACCTAACTTGATCCAAAGTCAGCATTGTTCTGCCAGCAAAAAATCTAATTACTTTGTCATTTTCTTCATTGGGATTTCACATTTTGTGTACTCACTTTAACATGCTATACAGAGTGTGGATAACTTTCAATCTGATCTACACTATCGTAGGTTTAAACTCCTATGCAGCAAGTATGTCATTTTTACCTCTTGCCATGTCTGTCGTCCCCCGAATGGTGTGGGAGGATATCGCAAGGAAGAAATTAGGGGAAACGAGAACTTCTTGGGAGGGTGTAAAGAGGGCGATTTTAAATTGATTGGGATGGAAGAGGAATGCGTATAGCTGTACTGGCCTCAGTGGGTTTGGCAGTGCACTGAGGTTTTTAGTAGTATTAGTAGTAGTAATGTATGTAAAAACTTTATTTAAGGCATACCTCAAACCATTTCAGAGAGTTTTGACTATTTTATTAGTAGTTTAGTTAGATTTCAGAAAATGATAATTCCCCAGGAAGGTGTTCAATTCAATGCATGATGAGTATGTGGCTTGACGAGGACTTACAGATTGACAACATTTTCAGAGTATGATATAGATAACAAAGTTTGGTCTGCAACAATTCTCCCAATTCTAATCAGGTCCATTTCCTGAAAAAGGTTTGCCATGTCTGTTCATAATAATTTGACGCTGGAATGTTTATGTATACAAGAAGTATGTTCTCATACGAATATGCTTCTGCTACCTGGGCATACAACTGCCACACTACAACCCGACATACTACTATCAATGAAGTCATGAGAATTGTCTTTGGAACCTTGGAAGTCGTTAGTTTGGACAAGAGAACGACTTATTTACTATGACCTCAGTTACATGGTAATTTGTACGTTTGGTATCCTTTTATTTGGTACCCATCTGGTAATAAATTCCCCTCCAAAGAAAGTATATTGAACACGGTTTGTTAACTGACTTTTTTGCTGTATGACACTGTTAAGTATATGATCACGATTTTCTTGTATGAGGTCACAGTATGTACCCCTGTCTTTATTGATGTATTATGAGCATGCGCGAATGTAACAGTTCAGTTCTTCATGTTGATTACGAAGTAACCACGTTTCTTATTACCCTTATGACTTAATATAAACAATGACACAAAAGACACTCTCTCTGCTCTAACACATGGGAGACACGTCAATGTACACTCTTAGTTTGCCAGCAAACATAGTCCTGTTCAAGTCCTGCCATCGGATTCCTTTTTAGTTTCGTATTCACATATTACCCTCATCAATGAATTAAAAACAATTACACGAAGGATACTCTCTGTACTTTAATACATGAGAGACACGTCCAGGTACACTCTCAGGTTGCCACCAAAGATAGTCCTGTTCAACTCGTCTCATCGGAATCCTTTTTAGTACTTCATTTTACACAATAGAATTTTTTAAACTATTAAAAGACAATCGATGTCGTGGCAAGAAGTTACCAACAATCGTAATTGATAATCTACACAAAAGATTTATTTCAAACCGCTTCAAACAAAAACTTACTTGATCAGCTAAAGATTTATTTACCTCAAAAAGTACTTAAGTACTTCATTTTCCACATTAGAATTTTTCAAATTGTTAAAAGACAATCGATGTCGTTGCAAGAAGTTATCAAGGTTTATATTTGATCAGCTTAAGTTAAAGGTAATGCACAAAAGATATATTCATTTGTTAGCGAGTAAACTGTCTTTGTCTCTGGTTATTCTCCTTACAGTAAAAAATTTAAAATCTATAACCCAACTTGAACTGAACACTAAAAAGTGTCTCTTTATTTTTCGTTTGCGGGTTTCAATTGCTAGCGGGAAAGCTTTCTTTGTACCTACTTGCACTCCTTGTAATATGAATTCAAAAATTTATGACCAATCTCGAAAGGAAGGTAAAAAGTATCTTTTTTTCTTCGTTTGCGTGTTTCATTTACTAGCGAGAAAACGTTCTTTGTTTCTGGTGAACTGAAACCCAATTTGGGGGTGTTTCCGCCTATTTTCCAAAATAAGGCAAATTTTCTCAGGCTCGCAACTTTTGATTACAAAGACTAAATTTGCTGAAACTTATATATTTAGAATCAGCATGAAAATCCGATTCTTTTGATCGATCTTTTAGCATCAAAATCCCGTGTTTTAGAGTTTCGTTTACTATTGAGCCGGGTCGCTCCTTACAACAGTTCGTTACCACGAACTGTTTGATCACTTGCTCTCTCAAGAGTTTTACAAACAAATACTGAACTGGAAATCATATTTTGCTTTTGCTTCATTCAATGACAACGAGAAAAAGGCATTTAATGTTTCTTTCATTTTTGGTCTCTTTTTTCTTTACACACACCCCTCACTCCTCTTTCTGCTTGGTCGCCAAATGCATAAGGAAAGACAAAAACAAATTCGAAGAACTTTACGTTATGAATAGGACCATAGTCGATGGAAGAAAAGTTATCGACAACAAATGTAAAACGATCTCTTTAGATCACGCACTTAAGCCAAGTACGTTAAGTGGAATTTTGGGAACACTTTGCATTCTCCCATACTATATCAACGTACAAAAAAATCTTTCTGTTAACAATCCTTCTAAATATCAAAATTCATTAAGATCCGATCACCCACTCGTGAGTTATAAATACCTAATTTTTTCTAATTTTCCTCTCCCTTTAGCCCCTCAGATGGCCGGATTTGGGAAAACGACTTTATCAAGTCAATTTGTGCAGCTCCCTGACATGCCTACCAATTTTCATCGGCCTAGCACGTCCAGAAGCACCAAACTCGCTAAATCACTGAACCCCTCCCCCCAAAGAGAGCGAATCCAGTACGGTTACGTTAATCACGTATCAAGGACATTTGCTTATTCTATCCACCAAGCTTCAGTCTGACTTGACGATAATTTTTAATGACCTAAGAGCTGAATTAAAAAAGATAAAACTGACGGTCAGCGAAAATAAGAGCAATTATATGACTTCTTCCTTCCTAAAGGTCGACCGCCACTCTTTTATGTCCCTAACGCCAACAAAGAAAACTGTTAAAGTACTAGGACTACATTTGAATGAAAATTTAAGATGGAACTCGTACATTGACTATCTGACTAAATAAGGCACCTTACTTTTATATTTATTTTCTAACCTTAAGAGATTTGGTATGCCAACCGAGGTTTTAAAGTCTATCCTGTACCTTACAGCTTACAGGATCTTCACCTAGTAATTGTTTAAAAAAATCAGTAAGCACTGCTTCTCTTACAGTATGATGAAGCTGTAGAGCATATTATCAAATCTCTTTCTTGCAGTAATAACTGCCAAGTTTCACTTGCTTTTTTTAAGATAAGTAAGTAAATTCGGACTCGGATTCTTAAACATTGACATCAATACCACTTGATTCAGATTGATTCAGATTCATTTATTCAAAAATTTATATTCATCAAAATCTTCAATTTACCCAAATGGAGAGACAAGCTTGACTTCTGCCTCCCTGTTTATGTTTTCGTGATATCTGTTGTTGTACTCAGTAAAACCCAGTTAGTATTTTACCTTTCAACCCAATACTTGTCACAGTAGTTAGGCAGCTTTTGTTCTTAGATAAAATTACAGTAGAGTTAAAAAATTTCGGACTGGTAACCATTAGTCAATAACCTATTCCTTGCACTTTTAAATTCTCTAACACTTGTTAATCAGCTCTGCATGAGAATTAAAAAAACTATAATTAACAATAATCAATTATAGCATTTAAAAAAATATTCATTATAGTGCACATACGAAAAGCTTGAGCTGGATGTCGATGTCCACCGGTGGATGATTGGGAGCTAATGTGGCAACTAGAGAAATAAAAGTATGTTAACAGCGGAGGTCAACTAGCTCAGTTGGTAGAGCGCACGCCGCGAAAGCGTGGGTCACAGGTTCGATCCCGATGGTGACATGCTTTTCTATTTCTCTACTGTTCTTTCAAAATCTATCAAAACTCTGTGAATTTTGTCTAGTCCTAATGTGAAGCGAATGGGAATGTACAAGAAAAGATACATATTCAGAGGGCTCATAACCAGGGTCCGGACGGGTAAAGATGAAGATCGAACTTACCCCAGGTTTGGGGTAAATCTGAAACCCCCAGGTAAATCCCATGCATGCAGAGATACGAATTATTTCACATTAAGACATGACAGAGGATCCCTCTATAAACGGAAATACCATAAAAACCCAAAACTTGTAAAATTCTGTATGTGCCATAGCAGAATGTCTTTTTTTGCTTACCATGGGGTGATTTCGACATATTTTTACGTACAGATCGATAATTCAATTCATATTTTTTTTTTTTTCAAAAGAAGAAACAAAGCAAATCAGAATATAATATAGAATACATGGCTCATCTTGTCAGTTTTCTGCTGTGGCTTAGCTCATTTTTGTACTGTGTCAGGAATTTGATTGTTTATGCAAAGAATTTTTCATGAGTTTGAATTCTACCCATTTTTTAGCATCAAGTCAGTTTTCAGCTGAGTCCTAGCTTGTTTTACATATATCCACTGTAGTGGTTCTGTCTCAAATTTGGACCACTGTATCTGCTATCCTTCATTACAAACTTCAGCAGTACATGTTGATGAAGATGAGAGAGATTATGATCATTTACCTCTGGATTTCGATATTAAAGTTACTTCTGACGAAATTAGAATAATACCATTTTTCAGTAATATATTTTGTCCATTACCCAGCATCTGTAGATCAGTTAGTGTTGTGAATTGAGGCTGTTCCGCAATTACACGGATTCTAATGTTGATTAGTGGCTTGAGCGAACGAAAATTTAGGGATCGGGGGCAAAATGTATTTTTCAAAATTTGCTTTTTTTCAGTAGAAATACCAAAAAAGGCTTTTTCTACCAAAATACGCTCCAAAAGTAGGGACGTAATTTGGTTATGGGCAGAGGGGGTATATGCCCAAACCCCGGTCCTAGTATGCCCTAAAGTGACTAGACGATGCACGGTAAACAGCGGGTACAAAAATATTAGCTACGGAAGCGACTATTTGACCTCAAATAGGATAGGTAACAAAGTTATTGAAACGTTCATGGTCATAATCATGATACCACGCTTTAAAATTACTGAATAATAGACTATCAAAGAAATCAAATTTATTGTAGCTTTTTAAGGGCTGATTTATTAATACGTACGTTTCCAACTCAATATCAACTATTTAAGTTGACTGAAAGCACTTAATTCTTTCTAAGAGTTTCTTGATTGGCGATCGATTTCATTATGAAGATCAGCAAGCTTTACTTCTTGAGTGTGGTCAGTATAATACTTAACTGCCAAATTTTGCTTAATAGCCTGTTGGAAAACACTACAACAGGCTAGCTTAGTTGTAAGGCTATTGGTTGTGGAAGAAATCTTTCCATCCGTGAAAAAGTCAGGGAAAAATGAAATTAAGTGCCTTTTCTATTTTGTGAAAAAAGATATTTTCATTTCCATTTTTCCCATTTTGGGCTAGCTTTCACCATGAAACAAAAGTCAAAGAAGTTATCTATATATATAAAAATAAGTTGTCTGTGTGTGTGGGGCTTCCACTTTAGCCCCTTTCCCTAAAATGGTGAATGTTAAGATTTAATAGTGGTAAATATTTATAGGTTAGTACCTCTGTTAGGGTAATTATAAACTTCTTCTCAACCCAAAATGGAGCAACCTCACTTCCATTAACCAAACCAGCAACGTCAATGCCTGGCTATTTTCTCTTTCATCCCTACCATTGAGTACTAGACTTCTTCCTCTTCCATCATCTTAATGGCTCTATGGTATCAGGGGGCAGATTGGGAGGTAAAATATAGTCTAAAATGTAGACCTTACTATAAAAAGACTCCGTCAATCCCAAGTTACGCCCTTTAGACAGCCTGTATACACATAACACTTTTTGGGTTACTTCAACACTCCCTTCAACCTTCTCTGAAAAACTCACCTGAATACTAAACTGAATTTAAAGTAGTTTTAATTGCTTGTTTTGAAGTAGCTCTTTACTTAAAAAAATCTTATTTTCTTTTTGTCAAGATTAATGTCTTCAAGAAAGCATCATCTGCATTCTTTATTCTTATTGCGCCCTTTGCCATTAACCTTTGTTGCTGTTTCAAATTATTTCCTGAGCGAGGTATTTATCTCCGTAGGATTCAGAGGTCTGAGCCCCGATCATGCTGTAATATCCTTGAGCATGATGTGAACTCATTTCCAATTCACCGCACTAAGGTGTTAAGTTGGGATGTGACTATGATGTCAAAAACACGTACGTTTTATGTGTGGCTCCATTGAATCCTGTGAAGTGGATTAGAAGAATTGACAAACAGCTAGCCAAAGTTGTTGTAAAGCACCTTCGAATTTGTGGCTTTGCTTTGCTCTGCTCTGCTCTGCTCTGCTCTGCTCTGCTCTGCTCTGCTCTGCTCTGCTCTGCTCTGCTCTGCAAGGTGGGAAAAATGACGAAAATTTCAACTTAGAGAAGTGGATATTACATCATATCTCCAATGTAAGAACATAAAAATTCTACCTAAACGAGACCATATTAGTCTAAGAGGTGGATACCTTCTGAGTGCGTCTGCGCAGATAGACAGTATCCATTTCTCAAGTATTTCTGTAAAAGTATCTATTTACACCGTGGTAGCAAAATATTTGTAGGGAAAAATATATAATGAGTCGAAGGTAATATGCTTTAGACTGTATGTGCAGGATTTCAACTCTTGTTGATAGAATAGCATCACCAATGAAACTTATATATTTAAAATAAGCATTAAAATGCAATTCTTTTGATGTAACTATTGGTATCAAAATTCCGTTTTTAGAGTTTTGGTTACTATTGAGCCGGGTCGCTCCTTACTACAGTTCGTTACCACGAACTGTTTGATGCCATGTTTCAGATGCATAGAGGAGGACGGGCAGGACGTTGCTGTTGAAAAGGTGGAGCTTAGACCGGAGAGAGAAAGTACTCGATCTCCAAACTTTTTTGAGTCTGTTGAAGGTGCTGCTAGCCTGTCCAATTCGGGCGATGACTTCTTTGGCGTGGATAGAGCCTTGGTTTTTTTTTGGCAAAATTTTGGCTCTTACGGATTTAAATGGCATGGCTCGCCAGTTCTTTTATATATATATGAACTGAAATATAATCTTATATGAATTGAAAACAGAATAAAATTTGTGTTACAGTCTTTACACGTGAAAATCTTTCGAAATTTGAAAATAATTACGCCGTTTTGCGTTATTTTTTGACGCTTCATGCTCGCATATACTCAGTGAGTATAAACCTACCCGCTAGTAAGTCTACACTGTGAATATTTTAGGACTTCTTGCACTGTAAGAGATGCGTTTAGAATAGCACCAAAAGTTGTTTTTAGTGACACTTGCATGCTTGGAATGCGTACATTCCATGTTGCACAATACGTTTAGAATAGCACCAAAAGCTGTTTTCAGTGACACTTGCATGCTTGGAATGAGTACATTCCAGCGTTTAGAATAGCACCAAAAGCTGTTTTTAGTGACACTTGCATGCTTGGAATGCGTACATTCCAGCGTTTAGAATTGCACCAAAAGCTGTTTTTAGTGACACTTGCATACTTGGAATGCGTACATTCCATGGTGAACAATGCGTTTAGAATAGCGCCCCTCAATTTGTGCTACCGGGCAGAGAAGCAAGCCATGAAGCAGGCTCAAGTGCCCAGTAGGACCGCCTCTCGCGGACTATGGAAAGCATCTGCCATCAGTGACAATAGATACTACATCCATTCCTTGCCAAAAGGCCGAGATGCTTCTTTGCATGTTAAATTTTAAACTGTTATTTACAGCTAGATCTAACTGCTGTAAAAAATGACATTTGACGCAGGGAACCTTTTTACGGATTACATTCCTTGTTTCAGTGCCTCTGCTCATTCCTCTCGAAAACCTGACCTTACTTACTTTACTATTGGTATTGCTCCGTTTTCAATTTCGAGCTCTGATTGTCAACGTCCGTGTAACCACTTTCATTAGATAAACCTTCGAGGTTATTTCAAAGGACTATATTATGAAACATGGCTATATGGTACGTAGAAGACTGGACGCTCTTTTATGTTATCGACACAGGACACAGGAGTTAACATGATAAAATTCAGATCAGTTGTTTTGTGTAAATTGCCCTACGATTGTTTTAAGAAGGTTACCCACGATAAGCTATGCCAGTTGTGATGTGAAGTATTTTCCGTGTTTATGTAATTTCAAAATTGTTGGTAAATTACCGTACACCATTTAACCACATATTACGCCACATATCGCTTGTGCTATCTTGCTAATGTTATGTGACATGTTGAGGTATGATGCTCTAACAACACATCTAATATTTTATATTAGGCTATGTTGTTATATATTGTGTTATTTTGTTATATTACTTTATGATATGCCATGCTACGTTGTTTGTTATGTTTAATTTTTATGTCACGTGATGTCATGTTATGACCATATTTGTTTTAGTGGCTCAATTGATCTGCACTACTTTACTACAACAGTTGGCTTACAGTGTTACGACGAAATAGTGTTGTGATTGTACGTCACACCTTTTTGCCGTGCAAACCGGATGGGAATGAGTTTGCTTTGTCTTCACGCCTGGCGAGGGAGTTCCATCTCCAGTTTTATCTATATACCTCTATGCGCCCAACGCATCCATTTTACCTCTTTGGCAATGCGAGGCTGTCTGTAAACATTAGGACACATGAAGGCGAAAGTGGTAAGGACCCACCAGCTACTAAAGTGGGTAGGTGTGGAGGATGCATTTTACATAAGACTTCAGTCATTTTAATGCAAGAAATCATAGTCGGGTTCGAAAACCATGTTTTAAGCGACTTTAACCAAATACTGTTTTCAGGCTCTCCGTTTTCAGCCCAGTGAAGTTTTAAAGCGTTGTCACCGTGTTGAGCACAGGCTCTTCATAGTTTGAACGGGCTAGAATAGCATGGTTGAACACGGGATCTGAAAGACCTGAAAACGGGTTTTCAGAACGATAATCGGCAAAACTCGTGTCCTGCTCCATGTTGGATGTGGGGTGGCCTGAATACGGAGCTTTAAGGGTCTTTAGAGGTAGTGTCACTGAGTCGTGATCGCCAGTCAATACTTTATTAAATATTATCTACAAATTTTGTAGTACCAGGAATCTTTTCCGAATAACGAATCAACGAATAACGAATAATGTATAACGGATAACGAATAACGAATAATGTATAACGGATAACGAATAACGAATAACAGATTATAGTGAATAGCATCTAACAAGTTGTAACATAAGAATAATAAAGCGTCATATTATAAATGACGGAACAAATCAGTTCAGCGTACTTTTGCTAAGGTATACTACGACAGTCGATCATTTTCCAATAATGAGCAAACATTTAAAAGGCGTATTATCATATTCATTAAGATTCTATGACTTTTAAGGGACATTTCCACCTTTTTTTTAAATAAGGCAAATTTCCTCAGGCCTGTAACTTTTGATTGGTAAGACTAAACTTGATGAAACTTATATATTTGAAATCAGCATTAAAATCTAATTCTTTTGATGTATCTACTGGTATCGAAACTCATTTCAAAGTTTCGGCTACTATTGAGCCGGGTAGGTTCTTGCTACAGTTCTTTACCACAAACTGTTAGAAAAGGCAAAATTCTACGATTTTGCATATGGAAGCTTGGTAGGGCTCTCTGATATGCCATTTTTTCTAATTTTTCTAATTAACACCCCCCCCCAACTCCCCTAAAGAGAGTGGATCCATTCCAATCACGTATCTAGAACTTGTGCTTATTCTTCCCATCAAGTTTCATGCTGATCTCTACACTCGAAGTGTTTTCCAAAAATTTCCCGTTTCCAAGATTTCTGTTTCCCCCCTCAAACCCCCTATGTCCCCGGGTCAGATTCAAAATGAAAATGAACAATATGGGACATAATATCTTTCTATATATCAAGTTTCATTAAGATCCGATCACCCATTCGTAAGATGAAGAAACCTTGGCAGGTGCTGTCCATGGTATGTGACAGGTGGTCCTAGTGGGCTGTTGAGCCTGCTTCATGGCTTGCTTCTCTGCCCGGTAGCCTAAATTGAGGGGCATTGCCCGTGGATGCCCCAGCTGCCCTTTATTAATTATTTAGCCTGTTTGGTGGTTTTTCTGTTTATGTAGGGTAGTTTCAATGTCGGATACACTGCTCATCAGAGGTCTTTGACTGAGAGACATTATGATATATAACCATTATCATCACCATTATCATCACCATTACCATTATCAATAATATAGAAACATCAATAAACAGCAATGATTGGCAGCATAAAAATACCTTATCAGAATAACCCCTATTGGGCAAAATACTGTTACATGGGAAATATTTTCATTAGACAGTGTCGTCAAAAAACAATTTATTTAATTTCAGCTACTATGAGCCGTGGTTCGTTCTCTACTGGGCCAGAAGTACTGGGAATTCATACTTTGTCACAATACAAGCAGTTGGATAATATATCCCGAGTACAGCGGATTAGGTTTACAGGTAAAATGTATGTAGTTAGGCAGTTCCTTAAAAAAGGAAAAAAAAGGTTATTGAATTTCAGTAATGGGTTTGTTTATTCTTGATTTTGATAAAGTTTAGTTTTATGTAAATGAGAACAATACAACTATGAGAAGGCCAGTAAATATCATGTTATCTTTAAGTTGTAATTTAATGATTAAAAAACTTATAAAACAAATAACCAGAAGCTCATGCAGTTGTAATAATGCACATAAATGATCATTTTACAGATTTTCCAAGATACTGTCTGGTTTTTCCTGTAAGTGTATTTGTGATGTCTGTGTAACAGCTTCTTTGAAAGGATACAACTGAATTGCTGCAAACCACACGGAAAAATGGTTATATATATGTATGTAAGTATGTATGTATGTATGAATGGATGGATGGATGGATGGATGTAGGTACGTATGTATGTATGTATATATGTATGGATGTATATATGTATGTATGTGTATACGTATGTATGTATGTATGGATGGATGGATGGATGGATGAATGGATGGATGAATGGATGGATGGATGTACGTATGAATGGATGGATGGATGTACTTATGTATGTATGTATGTATGTATGTATATATGTATGTATGTATGTATGTTGCTCTTCTACTCCTAATCAATGGTAAGAGGGGAGAAACTTTGTAATAAACGCAGCCAAATATTAAACACCGCATCTAAATACTGGAATTGTATCAAACGCCACATCCAAATACAGGAATTGTATCAAACGCCGCATCCAAATACAGGAATTGTATCAAACGCCGCATCCAAATACTGGAATTGTATCAAACGCCACATCCAAATACTGGAATTGTATCAAACGCTGCATCCAAATACTGGAAGCATCCAAATACTGGAATTGTATCAAACACAGCATCCAAATACTGGAATTGTATCAAACGCCGCATCCAAATACTGGAATTGTATCAAACATCATCCACCTCAGTTAGCAAGTTCAGTTATTGCAAATACCCTTGGGATGTATTTTGTACAGAATATTGAGAACATTCGTAGAGAGCTTTATGACATTCCACCAGATCTATGTGTAGTAATACCAGTGCTAACAGTAGCAACACATCAGAGACTATGACTGCGTCTTTATCATTTTTCGCAAGCTTTTACCCGTTGTCTGAGTGTTATGTAAATCAGCTTGAATGAAAGGTGAATAGTTCACCGACAAGTTATCAAAAGTAAAACGCCAAATATAGAAACTTTATTGACAACGTTTGAGCCAAGTCGAGCCTCAAGTGTACAAACGAGCTCGACTTTTTACTCAACTATTCACCAGACTTCAAATTCCTTCTTAGGACTTTACGTTCTTATTCTTATCTTGCGAAAAAATGTCTCGTAAATAGGATTATTCAACAATGCGTGTACTCTAGTTTGTAGAGCGAGGGGGTTTAATAGAATAATATAAGATTATATTGAGATGTAAATGATCGGGGGATTTTGATTCATAGTATGCATTCGGTAAAGACAAATCGTGGTCACTTTGGCTTCATTGCATCGAATCCTTCAGCACCTGTTTTAAACCCCTCAAAATTATTGTTAATTTAGAAAAGTTGAGTAAAATTCTAGTTTATCAACTTTTGGCTATCTGAGAAAGTGGTTTTGTCAGGAAAATGAAACTCTCAGGGATGGGTCTACAGGCTGAAGTATATCCCAGGAAAGGTGTTTTAAAGTACCCATCTCCACTCCTTGTCCCTCTAGAGGGCCCTGAAATTTGCCTAAATTATTGGTCTATACCTATTGAAATTTTGACAAAACAACATTTTACCTTAATTTTCAGTTACCAGCTGCTTTTTCTCTGCCTTTAGTTCAGGGTAATTCAAACAATCTATCATCCATCCTAGGGCAGAAGTAAGGTAGATAGGCATGGAGTAAGGGTAATTCAAACCGTATATCATCCATCCTAGGGAAGAACTAAGGTAGATAGGCATGGAGTAAGGGTAATTCTAACAGTCTCATTTGAATTACCCTTACACCTTAGTTCTGCCCTAGGATGGATGATAGACTGTTTGAATTACGCTTACTCCGTGCCTATCCACCTTAGTTCTGCCCTAGGATAAATGATAAACTATTTGAATTACCCTTACTCCATGCCTATCTACCCTAGCTGCAAACGATAAATAAAAAACATCATGTCATGGTTTAAGGTAATCACATAACAACTTAAAACAAAATATATAAACTGGAGTAAAGAAAAATAACTATATTTGCGGGACATTGCATGAAAAATAAATAGCAGCTGGCTAGTGATTTACTCCTCTGGTCAGTACAGCATAGGTAAGATCTACTTGGACACGCAGCTAAAAACTATGGGCCCATAGACCAACTCCACATAGATGGTAGGCAGCAACCTTTCACCCCCCCCCCCCCCACCCCGCGCCCCACCCCCCCCCCCCCACCAGCGTTTGCTAAGACTCAGATTAAAAAATTGGCCTACTTTGTCAAAAAGTGCTCAATATTTTAAGTAAGTTCCAGATCATCTCTTTCTAACAAGAATATAATCATAAATTGCAACTGTTTTTTTTTAATATTCTACTGCAAAAATAATTCATTAACATTAAAGCTTATTAATACCTCTATAACTAACGCTGGCCCAACAGGAATTTCAATCTTATATTTAAGGTAACCTTATAGCTTTGTACCATCATTTAACAAATACCAAACTAAAGTGCATTACTATCCCCAAAAATACATCAAAGAACATGACGTCACTCGACAGACACACAGACAACTTATTTATATATATATAGATATAATGTGAAATTACAAACAGGAAAAAGCCTATGGACTTCTCTTAATTGAAATAGTAATTGTAAACCTACGATTATGAAGTCATTGATCAATCTTGTAAACAAAAATGTAGTTTTTCGTACAAAACTGATTATACTTTAAAAATAATTATTTTTATTTACAAAAGGTTTTTAACTACATCAATTTCCTTTAAAATGAGCCATTAAACAGCTATATGGGACGTTCAAGTGCCTAGCTATCTGAGTGCCCAGCTGTGAACAGACATTAAAATAAAAGGAAAGCACATCCTTACCAGAGACAAAGTGAATCGTTGTGTTCCCTTCTTTCTTTGTTTACCTTTTTCTTCTGATTAAGTGGGAAGTGGCAATAATATATCGATTTGCTATCAAGGTGTAATATGAAATATTGTGAAAATCGTAAGGGAAGTCGAAAATGTACCTGACATTAGATGCCTTATTGACCTTTTCAATTATCATGTGTTAACATTTCACTAATACCGACATAGTTTCACATTGTTACCTTTCTCCTGCTTGTACTTAGTGAACCTAACTTCACTGATTGAGTGTGTTCAGATTAATACACAAGTACCGTTAAAAAAATAAAAGAAGTAGAAATTTCTTCAAGTTCGCTGATCTCGAGCTTTGACATTTCGTCAATGTAAGCAAATATTAATGCGAAATCAGTTTAAGCTCTTCTTAAAAGAAACTTAGTAAGAAATTTGGACTTAATTAGTGGCAAAATAGATTCGGAAGTCTCCGTACTAATGAATTTGGTAAAGTTGTGTCGTACGCTCTCTTATTTTTTTTTTTCATTTCAAAAAGGAATTTTTTGAACTGGCCGAAAGACCTTACTGACTATTAAGAATTTGCTGAGAACTGCCATGGTTGATTTTTGACTAGATTCCTTATGTTTCACCTCACTGATGCGAATGACTTAAACAACATTGTCCAGCAGTCGTCCACTTTGAAGAACAGGCGAATACAAACATAGATGTCCATAATTACCCACGATTAATTCCGTTTTAGCTTCTTGTTTGTTTCCGTAGATAAGTATAAATAATATAAGATTAATTATAATAAATTTTCACGGGCCGTATACTGTAACGTAGGAATCGTTTAAAAGATGGGATTTCGGTTTTTTATACGCTGAGTCTGATACTGTGATTCTCATTAAAATTCTATGTCTTCTAGGAGAGTTTTTTTCTCCTTTTTTCGAAAATCAAACAAATTTTTGTAAGATTAAACTTGTCAAAACTTATATATTTGGAATCAGCATAATAAGCCAATTTTTTTTGTATATCTATTGGTATCAAAATTCGTTTTTTTACAGTTTTAGATGCTATTGAGCAGGGTCGCTCCTTACTTACAGTTCTTTACTGTTTGATTATCCATCAAAATCCAAACAGAAATCATTGAAATATTGATGTTTCAGGAAGAACACCATTCCAGGCTCGGCAATGACCGGGTTGCCGTTGTACAACATCGGCATATCCATCCAGATCGGCGAGAAAACCGCGCCCAGGGAGTAGCCGCAGGCGTTCATGCGCGCGTGGTTGTAACCCCGCCGGTCCATCACCGCCGCATGGGCATCGAACACCTCGCCAATGGGCCGCCCTGGAACCAGCGCGTCACGGCAGGCCTGGAGCGCCTCAAGCGCGGCGTTATGCATGTCGCGCTGAACATCCGATGCCTCGCCGATCACGATCGTGCGCATCAGACAGGCATTTCCATTTTTGTGCTTGGAATAGTGTAATCTGCTTATCAAGTGCACCCACTATCATCGACATACTTGTCAGTTTAGATCTGTTAAACTTTTCCTGGATATTACTTTTGAATTGGACAAATGTTCTGATAGTCCCTCTTCACACCTTTATGGTGTTTAACAATGGGGTCAGTTGAAGCACAGCTGTCACAAGTGATAATTGATACCATTAAATAATTGTGTTAATGACCCATTAACACGAACTTATACAAGCCCTGGTCCCATGTCAATGACGTTATACAAAAAGAAATTTAAATGTGGTCATTCCCAATTGGTCTCTACAGTTTCTGATGCTCTTTCTGATATTGGCCTTTAACTTAATATAGATAAATGTGAGTTTCTGCCCTATAACTGTACTACTGCTACTCCCCCTCACTATAATAACTTCACTACCTTCTTGTTGATTGTATCCGTTGGCTTGGTATCTCTATTGCTAACAATCTTGCGAGTTTGGGTCAGCATGCTGTTTATGATATAAGTAAAAAGATCCAGATTGGCTACGCAAAGATTGTTAAAAACGGAGGGAAGTATAACAGACGTGCGGTCGGCAAAGTTTTTCTACGACAACAAATGGCCATTTCAAAATTTTTATAAGATACTTTACGGGAAAATATGAGCTTTGGGGGCCATCCACCCTCTGAATCTTAAAAAGGGCACTGGGAACTTCTGATTTCTTATCCAATGAGGCCATTCCGAAGTTTCTACGACCATCCTTTGGGTACAAATGTTATATGCCCCTAGGGCATAACTTACAACCCATGCCATGAGAGTTGCGGGGGGTTGTCATTCCCAAAGACAAAATTTCAGGACCTTAAAACTGCGCTGAACAAAATTGCTATCTCAAAGTTTTGCTGACAAAATGAGGAACATAAAATACTTTTTGGTTAATGGCATACATAATTCATTTCAAATAGAGAAACAGACAAAGAAGAGATAAGATAAGAGCGGAGAATCGGAAGTTGGCAGAATCAGGAGAAGCAGGTGGGCCTATACTGCAGTAGGAACATCGGCGTACTTTGCTATGGGTCATGGGGGCAACTCAGCCTCCAGACCCGAGTTTGCCCCCACCCAGACCTCAATTTGCCCCCTAGATTAAATTTAGTTTCTGCAAAAAATCTTGTCAAAACCAAGATAAGCCTGCATAATTTATCTTTGTGCCAGCCAGAGAGTGAGCACTCAATTGCCCCTTCTTTTACAAACATATCATTACTGTAATAGTATGCCATACTCTCCTTGATGCTATACTCCCTGAGACTCCCTGAGTTTCGCGAGAAGTCTCGGCGTCTAATCGTTCAGTTGTGACAACTACATAGCGAAGGGAGGGCCAATCTTTTTTGCGCAGTTGGCTGCAACATATTTTCACACAAGGTTATCCTGATGGTTCTAAGATGTTTTCTTCAAAAGTTTGCCATTAGCGACAAAATTTAAACTTTTGGTAAACTCAGAGAATGACTTGTGGTTGATGCCCAGCAAGTGCAGCATAGTGGCATGTAAGTCGCGAACATGCACAACATTGTCCACCGAGTTGTAACCGAGTTCATCAGTGCCGCCATAAGATGTACCAGCTTTGATTCCACCACCAGCTAGCCACATCGAGAAGCCTTTGATGTGATGATCTCGACCCGCTCCTCCTTTGCCCTGGAACATGGGAGTCCGGCCAAACTCGCCACCCCAGACGATCAAGGTATCCTCCAACATGCCCCGTTGTTTGAGGTCCTGAATCAACGCGTAAGTCGGTTGCCATGCCAGGGAAATAAATCGGCCGATTTTTGAAAATAGTCGGCTGCCTCTTTAACGGCGCCACCCAGCATGGCCGCCTCGCCCGCTCGAATAAGACATCCACCACACATGGGGTGGGCTTCCAAAACCCGGTCCATGCGCGTTCGGGCTTCGCCGTATCGATCCGAGAGCATTTCGAACAATGCCATGGTTTGATTGATGCCCGGTTCGAGTGGCTGATCTTCCAAAGCCTTGGATAGCAAGCTCTCCCCTTCCTTCAGCAAACCCAAGGAAGCAAAAATGATCGCCCGCTGCTCACACTTAAGAACTTCTGTTGCTATTAAACTCTTTTTTTGTATACAGAAGTTCGTTGCTTTCTAAACATATGAATTTTTTTCTTTCTGTTTTTCCCCCTTCTCATTTAAAAATGTATCACCCCTTTTAATGAATTTTTCTATGCCTCGTGATATATTTATTAGCAGCTTACAATTATAAGCCAATTTGTTTCTTTTTCCCATTTTTTCTCTTTTGTCTCTTCTTTTAATCCCAAAAAGGGTAGCCAACTCTAGTGATTTATCACTAATTTTTGTTGATTTATGCCTACCTAGAGACATCTAGATTCATTTTTCCGAATTTTTCCAAATTAAAGGAGAAGGAGCAATTGAGCGACGTCACAAAACTTGTTTTGACGGGATTTTTCAACTTATTTGTTGCTCACATGCAAAATAGATGTCGGGATAGTTGTTAAAAGCAAAACCACAATATCATTTGTTTTGTTTCAATTAATATATCAAGATTTTGAGTAAATGCATCTTGGCCACGTCGTCAAAGTTTCATACAATAGTCCAAAGACGGAGAATCATTTCTCATTATATCGTTAAGCATTCTTTGAGAAAATATTTTCCTTTTTGCTCATGTAACTCCGTTGAAGTGCATGTTGATTAGAGTAGCGAAATGATTACGTTACCAAAACGTTTTACTGGTAGACATAGGTCTTACTACCTCAAAGTCGTAACCCAAGCACTGATTCTCGCAACAGGAATATGGCGTTCAAGATTATTACTAGCTACTAGTAATGACTTTTTCAATCCGCAAAATGCCGTAAGGATTTTGCGATAAATGCATTATCATGATCTGTTTTTTAATAGCAATGTTTTAATAGGAATGGTTCAAACCTTTAGAGAGAGTGTCTCGAAGGACATATATCTGGCACCCACTATGGTGTCACAAGATTATTTTTAGATTAGTGATTGGCTGGGACTTACTGACACATAAAATAGCAAAAAAGCCTTTCAAGTAATATGCTTAAAAAGGGAGAAAAGGTATTGTAGCTATTAAGAATTGGGAAGCAATTGACTCTGAATAAACAGAGAAGAAATACACGCTTCAGCTTCCCTTCACATGATTATTTTTAGATTAATGACTATTTGGGAGTTATTGACTCGCAAGCTAGCACTGGAGCCTGTAAGACAGCAGACATCAAAAGGAACGAAATCGTATATATGCCGTCGGTATTCTATTTTAAACTGGAGTTAAAAGAATCTTCTCTGTAAACCTTCCCGGTTTGATTTTAGTGAATTTTATTTTAAAATAGCTATACCAGCTCGAATATATATATAGCGAAGCCGTTTGGTAGTTTTCGCTAGACATAATTCCATGTCATCTTTAAATGCTCACTACCGACAACATCAAAATAACAAATATCTTTGGCTCCCTGTACCACCTTAAATCCATTCATACATGGAAACCACGATTTTGTAATGTTTGTTTGGATATATCAGAATAGTAAAATTTATTATGCACTTTCGCGGTAAGGACATGAAGTTCACTGCGGAATATCCAGATGGTTCAACTAAAGATTTGCTCAGCGTGCCTGCTTATAGCTATGCCTGGCAACCCACTTATCAGCTGAGTGAGCCAGCCAATTTGCCAGCGGGCACCAAGGTGCATGTAACTGGCACATTCGATAACTCTGAGTACAACCCAGCCAATCCAGATCCAAGCAAGGAACTGACATTTGGCTTACAGAGTTGGGATGAAATGTTCATCGGTTATTGGACTTATCACGCCGCTGACTCTTCCGATTAGTAGCTGCAAAAGCCTTACTATTTTAGTAGGTAATCCTAACTTATCCAAAACGTGGAGCAATAGGGATCTATCAACGCTATCGAACGTTTTGTGCGGATCTAGAAATCCAATATACAACATTAACAACATATAACAACATACAACAACATTTTTTCCCTTACTGTGCTTAATATTTGAACTATTTAAAATAAAATTTGATCTGCTGTCGAATAGCTAAACCGAAAGCTTCCTTGTTCTTCATCCAGTACTCTTTTCTTATCCATTTAATAACTCGATCCGTAATCAATAACCTTTTCAAGTCTGAGTTGCCCTTTTTTACTAATTTTTTTCAGTCGCACAGATTCGGCTAATTTCACTAGGCACGCCATTGTACAAGATAGGTGAACTCGGAATCCCTAAAAAAATAAAATACGTTATTAAAGTTTCGTTTTAATTCTATTTTTACAACCTCTGCGGTCGATGCTACTCTAGCATGTGGTTTTATTGGAATATTTTTCTGCATGTAACAATGATCTACAATTGTTCAGCAAATTTTCAATTGCTGTCTATTGCCAACCTGTTCACACTTAATTACGATAATTAGTTTCAATTTCAATTCCTGGAAGCCTTTGCCTTTGGCATCTATGCCAAGGTTGCCCTATACGTTCAGATTATCGTCACCAATTGTATGATTTTGGGTCGCGCTCAAGCTTACGCCTCACGCCAAAATGTACTCAGCAGCGCCGCAGATGCCGTTGGCACCGCCAGTGGCTTTGCTCTGGTGTTGTGTGTCCTGGGTGCTGTGCGAGAATTCCTCGCCCAAGGCACGGTTTTTGATCACGCAGAACTTTTGTTCGGCCCGACTGCCCAGTCTTGGGTACTCGAGCTCGCTTCGGTTAACTTATTCCCCCTGCTCAAATTCAGACTTCTCAACCAGCACATAAAAATCCTATTTAAATCTAAATACCCATTTCAATCATCTATTCAATTAGATCCCAGAATTAGCATGCGCTAATCCAGTTTAAGTAATAAGCCAACATAAACGCTGAGCCCAAAATTTCTTTGAAAAATCGCAAGTGGCACTGGCCAAGCCTTAAGCTGACTTTGAGCTTATCCACAACGAAAACATTGCGAAAACAAACTCGCTATAAGCCAGAATATGATGTAAAGCACAATTGCCAATCCTTTGTTTATTTTTTAATTCGTTTGTTTCAGTCACTGCTACAAAGAGTTATATTCTTTTTTTTGTATTTTTTTGTATTTTTTGTATTCTTTTTTTTTTGTATTTTTGCTTCTTGCTAAAGCTTAAAACCCATCTATACAACACAAAGTAAACTTACTTGGTAAGACTGGTAGAACACTTGACCGTCTATTGGAAGCAATTTTTCCCGCAGCAGTTAAAATCTGAATGATGTCATCTATTGTAAATCTTGGCCTTGGATTCCATTCTCTTTGTTGTATCATCCCTCCGTTGCTCTCATAGTTCTGAAATTTCAACCTAAAATGGTCGCCGTGCTGGTGAAGATGACGTTGTTGTTGTTGGCGACCAAATCAAAGTGAACTGAAAGTTCTTTTTCAAAGATCGCGTTGAGATCCGAGACCAGTGTTTGCACCGACGCCAAAGCGTTCGCAGCGCCGCCGCGAGCCGCGGTGTATTCGGCCGTCGTTGCAATCGCGATCCGGTAGTTACGAAGCTGGTCACCGACATCCAAATTGTTGCCGATCACGGCAAGCAGTCGGCGGTTTTCTAACGTTTCAAGCCCCAACTTGCGCTGCCTTTTTTCGAAGCGCGCATTTCGTTCTTCAAACTGGTTTACTAGTTATAAAAAATCTTCGGTACTTAGCCTATATTTTATAGTGCCAATGTGAAGTTCTTCATCCATTGACGTACTGTAGAACTAGTTTCTTCGTTAGTTTCTTTCAGCTTAGCAAAGCCTAAGACAAACAAAGACAAGTGACAGAATAGATGGGAATAAATAATTTGGTCTATATATTTGTATATTAGGGGTGGGGGTAAAGTATTTGCACAGTGTGAAGTTAGAAAACAATTCTTGCTTCATGATAAGCAGAATAATCGTATCTAACACATTTTGCATGATACACATAATGATCCTTCTAATGCCTCTTCCTAAGTTACCTCTTTGAGTGCCTCTCCTCCTTTGATAAACTTCCAGATAAGTCCTGTCCTCACCTGGTTTTAATAATCTTTCATCAAATGTTTATGTCATAATTTCCTTCTTATATTCACGTCTATTAGCTTGTTATTGATCTAGTTTTTAAGATGTATTAAACCATTTTCAATAAGATCCCTTTGTGGACCCCTGCCTTATAAAACCAACCCCCGTTCAAGAATAATTTTGATAAAGAGGAATTATAGAAAAGTTCCAAAACTTTGACTCTTAACTATTACTTTAATCAGTAAAAATTTACTAAGACTCCGACTCCACAACTCTTGACTCCGGCTCCACAGCCCTGTTTTAAAGCTTCATTTATCTAGATTTTACATAACCGACTCCTACTCCAGATATTTTTAATATGTTGACTCTTAACTATTACTTTAATCGGTAAAAATTTACTAAAACTCTGACTCCACAACTCTTGACTCCGAATCCAGACCCCTGTTTTAAAGCTTCATTTATCTAGATTTTATATAACCGACTCCGACTCCAGATATTTTTAATATGTTGATATAAATTTTTACTTTCTGGTTAAGTAATATGTAAACAGATTTTTATTTCAGATATTGGATTAATCAATGCAATGACGACCTCAGATTTGGAGCCATCGACTTCAAGGCCCATAACAGGTGCCGCTAGACGGATCATTGATGATTTACGAAAAAGAATTGTTGAACTACGAACTCAATATGAGGCGGAAAAGAAGCTTCGAGTTGCAGTTGAAAATGAAAAAAGAACTCTGGAGCTGCAAATGTTTGAATTGCAGAGGATGACATTGCCTATTACCACGGAAAATGGGGATTCTCTTTCCTTCTTCATTTTTTTTAATAAATAGGCTGAGAATCAGAGGATTGCAGCCGTGCCACCACCAAGCCACCTGTGGCCAAAGCTATGCACGCTCTTCCTTCGCCCCGATTTATTTAAGCTTAGCTCTTAGCCCCCCTCCAATTTCGTTCTAATTTCCTTCATATTCTTCCCTGTAAGTTCAACTCACTCCATTTGGGGATAAACTACTTAATCTTTGTAGAACAAAAAACATAATCTTTGACAGTTTACCATCCTTCACCTTATATTTAATTTCCTTTATGACAGAACCTCTATTGTACCATATTTCATCAACATCTGGAGCATACTACTTTTCTCTGTTTCCCTTATATGCTATTTATGTAAACTATTCAAAATATTTGAGTAGTGGTTATTCTAGATGAATTGAGAGTTTCCGAACGAAATTTTTCCATGTTAATGTGCTTGCATTGTCAAAAATTTTAGAAACTTTTCCTAGAAAATAATAAATGGCTAACCTACATTATGTGTAGGCTACTATCTAATATAGTATATAATTGGGTAAATAGCTGACCTACATTATATTTACTTCCTACATATAATTGGGTAGTAAATAATGAAGTTGATAAAACTCGCTTGACAAGGGTTTTGTGTTTTGTTCAACCATTTTCTAATCATTAATTCTATGCCAATGCGTTGGAGATTGCTGGTGATTTTGAAGCTATTATCAGGCGTTGGTGTGACGGTGAAAAGCTTCATTTTTGGATTGGTTTCTAGGTCGCCTAAAAGTAGGCGTTTGGTGGTAGTTTTAACCATGGTATCTTTTGTTTTTGGAATGAGAAAATAAGAGAAATGACAGACGTTAAAATCTGCCATTTCCAATTCAAAGAAAACTATGCTTCTTGTGGCACTTCAGAGAGTGTGCCATTACACTCTCCACTTAAAAAAAATCCTTAATTTGAGGTTTACAACTCTCCTTATCTTACACTCCTCCTCCTAACCCAGTCAGTGAGTTAAACTAAAAGAAATTCATTCTGAAAACAATCTCCAAAAAAAGAAAATGAATTAAATGTTACTTCGGAATAATAACTGTTATTTGTTTGCCTTAACGGTAAACATTGATTGAATGACGCATTTTTGCGAATGTCGAATAAGAACATGAAACTCTGATGTGCCTTCTTTTTCTCCAGCGCAAGCTGAACACTGGGATCCCCAGGTGGCAATAGGAGAACACCCTACAGATATATAGGGTACTTCTATCGGAGGACGGACCAAGGGGGACCTTGTCCCTGGGGTCCATAAAAGAAATCGGTACCTCTGCCCGATGTCATAAATACAAGTAGAGGAAGAATAAGGCCCTCAAGTGTACACTCAACAGGGCCCACTGGCGTGTTGAGACGTCCCATGAGTCTTAAACCATCTCCCAGTAATGGCTTAAATTACATGGTGATGCAGAACACAATTGTGGGAGGATCCTCTATAGCGGGACAACTGGGGCAGGGTATATTGCAAGCATAGATACCTACAAATATGAAAATGCACAACAGGGTAAACACAACAGATAAATATACAGCAAGGTGATCAACCGCATTTTTTTTCGGTAAAAGGAATCTTTGCATACACGGTCCATTTTCGGGGTCAGGCCTCGAGTTGCTTGGCAATTTTCCAAAATCAGGCCTGGAGTTGCTTAAGAAGTTGCTTCAATATCACTACAGGTTATCGTGGAATTTCGTTGTCTTGTAAATGATAAAATACCAAATGATGGTTGGATCTTTGATCTCTTTGCTTCACACATTATCAATACTGCGTCGTGCCACTTGTGAGAATCTGACTTGAGGAGCGGTACTATTTTTTTCCGTATATATCTTTTTCGGGAAGCTCGGAGGGCTGAGACGACTTTGTTTCTTATCTTGTTTGCACTCAGTGTGTCACCTGCAGCATGGAATTTGCATCGTTCTTTGATCAATTTTTTATATTAGTATCTAATCACGGCTTATCCGTCTCACATATCGTGCGTTCCTTAACTGGAAAATTTCATGGTACATTTGCTGCAGAATCGAGTATAATGTCTTGACCTTTTCATCAATATTTTTTATAAAATCTTTTTTTGTAGCAAACTCATGTTTTTAGTTTATTTTTAGGTCTTCGTTTACTTGGAATTGGAAGAAATCAATATATTGACTTGATAAACCAGTGCAAAGCTTCGAAACGGATGTTTCTGTGGTCTACAGTAAACAGAAAGAGTTTGCTGCCAGTAAAGCCTCTTGGAGTACAAATAGACACCTGGTGGATTGTCAATGTTGGCTTTGTTTCTGTTCAAGATATCAAGGTTGCTTCTCTTTTTTTACTTTAACTTTTCTGTTTTTTATTTTGTCTTTATTTTTCTTATTTTTCAGGTTGCCCAACGCCTCGTCGAGACCCCCCTTGTGGAACTCGGGGTAGTGCGACGGCCCAGCATCGCTGTTGTAGGGACCGCTGAACGACACCGGCTCGGTGTCGTCGACGTAGCGCCCGATCTCGCCGATCTCCTCGACCGCGGCACCGGTGACGAACTTGGTCCACGCGGTGAGGATCGTGTCGTCGGCGGGGTTGATCGAGCCACCGACACTCGCGGTCACGTCGCCGTGACCACCGCCCGGCAGCTCCTCGCCGTCGTTGTCGGGCGAGCTCGGCGCCGTGCCATTGCCGTAGAGTTTCATGTATTTTGTGAATTATGGAAAATCTTAGTTTATAATCTGGGAGGTTTCAACCCAAAATTTTTTAATAAATTGAGCTCTTCACTTAGATTGTTTCTATTACAGAACATAAGCATTATTCCGAACTACCCACGCAGTTAGAGAACGAGGCCTAAAAGATAGAACATGATGCTAGTTTTCAGTTAACTATTATAGACTTTAAATAATGTCTGGTTTTATAAACAGAGATTGCGTTTGAAACAAAATTTTTGCAAAAATTTGACTTTAAATATTCTTTAAAAGGAACCTCTGATCAGGGAAGGTCCAACCTGAGATGGGTCAGTGAAAATCTTCCACCAAATGTTTATCTAAAAGCGCTCGGGACCTAAATAATGTCCTGTATGTTTAAAACTATGGTGGCACGGGAACGTTTCTTTTCGATTTGAAAACCAGATCAAAAGGCTATGGAGAAGTGTTTTGGCGCTGTTGCTCTAAGCTTAGTTCATGTAACAAAAAAGCATTAAAAAGCACTAAAACATCAACTCCTAAAAGGAAACTCCATCTCGGGTTTCAAAGACCAAAAACATCGTTAGCAATAAGAATCTGGGTCGACATTTTGTACTTTCTCTAAGACTACTAAGCTTTATGGATTTTTTTTTCGTTCTGGGCTTAATGTCGCAATCGTTTCTATGGCACTTGGTTTCTACCAAGTAACATATAGCGATCGCAAATTCTGTCGCTCTGCCGGTCTGTCTGTCCCAATTTTGCTACTTTAGGCACTTCCGGGTAAGCTAGGACGATGAAATTTGGCAGGCGTATCAGGAACCATACCGGATTAAATTGGAAAATGTCGTTTCCCCAATTTGAACATCTGGGGAGGGGTGGGGGAATGGGGGGACAGTGTAGGCTTAGTTACCCTCCAATTTTTTGGTTATTTAAAAAGGCAACTAGAACTTTTAATTTTTTACGAACGTTTTTATTATTGAAAATATATGTAACTTACGAATTAACTTACGTAACGAACTTCTAAATTCGTACGTTTTTGTTACGTATATGGAGATTCACCCTCTCGTTAATACCACGCTCTTCACACTAGAGCTTGAATTTTGTCCTAGTTCTTTGAATATGACCCCTGAATCACCAAGGCCGTAGAATAAATAGTTGAAATTGATAGAATTACTTTAGCGTAAAGAGCAAGTTTCAAAGCCAAAACGAGATTCAATCATAGGATTGAGCTTATTGTGCAGAAGAGATACAAATTAAACGAAAGAAATTAAACAACCTTAAAATACTTGAATTTTTTCACAAAAGTGTTCTTAATTGGTTTTGTTTTACTGTACCAAATTCCTATATTGTTTTGTGTCCGCTGGTTTTCAATAATCACACAAACAAAGGGAAATATTCTCAGTTGGTTTATATGCACTAGTTTTATAATCATATGCAAGATAGACTGTGAAGCGATAATTTTTGTTCGTTTTTGAGTTTCAACTTTACAAATTGAGTTTCCCGGTTTCTAATATTTTTATTAGCTCGTTCACTACTATTCTGGAATAGAGATTTACGTTTAAAATGAATTATAACCATTTGAGGTAATATTCAAGGTAGACCCCTCTTGGGGGGGTGGGGCGTAATGTCCTTTCTGGTCATGCCGTAGGTTCTTTCTATCTAGTTGTTCATAAACCACACCCTCCTTGGAAATTCTTAAATTTATCAAAATTGAGTTTCCCGGTTTCTAATATTTTTATTAGCTCGTTCACTACTATTCTGGAATAGAGATTTACGTTTAAAATTTTCGGGTCTATATAGTCTGTCTGTCATTCTTATCTGTCAGTGTCTCTGTCTGTCTGTCTATTCTGTCTGTCTGTTTTGTCTGTCGGTCTGTCTTGTCTGTCTGTTTGTCTTGCATGTCTGTCTCGTCTGTCTTTCACTCTGGTTTGTCTTTCTGTAGTGTCTGTATGTTTGTCTGTCTCTCTGTCTGTCTGTCTCTTCTCTCTGGTCAATCTGGTCTATGTGTGCGGTCTATCTATCTTTCTGGTCTGTCTGTCTGTCTTTTCGTTTTGTCTGTCTGGTCTGTCTGTCTGTCTGTTTCATCTGTAAAAATTTTTCACCGTCTTAAAATAATTCCTAGTTGATTTGCCCTTTGTTATTTGTGAAATTCTGATTAGTGCTTAGTCGACAATTTAAATTTGAAACCATAGTATTTCAAGCGATTATTGTCTACTCTGTGTCTTGATTTTGGTCAGATTTTGACAACTATCTTCACATCAATATATTCTAATGACTAGTAAGTTCCACTTTATATTTTCAGTTAAGTGATCAAAGGTGTTTCGTGTGGTGGTCTTTTAATGTATTTTTTATAACAATTAATGACAAAAAAGAGCACGGTCCCTCAAAGTATGTCTTGCTTAGGCCTGGGTATGATTTGGAAAACAATCAAAAATTAAATTAAACAAGAGCTTTTCAAATGGAAGCAAGGAACAGATTTGAAACATATTTGAACAGATTTTTGTTTATATGAAGGGGACTGTCTCCTCAATGGTTCCTAACTATTTACTGCGAAGTTTGGCTTTTTTCAATGTTTTTAAAATTTGCAATGGGAAATATAAGATTTTTAAAGCACTAAAAAACTTTTGTTTAATGAGCAAAGTGTTGAGAAGGGGGCAGTCCCCCTTATATACTCGACGAAAAAAACCTTTATTTTGCGCCTCTAAGAGGCTGCCATTTTTGACAGCCGTCCCCCTTTGCCCTCTAGCTACACTATTGAGGATAAAAGGGAATTTCTCTTTGAAATAGGGAGTAGTAACAGCTGATTAGAATACTTTTTTATTTATATAATTAAAAAAAAATTAATATTTATTCCGACCGAAAAAATAGGGATCTAAAAGGTTTGCTTTCCCCTACACAGAAAGAAAAAAAGAAACATTACTGAAACAAAGGATAATTATTGAGTAGAATTTGAAAACACAAAATATTCCTGTCCCTCTCAGCTGCCAACTAATGCAACATCACTGGGTCCATAATGTAGTGAAATTCCAAATTACCATCATTGATGCAGAGCAGATCCATCATAGACCTTTATTTGCTCTGAAGTGCAAACTAAAGGAATAAAAATTGACATTTGTGGCTATTACTATAATTAATTTTAATAGTAAAATGTTATTTTGAAAATAAATGAACAGGAATTGGTAAAACTCTAGTTAATTGACTTCTTGCTATCTCAGAATGGGTTTAGGTTTGGAAAATGAAACTTTCAGGGATGAATTGACAGACTGTATATAATTTTTTTTCATACTTAAACAGTAATCAGCCGTCATTCGTTTGCCCCACCGGCCCTGGTAGCTCTTCCATTGTTTTGATACCCTGATGGAATCGTTCTTCTGGCTCATCATTCACATATCCACATTTCTCTGGAAATTTATCCAAATGGGAATGTCAATAATAACCTTAAAACACATGTCAACGCCTATGTCCTGAGATTTTAAACAACTTTTCCACTACCTCCTTGTAGTTTTCGGCCAAGCGATTGCCTAAGATGTTTTCTACCATGTCAATAAAGATGTCCAAACCAAAAAAAAAAAAAATCACCATTCAAGCAAAATTACTGAAAAAATAACAACAAATGAATAACAAATAATTGTTATTATATACTGACTCAGAGAATATTAGAACTATAAGGAACTATTCCAATAGCTTGTGGGATCACAGAGATAAGAACGAAGAATGCGGTTGCTCTCGCTTGTTTTAAATTATGTCTGTTTATGTCTGTTTAAATTTAAATTATTTCTGTCATTAGTTATGTCATTAGTAGAATATCTCTATGCTAATACTGCTTATAAATCTGCATCGAAAAACTGTTTATAAAGATAGGCTTGTGGGAGAGGGCTGGTTGCCACCCATTCCCTTTTTACTCTTAAAAAGGGCACTAGATCTTCTGTCTTAGAATCGAATGTTCATCCAATCCGAAGTTTATACAACCATCTGTTCCATAAAAACCTTATATGCCCAGGAATAAGTTACAAGCCTTGTCCCTGGGCTCTGGAGGGTTGTGTCCACCCTGAAGGCATTGCTATATGCTCTTTGGACTATTATGGACAAAAAAGCTATCTCACAATTCTGATCGTAACTATCTTGGGATAAGGCGGTACCAAGGAAGGGCGGTAGTTAGAAGTGCGATTCCTAAAAAAAAGGGCTTTTTGTGACGTCATCACTTTAGCACTCTAAAGCTTTATCATTTCACTCCATACGATTCCTGTGACCAGTGTATGGCGAAAACGCAGAATGAATCCGTTACTCAACGCAGTAATTGAGTATTTAAATCTGGAAAAAGCCGAATTAAAAAGTCAATGAAAATGAAATTGAGACTGTATTTTAAATATATACAATTACATATATAGCCCACGATGAAAGAGAAAAATCAAGTAGCCTTTGTTGCCAGCACTATATTGTTGTCATTAGTATGAGAAAACGCTGGACTATAAAAGATATTCCAAAATGAAGAATCACAAGGAAGGTGCCACTCCGTTTTTTTTTGTTCAAGACGGCTAGCGGAGGTCTATTTGGAGTCTTCTCTGGCCATTAAAAAGTTGTGAGACAATAAAAGAAGAAAGCAATTATTAAATAAAAAAAGGATATTTGCATTTTTTTTGTTTTTTTTTTTTTTTTTGCTTGTTATCACTGGCTATGAATTCTCTTTGTTTTGTTCTCGTCTTACATTTTCTCTTATTGTCATGATTAGCGACTGTGGTTTCAGTACCAGACATTCAAATTTAATTTCTTTTTTTAATGATGCCACTGCTGACTAGTAGCACGTGTCTTGAATGCAGCAATAGCTGCAACTTATTAAAGAGAGCATTGCAGCCAATAGTAATGAAAGCTGAGAATAATATTTTGAGAAAAAACCTTTGAATGAAAAAAAAAAATTCACAATTAAAAGTAGGTTGAGGAATGATAACAAATGCCGTGTCTTAGACCTTAAACCTCCCTGTGCCCCCAGAGGCATCCAGAGCATCAAGAAGAAGCCGCCAATTTTCCCAAAAAATTTCTGCTATCTTTCCATAAGTGGGGGGATTTTCCAAGGAAGGAATTCACTATGGTGGAGTATACCACATGATAAATTTACCCTGGGAATTTTTTACGGGAACACCTTTCTACTAGGGGGCTGGGGGTATTCGCGAGAAGAATTTTCTACGGAAAGGGGATTTCAGGCATTATTTCAAAAACAATAGGATATTAAAGTCTTTTTCAAATAAAAGTGGGCTAAGATAAAAATTTTCAGCCGGAATCGCTCGCAAGAAATTTTCTAGGGGTAATTTTCAGCTAGAATGGAATTGTCTGGGGAAAATTGTTTTCCTTTTTCTTTTGTTTTTCTTGTTTAGTTTTATTTTCAGTTCTAGTGAAAGTGTTTGATTTTAATCCAGTAAATATCACCAGCCCTACGAGCCATGTGCTTTCTGTAAGCAGAAATTAATAAAAAACCAAAAATAATCAAAAATTAAAAAACCATTGTACTAACTTAGCTTCAACAGGAACAGTTATACTCTTAATTACCTTTGTTAACCTCTGTAACACTGTTTAACATTACATTTATAATATTACCGAAGTTTAATATTACCTAAAAATCATTTTTAATACCACTACCCTGTGATCTTTTCTCTAAAAAAAAATTCCACATTTCAGCAGAAGGATGATTGAAACCTCTGGAGTAACATTCTCTAATATGATGGATTTGATGGTACGATTTTCATTAAGGCTCCTTGGCTTTTGGGGGTGTTTCCCCTTTTTTGAAATTACACAAATTTATTCAGACTCGTAGCTTTTGATGGGAAGCACTAAACATAATGAATTTTATATATTTGGAGTCAAGATAAACAGGCAATTCTTTTGATGTGTCAATTGTTATCAAAATTCTGGTTTTTAGAGTTTTGGTTATTAATGAATGTTCGTAAAGTATCCGATTTTAGTTGTTCTCATCTTGAACTCTGAAACAAGACTGATCAATGCCTTTCAAAGTTTGTCTAAAAGCCCTTTGTATAGTTTTGTTTTAGTCTGCGGATCATGCTTCATGGCCGTTTCAATAATGAAACTGCACAAGGAGAGTAATACAAACTTTAAAGAGACAAAAAGGGTGCACGTGAAAAAAAAACTTAAAAAAAATACAATAATTGCCGAAAATATATACTTTACAGAAAAACTTTTATCTCTACTAAAGTTTAACAGAATCAATTGACAACTACTCAAACATGGAATTGACAATGAATTCATTAATCTCCTACCTGAGCTTTGTTTAAACTTAACTGAAGGCAATGTTCAACTGCTAGAAGTAGTTAGACAACAGACAAAGCAACATTGATCACTTGCACATACCCTAGCTTACAAAAAGGAAGGAGAAAATTTTAAAAGAAAACGGCTTGTTCAAGCAGGTGGTAGTTTCTTTTCACCGTTACTACCGATAATTGTGGCACTTGCAAACACTATTATATAGATGGATAAACCTTACAAATTAACGCCAATTGCACTCACTTTTTACCTGTATTTTTAGCTAAAGGGCTAATTTGGCTAAATGGCATTTTTTTAAAAATGGTTAAGTTTTTTTTTCCAAAAATGGTATTTCAAGTCATGAATTTCAAAAGATTTCAAGCCATAACAAAATACACTTTTTCTGCTTAAAACTGACTACGTTGAAATTTCAAATTACACTATGTTATACGCTTTTAAAGCTATAGCACTTTACACGAAAGTATAAAATCAAACCCAATCTTTATTGATAAAAAGCAGAACATAAAAAAAAGAGACACGTCAGTGACACAAAGGCTAAAATACATTCAGAGATGAAATAAAAAAAGACAAGTTTTTTAACTAAAAGTAAGGAGCAACATTAAAATTTAAAACGTGCAGAAATTACCCCGTATATGAAAGGGGGTGTTCCCTCTTTAACACCTTGCTCTTTACGCTAAATTTTTTACTGTTTTAAAAAGTAGACTAAAGAGAAAGAGTCAAACTTTAGCGTAAAAAGCGGGGCGTTGAGGAGGGAACAGCCCCTTTCATATACGGGGTAATTCTGCTCGTTTTAAGTTTTAATGTCGCTCCTTGCTCTCAGTAAAAAAAAAACTTATTTTTTTAGGTAAGCAAAAATTCTATGAAATAATCATTCTAACAAGAGACTAACCTAAAATCAGACTCGGTATCATTCTAACCTAAAATCAGACTCGGTACTAGAGTTATTGATTTCATCGTCCTAGCACGTCAAAAAGCAACGAACTCGCCAAAGCAATAGAGATCCCTCCCACTCCACCAAAGAGATCGGATACGGTCTGCTTATTTCAATCATGTATCTACAACTTGTGCTTATTCTTGAACTCGCCAAAGCACTAGAAGTTCCCCCAACTCATCCAAAGAGAGCGGATCCGGTCCGGTTTAATCTATCAAAATTCTTTAGCACATCTTGCGTGATACCTCCAATAATGAAGACATTTTTGCGCCGACTGTTGCTACTACGTTACCAAGGCCGTTATATCCGTATCAGGTTTAGTCGTATATTGTAAGCAAAGAAGACCAGCCTCTTCGTAATATAACGCAGGCATCCATACCCTTGCCTGCAGTTTCTGCCCGTCATCATTGAGTAAGCGAGTAACTACCCTGTTTACGTTCTTATGTGCACATGTAGTTAAATAGTACCCTCCTGGAACATATCCTCGAGAAGTTGTTGTAAGACATCCTGTGTATGATAAATTGATAAAAAAATAATTAGCACAAATCACACTCACAAAACCATAAATTAACTTTTATGGTAAATGGCACCTTTCATAGTATCAAAACAATTATTTTCTTTAGAATCAATGGTCAAGAGCACTGCAGTTTGCAGGGATTGTAGCATGTCAAAAAAGATTTAGCTTGCTAGGTGGTTGGCTCTTGAGTCTCTCCTGCTCTCTTTTCAAGAACAGCTGTGATGCATGATTCAGCCCTCACATTAACAATTATAAAACAGCCAGAAGGTCTTTCCATATACTTAGAAAAAATCATGCCGAGAAATCACAAGAACAACGTGAAAGCAGGCTTGCAGCTCAAAGAGATAATGCGAAAAGAAAGCGTGCCGAGGAATCACAAGAACAACGTGAAAACAGGCTAGCAGCTTTAAGAGACAATGCCAAAAGAAAGGGTGCCGAGGAATCAAAAGAGCAACGTCAAAATTATTGCCTGGCATTCAGGTACAACCAAGTCGATGATTATAGCTTGAGTAGATGTGTTCAAATCAGGACTATATCTAAAATTTGTCCCTATTGCAAAACCTTGAAATTTAATGGACGATTTGCGTTACCGCCTACCATAACAATTTTACCATGGTGCGTGTGGTGTCCCACAAGGGCCAATTCCAGGCCAGTATTATTTCTAATTTATGTAAATGACCCAATTTTCGTAGTTACTTAGGGAAATCCTTTAAATTGATGTTTTCTATATCATCACAATGTTGTCGTTCCCCAAATATTGAATTTTCCCTTTCTGGATCCTGTTACTGCTTTTGCTGAAAATTACCATCCTTTTTACCTCTGAGACAACGGGGACTTCGGCTTGTACTAAGTTAGTTGACCTGTTCGAGAAAGTATGCGGTACAATATCTAAATTTACGTACACAGAGCATCTTTAAAAGTAATGTCAGGATTAGAATACCAACGGTTTTCTAAACATCCATCTCTAGTTCTTAAGTTAAAAAAACCTCCAATTTTATAATATTTCCAAATTAATACCCCCCCCCCAGCTCCTTCAAAGGGAATGGATCCGTTCCAATTATGTCAAGCATGTATCTAGAACTTGTGCTTATTCTTCCCATCAAGTTTCATCCTGATCTCTCTGCTCTCAGTGTTTTCCAAGATTACTATTTCCCTCCTCCAACCCCTTGTCTTCCTCTCCATCATCAGACTTTTCAAGTCTTTACGTGCGGCTACAAGTTCATCCCTTTTGGTTATTTCCAAAACGAGCGCAAATCTGGTCCGTGGAGGGAAAGAGTTTACTGAAAAAGAGTGCATTCACAAGAAAAGTGTTTAAGTTGGCAACCCTGGGTGATACTGAACTCTCAGCTGTCATTCCTGGGAGGTTATAAGTGGCCAGGGAATTCCTGTGTTGTTTTAAAATCATTTTTCTGTGAATAGGTAGTGCTATTCCGGAGTGTAGCGGGAAATTTGATGATACATCACACAAACAGCAAAACCAGCAAAGCCGGTTTTTTACAGACAAAGGAGCCGGTGAAGCAGGGTCTTCTGCTAGAATCTAGATATACTTGACAAAAAGGACCACTTTGTGGGTCTTTTGACTAGGCATGCTTTTGGTCACCTCCCTCCGCTTGCTTGGGTCTTCGGCCCTTTAGTATGGCCCTTGCCTCACTCTGGCCAGTAATAATATATGTGATATTACATATTCATCAGCCTTTTGAAGAGGCTATGTTTAAGATCCACACTCAAAAACTGTCATTACTTTGGGTTCCAGTGTTCTAATCTGAGAACACTTCAGCTGTAAAATTTATGGATGGTTACTTCTGCCAGAGATTGCAGAGGTTCACATCGAAGTCATTTGTCCCTTTCCTTAGCATCAATAGCACTTATCAATGAAACCAAAAAAAAAAAAAAATATCAAATTTGGATTATTTTCTGGGGTAAACGCCTGTAGCCATATCATAGAAATATCAGAAGTGACCCAGCCAAAGTCCTAACCTATATTTTGGATGAAGCTAAGAACCTATGTATGAAAATAAAGTCCTCTAAATCAAATATAATGACAAATAGCTTCGTAAACACGCTTTCCGTAAAAACCGCACAGGTTAGACCCTTACCAGTTTCCAGGAATAAACTGAGATCAGCAGCATAGGCAAAAAAAAACGGGACAAAATCAAAGTGTTTCTCTTGCAATACAATTCTCATATAATATTTGAACTTCAGAAAACCAGAAAAGACAGATAATATCTAGCTATGCTGCAGATGCAAGTAAGCACATCACTAAAGAGTACACTAATACAGGGATGGTGTATTTGAAAATTATGAGGATGCATGTTTTAAAATTCTTCTCGGTATTCGGATCAGGAAATAGGGAGAAAACTAATTGCCCAAGAAAATCCAGCTTCCCATGGTGAAAAATAAGGTAAAATCAGCTTTAATAGTACATAGCATTCATGCTCTTTTCCAAGAATTTTTGAAAACTAATTGCTCACTCCAGATGCTCTTAGAATTTTATTCACTGATTTTATTTATTCGAAGGTTTTACTTACGCCATCTTCATTTTAATTACTCGAAGATTTTACATATTCGAAAATTTTACATACACCATCTTGATTTACTTACTCGAAGATCATCAACACCATCATCTTCTAGAGCTGACACCATAAACACCGGTAGAGAAGAATCAAATTTTTTTTTTGGAAAATTTCAATTTCCCAGCTATAATAGTTCTATTCTGACACAACGTACATGATGAAAATCCGCTTCATTTTTTTTTTAAAACAACTATAGCTTTTAAAAACGTAACTCAACCTTTTCTGCTCTAGTTCACGATTTCCATCCCGAGGAAAGATGTTGAGTTTCATCAGTTAGGCCACTTTGCTGCTATAGACCGCAGATCTTAGTTTGGGGTCAAAAGGAAGGGAAAACGCCAGGGAAGTTTAATTATTCATTTTTTTTGTTCACCACGGGTTTTTTCTCGGTGGGCTTGCACCCACTGAAATTGATCCGTGGCTCGGGATTTGGCTAGCACCCTTTGGTGGGTTCCTATTTATTTTTGGGATTGGTGTTGAGCTGTTTCAGGGGGCATCCTTCCCAAAGAACGAGAAAAATTAGTTAGGGTACTTGGAGGATGGTTTTGAGTTGTGTATCTCTACGGTTCGTGTTGCGCGCGGCCCTGGTTTTTGTTTTGGCCAGCGGTGCGCTGGTTGCCCTGGGGCAACAAAAGGTATTTGCTCCTAAACATGTGAATCTCGAACATTTTGAAATGCGATTCTTTTGATGTAGCTATTGATATCAAAATTCAATTTTTTAGAGTTTTGGTCTCTATTGAGCCGGGTCGCTCCTTACTACAGTTCGTTACCACGAACTGTTTGATTTATAATCTTTAAAACAAACTCTACCAATAGACAAAAATATTAGTAATTATATCCAGTATCAATACTATTATCAAAATTTTTATTCGAAAATCATTAACTCAAAAGTCTTGAGAAAATTGTCGTTTATTGTTGCTACGCTAATTTTTGCTTCTTGAGAAAATAGGTTTTCGCCCCTTAACTCCGACTTTTGTTCAGGGTTTTCATTTTCACATATTATATGTCACAAACTAAGGTTTCAATTATACAGTGACATTGAAAAGCGACGTATTTTTTAAATTTATGACGAAAAAGAAACATTCCCCAACTGAATATATGTTTTGTTAAAGAAAATGTCACTTTTCACCATAGTGATGCTTTTTCACTTTTTTTATTTGAGAAACCAGGTTTTGTCGGTGTTGTCTTAAGTAAAGGATTCTCTCCAAAGTAAAGAATTAACGTATTTATACGAGTTTTGTGATTTCACAGTAAGCAATTTTGTAAAAACATATTTCAAAAATAATTCTTTGCCTGGATGTCGGGATTGATTAATAATAGATTTTAGCATGTATTTTGCTGTTGTGTTCTTGCGCTGGGGTGGCCTCCTCTATGATCTCCTACCTTGTATGTTTTTTTTCTCTCATATGTTTTTTTTGTCGTTTTTTTTTTCTCTCTCTCTTTTTGGAACTATTAGTATGACGAGACGTTGTGTTTTTTTTTATGCATTTGTGCTGCCCCAGCCTTACGAGCTCTGCTCTCTGTTGGGGCATAATGTTGTTTCTGTATATTTTTAATTTGACAACAAACGAATCCTAATAAATTCAAAATAATAAAGATTTAATGTTTCGGCAATTTTAAAAATATTCTAAATTTTCTTCTGTTGGACCGTCTGACCAGGCAAGTCCCCACAAATCTAGGAAAATGAGCGTCTACTGGGGGGAGCCCCTGAGCCCTCTTCTGCATTCGTTCTTGCCATAGACAAATATAGTTATTTAGACTCTTTTAATTCAAATATATTGTTAGACATTGATTTTGGGGATAAAAATAAAGAGTAGATTTACAAAATAACTGATTGCCTAATTTAAAGTGTTCCTTTTGTTAATGATACAAGAGAAGTTTAACACCGTTTTTACAAGTTTTTAGGTAAAAAGTCTACTTTCTTTTAAGTTGGCAAGGTCTTAAAGGAGCTCTGTGAAATATTCTGTTTAATAAACCATTTCTTATAATATGTATTGTATATAATAAACTGGTTCAAAAAAATTGCGTTTTTCAGAAAAACGAGGGAAAAGTTTTATAAAGTGATCTGTTTTTGATGGATACCGCACAAATAGATTTGAAATGACTGAAAACTGCCAAATATAATTTACAACTCCCTAACTACGTAAAAGCAATCGTTTATACTAAATTGAACGAGATGGTGCAGCGTGTACTGTGCTAAGTGAATCTAGATTTTAACAAGACATAATCATGTCGTTAGAAGCAATAACTGACGAGGTTCTGAGATTTTAATGAACACTCCGATTGCTGAAGTTGAAACCAGTGATGGTTTCATGCCTTATATATGCAACATCACCTACTGAAGGCATCGTAATCATCTCTTGTACTCACGCTGAACGAGATACTGTTACGTACATCGAACTTATGTTCTCTGAAATTTCAGGTACTTTTAAGATTTCTCTTTGCAGAACGGAAATATTTATTCACTAAAACATTTGACAGGGGTGGGATTCGAACCAACACCACCGAAGTGACTGGTGCCTTAACCAGCGCCTTAGACCGCTCGGCCACCCTGCCTTGAGGTCGGTACGATGCCGTGTTCAAGCTCAAGTATGTGGTAATTTATAGCATTAAATTCACGGAAATATTTATTCACTAAAACATTTGACAGGGGTGGAATTTGAACCCACGCCACCGCAGTGACTGGTGCCTTAAACCAGCGCCTTAGACCGCTCGGCCACCCTGCCTTGAGGTCGGTAGGATGCTATATCCCTGAAGGCTACGTGTTTTCTTTTACGGGGGGGGGGGGAATCTGAGTGTTTCTTGTGTTAATATTTTAATTATTTTTCTTTCCTTATGTCCTTAAGTCTTTTAAAAAAATGGATGTCTCCCTTATAGATCAGAAGATCATGATGCTAAGAAAAAACATCGCCCAGCAAGAATATATGAAAAGACACATTGGATGTACCCCAAAACTTAGTTTTATAAATGTCCGTGACGTTTACAACACGTTTGACCTTACATACTACCCTCATGTGGTTGTACTTCATACCTGAGATGACTGTGCCTTTGCACATCCTTCCTGCTTACCTTCCCCAGACTTCTCAAGTTACCCGTTTAGAGATGGGTTGGCTCTGGCTGAGCCTACAGAATCACACCACTGATCACTGTCTCAAACCAAATAACTGGCCACGCCAAGGATCAGATCTCCCCTAGGAGAATTCCAGGTCTTCTTTAAAAGGAATTGAAATTTCTACTCTCCTGTTTAAGTAAAGGCAATTGTATAGCATTACCTATAGTAAAGACCCCTAAGGCTTCAATAAATTAATGTTTGTTCATTTTTACCTATAGGCACTTATCATCATCATCATCATCATCATCATCATCATCATCATCATCATCAGCAGCAGCAGCAGCAGCATCATCGTCATCTTCGCTGTCATCTTCGCCATCGTCTTTATGGTTAACATCATTATCATCGCTATCATCATCGTAATTATCATCCTCATCCTCGTCTTCGTCCTACTCCTCCCCATCTTCGTTGTAATCATCTTCATCGTCATCTTCGTCGTCATCTTCGTCGTCATCTTGATTGTCATCATCGTCCTTCGTCTTTATGATTATCATCATCACCATCGTCATTATTATCATCATTGGTGTATGAAATTGACCAATTTGGCTTTCGAAAGCCTCATATATGCCATTAAGAGCTTTTGTTGACGATACCCTGATTACCCTTTGAAGGAAACAAATTATATTCCAAAAACTTTTGTCTTTGCAAAAAAAAAGAAACTCAGTAAGTGCCACCTACAGCCGACATGATGAATATACATTGCATTTCGTTCCATATTTAATGGAAAGCATTGTTAAATGACTTTTTGTTTAATGCTCTGATATCGTAGCTCAAAGGTTCTGTGAATATCAGCCATAATATTTCTTGAGAATAGCATCGTAACTTTTGATGGGTAAGATTAAACTTGATGAAACTTATATATTAAAAATCAGCGATAAAATGTGATTCTTTAGATATAACTTTATGTATCGAATTTCCGTTTACTAGAGTTTCCGTTACTGTTCTTACTACCGTTTGTTACCATGAACTGTTTGATTGTCCAAACTAAGTTCTTGTGAAAAAGATTAAACTTCAATTTCTAAGATTAGGCTCAAGCTTTAAATATGTGGCCAAGATTAGGCTCCACTGTTTTTTATCAGCAAATTTGAAAATGTGAGTATTGTACATGGTTACCGCGAGTTGTGGACAGGCAAAACATTTTGACCAGCGACTTTGCGGGAACGGCACCTTCGCACAGGGAATACGCGCTATGGGTTCTGAGATGGATAAAATCAGCAAATGACATGGAGTGAATACTCTCACACACCGTAAGCCCTGTCACCAGATGTTGCGGTTGTTTTTGGGGTTATCCACAAGAAATCGGCGTGGTTGCTTGTTTAGGTCCGGGCCGGATCACCAGTATTACATTTAAACTCGTCACCTCCGCGTCGGCGGCGGTCTCTTGGAAATAGATTCCCGCCTCAGCCTGTATAGATTCATTGCAGTAGTTGTTAATTCACTGCCTTGAGCATAAGAACACATTGATTTAAGCCAATAGAAATATGTACATTCCACAAAATACAGTTTCAATATTGTACTCGCTTCGTAATTTGGCATGTGACCAGGAAAAGGCTTAGATTATTCTCTTTTTTTGCCCCATTTTAAGCATCCCGCCAGCTCACCAATTACATTTTTTTCATTTCAGACTGGTTGCCAAATTCATTCACGATCTCTATACTGCTTACGTCACTCTCTTTTTCACCTACTTAGAAATTAATCCGTTGGAGCAAAATTGTAAGAATCAATAGATTGATTTAAAAAGAAAATCAGAGGCTCAATGCCGGTCGGGATTTCAAATAAGAGCTCTGAGACACGAGGTCCTTCTGAATACCAAAATTCATTAAGATCCGATCACCCATTCGTAAGTTATCTCTTTTTTCTAATTTTTTCCTCTCCCTTCAGCCTCCCTGAACACGACAGGTCCCTGACACGCCAACCAATTTTCATCGTCCTAGCACGTCCAGAAGCACCGAACTCGGCAAAGCAATGGACCCCCTAACTCCCCCAAAGAGAGCGGATACGGGAAAAAAGAATGGTCCTTGAACCAGAGCCTACACAATGAGAGGTGAAATGTAGTCTTATAGTCTGTGTTAGTGAAAACAATTTAAAGTTGTACTACCAAGCATATTAGCAAAATAAATGACTTTATTAGCTTTTTTATGCCTCTCTATTGGCTTGGACCTGACTTCACTTGTATTCTCATATTAAGGGGATTTGATGCCATGAAGAATCAGCTCATGTTGTCCCTCATTAACTTTTTTAATTTGTGCAGCCAAACTTTTTATCATTGATTAGGTGGTCTTTCCATAACTTGTAGCATCAAAACCATGCAACATGCCGTCGTTAGCACCCACATACACCATACGTTGGCGATTGTAGACAGTGTTTGCAAAGCTAGAATACAAGTCACCCGTTGGATAGGGTTCCTGATCACGGTTAAACGATCGAGGTTCGCCTACAAACACAGGGCTTGAGTTCACGATATCACCCAACAGACCTTTGATTGTCAGGCGTCCACGTAACGGACCAGAAGGATCTTCTTCGGAGCGGTCACCACGCATGTAATTAACTTGGATTTCGCTCATAGTCGCCTGTTGCGACGGATTGAGTTCTGACCTGGCGATGTGCGAGCTCGACGGCACCGACAACAAGGGCCGGCTCGGCGCCAATGCCATCCTTGGCGTGTCGCTGGCAGTGGCCAAGGCGGCCGCAGATTACACCGCGCAGCCGCTCTTCCGCTATGTCGGCGGCACCTCGGCTCGTGTCCTGCCGGTGCCGATGATGAACATCATCAACGGCGGCGAACATGCCGACAATCCGATCGACATCCAGGAATTCATGATCATGCCGGTCGCCGCGGAGAACATCCGCGACGCGGTGCGCATGGGGTCCGAAGTGTTCCACACCCTTTGTCATGTTTATGGTGACTGGTATGTCAGCAAGCGGGAAATTTTCACACACAACTACGCCCAAATCTGGCCCAGCGTTTGAACAGCGGCAAAGAGGATTAAATGGGCATGGTGGATACCGATTTTCACTGTCACTGGCACCAACAAGATATGCAGCTGTCATAAACAAGAATGACACAAGAAGAACCACGAAACTCAACCGTTCTATGTGGAAAGGCTCTAGTCCCATTTTGTTTCTAAATAAAACAAGGTCAATCAGATTCCATGCATAATGAAAATGAAACAAGGAACATCGTCTGTTTTATGCGTTATTTATATGAGTTATGTTTTCATTTATGCGTCATGTTATGTGAGTGGTTTTTTTAAGTTATGTGCAAGAAAAACTATGATCTACTTATTTTCATTAGAAGTGTAATTTTTATATTTTGTCAATTTTTTTTTCATACTCCTTTGTGTCCATCTTTTGTATTTATAGAGGGCACAAATAAATTATGAATGTTATTACTATTATTAGGATTACAAGTGTAAACTCTGACGATCATGGATTCTCATTTCCTCTACTGCAAAGCCCTTCATTGTTCTCGATCACTTTATAACGAATTGCTTTGACAAAAGGCCTACCCAAAAAAGTCACGTAATCGACCGCAGAAGGCCCACCCATTATGAACGTCAGTATTTTATAGACCCCAACTCCTAGAAAATAAAAGACCCCATAAATTACTACAATGATGATTAATACATGCATATCAATAATTTATTCTAGTAATCCATTCGCTGCTCCCGGAAGTGCATCACTAATCTTATCGCGCTGAAACTTCACCTGTTCCTCAATGTAGTTTAAGAACGAAAGCCATGTGCGAGGGTGCTCATCGTGCGCATACATGCTGTTGCCATTTATGCGGCTAGTGAAATTGGACTAAAATTATTGCACGACTTAGGAGATGATTTCCTGGGTATTACTTTAATGTATGACTTTTTCCAATAATTTGGAAATTTGTGGAGTCAGGCAAAGATTAAGGGTACATGCTAGAGAATTCTCTGTGAACGGAATAAATTCGCGCAAAGATCTCAGAGGGATTTCGCCAAGATGCGACTAGCACTTGGGTTTTAATTTGAGTAGTTGATGAGAAGCTTGATAAGATTCAACTGGTGGTTGCTCGTTGCACTGTCTAGATTTTTTGGGACAGAGTTGCTCTACGCGCTCGAGAACGGCGAGTTGGTGCTTCTGCGGCCGCGCTAGATTTCCGCGGTGTAGGGTGGGGCAGGGGCATACTCCATGTCGCGCTGAACCCGCCGCGCAAAATCCGGGCTCTCGATTTGCCCGACGAGCCAAAGCGCCATGTCGATACCGGCAGAAACCCCGGCCGAGGTGACCAGGTTCCCGTCGCGGACAAAGCGAACGCCCTCGACGACTGTTATGTCGTCGCGCTTCTTCAATGTTTCCACGAAAGCCCAATGGGTGGTCACTCGCTTGCCTTTTGTGAGTTATGGCAAGCAGTACTAGTTTCATTATGTTTCTTTTCGAATAGAGCTGTAAATAACATTAATTTTAATCTCTTAGAGTAAGTGTGACTCTAATGTACTTTGAAGGCAAGTTTAACTAAAGACAAGACAAAGGAAATGTGTCACTATATAAATCAAACTTACTCCTTCCCCATCAAGACCGATCACTTCTCGACTAAATCTAGCTGAAAGATCATTTTGAATTCGTTTGATTCTTCGTTCAACTGCATCGAGACCTGTAATGGCGTCTTCCAGCTCTTCATCAGCTACATCTTTTTTAAACTAATATAAGTTCCACTTTCGGATTCTTTCAGTTTTACGTATGCAGACATTGAAGCTAGAACGTTTTTGTTAATCTCAATAGCTATACAATTTTGTTCTTGTCTCCCTTAACAATTCCCGGGAAAAATTATATTTGGGTTTTCTATGCTTAGACTACCGTTTGTTCCAGCAATTTACTTAAGATTGCCGTCAGATATCCTTTACGCCTCATTTATTTTCCACTTCTGACTCGAATTGGACATAGAGGGGACAGAACCTTTGTCAAAGACGCAGGAAACCGATGGATTATGAAAATAAATAAGTAGATTAACAGAAAAACCAGCCTACAAATCACAGTTTTTAACATAATCCCGAGCAATCTTTCCAGCCGCTTAATAGTATCGCGTAAATGTTGTTTTTTGCTTCAAACTGAATTTTTTCCCCGCGGAATATTTCCTTTGCGGATGATTCCTTCCCCCCATGAAAAAGTCATCCGCATGGAAAATTGAGCAGCCAAAGAGAAAGTACATAATTGATACATTAAATTTCAATCAGATGTCCTAAGGGGTAACAAAAGGACCATATATCAAAAACAGTTTTAGAACGGCGCTGCTTGGCAAGTTCGTTTCCGCCGGCATCAACCACGGAGCCGGCGGCAACACTGCAATCGACGGAAGACCAATCGACAGCGCCGGCAAACAGATCACAGCAAACAAAACGGTTAGCCACAAGTGATGTCGAACCGAAGCTGAAACTCGTCGAAAGAACACCGCGATGGCAAGCCCGCCTGCAACCAGCAGCAAAAGACGAAACGAGTTCACAAAAAGCCACGCGCAAACGCTCGTTGACGCTTCGTTGGTCCATGGAGACATCATTGAAATTCCTGGGAGGATGAATTCGAACTTAATCCCCGCCTGGTGTATTGCTCCTGCTCCGGCTTCGGGCACGAGGGTCCTTATGCAGATCGGCCAGTCTACGACCCGCTGATTCAAGCGATGAGCGGTTGGGCATCCACACAGATCGTGGACAACAATCCGACCCTCATCAGAAACATGGCCGCCGACAAAGTGGGTGCGTACAACAACGCCCAGGCGATCATGGCCGCACTGCTTGAGCGCGAGCGCGAGGGGCATGGCTCTCACGTTCACACAAATATGCTGGACGCCAACCTCGCGTTCGCCTGGCCGGATACCGCTGGACACTGTTTTGGAAATAACTGATGATTCTTCACTTGCTTATAATAAATTCATGCCTATTTTACAGCCAATTTATAATAAAAGGAGTCCCTTAAGAGCTGTCAGGCAGAAGAAGGATGAACCATGAAAGCCATGGATAACTGATCAAATCATAAGTAAGAGAAACAAGACAAATCTGTTATACGAACAAGTTCTAAATGCTCAGAATCCGACTGATTTCGAGGAGTTTAGATCGGATGAATTCAGAAAGACACCCAAACAGAGGCATTTTAGTAAAAAATTCAGTGAGCACAAGGGACAAAATAATTAAGAAAACTAATTGGGTAGCATAAAATAGCTCCTCCATATACTAGCAATTATATTTCCAATAAAGTCTAAGATGAATCCCGAAGGTAATTATTTAGCTAAGTTTGTTTTAAATTACATCTTTAAAGCACAAAACGGTTCTACGTCGACGATAAAAAGTAATCTCTTTTTAAAGGTCTAATCTCCTTAGTTTTATTACGAAGGCTGCCACAGATTAGAAAAAAAGATTATTATTCAATTCGAGAGTTTATTTAGAAAAAAATATTCAAACAAAAATACCCGAGCTGTAGACTTGTAACAAAACCGCAGGTTTCACAGTGAACATAATCCTTAAGTATTTGAAAAGAGGTATCAACCTAATTAAATATTATTTTAGGCTGAGCTCTGGGGTTTGAGTGACAATATTCGCCCAATTGTCGAGAGATATTTTTGGGCGACACATTTAATGGCAGTGAAGTGTGCCAGTGCTACTCAAACCAAGTCGGAAAGTTTAGCAGCCAAATCTTTGATTGGCCTCTTAAGATACGCAGATTTGATACCTGCTGATTGGCTTTTCCTAGAGGCTGGAAAATACGCACAGGTTAGTAATAATATACCTACATCGTAGTTTTTCTCAATGAGACTAAGCTAATTATAATCTAGTGTAGACAGACAAACCGGTTCGACTCACATAAACAGAGCAAACTTCTTGAGTGGGGGTCGCTATAATACATAAAGGCCATTATCTTGGAACTATTGTTAAGGTAGATCAAATTTAATGTTTTCAAGGAGAAAAGAACTTATTTTCCTTGAAAGTGAACACTTTCCGCTAGATTATTCTTCTTTGAAGTCAGCCAATTGTAAATCAGAGTTAAACTTTAAACAGTTTTTAAATCTGTCCCCCCCTCGCCTGTGTGCAGAGTTTTTTGTCATGACCATGTATGCTGTGACCAAACTTACAGTATTTGTTTTTGCTTTGATACAAAGCAACAACTAATTCTACCATAGCTGCTCCTATCTCCCTCCACAATGATTATCAGCACTGTAATCACTACTCCTATCATGACTAATTCAACTATGACTGCTTCTCAGATATGTTACATAAACATACCTTCTGTCGAAAATTATATATGTTCAACCTTGTTGATATGGAACATGTGTTTGCTGAAAGATTGTTTTGTTAAGTTTTTTCTTTGATTAATAACTTTTATTTTAAAGAAAAATGAATACCGAAAACGCAGTCAATAAAATATTGATGTTTGAGCGCAATGGGCAATCTCAAATCGAATTAGCCGCAAAGCTCAAATATAGCCACGTTTATTTAAATCAAGTTATTTCAGGCGCCGTAGTTTCGAAACCAGCGCGGTTAAGGATTGCCAACGAGCTAAAAAAAGAAGTTGAAGAGCTTTGGCCTTCTAATAAGTAACCCATTTTGTTAACCGCTTAATAATGTCAGCGCGCTTCAGGCATCGCGCGTAATTAAGAAGCCGGGCTGTGCTGTTACAATGTAACTGTTATTATTATAGCTATAACAATTTTTCACAAGAAAATTAGAATGGCTGACGTAGGCCTATAACTACTTTTTCATGCTCGGTAAATTTGAGGATTTAATTATGATACTGGACAATTGAAAATATGCAAAAGTTGTAGCACACAAAATAGATGTCAATTCGAGGTTCTTTCAAATATAATCGCCTACCGTCGCAGTTAAACAGAATTAAAGATAAAACACAACAAACAGACCAAGCGCATTTTAACCAACTAAACCCAGAAAAAATTAAAACAATCATCGTCAGCCTGCAGGTCGAACTCGATGGATACCGCAAGCGCCTGCAGCGCCTCAACGGGCTGGCTCACCAGCAACAGCGCCAGGCGCTGACCGATGTGCTGACGAAGCTGCCGAATCGCCGGGCCTGGGAACTGCGCCTGAGCGAAGCGCTGGCCTGTCACCGGCGCCACGGCGGCGACCTGCAACTGGCATTCCTGGATGTGGATCACTTCAAACGCATCAACGATGACTTCGGGCATCCGGCGGGCGACAAGGCCTTGCGCCTGATCGCCCGGTTGCTGGCGTCGCGTTTGCGGAACTGTCCGACCCCGCGATCTTCGCGGAGATGGGCGCGATGGGCCTGCTGGGCGTCACCATCCCCGAGGAATATGGCGGGCTGGGCGCGTCCTATGTGACCTACGGGCTGGTCGCGCGGGAAATCGAGCGCGTCGACAGCGGCTATCGCTCGATGATGAGCGTGCAGTCGAGCCTCGTCATGTATCCGATCCACGCCTACGGGTCGGAGGCGCAGCGCCGCAAATACCTGCCCGACCTGGCCAGCGGCGCGCGCATCGGCTGTTTCGGCCTGACCGAACCCGACGCCGGCAGCGATTCCAGTCCCTAAGTTTGTTGAATTTTGGATTTAAATAGCATAGCTTGAGAAATACATAGAATTAGTAATTTCTAATTTTGATTAAGGGGATTTTGGGAATGAGGAAAATCACTTATTGCAAACAGAAGCGTCAATTCACTAAAATTCAGGAAGGCAGGAGGCAAATATAATTTATTTATTTTTTCGTGAAATACTTAAAAAGTTCATTTAGAAGTTTATCGAGAGGAGGCAAAATGATCATGAGGGAATTTGAATCCACCCTGCCCTCCCTAAATTATATAGCCCTGGTCCTGTACAGCATTTTTACCCTATTTAAGCAAAAATTCTTCATTTGCACCACAGTATGCCACAAATCGTCACTTTGCTGGTGTGCCCATCAGGATTGCCTGTTGGTAATTATTTTTAGTGTTATTTTATAGGTTTGGTCTATTTTTGACAGTGGTCCCAGAACATGCAGATGTCCATTGGTTTGTCTTCCTTCAGTAAGTGGTACAGCAGATGTATTTTTCTTTCAAGTTTTAGCATTGTCAGCTAAAGGATTAAGAGTCATAACTGTAAGCTCTTCTCCTATTAATGTTTCATTGATATTTGAAGGCCCCCGGGGCATGAGCGTCGACCCGCTCAGTGGAGACGTTGTCTGGGACACCACGGCCGCACCTTCTTCCGCGGAGGTCATCCTCCACGTGTACGACGATCGCGGTGGTCGCGCCGAACAGGTGTTCTCCATCGAAGTGGAAGGTGGCAATCGTCCGCCGGAGATCCGTCGCCTCGCCAATGAAATAAAAGGCCGCGAGGGCGAGACGATTGAGTTCATCGTTCCCGTGCGTGATCCCGAAGAGGATGCGCTCGCCGCCTGGGTCGATGGCCTCCCGCCGGGTGCCTCGTTTTTTGAGTGCCACTTGGAACTTGCAGATGGTGGAATTTTTGGGAAGAACGTAGATGAGTAATATCTTTTATATGAGCTATAAAAAATCTGTCTGGAATGTTCTGGTAGCCTGCTAGTGCCACCCTTTGAGAACTGCCACAAAAGTGCTGTTTTAGTGCCATATGACGCTTGCAGATGGTGGAATTTATGAAAATTCGCAGGTAGATATAAGAAATAGCTTGTGAATGAGCTATTAAGCATCTCTCTATGATGTTCTGGTAACCCGCCAGACCTAAAAAAAAAAAACAAAGAAAAACGTGCGCTTTCTCCGAATTATCTTTACGTTCACCATGGGACATACTTTTGGACGCTTCTTCTCAGCCAGTTGAAAAATAAACTGGCAAAACTAATTTATAATACTATTTTTTTAAACTTATCCAGAAAAAAGAAGACAAGTAAAAATTCATATTAAAATCTAAGACGAGCAGAAATGGTCATTTCATAATTCAAACTTAAAAGGGACACGAATTACTATGAAAGAATCAATAAAAAATCTTAAACGAACAGAAACTGGAATAAGTAATAGCATAACGTATAACAAATACAGTTAGATCTGGATGGTGGTCTGATTCTGCGCGTCTGATTGCAAAGTTTGTTCAATAATGCTGTTTTGCCAAGGTCGTTGAATAGATTCAGCAGTTGGGAAATAGCCGAATTCACCCCGCGTTTGAGCGTCCCGGCCGGTTTTATCTTCTGCGTAAACTTTGCCGCCGGCAATTGTTTTTCTTTTCTTGGCTGGATGATTTTCCGAATACGTTTGAATGTTATTCTTTCCGTCCGAAGATGCTAGCTAATCAACGCAGTTTAAATATAATATTGCATTGCTTTTGAGAAGTGACTTCCCACCTGGAAAACTAAAAAAAAAAACTAAAATTGCTAAAAAAAAAGGTAAAAGCTAAAAAATACACAAAAGAAAATGAAAAAAAAATTATTTCATCATATACCAATTCAAAAACAAATGTATACATGTCGAAGCAGCTCAGTTTGTAGAGCGTTAGGTTGGTAGAGGTTCCAGGTTCGAACCCTGGCCTTAGCATTAATACAAAAGAAATTAAAACTAAAGAAAAAAGACTAAAAAAACGTAAAAAACTAAAAAGGAAAAAGAATAAACTAATATTGATTTTATTATGGAATACTTGATTAATCGGTCTTCGGGGTTCCCATCGAAAAAGGAGTGATTCAATAATATGATAATATGTCACCATTTTTCACAACTCACATTATTGTTCCTTATTATATTTATTGTGGTATAATTTCTTATAGATCCCAGATGGATCCATTGCTGCACTTTATCCAGTGGAAGATAATTACGTTGTAACTGCAAATGGGAAACGTTCTCCCAAAAGTTTGGCAGACCTCGCGACGGATGCGCTCTGTCGCTCCCTCCCGTACCTGAATGGGGAATTACCACCTGGATTACCGGTTGATGTTGTTGATGGTGCTTGAGGCCTCCTTGAGACTACGTTTCGGAGGACTCCATGAGCAGCATGACCGGGCAACCAGACCTTCCGGCACTGACTACCGGTGACCAGCGCAAGCTTCGTGCACTTGGAGTTGCTGCTCTGCCCGCTCTCGTTGAGCGCGCAGGACCGAAGGGCTGGCGCGCGTTCCTGAACTTCTTCGGCGCATGCATCGAGAACGACAACACCCGGACTGCCTACCTACGAGCCGTGTGTGACTTCCTCGAGCAGTGTGAGGCATCGGGGCTCAGCGAGCTTGGGCAAATCGAGCCGTTCGATGAAAAATTGAGATAAGGTCTAACATGATTCTTAAAAATTTTTTAATATAATTATGCCTCTCGGCTACTGATTTTCCTTTTCAAAAGGTCAAGGATGAGATTTGCTTGGGAAACAACTTGCTGTATGCCGCAGTGGAAATTCAACTTGTCGTCAACTATAATACCAAGGTCCTTTAGTTTTGATCTATTTTCTAGTTGCTTCCTTGTTTTAGTGATAAGATTTGAAATTGAGCGTGTAGCCATGCCGTTATGTTGTTGGTGCGAAGATCCAAAAAACAGCATTTGGTTTAACTGGGTCACCGGGGGTCTCGACACGCAGACGGGGTCTCGACGCGCAGACGGGGTGCCGACGCGTAGACGGGGGTCTCGACGCGCGGACGGGGTGCCGACGTGCAGACGGGGCGCCCACGCGCAGACGGAGTGCCCGCGCGCAGACCGGGTACCGAGTCAGAGCACGCGCGAGAGGAAGTCCTTCGTGCGCGGGTGCTGCGGGTTGCTGAGAACCTCGCGCGGGTCGCCCTCTTCGACGATGTGTCCCCCGTCCATGAAGACGAGTCGAGACCCGACCTCGCGCGCGAAGCCCATCTCATGAATTATTAGTTGAATTTTCCTCAACTACCCAAACCTACCGCAGCAACTGACACTCATGCGACAATTATTGTCTCTAAATTGCCTTCAGAGCTGTCTGATCCGATTAAACCCAAAACTGTTCTTGATCGATTAGCTGGGCATGAATTAGTTTGTAGCGTGAAACCTGTTAATGACAGATGGTATGTCAATATTGATAAATCTGCAACTGAAGATTTTTGTACATTAGTTCAGAACTTTATTCCTGGTGCAACAATTAAAGCACAATCCAAGCTCTTTTTTGAAATTCTCATAGGTTTCTCGGTGCCGGAGTTTGACCGATATAGAGTGTCCGTTGTTGCCCTGTCCAAGCAAATGCAAAGCAGACCGGCTGAACAGCCGGTCAACGTGGCGAGACGTCCCTGGTGGTTGCTGGGCCTGGCTGCCCTCGTCTTCGCGCTGTAAACACCCCAGGTAGGCGCAGACCATGCGTCCTTTCAAGCTGGCCGACCCCCGCAACCGTTTCCTGCGGGAATCCATTCTGCTGTCAGCGGCTGCGGTGGTGTTTATTCTGTTCAGCCAGATCTGGGGATGGTTCACACCACTGGATCGTCTGGTCAGATCATATTCACTGCATAAAATTAAATTTAGTGTAAAAGCCCCCCCCAGTACTTGGACAGTGTGTTATCTCGGAAGAATGTTTTGACTAAAAATGCAATCAATGACAGCTGGTTTTAATCTTAGACTTGATGCCGATAGTAAAAATTGCCTGACTACAATCTTATAGCCAAGCTTATTTAAACGTGATTACTCTTTTTCATAACTCATATCAGTGATTGGATCTGTCCGTAATTGAGATACTTCAATTTTACGATCCTTTGTCCAAGATTGAGCAGTAGCCTATTTTCCAAGGATTATCAATTAAATAGCTTAGAAGTGCGTTTATATTTGGGAGGTAGATAATTTGTATATTAGGGTAGCCTATAGGCTAGCTTAGGTCTATAGCATTAAGCAGTAGGCATAGGCTATCTTTCTGAGGGACATGTTAAATCTTTCTTTCATTCCATTTATTTGGCTTACTAGCCTAACTGAGCCAGGACAAATACTAAAGAAAGCAAGTAACTTCATGAAAAAATGACAATCCACCCTAGGCTAGCATAGTTTACAGGTGAATAGGATAAGGATTTGCAAGAAAACATAGGCCACTTTCTAAAATGAGGCAAATTTTCTCAGGCTCGTAACTTTTGATGGGTATAATTGATCTTGATGAAACTTATATATTCAAAATCAGCATTAAAATGCGATTCTTTGATTTAAGTATTAGTATAAAAATTCCATTTTTTAGGATTTCGGTTACTATTGAGACGGGTCGCTCCTTACTACAGTTCGTTACCACGAACTGTTTAATAATCGACTCCATCTCCAACTCCATGCATTTTCCATATGCCGACTCTAATTCCGACTCCATTCATGTGAAATTTAAGAAAAACCTTGGTTCCACGACGCCCTAAAGGTCTTAGAATCTTAATGAAAATCACACTGTCAAATTTTGCGTATCATAGAACGCTACTGTAAAGGTTTCGAACCTCCTATTTGCAAAATTTGGCATTTTGTATTTTTTTTTTTTTTGCCAGAAGGAAAGTTTAGGAAGGGAGGAAAGTTGCTTTCTCTTTGCTGACTCAATTTTACGCGTCAAGAGTTCAAGGGTAATTGTCCGTGGTAAATTTTCACCATGATTGAACTGTCTTGAGGATATATTCATGAGGAGGAGGGATTTTTCCGTGGAGGTGGAGCCAGATTAAGTGATCACGACAAGCGAGCATGACACGCCGCCTGCGGATTTGCGCGGGCTGATCAGCATGCCCAACGGAATGATGGTCGGCCACACCAACCGCGAAATCCACTTCTGTGAACCATACCAGCCGCACACGTGGCCCTCAAAATACTCGCTGACAGTGGATTATGACATCATTGGCTTGGCGGCATTTGGCTCCAACATCGCAGTGATGACCACCGGGACGCCCTATCGCGGCCAGGGGCATGCACCCGATAGCTTTGTCATCGAGAAGATCGAGGAAAACCTGCCCTGCCTTTCCCATTTATTAGATCTTGGCGCAGATTTTTAAATTGCGCCCAGTTTTTTTCTTTATACATTTATTAAATGTTGGCGCAGGTTTTTAAACTGCGCCCAGTTTTTTCTTTATACGTTTATTAAATGTTGGCGCAGATTTTTAAATTGCGCCCAGTTTTTTTCTTTATACATTTATTTAATGTTGGTGCAGATTTTTAAATTGCGCCCAGTTTTTTTCTTTATACATTTATTAGATCTTGGCGCAGATTTTTAAATTGCGCCCAGTTTTTTTCTTTATACATTTATTAAATGTTGGCGCAGCTTTAACAACTTGTTCATGTGCATCTAATCTGATACCTAAAAATAACTGTTATGTTATAATAACAAAGGTATTCTCACAGCCAGGGACGGTAAACCCGTCACGTAAACGCGGTACATTTTTTTAAGAAAACGTTTTCTTTCAATAACTTAATGTATACCTGCAGTGGCATATCAGTTAATGTAGAAAACATTTTATCATAAAATATCCCACGACCAAAGCTGTTGGCTGTCACTGATTTCTGATTTCTTACTCGAGAAACCAATCAGTTGATAAAGGGTCAGATGGCAAATGCGTAGTTTCTCCCAGCAGAAAAAAAAATAAAGAAGTGAACTCGTAAGAGAAAAACCTGATCAAAGCAAGATTCGAGTAGAATATACTACTTGTTCGAACATGAGGAGTATACAACAAGTTGCAGACAGTTCAAAATACCATGTAGTAGGCCAAAAATCCACCATGATAATTAAATATACGGCCTGTTTTGAACATACGAGAAAAAAAAACTGAATATTGAGTGAGATTATTAGTCTATATGAAAATCGATTTTTGTCTATTTTTTCATTCCCTTTTTTCTTTTTTAACAGGAAGGCTTAGGGGAGGGGACAACCCATTTGATATACAGGGTAATTTCTGTTCGTTTTAAGTTTTAATGTCGCTCCGTACTTTCAGTAAAAAAAAACTAGTTATTTTTATTTAATTCCTTTAAAGATTATGAGGCTACAAGGCAAATCTTTCGGCTCCGATACTAGTCTGATGCACTTTGCCAAGTGTTAGACAGTTATGAGTTCAAAGATGCACTATTTGGACTTTGAGCACTCCTCCTTGACAAACAGATTTCCTCACCTTCCTCCTAATATTGTTTGAAAAGATTTTTTGAAACATATTGAACCCCGGCCATGCCGAATTGCCATGGCGCGTCCTGGTCGGCCCCAGCCTTTCCGAGGGGGACCTGCGGTCCTTGGTGGAGTGCGCGCCGCCCGGTGTGACCGTGGCCCGCCCGGACCGACCGTTTCGAGCGCTGCTCGCCGATGCCCAGCTCTCGATCAGCCAGGGCGGCTACAATACCCTGGTCGAGGTCCTCCAGGCCGGTATTCCCGCGGTCGTCGTGCCCTTTGCCGAACCCGGCGAGACCGAGCAGACCCAGCGCGCGAGCGCCTTGGCCGAGCGCGGACTGGTGATTCTGGTGGGTTGGCCCCCAGCCCCCCATTTCACTTCCTGGCTGAAGGGCCAAGAAACGGAGATCAGCACCGCCGGTAGGGACTGTAAAGTCTAATGCTGCTTCCTTTACCTTTTTTTAAGGTAATTGAAGTTGGATTTTGGTTTTTGGGAAGCTAAAGCACTTTTTATCTCTAAAAATTTTTCACTTTTATCATTTTAATCACTTTTATCATTTTTATCACTTTTTATCTTTTTGTCTCTTTTAAGACGCAGAGTTTTTGTCTTCAATTTAGAAAAAAATATCTTTCAAGTAATTAAAGAAATAACAAAATAATTCTCTTAAAAAAATAAAAAAATAAGGATTTTTCAAATATTTCGATGATCAAATCAAGGCATTTTTCACACTAATTTTCCAATTCAATTCTTTTATAACAAACTTTAACCTATCTTAAAATCAACCTTCCGCATTTTCCATTAAAATAAAATAAAACAACAAAGATTTTAACTGACTGCAAACTGAAGAAAATGTAAAAGAAAATTTAATTTATTGATACCCTTTGTGAAAACCTCTCAACTTCATTGGCTTCCTTCTCTCCCTAGGCATACTATGTCTAGAAGTTGGCTGGGCATTTGTGATTCCTTGAGTAGTTTGGCGCTCCACAGAAGTAGCAATCCTGGTTGTTGTGATTTCGCTTCAGAGCATCTATTTCTTATTTCACCACTGGTGTTGGATGTTGTTTGGCTCCTGATATCTGTGCTTGGGTTACCTGCACTGATTCAATAGTACAGTAAATGTCTATGGCTCTGGCCAAAGAGTCAATGTTCTGCCCTCACTCAATGTGACAATGTCCTCACAATGTTCTGCCCAAAAACAGTCTATCTTGAATCATGTTGTCACTGCTGCTGCCAAATTAACTATCTGGACTGTACATAATTTTCGGAGATTATTTTCAAATAATACTTCAATTAAAAGGTGCAAGTATTTTTGAACGATACAAATTGACACAGAACAATCAAAGGGATCTTTTCCTACTTCTTATAAATTTTGACTGAAACTCACTTCAACCACAATTCCTGTTGAGTTCTTCATGATGAATGGAAATATTTAAAGTTTCATGGGATTTGCCATTTTAACTATTGGGGTTGTCAGTTTCGGATACTGGACAGGCTTTAGGAGGCCATTCCTCCAATTCAAATTAGGGTTCACTCGGGTGGCATTCATAGCAATGTTCCACCAACAATGGACGAATCTTATTTTCGAAATAAGCAATTTCACTGCCGCTCAGTTTACGCGGCTTGCCATCGTCCGCCTGAATCGCAGAAAGACTCAACAACAATCCAATGGTGGAGAGAATCAATGAGTCGCGAAGCACGGCTCGATGCTTGTTTGCTCGATGCTTGAAGAACATCAGTTCAAGACGATTCGATGACAGTTGTCGACAGTAAAGTTTCGCGATACCGAACGAAGCGCTGCCGTCAATGCAACAAGTCAGCGCTCCAGTATCAATCTTCCATTATTTTAATTTTGGTTTCCCGACGTATCTTCCTATTCTTCCAAACTTTTTTTAACTGTTAAAAAACACTCTGAGCCTTAGCCATTCTACTTTTAACATCTTCACTGCTCTCACCATCTTTACTAATAATACTACCAAGGTAAGTGGAGTCGCCCACCTGATCAATCTTTTTGTTACCCAACGTCACCTTTTCATCTTCACTTATTCCTAGCCTTAGTGACTTAGTCTTCTTAGCATTAATTTTCAAACATATTCTAGCACTCCGAACTCGCAAAACCTCTAAAAATTACCAAATTAACACTCCCCCCCCCAGCTCCTCGAAAGAGAACAGATCCGTTCCAATTATGTCAATTACGTATCTAGAACTTGTGCTTATTCTTCCCCTCAAGTTTCATCCCGATCTCTCCAGTCTAAGCATTTTCCAAGATTTCTGTTTCTCTCCTCCAACCCCCTATGTCCCCAGATCCAATTCGAGTCAAAAATGGAGCATCTGAGACACAATATCCTTCTATATATAAAATTTCAATAAGATCTGGTCACTTATTCGTAAGATAAAAATACCCCAATTTTCACGTTTTCCAAGAATGGACAAATTTGAAGACCTGGTTTCGGGCTTGGCCCAAGAACATCAAAAACCCATGTATTCCCGTGGTCAAAACCCAACGGTTACCGATTTGGAACAAAAACTGGCGCTGCTTGAAAAAGGTGAAGCCTGTAAATGTTTTTCGTCGGGGATGGCCGCCATAAGCTCCGTGTTCCTGGCCTTTCTCAAAGCAGGCGACCACATTCTCTTCATCAATCATATCTACGGGCCAACCCTGCAACTGGCTGAACATTTAAAGCGCTTCGACATCGAGTCAACCCTTTTGGCGCCCGACAATTAGAGAAATGGTATCTAATGTACCTCTTAAAATTTAAAAGTTCTCTCATTGCTAAAGAAATTAGGGTTTATCCTTTGCTCCTTTCTAAGTGATGACGCTTGAAACTGGCCTACGGCAAAAAAGTCAACTTTTGAACTAAGACATATAGATTTCCCTTTTCGACGATAGTCGATAGCTCTTGACGAGCTTATAAAAATATATATCATCCATTTTTTGGTAAAAGAAAAATTCCTTTATGAGATATATCAGTTTGAAAGTTTAAAGGGGTTGACAACTTCAATAGTAAGGTACGCGCTGGGAAACAGCACGCATGTGAAGCAGTACACACAGTCCTTGCTGACATTATACTCAAGGTGCCTGTATTTTTTGTACCAACCAGCGTTCGTTCTCTTTTCGTGTTTGTTGCTCATTGATGTGTTTTTCTTACCCTCAAAAGCAGCAAGATATGGCTGGTTATACAATGCTTATGTTAAGCAATTAACATTTCTGATGCTCATCAAGTGGGAATGGTTGCTGTCCAGGGTTTTGATTGACATGATAATCAGGAGGCAGGTTTTCAAAAATTAAATCTTTTGTGTTTCAACTTTGATTATATAGTACTCCTGAAACTCCATAAGACTTGCAGTTCTTTTTGGACTTGAAGAAACGTAATTAACAACCATCCTCACAAATTCCTCGACATTCTTTGGAATCTCGGCTGAAGCGGCAGCAGCACATAGATGGGCCGAATGGCAAATACATTTCAAAAGCACTAAGTTCTTAGAGTCCTTTGAGTGCTTGAGCTTTTGATAAACGGAATTGTTAGCCCCAGCCATCACAGACGCACCGTCACAGGCCAGACCATCAATCTGGTTCAAAGATAGATTTTTGCCAACGAAAAACTCTCTCAAGAGCGAAAAGCTAGATTGATTATATCCTCATGTCCAACAGTTGGAAATCGATGGCTACGAATAGTAGATCGTACATTGGAGCACATACTTGCTCAAAACATGGGTCAGATCATCTTCTAGTCAAGTTAGATCTAAAGTTGTGACTAGCAACACGCGCCAAGAGTAAACCTCCACAGAGATTTGATACTAATTGCTTCGATGATCCTAACATACGATAGGCATTCCGCTTAAAGATGTCTAATCGCTTTAAGCTCTCGAAGTGCAAGCGACCGACGAGTAAACCCAAAGTTTGGATTAAGTATTACTAATGTTAATTATCGTAAGCATTACTATCGTTAAGTAACATTAAGTATTACTTAACTAATGCCAAGTAATTTGTTGAAGTAAAAAGGTTAAGGTGGGAGAGGCGTGCCTCAGATCAGGCCACTGTATATACTTTTATATATTTATAGATATCATTTACAATTTGCTTCAACACTCTTTTCAGATTTTCTACCCGTTATGGCTGGTTTAATTTTCAGGATAGAGGCACTTTTATGCTTTTTCACAATAAGGACGTGGCTACTAGTACCGACTTTGATGGGTTATTACATATCGTTTTTATGTCTATAATTTCCTTCACAAGCAAGGCACGAACACCTCTACCATATTCCATGACCAAACTACAACCAATTTGACCTATCTAGTTATAGTGCGAATATCATTATAAAAAAGCACTAAGTCTTATTTTCTTTTTCAATGATTTCTTTTTCATTTAGAAAATTATATTCACTGTACACCTCCTTTCTTATTCTTCAATGATTCCATTTCTGTCCTATTTGCAGATGTAGAGGGTGTATTCATTTCCGCTTTTGAAAGTCTTAAAACAAGAGAATCTAATCCTGACTGTTTTGAATTTGAATGTTGCTGCTTATTTTCAGTCGAAAAAACTTGTTTCTTTATTTAATATCGTTCAAATAAGGTGACCACTTGCATCAATTGGCAGAAATTTTGTCCCTGAACGAACACTCAGAAGACAGGTTTAAATCTTGGCCCTATCAGTTATTTTCGAAGATGTACAACAACCGATTGTTAATGAGAATAATTTAACTTCGGTGTGGAATACACCCTGCTATTGTCTACGAAAACTGTCACTCGTTAACATACACGAATGTCGGAAGACATTTGAAGAGGGGCCAAAAAAGGTTAATTCTGAAAAATTTTAAAAATGACGTATTTTTAACTTGCGAAGGAGTGATCGGATCTTCATGAGACTTCATATTTAGTAGGATCTCGTTCCTCAGATGTCCTATTTAAATCCAAACCGGATCCAGTGTCATTGGAGCGGCAGTTGGGGGGACGGAAATCTTAGAAAATACTTAAAGCGGAGAGATCAGGATGAAACTGGGTGGAAAGAATAAAAACAAGTCCAAGATACGTGACTGACATAATCGAACCGGATCCGCTCTCTTTGGTGGAGTTAGGAGGAAATAATTCGGACATGGTGGAAAATATTTCAAAATGAGTTAATTTGAATTTTTTACATATTATGAAATAAAAATTGTCTTTTCAACATGTCCCCTTATCAGTAGCCCAAATCCTAGGCTAATTAATCCCAAGTAACAAGAAATTTAAATACAATTATATAGCCTTGAGTTTCACCTGGTTTAATAAAGTACTTTAATGCAAGTGGTGAGCTAACAATAATATTTAAAAATACTGCTGAATTACAAATCAAATAAGCAAATCTTGGTAAGTGTCGGTATTTTTTTAATACTGACCAATAAATTAGCTGACCCCCCCCCCCCCACCCAAAAGAAAAAAGTATGTGTTTCTCAACTGTTAGACAACTTGAGCGTTTAAAACTCGTGAGGATTTTTTTATTTAAAAAATGGTTAAACGTTGTTTTCTTTTCAGGTAAATCTGCCTTCTGTTTAGGTTCCATGCTAATTCGTCCCTATTTATTTTATAAATAAACGCTAATTTATTTATATATTATATGCTAATTCGTCCATATGCGTCATTTTGATGTGAATATTTATGAATTGCTATTTGAAATTGATAGTCCAAGCCCGACAAGTCAAGTTTTATGTTTGATTCATAATTTTAAATAAAAATTCTTTTATGGAATTCTACAGCATTTTCACAGACAGATTTGGTACAAAACGAACTAAATTTTCACTCCCCATGAAAACAAGGTCTAGTCCTGACTTGGTGCAGTACGTTCTAACTCTCGAATTAGTGCCAGAAAGGGCTATAATCTGATTGTGAATGTTAAAAGTAAAGTCGAATTTCATGTAAACTGTAAATTGCAGCCCGATATTTCAGCTATTAAGCAAAAAAAAAAGTTATAAAATGTTATAAAAAAGAATGACGAATTCGAGATATCCCAGTCTGTAATTGCTCTTTGGGTGTCCCGGTCGTCATTTATATTCCCTGTGTCCCGGTTTATAGTTTTCTTTTTCTCCTTTATTTTTCAGTTTTTCCTTTTTTTTAGTTTTTTTTTCTTTTTCAGTTTTTATTTTTTTTAGTTTTTTTTTATTAGTTTTTAGTTTTTATTTTTAGTTTTTTTGTAGTTTTTACCTTTTTTTAGTTTTTTTTAGTTTTTTTTCTTTTTTAGTTTTTTACCTTTTTTTATTTTTTTAGTTTTTTAGTTTTTTTTAGTTTTTTTAGTATTTTCTTTTCTAGTTTTTGATATAGATATGACGGATTATGACGAGGTTCGAACCTGTTGCTCTGGTGCAGATATATGCAGCAAATGTTGGAAGTTTATGGTTGTAGCTACCAAAGTACTGGATATTGCCCTCAGAAGTAAGTAAGTTTTGTTTTCATCAAAATCAAGGGCAAAACGAATTCCTTTTAAATATAATTTCTTCAATTTAAAATAATTTAAGAAAGAACAAAAAATAGATAATAGTGTGTTACTTTCACTGTCTTTATTAAAAATTTTAACCGTTTATTTTTTCAGTTAATTAATCCACTAATTCAGATTGTGGTGTTGTGCTAGCGTAGATGCATGTCGGGTTTGTTCCAAATGTCACTGGTACACACTGGTAGCTCTAGGTATATTTCCAATTGCAAATTGGTTGCTATCGTACTATTTCTTTAGAAAGAAAGGGTATTTACAGGTCCCTTCATCCAACTTCGGATAAATTTATCAAACAATTAGGTGGATGTAAGGAAGGATGTAAACAGAGAGCAGTTAGACAGACGTGATAAGACTTGTATTTTGAATTCGATCTATTTGTCAAGGTAACTCGCTAAAACGGATGATATTTTCCAATGTGTTTTGTTCTTTAGCTAATCAAAGCAGGAAGCATGCTTAGGTTTTGTCGAGTACCTAGACAAAATGTTTGCATTTAGAGGAAAAGCTCCTCAGAAGGGGTTGACTGGATGTACCACTCATCCTCCCCCTGAACTGAAAGCATCTGGCTTTAAAATATCATTAAAAAAATGAATGATATCATGTATAGATCATTGGAGAAAAAAGTCTCTTAGGAGGAGGTAGCAGCTGTAATAGTCAACCCACCTCCTGAACTGAAACATCAGGCTGACAAATAAGAACTTCAAAAGTCAATGTTCTATGCTCCTGGATTTATCCTCTTCAAAAAGCTTCCAGGTTAGATATGTTTAGAAATTTAATAAGAACGGTGTCGTAAGTACTTCATTTTGAGATAGCTATTCTGTTCAGCATGGTCGAAAGATCTGATAAATATGTCCTTAAGGATGACTTGATCCCCCATTGCCCCGAGGGAAGGGATGTAACTATTCGGAAGTATAAGGAATTTTTGGGGGGAGGGGGTATGATGGTGGGGGCTCTTACGTGGGAGAATATTTCCACAGAAGAGTTTTTGTGGGGGAAGGAAATTTTCAAAACTGAAATGGCAGGAGTTATGTTGCAGTACGCAACGCACGGAGTGCTAAGTATCCATTCTGCGTTGTTCAACTTCATTAATCAGGAAGCCCTTTTAAATTCAGAGTTGGAGCAGAGACAGTTTTGGTTGGCATTTGAGAATTTTATTGCCAAGTACCAACCTAGAAACCAGCAATTGCTTGAAAAGCGTGATCAAATACAGGCCAAAATCGATGCCTATCACAAAGAACATAAACACCACGATCACAGTCACTACAAAGCTTTCTTAAAGGAAATCGGCTATTTGGTGGATCAACCGAGGTGACTGACTAGATAAATATGAAAGAAACTAAGAAAAAGCAGTCCCTCCATTTTAACCGGCTGTGCCAAGTTTGCTGCCATCAATTACAGCAATAATTGCATAGGGAAAAGACGTGATCTTGTCCAAGATAGTGGTAGAGGCTGATTAAATTCATTGAGTTTGAATTATTTGCTCCATTAACTTGGTCATTAAGATAAACTAAATAGAGTATTATCCAAAGACAGATCCTTGCAGAACGCCAAAGACCACTTTGGAAGGATTACGAAAAAATTCAGATCCACCGAGCGACGTCATGATAAAAATGATAACTTTACAATTCATTTTTAATAAAAAAGTACATTTTTTTTTTCTTAAAAGAAAAAATAACGTATACATATATGCAACAGACGAGTCCAGAAAATACTCTAAATAAATACTCTTATCCCACTAGTTCTTACATTTATAAATTGGTGATTTAGCATTAAAACCCATTGGAATCCTTGCATAATTCACTAATCATTTCAAAATGTTGTTACCTAAAAATTACCTTGGATTATCATGCCATGGACAGAATAATTTTATAATTGCTGTTCGGTAAGATATAATAATTTGGATGCTTAACTGCTTATGATGTGTGTGATAAGAAAGAGGCAGCCAGTTTCACTAAGAAAAAGTCAATGTTGGACTCAGTGACAGGTTCTTCAATAATGTTTCGATTGTTTCTCCTTGCTTTTATCTATACTTTTGCATATTTGCATAAGTAAACATTTCCTATTACGCAACAACCAAAGAAATCATTTGCATAAGTAAACAAGCCCGTATTATGTTACAAGCTCTGCATCTTGAAGAACTTTTTTTTTAAAAAGTGCTTGGATCGGGATTCGAAGAAATAGGGGCCTCTTGACCTAGTTCATTTTAGTTCATTATTGACGCAATTCTTGAGGACGCCTGCTAGTTTGCTTTGACTAGTGATAGAATATAGTTTATCATCATGGATGTACAAATTAACGAGAAGTGTGCGTGTTTTCTGTGCAACAGGAAAACTATGGGAAAAATTGGAGGAACTGGTCATATAGTGGAGATAGATGAATCCTTGTTCACAAAATGGAAAAATAATGAAGGAAAGAATCTTACCGCAACAGTGGGTGTTTGGTGGAGTTTGCCGGGAAACCGGTGACAGATTTCTATTGGAAGAAAAAAACTAATTTTAATTTTAAAATGTAAACATAAATGATGAAAATAGTGAAACTTGATACATTCTGACTAGTGAGGTAGAAAATCATAGACTTCGAGTTCTAGAGTCTGGAATTGGATGCTTGGCTGTAACTTGTTTAGCCAAGCACCTAATTTTACTTGTAACGATAGTTACATAGACATTGATTTTTAGCCAGACATATGTCTAGACATGGGATTCTAGCCAGACGCGCATGGGAACGCCACTTAAGACCATCTGCACATTGCTTACTCACGTAAATTTTAATCTGTAAATGATCAGAATAATCTTAGGAAGGGAAAGTCAAAAATTCATAATCCCTCTTTTGAATGTCCTAGCACTATCTCAAAAAAGAAAGTTAATTGTCAATAGACAAATGTGAGGTCCAAAATAATTTGAAAAATGACTTTTTTAGTTTCATCGTAAAAACCAAAATTATTATTTACATCCACAGAATAAGCTTTGACATTTCCTTGCTTCCCTTCTCTTTGTTGAACTTCGTTGCAAAGGAGCTGTAAATAATTATAAATTTAAGAATGGTAAACATACCCGACTTGGACGCCTTTCTTTCATGTTTGTTACACATAGTGATAGAAGATAGTGTCTGAACATGGATTTTGAAATGAAGATTTGGGATTTGCCAAAGACTGAAAACGAAGCAAAATTTTGTCGACAAAGAAACCGGTGCCTCTACCCAAAAGGTAGAGAGAATGTGGGGTCCCTTAAAGTGGCGTAATAAACGGTACCGAGGTGCATCCCACCATCATTTACAATCATACATAGTAGAGTATATGTGGTGGGCGGCAGTAAAGGCAGAAGGAAGACTTCTTTTGAACGCGATTCTTAACATTTTTGCGTTCTGGGTACATTAATCTCCGCCTTTTTCGTTGCCTCTGACCTTGTCCTTTTTACTCCATGATGTACGCACCAACGGAAAGGTTAGACCCTATTCGAAAGGATGCTAGGGTTTTGTTACCCAGTAGTAGGACGGCAACACCAGTTGCTGTTGGCTTAAGCTACAACATGAGTGCGCCCATAGGATATGTGTATGTGATAGAGACAGAGACCTAGGTCATCTTTGATATCGTCTCAGTATTACAAGCCGACGGGGCTATCATATTCTTCTCTGCATATGATGGGCAGGAGGCTATCGGAGAGACAGCTAATGTCATCCGTTTTTCGGTAGAAAAATTCCTTCATGAGATATACCAGTTTGAAAGTTTAAAGTGGTCGACAACTTCAGTAGTAAGGTATAGACTGAAACCAAAAATAGGCCGATACCAATTATGAGATATATAGGGGAATTCTAATCAACAGTCGGCTGTTAGCTCATAATCATTTTTGGCAGTGAGAGGTTCGCGGCTTTTGCTAGTTGGTGTACCTATTATTTGTTTCTGGTGTATTTGATGGTAAAGCCATTTTGGTTCCAGTGATAAGACATGTAGGGGACTTGTAAGTAATTATTTAACTTTAATTTTATTTTTTATTTTTATCTTATTATTAATCTTCTAATTTTTATACATATATATGAGAATCTGTATAATCTTTTGAATAGACGAGATCATACAATCCGTCAGGAACGGTAATAAATTGAAATGCTACATAATGTATTCTGTGTATGGCCAAATTTAACTTTTTCTTGAAATACATTTTAGATTAGCTTTGAAATGGGAGTGATACGACTCTCCTTTGGTGCATAAAAAACATAAGTTCAAGCTGCGGCAATTTGGATTGGCTAACGATGCAACACTGAACTTAGTCGCGCAGATCGTGAACGACATTGCCGCCCGCTGCAACCTGGGTATTCTTCGTGTTGATGCCTCCAAACATCACCACGAGCCCGGTATTGGCCGCTATGAGCGGCCATGACGGCGTGTGCCTGTTGATTGCATCCGTCAGCGAATAACCCAGCACGGCGGGTATGATCACATGCACGGCGCCGCAGCTGTAGCTGCCGGTGTGCCCGACATAGCCGCCAATGGTGTTGAGGAAACGATGCACCTGGCTTTGGGCGTGGTGAAAACGACCGGCGCTTGCCCAGCCATAGGAGCCTGTCCTGGTCGTCATTTATATTCCTGTCGTCATTTGTGTCCCGGTGCTCTGTTGATGGTGATTGCTAATCAAACATTTCTTGTGTCCCGGTCGCTTTCTTTTTGAGTGTCCCGGTCGCCATTTATATTCCCTATGTCCCGGTGTCCCGGTCGTCATTTGTGTCCCGATGTCCCGTTCTGTAATTTCGTCAGTCGACAAACATGACGTCAGTCGACACACAAACATGACGTCACTCGGCACACAGACAACTTATTTTTATATATATATAGACTAGTTGGTGGGGGTGCTTCGCCCCCCTTTTACTCCCTACCTTTGCCATTTAATGGACGAATAATCGGTTTGGAGTCAAAAGAATTCCAGCATTCTTTTATCAGACGTATTGTTGCCCTCTCCTCATTGTTGATGTACGCTATGTTTTTTAATATGTAGTTTGCAAATAAATTAGTCACCTAGTCAGTACTGAATTAATGCAGTTCTTGGTACCACACTGTTGCGACACTTTTTAGACAAACTCATATTGAACTAAAAACATGCACAACGTCAAGCTTAATAATTTCAATTACATTACAAGCTTAAGGTTTTAAAATTGAGAATACGCTCATTATTTCAAAACTGCGAAAAGCATCCACTTTTTACGCTTTTGATCTTTTCGTTCCTTAATATTCAGAATCACTCATATGTTTATAAGTTGAGTTCGTCGTCCTTACATTTTAAATATGTCTTCATCCGATCTGCCGTCAAATCCAAGATATAAGTACGAGCATCAGAAATATATACAAATATATATATATTTATATAAATGTAAATATATATCTATGTATATATATATAAAGCGTAGAACAATATGCTGTATACGGCTTTCGTTACCAGAGTGCTCAATCCAAAATTGTCTTGGAATTGATATTCTGCGAGAAGGATGGAAGTTTCCAGAGTGAACTTTTAAAGGGAATTTTTCAGGGGAAGAGTCTGCCAGAATTCGCATACGAAACTCATTTTATTTGTCTTACTTTCTCGTTGGCAATTCCGTTGGACATTCTCCATGGGGGAGTTATTACCAGGTGAAATTCTCCACGAGAAAATTGTCTACAGGAGAAACTTTTCATTAGGGGTAGAGTAGATTATCGGGAAATATTTTCCACACAGGGGGGATTCGCCTTTGACCTCAAAAAGGATCAGAAATTTAATGTCGAAGTTTCAGTCACAAGTATTCGCAGTGATTGGCGTAAGTAGTCGCAGTCAGAAGTATTGCAGTTATAATTGCAATTACAAGTAACACCAGTCAAAATTAGTCGCAGTCACAATAGTAGGTAATTTCAGTCACAGTTGCAAGTAGTCACAGTCTTAAGCAGTCGCAGCCGCAAGCAGTCGCGGTTACTGTCGTAGTTGATATACTGGTACCCCAAGCCGTTTCTGTGATATTGCTTCTGCGCCCGTTAGACAACCTGCATGCATATAGTGTGTTTTGATCTAGTTCAACATTCTAGAACGGTATGCCGCTGAACTATCATCATTTGCGTTATTTCTGGGCCGTTGCACACGACGGGAATCTGACCCGGACCGCGCAGCAGCTGAACCTGTCGCAATCTGCCCTGTCCGTTCAGATCAAACAGCTGGAAGAGCGTCTTGGCCATGCGCTGTTCGAACGCCGTGGCCGGCAGTTGCACCTCACCGAAGCAGGCCGGATCGCCTTGGACCACGCAGACGCGATTTTTGCTGCCGGCCAGGAGCTTGTCGCCACACTGCAAGAGGCAGGCCGCACCCGTCAGGCCTTGCGCGTGTTTTTTTCTTTTCTTCTACTGACCGAAGACCTGTTGCTTTGTTTTTCTTCTCGATATTTTTCTCTCTTGTTTGTTATGGCAGGCCAGTTTGGCATTAGATCTTCTAATTTTGCACTTTATTTATTTTTTCAATTAATTTCGATCCTTTATTATATGTATAAAACGTGGCCTTCTTTACGTCAAGTATAGTTAAGTCACAGGTGGTGTTTGTATAGCCTAATACAAATTTGATGATGATCGTGGCAAACTAAGAGTCACTAGACATGTTGACATTTTTCCCAATGGGGCCAAGTTCATATTTTCACCGTTATTATGCGCTTGTACTTGATTATATAATTAAATATCAATATTAGAGTTTTGTGATTAGGTTCTTACTTTTAAAAAATCTTACTGTCCCCATTTCAGCTTTTGCCGGGTGAAAACAGTAAGAATATGTTGTAAGATGGTGTGTATGTAAATATATATATATATATATATATTTATTTATCACGGAGTGGAGCATTACCACAATAGCTTGCTTTCTTTTTTCACTAATGGATGCTGAGGGGATTCGAACCCACGACCCATTGGTTTGAAAACCAACACCTTAACAAAAGTTAGGACTCAACAACATATCTATATATATATAAATAAGTTGTTTGTCTGTTGACTGACGTCATGTTTGTGTGTCGACTAACGTCATGTTTGTCGACTGACGTCATTATAAGGACAGAGCTGTATGTCGTCATGAAGTTGTTACAGACCGGGACACCGGGACACAAATGACGCCGGGACACTGGGACACAGGGAATATAAATGACGACCGGCACACTCAAAGAGAAATTACAGACTGGGACACCGGGACACAAAAAACGACCAAGACACAGGGAATATAAATGACGACCGGGAGATCTTAATTTCCTTCTACTTGATTGGGTTTTTTTTCTTCTTTTTGAATTTATAAACTTGCATAAAATCAGTTCGCATTTGCACTTTGAACAAGATTCAAATTGTGTTCAAGAATTGTGGCTGATATTAAGGACCAATCGATATTATCAGGCTCATATGAGGGTCAGTGTCATTATTGGATACCGCGTGTCAACATCCTGCAAAATCTACCTATTTACCTTAGAAATTTAGCTTATATGTTCACATTTGTCTGCCTACTGGACAGTTTTGTCGAAACCTCTTTAATTCATCCTCCTCCTTTTTTTGCATCAAGTTATTATATAATTTATTTTTAATTTTTGTTAAAAATTTTTATTAATTTTTTAGTTTATATTAATAATATAAACAAGTTATAAGTTATTATAGAATTTGGCATCAAGTTATTATATAATCAAATTATCATAAATACCACCAGTTTTAGCGATATTTGGCTATCCATACTAACCAACAAAAAGGAAAAGTTAGAAATACAATTTTAGACTAAAATATAGGCAAGCAAATTAATGATAATTCATTTTGATTGTTGCATATTATTTTATGAGAACATTATTGAGCTTAATGCATTGCCGTAGATGTCACAATAAATCTTCAAGTCGTAATTTAGAAAGAGTTGGTCATTTTTCATATCGAAATTTACTTTATTTGAAGAAGAGTTATGGTTTTTGTTAGGCTTCGTTTTGATAGATTTCTTGGAATTTAATGTTAAGTTTTTCCTTTCAAAGAAATAGTTTCAAATTTTTTACCTTCAAACAAAACGTAAGCGAAGTTTAAGGATTATACTTGTTCTTACTTTGAGGATTGAAATAATCAAATAGTTCGTCATAACAAACTGTAATAAGGAGCGACCCTAGTAAAATAGCCTTGATATAATATTAAATTCCATTATGCAGGGGTAAAAGAATTATGATTCACTTACATGTGGTTACTTCAAAGGATTGTTGAGAGATTTAGTGCGAACCAGTCCAGACGCCACTTTTTCCGCATCAGGTCATTTTAACCACCAAGTTTGAATGAATCCAGGGAATAGATTTGATGGTTTGATTCTAAGGGAGTCCGAAAATACTCAAATACGGTGGGAAAAGGAATGGTAGTGTTTAATACGTTTTGTAGCTCGTGGAGAAATATTACAAAATTTTCCTTTGTGGTCATTAAGACCCCTTGACTTTTAGGAAGTTTTAAGGAGCGACATTAAAACTTAAAACGAAGAGAAATTGCTCCGTATATGAAAGGGGCTTTTTCTCCTCAACGCCCCGCTCTTTACGCTAAAGTTTTTTACTGTTTAAAAAATAGAGTTAAGAGAAAGAGTCAAACTTTAGCGTAAAGAGCGAGGAGTTGAGGAGGAAAAGCCCTTTCATATACGGAGTAATTTCTGTTCGTTTAAGTTTTACTATCGCCCCTTACTTTCATTTAAAAAAAACTTTGTTTTGTTTAATTTTCATTGGCCTTGAATAAAAATTAATTTTGGCTTAGAACTCAGCTCAAATTTAGGAAAATGACTTACTGAGGTTTGGGTAAATGGTTGCTTTTGCTCCTTCACTTTGTCATGAAAAAAATATGCATCCTCTCAATAGGTGCTTTCAGCCTTAATGATTTTATCCCTAAAGGGGACCATCTTACAGATACAAAAATCTTTTGTACATTATTAATTGTTCTAATGTTGCTCTGAAATCCAGTTTTATTTTTTGGTTAAAATTGATTTTGAAATTCATTTTTTTTTTCTCAGCATGCCTATTTTTGGTGTAACAAAATGTTTCATTTTCTTGTACATCTTTTCTTCCAATTCTATTTCGGTTTAGCAAATCCTCAAAATGTTCTGCCCGTCTAGCGAAATTCCCACTGAAATTTCGATAAAAATCAATCTCCAGGAAGAACTTTCTACCCCCTCCCCCTCCCTTCTGAGAAATTTCTTGGCAGCGCTCATCGTTATTTTCCTATCTCGTGATCAATGGCGTGAGTAAGCATAAGATTGTATTTTCTTTTTCTGTTACAAAGAAAAATATATTCGCAATAAGGGGGCAATTATCACCCTGCCTGCTCCTTTTAGGTTTTAATATAAATCTTCACTTTTCTTTGAAAAACTTCTTTTTTTAATTTTTTTTAAATGAATTCTTATTTTTTTTTTGTTCATATAGTTTTCCTGTTGATTAAAATTAAGAATTTCTGTAAAGCTCTTTCAGTTTTTTTTGCTTAAAAATTAAAATGTTTGATTGTAATTTAAATTTTGGACCAAATTTGAATATTCAGTAAAAATTTTTGATTCTCAATGGTCTTATGCAATAAACTAGTTATAATAGTTCTACTATAGAATAGCAGGTGGGTGGAAAGGGGTTAACGATTTTGGGTTTTTGTTTAGATGGAAGTCTACCATATGAATTTGCTTCGTCACTACACCCGTAAAGTTGATATGGAAGAACCACCAAAAATGGAAGACTTGCTGATCAAAGAAGAGGAGAAAGCTGCCAAAAACAAACAAAAAATGACGGAGGATCTGGATGATTTAGATGAACTGTCAACGAAGCCTAAAAAATGGACTCGAAAAAGGATTGCTGGCGCAGAATCAGATGGTCTCTATGAAAGGCAAGTCAAAATTTCTTAGTGTTTATTTCGTATCAAACAGTTCGTGGATGCTGCTTATCAGAGTGATAACAAATAATTACTTGGTTGATATATCTCATGCCAACGAAAATAATCCAAGGTCACCTTGGTGAGTTAGGCGTCACTGGCTCTTATAAATAAGGGCCGCTGATAAATACTTTTGATTGTCTCTCCTCTGTCGAAACCTAATTCACCAATGAATGTCCGAAATACCTTTTTTTTCTCCTTAGATTTAGGCGGGGTTGCCAGTCAACTTTTTCAACTTTACGCAAGATTTGATGGTGACATGTTGGGTTTTGTTTGGTTTTTAACCCATTTCTGAGATGAGACACTGACTCCCAGCGATAAACCGTCACATAAGCTGTATTTAAGTAATTAAAAGATTGATATAGATGAGTACAAAAGCTTGTGTCTATCACTTTAATATGGGTATAAAAAATATAAATATTTCTCCAAAATTCTTCTCAGTTACTACGTTAAGTTTGATCGTGCAAACTATATTTTATTCGTTGATACATCCCTCTTTCAAAACAGCGTCTCTGAAACTGCTATAGTAAGTGCAGAAAAACATTGGAAACTCTATTATTGGAAATATCTTCTCGACTATGAGATTCAGCCAAGTTCAAAATATTGCTTTTTTATTAAAATATAATACAATAATAAAACAATAATATACTTCATTTGTATGTCAACTTTTAAAATTAAACTAGCTTTATAATAGACAAATTCTTTGTGAAAATTACCATATAATTACATTGTAGTTATACTGTGTTCATTGTAATCATATAATTACATAATAAGAAAAATACTGTTAGTTTCAAAAAAACTAACCTTATCTCTAAAATGGAAAGAAAAAGAACTTGCAGATGTTATTTAAAATAAAATTGTATAAAATTGTTACTAACATCGAAAGTTGAAAACATTATTATACCATATAGGTTATAAAGGATCAGCCCTTCAATGAATTGGAGAGTTTTATACAAGAATCTGTTCCGAGGTAAAATTGAGCAACAATGTTGAAATACCGGCATAATATCGGTATTTCTTTTTGTTGTAATGGTAACTTGAACAAACATTGACTCATACTCATTGAAAACCTTTCCAACATCAAAATGGCCTTTTATAGTAATGTAGTAAAACATTATTATACCATATAGGTTATAAAGGATCAGCCCTTCAATGAATTGGAGAGTTTTATACAAGAATCTGTTCCGATTCTGAAACAGTGAAACATACAGGGAGTGAGCAAGAGCTATCAAATAAAAAAGAGTTTTCAGATAAACGAAAAAAAACTACAGAAAACGCGTTATTTTGGATCCCTTCCAATAAGGTGCAATATGAAAATACTGCGAAAGAATATCAAATAAAAAAGAGTTTTCAGATTAACTAAAAAAAAAAAAGAAAAACTAAAGAAAACGCGTTATACTGGATCCCTTTCAAAAAGGGGCAATATGAAAATACTGCGTAAGAATATCAAATAGAAAAAGGTTTTCAGATTAACTTAAAAACCAAGAAAGACATATTGTTCATTATAGTTCAAAAGTCTAACAACTGATCCTCTGGGGATTATACGACCCCTCTACAACCCTTGGTGAAAGGGCAAATGAAATTTGATTATTGTTTACTCATTGTATTAGTTACTGGGAAATTTAAAGACATTTTTCAGGGGAAGAAATATTTTCCATAGGGGAAATTTTCTGTTGAGGAGGGGGGTTTCCGGGGAACTTTTCAGTGAAAATGTTAAATGGGGGAATTTACCAGAATTCATGTATGAAATTCATTTTATTTTTCTTGCTTTCTTTTAGTGAAGAATAGTATGTCTTTGCCTTTCAACAGTGTTTCGACTGAATGCCGGTTTTTGACATTAAAGTAAATTCGGACGATTTTTGTTCGATTTATTTTATGATTTTTGCTAATTATGTAGAATAAATACGATTTATAGATTTGGCAAGTCACCCAGTGAAAAAACCTCTCACACAAAACTATAATGTAAAGAACGGAAAACAGCAAATTTTGACATAGAAACACTCGTAAAGTAATAAGCCAATAAGCTATTTCGATTTCACAGTCAAGGATGTCTCACATACTGACACAAAATTCACGTAACTTTGTCTTTGAAAACGACTTAATTCTCCACAGTTTCCAAGGAAGTGGCTGAAAGTTATGAACTTTGCCCATTATTCACATGTATAGTATTGGTTATTGGGAAGTATACAGACGTTTTTAGGGGGGATTTTTCCTGGTGGTCGGGGAGGGAGTTACGTGGAAGGATCTTCTATGGTGGAATTTTTCATGGCGGAAGAGAAGGGGGAGCCAGATTTCCCAGCATTATTTAGAAAACCATCAGAAATTAAATAAAAAAAAAAGTTTTCTCAACTGAAAGTATGGAGCAACATTGGTTTTTACCGTAAATCCTCTTTCATGTAGTAGGTTTGGTCTGGCTGTTCTAGCCACTTTCATACATTACCTCTCCCACCACTCATAGTCGTCACACTGACCTCTGCAGTAGGTTCTACATTCTCCCTAATGACCCTCATAGATGAGTTTTGCACAGTTGCCAACTGCAACCCAAATCAAAACTAAGTTCACATTACTTTTCACTATCTTACCAAAGAGAACTGTCTGAGTTGTCATCAACAGTCACTCTCTGAACCTTTTCAGTTTCATTTTCACCCTCAGTGTTGTCTTCTCACCACAGAACCATGTTGCTTCACCGAATAGTATGAAAAGCCATTGTATTGACCACTGGAGCATCGACAGGCTTACGACAAACGAAGAACACGCTATTGTACTCATACTGCAACATGGATGAAGGGTTTTGACAGTAAGTGGTCTTTACACCAAGCTCCTCTTTCTGAAATAAAAAAAAATAGTGTAAAAACCCAGGCTGTTTTAGTAGCTTTCTCAGATTAAAATTTTAATCACAAATTGATAAAATATTAACACATTGGTCTCAACTGTATTCTCGTTTTTCTTTTATTTGAAATAGAAATTACCTTAAATTGCAGCTTGGAGCAACCTAAAGATTTTTTCTTGTAGAAACTCCAGAGTTGATAATACACAACACATAGTTGAATATGTACACTTGACTAATGGTTTGATGTTGCTGATTCAAGTGCTTCCCAGTTATACTTCTGTTCTTTTGTTGACCATTTGTTGTCAAGATGGTTCAAACTGTTTGTGGTTTGGGCAGCAACAGTATCTGGCAGTAATTTGTTCCAGAGATTGGCAACATGGTTGGTAAGAAAATGGGTACATTGCTGCTTTGAAGAGAAATGCCATGGACATCACGTGTTGAATCTCTTGCAAGAATCGGAATGATATCTCTGTGAGAATCTTAATGAACTCTTATAAGAATCTGACAGATAGCCTTATAATATAAACTGTTAGTTGCAACAACGTGCCAATTGCAATCCGCTTGAACAAAAGGTGCTGTGTTGGTCTGTTTGAATCATATGACGTTACATTAAATTGGTAAAGTTTAAAAAATGTATTCTACAAATGTCTATTTTTTATAATTAAGAATTTCACGCTATTTCTCATCAGCATGACCAAAATAGCCTGATCTACAGAGATTGCGGGTCGTGAAATTTTTATTTGTCCCCCAGATAGGTTTTTTTAGCTTTTGCATATAGTATAATATAGTATATTGGAAAAATAAGACGGTGATTAGACAAAAAACTTCTTGTCTTGAATAGAAGGTAACGAAATTACCCAGCGCCTGGACACGCTTGTTTGAAATAGAAGAATTACCAAGTTTCCCAGTTATGTGGAATGCAAAAAACTTTGTTTCTCTTTCATTTTGATAAATAATTTGGTAAAATGATATATTTATAAAACTCCTTTCACTATTTCTCTCCTTTCACTATTTGGTGCTTTAAAAATTATCTATTGTTTAATTTTTACCTGATTTCTTTTTGTGTTTTATTCATTCAGTTGAAATGTAAGTGCACAGTAGCAGAGGTGCTGCTCAAAGCAAGCAGGTATACTTATCCCTTCAGGTATACACAATAATCACTTATTCCTTCATGTGGCTTAGGTCGTTTTGTTGTTCTATTGGGCCACAAAGTTGCCAAATCGCACACTTTTCGTGTGAAATGCCCTCTTTTCTTCATTGCACTCTTTCACACCACGGACCGGATTTGCACTCCTTTTGCCCACTATTTGCTCTTTGCCCCACTTCGAATGGACTATCCCGGGGCCTGGTATCATGTACGTGGACTGGACTATTCAGCCGTGAGTGTTGGTGTGCGGAGGTATGAGAAGAAACTGAAAGACCAACCGAGAGCTCGGCAAACATACAACCGGGTAGCCAAAATGTTGAATGTCGAGACGTGACCCCAATTCCCCAATAAATCAATGATGCCTCGGTACCTGACCACTTTTCAACCAGATGGTTTTGATTTGCCAAAGACGGCGCAGTAAGTGGCGAGAACTCGTCAAAAAAAGTGCAAGAGGCTGTGAGAATCCAACGCAAGGGTCAGTTTTTTTAACTCGTGTCTTTGTTGAATTTTTAAGCCAAGTATGTGGGCCTGAAATTTCTTATTTTTTTCAAGTTATGTAGATGGTTTAACAATATATACTTGTGGAACCTTACAGGAACATTTAAAACATTTTTAACTAAACTTAGAAAAGGCTATAAAATTTCATCTCAGACTTAATCTTGACGAGTCTAAATTTTTTCAGAGGAATGTCACTTGTAAGATTTTGGATTCTCCACGAAGGGAGTAAAACCATAAACCCAAAAATTGAAAACCATACAAAAGAAGAAAAAAGGCAAGTTGTTTTTAATAATCTTGTGGGCCTTCAGATAAACCTAGTTTGTTTTTGTTTCATAGACCCTTATCTCAAGTATCCCTTGCCATAAGCTTCACTCCATACAGTTCAATTAAATTTTTAGAGCAGTAAACTACATTTTTGACGTTATTGCAACAAATATGTAATTTTGGAATTGTAACTCAGTCAATGTGTGAAATATTTTGGTTTCTACCCTATCAAATTTATATTTGCTGAGGATATGTCAATATTTCGATGCAGTATTCCCTACGCTCCTTTAAGCAAATTGCTGATTTTAAATATATATGTTTCATCAAGATTTGTCTTACCCATGAAAAGTTACGAGCCTGAAAAATTGGCCTTATTTTAGAAAATAGGAGGAAACACCCCCTAAAAGTCATACAATATTAACGAAAATTACACCATCAGATTCAGCGTATCAGCGAACCTTAGTGTCAAAGTTTCAAGCTCCTATCTACAAAAATGTGGAATCTCGCATTTTTTGCCAGAAGACTGATCACAGATGCGTGTTTATTTGTTTTTTTTTTTCAGGGGTGATCGTATCAACTCAGTGGTCCTAGGTTACTATCTCAGAATGGCTATCTCAAAATTCTGATCGGATGACTTTGGGGGAAAAATTTAGCATGGGAGGTGGCCTAGTTGCCCCCTAATTTATTTGGTCACTCAAAAAGGGCAATATATCTTTCAATTTCTGTTTGAATGAGCCCTCTCACGATATTCTAGAACCACTGGGTTGATAAGATCACCTCTAGGAAGAAAAAACAACAACAACGAAAAAACAAATAGTGTACACACGCATCTGTGATCTTTCTTCTGGCAAAAAATACAATATTCCACATTTTTGCAGATATGAGCTTTGCCCATTTTTTTAGTTTTTTCATGACTCTGGCAATTAATTATTTAATGGTGGAAATGTCTCAGGTCATGACCCAAGTATTATTATCATCTCCAAAAATAAGTTCACCGTCCTGACAATCGCCAAAAGGAATGTCATATAATCAAATATTGTACATATTGAGGCTTTAGGCTGAACCTTGAGTTTTCCTTTTCAGTAAACATTGTGGCATCTGACAGTGTTGCTTGGATACTTACTTTCACTCATCTCCGCTTCAAGTAATCAATAAAACATTTTAACTATATTTTCTTCTTCTGCTAGATCTTCCTATTTCAAAGCGAATGAGCCCCATCTGAGCTGAAGTTGATACGACCATCCATCCCATAAGAGCATTTTATGCCCAGAGCATAGCTTACAACCCTTGCACCTGGGCTCTGAAGCGTTGTGTCCATCTCGAAGTCATTGCCATATGCTCTTTAGGCTATTTTGAACAAAATGGCTATCTCACAGTTTGGATTGGATGCGTTTGGGGAAAACAGGTTGTCAGGGAGACGGGGGATCAATTTTGACTCTTAAAAGGGGACTAGAACTATACATTATTTTCTTTCAAATGTTCAAGCTGTATAAAAATTTTTGATGAATGTATAACAGTAGAAATATTGTGATTATCAGTTTCCAATGGTCACTTAAGACCATATTCATTTAAAAGTTGCTGGTTAGTGATGATAATTGGCTCTGTTTTAAATATAATGTGGTTAAATTCTAATCACCTGTTTCTCGTGGTAAATCTACTTAAGGAATAAAATCTGCTTGGCTTGAGGTACCAGTAGCACCGATTCAGAACAACCTAAAGGGGGGGGGGGGGGCAAAACAATCAATAGTCCATACTAAAATAGAAAATAGGTATTTGAAAATTAATATTAGTTGGACTAAAACTTGGTATTTAGAAGCGAACTCTCAAAGCCTTGAACTGAGTTCACCTTAACAGCCTTTAATGGCAGGCCATTCTAGATTTCTGCAACTTTGCTAAAAAATACATTTCGGCTAATTGTTGTATTTGGTCTGGGAGAGGAATTTTGAACTGATGCTGCCGTGTAATATGGCAATGACTGAGTTTGAAAAGAAATTTTGATCCACGCAATAAATTTCCACAATGATTAAAAAGGTCCAAATCGTGACGTAAACGACTTTGCTAAAAATACATTAAAACTTTAAGGGCTAAATTTCAGCGTCTTGATTAATTGAGTTGCCTAAGTTTAAACACTATTGCAATGATCTTGTGTGTTAAGAAGAAAGAATAAAGGGTGTGCTAAGAAATTTTGGAAAAGTGCCCCTCTACTCCCCCTCTGATGCGGCCCAAATTTATTTCATAAATTGATAGAGCTGGGAAATCAAATGCCTAATTACTCTGCAGGACATATCTAAAAACTTTAAGGGCTAAATTTCAGCGTCTTGATTAATTGAGTTGCCTAAGTTTAAACACTATTGCAATGATCTTGTGATGATGAATTGTCAGCAACAGTCAAGAAATGATTTTGAAAAGATTAATCGTTCTCTCTAGAAACTAGAAATCACCTAGTAATACTGGACTTAATATAGATTATCTTTAATCAGACTTCTTACAAAAATTTAACTTATGGGTATATTTCCACAATAAGTAGGAGCATAAAATAAAATGATCTCTTATGTCCAAACAAATTGGCTAGTGGAAATGTTGACAAATCAGACAAATTCACTCAACTTTGTTGCAGATTTTGAAAGAGCACGATTTTTTTTCTTGCAAATTTTTCAGCTCCTGTGGACACTTCCTTGAAAGCTAACGCAAAGGAAGTTATCACAGAAGTAGACCAATACGAAGTCATGACTGAACAAAACTTAGAATCCTTTGCCCAACTTGAAAAGTTTATATTCAGCCTAAGACATAAATTAATGTGTCTACACAAGAGATTTCTCCTCTACTTGGATGCAGTAGTTGGGCTGATGAACGAAAAAAAGGAGCGAGGCAAAAGCAAAATTCTCAGATCTTGACTTCAACACCGATGAAAATCCTGTTTCAAGAAAAAAAAAGAAAGCGAGAAGAAAAAGAAACCAAGATAGTAGGAAGTCAAAAGATAATCAAAAAACTCATGCATCCATTGATGATAATTATCCATTTTCACTTTTGAGTTTAAAATAGCCAGTGAATCAGAGCAGTTAGCTAAATATTGTGTTTATGTTCCATTGATTCGGAAAAATGCCTTAAATTTGTTTTAAATGATTATTTGGCTAAGAAAAGACCTTGGTGAAACAAATTTGGTTGAATAGTGATTCTCACAAGTGAATATTACCTGTAGGTAAAAGCAAATTAGTCCAAGAGCCCTGGAGGCAGCAGGGCAAGGTCTGTATTCTGGTAGTTTTCAATTCCATATCTTAGATGAAGATATTGAACATGTGATTTCAAATCTACCTGTAGAATTAGATGGTGTAGATACAGACCCCTATGAAGTTGTCAATCACAAATCTATGGCACGAATCAAAACAGACAGAGTAAGAGGAGGAGCTTTACGTGTACTAAATGACGGTCTTATTGGAAGATCCAAGAAACTACTCAAAAGAATTGAAATGTATAATCTTGATGGTTGGGAATGGCTCAATGACCTAAAAGGCGCCGTTCAGACAGGTGAAAAGCAAGAAGATGCAGCTACCGTTCGCAACCCTTCGAAATCCGTTGTCATGGAGTACCGTTGGTGATTCGAGTTCTGATCCTCGCCCTGTTGGCGTGCGCACTTCCCGCCGACCGGCTGCGGGCTGGCGAAGAAGAGTATTACCGGCTGATCGACGTGTCGGTTGCCAAGGCGGCCACGGATTCCAGATCCAAGAACTGGAAACCCGCGCCCGATGGATTGGCATTGGAAGTCGGCGGGCTCGCCTTCTTGGACGACTCGCGATTGGCCGTGGCGATTCGCAAGGGCGAAGTCTGGATCTTGGACGGCGTGTACGATATTGTAGAAAAAGGCCTTTAGGATCTCGTAGACGCTTAGTTTTATTTTATATTTTTCATCAGCGTCGCACCCCTTTTGGTGAAGAGTTTAACAAATTTTCCTTAAATTATACGAATTTTCATTTCGTAATAAGTTTTGATGAACAACTTTTAGAGAAAATTTCTCGTGCATTTAGAATCACCAAAAATATTATATTTTGCTGTTACAAATACTGTAATCAGAATTCCGCTTTTTAAGGTTTCGGTTTCAGGAGCCGCTGTCGAAGATGTTGAAAATGTTATTCTTTGAAGTGAGCTTATCCACATCAGGATTAGAATCGTACAACTCAAACCGATAGCCAAACCGGAGAGGTTAATGAAGGCATGCATTTTATTGCGCAACAGATTGCGCCAGGCGACTTTTAAATAATTTCGGAGCATCGTTTTGTTTTATAATAGGTAAAAGATAGAATCAAACGGCCTTGACAAATACTAAAATAAATTCAGATAGGTTACAAAAAGCTGTTTTTTTTATCGTTCCTAATTAAAATGAGAAGATGTTTTAGAAAAAGTTGCATGCCGATAATTGGAGATTCTTTAATCATTTTGCCGATGTTTAAAATACATCTGATTTTATTACTAATATCTGAGTATTTAATAAATGTGGGTCTGAATTTTTAGAAATAAGAAGATCCACGTTTAAAATATATCTGATTTTATTAATAATATTTGAGTGGTTGATAAACTTGGGCTTTAGTTTTCAATAAGAACATCCATGTTTAAAACACATATGATTTACTAATAATATTTGAGTATTAAATAAATCTGGGTTTTAGTTTTCAGAAATAAGAACGTCCACATTTAAAATACATCTGATTTTATTTAAAATATTTGAGTATTTAATAAATTTGTCTTTACAAAGACAAACGAACCCCAAACCAGAGGCCAAACAATTCTATTTTCCTAATTGGAGTATTTCTCTCAATCAAGAACAACCTGATAGAATATGATCAACTGATTCATCAATATTTAAGCAACTGCAAAAAGAGCATGTCTTCTTTTCTGGAAGATTGAATAATACCTGACATGATCTAGAAAATAATATTAGCTATTTTTCTATTAGGACAGATCAGGTGCTGGAGATACAAAGCTCATCAAATGTCAGTAAACATTTTTTTCTAAACACAAAATTTTTTCAATTTTTTGGCGCTTCTTGACAAAACGCTAACATTTTCTCAGTTCACAAAGCTACCTACTGAGCAAAAATAGTTTAAGGTTGGACTGAGCATTGACCCTAGATTCAACTGAGACGACTGTAAACTTGTGGCGTGTCTTGTTATTGTTAGAAGACAACATTTTGAATCAGAGTCTACTTTAACTTTAGGAAATGGATCATTGGTTAATCATCATTCCATATTGCCAATCTCAATAACTTTAATTCTTCGGTCCATTTCCTGGTTTTAAACGAAATTAGCTTCACACATTTTAAGAGTGATATTAATCATCTTATCATCATAACCTATGTGTTGCATAAACCACTTTTTTTTTAAGTTTCCGCAAGAGTAACGAATACATTTTTGACAAATAATTTCGCTGTTTTATCTTTATACATACATTTTCATGTATTTTTCACTTGGAAAATTAACTTATCATGTCACAAAATTTTCAAGCTAAAAAAGCAAAAGGTTCCAAGGGAATAAAGATATAGTGGACATTAGAGGTTAAATTACTGAAGGGCAATTTTTGCCCATTTCTTTTCTATGGCTTCCTATATGAACTTGATTAGATATTAACAGTGAGGTTATTCAAGTCCCTAACTTATCTGAGTATGCAGAAATCCTCTGGCTAAGTGTTAGACCAAAGTACTCCCTCATCCATTTAGTATTATTGCAATAGCTGTTTTCTATTACTCCCCAAAATCAAAATGTTGAGTCAAAACGTAATTTTATCCAGCAATTACAGACAAGTGCTGATTTGTTATTTCTAAGTACCCCAATGCTGGCCTTTTTTTAAGTTGGCAATGCCAACAACCTTAAAATGGATTCTTTTTGTCCTTCACTTAAAGTAAAGCAAATTGTTAAAACACTGACGACTGTTAAAACCATAGGTTTGGTAGGTGTGTCCAGGATGTACATAACACCTCTGCTTGCTGTCTGAAGCTCCTTAATGTAGGTCAGATAAGAGATGACCAAGCTGCAGGATTTTTATTTGTGTTTTACCAAGCTGCAGTGTATGAATGGTTTAACCCAAATGTTTTAAAAATATTTTTACCAAATTAATAGTGACCTGCATGATCATGAAACTAGGCAAAGTGATAATGCATTTGTTGATTTGCGTCTTGGTACCAGGTAATGATCTACTGTTGAGCATTATGGCAGCAGAACCTGTACTTATTTAAAATAGTCGAAAGGTCGAATAAATACGCCTACGGAGATGATATGACCCTGAGCTCGTGGGACAACGACAGTAAATAAATTAAAATATCAGTTGTTTACGTACAGTTTTTATATTGTAAATGAGGGCTTCTCGAACGTGCGATTGGCTTGTAGATTCAAGGTATTTTTCTCAAAGTAGAAAGGACCAAAAATTTTGCTGTGCGAGGGGGCACGTACATACGAGACACTCCAAAAGCTGAGAAATGATAACGAATAGAACAACTTAAGCAAAAACACATCGGAATTCTTGGCTCAAGAATGGCAGCTGAGGGTTCGGTATCACCTCTCTTTTTCATTACTTTTGGCTCATCAGTTACGTTCTCTTCAGTGTTTCGGTTATCCCCGAATTTTCGTGGATTTCCACGAAAAACTCTCAAAAGCAGTGTTTCCACTTCGCAGGCTTTGGAATTCGGTGTGGCGTACCTAAAATTCGGTAGAAAATCGGTAGATGGCATCACGCTATCGTTAGAAAAATTGGTAGGGAATTTCTAGACATGCCCAAACCCTCTAAGTGCATGTTAGGCTCGCAAAAATGCTCAATTTTCTGTCAAATAACCACCCCTGTCCGAGCATCCGGTACCTCAGTTGTACCATTCGTACCTTCATCCGAGTCATTTGGACAAAAAATCTCGTTCAGTTCATCTTTGACTTTGACAGAACAGCAAATGGTTAAAAGTGCCAGAACTTAAGACCACACATCATATTGATAGGTGTCATTCATGGTCGGCTCACTTCCTAAAACATCACACCTAACGAAGATCCTACCCGCACCCGCTACAAGCCATATCCCCCTCAAAATTAAGCCTGCTTGTCTTACTATTATTAAAAATTGCCCTTCTCTGCCAATCTGGCGAAGCTACCTTTGCAAGCTGAGCAATTGGTGTCGGGGCTTGAGAGGCGACTGGCCGAATTCGAGTCTAGGATCGTGCGCCGGTTCACCGGCATGTTGCTCGTTCAGGCAGGATTCGTCGTTGTGCTGGTCAAGCTGGTGCAGTGAGCGGTGAAGCGGGTTTGGCGCATGAACGACCACGCAGATTGGTTGCACCGGTCGATTTGTCGATGCTTGTATGCAATGCGGAATGCATGTTCGCGACTGTGCTGCAAATAGTCATGCTGTGTCAGCCTTTCTCATTGACGGCTGATGGGGAGATTGAGCCATCTTTTTAAACTGTTTTGGCATGTCTTCGCCATCTAACAAGAGTAAATCCCGAACTCGACCCAAATGACGTTGGCCAGCCTCATTCTCGTCAGTCGCAACATAAAGAATAAGTCCCTGCAACAACGCTTTCGCTTCTTCTGTCCAAAAGCTATCCGCATGGTTTTCACCAACAACCAATGCATCGGCGAGCAACATGGCGTTTTCGTTAATGTCGACGTCAGTGATATCGAGCCAATCAAGAGGATTGAAACGCGCCGTTTCTATGCCCTCAATGTTGACACAGAGCGAATGGAGAGAATTCTCGTTTAGTGTCTGAGGAGCAAGAGCATATCGGACTGAACTTCAACCACAGTAACAATAAATTTCTCGTTTTTAACCACCATAGGCAAGAGCTAGTTTGCCAATCTCGGGGTGGTCAAACTGTTCTTGAACAGAATCGCCTTAATCACCTTGGATTACTAAATGAGAAAAATTTGTACACAGCCAAAGTTTTCTGGAAAGCTTTTTCTCATGAATAAGACTAGAAAAGTTTAGGGCTACCAGTTGTTCAAAAATTTAAATTTAGTCGCCATGGCAAAAAATACAAAATTCCACATTTTTGTAGATAGGAGCTTGAAACTTGTATAATAGGGTTCTCTGATACTCTAAATCTGATGGTGTAACTTTCGTTAAGATTCTATGACTTTTAGGGGATGTTCCCCCCTTTTTTTAAAAATAAGGCAAATTTTCTCAGGCTTGTAACTTTTGATGAGTAAGACTAAACTTGATGAAACTTATATATTTAAATTCAGCATTAAAATGTGATTCTTTTGATGTAACTATTGGTATCAAATTCCATATTTTAGAGTTTTGGTTACTATTGAGCCGGCGGCAAGGGGCCACTCTTCAGCTACGACGAACGTGTCGAGATGGTGCGTGAAGAACTGTCCCATCTGCCAAACCCCTTGGCCGGCCGCGTCGATGTCGTTGGGTTCAGCGGCTTGTTGATGCATCATGCGGAAGCGGTGGGCGCCTCGTTGATCGTGCGCGGCCTGCGAGCGGTGTCGGACTTTGAGTATGAATTCCAGATGACTGGCATGAACACACGCCTCAACAAGGAGGTCGAAACGGTGTTCCTGATGGCGTCCGAGCGCCATCAGTTTATCGCCAGCCGGCTGGTGAAGGCCGAGTAATTATGTGTAGTACCTTGAGAACTTAGATCTAATTCATATTTTCGAAATTTATCTAGTGGGTACTTTACATTGATGATGCGATGCTACTTTGAATTATAGAAAAGATGAAATCAGAAGTCTTTTAGATCAAGATCAAACTTTGTTGTCCAAGTTTTGTATTTTGTTCGCTTTCTCCCCCCTTTTTTAAAGTCCATTAATTTTTATTACATATTATGCATATAATATTACGTAATATATTTATATTATTCTGTAAATTATGTAAATATTTTTCACCTTTACCAGTTTTTTGGGAATGTCGAGGAACTCGAATATATTATTTTAAAAATCCAAGTGATGATATTGACACATTAAAAAAACTCACTTAGACGACAAGACAATTCTCTGTGGTTTTGATTTTGTAACTAAGTACACATACTGTGATTTTAAAATTTTGAGTGCATATTAAGAAATAAAATACAGAAACGTTTTGATTTGTTACTGGATGTAACTTCAGAAAGCATGGATGTTGAAGTTATAATGAAATTCGTAGTTTCAGTCAACAAGTACCCCTTTCATTACGGTTTTAGAGAAGAATTTTATCAAAGCGTACTAAGGAGTGACCTGGCTCAATAGTAAACGAAACTCTAAAAAACGGAATTTTGATACTAAAAGATATATCAAAAGAATCGAATTTTCATGCTGATTTTAAATATGTAAGTTTCATCAAAATTAATCTTTGTCACCAAAAGTTACAAGCCTGAGAAAATTTGCTTTATTTTGGAAAATAGGGAGAAACACCCCCTAAAAGTCATGGAATCTTAACAAAAATCATAGCATCGAATTCAGCCTATTACAGAACCCTGTTGTGACAATTTCAAGCTTGTATCTACAAAAATGTGGAAATTTTGACGTTACGAAAATATAACTCCGGCGGCAACTCTGTTTACTACCTATTGATAAAGCAAATATTTTTAAAAGGTATGAATGCTCTTGTCCCTGCGGTGGCGCAGTGGATTTGACCTTAGATTGGTAATACGGGACCCAGATATTGAATCACGCTGCAGGAATGCACTGCAAGGCCGACGCAGGGACCTTAGTAGTCAAGAAGCGTCGCTAATTCTTAAATAAAAATAATAAAAGAGAGCCCATCCACCATCATTTCCATCTTGTCGTTATGTTTATAGATGAGGGGATTTTAAATCACGGATGCGTGTTTATTTGTTTGTTTTTTTTTTATTTTTCCCAGGGGTGATCGTATCGAACCAGTGGTCCTAGAATTTTGAAAGAGGGCTCTTTCGAACGGAAATGAAAAGTTCTAGTGCCCTTTTTAAGTGACCAAAAAAATTGGAGGGCACCTAGGCCCCCTCCCACTTTTTTTTCCCAAATTCGTCGGATCAAAATTCTAAGATAGCCATTTTATTCAGCATAGTCGAAAAACCCTTAACTATGTCTTTGGGGACAACTTACTCCCCCACAGTCCCCGTGGGAGGGACTGATTGTGTGCGGCAACTTGCACTAGGTGATATTTTTCCGGCATAGGCTATGGTGCGGAATTTGCAACGACAGGATTATACCATGTCCACTGCCCGAACCGGTGTTGGCGAAGATATGAAAAGGTCCTTCGGCTTTGAAAATGTCGAAGACGGTCAAAAACAAGACAAGGTGGACGATGTTTTCCACCATGTGGCCAATCGCTATGATTTGATGAACGATTTTATGTCGGTCGGCATCCATCGCGGGTGGAAACAGGCGATGGTTGCGCAGCTTAACCCACCCAAACGGGGCGATTGGTGGCGGGAAAATAGCCCTCCCTCTCCCTGACATCCTCTTTTCCTCAAACGCACTAGATCAAAATTGTGAGATAGCTATTTTTAATAGTCTAAATAGATCTTTTATGCCACATAAAAAGTATCTATGGAACAGGTGGCCGTATAAACTTTCGATTGGATTGTACTCGATTTATTGGAGGCTATCAGTTTTAGTGCCCTTTTTAAGAGTAAAAAGTGAATGCAGGGAATCAGTCTCCTCCCAAGCATATCATTCCCCAAAACACATTCGATCAAAATTTTCAGAGAGCTGTTTGGTGGCGCATAAGGCGTGTAATTGACCTTTCAGTCGCTTAGGGTTTTTACAATCCTGACAAGTAGCAAGCCTGTCGGCCAACCTCGTAGGAACACGGATCGATCCCTTGGCCCTGTATTGCTTAGCAGAGCATAAAAGAAGAATTGAGGCCTGAAAATTTATACCTGCGGTTGAGCTTATTATCATTTTTTTTTATTATATGCAAAAACCAGAATGGTCTGAGGAATCATCTTGAAGTCTATACCATGGACCCCTCCCCCTGGGAAACAAGAAGACATTAAAATTCTTACGAAAATTGGTTTGACAAATCCGCGGCAAAAATTTTTAATTAATAATCTTTACACTGGGTATCATAAAAAAGTGAAGCTAAAACCTTATGTGCATGTTGGCACCCAATACGAAGTTGAAACCCGAATTGGTTAAAGGTTTCCGCTATCCGCAGTCCGTTCAACGGTATTTGGGATCACAACATATTCAAACAAGAGCCAAGAGTTCATATGGCACTTGTAACGAGGTCAGAAGAGTCAAGAGTTTCTTCCCGCCAACTTTCATTACGATCTCTCCACTCTAAGCGTTTTCTAGTTCCCCCTCCAACGCTTTTTGGGTAACAAAAGATAATAGACCACATGAAAAGGCCTCTTACTGCTATTTTGTACTGCAAAAAATGAATTTTGGTCATGCTTTTCTATTGCCAATTGCCAATATGCGATATAACAAGCGTCTGAGACAACCAGTTTATTTAGAGCTATCAAAAACCTTTTTATCTGTGCAACCTCCCACTTTCTGAGCATGTACAGCCACGGGATGGCACACTATGTCCTCAAAATCCATAAAGGCTATAAAAAGGAAGGACTATTGTGCAAAATTGCTTGGCCTTCATTTGACTCTGCTTGTATATCTATAGAAAAGATACTATTTTCCTAGTGTCATAGTTTTATACAATCCGATAACTCTATTGGAATGTTCTAAAATTTTGAGAACAAACCAACCACTGTAAAGTTGCATAGCTATAAAAAAGAAGCTATTTTTCTAGTTTCATAGTTTTATACATTCCGATAGCTCTATCGGAATGTTCTTAAATTTTGAGAACAAAATGACCACTGTACAGTTGTATATCTATAAAAAAAGAAGCTATTTTCCTATATTTTCCTATTTGAGAACAAAATGACCATTTTCTTATATTTATAGTCCCAATTCTGAAAGAACGACTCCTGAAACACATGGATTGTTTAATTAGAATAAGAAACTTCATTAGAATAATTAACTTTTTTGAGAGTGCTTACAAAATTTAGCGTGAAGAGAGGGGTATTGAGGAAGAGGGAGTCCCTCTCATATAAGAAATAATTTATGTTTGTTTTCAGTTTTAATGTCGATCCTTACAATTAGTTAAAAACTTGTTTTTTAATTAATCTTGTATAAAACAGGCAATTCCTCAAAGCTCGTCCGGTTTGAGGAGCTGAACAATTGTGTTTTTTTTTTCTTTATATAGATGCCAGATATATTGAAGAAAACTGACCAGTTTCTGTGGATGCTTGAATTATAAAGGCTTATGTTGATTGTGACAAGAATTTTGAAGAAACTGAATTTCAGCTGAAAAGGCAAACTGGGGTCTGGGGACCAGCTACCACCCCCTGATCTAGAGTGTAGCAAATTTTGATCCTTGTTAAAGTTAGAATAAAGTACCTGAGTCACAAATAAACAATCTTGAATATATTCTGTCTAAAACCAGTACATATGGAGCAGTTCTTATAATTGACTTACAAATAAAGTTAACATACCTTGTTCGATCAACGGGAACAACTTCGCGCCTTCGCTTCGATTCTTCGCTGTAAGACGCCCTTCGAACTCGACGACATTCTTATCGTGACTCTCGACCGTGATCGAACCGACTAGCGTGGCCAAGCGAAAGGTGTCCGATGGATTTACGCGTAAAGTCCGTTCGATCTCCCATTCGCGGCCGTCGGGCGCGGCAGCGAAAACTGAGGTCGTAGCAAGCCCCACCCCGAGCAAAACCGGGCTTAAATATTTCAGAATGCGAGTGCTGTTGCTTTTATTCATGATCTTCATTTTCTTTAACATGATCCTAGCCAAATGACCGAGAAGTGATGGCGATTAACCAGATGGCGCCACCCCTACGTAATAATGTACAAAAGGCACCAGGTAAAATAGAATAGAAAAGGAAGGATCCAGAAACACATACCTAAACTTATTTTAAGACTTGCCTAAACAGATCCTTAAATTTAAAACAATCTGATCTCTGTTCTTGTTTCCGACATCCATCAAAGTTCTTTCTCAAGAGTAGTGTCATAAAACTTTCTGGCATGAGATCCTTAATGTGTAACATTGATAGGCACCGCTGATACGCCCTGTTTTCGCTAAAAACAAAATTGTGGCAAATTCTGTTAAACATCTTATTTTTTGATGGCTGAAAAGGTGTCTAATTAAAAGGACACACTTTTTCACTCCCTAAAAATTTATTCCACCAGGAATTCCCTGTAAAATTTGTTTACGGAAATATAGGAGAGTTAAAATCAAGTCTAGGACAGTGGAAAGTGGCCTAGAGTATACTTCCCCTGTAGGTTATTCTGAAATAGGTATTACACCAATATTTCCTTTTTAAGAAGTAATATTTTATAGGTTTATATTTTGATTTTACATTTTAGAGATTTACACTGACTGTATTGCTCGAGTATAACTTTTCTGCCATACTATAGTTTATGATTATAGTTTTCTCGTGATCTTTAAAAATAATTGCATGTACTACGATAAGGTATTATTATTGAAAATTTTGTAAGAAGTGTCTTCATTTTACCGCTTTCAATGCCTCACTTTTGCACCCAGTTCTTGCCTTCAATGTTTCTATGCTGACTTAAACAAATCGAGCATTCTAGTTATTACTGTACGGGAAAGCTTTCTATTGTTGATTGTTAGAGTACCTATTTTATTGGATTGTAAAATGCTATGTCGACCTGACAGAACAGGGGCTGCCGGTCAAAACAACGGCCTTAAGGTACCGAGGGATTGAATTGGGGCCCGAACCGGACCTGAGTGAATTCGATCTTTAGGTGCATCTCGATCTCCGAAGTGGCTCCGCCCGATTGGTGCCGCCGGGACCATACCGACCTCAGTCCAAAAGTGAAATCGTTGTACCGATGAGCAAACTTCTTGCCGTCAGCTGGAACCAGCACACCCTTCGCTTCGTCTTTGCGGAAACGCAGAAACGAGGCGCAGTTCGGGTACTGTCGGCCGGTGAAAAGTCTCTGAGAGGTTTACCTGAATGCCCTTCGTCCTCCGGACGCGAAAGGTCAAACATGCCCCCCTTTCCAATAGCAAATACTATATGTAACCAATGGACGCATTGCATAGTTCACAGCACTTGTCTAGAGGACTTCGGGGGTAGGGGGATTGACTTCCCTAGATATGTAGTTTCTGGACTTTTCAACTACGTTGAAGAAAATGGCTATCTTATAATTTTTATTGAATGTGCTTGTGGAATTGATGGGCCCAAGACGGGGGGCTAGTTGCCCTTGAATCACTTTTGACTCTTAAATAGGGATCAATTGTTTAGAACACGATGGGTTAGTCATACAGTCCTTGTTTTCAAATTACCATCACTGTTATTTGATGTACAGTTGGACTTTCGCTCTAACAGGGTTTTAATTGCAATTCTATTAAATGCATGTACTTTTATAGAAAGAGTTGGCTTGATGATATAGTTTGATGATTTTTACTGTTGTGGTAATGCCAATTGGGTGGGTCGCGCAGGCTCGAAATCTAACACTTTACACAAGTATTTGAAGTATGTCACATAGGGGATCGAACCCGTTACCCACAATTTCGTGACTTATGCTCTTCTTCAGCGTCCTTTGGACTAATGGAGGGGAAAATAATAGATAACTAACCAGAAATTACATCCTCATGTCTTATAATAGGCAATAGACCAAGGAAATAACAAATGTAATAACCTTTTTTGGCATATAACTGTTTTTTCTTCTTCTGAAATTGCAAAAAAAGACAAAAATCCCCTTTTAAGTTCTGTCTTGAATTTTCCTGTTTAATTTGACGAATAATTTTTTTAAACAATTTTAAAAAATTTGAATTGTGGGCCATGATGATTCTCAAAACTGATTATCAGACCTTTGTTGGTTGCCGTCTTACGTACTTACTTACTTATTAGCAGCCCGTCCAAAGCATCACTACGATTGCAATTATTACAATAAATAATTGACAAGTCAGAAAAATTGGAAGAACTGCTTGGCAAACTAATGGAATTTGATATCTTATGATAATTAAATAAATATAAATAATAAATATCTTATAATTTAAACAACTATAAGTATGTCAGTACATTGATTTAATAAAAAAGAGAAACAGACCAATATATAATCAAGTAATCGTAGACAATCTGCTTTGAAAACAGACTAATAGAGGTGTTTTGATATCTGTATTTTTGTAGTTTAATAAAGTTTAAAGGAAATTTAACGAAGCCGTTCTTGTTATAAAGACGTACACACGATAAATCGTACTGCTTCAAATAAACGCTCCGTTTCAGCAAGCACCCCTAAAAATGTTTAACAGCACTCAATTAAAATTGAAATGAAGGAACATACCTCGACGTATGATACTGGGAAAATGCCAACAGTGCCCCTATGCTCTCCTTCATACCAGTTGTCATCGATTTGGCGAAGGATTTTAATAATTTCTCCTTTCTTAAAAGCAAGTTCCCTAAAATGTGATAGTGTGCGGGTTTGATGTTCACGGCACCCTACCTTGCCAGTGCGCCGCGGGGCGAGCAGCGTCTAGTGGTCGTGCTGCCCGGACTTGGGGGTAGCGACCTTTCTACCACTGCGCTGCGTGGCTATTTGAGCTTGCTTGGTCACGACGTACACGGTTGGCAACTCGGGCGCAATCTGGGCACTCAACGACTCGGCGGCCTCGAAGTGCTTGAGCGCCGTTTGGAGCGTTTGATTGAACAGAAACGGATCGATGGGGAACCACGTCCTAAGGTCGTGCTCGTTGGCCATTCTCTGGGTGGTAGTTACCTGATGTTTATTTTGACAGGCTGAGAATTTACCGATCGCCGATATTTTCACACACACACCCCCTTCCCCCCCAAAAGTTCGAATAGGTACGTTAGAGCGATGTCTCACCAAATCATACCTGGTTGTCTCTTAGTGTTCTAGAGTCAAAAAGAGCATGATCAAGTTCTTTCCAGTCTCTATAGGCATCTTGCACCCACACTTGTGTACTATTGTGAACATTTCGACAACATAACATCTGTTAGAACACACGCTTGAAGATCATGTGTTCTACAATTGCTGCACGATGGATGACATCACCAGATGTAGCGTATTCAGGAACGCTCATGAAGATGTTTCAAGCAAATATCTGCACAAATGTGGAATTTTGTAATTTTTGCCAGAAGAAAGATTGTTTTCGTTTTCCCAGGGGTGAGCCTAGTACATCGGGAGAGGGCCCATTCTGGTAGAAATGAGAAGCTAAAGTGCCTTTTCAAGTGAACAAAAGGCTGGAGGGCTAATCGACCCCCTCCATGCCACTTTTTCCCAAAGTCGTCGATCAAAATTTTGAGATAGCTTTTTTTGTTCAATATAGTTGAAAGACCAAATCACATTCCTTGTAGTCAACATGACATACATTATAAGAGAAAAAATCACCTTGTTTGAGACCTTCACCTGCATACCAAGATCCTTCTTTATCAACTCCACCTGCTTGGAATTGAGCATATGCAGAAGGTAAGAAAAAGGCACCTAAAAGTAAAGTAGCCAAAACAGGAAATACAACAAATATTGCTTTCAAACTAATAAAAATAATAAAAACGGATAGTTAAACGTTATTCAGAAATGTGTAATTTAAGAAAAATACAAGATAACCAGTTTTCAAATAAGCAAATATAGAGGAAAATATCCGAAAGGTCCGATAAATATGAATGCGGGGATAATGTGACCTCCACAGCTACTCGGGCAAGAGTTGTAAATTATGCAACTTGCCAACTATTTACAGATCAAATTTATTGCAAAAAAGAGGGGGAGTGCCTCATCATCGTTTCATGTGGTTAAAAACTTTCAGGAATTGTTTTTTGTGTCATCATATACAAGACTAAACAGGTAAAAAGAAAACTAGCTAATTCACAAGAATGATATAATGGGCTCATAAAATTATGAGCTGTGCCTTTTCTTCAATAATTCGGACTTTCGTTATGTGCAACAGTAGCCAAATATTACGATAGGGCAGTGGTTTTTGAAATGGCGCACGAATTAGACCGGGGTGACGATCACCTAAGTTGCAAGCGAGGTAGGCTAGGCCAAGACCTGATGCGGCAAGGGTAATCAGCGGCACCAACTCAGAAACGCGATGTTTCAAAGTGGCTAATGGAAAAAAACTCTCCTCCAGCCATTTAGCGGTGGTGTGATCTTCTGGCTCATGCCAACCGATAAAATTGAGGCCTTCACCCTGATTGTCGGTAACATTGGTTGCATATTCTGGAGAGCAATAAGCTTTTAGCCCTTGACGGTTGGCCAAAAAGAACAATCTTCGGCAATATGTCATCCGCAGAAAGTGCCCAAGCCATCTCAACCTTTCTCTCATTATTGTCCTAGAAAGCGGGACTGAACCGCACTTTTCGTGCAGACTACTGTTTGAAATACGGTCAGTCAGCCGGGTACCCAGAACAATACGTAGGCAATTTCTCTGAACAATCCGTGGTCACATATGCATCAAAATCTCGACAACTATTGAAATGCTATCATACAGAATTCCGTTCTCAGAAGTCGTACTGACATGTGGTATCGGTAAGTTATAGAATGTCATAGTCGTCGATGGAAACAACGGTATGCCTTCAGGGATGTGCAATCGAGAATTCGCTTCTTGGTAATTTGGCTAGGTTTATGTGTTGTATCTGTTCTCATTGATGACACATTGATAGCAAGTTCTTTCCATGGTCCGCGAGAGGCGGTCCTACTGGGCGGTTGAGCCTGCTTCATGGCATGCTTCTCTGCCCAGTACCCTAAACTGAGGGGCGTTGCCCTTGGACGCCCCAGCTGCCCTTTATTTATAAGTTAGCCTGTTTGGTGGTTTTTCTGTTTATTTGCATGCAGGTCGACGGAGCACGGCTCGACGAGTCAGGCACGTTCACCCCACCCAGCGGGGGCCTCGAACGCACGATCGATCTCCAGACTGCGGCGCTGACCATCAAGTTGCCCGTGCAGTTCGAACTGCCGCACCGGGGATCGTTCCGACTGGTTTGGCGCCGCCGCGACGGGGTCGCCGGGCCGTCGGTAGCACTCTGGTCGGATGACGCAAAGCGCGTGCTCAGGGCCAAAGCCAGCGACAGCCCGCGCCTGCTGTTCCCGCACGTGCCGGTCGAAGCCACCCACTTCGAGTTGTATGCTGAATCCATCTAAAGTTAGAGTTTAACGAAAATTTTAGTTTTAAAAGGTTAAAATTGTGCTCATTTTGACTTTTCTAGAAGTTGCTATGTAATGGCACTGGTAGTCCGTAATGCCTGTTAGACCCAGGGTAAAGTGCCAAAGTTGCCTCTCTTTGCCTTTCTGTTTCCGTGCTCTTCGGCCATTAACATTGAGGAAGAACAAGAGGAACTCAAGACACTAATAGATGATGATCTTTCCATTACACCGATAATGAAACTCCTTTATGCTGTGGTGCCTTGTGTCGATTCTCTTGTTCAACATTATCCACAGTTACTTTTTGACCCTCTTTCACCTTACCCCCGGTGTAGGCTTCTACGGAAAGAAGCTCTTCAGGATAGGCGCCAGTATGTTCCCCGGTATTGGCCAGGGTGGACCACAAGGGAGCCAACACCCCGGTCGACAATATCCCCTTAGTCATCTGGGACAGAAAATGGCGCCTGGAGTAGTCGTGGTGAAATCGTCGGATGTGCATATATTTCCCCTATCCCAGTCCGCTTGAATTGGTCTGTGGCAGGCACTGAATGCCAGCTGCGTCCAGTCGCTGCTGCTCCATTTCAAAATCCTTCAGCCAGGAGGTACAATTGGAGGGTTGGGAGCCAGCCATCCTGTGCTTTCACAAGCCCTTCATGCTTACCTTCCCAGACTTCTCCAGATACCCATTTAGAGCTGAATCGACTCTGGCTGAGCTTATAGTCACGCCACGGATCCCCGTCCTAAACCAAATAGCTTACCACGCCACGAATCCTCGTGGCCTAGGGAATCGATTAAAACCAGTTCATTTCACATAATACCTAATATAGGCCCTTTTAAAAAAGCGTGCAAAATTATACGTTTAAAACGTCTGGAAACACCCTTCCAACGCATGACGTATACAGAAGCTGTCGACGCGCTCAAAGGTCAACAAGACAAGTTTGAGTTTCCTGTTGAGTGGGGCAGCGATCTGCAATCTGAACACGAGCGTTACCTGACCGAGCAGGTGGTCAAAGGTCCACTGGTCGTCACCGACTACCCCAAGGATATCAAGGCGTTTTACATGCGGCTGAACGACGATGAAAAAACCGTCGCGGCCATGGATGTTCTGGTACCCGGCGTCGGCGAAATTATTGGCGGGAGTCAGCGCGAGGAGCGCTTAGACGTGCGCACGCCAATCCTGGGCGGCACAACCACTTCCATGGACTTAAATGCCCAAGGTGGTGCGCAAGCTAACCACAACATTATGTCGGATGGATTTGGCGGATTTACGTCGGATATTTTCTTAGCCCGATTCGATATGAACCTCACCACCCTACAACAGGTGACCTATTTTGGTGGTACGGGTAATGATTTTTTCTCAGCCGGAGTTGAGACAGCGAATGGCGATATCATCGTGGTTGGTTTTACAGACTCCACAGACGTGCCAAATACCGGCTCAGGTGCCCAATCTACTTTTGCCGGTTATCTCTAGATATTTTTTCCAGTTTAAGATATGTTTCTTCAAATTTACCAAGCAGTGAGTAAATTTTCTGTTGTTCTTATTATTGACCAACAAATAAAGTGAACATACCAATCAATGCCTTTTTAAGCTCCTTACAAATAGGCTATAATAATTGCTTCCATTGCAAATTCAAATTTAATCCCTCTGTGAGCTTTTGAAAATAACCAAAGTATTTCTAGTTTTCAGGTAGCCTATAATAAAGGCTTAAAATAGCCTAGCATAGCCTAACCACTCTACACCTTCTTCTATCATCTTTCACGTGGAAATAATGTTCTGGTCTTGAGAAGGCATCGGGGTGATCAGCCCTACTCATGTTAATTTTTGCTTGTTTTGAGTTTGACTCAGCTATTTATTGTAATTTCTGTTCGTTTTGAGTTTCATTTATTCATTGATAGTGACTTGTGGTAGTTTTACGCTTGGAAGATTATTTGACTTTATTTCTATTCATTCTTGGCTTAATGGAGCTCTTTACTTTCCTTTGCAAAAACTTGTTTCGAGGAAAAAAGTTTTTAAAATTAATTTCTGTTCGTTTTTTATTGACATAGTCGTTTTCCACGGCTTTGGTAAGACAGCGACCTTTATGCCCAAACCACTGGTCGGTGATAACGGCAATGGCATGCATGTACACCAGTCACTGGCGAAAGACGGCAATAACCTTTTCACCGGCGATTTGTATGGCGGTTTGTCTGAAATGGCACTGCATTATATTGGAGGTATCTTCAAGCACGCACGTGCGATAAACGCTTTTTCCAATGCCAGTACAAACAGCTACAAGCGCCTGGTACCGGGCTTTGAAGCACCAATCATGCTGGCGTACTCAGGCCGTAATCGCTCCGCATCCTGTCGTATTACGATGGTGTTGAGGCTGGCCAGCATGCCACCGATTCCGAGGCCGGTGAGCACCCGGTAGGCCGCCAGATCGCCGACGCCACGGCTGAATCCGGTGGCGATCATCCCGAGGCTCATCAGCACGAGGCACACCAGAATGATGGGGCGGCGGCCCCAGCGATCCGCCAGTGGCCCGATGAAAAGAGAACCGAGGGTCATCCCGACCAATCCAGCGCTGAGGGCAACCCCAAGGGCGCCTTGGCTGAGGGACCAATCTTGGGAAATGGTGGGGCCGGTAAAGGCGATGGCCAGGACATCGCAATTCGATGTGCACAAACAACAACACACAAAAATTTAATTTTATATAGAGGTTTGATAATAACAAATTAGTCTCCATCCTTTAAAAAAAAAGCTGTCTCAGCACTTCGGTCGTTACAAATTTACCCTATTTTCCAAATTCTTGTGAATGTGCACACAAAACTGCACACACAAATTTGACACTTTTTCTTCTACAAAAAACAAATGGTTTCAACAATTTTTTTTATAAAGCTTACTTCGTCCGCACTTTGACACCTCCCTCCAACCGCAATGGTCAGTAGCTCGGGCCTTTGGCGACGAAAAATCAAAGTTCGATGAGCCCAGGGACAGGCAAGGGAAACGTAAAGATGATAACGATTCGGCTCGGCTTTGAATCCTGCTTCGCCGGTCGGGCCTGCCTGACCGTCCGCTGTGACCCAATTTCGGAACGAGGACGCTTTCCTCACAAATCTTCCCTTGGTTTCTTTGGTTTCATACCAACGATCTTGCCATTGTCCTTCAACCAGTAATCCCATTGCCGTACTCCCTTCATTTTCATTGTTTCGTTAGGTACCGCCGAGGCCGTGAACCTCGGCGCCAAATCAGGCATTCATCGCAGTTAATTCAAAATGGTTTGATGTTGTGGAGCAGGTTGATGAAATGTGAAGTTGATGTTAATAAATGGCTTGATGGTATATACTGTTGACTGATGTCGTCGAGGTGGCGTGCTATTTGGTGCGTTGGAGTACAGTTCATTGCGATTATGGGCCGTAGTGGTGGACTTGTCGAACGTGAATTTTCGGTAGGCCTTATATTTGCCATGCTTGATATTTTCCCTTGAGTTTCCATGTCTTCCCGCCTTCCCAACCGTCCAGCGGCCTGTTTATCTTCATTTTCAGTTGTTCTGTTTTTTTAGCTATATTTTTACATGATCTCTTTCCCAAAATCTTTCTGCATGAAAGAAATACTTTTTTTTAAGAAGTTAGGAGCGAGACTCAAACTTGAGAAGCAGTAGTTACTGAAAACAAGAAATGGGCTGTAATTCCTTAACATTTTTGTGTGTGTAAAAACAAATTTTGCGCTTTACTGAAAACATATTAAACTGATTGGGTACTGAAAACACATTTTGACTCCTCTGCTATTTCAAGAGGAAACAAAACAAAAAAGAAGAAATACTACTCAGTTGCATTCCCCACTTTCATAACGCCCGCGCCAACCTCGCCGATATCAAAGCCGTCGAGGGCGTCTCCGAGGCCATGGCCCAGACCGTCTACGATCATTTCCACACCGGCGGCTAGGGCCGTAGGGCGGGGGTCACCCCGCCGCCAACCCGTAGGGGAGAATGACCTTCCCGGAAATCATCCGGGGGGTGATTTCGGTCATTCGCGGGCGGAGCCCCGGGCGCGTTCACGCGCACCATTCTCCTCTCCCACGCTCACCCGTAGGACGGGTCGTTCCGGGGCGCAGCCACAGGTTGACCCATCAGATGTGAGAAACTCCAAAGAACGGAAACCTGGCGTTTGCAATGGCTGCCGCGGCGGCGCTTACTCCTGACGGTGAAAATTCTGTCTATGCGAAAGCACGTGATGTTTGCGCGATGACGGGATTCTATACGACCAGCTTTATGTTGCACGGTCATACTGGTGGCGGCATTGGTGAATCGTGGCGCAGTCCCGCGATGGGTTTACTCTATGAGAAACGTCCCAAGCAATACCGCGAATTCATGGACAATCGCCAATGGCATTACGATTTGTCACGTCGATTTGCTGGTTCGTTCGGCATCCCCGGTGGTGGTGATTTTAAATCCTGACTAGTATTAAGCCTCTGATTTTCCTTTTAAATCAATCTATTGATTCTTAGAATTTTGTTAGAGCTCATACCATATGAGCACTTGGCTCTTAGCTCTTCTTGCCTCGTCACAAGTGCCATATGAGCTCTTAGCTCTTGTTTAAATTTATTGTGGTTTAACAAACATACGCTCCTTGATCAAATTTCCCCTTAAAAGTAAGATTCTGCCCAGACTTAGGGATCTATCTCCTACCAAATCGCGAACTTACAATTAGGACATCTGCTTAACTTTTGTGAGAAACATTGGTTCCTCTTTCGGCTGCGGTGTTCGGTTTCGGGCTACTTTCTGGTCATCGGTATCTTTCGTTGATTCTGATGATCGCCGTCTTGTTTATCGCCTACGCCCAACGGTTCTATAACATCAAGAATACGCTCACGAGCATCGGCGCCATTGTGGTCGTCATTATCCCGCTCATTTTCTACGCCGAGAAGCTCCCACTCTCGGCCCAAAGAGCACTTTCTTACATTCCGGGAATCAAGATCGACAATCGGGCTCGTATCAACGGAACGGCTACCCTGGAAACGCGCCGTATCCTCCGAGATATAATTTAAGCCCACTTGGTAACAGTAAACATATGGTAGGTGTGGTTCAAGAACCATTCTCTAGCAATTTAGAGTTGGCACCACTGCACAACAGCAACTTCAGATTGAGTGTGCAAGATGGCTGGGTATGATAAGCTACATCATTCTCCAGGCTGACTCTATTGTCTTCCAAGAGTGTTATGATAGTGAGGGCTGGGAAGGGTTTTCCCACTGGAATCTCCATGGTCTTGCTCCCATTCCTTGTTGAGTCTTGTTTTGAATTCATCATACAAGGTTGCAGAGTGTCTCTTGGCCTGTGTTGGCATATCTTTATATTTCTTCCACTGCTTTTTCTTTTCTTTTATTTTAGATTGCCAGTTCAATATTACAGGTAAAAAAAGAAAAAGTTCTTGGCTATACAGATCCATGTAATGGTTGTATGCTTGTCACAGGGTGAAACAAAATTCTCTTTCGCTTTACTCCATGATTCAGAAGCATCTGCAATCTCAATGAATAGCCAATCTTTTCTTAATAATTCATGCCTAAATTGGTTGTAATTTGTATACACATCTGTTATGTACTGATATTTCTTAGGAAACAATCTAAGCTGAGAGATAGTATGTATATGTGTGTGTGTTTAATATAATTACTGATTTTATTATATAAGATTTTTTATCTCATATAGCTAAGGAATTACGAATAGTTCAAATTGTTTGAAATGGTATAAATCAAGGAAAAAACTAGTGATGTCAACGCTTCTACCCCGTAATCTATGAAAGAGTTTTCACGGAATGCGGCTTTTATTTTATTTAATTTACTTTGAACATCAAGAAGTAAATTGTCATAAACTTATTGTAAGTCTCAGAAAAACAAGAAAATAATATAAGCATTTCTTGAAAAGGCTATAAAAAAAGTGAAAAAGTCCAATTTATGGCCTCCAGGAACAGTAGCTACGCCTGAAGCAGAATTCGTTAGTAGGGAGCACTGAAAAGAGTCGGGCAAATATGTCAGCACACCAAACTCTTTCAAATTATTAATAACAATTAGTTACTTACCCGGGATCCTGATTCTGCTTCTTAACCAGATCGCCAACAGTGAGAGCCAAATACTCTACGTTCTGACTATTAATAGTACCTGCCGCCAAAAATTCGGATTCATTATCACTTAAGTATATAATATTTGTATATTATAATTGAGTGATGGGCCCCGTGCCAGAAGTGTAATCAGGATGCAGGCGAAGCGGAATTGGATATAGTTTTATTAAAAAAGTAAATGAACATACCTAGGGGGTAATGAGATTGGCCTGGAGTTGCTGTAAGCGGAAGTCAGAAGCGGGAGAAGTGGAACTAGAACTGGAATTACTGTAATTGGGATGCAGGGAAAGCGGAATTGAAAAGTTTAATTTAAAAAATCTGAAAATACCAAGGGGGTAATGAGATTGTCTTATAAAAATACAAAGCAATGGATTTTAAGCATGATTTTTTTTAGTAGCAAGTATTGACCTTCGCGGCGCTGGCCGCCGTGTTCGGCTGGGGCCTGGGGCGCTGGCCGCTGGCCCTGCTGGCCGGCGGCACCATCGTCTACCTGGCGGTGTTCGGAACCTGGGAACTGTCGATGACGACGCTGGCGCTGGTGCTGGTCGCCGCCCCCATCGCGGTCGCCATCGCCCTCGGGCTCGGTATCGGCGCCATCTACTCGAGGACGTTCGAGCGCATCTTGTGGCCGTTCCTCAACGTCATGCAGTCGCTGCCGCACTTCTCGTACCTGATCCCGGTGGCCGTGTTCATCGGCGTGCTCGAATTTTTCAGACATCAAACAGTTCGTGGTAACGAACTGTAGTAAGGAGCGACCAGGCTCAATAGTAAACGAAACTCTAAAAAATGGTTTTGATACTAATAGATATATCAAAAGAATCGCATTTTAATGCTGATTTTAAATATATAAGTTATATCAAATTTAGTCTTACTTATCAAAAGTTACAAACCTAAGAAAATTTGCCTTATTTTGGAAAATAGGTTGAAACACCCACTAAAAGCCATAGAATCTTAACGAAAATTCCACCATCGTATTCAGCGTATCAGAGAATCCTACTTCTGACAAGAAATACAAAAAGAAAAATCATATATGCTATCTTGCAGCCATTAAAGAATTCTATCAAGTTTACTTAGGAAGGGAGTTTAATCTTCTACATCGCGTAGTAGTCGTACTGTATGAACTTTCCAGCTTTTATCACCTTCAACACTCGCAATAACGCAAATGGATTTAACTCATAGCATGAGCGATCGGGAGAATCGCCACGAGAGTAGGCTACCTACTTCTCATTTTTTTTTTATGGTATTAGTTCAAAGGGAGGAATTTAAATATTTCGGCAATACATGAAAACATACTCTAAATCTTCCAGTTCATCTCTCTCGGACATTTGTAAAAACCTAATTCACCTATTCCAGACTCTAGTATACCCCTTTTGAGTTGATAGTAATATCTGTTTCTGACTGAATCTTGTTAAATTCTACTTCCTATGTCTCTAACTCTAAAAAGAATCGGAGTCATCTCTCTCAGAGTTTGGTAAAAACCAAATTCACCCATTTCAGACTCTTTTATAAGAGTCTGACCTATTTCATAGTTTGAATATATAACCTATTTCATACTTTTAAAAGTACGACACTTTTGAGCCGGTATTTACCTCTTGGAACCGAAGCTTGAAATGTATTTGATTATTTCTTATCTTTTAGTCATTTTCCCATTTTCATTATAGAGTACGAATTGTTTGCCTTTATCAGTCACATGGGAACGTCTACAAGCTGTGGCCATTATGTTTGTCATGTCAAGAAAGACGGCAGATGGGTGATTTTCAACGATAACAAGGTGGCGCTCTCTGAACATCCTCCCATTGAATTGGGATATCTATATTTTTTCAAGCGTATTTAAATCTAACATGAGAAACTTGTCAATAATAAAATCATTCATTTTTCTGTTCCGCTTCGGCGTCGTCAACATCAGCGACCCCGGTGAAGACTGCAGCAATGCCGATGAGGGTGGTGAACTCTGTACCGAGGTGTACGACGCGGCCACCCGCGTTGATCTGACCGCGACCGCGGCCGATGGCTCGCAGTTCACCGGTTGGAGCGGAGACTGCTTCGGCAGCACCAACCCGTTTGATATCAATGTCTCCGGTCAGCAGAGCTGTACCGCGACTTTTGTCGCAGTCATGCCAGAGGTCACGGTTTCCTTCATCGGTGACGGTGATGGCCAGGTGATCTTCTTCGTATCAGAGAGAATAGTCGGAATATTTCACCCTTTAATTCTAGGGCTACTTTCCGGCTCTTGGGCATGTAGAAATATCTGTTCTGTATAGATTCGTCAATCATCCCCTCTTCCAAGGATGTTTCAATTGATTCAAAAGAAGCTTTGTCAAATGTACCTTCAATGTCTATGAACATGCCTAACGCGTGCTCCTAAGTTCTAAGAGAAGCTTTATGCGCTCCACCAGTTTGTATTCTGCTGTTTCTATGGAGCATTCGTTTTAAAAATTTAACAAATAAGAATTTTAGAAATCTAGTTCTTGGCCCCTATTTCATTAATTAGCATCCCACGTGTGTGTGTCCTCTTCAGTTATAAGCGGGGACTCCCCATGGGGCCCCTGAAAACAACAAGCACGCGTGAATGTATCATCCTTAATGTATATAAACAATCCCTATTACGTACGAACTAGAGAAGTCCTGAAACATTTTGAAGAAAAAATCTTAAGAAACGTCGTGGAATGTCTTGAAACGACTGAAAAAACACTTTTTGAAGAAAAATGACGTAACAAAACTCCCCCACTTGACTAACGGACTCCAAAAGGTCCTATTGCGTAACACCCCAAACACGTGAAGACAAACTCGAATCGCTTTTGGGCGACCACGCGCTCTGCGCCCGGCCCGCGGTGAAGCAGCTGAAGGCCGGCCCGGTGCGCGAGCAGCTAGACCGCGCCTGCAAGCGGGTACGCGCCTTCTACGACCTTGAGAAAGCCGGCGCCGCGCTCGAAGCCAATGCGCCCAATGCCCAGGACGAACGGCCAGAGCCGCCTCAAGAGATCGAGCCCGGCGACACGGCAGGCCTACAAGGCCGGTTGCCGTACAAGGAGGTCTGACAGGATTCAAGGCTACGTCGTAACGCTCAGGTTGTACTCATACTATGTGAAAATAGTATGTTTTATCCAATAAGGAGTGCAATAATCAAACTGAAGAGCCCATGCAAAACGGTAATTCGAATTATATACGTTTTCTAGGTAATTTTCATATTGAACTGATTGAGGAGATTGGTTTGTTTATGTTTCTTCGGTTACTGATTCGAGCCTTCCGTTGTGATGAACTGTAGGTAAGAGCAACTCGACCCAATAGTTGCTGAAACTGTAAAAAAACAAAACTTTGAAAGCAAAAAGATACATCAAAGAATTGGCTTTGTATGCCCATCCTATTTGGTCATGGAACTTATTGCATCATGGTTTTTGTCCGTGAAACTTTTTGCATGTTGTTTTTTCTCTTCCTGAAACCTGTACATTAGTTCTTATCCTCGTGAAACTGACTTTATATATTCAACTTGTTGCGTGCTGATTTTTGTTCGTGGAACTTGTTGCCTGTTGATTTTTAGTCGTGAAACTTTTTGCATGTTCTTTCTTTGTGAAACTTGTGAATTTTTTTCTGCTTGGGAAACTGATTTTGTTCATGGAACCCTTGTGAACTAATTTTGTTCGTAGAATTTGTTGAATGTTGAAAGTCATAGAATCCTAATGAAAATTGCAAAAATGTTTAATTTTGAAATTTTTTCCAGAAAAAATCACGGATGCGTGTTTATTTGTTTTTTTTCCAGGGTTGATCGTATCGACCCAGTGGTCCTAGGATGTTGAGAGAGGGCTCATTCGAACGGATATTAAAAGTTCTAGTACCCTTTTTCAGTGACCAAAGAAATTACAGGGCAACTAAGCCCCCTCCAACGCTCATTTTCTCCTAAGTCACCGGATCAAAATGTTGAGATACCATTTTGTTCAGAATAGTCGAAAAATCTAGTTATTCCATTTTTTCTGAAAAATTCGGTAACAGATGCTTCTATAATTTTTTTTCCTGTTTTTTTCTTTCTGAATTAGCACTGAAAAGGTCACCTTTTTTGGCATGACATGGATATCTAATATGGGGGAAATCAATCAAGGATATCAGGAATATCACCTTTTGGCTAACATATATGTATATGTATGTGTATCTACTCTCTTTAAACAAGCAATAATTATGTATGATTTTATTTTCTCGAAAACAGCTCCATATTTTTTGTTTTAAATCGGAACCCTAAGATTTTCTGGCTTGAAAAAAGATTGATTCTCAGAATTTTGCTAGAGCTCAAACCATATGAGCTCTTAGCTCTTGTTTTAAGATTTATGTGGTTGTGTAAGTTTTTGCTTAACCAGTTCAAACTGTCAGATTCCATTCTCATCGTTCTTGGTACTGCAAAAATATATTTGATTAATTTATTAGTGACTCCAAACAGACTTTCCTTTCCTTCTTCGAAGCCTTCCTTTTAGAACTGTTAATGGTCTGCCTCTTTTTATCAGTGCCGATTTAGTCCGAAAAGAGAACGCAATTCTAATTTGCAATTGAATTCTAAGACCATATCTCCTAAATGGCTTATTGGTCCCTTTAATCTAGTTTGCATCTGAAATAAGACGTCTGTTACAGCTTGGATACAAGGCATCCTTTTGCTTTCATGACATGGTCTTCGTCAAGAATCTCTGCTCCTAACTTTTTAATCTCTTCATTGTCAATCCCATCCTCAACACTTTGCTGAAGTACAGCTGATCAGCTACACACTCCACTATACAGATAGATTTTTTTCTCGACGGCAGTTGATAGCTCTTGGTGAGCTGATCAAAGTATATGTCATCGATTTTTGGTTTAAATTCCTTCATGCGAGGTATTACGAAGAGGTAAACGCCTGATACGCGTAATAATTTCTGTTCGTTTTGAGTCTTAATGCTGCTCCTTACTTTCAGTTGAAAAAACTTTTCATATTTATTTTTTCATTGTTTTTTAAATAATGCTAGAAAATTCTGCCCCCCTTCATTGAAATTCTCTTCCCCCATGACAAATTCCTTCCCCAAAGACATGGGTATTAGGTTGTTCGACTATGGTGAATAAAATGGCTATCTCAGAATTTTGATACAGTGACTTTGGGGAAAAATGAGCGTGGGAGGGGGCCTAGGAGCCAGGAAACTTATTAACCAGACAACATCACAGTACAGAAGGTAAGCGTTAACATCAGAGAAATATATGTGGCCTTATTAAATCACTGTCGAAAAACTTCGTGAACCGTTTCATAATTATAACATTCTGTCCGACTTTATGGCATAAGAGGTCTCTGTGAAATTTACAACTGAGGGATGAGGTGTTCAAAAAACCTTAGTCATTCGACTGAAGCATTAAGATGCCTTAGTCATTGTTGCAGCAACAGTTGCAGCCCAGTAAAGAGCAAACCAGAGCTCATAGGAACCAAAAGTTTAAGTCTGCCAAGCGGCGTGGGGTGCGAACCCCAAGTGTGGGGTGCGTGGGCTTCGATTTGCGAACTTCATGATGTGAATAGCCAGAATACAGTATTACTAGGATACAGACTCAACTACATCTGATTTGAAGAGAAAAATGAATTTTTTTGTTTTTCCTTTGTTTTTTTTATTTATTTACTTTTTTTTAAAGGTTACTGTCTATGAGCTGTTTAATTTAAAAAGACAACTCAACGCCAAAATGAAGTCACTACGATCATATTTTTGTGATCATTGGTGATGTTGGCATTACTATAATTTTTAGAGTTTTGTACTATTGAGCCGGGTTGCTCCTTACTACAGTTTTTACCACAAACTGTTTGATAATCTGAATGTTCAGGATAAATTTTGAACACATATTCTGATCATAAAAATATTATTCTTTTCTATAACTGGAGACTCGTGGAGGAGGAGTGCACACAGCTGTGTTGGCCTTGGGTGGTTTAGTGTTGTAGGCTAAGAAGCTGATAGTAGTAGTGGAAAACTGATTGTCTTTTAATGGCTTGTCAGAAAAAAACTACAATTGGTGGCTACTGTAGTTTTTAAACAGTAAGTAAGTTTTTTGTTGCTGAGCAAGAACTACTTTTTGTTCTTGCTGTTGTTGATACTTATTGTTGTTTTCAATTGTTGTTGATGCTGTTGTCCTTTTCTGCTGTTGAGTAAAAAATAAATGAGCTGAGTGTGTTCCTTTCCTTTGATTATAATGATGCTGAGGCTTATTTTGTTGATAAGCGACTGGAGGAGCAAACTCAGTAGGGCGGTCTTTTCGTCTTTCTTCAACCCATTCGTCTTGTGCAAGAACTGAAAGGAGAAAATAAACTGAACAGCAAAATAAAAAATAAACGAAAAAGTACCGGCTCAATAGTAGCCAAAACTCTAAAAAATGGAATTTTGATATCAATAGCTACATCAACAAAATTGCATTTTAATCCTGATTTTAAATAAATAAGTTTATTCAAGTTTAGTCTTACCCATTAAAAGTTACGAGCCTGAGAAAATTTGCCTTATTTTAGAAAAAAGGGGAAAACAATCCCTAAAAGTCATAGAATCTTAACGAAAATCACACCACCAGATTCAGCGTATCAGAGAACCCTATTGTAGAATTTTCAAGCTTCTATTTTAAAAAATGTGGAATTTTGTATTTTTTGCATCGTTAAAGGGTCCTTTTTGCAAGTCAAGCGTTGCAAAGTCGCCAAATACTTTTGTAGACGTGGCCGCTGTTTTCCAGAAGAAGTAAAAGCACTGTAAAATTTCGTAAAACGTAAATACGTAAACTTTAGAATTTTTGTAAACGTAATAGCTTTCAACAACATTCAATTTCATAAAGGCAAATTCCACTTTTCCGACTATTTTCTAGCTCAATTTCACAATGAGTTGCAGACCACACTTCTTCTGGAAAACAGCGGCCACGTCGAGGATTTGAGAAAAGGTCTATTGGCTGGACTTTTGTAGGGGGTGTGTGAAACCCCCCCCCTAAAAGTCATAGAATCGCAAAATTACATGGATTAAAAAGAGGTTCAACCAGATCCTCTCTCTTTTTAGAATATCATAAAACTGTCACAAGTGCCTTTTTCACGAATATTGACCGGCGTGTTATCAAAAATTGTTCGCAGCATTCAATTCATTATCATTCGGCCTATTTTTAGGTCTTAAATCGTTCACCCAGCAGCCAGCTAACGGGGCTAAAAATTGCATCTTTCGATCGTGAAGTCCAATTAAATCCATAAATTTTTCCTCCTATAATAAAAATATGACCCACTACATTTTGCAATCCACCCCAAAGAGTATGAGTAACCCAAGTGTGGAAACTAGCGCTAGTGTCGAGCAAAAGAATCACTACCGCCATCTAGCATTTGGTGCTTTTGGCATTATTTCAAATTTGATAATTGTGTTTCTTCCAGGAACTGGGATCGGAACTTATTGCGACCCGCTGCTGCTAATTATATATTAATTTTGCCTTATTGTTATTATTGATAATTTTAATTATTGATGATTGATTGCTGCTATTGATCTTTTAATTTTAGTAACGATTTCAATAGCATAGACTGAGAAGCAGCAATGTTCGTTTTCTTTAATTTTCAATTTTTTCTGTAACTTTTTTTATAAAGTCAAAGTTTTACCTGATCTCTGTTTCGATGGCAGTAGACTGTGAACGCCGGGATCTGCAGTTTTCTGAGGAGACCCTGCAGGTAAAACAAGTACGTTTTTCATAGTTGTAGTAAGAATTTTTTTTTCATCCTTCATAACATATGGTTGCTCGATCTCCTGTTCTTCCACACGAGTTTCAGGAGGTAGAACAATGACTACAGTTTCATCTTCGGATTTCTTTACCCTATTTTAAGACCCCCAGGGGCTGGGTCCCCCCTTGCTCCGCGCCTCCATCACCACTGGAGGTACCCTGCATATCTGCAAGGCTTTCCCCTATCCGCCACCTGGGGACGCGCTGAGTGGCCTGGGGTAGGCCCCTACTGAGAAGGTGACTCAGTAGGTACTCAAAAAACACTGTCATTTTAGCAGAAATTTCGTTAAAAACAATGTGAACTTAGTATGCGATCGATCTATTTTTTTCTTTCTTTTCTTAACTTACATCCAATTTTGCAAAATAAATGAGTATTGTTTAAAGTTACGGGTTTTATGTGATTGATTGGTTACACATTTAATTTGAACGGAATTTTAAGTAAATAATTTCTTAGACGACGCTGCTTTTCTGTTTACAGAATTTAAGAGAGAAAAATGGGTATAAATTAAATAAAACAGTGGAACAATTGTACCGTTTATAACCGTTTTCTCTCTTTTAAAATTCTATAAATTCAAAGAAAGAAAACACTGATGAAAATAAATATTAAAAAAACTCTTCAAAATATATTTAGGTATTTAATTACAGATAGTTCTTGTTTTCAGGGAACAGCCATAGTATTTATTTGTTAACTACGGGTGTCATATTCCTATAACATTAACTGGGGTACAATTGTTTCTAATATTGTCAAACAAGTATCTGCTCAATGGATATTTTCCCTGATTTTCTCCCGGTAGACCCAGTCTCCTCTGCTTATGATGCTCGATTATCCTAATTTATTCACCGACCCTTTCTAGTACTTATTGGTTTTGAAGGATTTTCATCCCCTTTATTACGGAGCACCTTTACGAGTCTTGGATATTGGTCTTGAAATAAATATGGTCGCTATGTGTCCTTTTCATTCTTTTTTTTTTTTTTTTTTAGTTTTCATATGCGGAATAAATTCTGTTCGTTTTAAGTTTTAATGTCGCTCCTTATTTTCAATTGAAAAACTTGTTTTTTTTTTGTTTAATAATTTCAAGGAGAAGCTAAATTCTTGTTGTCAAGGTAGTAATTTCACAAGAAGTAAAGCTTTTGTGAAAGTCTATTTTTGTCCAATTTATCTCGTCCATTGAAAAGATAATGTTACTCAAAAAGCTTGTTGATTTGAAGTCCCCATTTATCGGATTGGCCAGAGTCATTCTGGGGTCCACCCCAAAACAGGTTTTCTTTTTGTGAAAAACACTGTTTATTAAAACATTATTTTTAAAAAGAAACAGTGATTAGTTTATGCTTTATTGCCTATACTTAAAAGCCTCGTCTTAAAGGTCATCCATGCATTTCTATCTCTTCGTTCTGTTTTTATTTTTACACCACCAAAAGAAGTAGTATTTAATGTTTAATATACATTTTACGAATATACAAGTTATATCTTTATCCTCATTTCCTACTCTTCATGACAGTCATGGTTACTAAGCGATGCCATAACGTTAAGCGACATGCTAAATGATTTGACCTATACAAGTTGTCACAAAGAGATCAGCAAAAATATCAGATTTTTTTGATGCATCTATTGGTATCAAAATTCCGTTTTTTAGAGTTATGGTTACTATTGAGCCGGGTCGCTCCTTACTTACAGTTAGTCACCAATAACTGTTTGATGATGCAGCCAAATTTGTGAATATGGGGAGAGGTGGAAATGTTGAAGGATCTACTCAAAGAAAATGGGAAACTTATAAGAGTGGAAAGTGGCGCTAGTATAGGCAAATAAAAACCACCAATGTCATCTAGCGTTTGGCGACACTTGGCATTTTTCAAGCTTTGCAATGGTCATACTTTCAGTTAAAAAACTTGTTTTTTTTATTTAATCCTTTTCAAATCAGTAGTCTGAAACTCCTAATAGTCTTAACTCCAAAAAACTAACTCCAAATCAATTCAATTTCCCATTTTCAGTGAGAACCTAGGAAAAATACTACTAATTGAAGGAGAAGAGAGGCCATACATTCGTACAGTCCATATACTCTAGTTCTGAACACACTGTCATGATAATTTGGACGCTATATAATTTTTCTATTGACAAGTTTCCGTTGACCGTTTATAATTTTTCTGTTGACAAGTTTCTGTTGACCGGGGAAAAGTTTCTTTTGAAAAGTGGTTAATTTTGAATGGTAATTTTCAAAGATTTTCGATGCAGAAAAGAATCTTCAGTCAGAGAACGATTGATGATATGATGAAAAATGAGTGTCCAGCTTTGGAGTATTGCCTAAGACTTATATGTCGCTGCTCTAGAGCATTTCGTCAAATAAGTAAAATACTAATCAAATCATAAAAAGTGATATTGCGCATTTGTTTGAAGATTACCCGGAGTTTTAATTACTCGTACCATTTTTCTAATGATCCAATAGTTCATCAGCCTTACCGACTAGAACAAAAAATGGCGATTTGAAGGATGATACTCAGAACGATATCAAAGGCGATGCCACTGACCCTTGTAAAGAAACAGTACATATGACAAAGGCGCAAGATTTAATTGAGATGGGTGCGAAAACTCCTGGAAAAAGAGAGCCAATAACTAATATACAATACTCCGAGGATGTTGACGAAGAAAGCAACAACGTGTGCCAGTCTTTAACAAAAGATGGCGATTTGAAAGATAATACTCAGAACGATGTCAAAGGGAGTTCAAGTTACACTCCAAGTAACACTGAATTTGAGGAAGATAATCCAATTAAAATAAGCTCATTGAACATGGTGCTAAACATTGCTACAAATAAGGCATTTGTGGAAATGCTCCTTTAATTAGTCTTCAAGGTACACAGAACTTGTTTCTGGATAGATTTTCTTTTTCTTTTTTTAACTTGTATCGTTTGTTTATTTTTTTTTTTTCGTTCATTGACCTATTCGACCCTTAAAAACCCAGTTTTACCTTCAGTAGTTTATCTTTTTAGTTATTTAGGCCTGCTTCACTCTCAATTGCCATCTGGTTGGTTAGCTCTACATTTGTCGGGGCTTGATCCAGGGGTAGATGCCTCCTGATCATTTTGACTCTTAAAAGGGCATTAGAACTTCTGATTTCTAATCCAGTGAGCCCATCCCGATGTTTATATGATCACCCTTTTCACTAAAACACTATATGCCCTCGGGACATATCTTACAACCCTTTTCCTTAGGCCTGTGGGGTGGAGCGGCTGTTGTTATCTTCAAAGACATAATTTCTGGACCTTTCAACAACGATGAATAAGATGACTATCTCAAAATTTTGATTGAATGCGTTTGGAGAAATGTGGGGTGTGTGGGAGGGGCTGGTTGTCCTCAAATTAATAGAAAAATGCCTCGAAAGAAAACAATCAATTATTTTTTAATTTTTGGCTAATATTTTTGTTTTTAACCGTCCCTATGATGATACAACTATTTTGCGCTGGAACTAAGTAAAAATAAAATATATAATCTGTTGTGGGACGGACCCAACTGGATCAGGGCTCAGACCACAATGGCACATTGCCTTAACGTCTCGGGGTGATGGGCTTGCAGTTAAATTAATAGAAAAATGCCTCGAAAGAAAACAATCAATTATTTTTTAATTTTTGGCTAATATTTTTGTTTTTAACCGAAAAAAAAGAAAATAAACTTAAAAAAACTAAAAAAGAAAAAAGAAAAAAACTATACAAAATTAAAAATTAGCACCTTGCAAACGTGTTGCTGGGGCACACAGCGCTACAGCAAGGCGTGGCAGGGCTGTTACAACGGCGTGGCAGGGGTGTTACAATGTGTTGTTTGGGCATGCAGCGCCACAGTAACGCGTGACAGGAGTCAATCCGCGTACAGACTGACCGGCTGACACCCCTCGTGGGGGGTTCGAGGGGGGACTAGCTGACAATCTTGACTTGTTTTTAAGTCAACTAGAATCGTTTTTATTAGTAAAACATATACGTAACTTACGAATTAGTTTACATAACGAACTTCTATATTCGTATTTTTTTTATTACGTGTATGAGGGGGTTCATCCACGCGTCAATACCTCGCTCTTTACAGTAATGACCCCTGAATCACAAAGGCCGTAAAATAAATAGTTGAAATTACAAAAAATACTTTAGCGTAAAGAGTGAGGTATTAAGAGAAGGTGAACCCCTTATATGCATAATATTTTCTGTTCGTTTCAAGTTTTAATGCTGCTCCTTACTTTCAGTTGAAACACTTTTTTACAACAAACTACAAAAACAAATTTGAGTATTTACTCCTATTGAATAGTGGTTGTATTCACCAAAGTTTCACCATTAAGTCTAGAAGGACCCGACGCGGCATATTCTGGTCATTAAATGACTCGTCAGTTAACATAATACTCGCATCATTTAGACACGGCTAATCATTTCCATTAAGATATTGTAAATAGAATAGGTATTCTTCTGTTTTATATACGATGAGTGTCCCCTGTTTTGGCAGCTTCTCTTGTAATCAGTCGTAAGTCAGTGGTGAAAAGTTTCTTTTTTGGATGGTTGCTGGTTGTTTTTCAAGTGGTTAGTGGTTTTTAGGAGCGTTTTAGTCTGGCTAAATATTTTTTTCTGCGCATCCCTTTACCAGTGGGTGGTGTATTTCCTAACAGAACTCCAAAAGTCTTTTTTGAACAATGCAGGTTCCAATTTCAATTGCCAAAAACGTTAAGAACCACTTGCACCCCTTGTGCGACATTGTGGTACTCAACGTTGTGCACATCACTTTGGCTTTGCTACCGGTGTACAGAGCTTTAGAGGTTAAAGAGTTGATTTATTTGGTTTTAGTAAGCAATCTTTTAGGTGTGTCATCGGATCAATATTTCGAGATAGCCATTTTGATCAGCATAGTTGAAAAGTCTAGTATCATGCCTTGGGTATGACACGACCCTGCAAGTCCGTGGAGAAAATGGTTATAAGCTATGAAATTTGTCTAGTGTTTACATATGGTTTTGTTATTGAAAAGTGAACAGACGTTTTTGGGGAGAGTGAATTTTATGTGGGGAATTTCCTGTGGGGGGATTTTCCAAGGGGAGAATTTTCCATAGGGAGGGAAGTTTCCGAGGGACAACTTTCAAAGGGAAACTATACACGGGGGAATTTCAACTGGATTGCTGTATATTACAGTGTTAAAACACATTGTTATTAATTATGTTGAGATAACTCATTGTTATTTATTGACTATTTTGTGGTTTACTGGATAGCAGCTTTGGATATAAGAGTACGGCAAAAAATCTAGCAGATCTGAAATTTGATACTTGACTTCTAATTTTTTTAAGTTAAGTTAGCCAGTTTTGAAGTTTGAAATGAGCAAGTTCAAGAAAGGGGACTTGGCGTTGACAAAACTCAGAAATTACCCGCTTTGGCCAGTAAGAATTGTAGACGTTAATACCCAATCAAGAAGGTACGAAGAGGCACCAAAATTTTCAGATTGGCCTGAAACTTACATGAAACATAGGGCTAAGGGAACTCCAATGCAGAAGGAAAGCAAAAACAATATTACTTCCCCTCAAAATAAAGCCCAAAAAAGGTAAGAAAAGTGCCAAAAACTTTTGTTCGATCTTCTTCAAATGGAAGCAATAGCTAAACACCACAAAAAAGTGAATATGACTGCCCAGGAATGGTATTCTGTACTATTATAGTACTCTATGCCTCTTATTTATGCTGTTGTTGTTTGTTTGTTTTCCTTTTTTCCTTGATCAAAATTGAGAATTTCATAAAGTTGAATCAGAATTTGGTGTTGTCAGACAGACTTGCAAAGACTTATTTCCAAGAAATGTAGAATAAATTAAGACTTTTTTTAATATCGGTAGACGAACAGATAATCTTATACTCTACACGGCTCCGATATTAGATGATTCCTTAGAGGCTTATTTTCGGAGCTAGGATAGTTCTGTTATGTTTATTGCTTATGCTGCTAAGTAGACTGAGAAAAATGGTTTATTTATTCCTCTGGAAATTACTTGACTTCTACTTCAGCTTCTAAAGTGGCAATCTGTGTCAAATATGCCTGATTAGCCTGTTTTGAACGCTTTGTGCACCATGGAATGTACGCTTTCAGTGTATGTAAACTCTGTCAAATATGCCTCATTAGCCTATGTTAAACGCTTTGTGCACCATGGAATCTACGTTTCTAGTGTATGTAAACTATGTCAAATACGCCTCATTTGCCTATTTTAATCGCTTTGTGCACCATGGAATCTACGTATCTAGTGTATGCAAATTAAGTCACATATGCATTATTAGCCTATTTTGAACGCTTTCTGCACCATGTAATGTACGCATCTCTCGCTAATGGGCATGTTCCGGGTTCCGAGTCCGGTGAGTTGGTGAGTTTTGTGGATTTTGCGCCGACGGTGTTGAGCCAAGCGGGAGTCACCATTCCGGAATCCATGCAGGGGCAAGCGTTCTTGGGGCAGAATTTGACAATGTGGATTCATATGGTGTCTTTGATTTAGCTCAATATACCAATTACCAATTAACATTTTTGGAAAGTTTAGCCCTAATAGCTTAAACTTGTTAGATGCTGCAAATTCACCCTCTTGACAATATTGAATGCACATAGTAACTTTTGGATAGTTTTCTTTTCAAATGGGTACAGATAAAAGTCGAATATCAAAAGTCTCAATTCATTTGTGCTAAGATATGCAAAATTATATGGGATTGTCATACCTGGACCGCAAACACTTATGTAAATATTTTGCAATTATTACTCCCAGGCGTGCACGCCATAACTAATTTGGAAAGGGGCTCAAACTTTTAGAAAGGCAAATAATAATAAAAACCAACAAAATAGACATCATTTAGACAGTAAAACGATTTCACAACCGGTAAAATAATAATGGAAGAATTGCGAAGGCTATTATTTATTCCTACTATTTTTGTTTTCTATTGAGCCAGTTCGCTCCTTACTACAGTTAGTTACCACGAACTGTTTGATAAGTCAATTTTTGTTATTTTCTCTCGATCTCCGAATTTCTACCCTTGACTTACGGAAATAATTTCGGAGCGTTGAATCAATAAATGAACAAGGTAGACCAAATACCTCAGAATCAATGTTGATGAAACCCTATCATTTAAAGATCACATGAAGTCAGTTTCGAAAATATTGTCACGTAACTTAGGTATCATACGCAAATTAAAACATATTTTCCCCCCAAATGTTCTACGATTGTTAATTTATTCCCGCTAATTTATTCCTAGTAATTTATTCGCAGCAATTTATTCGTAGCAATTTATTCCTAATAATTTATTCTTAGTTATTTATGCCTAGTAACATATTCTCGTTAATTTATTCCCGCTGATTAATTCCTAGTAATTTATTCGCAGCAATTTATTCGTAGCAATTTATTTCTAATAATTTATTCTTAGTTGTTTATGCCTAGTAATATATTCCTAGTAATTTATTCCTATTAATCTATTTCTGTTACTTTACTCCTATTAATTTATTCTTGTTAATTTATTCCTAATAGACGCCATGGCTTGCGTTTTGTATTGTTACGCGATTATATTTTATTTAAGCATGATTATATTTTATTTTATTATAATTTTTTTGTGTTCTGTTTGTATTAGAATTTTATAAAAGGCAAACTTTGGCGTAAACAGCAAGGTATTAAAGATGGTCAGCCCCCTTCATATACATAATAATTTCGATCATTTCTAGTTTAAAGTTTGCTGCTTATTTTGAGTTGAAAAAACTTATTTTTTTATTTAATGTGATTGTTTTTTTTTAATTATGCCGGAAAATTTACCTTCCCCTGCAACCGATGTAATTTTGCTGATTTACATCCCGCCAGTCTGAGGCTCCGCTCTATAACGTAGCTGAATCGTTATTTGACAGTGGGCGCCAGTGAACAGCGAACATGACCAACAACAGGAATTTATGGTGCAGGCATATCGGCAGTTGCTTGCCAGCCTGTCCATGCATCTTGAAAAACCAATTTGTCTGACCGACAGCGATAAAAATCTGTTGTGGACCAACTCCGCCTGGGGACGCGAGCGCACCACAATTGTGACATCTACCCTCAACGACTGGGCCGATGTAGAGCTTGAAGTAGGCAAACGTGTTATTTATTTTACTTGCTTTGGTGTAAAAGTGGGTTAAAAATAAATAATTAATTATTAGTAGTCGCTCCTGATTTATAATTTAAAGTATGGTGCATAAATATAGCGTTTATAAGGGAAACACACCATAACATGGATCAATTCTCTTCTAATCATGGTTGCAGCAGTAGCTGCAATCTAGTAAAGAGTGAACCACAGCCCATAGTAACCCAAAGTTAAAAACGCGTTTAAAAAAAAAACTGCCTAGTCAAAAAAATTGCCATCTGATACTGAATCAGGAATGGTAATTATTGTTATTAGATTGTTATACCTACAAAATTGTAGCAATCTGTAACCGTTACTATTTCTTTTTATATACCTAATTTTAAGATACCATCTATCTCTATTTCAACCAGCATGGGCATTAAAATCTCCTAATAAGACTACCATATTTCTGTCAAGGATCTTGTCCATTTGTTCTTTGAGCAGCAAGTAAAATTCATATGAGTTACTACTATCTCCATAAGCAGGTTCTACAGGGGTATCTAATTAAAAACGTCCGATTTCATTAGTCAGAATGTCAATATAATAGTTGTTGTCTAACACTACAACGAAAATTGTTAGGCGTGTCAGGGAGCTGCGCAAATTGACTTGATAAGGAGGGCAACTGGGCCTCCTCCCCCTACTTTTTTCTCAAAATCATTCGATCAAAACTATGGGAAAGTCATTTATCCAAATAAATAAATATGCAAATTTCGCTTTAATTATTCATCTGCGGAGGGCCGAAATCAAAACATGGATTAACTAAAAAACGTTCAAAAATTAAATAAAAAAACAAGTTTTTTTAACTGAAAGTAAGGAGCAACATTAAAACTTAAAACGTTACCCCGTATATGAAAGCTAAAGTTTAGTTGAAAGTAATATGGTATTATATTAGTAACATGCTTCCTACCACCAGTGTGCTAAATTATTCTTAGTGTTTTCTGGAGAAAACGCTAGGCTTTCAGCAGTTTTTAAGATTGCTGGTAGGTAGCTCATTAATGATATCTACTTTTAGGGCAATTAAAAATGAGTTTTGTTGCCTAATTAGTTACCAAAATAATGCCAATTAATTTTCAAATTAAAAAACCTGCATAAGGACGTTGGAATATGTTTTAGGTAGGTATGTGTTTATTTCATCAAATAAAAATTACTAAAATTGCACTTTAATGATTTGATAGTTAACAGCATTAAAATAGGTTATCCCAGAGAATAGACCTTATTATCACAGGCAGCACAATAGCGCTGTCTAAGTAAAGAGCGATAAAGGCACAATGTAATATTTTGGTTTAGACCAGGGCACTTTGTATCGAAGGAGTTGTCGTAGAAGCTTTGAAAAGGTCTCGTTCCATTGGAAAATGGATGGGCTTGTACCTTTTTTAATATTCGAAAGTGATTGGAGGGCAACTAACAACCCTTCCACGCCCACTTTTTCCCCAAACACATCAAAACAAAATTTTGTGGAAAACCTTTACATTTGAACGCCTAGCTGGTCAAGCAGTCGCGCAAGAAGTATTCACCTTTTGTTTGACTAGAAAATTTACACAAAAGTACAATTAAATCCTATACTCAAAACCTTTATTAAGAACAAATAAAACTAAAATCTTTTCATTTGATATACACGGACAATGTACGAAAAGGTGCCCTTTACATGCAGACTGAGAACCATGTGTATTTCATTCTCCGAAAAAAGGCACCAGTCATCAATCTGATGATCAAAATAATTAAGATTATTGCTTGAAAGTATTCATTATTCGATTGTTGCACGTCTCACCAGATGAGAAATGAGTCAGGATTAGAAATGAGAGTTTTGACAAAAAAAGACTGCTCAAGCTAAAAACAGACTTCTAAAGATACAATTTTGTAACCGCAAGTCAGTTTACTGTACAGAGCATAAACATAGCCTATTTAAAATCTTTCAATTGAATAATTGCAGTGACTTGGAATGAACTAAGAACACCGACTCTCAATAGCGATTTAATAAATAGCCAGCAATGATTGGAAGATAAAATATTTAAAGCTTTTCCATACCAAAGAAGCAATTGTATATTCCCCCGACTTCCTTTGCTTTGTTGGCGTTCACATTTTCTGCAGCAGTCATGCCAGTAGCAAAGCTTCGAAGCTATAGCGAATCATAGCGGTAAGGGAGCATGTTGAAAATTAATTGCAAATGAGGTTTCCAAACCCCAATGTTCAAGGCGCCAGAAAAAAATTGACCTACCTTAAACAGTTTTTACAGTTTAACTTTTAAAAGGATCAATCAACCAAACTAGGAATTCTTCCTTGAGACATGAAGGCTAGATGGGACTCTTGCTAATTTTTGTAGAAATGTTCACCAAATGGGGCGTGGGAATTATCAGAACAGCAGAAAAAGATCAGAATGGATATAAATGCCACAAGCGACAAAAACAAACGCAAAGGATAGTACGACCACCCCCACAAAGCCACTAACAATACAACGCAAGGGGTTACATTTCCGTAACTGAATGTTGTGTCACGGTGTGGGTACTCTAATGTAACCACAGGTTGTACACACTCTTGTACATAAACCTACTGTTTCGAGTTTAAGTAGTAAGTACTGTAGGAGACACGTGTTTTGCGGTTTCACAAAGGCTGCATGTCGAGTCATTAATGAGCTTCAATTTTATTGTGCATCGAAAAATACTGCTGCTTTTATTCAAGATTTAGGTAAAATCATATAAATTTATAATCAACGCTCCCATCGACCTCTGTCCAACGTTAGCCCTCACGAAGTTCATCGATATGACCTTAGTATACTTGAAACTTTTCTTAAACAATATTCCAGTGAAACGTTTGTGAAGAAAGAGAAAAAATTCAATGGTGATACTACAGTTTGAAGTAATAGAACTGCTAATATTTTTGAAATGTGAAATTATTTATGGTCCACTGAAATGTATAAAGTTTCAAAAATCCTAAACACGTATGCACTTTCAGTATAAATGAATGGATTAGCCATTTGTTAAACTCCTTGTGTTGATTTGAAAAGATGGCTGGTGAAATGGCTTCCAGAGGATGGAGTAGGTGTCTGGATTGATTGAAGTTGCTCGATAAAACATATTTATCTTACTGCTAAGGGGTTTGCGAATCTCAATGATGGGTATGGTTTACTAAGTAATCATTTTATTCACCCATTGACATGAGAAACTTAGTGTGTCTGTGGAGAAGTCATCTAGAGGCTTATTCAAGGAAAAAGAAGAAATGTGTGTGCGCAAAGGCCTTTAGGGGAGTTGGATCTTTAGGGAATTCGGAAAAATCAGAAAAAATGAGGTATTTTTAACTTACGAGTGGGTGATCGAATCTTAATGAATTTTGATATTTAGAAGGACCTTGTGTGTCAGAGCTCTTATTTTAAGTCCCGACCGGCATTAGGTATTAGGTATAGGTATAAGGACGACTCATACTGGACAAAAGTGATATATTGATGGAGGCTGGAATAAGCGTAGCAAAGCACATGATTATTCGGCCAAAGGATGTGTTGCAGTTATCATAGATATATTTACGAAAAAACTGTTACGATCCCTCGTGTTGCAATAAAACTCTAAATTACTTCCCAACTTCAATTCTATATATCTTTGCTAAATACTTCTAAATTACTTCTAACCTCCTCGATCCCTCGTGTTGCAATAAAACTCTAAGTTACTTTCCAACTTCAATTCTATATGTATTTTGTGAAATACTTCTACCCTCCTTGATTCCCCGTATTGCATTGAAACTCCAAGTTTCTTTCTAACTTTAATTCTATTTGTCTTTGTTTAATACTTCTCAATTACTTCTAACCTCCTTGATCCCCTGTGTTTAAGTTACTTTCAATTGTGCTGATTTAGTTTTTTGAAAGAAAGCGAGAAAATGAAAGAAAGTGAGTCAAGTAGTGTAATTAGAGAATGAAATAAAGTAACCAAACGGAAAATTAAATGAAAGAGAGTAAGGTGTGCAGTTTAATTAGAGAATGAAGTAAAGAGAATAAAATGAAAGAGATATAGATGAACAGTTGAATTGCGGTATTTAGCTTAATGGAATTATGTCGATTTTCAAACTCAGACGTTTACCTCTGTAAAACTATGTTGATTTAGTTTTTTTAAAGGAAAGCGAGAAAATGGAAGAAAGAGACTTTTTAAATTAGTCATTTTTCCAACGACATCTTCTGTGATTTTGCTTCTGCACAGGTATGATTTAATAATTTGTAATCCTTTCCCTCTTATGCCAGAATTTATCATTTTGTTAAGAAGAATTTCATGATTTAAAGTGTCAAATGCTTTTCTTATATCATAGAAAACAGTAGCCACATGGAAATCATGATCTAAACAATCATTTATTTCTAATGAAAGAGCTGTAACTGCGTGCTCTGTCGAATGGTTTGCCCTAAATCCAAATTGATATTTGGTAAAGAAATATATTTTATCAGATGAAAATTTTTTTTAGTTTTTTCCTTTTTTTCTTTTTAATGCAACAAAACAAAATTGCGTTCCCACCTATAGTGTTGTAGTACGATCTACGTGTCGGAGCGCGGGCTTGGAGGAGGCGCCAAGTTCAGAGCTCTGTACCAAAAGCTTTTCATGGGCAAGATAGGAGTTTTCATAACTTTATTGGTATCTAAGCTGTGGGCATAACATACAACCCTTGTCCCGAGGATGGGGGGGGGTGTCATCTTTAAAGATATGACTTCCTGACCTTTCAACTACGTTGAACAAAATGGATGAGTGATGACTCTGGATCTTAAAAAAGGCACTAGATCTCCTGCTTACCAATCCAATGAGCCCCCTTCAAGGCTTATACGATCACTCTTTCCATATATGCCTTATATACCCGAAGGACAAAACTTCAAAGCCTTGTCCTGAGGGCTGTACAGGGGTTGTCATCCTAAAGACATAGTTTCTGGACCTTTCAAGTAAATTGAACAAAATGGCTATCTCCAAGTTTTGATTGGATGTGTTTGGGGAAATAGTAGGCATGGGGGGGGGTTAGTTCCCCCCCAACCACTTTCGAATACAAAAAGTTGGAGTAGTTGTTACAATCTTTTGCCATAATTGAAATTGTACATTTTTTTGTATTTGTAATCAATAAGTTGATAAAGACTTTCAAAGACTATACTTTCAGAATAGCCTTAAATATATCTGTGAATAGCCTCAATCTGAAATAGAAACCCTTCAATGATTATTCCTGCAAGACTCATCGCTGTAAATCAGTTCTTTAAATAGTTAATTAGAAATGGAAGGAGGATGACTGTTCTCTCGTGTACTCTGACTTATACACAATAAAACAGTTTTTAGGACAATTTTCAGTAGTCAAATCTACTACTGCTACTACTCCTCCTACTACTGCTACTACTACTGCTACTACTCCTCCTACTACTGCTACCATTACTAATACTACTACTCCTACTACTACTATTACTATTAGTACTACTACCACTACTACTACTACTACTACTACTACTACTACTGCTGCTGCTACTGCTACTGCTACTACTGCTACTATTACTACTATTATTACTACTACTACTACTACTACTACTACTGCTACTACTCCTCCTACTACTGCTACTACTACTGCTACTACTCCTCCTACTACTGCTACCATTACTAATAAGCAAATTTGGGCTATAAATTTGTACATTAGGGGGTTGGGGGTACAATATAGCGACTCTCCATTCTAATGTGTTAGGTACAATATTCTGCATATTATGTAGTAAGAATTGCTTTCTAACTTCACACTGTCCAAATCCTTTCCCCTCATCCCCCTAATGTGCAAATATATAGCCCAAATTATATTTCTCCATCTATTCTGTTACTTCTCTTTGCCTTGTCTCATTCAAAGCTAAAAGAAACTAACGAAAAAAACGGCTCTATAATGCGTCAGTGAATGAACCACTTGAGCGGTAGGGTTTTTATGAGAATATACGACATAATGGTATTCAAAAAGCAACTAGAAAACTGGGCTTTTCGGAGCTAATCTGGTCTACTACTCCACTAATGTGATGAAATTTAGGTTTTGAGCACGATCGGTTGTGCATAAGAAATGCCACTTCTTCCGTGAACCGAAGTGAACGTCCAAGGCCGCTTCAATGAATGGCTTACATGTTTCATTAATAGGGGGACTGTGTCCCTTCATAACTAACTCATTATCAAGAGCATCAGAACTAACACTAAGGCCACGAGCACGTCTGTCCACAATACTGTCTGCAGTGTCGTATGTGTTTCATAGAGATTCTCCCAAGATACTCGCCGTCCAAACGACAGAGGAACCGCAATTCAGACTCAATTGCTGACGGACGTGTTTCGAGTATGCAGGTGCCTTTGGGGGGTGACCAGTATTTGCCAAAAAGGTCAACCTGAATGGGATTATCGGCCATTGAAGGCTGTGCTACTGCGCACAGGGCCAGTGATAGGTATAACCCACAGGTCTTAAAGCTGTTTGTGCGCTTGTTGTGTGGCACAGATTAGTTCTAGACCTCTTTTACCCCGGTGGATAAGCCAAGTTACGTATATTTTGACTAATAAAAATGTTCTAGTTGCCTTTTCTAATTGCGTTTTTAAGTAACCAAAAACCTGGAGGGCAACTAACCGATTCACTCGCTCCTTTTTTTCCCAAATTGTCCAATCAAAACTATGAGAAAGCCATTTGCCAAAAAAATAAATTGATATGCAAATTTCGTTTTAATAATTCATGTGCAGAGAGCCAAAATCAAAATATGCATTAATTCAAAAACGTTCAGAAATTAAATAAAATAAAAAAGTTTCTAACTGAAAGTAAGAAGCGATATTAAAACTTTGGTAATTGCGATTTAAGGAGTCGTCCAATTGCGAAAAAGACTTAAACAATTTGTCCTGGTTTTCCGTGGCAATACCGATACCTGTATCCCCCACTTTCACCTGCAATTCCAGCATATCGTTGTCTTTTTGCTGCGCTTTAATACTCAGTGTTATTGAACCCTTAGTAGTAAACTTAATGGCGTTACTCAGCAGGTTGGTAAGTACCTGCTTAACACGTGCAGGGTCGCCCACCAGTTTCTTCGGCAGGGGGCAGGGTTCGTAATAAAACTTCAAGCCTTTCTTTTGGGCATCTTTGGTAGGTTGAATCATTTGGACTTTTACATTATTAGTGGTTCTGGCGGGTAGGAGACAAAAATAAAAAATAAAGCAATAAAATATTAATCTACGTAGACTGACAAACCCTTAAAGAGACTCGGTATGAAGCTGCATTCTCAGAACCCATTTGAAACTTTCTTAGGATCGCCTTCCGTTTTCGTGAGGAAAGTGACATCTGCAAAAAAAAAGAACAGCTAAGAACACTTTTAAAAAAAACATAACAAGAAAATGACAAAAAATACAAAAAAAAGTTGAATAATTCAAAATTTATTTAATATTTATCAAGAATCTTCTTCGCAGTTCTGGCATAATTTTGAGGTTTACGGAATATCATAATAATGATACCGACTATGATTAGAGTAACTTATTTAGAGAGAAACATATAATTATTTAGAGTATAATATAGATAGATAAATATTGTCAAAAATGATATAATAAAACGTAATAATAAGCGCTGATAACCAAATTCTCTTGTTTTCAGTTTAGTCCATAAAATGAAAATAACCAGTGGAGACAGACGCAAAGTCCCATTACAAAATAAAGTCTAGATTTGAAAAGGAGAAGAACAGATTAATAATAAGGATAATAATATTCCTTATTGTTAGTATTTAGTGAAAATTAAAGATATTGAAACATTTTTTGTAGTTCTGATTCGCGCTCAATCAAAAGGGTCAATTTTTCTTGTTTGCGAGTTTACTCTGTTTATTTTTTTTTCATTTATCATCTAAAAAACTTATTTAATGATGAAGACAAGCATTTGACTTCTTTTTACTGTAAATGCCACTATTGCATGTTAAACTGGTTTGTTTACCGTAAAACTGGTTTTTTTCCCGGTAAATCGCAAGCTCCTCTATTATGGTAATTTTTACATAAAGGTTCAAATAGTGTTACTGAAAGTCTTTACTCGCATTAAAAGTGATTTTAAAAGTGAAAATTTTACATTGCTGGCAAAGTGCAAATTGATTTGTCATTCTTAAACTTGTGAATAAAACTCTAAATTTGTGAAATCAGGCTTGTAACAGCCACATTTATCACTCTTGAGTTTGTACCTGTCTCTAGTTTTACCTAATTTTCCTAATTCATGTGAGAATCGACCTCTGGGTATTTCATGGAATGCATCATCGGACTCAAACTCACAGGAATTGGATAGAAATGACGAAGGTATATGTCTGTCCCGGTTTTGCTATTTTAGGCACTTCCAGGTAAGCTAGGACGATGAAATTTGGTAGGCGTATCAGGAACCAGACCAGATTAAGTTGGAAATTGTTTTTTTTCGATTCGACCATCTGGGAGGGAGTGGGAGGACGGTTAAATCGGAAAAACTAGAAAAAATGAAGTATTTTTAACTTACAAACGGGTTATCAGATCTTAATGAAATTTGATGTTTGGAAGGATATCGTGTCTCAGAGCTATTATTTTAAGTCCCGACCGGATCTGGTGACACTGGGGGGGATTTGGGGGATGCGCCGTTTCTGATCAACTTCTCGTCCGGCTCCACCGGGCTGCCCAAACCTGTTTACATGAGCGAGCAGCAGCTGTTTTACCGCTGTGTGGCCTGGTGGACAAACATTGATATTACCCCGGACCTGGTCTATCTCTCGGCGCTGCCGCTCGCCTATAGTTTTGGCCGCAACTATCTCCTGTACAGCCTGATCGCCGGCCACACCGTGTTTATGCACGACCCCCTGTTTCGCGAAGAGGAGTTGGTGGAATTTATCAATGAGCACGGCATGACCCTAGCCACGTTCCCCGCCAAGCAAGGTACTGACGAGGGGGTGAATTCCCTCATATATGTAATAAAAACATACGAAGATAGAAGTTCGTTACGTAAATTAATTAGTAAGTTACATATATTTTTACTAATAAAAACGTTCGTAAAAAATTGAAAGTTCTAGTTGCCTTTCTAAATAGTCAAAAAATTGGAAGGTAACCAGGCCTATTCCCCATCTCCTTTTTTCTCAAAATTGTCCGATCAAAGCTATGAGGAAGTCATTTAGCCATAAAAATAAATTAATATGTAAATTTTGTTTTAATTATTCATGTGCCGAGAGCTGCCTTAATACAAAACCAACTGCTAAGCTTATTTCCTACCTTAACCGCAGCAGTATTATTCTCATACATAGCACTAATCACTTTAATGTATTTGTCTGGAATACCATATAAGGATAATGCCTTTGCTAAAGCTCTTCTATCAACAGAATCGAACGCGTTTGACAACTCAGGCACTTCTCAATTAGTAGCCTAATAGTGAAAATTTGGTCGACACATCCTCTACCTTTTTTAGAACTGCTCTGTCCTTCTCTTAAAACTTTGTCTACAGTTTCTCTCAGTCTATAAAGTATATTGCAACTATAATGCAAATATTTTCTTTGGTTCTTATTACAACTTTGAAAATAAAATGAAAATTGCAGTGAAGCCAGAACAGGATTTAACAATAGCCCCACTAGGACCTACAGCATTCACTGTTCCTGAAATTCTGAAGATTTCCCCGAAAATCATGCAAAAACGGAGCGGCCAAAAACCTTGGATCTAGAGGCGTCAAAGCTTTAAATCTGGTCTGGGTGAAACAAAATCTTGAGTTGGCGAGCTTTCAGCAATTAGCATAATTATCTATACAATATTCAGCTTAATTTATTAGTTCTTAAGAAGGTACCCCCTCCCCCTTTTAATGGGGTGGACAGGAAAATGGTCAAAAAAGTTGTTTTCAGATGGTAGTGTCTATATTTTCAAGGATAGGAGGAGGGGGTATTGGAAAAATATTTCTCAGAGAAATAGTCCCACTTTTTCTAGGACAGTCATGTAGACAAGTCTTAATGGGTGCCTCTGAACTTACAGATATTACATTTTTGGAATCAATCAAGATGGTGGCCGGTTCTTACCTGGAGTGGGTCTTTGGTACGCCGGCCGCTGCTATATGGGATGTAAAATCAATAAAAAAGGTTTTTTCCTTTTTTTGTTTTTTTTTCTTTTTCAGTTTTAGTTTTTTAGTTTTTTCTTTAGTTTTTTATTAGTTTTTAGTTTTTTTCTTTTTAGTTTTTTTACCTTTTTTTAGTTTTTTTTGTTTTTTTTTAGTATTTTCTTTTTAGTTTTCTTGTAGTTTTTACCTTTTTTAGTTTTTTCTTCTTTTGTATTAATGCTAAAACCAAGGTTCGAACCTGGAACCTCTCGGACCTAGAGCCTGGAACATAATGCTTTACCAACTCAGCTACTTCGGCTTGAATACATTCGTTTTTGATCACGTTTTATATTATTAAATTTTAATGAACAAAAAATAACTGGGAAAGAAAATAAGCAAAATAGAAAATATATAATTAAACATTAAATCAAATAATTAAATTTAAGAAAATTATACGAATTAAAATAAAATCTTTGCTCTAAGTTGTGTTCTTTAACGTTGAACTTAATTGTGTTTATTTTTCCACTGTTCTTTCATCATGCGTTGTCTTTTGGCTTGAATGAAGATATGGATTTATCAATCTATCTTGGAAATGTCATTTTGAAAGGTTTGTCACGCTAGGGACATGATATACCAAAGTCGAAACACAAAGAAGTTGAAACTCGAAGTTGAAACACATAATTTTTGAAAATCTGCCTCTTGATTGTCGAGTCGATCACTACCCCAAACAGCAGCCATTCCCACCTAAAGAGAATCATAAATATTATTTTCTTAACATAGGTCCTGAACAGCCTAATCTTGCCAATTTTCCAGGTCAAAAACATGAATCAACGAGCAAAAAAACGCCAAAAGAGAATGAACGCTGGTTTGTATGAAAAATACAGTTAACTTGAGCATACCGTTAGCAAGGACTGTGTGTACTGCTTTGCGTAGTTTTAATAGTAAAACGTTATTTTCAAAATAAATGTATGAAATTTGACAAACAGATGAAACTCCTTGAAAATGGTTTGAAAAACCGGCCTATAGTGACGAAAAATTTAGAAATTTGTTAAAAAAAATTGTCTGGTGAAATAAAATTGCCGTTTTTAGCAGAATGACGGTAATTAGCCTATTATTTTGACCAGTTTTAATAGTAAAACTTTATTTTCAAAATAAATGTATGAAATTTGACAAACAGATGAAACTCCTTGAAAATGGCGTTGAAAATTACGCCATTAGAATGGCCATTATTCCAAGTTTCATTCCAATCCCTCCACTCTAAGCGTTTTCCAAGATTTTAGGCCCCCAAACTCCCCCCAATGTTACCAGATTCAGTCAGGATTTAAAATAAGAGCTCTGGGACACGATATCCTTCCAAACTTCAAATTTCATTAGATCCAATCACTCCTTCGTAAGTTAAAAATACCTCATTTTTCAGAATTAACCCTCCCCTCCCCCCAACTCCAGCGAACAGAGAAAATCCGTTCCGTTTATGTCAATCACGTATCTAGGTCTTCTGCTTATTTTTCCCACCTAGTTTTATCGTAAGAAAGAAGAAAAGGGTTGCAAGATGTGTGTATCTTTGCAGCACGTGTTTATCTAAGAGCGTGGATGACAGCTTTGAAACCAGCTAGTGCACCATATCATGATTATAAATTATTAATATCACTGTTGGACTATTCGGCAATCAATTCAAAAATTTCCAGAGAGACGTCCATGAAGACGGCCAAGGATTTGTGGTATCTATCACCAGAAACAGTAGGTCTGGCGTTTTTTGATGACTCCATAGATTATGACACAAAGAAACAAATGGTGGAAGCAGTAAAACTCACTGAAGAAGTGAGACTGTCAAAAGCTTTCTTCACATCAAGGAATATTGCCGCAAGAATAAGGCCGAAGTCTAATGACTGTCGTACAAAATGAAGAAGCATATTACATGCGTGTTCTGTTGAGCACGAGTTCTGTATCGCTCCACGAGTTCCCTGTGTTTTTACCGTGTTATCCTCCAAAAAACTTCATATTCCGGCATTCTAAATCTAGTTGATAGTATTTTTCATGTAACCAAGTTTCAAAAATGCATATTACTTCTTATCGAGAGTTCTTGTAGAGGAATGCTTGAAGCTCGCCGAACTTTCCACAGGAAGCTGACATATCGTCCGCTTCGTATCGACGAGACGTCGGCGTTGACTGCCGACACCTTGGACTTCTGTACCCACAAGTAGGGACATCCAGGATAAAGGTGTTGACATTGCACGCCGATGCCTTGGTACTTGGGGAAAACTTGGAGAGATGTATATTTTATGAGCCATGTGATTTATTCAATGGGTCATTGGGTTTATTCGACCCAAGGCGGGGTACACCAGGGTAAAAGTGTTGACACTGCACGCCGATGCCTTGGTACTTGGGGGGAACTTGGAGAAATGTACATATGGACGTTTTTGAATTATGCATGTTTTGATTTTGGCTCACCACACATGAATAATTAAAACGAAATTTGTATATCATTTTTTTTTTTGCTAAATGGCTCTCTCTTAGTTTTGATTGGGTGATTTTGATAAAAAAAAGGGCTGGAAGAAGAGGCCTTGTCGGCCTCCAATTTTTGGTTACATACAATGCAACTGGATTTTTTTATTTTTTTGTACGAACATTTTTGTTAGTATTATGTATATGTACCCTATGAATTTACTAACGTAACGAACTTCTATTTTTGCGTATTTTTATTACGTATCGATGAAGGCGTCGACGTGGTCCTTCTTCAGCTCGAGGACCTTGGAGTAGTCCGCGATCGCCGCGTCGTAGTTGGAGTACTTCTGCGCCTCGGCGCGCTCCATGTAGGCGACGAGGTTCTCCGGCTGCATCTGGATGACCTTGCCGAAGTCCGCGACGGCGCCCTTGTCCTCGCGGGCCTTGAAGCGCGCCCGGCCGCGGGCCATGTAGTAATCCGGGTTGTCGGGGATGAGGCTGATCGCCTTGTCGAAGTCCGGCAGGGAGCCCTTGGCGTCGCCGGCGCGCAGCTTGCTCTGCTGAAAATTTTGAAGTGCAGTTAACTACAGACACATGGTTTCTACGAGCGCTTGTAATAACTTTCAATTCACATTGATCCCGCATGTTTTTCCAGTGAGTCGACATGACCATAAATGGTGTTTCTGGCACCTCAGGCTGAGGTGGCTAAAGAGCATCTCAGGATCACCCCACAGCGATGGTGGAACAGGGGGTTTGGGGCTTCAGCCCCCTCCCCAATATTTTGAAAATGTAGTAATTTTTGTTACAATAATGCCAATTTTTCAATGTTTAGTGGCTAAAATATGGATTGACTCCCCATCGCTTTGACAATTGTATTTTTCATTGTTATTTTTATGCAGTTTAAAGGTGCATAATGACACTGATTATACAGCAGAGATGCTGTATAATGGCACTGACCTATTTAATCAGTGTTGCCAATTAAAGGGGATGGGGTCTAAATACCAATGTAACTAAGGATAGAAAAGAAATTACATAGAGGCTTTTGAGTCACTGTAACCCTGTTATGCATGTTTTCCTTTTCAAACAAGCCAAATAAAAGTAGATCTATGGCTTTCTGGAGCATTAGTGTCTGGTAGCACAAAGGAGGTGCAAACTTGTCAATGAAGTTTGTCTTACTAAACTATTTATCAAGGATCTATTTTCCACGTGAAAACGCTGCAATGATAGGAGACTACGCAGTCTAAGGAGGAAGAGAGATAAATAGGAAATTTGTCAATCTTTATCGTTCTTACGGAAAATTATGAAAAAGTTTGGTCTAAAAATTTACAGCTTTTATTTTATGACACACCTTCAGGAACAATCCTTTCGACTCTTTGAAGGTCTCAACCCCTACCCCTCAGTATTTCAACCCTAGAGTGCTCTTTCGTCCTCTGATGCTCTTGATTATAACAACTCCTCCAAATGTCACCCGATCTGGTCTGAATTTAAAATAAGAGCTCTGAGACATAATATCGTTCTAATTTTCAAATTTCATGAAGATCCGACCACCCGTTCGTAAGTTCAAAATACCTCTTTTTTTCTAATTTTTCCGAATTAGCAGCCCCCCCCCACTCTCCCTCAGATGGTCGAATCGGCAAAATGACTATTTCTAATTTAATCCGGTTTGGTCCCTGATACGCCTGCCAAATTTCCTCTTCCTAGCTTATCTGGAAGTACCCAAACTAGCAAACCCGGGACAGACCGACCAGCGAGAGGAAGTGCAGGATATAGTCGACCATGGCCGAACCGTAGGTGGTCATGGCGAAGACGAACGATCCGAAAACCACGAACGTGAAGAGCAGGATCAACGACAGGACGAGGTTGAGGTTGGACAGGTATTTCACCCCGCGGCCGACGCCTGACACAGCCGAGATGATCGACAGGCCCATGATCACCACGAGGCCGGCGATGAGGCCAACCGTTCCCGGAGCAGGCGCTTCGCCACCCAGGTCCATCATCCAGCCCATGCCGGTGATTGCATACATGCCGTCTATGAACTGCGATCAAATCGCTTTGTCTCTGGGGTTTACAACCCCTTCCCCTCTCCCCTGAAATTTTAATATAGCCATTTTTTTCAAAACAGTCCAAATGTAAAAAAAAACTATGGGTCTGGGTTTGATACCCCTCCCCCCTCTCCAGCCCTCAGTGACAGGGCTTTAAGATATGCTATTTATCCATTGTTAATATATCTTTAACGAACAGAAATTCTATAAACAATCATCAAACAGTTCGTGGTAGCAAACTTTAGTAAGTAGCGACCCGGCTAAATAGTAACTAAAGCTCTAAAAAACGGCATTTGGCCTCTATTCTTTTTCTATATCTAGGGTTGCACCGAATATGTACCTATTATGTTACTTAATTTTAAAGTAATCTACCTTAATAATGTCAACAAGTAAGGATATGGCCTCTATTCTTTTTCTATATCTATGGTTGCACCCAATATGTACCTATTATGTACCCAATCTCTTACTTAATTTTAAAGTAATCTAGATTAATAATGTCAACAAGTATGGATATGGCCTCTATTCTTTTTCTATATCTAGGGTTGCACCGAATATGTACCTATTATGTTACTTAATTTTAAAGTAATCTACAACCCCCCCCCAACTACCCCAAAGAGAGCGGATCCGTTGCGGTTATGTCAATCATGTATCTAGGACTTATGCTTATTTTTCCCACCAAGTTTTATCCCGATCCTTCCACTCTAAGTGTTTTCCAAGATTTTAGGTTTCCCCCTCCCAACTCCCTCCCCAATGTCACCAGATCCAGTCGGGATCTGAAATAACAGCTCTGAGACACGATTTCCTTCCAAACATCAAATTTCATTAAGATCTGATCAACCATTCGGAAGTTAAAAATACTTCATTTTTCTATTTTTTTCCGAATTAGCAAAGATGGTGTCCCCTGTAGCTGGAATGTAAAAACTACCTCCACTATTGGGACATGCTCCCTTCCCCTCCCTACGGGACCTCCGTAGGGTAAAAGATGAGGAGATACCTGTCAAAGTATATTTTAAAAAAGGAAAATAGAACCGAAAATGCTTCGTGACAACAACCTGAATCGACCCGGTGTTCAATTAAACAAAAAAAAGATTTTTTAAATGAAAGTAAGGAGCAACATTGAAACATAAAACAAACAGAAATTACTCCGTATATGAAAGGGGCTTTTCCTCTTCAACGCCCCGCTGAGTCCACAATTACATCGTATTTATCACAGTAATTGTCCTAAATTGAACTATGTTGGACATGCTGGATGCAAATTCTTTTTAACAGTATATAATGGGGGAATTACCCATCTCGTTATTAACGGAAAACATATGTATTATATATATGCTTTTAGTGCCCTGAATTACACCCTTGGCAGCCTTGTTTTCAACATGATGGTGCTAGCAATGTAGGTAGGCCTGATTAACCAACATAATCCAACATTCAATACAACATCTTAAATTTTTAATTGTTTTCTGTTGTTTACAAACACACTTACAATGGAAAGATTCGTCTGTGTTCGGATGTTTCTTTACCAAACCGTCTGGTTCGGGATTTCTGCTCAACTGACATGAAACCACAAGGCTTCTACGATTCACAGGAACCCAGTGTTCGATATGAAGTGTCTCTGGTAGAACGTCTCTTCTACAGCTTTGCGCACGTGAATTCTGAACGGTTGAGTAAATTCTACGATGACTTCAACCTCGAACGGTTCTCCCGTGGCGTATTTGCACTTCGTCATACTCATCCTCGCACCTGGGCTTCTCTCGAAGCACTCAGCGATGATCTTGCAGGTGTAATGAAAAAAGTATGAAGTTCTTGTGGATTGCGAGCAGGCTGGAGCTTCCCACTCTTCATCACCGGGTGTATATCTTTAGGTGTTACTTGTTCCGCCATACCTAGGACATTTCTGTGATACCAGACATGTTTTAGGCACGCATGGTTACACCTCGCACCACGGGTGCTACGCACCACTCGGGGTACACGTATTTGGAAGCGGAAAATCCCTTGATGGGAGGTGTCCAAGGCTTGTGCTCAGGCACGTACGCAGAAATTTTTTTCGGGGGGGGGCAAAACCTTCGAAACAGCCGTGTAATACAAAAATGCACTTTATAGCAAAAATAGAGTGTATTTTAGAAATTATTTTTGTTAACTAAATCTTTTTTATAAATAAATCCATTTCCTTCAAAATGAGACATTAAACAACTCTCTATAATGTTCCAGTACCCCACTAGCTGCGGAGGAAAAAGAAAGAAAAAAAGATGCCTTCGATGCAGAATATCGTGGTTGCAGCCACTTTTCTTCTTTTCCAAGCCAATAGATTTTCCTTGTTGTTCAAGCCAAGGGACTGTAAGTTTCCTATATAGGGGTATCGTAGATAACTTCTAACTCTGAATTATTAAAATAAGTGACACCTATCAGATGCTTGGCAAGAAGATGGGAATTTACAAAAGCTAAGGTAGGCTATAGCCTAATAGGAACAAGCCTGCACCAACTAACCTAACATAAGTCAAGCCCAGCCTAACTAACCTTTTTAATGAAATGTCAGACTCTGCATCAAAAAATAAATCTTCACTATCACTGGACATTTTCAATATTAGAGTCTTTAAAACTACTTTGAGGGTCTGATCTGATCTGAGAGATTTGAGTCTCCTCTTGACAGCAATGCCAGTTGAGACTTCAATGGTGGCAGTATGAATTTCGGAGGGGCTCATTGGATTGGCAATCCGAGGCTCCAGTGCCATTGTTAAGATTCAGAGTGACCGGAGAGTGGATACCCTCCCCCACACCTCATGTTTTCCCTAAATACATCTGGTACAAACCTTAAGATGGCCATTTGTTGTATTAGAAACTTCAAAAGAGCTCATGCGATTGGAAATCAAAAGGGTTGGTGCCTTTTTTAATAGTCAGAAGTGATTCGAGGGTAACTAACCCCTTCCCACGCCCACCATTTCTCTAAGCACATACAAGCAAAATTGTAGTCCTAGAAAATATAGCACTCTCTGTTAGTACGGCTCGTACTGTTCGTACTGTTCGGTGGCAGCTAAAACTGTCACCGCCATCACACTCAGTTAGACCTCGAAACGTGGCATGCATTCCATGTGTCGGGGCCCACATTTTTCAGTGTGAACACCGCCTGTCCATGCAATCGATGCCTGTGACGTCATCGCACAGACAGCCATTACCGGATTGGCATTCATCTTGGGTACTTTTTTGGCTTTTGCTTGCGTGTACCCAGCAAGCGGCCGTTCGCCTTGTATCGTGTCGACCTTCATAGAGGTGAAAAAAACTGCTTTTTAACCTCATATTTGGCAATACTCTACTTTATTTGATATAAAATGATCCTCTGGTCGCAGGAATCCATCAAATAACGATCTGCGTACTTTACCCACACTTCCCCTTATTCCAGGAAGGTGAAAATTGATACTCTGATGTGAAAAACTGGATTTCTGACGTCCTATTCGAATTCGTCGTGATTTATTTGATAGGAAACGACTATTTAAACTCCAAAACATTTATAAACACAAAAATTGATTTTCCCCCTTCAAGGGCAAATTTGGGACACTTGTTCTGTATAGGATCATTGACGAACCCGCAATTTGAATAACAGGACACATAAAAAATGTAAGAAAGGTTTTTGATGGGCACTTCAAAGAAAACTCTACAATAGAAATAAAGCAAATCAACGCCCGACCCACCAGTTTAGCACCAACGCGTTGAACAAATGACCTCTCTTAACTTAATATTTACATATTTCTCTGGAACTTTGCGTTGACTGCAGTTATTAATGTTATGTTAGGGCGATATTTGGTCATTGTAGAGAATTGTTGGATAGGAAACCTTGTGTTTCCATATATGGTGAATTAACTTTGTTTTTAGAAGGATTGATTAAATTAGTTCTTCTTCAATTAGAGTCTAAGAAACAAGCCTATGGCTACCTCAATTTCTGATTAAAAAAATAAACAAAATACTTTGTTATAACAACCACTAACTTTAGTAACCATTCATAGCCAAAGCATGCCTTCTACAAAAGTAGCTTTAAATGCCTTACTTTGTTGATATAATATGAAAAAAACTTCGTTTTCTTAAAGAGTTAAAGAGGCTGCATCCCAAAGTTGAACCTTAAAATGTACAGGAATTAGAAGAGGCAGTTGGGGGGCTTTTTGAATATTCACCTTGCCTACTTAGTAAGTAAATTCGTATATTGATGTTTATTATGCATTTATTTTTTTTCAATTCTACGGAGTATTGACAGAATTAATTGGAAAGACGGATTTTATGCTTTTAGCCAAACTTTAGCTGAGGTTGATCATGTTATGGAAAATTTTGCGTTTTTTTATTGATTGTCGTGTATTTGTGCAATATTGCACATGATATTCGCTAGTTTTATACCTATAATGTATTTTATCTGCAAGGTAACGACTCTGTTGATATTATTGACCACTATTAATTTTTCACAGCTTATCGGCTTCGCGCCCAATTGGCAACGAGAATGGCTGCCGCCAAGAACATTTCCATCAAGAACCACTGCAAACTTATGGAAAGAGACCTTGCCCTTCTCGGAAACCCCCTAAATTTGATTTAACCCTAATGTATGAAGAGCGCCACTCATGCCAGTTTTATTCGAAAACAGGCAATGGCAGATCGTTTCATTATGGTTGTCCTCTGCTACCAACTGCCCTGAATCACCCCAACTAGAAATATTTAAAGGGTTTAACCTAAATTTATCTGAATTCAACAACTTTCCCAAGGTTGGAAAAATTTACATCTTTATATAACCCGCTATCGCTTTCGTTAATTGTCTCCGCAATCATCATTGTTAATTCGGTTACGCGGCGAATGTGGCCGGCAGTATATTTTGATTTTTCATCGATGGCAGTGGCAATACTTTGGATAAAGGCTTCGAACAGGGCTTGCAAATCGCGAATCAGTTGGGCATTCTCCAGCGCAACTGCGGCCTGGGATGCCAGCGAGGCAATCATATCTTTATCTTCTTCCGCGAAGGGAGTCACTTCTTTCTTTTGAGGATCGGTGGCGTTTAATAGCTGCATAGCATATAACATTCTTAAATTAATAGTGAAGAAATCCTTCATAAAGGAAGCTGCAGTGTGCCAATATGCCTTGCACCTTCAGCTTTTACTTTCAAAAGAAACAATTTTCACCATAACTACTAAAACTGTACACAAAGTATTACTTCCCTTTTCACAGTATAGTCCTATTCTTTATTCAAGTTTTAAAGTGATGTGCACTACGTGGAATGGATAGTATTATTCCATAGCAAGTACAATAGCTACCAAATTAGCTGCACATAAGCTTTATGTGAACTGTTCTGCCTGCAAATTTCAGGCGGATTTCGCGGCCCGCTCAACCGCTATCGCAATCAGGATCGGGACTTCGCCGATCTCCCGGAGATGGGCGTGGTTAGGATAACCATAAAAAGCTGATTCTTTGATTGAATGTAACTATTGATTGAGATAACTATTCTGTTGATCATAATTAAAAAGCCCAGTGCCAATGCTTTTTTCATTTAAAAATGGACTATATTATTAAAAATATACAAATGCTTTTATAACACATATTTAAAATTTTTCTTCTTTTCTTTATTTTATCCAGCGGTATTTGATCCACACCAAATTATGCTTATCTTTTTTAAACATTTGAGGGGGTAAGCCCCCTCTTCAATACCTCGCTCTTTACGCTAAAGCTTGAATTTTATCCCAATTCTTTAAGAATGACCCCTGAATCACAAAGGTTGAAATTACTAAAAAATACTTTAGCGTAAAGAGCAAGGTATCGTGGAGGATTCGGACGCCCTTTTATGCGTAAAAATTTCTGTTCGTTTTAATTTCTGCTCCTTACCTCCAGTTGAAAAAACTTTTTTTTTATTTATTTTCTCATTGTTTTTTTTTTAAATAATGCTAGAAACTCATGCACCCCCATTTTTAAGAAGAGGGAGTGTTAAGAGCTTGAAAAGGAATGTGACATTAATGAAGAGTGCACAGAAAACTTGAAATTTCTCAGGGCTCACGAGTGAAGTTCTGAGGTTTCTACCTTAACAATGTAAAATTGTCTGTTTTCTCAAAGAAGAATGCTCACAAATGTCCGTCTAATAACTTTTTCGTGGGCGATCGTACCCAATGCATGGTCGTAAAATGTCGAAAGAAGTCTATTTGAATGGATTTTGAAGTTCTAGGGCTCTTTTTAAGTAACAACAGAGCTTGTGCCGCAGCAAGCTTTATTATATTCCTCTTTACTATATATTTATTATATATTTTAATTATATATCCTCTTTATTTATATAGGTACATTTTATGTACCTCCTCTTTATTATTTAAGTTTTACCTTTCACTTATAAGAAATAATTCACAGTCAAATCTGTGATGCATCAGAGCTCAATACAGATCGTAAGTTCTAACTCATTGTTTCCTAAACGTTATTTTATTCATCTAACACGTGGACTTTCGTTAACCTGAAAGCTGGTGTGATTTGATTTTCAAATCTACTCGAATGATTTTTTTTTTCATCTCTGCTCTTTTCTCGAAACGCATTCAGTTCAAATTTTGTGATAGAAATTTTGTTACCAATAGTCCGAAAATCATATAACAATGTCTTTAGGATAGACACAATCCCCCAGAACCCATGGGCAAGGGTTGTAATGTTCCGGGGCATATAAGGTTTTTATGGAACGGGTCATCGTATATGCTTTGGATCGGATGGAGCTCGTTTGATTGGAAGTCAGGAGTTTTAGTGCCCTTTTTAAGAGTCAAAAATAAATGGAGGGTAATCAACCCCTCTCTCCATGCCTATCATTCCCCAAAACATATTGTCCTGTTCATGGCGACGGTTGTCGCACTGTTACTTTCCGGCTGCACACCGACGGTGAAGGTCGAGGCGCCACGGGAACCGATCACGATAAATCTGAATGTAAAACTGGATGCCGAAGTCCGGCTGAAAATCGAAGAAAAGGCGGAAGAGGATGTGGAAAACAATCCGATCTTCTAGACGCGCCACCCTGTTCGGGATGGCCGCACTGGTTCTGATGTCGCTGGGACTGGCCCAGCCCGCAAGCGCCGACCCGCTGGACGGCCCGCGCGCGCAAGGCCTTGTCGGCGAACGGTTTGAATACGGAATTCCACATTTTTGTAGACAGGAGCTTGCAATTTTCGCTATAGGGTTCTCTGATACGCCGAATGCGATGGTGTGATTTTCGTTAAGATTCTATGACTTTCAGGGGGTGTTTCCCCCATTTTCCAAAATAAGACAAATTTTCCCAGGCTCGTAACTTTTGATGACAAAGACTAAATTTGATGAAACTTATATATTTAGAATCAGCATGAAAATTTTAATTTTTAAGAGTTCCGTTTACTATTGAGCCGGGCCGCTCCTTACTACAGTTCGTTACCACGAACTGTTTGATTCGTCTTCTTGCTGTTGATGAAGAAGAAAACGATGATGATGAGGGTCTTACCAATCAGCACAATAACGACGATGATAATAACACGAACCATCAGCAAGAAGAAGAAGAAGAACCGACTAATCAAATTATTGTCGCTGATGACAATGATGATATTCCATCTTTATTAAACGTGCATGACAATATTGGTAATGATGACCGTTCATCTTCGCGACAACAACGACAGCCATCACGAAGTGGTGGTCGAAGAATCAACAACAACAACAACTCTCTACGATTTTTATCTCCCCTACGTTCTTACTTTGATTTATTTAAATTTTCCAAAATTATATTTCTAAGCTTTTATTTTTTAGATTCAAATCCAGGTTATATCTGGCGTAAATTGTGGCCAGCCTTTATTCCAAGAAGTATTCTTTATTGCGGACCTAAACGAGGAGGAAAGGAAGAGTAACTTTATGCAGGTTTATGTAGCCAATCCGTCGAACGTTTTATACTATATATCAGACGTGGAACCAGAGGATTACTACGGTGAGATTATACTATCATTGTAGTTTTAGGGGCTGAACGAAAATTAGCAAATGCACTACTAGTTCAGGTTTAATTTCTGAACGATTTTGAATCAATGCATGTTTTGATTTTGGCTCTCCGCAGAGGAATAATTAAAACGAAATTTGCATATTTTGTTTTTTGCTAAATGGCTTTCTCATTATTTTGATCGAATGATTTTAAGAAAAAAGAGCGGGAGAGGAAGCCTAGTTGCCCTCCGATTTTCGGTTAATTAAAAAGGCAACTATAATTTTTAATTTTTTACGAATCTTTATTATTAAAAGATATACGTAACATATAAATTAACTTACGTAAAAAACTTGTGTATTCTCATGTGTTTATTACTTTTCATATAGCCTAAAAAAGAAAAGTAATAGGCTAAGAAAAAATCATAACTTAGCTTAAACTTGGAATAAATCTTGGCTGGAATCAAGTCTTCCATTTCATAGGTCTAGATCAATAGGATGCAAAGCGCTTCCTTCAACTGATCATTTGATTACACATATTGCCAGTGGTAGATCCAGGGGGACAGGGGAGACCCTGGCCCCCAAGGATTTTTCTGCCATTCTTATTTGTTATTTTTTACTGTACTTTTAAAATAAGTTTGTCAATTATTGGTACTCTTGTCAAACTGCCCCTCCTAACCAACATAATTTGACTTCTTGGACAGTCTTCATAAAAGCACCGAGGCATAAAAATTTAATGTTGAAGAACGCAAGTAAACCGTTCTTAAAGACTATTGGCTGGGCAGCCATGTTTTCCATTTTTTAGATTATGACAATCTTATTGTTATACTTCTTTTCATAGTGCAATAAGGTGTATCGGCTCGACTCTGCCAAAACCTGGTATCTTTATTTGTCAAGTTCTCGAGATAATTCCGAAAAGGGATTATTTTTATTTTTTCAGCCCAAGAATTAAATAAAGATTCCGAATCTCGCCAAAGAAACTATTTTAGTCTAGCCAAGGCTGCAATTTTATCAAACAAAATAAAAGGAGTTAGCCAGTTGATGTTAGCTTATGGAAAAGAGAAGCCGTACTGCCGTGCTGGGGTGCAGTCGCTTATAAATATGAATGGATCCCATACAAAATGAACGGCTGTTGCAAACATTTTACTCAACAGTGCTAAGATTTACAGTGTTGCATAGTTGCGCAAAAGTTAAGCGTGGGCTAGTTTTACCTTTTTGGTGGATGGGTGCGTAAAGCCACTAGAAGTGTTATTTTAGGCCCAGTATCTAACAATAGCGAAAACTCAAAGTACCAAGGACAGAGACAATGAAATCCGATTGTTTGATTTGGTAAGTGGAAACTTACACAACCATGTATGTCTTAAAAAAATTGGAAGGAAAGGGAAACCCAATATTTTATAAAAAAGATCTCCATGTGCAACAATGAAACTTTTTGAGGAGTTGCTTACTTTCCGACACATGGTGTGCATTTTAGACAGACAAGCGTACCACACAGTTCTGCAACGCTTGGCAAGGTCAAATTCTGGCATACTTGTCACAGTTCAACAACGCTTGGTATGCGTCATCAGCAGTAAAACTGTACACACAAATGCTCTATACGCAAATTTGATTAAAAATGACCTTACGAAATATTATAAAAATCCAAAAGATATTAGCACAGAACCTGCCACAAATAGACCTATGAGATCAGCAGCAAAAAAAAAAGCAAGGCTGGCATTAGAAACGTGTTTTTACATCATTCTCTTTCATTTCAATGAAATGCCTCGTTTCATGACAATTTATTTATCAGTCCTGGTTGAACTTCGCTGAGGTAAGGATGCTGGGACTGTTTCGAAAAAAATTCACTTTAGTTTTATTGGTTTTGTTTCGATTAACCGTAAAGAAAGCTCTTTTTTTGAGCTGGAATCTAGATTAGCTTCTATCCGTTTTTCGATTGAAGATTCATAAGACATTTTACATAACGTTGCCGCCGCAAACAGGCAAATTCGTCCCCGTTAAATAGTCGGAAAGAGGAGAAGCCAAAAATAAGACTGCGTTTGAGATATCTTTGAGCTCCGTATTTCTTTTCATTGGCGTTTGTTGAGCGATTGATTGTTTGAATGAGTCGGGTAAACCGCTCACCAAGTCTGTTTCAGTAAGTCCAGGCGATACCATAAATGAGCAGCATTAAAACTTAAAACGAACAGAAATTGTTACGCATATGAGGGGTTCGCCTCCTCGTAATACCTCGCTCTTTACGCTAAAGTATTTTTAGTAATTTCAGCTATTTATTTTACAACCTTTGTGATTCAGGGGTCATTCTTAAGGAATTGAGACAAAATTTAAGCTTTAGTGTAAAGAGCGAGGTATTGACGAGTGGTTGAACCCCCTTGTATACTTAATAAAAACATACGAATATAGAAGTTCGTTTTGTAAGTTAAAACTATGAGAAAGCCATTTGGCCAACCAAAAATCTGCTCGTTCAGGCCGACGCCCAGGTCCCGCCGCGTCTCCTCGGCGTTCGCCTGCTGGCGCTGGAGCTGGTCGTACTTCACCGAACCGGTCACGTGAATGGCGTCGGTGGGGATCCCCAGCCGCCTGAAGCGCTCGGCGTAGCGCTCGGTCTGCACGCAGAACGTGCCGATCTTGCCGATGGGATCGAACAGCCAGCCGCGCACGAGGCGGTAGCCCTGGTAGCTGCGGTCGGTGATGCGGCCGTTGACCAGCGCCACCGGGATCCGGCGCCGCTGCGCCTCCTGGAGGAAGTTACTCAGGTATTCTAAGTAGGTTTTGTGTTTGCATTTAATTTAGCCAGTACTTTTATAAGCTGTACAGTCTTTTTGGAAGTATTATACAAACAATGATGTAACACTCGTCCCGTCTGACGATTCCTAGAGGTGGTATGAAAATAATTTTTTTGCGTCTTGAATAAACTGGCTGGAAAGTCATGTCACAATCCAATCCATTAGATTTTTCTGCACCATACTATTGCAAGGGTTCATGAAATGGGATTATCGGGGCCAATTTTATTCCATCAAAATATTTCTAAAGAAAGTTCCGGCTTTACTTTTTAATTTACTTTTCATTTACTTCTTATTTGCTTATTTACTTTTTAATTAAGTTTTTGATTATTTACTGTTTTATTCCTTTGCTTATTTACTTTTTAATTATTACTTATTTACTTTCTATATACTTTTTAATTTACTTTTTTGATTATTTACTGTTTTATTCCTTCGCTTATTTACTCTCTAGTGTTTCCGTATTATTTTAGAAAGGCGTTGAAACCCCGGGGCATCATCGTTGTTAAAGAAAATGTCACTTCGAGTCCAGATCCAGAACCAGACCACGAAGACTCTTCAGTTCGCTTACCAGCTGATTTAATTTCTCCAACTTAAGACACTTCATTCCCAGGTCCCATCAGCTATGCCAATCGCTTAAAGTCGTTTATGAAACGGATTCAACCCACACTTCCGCTTCATCAGTTACGCCCAAGCTACCTCCCTGGTGATCTTGATACCTGTCCCCACGTTTTTAGTTCGAGACGATTCAGTTCGCCCTCCACTTCAACCCCCTTATCATGGCCCTTACAAAGTTATTTCTCGCCGTAACAAGTATTTTATCATTGAACTTCCTACGAAAAATAACTCTGTTACCTTTGTTCCTGGAATAGGCTTCATTTCATGGGATTGATAACCGCCAAAAGATTCTACAGTTTACGCACCAAGTGGCAATTTATCTGCTATTCATTGCCAAGGCCAAATTACCTGTTTGGTTGAAAATAAAATAATAAAATTGCGTGACAAATTGACCTCTTACTGTGCTTAATTGTTTAGTCGTGAGCTTTATTTCCGTTTTTGATTACGCACATATTATGTTGTGTTTTTTTTTCATTTCCATATTTTGAAGTAAAGACCACGCCCTGAGAACCAGTTATAAGCTATACTATTTTAATATCTTTTTCAGTTATGAGGCCATTTTAGATTATGTAAATATCATAATAGTGCAGATAGAATGACGTCACTTTTAAAACAACATCATTGCGCCGAATCACTCATGACGTCATTGTCAGCATATAAACGGGATTTCACAGGCAACGCCAGTTAGTTTTAAATATCATTTATGCCTAAAATGACTTCTACAGAAGAAACCATTAAGGAGCAAAATCTTAGTGACGCAAAATTTTCATCAGCTTATCTTCAAAGTGAAGCAATGCCTGAAATAATTTACGAAAAAACAGTTACTGCACACGCTATTGATATCAAAATTCAATTTTTTAGAGTTTTGGTTACTATTGAGCCGCGTCGCTCCTTAATACAGTTCGTTACCACGAACTGTTTGAAACTTTCAATTTTGTCGTTTGAAGTAAATATATCGCAATTGTTTCCTTGAAGAGACAAGTTAAGATCGTTTAACTGCGCAAAAATATCTGATAAAAAACACAGCTTGGATAGCCCCAAGTCATTTTGAAAAAAAAAACAGCAAATTCACATTTTAGTTCAGTTAAAAATATTTCGATCTCGTCCTTCAATAACAATAATCTTTTCGTGGGAGAGCTTCGGCAAGGGTTGGGCGTCCGACGTGGTCGGCCAGCTCAAGATCGCCGATGTGCGCAAGTTCGACGTGCCCTATGGCGAGCTGCCGGACCTGGGTGCCGTCGATCCGGGCCGCGATGTCGTGTTCACCTGGAACGGCACGACCTCTGGCGTGTGCGTGCCGAACGGCGACTGGATCGCCGCCGACCGCGCGGGCCTGACCATCTGCGATGCCACATCGGCGGTGTTCGCGCTGCCGGTCGACTGGTCCAAGCTGGATGCGGTGACCTGGTCGTGGCAGAAGGTGCCATGAACGGGCTCGACGTGTTGGCGCGCATCCGCGCCGAGGACGAGACCCTGCCGGTCCTGATCATCACCGCGCACGGCAACTTGCAGAACGCGGTCGAAGCCAAACGGCGCGGCGCCTCGGCCTACCTCGTCAAGCCACTCGACCTCGACGAGCTCGAGACCACCGCGCGCGACCTGCTGGGCGATGTCACGGCCGGCGTCCGCGCCAGGGGCCCCGAGTCGGAGCTCGAATCACCCTTCTTGGTCGGGTCATCCGCTGCGATGCAGCCGGCGTTCGCCGCCATCGCGCACGCGTATTTTTTCGCTAAATGGCTTTCTTATAGTTTTGATCGGATGATTTTTATAAACAAAAGGGTGAGGGAGGAGGCCTAGTTGCCCTCCAATTTTTGGTTACTTAAAAATGCAAGTAGATTTTTTGTTAGTAATAAACATACGTACCTTACGAATTAACTTAGGTGCGAACTTCTATATTTATGTATTTTTATTACGTATATGAGGGGGTTTGACCCCTCGCCAATACCTTGCTCTTTACATTAAAGCTTGAATTTTATTCCAAATCTTTAAGAATGACCCCTGAATCACAAAGGCCGTCCGTGACGGAAGTTGCCCGGGTCTGTCGTTACCGGTGGAAAGATGCCGGGGGTGGTACCACCGGGGGCGGGGGTGGTATCACCGGGGGCGGTACCCCCGGCGGTACTACCGTCGGGGGTCGAGTGACTTGGCCTTTTGGACCAGGGTGATGAACTGGGAGCGGAAGCCGCCCGGGTCGTTGCCCAGCGCGCCCTCGGCCATGTCGAGGATGGTCGCGTAGTTGCCCAGGCCCAGGTGTTGCGAGCCGCGCAGCAGCATGCCAAAGGCGGCGACGGCGGCGGCGAAGCGCAGGTCCTGATGCTGATTGGCAAGTTATGGTGCGCCACAAATCAACTTAAAATTAATTCCACCTGTCTGATTTTCTGACTACTCAAAATTCGGTCCTCGTTTGCTTCCAGAATATCTGTATTAAACTCGTCTATGGAAACTGCACAAAGAGTCAAAGACACTTTTTTTCAAATGTGTAGGATTCCTTTAATGGCACCTAATATGGAAGCTACTGCCTGACAAGTCGATGTTACACAAAATCCAGCGCGATTTTCCTGTGGGCCCTTTGCTGATGTAACATTTACCCTTTGGGTCAATATTCCAGGTGCAGAGAGGGTGGTCACCAATCACGTTGAGCTGGATGTCGATGTCCACCGATGGATGTTTGGGACGTAAGGTGGCTACTAGAGAAATAAAAGTATGTTAACATCGGAGGTCACATACCTTAGTTGGTAGAGCGCACGCCACGAAAGCGTGGGTTACGGATTCGATCCGCAGTCGTGGCATATTTCCTATTTCTCTAGTTTTCTTTTTAAAACTTTTCTTTACCTAATAGTTTGTTTGACATACAAAGCAAAAGTATTTTATGCAATAGCGACATAGGGATATGAAGATTTGGTGTCATCAACTTAAAAGCTTCCCGCGTACATAGAAAGGCGCCGGTTAGATTGGTATCTATAACTAATTTCCACTGCTCAAAAGTCAATTCTTCTAAAGGAACGCCCGGCACATTGACTCCAGCATTATTAAAAAGCAGATCCACACGGCCAAACTTTTCCTTAACGCGGGCAAACAGGTTTTTAACAGATTCAGGGCTAGTAACGTCCGTAGGCACAATCAAGGTCTGCGAACCCGCCGACTGCGCCGTTTTGACGGTCGTTTCTAAAAACGCGCGCCGTCGACCGGCCGGCACGACGTTTTCCAATGAAACACAAAAAAGCTGGCAGTAAGCCAAAGACGAGCAAAAGTAAGTTAAAATAACAATAATTTCAACCTAAAACAAACACAATTCATTACTCATTAATAAATGAGATCCAAAACGACAGAAAATACAATGAATGACAAAATCAAACTTAAACTAAAAAAGAAACCTTTACAAACAGAGGTAGGATTAACCATCGACCCCTTCTCCCTCCAAGCCTTCCAAAAACCGGAGTCATTTAAGCTTTGCTAAAACCATGATGTATTTTGAAGTTTTTTCTTTTACAACGTTAGATACAAAAACATTGCATGAAAATCTTAAAGGGGGAGGGGTATAATGTGCATACACACAGATACAGCCTCATAGTATAACCATTTTTGTTAAAGCAGCACTTTTTCAAGGTTTCCGATCTAGATTTTAGAATAATGTCAAGTCCATAATAGGCAAGCATGGGTGTATTTATTTAGGGGGAAAGGTGGTAAATTTGAAGAAAAAACGGCGCATCATATAAAAATGACAGAAATTGTGCGCTCAATCCCCTTTACTCTGGATACTTACCACGCTCACGACTTTATTGGTCTCCTCTTCTTAAGCACTTTCTTGCTTGGGCATGGGGACATCCTAGTGCTCAAAGGACTGTGGAACAAAAATGATTTCTGTTGTTACCGGAGCGTAACATTGGTATAAGGAAGCCAAAGAAGCCAATGATGGAAAGAATCGGTCGGCGATGTTGGTAAGAACCCTTGTCGAACCGATTGCCCATTTATTTGGCTGGGAGGATCAAAGGCTCTTTGCCTAGGGACTGGGAACAGGACATGCCAACCAGAGGCTGATCGAATATTTGATTCGAAGCACTCGGTTGGCTTTTTTTTTTAGGAACTCGTTTCCCGGAATAAATTTGCCGGGAGGCAACTCTAGATGGTGACGATTAGTCGAGCAAAAATAATTCTCACACTCCTGACGAGCTGTATCCTGCTCAAGGTTGTCTTGTCAAGCTCTGATTTAGCGACCTGCACTTAAAGGTTTTGCTGTCAAGGTTTTCTTTCAAGAACGAGCTTTAGTAACTCCTGCGATAAAGGAGAATGCTTGTATTTGTAAAAGACCAATATAGTTTCCACTTCGAAACAATCTTGGATCGATTGCAAGGGTTTGGCAAAAGGGTTTCCAGAAGTTACTCTGTAGATACCTGACTACTTCGCAGCACTTTCATGTCTTCAGCCAGAGTACCTGTAAGGTACGTAATAACTTAGGGGCTAGCAGCTCATTATTTTTTAAGGATTCCAGATGTCGTAATTTGATAAGGGTACCATGAGGGTGATTAGTTTATTTTTGAATTTGTTTGCTATTTTACATGTGGGAGTTCATCTGACAAGTTCAAGATGAATCCACCTGGATTCGTCAATCCCAGGGGCGTAGCTCCAGTAGTTTAATAGGGGAGCAATAGGGATCCATATCCGGATAGTCAAGGGGCATGGCGAAATATTCATCTTGTTTCTTCCACTATTTTTGTTGGCCTTATAAAAAAACCTTTCTCAGTGTTCTTTTCTTTTGTTTTTTGTTCTTTGCTTACTTAAAATATTGCTTGCTTACCTAGTTGGAATAAGAAGTTCTGTCCATTTTTGCATTTTACTCAAAAAATATGATGAACTATTTGATTCACTTCATTTTTTTCAATTGTGGAAAAGGCTTGTAAAATTTTATCAAGAATAAAAATCCGGTCATTTTTTACCCCTTAGGACATATGATGGATATCACAAGGTACCCATTTTGTCCGCCTTGGATTAGTAGGCAGTCAGAGGAGGCGCCAAGTGGTCCGAATTATTGAACTCATCACGGCGTTCGTCATGGGTGTGGTCGCTATCGCGATACAACTGGATCCGCGTTGTGCGAAGCCCGGGTAGGCCGTGCCGTTCGATCGCCTGCTGCCACGACAGAAACTCTTCGACCGACAATGCATAGCGGCGACAGGCTTCTTCCAGGCTAATCAGGCCACCGCGCACGGCCGCCACCACCAACGCCTTACGCCGAATAACCCAACGCTTCGTATTGCTGGGCGGCAGATCGCTTAGCTGAAATTTCGGAAGGCTAACAACTTCCCATGAAATTACGGTGTTGGTATATTCCAGGATGAGAATTTGAGAGACACTTTCCAGAAACAGTTCAATACTAAACTGGAGAGTTTGAAATTTGACTGGAAGATAGATCGAATAATTTTGGGGAATAATATGTGAACAATTTGTGAATATGACCTTAGGAGGGGATAAAAAATGTGAAGTGGAGGTCATGAGTAAAATTGCCGAGGTTCTGTAAGAAACAGCTAGACGGCCTAATAATAAAATATTCTACTGGCATGTTAATAAATTGATTGGTCTCGGCGATCCCGCAGGGGGAACGCGGGAGCAGTTTCTCGGTCGGATCGACGCCGTGCGCATCTGGGATCACGCGCGCTCGCATTGCATGGTCGAGGGAGGCGTGAACCGTCAGTTCCCGAGCGCCACTGGTTTGATCGCTGCGTGGAACATGGAGGGGGACTTCAGCGATGCCACCGGGAACGGCCACAACGGTACCGGGGTTGGCGCCGCGGCGACGGTCAGTGGGTTCGCCACGTTCCGGCAGTCGCTGTTTTTGGCTCCAGGGGACAGCGTCACCGTTCCCCACTGGCGATCAGCTGACTTGCGTCTTTGTCGACCACGGGCTGCTGCGCAAGAACGAAGCGGAAGAAGTCGTCAAGATGTTCCGCGACAACTACAACATTCAGCTGATCCATGCGGATGAGAGCGAGTTGTTCCTGGGCGAGCTGGAAGGCCAGTCGGACCCGGAAACCAAGCGCAAGATCATCGGCAAGCTGTTCATCGACGTGTTCCAGAAACACGCCGACACCATCGACGGCGCCGAGTTCCTGGCGCAGGGCACGCTCTACCCGGATGTGATTGAATCGGTCTCCTTCTCGGGCGGGCATATGCAAATAATTATGTTTATGAGGTCATATGTTATGAGGTTACTGTTGATAAAGCCCTTGATTTTGATTACGTTTTAAATATAATTGAATCGACTTCCTCTTACCCATTCCTCTTGGTTTTCTTTTTTTTCTTTGTTTAGGTTCTGGTAAATATCCTGCAGCATGCAAAAAGATAGTGGTAAAACCACCTGATAACGATGGATTGAATTCAAACTTTAAAAATTACTGCTTTGTCTTAAACACTTCAATTTTATCAAGAATTCTGAAGATTGTGTTCTAAAGGGCCCAATATGTCTACTTTGTGTTGTTTTTATGTTTTTCTGGGTCAACATGTGCTGGTACTTATTTTGGAGGCGGTGGGGTTGGGTGTGGGGGGGGGGGGAATTTTTCGGGAGAGTCTTACACTGATGAAATTTATCAAAATTCCTATACAAATTCTTCTTATGTCTTGCTGTCTTTTTTCCGTCTCACTTTTACATGTGGAGATGTTAAGGATAGTTGTCCAGGGTAAATTTTCACTAGGATTGAGTTGTATAGAGAATAAATCCTTAAGGAGGAGAAATTTTTCCTAGGAGGAGTTGCCAGATTCTAGAAGGTGGAACATGTAATACCACAAGTTCCCTTTAAAGTAAACTTCAGAGTAATCAATTCATCAGAGACATAAGTTCACCGGTTTACTTTACCCAAGCGCGTATCATAAGAAAGCAGGGGTAGTTTTATCAGTTTTGATTCATTAGAAAAAATTTGTATAGTAAAATACGTCTAAAATTCTGCTTTATATTCACTGAGCATAAGAAGCCTAAGAAAATCTAAATCGGTTTCATTCAACCTAAATAAAAATAGTTTCCTTCCATTGTCTTGAAATTAGCAAATATCAAATGTGTGTCCGCTTGCGGGTCATCTCGACGAGGCCGAGCTCGGAGATCTTGAGGATGTTGGTCCGCGCCTTGTCCGCGCGGAGCGCCTCCTGGAACGCGCGATAGACCTTCTCGCGGTTGCTCGCCGACTCCATGTCGATCAGGTCGACGATGATGAGCCCGCCGAGGTTCCGGAAGCGCAGCTGGTGCACGACCTCCTGGACCGCCTCGAGGTTCGTCTTGAGGACGGTCTCCTCGAGGTCGCGTTTGCCGACGAAGCGGCCCGTGTTCACGTCGATCGCGGTCAGCGCCTTGATGCAGCCGAGGAAACGCCCATAGGTTGGTCGTTTTTTGTAGAGGTAGATAAATTGTACTTAAATTTTCTTTTTCAAAGTCGGAGACGGGTCTAAGACACTTTTCTAAAGCAAGAAATATATGAATCAATTTTACTTCAAAAATTGAAAAACACAAACGGAATTGATTTAGGAGACTCAGAAGTGAATTACATATCAATGCGATTTTCAAAAGCTGAAGACACATCAACAAGGTTTTCAAAAATCATAAATATATGAATTGAATTTTTTCCAAATAGATACGTGCGAACCGGATTCTTTTTCTTGGAGAGAAAATCTAGGAGATAGAAATTCCCCCATTCACTTCCCCAATTGATGCCCTTGTTATTTACTTGTTTACCCTATTTTTTCCAACATTCAAACCGCAGAAAATTGCCGCTTCGACGTGAAAGCTAATTATAAATATTGTTATCTCTCTTAATTTTAGCAGTCAGTTTCTTAAAATGCAGTTCTTTTTCATTCTCATTCATTCATTTTTTCATTTTTCATTTCATTTTGCATTTCATTCATTCTCATTTTTCATTCAGTTAGAGATGAATTCCAGAAACAGGCTCAAAAAATTCTTTCCATATTCCAAAACTGAATAATCGCAATTATGTTCATGTTCTAACCCATCTTTGATGACCTTTTCAAACACTACTTTTGCTGACTCTGCGTCATTCGCCGAAACGTTCCATAAAATCACGTTCTTACGTGTTTCGTTACCTTCTACTCGCTTGAGGTTTTGCTTAACTGCAGACAACTTTGTTGTTAACTTAACATTTTTATTAGCCAAAGCTGAAATTTGCAACTTCAAATTTGATGCGTCATCTTCTACGGCTGAAACTCGTGGCTTTAATTCAGCTATTTCCTTATTTGTTACCAGGCAAAAACAAAATCGTACAAATTCTCAATCAGGATTTTCATGTTGTAAAAGAAGTCACCTATAGCCAATTCCGAAAATGTCGCAACCGCTTGGTACCACCTGGATTTACGTTTCGAATATGCTCACGAATTCTTCCACTCCCATGGGAAAACCTTCAAGCCCATTCCTCAACAACCGACGCATGGAACCATGAAGACAACGAGTGACATTCCCAAGACCCTACAACAAGACCTTATCGACATGACAAGAGACTTGTTACAGGCACAAAGCCCATTGGATACCGACCTCCTCACCAACACAGCAGGTGATTGGAATTAAAACAAAAGAAAAATAAAAGTCAGGCGAGAACTATTGACAACGTTGAAAGTGGTGGAATTAAAAGATTTCCCAAGTTTATTTGTTTTGATCGTAATAGATCCATAGATGTGGAAAAGGTGACTGTTTAAAAGTATAAAACGTAAAATTTGTCTTTACTTGCGAAGGTAGCGATTGGTGTATCTGAAAGAGGTTTAAAAGTTGCAAATTAGTAGGTTAATGGTATATCTAGCAAATTAATCGAGGAAACCGAAAATCTACCCGTTTTTGAGTGCTGCACTTTACTCTCACCCCTGCTAGTGTGCTAATATATAGCCCAAATTATGGTAAAATTCTAGTTGATTGACTTTTGGCTATCTTGGAAAGGGGTTAGGTTAGGAAAAGGAAACTTTCAGGGATGAGTCTAAAGGCTAAAGTATGTCCTGGGATAGTATCTTGAAGTACCCACTTCCACTTCTTCTCCCTCTAGAGGGCCCTGACCTTTGATGACCTTTAAAAATATATGTGTTATAAAGGTGAAACCTTGCAAAATATATCTTCTGCTTGAATGAAGTATAAACAAAATTGGTATATTGCTTATCCGTCTGATAAAAAAAAATAAAAATGCAGCTTCCACTACTTTTATGCTGCTTCACCAATAAGGCTAGTCTAGGAGTTAATATAAAATATACATTCCCTTTCATACTCTCCCTCGGTACTGTTCGGTAAATTTCTTGTGTTATAGCATAAAGAAGAATGTAGCAGTATACACAAAGTTCAAAAATAACCAAATTCTGCCCCAAAATCCTCATGGTCTCCTGTTTGTCCTTAGTCTTATATTTCAGATTCTCTCCATTTTTACAGGAAAAAATTAGAAGTGATCGAGGTGTTGAGTAGGGAGCAATCCCCTTTACACACGTGATAATTTCTGTTGGTTTTAAGTTTTAATGTTGCTCCTTACTTTCAATTGAATTTTTTTTTAATTTAATTTATGATTGTTTTTAAGCAATGCCAGGAAATCTGGCCCAACCTCCATGGAGAAATCCCACTCACCACGGAAATTTCCTCTGGACAACTCAATCCCAGAGAATTTACCCCGGACAATTGCCCTTAACATCTCCACGCGTAAAATTGAGACGGAAAAGAAAAAGCAACACATTTAAAAAGAATTTTGCATAGTTACACATCATTGTATTTAATTTTATGAAACATGAATAAAATCAGTTTAGTCCAACGAAGCTTTAAAAACGTCAGAAACATTTTTCTTCATCAATAAGGGTGGTCTTACCCTGCACAACTCTTGTTCAAGCTTAGTCTAAATGAAATGAGGTGTGACGTTATTTCTTAACCCACCATCGATACCCCTTCCAACATTTATCTGAAGGCTCATGGAGGTTCAGATAGTTTGGGCAAAGAGCCGCTTTCTTTTAGGTATCCGGCATCGTCCGTCCCCCTCTCACCTCCGCAATGACCAATCTGTCTTTCAGCGATTAAATAAAATTTTTTTTTTCACTGAAAGTACGGAGAAACATTAAAACTCAAAAGAGCGGAAATTATTCCGCGCATGAGGGGTATAATCAGTCCTCAATACCTCGCTCTTCAGACCAAAATTTCGTTTTGCATTTTAAAAATCTCCTTACTCTAATTGTCTAATTAACCGGCTCTTTTGTTTTAGAAGTTGTTCTTAAATAATTGAGGGAAATAGTTAAGCTTAAAAAACGAGGTATTGAGGTGAGGGACCCACGCCTCATACACGAGAAAATTTCGAGTGTTGGTTTCCCTTCAAACCGTTTTTCCTTATATGAGGCAGAAATAATTCCTTTCAATTTACCGTCCAACTCCTTAGAGCAATTTGTCGGTTTAGTCGATTCAACGCAAGGAACGATCAAGCAGGGAGTACTATGAGAGATAGGGTTTTCCGATTTACAATTTATTTTCATCATAATCCATTGTTTGGTTAACGGTTAAAATTTGAGGGATTCTTCAGGGTAGTTCAAAATTTTATTAGAGTCTTAATTATCACACAAGAAAAAAGAGGTAAGCGTCTAACGTAAGATTTAAAAATTAATCCAAATACAACAATGCGACGTCCAAATTCTCCCCTCATGCATGTAAAACTACAGAAATGAGTAACTAGAAACAGTAATATGTATATTAAACATAATGATATGAAACGTGATAGCCCAGCGGTAAGAATGCTTGATTTTTTCGGTCATCAACACCGGCTCAAACCGCATTTCAGTTAATTTTTTCTAATAGAAAAATTTTTTTGATCACTCATAGTACTTAATTAAACGATTCTAAAAATTTTTTCGATTCTATTTTCTGCGAACCTGTTTTTACTTTCTTGTTTTTTGTTTATCCCCTTCATGGAAATATTCTTCCCCCCATGACAAATTTTTCTATGGGAAGTTCCCCCAACATATCCCCCTCTTCTGAATTCCTTCCCAACCAAAACATCCCCCTGAAAACGTCTATACACTTGCTAATAACTGTTACTATATGTAAGCACTAGTCAAAGTTTATAACTTGTAGCCCCTCCCATGGGGACTATGGGGGAGTAAGTCGTCCCCAAAGACATAGTGATAAGGTTTTATTGACTACGCTAAATAAAATGGCTATCTCAGAATTTTTGATCCGTTGACTTTGGGAAAATAATGAAAGTTGGCAGGTGTATCAGGGACCGGAACAGATTCAATAAGAAATTAGCGCTTCCCCGATTCGATCCCAATTCCGGGGAGTTGGAGAGGGAAAAGGAAATCTTTGAAAATGCTGAGAGTTGTGGTATCGAGATGAAACTTGATGGGAGGAATAAGCACAACTTTAGATACGCTATTGACATAAACGGACCAGATTCGATCACTTTAGGGGAGTTGGGAGGATTTTTAGTGCTTCGGCGATTTTGAGAATAAGCACAAGTTCTAGATGCGTGATTGGCATAACAGGACCGGATCCGGAACAAGCTTTACGATTCTCACTTATAAGTCGCTTTTTGCGATATAGGACAAATTATCGTTGTAAAACTGAACGGTCAAAGATTTCTTGTGTTGCTGGGCAACATTACTACTTTCGCAGCTGTTAAATTTTTTTATGATTAGGAGTCTGTAGCTCTAAAGCGGTAAGAGATCCAGAAATTTTTTCCTGGGCCGGGGAATCACATGGATGGGGGAAGAATTCCTACGAAATTAGTAAAATCTATAGGAATTTTCCGAAAAAAAATTACTTAAATGGTATCAAAACGAGACTATTATCATTCTTATTGATCTTTGTCTTCTCTAATGTTCATTCTAATATTTCCACTTTTGCCAAACCGTAATTTCCTATCGAAAGACACAAAAAGTAATTGGATTCACTGCATGCATTTCTCTTAACATTTTGAAACTGAATGATATATTTGGGATTAAGCTCCCTTTCCTCATTCTTGATCAAAATTCTGAAGACTAATTTACTTAAAAAGGACATAGCAACAATATCGAAGGAATAGCAATGACGTCTTCACTGAGGTACCTTTCTAATTCCTGATTAATATTATCTGCTGACTGTTCTTGTTGGTTCCTTCTTTATGAAAGAAAATACAGCTACTGCTTCAAAACCCTTCAGCAGCTGCTACACCGGCCAAGGCATATAATATAAATTATAAGACGACTAAATTAAATATTTTCGAGTTTCAGAAATATTACGTGCCTACGTGAAAAAAAAATAAAAAACGACAAAGACAAACGCAAATAAGGATACTTTTCAGCCAGTAAATAACGAACCCTCCCCCAAGATATTTCGTCAAAGACCCTATCTAAGCCATAGTCAGTGCTAAAGAAAAAAAAAAAAACTACAAAAGAAGAAAACGAAAGACCAGACAAAACAAAGATCAGACATACCAGACAAAAAGACAAAAAGACAGAGAGACAGACCAAACATGCAGACAGACAGACAAGACACACAGACTGACTGTCTGTCTGCTCTTCCTGTCTGTTTGTTTCTCTGGTGTGTCCTTCTGTCTGTCTGTCATTCTTGTCTTTCTGTCTGTCTTGTCTGTCTGTCTTGTCCTTCTGTTTTCTGGTCTGTCTATCTGTCTGTCTTGTCTGTCTGTCTGTCTAGTCTGTCTCTTCTCATGTCTGTCTGGTCTGTCTGTCTTTTCTTTCGGGGGACATTCTCAGTCTCGTCCTGAAGCGGTTGGGGTTCGGCCTGATCACGCTTCTGGTAATTTCTATCATCATCTTCTTCCTGGTCGAACTGTTGCCCGGCGACATCGCGCAGGCGGTGCTGGGCCAGGGCGCGACCGAGGAAAACGTCGCCGCGCTGCGCGAACAGATGGGGCTGAACAAACCCGCCTTCGTGCGTTACTTCGAATGGCTGGGCGGCGCGGTGGTGGGCGATTTCGGCACATCCATCGTCTCGGGCGAGCGTGTGAGCACGCTCATTACCGAGCGCTTCATCAAATAACTGCAATTGTTAATATAGTTAAGATATAAATTTCGAATAAATTAGAAATGTAGGCACTGGAAAAACCCCCCGAGAAGGTCTGCAGGCAGTAGTAGAAATGAAGCGAAAACCACAGAAAACTATCTTTGCATTCAATATGAGATTAAAAGCGGTAAAGATAGATTATTGTAAAGCAGAAGGGCTAGACAACTCAAAAAGTGTAGATGCGTTTGCTTTAGTAGACTCAATTGTTCTGAAAGCGTTTGAGACGGGGCTGCGGAGCGATCTCCAAGAAGCGGTTAGGTTAAGGCACTCGACCGGCCTCTTTGAATCCGCTGCGGGACAGCTCCCCAAACCGACGATCGATGTCGACGAGGCGATGGCGACCGCGCTCATTCAGAGGCTCGACCTCATGAACGAGCGAGGACGGCTCGCCGACTCGTGGCGCGGCATCAAGCTCGCCGCGGACGATCTCAAGTCGATCGTCAACCTCGACGCCGGCTACACGCTACGTACGGAGGACGACAAGGCCTTCAAGTTCAGCGACGAAGAGAGCCAGTTCCAAGCGTCTCTCTCGATCGACCTCCCCCTCAACCGACGCGATAAGCCGTTTCCGGAAAAAGCTTATCTAGTAAAAGGGGCTACTGTTAGTTTAGCCGAAGCTTATGATGTTTATGTTGCCCGAACATACGCTTATGTTGCGGGTGGAAAATCTGGTTTGGTAATTGTAGACGTAAAGAATCCAGAAAAACCTAAAGTAGCTTTAACCTTTAATGCTGATGGCCAAATGAACGACGTTAGAGGAGTTAAAGTTGGGGCGGTTTCTTCCAGTTTATTTGCGATGGTTGCAGATGGCGAAAATGGGTTACGTGTAGTTCAGTTAAGATCGCCGGGAGATGATGGAGTTCACTGTCTTGGAACAAGGATCCTCATTATTCTCTCTTCTGTATTTGTAATCTTCATGGTCTAAACATTAACTTTTATGTTTCAACAATTTTGCTATCTTTCTGTTGCTTCAATCCAGTTTTATCCAAGTACCGAATTAAATTCTTGAAATTTGCCTTGCATTTCTTTCGTAAGATAAAAATACCATGAAAAGCAGACGAAAATTTGGAAGTTTGTTATGCTGGTCTCCCATACTATTTTACGTTGTAAGTGTTGAAGTTTGATTTCCGAAAGAAGTGCAAATTAGTTTAGGCCTGTAAAGCAGGCATTTGGGGTGGTTCACATACTCATGGTCCTTTCGTCCGCATTTACATGCCCTGGTAGGGCGAGGCGCTGCTCTCATAGCACTTCGCTGAGAATCGGTTAGATACTTGACTCCACGATAAAGCTTACGCACTTCATCCCTCTCCTTGCCCCAGAGAGCCTTCCAGTGGAGGACAGCTCTTTCACTCATTTGGTATTCCAATTGGTCCACTAGTTTCTTCCAGCCCTCCAGAACGCTGGGAAAAGCCCTGGAAGCAAGCTCTGGAGCGACTTGAGCAAACAAGCGGGTTGGGTAAAGTGAAGCTGCCGACAGCTTCACTTACCTTGGTAGTACCTTGGTAGTAACACTGAAGATTTTAAACGTAGAATAGCCGAGGCTCAGGTTTTTTTTTACTGTTGAAAAAAGTTTGGAGGAATAGGAAGATAAATCTGCAAACCAAGATTAGAATATTGGATTGTGCAATGATGACAGTGGTTAAATATGGCTCTGAAGCATGGGTGCTCCGAAAAGCATATTAAGATTCACTAGAGAAATTGCCTACGGATTGTTCTGGGGACCCGGCTGACTGACCTTATTTCAAACTCTGCATGTCCGTAATCTTAGCTCGGCGCTTTGCGCGACGAGGTAAACGCCTGCAAGCCGAGTTGGAGCGTGTCGAAAAACTCTCTGCGCAGACGTTGGCACAAGAACGCGAGAAGCAGGCCCTGATCGCCGGACAAAACGAACGCCTCGAAGCAGAGGTCGAAGCGCGCACTGCCGAACTACGGCAATCCCAGCAGCAACTTGTGCACGCCGAGAAGATGGCGTCGCTCGGCCAACTCACGGCAGGCATCGCTCACGAGATCAAGAACCCGCTTAACTTCATCAATAACTTTGCCCCCAGATGATTTGGAAATATTGCATGTGGGAATTTCTGTAGAATGCAAATTTGGAGGTAATTTCAAAGCGGAATGAGCCGTTCTTCCACCAGGCAGCAAAGTTGCGGCTATTCCGGACGATGCAATTGCCAACGCTATATCATCTTTTGATCTAATTGATGCCAGAATCAGTTTTATCACAAACATTTACCAGTACCACCTGGTGCATCCAAAAAGAAGATTTCTCAGACGTTGTTATCGACACAATGCATTATCGTATCATAAATGTCTTTTTGCTCAGACGTTAACTTAGAAATCAAGTTTTTTAATTGAAAGTAAGGAGCGACATTAAAACTTAAAACGAACAGAAATTACTCCGTATATCAAAGGGGCCTTTCTTCCTCAACGCTCCACTCTTTACGCTAAAGTTTTTTCCTTTTTTAAAAAGTAGAGCTAAGAGAAAGAGTCAAACTTTAGCTTACAGAGCGGGGCGTTAAGGAAGAAAAGCCCCTTTGATACACGGAGTAATTTCTGTTCGTTTTAAGTTTTAATGTCGCTTCTTATTTTCATTTAAAAAAATTTTTTTTTTTCATTTAATTCGATAACAAAATTAGTTACCACTTGCCACTGTACAGGACGGATGAGCTCTATACCCTTAGTTATGGGAGAACTCCTTTCTTATGAGGGTGACTGCGGTTGGGTAGAAGAAGCGGGTTCCTCATCAGTCTATAAAATAGTTCATGGGGGTCATCTTTATTTTCGTTTTTAACGTCTTCCCCATATAAGGTGCTTATCTTAGGCTCTTTATTATCCACACTATTTATTTATTTTTATAGTTTAACAAGAGTACAATACTGAAGATATTGGGGTGGATGATTCCTGGAAACATTTAAGAGACATTCGAACATCATGTTCGGGATGAATCCGGATGGCAAACGCTGGTAGCAGAGATTGAGGCGACGGACGGTCGTCTCGATGTACTGATAAACAATGCGGGCATCTTTCGCAGCGGCCGTTTTGTGGATACATCCAAAGAAGAATTTGAACTTGTGATGGACATCAATTGCACGGGTGTCTTCCTTGGTATGCGCACCGTTGCCCCACTGATGATGAAAGGTGGTGTTGGCTCCATTGTGAATATTTCTTCGTTGGCAGGTATGCGAGGTGCGGCTCGGAGTGCTGCTTACGGTGCCTCGAAGTGGGCGGCTTAAAACAATAAACGAGCAACCGAAGAATATGCCTTAGATAAAAAGATGTTAAAGTTGAACATAAAACTTAGCTTTTTGAAATGATGTTTTGCGTTACGACACAATAGATCGTCTTCTTCTGCAGATAAAAGTTTGAGAAACCAAGTTTCTCATCAATTAAAATTATTTCTGTTTAAATCTTCTTTGTTTAGTTGACAATTGCTGAGTTTTTCTTGTCTAGCTTTTTATTTTATAAAATATTTAATGGAGATTTTATGAATTTTTGTACAGTTTTATACTGTTATTAATTTCATGACAAGGTCTTCTGCAGTTCTATTTAAGATTCCTGGCCAGAGCCATTTTGTATATCAAGTAGAGTTATTTTCAACAATCCTGGACCTAATCTTCACTTTGGTACCATTTTTCAGTTCCTCACTATAATACTTTTGAATGTGGGAGGCTTAATAATCATTGCAAACTTTGTAATACCTTTCCACTTTTGAAACAAACTTCAGCCACAACCTTTATTCTAGGCAATGCCGGACATTTGCACACTCATCAACTGAGTACAGCTACACAGGTTTACGGATGCTTAGAGCCGTGATTGATTCTTGTGTTTCTGGAGCTGCTCTCAAAACATTGGAACAAACAGTCTAACTTTAGCGTAAAGAACAAGGTATTGAGAAGGAGGGCACTCCCTTCATATACAGAATAATCTCTGTCTGTTTTGATGCTCCTCCTTACTTTCTGTTAAAAAAAATATTTTTTTATATTTATATTTCTGATCATTTTTCAAATAATGCTGGGAAATCTGGCTCACCCTCCATGAAAATTCCCCCTTCCACACTAGAAAATCCTTCGTGTATTTTTTTGCTCATAAAATCCCCCCTCTCCGGAAAAATTCCCAGTACAATTGTACAATTTGAGTACAGTTTTTGGTAGTAGTGGGGGACAAACTTGAAAAAAAAAGAACCGCGGGAGAAAATTCAGGAACAAGTAAGCTGAAAACATGCTTAAGAAAGCATGGCCGCTAACATGTTCAGTTTGGCCACTGCATGGCCACTAACAGCTTTAGAAAGCATAGCCTTCCTTTGACAGTGTAGTTCTCTTTGGGAATAAACTGTCAAATTTTAACATACGAAAAGCGCACAGAAATTCATCAATTCATATAAATTTAACGGGGAGGGGGGAGCAAACTGTACAAAAAGGTTTTTACACAAAACTTCTTCCCAGACAAATTATCCAGCAACTGACAAAAAATTTAAGGGGTGCGATAAAAATAAATTCTGAAAATAATGGAACAGCGGAAGCTGGCACATCTGCAAGGGGGGTCTTCGGGACCCCCCCCCCCCGAAATTTTGTGAAATGTTTAATTTCCCCATGGTTTCTTGGGATTTATGGCAAAAGTAGGACATTTATAAGGAATCTAGATACATGTGTGAAGCCTTATTTCGTTTATTGCTGTCAAGCTAAATGCTCACTTTTGTTTCCCCAAATCGTGGTTAAAGCTTGATATATCCCTTTTGGGCATTCAGAATATCATTATTAAAGTACCGAGGACCTGAAACTTACCTGAAACTTATATTTATCTTAAGAAATTAATTCCATTTTTGTTGAAAAAGTCCTCCCTATGGCAGTTTTTGACAGTAGTCTATGCTAAATTAAAACAAAAGGGTAAAGATAATTTCTTAAGCCGCAACGGCCTGCCATAACATCAAGAAAGAAAACGATCGAAATGGTGTTTTTAAATGCTAAATGGAAATACTGAGGAAAACACAGAAAGCGAATATTTTGGAAAGAAAGTTATGAAAAGGGCTTAACTCCTTACAGGATTAGAAATAATCAAATGGATCTTGGAGTAGAGCAACAGCAGACAATTGAGGGATTTTCCGAGACCCTGAAATTACCCTACTTTCTAATCCCTTTATTCATTAGTTCCCTCTTCTAACTTTTGCCTAATTTATTCTAACAGTGTAAGCGAAACTATTTCATTTCTGCAAGAGATTGGATTATGGAAAAGGGGCGCTCTTTATTTGGTGTTGGTTTTACCCTTTGAAAGGCAAAAAAAAATTCCCTAAATTATTTTGATGTCCACTCTTTGTATCAATAGCATTGCTCCTTTGAATTTCACTATGATAGCAATCTACGTCTGATTTTTATGTGTATTTGACAGCGCGCATGCTTGAATCCAGGACTCAAAGAATTGTTGTTGTTCTCTGAAGAGTCCGCTTGATTTAAAGGAGATTTAAAGCTAAAGACAAACGCTTAAACCAATAAATAAATTACTTTTGCCAGCGATTCGATTAAAAATTCTGCCTGTAATTCGGTTTAGAAGCTCTCCACATACTCCGGAACAAATTCCGAGCTCAACTTTTAGGCCGTTTTCCTTATAATTATGAGCATCACTGTTGGCGCTGTAAAAATTCTGAAAAATATACGATTTCAAAGTGTACAAAAGGATTTGTACACTGGAAAACCGAAACCGCAGCTAGATAATCACTTTGTTCACCAACGTTAAGTAAGCCTAAAATAAGTATACCTTTAAGGTATACTTTTAAGGTATACTTTAAGCATACCTAAAATAAGCAAATGCATCCCTGACTTCTTCAACGTACCTACTATCCTTGCTGCTTTGTTTGGCAGGATATGTACTCTTTTGAAATTACCTTTAAATTTGTTGCTCAAGGATTTTAACATCTTTTTTGAAAAAGGGGGATGCAAGGACCATGCCTGTCTCAAGCCTTGGCCAAACAAGTCCCTTAAACAAAAGGCTCAGAATTTTAGGAGAACGGAAGAAAATTGTTCTTTTTATGAGCCCTAGTAATGAGCTAGCTGATGCTGCTGCCTCCTTTGCATGAGTGCTAAATTTTGTCAAAAATTACTCCTAGGTCACGCTCTTCCAACACTGGAGAAAGGAGCTGACCATAAAGAGAGTAAGTTGTATTGATATTTTTGTGCCCCAAGTGTAAAACATGACACAAATTTTTACTAAATCGTTCATACTGCTTTGCCATTCGTTATTTAAGAATAAGTTTGATATTGTGGTGAGAACAGGTACTTATGCCGTGGGGGTAAAGTTCTACCCATGGGAAATGTATTATAATTCGTGTTTGTCACTGTCTTGAAACCTTTGTCCCCCCCCCCTCTTTGCCCCCTCTGCAGCAAATTCTGCACATTTAGCCTATATCTGGCTTTTCGAAGATACAGGTGAAATGTAGGTGTTTATTCAGCCCAAAGTTTTCAACAGGATACAGGACACTTCCTCGGGCGTTAGGGGCGCGGGTGAAGGGTTTCCACATGGTCTCGGCCTCGCCGCTGACCCGCAGTTCCTATCACGCCGGCGACGATTTCGTGCGTCTGCGCGCGGCGCGCACCGCCGCGTTGTCCAAGGTGACCCGTGACACCCTTGATTTGAGCGTGGGGGCAGGCGGGGCGACCGAGTTGTCGTGATTCGCGCGCGCGCCAAACCAGCGACCACCGCCTAGCATGCCGACCCATTCGGATCGCCGCGCCGTGCCCTATTCGGCCGAGCAGATGTTCGATCTGGTCGCCGGTATCGAGAAGTATCCGACAAAACATCCATATAACCTTAACTCACATGTGGGTGTTTTTCATTTTACTTTTCCTCTTTAGTCTGTTATTCTATTTGTTCTGCCTGCATTCTCCGCCACAGACCCTTAGGGGGGGGGGGTTAATAGGATGTTGCACGTAAATGTATATGCTACGTGCTGGAAAATGTGTATGTTTCGTCTAAACAAGTTAGTTGTCTTATCTTAAAGCCAGTTTATCAGCCAAATTTCCCTTCTCTTAGAAAAGTGAAAACAAAGAAGTTTTTTCTTATCAAAAATTCTCTACTAGCTGTATTGTCTGATAACATTTGAAATTGATCATTTAGGTTCAAAATTTTTTCAGAAATCATAAGATTTCGCATGATTTTTTGTCTCTTAAATCCATCCATTTTTTATCCTTGCCTATCACTGGTGATTATAGAATAACAAAGCCAAAGAATGAAGATTCTTTCTACCCTCTCATCGCCAGTAAATTATCCAACGATAATTTTTTTAAAAATAAAAGAGCAACAATCTCGAATTTTTACATACTGAATCAAATCGTTGTCTTCAATGTACTTTACTAATGCATTTAATCTTTCTTTTTGTCTCTGGACTCCAAAGCCCTGTTTTAAAGCTTCATTTAACTAGATTTTATAAGTTATAACCGACTCTAACTCCGACTCCAGACATTTTTAATATACCGACTCCAACTCCGACTACATTCAGCGAAAATTTGTTAAAACTCCGACTTCGACTCCACGACTGTGGCGTCTCATTCTGCTAAAATTTACTAAAACTCCGACTCCACAGCCCTGACCTATAGTTTACAGATAAGTTTTATAGGGTAATTAAAAGCAACTCTATTAATAGAATAAAAAATATATAGTTTTCTAGTAATGAAGATATTAAAGGGCTCTAGAACTTTTCATTTTCGTTAGAATGAGCGCTCTCGAAACATTCTAGGACAACTGGGTCGATACGATAACCCCTGGGGAAAAAAACAAACAAACAAATAGACACACATCAGTGATCGGAGCTACAATCACATCAGTGATTGTAGATAGGAGCTTGAAACTTCTACAGTAGGGTTCTCTGACACGCTGAATCTGGTGGTGTGAGTTTCGTTAAGATCCTATGAATTTTAGGGGGTGTTTCCTCCTATTTTCTAAAATAACGCAAATTTTCTCAGGCTCGTAACTTTCGCTAACAATTTTTTTAAGCTCTTCATGGAACTTTATTTAGAAAGTTATCATAGATATTATAACGCCTTTCTTCCATTTGAGCCCCCCTTTCGGCCTTCTTATAATGCTTGTGACGTTTCTCTATACATTTAAGGAAAGAGCTACTAATCATGGTTCAAAGGGATTACTTCTACTCCTTTTTTCCTGGACACATGCTAGATTGAAAGAATTTTCATATAAAATCCCACCATTTTCCAAACTCTTCAAAGAAGCTTGATATTTTTGGGAGGAGCCATTTAGGGAAGGGTTGAGTTTTAAAATTCCAAATTTTGGTTGGTACGTCCCCCATATGAACTACCAGAAGAACATGGAATCTAATAGACCCCACTTTGCTGCCCCAATATAGTTAGATCCTTCCCAAAATTTGGGAAACTACCCAAAGTATTACTACTCTTTAGACTATTACTCTGTAAGATTCTATGTTTTCCACTTAGCCAGGGTACACACGGTAGGGAGCAAAAAACAACATTCTCCTGAGTTGTCTCAAAGATTTCCTTAGAAATCTATAGAACCTCTTTTCTTCTTTTTGAAAAAGTCTGGTTAATTAACCACTATTCTATTCTGGATTACTTTTTAGTATCACTGTATTTGGGTGAAAAAGTCAATGTGTTTGAATTAATAATCAGCTAAACCCTTCTTTTATCCAAGTGTTCTATGGCCCGAAACATTAATTTGGGTTGAGTTTGTTTTAAGTTGGCTTAAGCCATTATACCACAGGGTCAAACTTTTCTTTCAATTTACTTTTCATTCAAAATTCATGTTATTTTTTGCAAAAGGTTACGTTTTAAGAATAATTATCTGCGCCTGTCCCTAAGACTTTATTTCATTTCATAGGATTATTCGAAAAATGCAAGTAAAATTGCAGTATCAAATTCAGCGTATCAGAGAATACCTTATTGTAGAAGTTTCAAGCCCATATCTACAAGAATGTCGAATTTCGCATTTTTGCCAGAAGACAAATCACGGATGCGTGTTAATTTGTTTTTTTGTTTGTTTTTTTCCCAGGGGTGATCGTACCGACTCAGTGGTCCTAGAATGTCGCGAAAGGGCTCATTCTAAAGGAAATTAAAAGTTATAGTGCCCTTTTTAAGTGACCAAAAAACTGAAGGGCACCTAGGCCCCCTCCCATGCTCATTTTTCCCCAATGAGAGCCAAAATCAAAACATGCATTGAGTCAAAAACGTTCAGAAATTAAATAAAAAAAAAAAGTTTTTTTCAACTGAAAGTAAGGAGCGACATTAAAACTTAAAACGAATAGAAATTACTTCGTATATGAAAGGAGCTGCTTCCTCATCAACGCCCCGCTCTTTACGCTAAAGGTTTTTACTGTTTAAAAAAAAAGAGTTGAGAGAAAGAGTCAAAGTTTAGCGTAAAGAGCGGGGCGTTCATGAGCAAGCAGCCCCTTTCATATAAGAAGTAATTTCTGTTCGTTTTAAGTTTCACTTGTTTGCTGCCCTTCTTTTTTTTTGGGAGTAAAAAAACCTAATTTCCAACAATCAGGGAAGTTACCAGTAGAGGTAATTTTATTAAAACGTACTGGAAAAGCTTCTGAAAGAATGTATCCAAAGGCTTTAATTAGTACAACTGGGATGTCTAGTGGACAGGTGCTGTACTTTTTAATGTTTTCGTTTTTGCTTCAACACCTGAGGGGAAAATAATAGGGAAATTGGGAGAGTGTAGATCATAATCAGTATTTATAGATAGGAGAGGGAGGCTTTGAACTATGGAGGATTGAAATCATTAAGAAGGAACAAAAGCGCTGAGTTTCAGGCTCAAGGAATGAAACAAAAAAAAAACCGTTAGAATAACCGTTTTCTTGGTTATTGCTTAATTTAATTTTTTCGTCTTTTGTCAAACGTTTTTTTTTTTTTGTTAACCATTACTGCAAATACCCTAACTCGTGTTTCCTCTGTCTTGTTTTGGGACTTTTTTGAGCACTTAGAGCAGCTTGGCGGAGGTCCTTGCCGAAATATTTACTTTGTCTTTTTCCTTCCGTCTTTTTTTTTTTTTTTTTTTTACTGGCCGAAAATCACCCATAGAAGACCACCATGGCGATAATAATAATAAATTCGAAAATAAGGCGTCAACACTTAATATAGGCGTCACTGGGATCGAGAATATCATCATTGGCGATGTCATCTTTGGTGTTACCCTCGTCAATTATATCGTCCAAAGCATCAAAGTTACAGCCATCATGTTTGACGCAATTGTCATGTCATGACCACTCTTATCATCATCACCATTTGCACTGTAGCTGACATCACTATCATCATTTAAGCAACTCAAAATACCTTTCAAAAATCATTCGGCAGAAAACACTCCAATGCCTCGGTCTTCTTTTGTAAAATCCTTCGTAGCCGCCATGTTTCTAAAGTAACAATCTAAATTTCGAAGCATACATCTTTAGTGCAGTAAATCATAAAATACTTTTTGTAGAAATGTGAAAAGAAATACAAATTTTTGCTTTGTTTTGCTATGAATACAAAATAAATTTGTAATGTAGTATTAAAATAAAAATATATATTAAAATAAAAACAAGATGCAAAAACAAAACAAAACAAAACAAAAACAAACAAGATGTAAAAAACAAAAACAAAAACAAGATGCAAGAAGCAAAAACAAATCCGGGTTGGAAATAAAATACATAAAAAAATTTTCAATGAAGACACAAAAAAAAGGAATTTTTCATAACCTACGAGAGTGGGCAAAAATGATTTAATTGAGTAAAGCGAAATAGCATACAAAAACATTATTCTACCGTCTCCGACTTTTTTTTCCATCCAATTGTAAGAGTTAAACATGTAAAAAGACCGATCTTACTTTATTTCTCATATTTAAATGAAATGATTTCACATTCTGAACAAAGCATACTGTCTTCTGAGATATTTGGTTTTATAGGCTTAAATCGAACCAACGGGCCTAGGGGCTAGATGCCCTCTGATATTTTTTGGTCACTTAAAAAGGGCACTATAACTTTTGTTTCTGACAGAATGAGCCCTCTCCCGATCTTCTAGGATAACTGGCACAATACGATCACTCCTGGAAAAAATAAACAAAAAAACAACTAAATACTCATCTGTGGTCTTGCTTCTGGCAAAACATACAAAATTTCACATTTTATATGTAGGAGCCTGAGACCTCTACATTAAGGTTCTTTGATACGTTGAATCTGATGGTGAGATTTTCATTAAGATCACTTGATTTTTTGGAAATGTCTCTCATCTCTTGTGTTATATAAATCTCTTTCAAATTCACAGTCCCCTTTAAAAAAGATCATTTCTTCATAACATTAATGAAATGGTGACAAGCAAATCCTTCATATTAGACAAAATCTAATTGGAAAATGACATAAATTAATTTTATATTTCTTAAATTATTTTGAAAAATTATTTCTATTGTTCTTTTATTCTAAACTTAGGTTCCTTTCCACTTCTTTCCTGATTGTCTCTCGTCCTTGAAATATTCTAACTGAGTTTCATTGATTTCTAATCTCTTTATCTGAATATATTTACCCCGAACGGCACGCCCTGGGCGGCACACTGGTCGATGATGTTGGCGCTGATCTCGGCCAGCCGGTGGACGTTGGCCTCGCGCGAGCGGAAGTCGCCGCCCTTGATGGTGTCGTAGAAGAGGCGCCACGTGCTGTCGCCGTCGTTCTGGTAGTTCTTCGCGGCGTTGATGCCACCCTGGGCGGCGACGCTGTGGGCGCGCCGGGCGCTGTCCTGGAAGCAGAACGCCTCCACCTGGTAGCCGAGCTCGGCCAGGCTCGCGGCGGCGGAGGCGCCGGCGAGGCCCGTGCCGACCACGAGGCAAAATTTCATCGTCCTAGCTTACCCGGAAGTACCTAAAGTAGCAAAACCGGGACCGACCGACAGACCGACAAAATTTGCGATTGCTATATATCACTTGGTTAATACCAAGTGCCACAAAAAATAAATGAGGAAGAATCCTCATTTGAAGCTAATTCAGGATTCATAACTATTATTTCAGCTATTCTTAATGACACAACGCTTCAAAAAAAAAAAAAATATATTTTCCCTCGGACTTTCATTGGTACCGGTATCAATGGAATTTGAGAAGTCGAAAGCCCCATACAGCAAAAATACCCGGTCTGTAATTTCGTCAGTCGAAAACATGACGTCAGTCGACACACAAACATGACGTCACTCGACAGACCGGTAGCTTTCTCTTTGAGTGTCTCGGTCGTCATTTATATTCCCTATGTGCCGGTGTCCCGGTCGTCATTTGTGTCCCGATGTCCCGGTCCGTAATTTCGTCAGTCGAAAACATGATGTCAGTCGACACACAAACATGACCTCACTCGACAGACACACACACACACACAGACAACTTATTTTTATATATATAGATAAAGAGTTCAAACATAATCCAAATAATTCCTAATAATTCTTAGTTTCACCTAAATCTTTTAGTTGAGAACCTACATTTATATCTTTACCTCGAACAAGATCAGCTAATACATTTATATCTATAATATCTCGTGGAAATGGATATAACCACTGATTTAAACTTGTTCTTTCTCCTTTGCCTTGAAGAAGTATTAGCTTTTTCTCAAAAGGGTCTTCACATGGTTTAAAATCCTGCATATCAATTTCATTATTTAGTTCATAATGATTTAGTGCATCTGTATATCGAAAATGATCACTTAAAGCATTAATTCTGTCTTTTTGATTAACTTGGTTTATAATATTCTCATTTATACACTGAATGTTGAGAGGAGAGTGGCTCAAGGTTTCACTATAGAAATTCACTTTGGTTTTATTCTTATGCTGTAACATCAATGCTGGAAGTTTGTTTATAATATGAGTTGTTCTTATTTTTTTTTTCTTCTTCGTGCAGTTAGTTGTCGTGTTTTTTGTGTCTGTTATTTTTTTAAAACATTTTTTTTTTCGTTTTTTCCGGAGAAAGGCTTCCGGACGTGGGGCCGAAATGCTCCAGACATTTTTTAATTAAATTGCTGTTTTGTGTTTATTAATTATAAAGAAAGAAAACTGAGAAATCAAAGAAATTACAACAACGAAAGGAAAACATAACAGGGATTGACATTCAAGGAGCCTGCGTTTGGAACGAAGAGGTTTTCTTTAATTAGGAGAATCTTTCCAGAAGAGGCCGATGCTAAAACGAAAGCTAGCGCTTCCTTCAAAGAAAGTCTGAGAGTGCGGAGCAGAGTAAGAGTGTACGTTAGAGAGAGGCAGCGTTCAATGAAAAATGGAATCCAGTAAAACCAGTACGTTACCAAAGGATTTGCAAGGTGGTACTGAAATTCTCGAAAGCATTTCGACTTTTTGACGATGACTCAACAGGCAAAATAAGTCTTCGGAATCTACGAAGAGGAGCCTCGTTAAAGAAAAAGAAAGAGCAGAATTAAAACAACCTAGGTTGTCCTGGGTCGACAACCTAGAACAATTTCAAAACCCTCAGTTTAAAGACTCGGAATCCAGACTAGTCAAAGAAAACCAAAAGGAAACAGTGATTCTCGAGCAAATTCAAAACTGCGCTTGACAAAAGCAAAAAAACGCTCCACTGATGATGATGACCCGAGGAAGTGGTTCTACCGAACCACTCATTCTAGCAGTGTATCTTAAACTATCCCTAAGATAGACATATTGACTGCATTCATATATTTTGTTGTTTTGCACTTTTACGACAGCTAAAGGCCTATAAAAGTTTTTTAGGATTGATATAACAGAGTATGACGAGCACCAGCAAAAGCTTGACCGATCAATTGCCACCAACATTTCATTCTTCGTGTCCACATTTGCGAAGTTAAAAACATCTGAAGAAATATCGTCACAAAACACTTTAAATTTACTACTCAAGTCATAATCCTTAGTCTGAAATGTCTTTAATGTATCAATGTCGCATGTCTGACTTAGGCGCAGGTATCAGAAATTCTGGGGGAGGGCAGTAAGAAATATTTTTTGCTTGGGGGTAGGGGGATACTTGAAAGTGACTCTATTCACTAATATTAAGGTTCAAAACATGTTTAATACCAACCGTCTATACGTATCGATGTGTTTGTATCTCTCTGTTGTAAGACAATATTCTCTGTAATAGCACAAATATAAAAACATAGCACATAAAGCTTGATATTGCTCATATTGTTGATAGATGTGCCTTGTTAAAAATTAGAATTTAAAAAAAGGTGATTTTATTTTTTTTTTGTTTTTTTTTAGCTGTTTTAGTTTTTTTTCTTTTTTGTTTTTAAGTTTTTTTTTTGTAGTTTTTACCTTTTTTATTTTTTTTTATTTTATTTTTTTTAGTTTTCTTTTTCTCCTTTATTTTTCAGTTTTTTTCCTTTTTTAGTTTTTTTTTCTCTTTTAGTTTGAAATAATTTTTTTGTTTTTTTCCTTTTTTTCCTTGTAGTTTTTTTTTTGGTTTTTACCTTTTTTTTAGCTTTTTTAGTTTTTTTCTTTTTTTTAGTTTTTTCTTTTAGTTTTTTGTAGTTTTTACCACATCTATTTACTGGTCATTGAACCTTTCCACGAGACGTCACAATTCCTGTTATTTCCGGGTGAAGGGTTCCTACCCTAAAAACTGCTATTGGACTTTCTTAGTTGCACAAATATTACTGATGTTGTAATTAAGGACTGTAATTAGGCATAGCCGTCGTGACCGAGTTGGTTGGCACGCTGAATAACGGATTTCTTCTCTGAGAAGAAGTAGGTTCGAATCCTAGTGTACCCAATTCTTCAGTTTGGTACGGGAGTCAGTGTCGTGACTCTGTAAGCTTGGCCATATCAATAATTAACAGTCACGAGCTCACATGCATTTTCACTTTGAACACGGTCTAGTCTTCCTATCCTGCACAAGAAACTTAATAGGCAAATTTTATATTAAAATTTGAACTGGTGTACTCTAATGGTAGCATTCCACCTTGAGGGAAAATATAGTTTAAAAAATCAATATTGTTCACGTTCTAGTTTTCACTCTGCTTGGTCCTTCGTCACGAACCATGGTTACACTTCGTCACTAACATCAAAGAGCTAGGTGGTGTCCTCATAGCCGCCCTTATAGGTCGGAACGAGGTTATAGGTGTCCTGACTTTTTACTAAAGAAAACGTTCGTAAAAAATTAAAGTTCTAGTTGCCTTTTTAAGTAATCAAAAATTGGAGGGCAACTAAGCCTCCTCCTCTGGTTCTTTTTTTCTCAAAATCTTCCGATTAAAACTATGAGAAAGCCATTTAGGAAAAAAAAATATGCAAAATTCGTTTTAATAATTTATGTGCGGAGAGCCAAAATCAAAACATGCATTAATTCAAAAACTTTCAGAAATTAAATTAAAAAAAAAAATTAACTGAAGGTAAGGAGCGACATTAAAACGTATAACGAGTTTTAATGCTAAAAACAGCTTTTGTGCTATTCTAAACGCATTGTTCACCATGGAATGTACCTTCATATCGAAGCTAATAAACACGCAGCAGGATGTTATAGGCTTGTTTTTGTCTACCTAACGAGAAATGTATCGCCTCTTCTAAAGTGGAGTTACGCCTCTTCTAAAGGAAGCATATTAATAAAATTAGTACCATTAAATTCCTAGTTTTATGCTCCTTTTCAATATAATACTCAATACTCAACAGTGTAACCCTTGATGATCCCATATACAGCCTTAACAACATATTTATCCATTAACTGAAGCATGGCCATACATTCTGATCTAAATCACATCTAGGTCAATAGTTAAATTTTTATCTTTTTAACGGGTCAAAACCGTAACTAAGGCCCATAACTTACTTTGTCACACATAATCATAGTTCTAACATATTTTCCCATTACGACTGCCAGCTTTTTATGTAAGAATCGGATGCTAGGTTTGACTTTTGTTCTAATTTTCAATAACTATTTTTCTAGGATTCATTATTGCAGGAGATTTCAATCAATTCCCATGGAGATTTCTTCCGTTAGCTACAAATAGCTTTCTGGGGAAACTTCCTTTGTGTATTTTATTATCTTTCTCTATATCTGTGTGTCTGACCGTCATTCTCTCTCTCTCTGTGCCTGTGTGTCTAATCATCTCTTGCCTCTCTGTGTGTCGATCTTTATGTGTCCGTATTTGTGTGTTTGCGTTGGTTTTTGTCTCTCTTTCTCCCTATCTCTGAGCCTGTTTGTCTGACCGAGGGTCTCTGTGAGTCTCTTTGTGTGTGTGCACGTGACTTTTTGTGTGTGTGTGTTTTATGTCTCTCTCGCTCTATTGCTGTGTATCTGACCGGATGTTTGTCTGTTTCTTTCAGTGCTATGTATGAGAATAACACTGCTGCGGTTAAGGTAGGAATTGAGGTCAGCAGTGGGTTCCATATTAAATCAGGAGTTAAGCAGGGTTGCGTTCTATGCCCATTTATATTAATCATTTTGATGAACTTTGTCTAATGGAGCACAGGAAAGGCAATGGGGGAACACGGAATGAATGGGGAAAAAATAAATTCCTGGACTTATATTATGCTGATGATTTAAGTGTCTTAGATGAAAGTGTGAGCAAAATGAATAAAATTTTAGAGGTTTTGCGAGTTCATGCTGCTAGAACAGGTGCCGAAACGTCATCCGAGTTGGTCTGATTGGGGTTCCACAGAACCTCATCGGTTGGTTCGAAATCACCGGTTGCGCGAAAGGACAGAGTTGCCTCCCTGATGTGTTTGGATTCTCTTCCGATTTACATGCTTTGGTCTCTCTCAAAGAACTGGACTTTGAAATCGATAAAAGCGCACTTGCCAGTTACCTAAGACATAGTTACGTACCTGCTCCTTATAGCATCTATGAAAATGTATTCAAATTGATGCCCGGTGAATACCTTATATTTAAAAATGGCACGTTGTGTAAGGAGCATCACCACTGGAATCATCATGGCTAAAAACCCTAAACAGGAAACTTGTGTCCTATTTTTCCCTTTTTTCCACTGTTAGCGGGGCACTGGAACATCATAAAGAGCTGTTTAAGGGCTTATTGTAAGGAAATTGGTATGCTCAGTACCTTTTGTAATTAAAAAAACACATTATTTAAAGTAAAATAAATTTTTTGACAAAAAAAAACTACATTTTCGTATACAAGTTACAAATCGTAAGTTACAAATATAAATGAAAACGAACAGAAATTACTCCGTGTATGAAAGGGGCTGTTCCCTTCAAATACTTGTTCTTTTTTATATACTTAATAACTGTAAAGCAGGGCTTTAAAAGAAAAAGAATTATTAGTGGCAGTTTAGTACAGATTAGTCTATTAGAACTAAATTCAGTGTTATACATATACTAATACAGGAAACAAGAAATTCCTGTGTGTTCACGCAATATTTAATTCTTTTACAGAGTTACAATGGAAAAAGAAAAGCTATATAAAAACATCTTTTGTATTCAATAGGAATTTCCATTCGTTTTTATGGCACTTGATATTAACCAAGTGACATATAGCAATCGCAAATTCTGCTAGTTACTACTTTGATTGACAATAAAAGTCTTTGAGAATAGCAGTTTTGCTATAGTTTTTGGGGGAGGGGGACCAGCGCAATTGTCTGTCTCTGAAAAAAATATACTGAAAATTAAAAGGAGATAACAAAAAAAAAAAGAAAAAGAGAGTGTAAAATGAATACTCCTCCTTTGCATAGGCTGATCTGGCCACGATTAGAGATGACAAAAAAAATTGTTTTTATTTTATTTTGTTTTGTTTTTTTCAGGAAGATAAGGAGCCAATTGATTTTCGTAACCTTCGAGGAAGTCCCGAGTACCGTATTAATCATTATAATTTTCGTAATAATCAACAATCATAGTAAAGTTCCTGAACTTTACATAAAGAGTTACTAACGTTATCCACCATTCTTTATCCCCCCCCCTAGTGTTGCTATTTTGGCCCTCTGTCTGAAATTCTAATCGTCTGTCTCGAATTTAAAATCATCTGTCTGAAACATAAAATTTTCTGATACTGATGTGATAGCAATAAAAATTACCGTATTAATCATTATAATTTTCGTAATAATCAACAATCATAGTAAAGTTCCTGAACTTTACATAAAGAGTTACTGAACTATGGCATTTAGATCTGAACTATCATCAAAAACAACAACATCATAGTTACAGGAATCAAAATGGTCATCAGATATTTTACATCCAGCAATCCCAATGGGAAAACTCTCCAAATTATTATCTTTGATGAATTTTTGAATATCCATATCATTGAAGATTAAGAACTTTCTATAAGGAATCAAACTTACTAAATTTTACAATTGTATGTAAACTCAAAACATTTCCTTTAAATTGAGATTTAGATTGCTTGTTTTCAAGCTCCTATAGTGTAGTCCGGTTAAGCATACTGCCCTCCGTGATTTGTCTTCTGGAAAAAAAAAACAAAATTCCACATTTTTGTAGATAGGAGCTTGGAACTTGTACAGTAGGATTCTCTGATATGCTGAATCTGATGGTGTGATTTTCGTTAAGATTCTAGGACTTTTAGGGGGTGTTTCCTCCTATTTTCTAAAATAAGGTAAATTTTCTCATGCTCGTAACTTTTGATGGGTAAGACTAAACTTGATGAAGCTTATATGTTTAAAATCAGCATTAAAATGCAATTCTTTTGATGTAGCTATTGGTATCAAAATTCTATTTTTTAGAGTTTTCGAAATTACTTTCGAGTTCTGGTAAAATCGTATTTGCACTTTTATCTTGAAACGCTTTTCATCAAAATTAAAGCAAATGTCACCTTCCCAGCCTGCATTGTTGTATTTTTGGCTCAAGTTTACGTTATCTTGGTCTCTGACATTTGATCGACTTCTCTATGACTTAATTATCAAAGACCCCTGATGAGCGGTGGGTCCGACATTGAAACTACCCTAAATAAACAGGAAAACCAATGAACAGGCTAACTAATAAATAAAGGGTAACTGCGACGTCCATAGGCAACGCCCCTCAATTTCATGTGAGGGGGGGGCAGCTGTCTCCAATCTCTTTCCTCACTGAAAGATAATTAAACTCTTGATTTCCATTTTAATGTGTGCTCTCCCATCTTCAAGGGCCATTGGCCCCATGCAATCAAACCTGATAAAAAAAGAAGCAAACCAGTAAATAAACACGTACCTGTGAACTTTCTTATGGCATAAAATATAAAAATTCACATTTTTGTCAATAAAAGCTGGAAAGCTCTACAATAGAGCTCTCTGATCCAAATACGATAATATGACTAATATCCCTTGAGTTTTTGGAGAAATTTTCGGTAAATTAAAAAATGGGTAATATTTCAGTTTAGGTATATAGGCTACATATTTTAATTTTTATGATCCTGCTTGCTAATAGGCTCTTCGATACCTTAAAGAATCACTATTGAATCATATTTTGTCCATTAAAGAATCACTAAAAAATCATATCTTGTCCATTAAAGAATCACTAAAGAATCATATCTTGTCCATTAAAGAATCACTAACGAATCACTCTATCTTGTCCATTACTAGCTTTTTAGTTGGTGTGGCCGAATTATTTAGAATGGTTTTGGTGGTTTTACCATAACTTGTTTCCCCCTCCAACTCCTCCCAATGTCACCGAATTCGGTCGGGACTTAATATAAGAGATTTAAGACACGAGGTCCTTCGAAATATCAAATTTCATTATCTGATCACCCGTTCGTAAGCTAAAAATACATCATTTTTCTAATTTTTCTGAATTATTCCCCCCCCCAACTCCCCCAAAGAGAGCCAATCTGGTCTGGTTATGTCAATCACGTATCTAGGACTTGTGCATATTATTCCCACACAGTATCATCACGATGTCTCCACTCTAAGCGTTTCCCAAGATTTCTGGTTTCCTCCTCCGTAGTTTAAGGCATTTTCACCTACTACTGGACAATTGCACATTAAATTCCTCAGTTTCACTGATCCTAGGCAAATGTAAGCTTTGGTTTCTGTGCTTGCTGTGCTTGCAGGTAATTTAATAATGTTGTTTGACTTATATTTTAAAAGATTAGAAGTACCAGTGTCAATATTGAAATTTTAATTAAAACTAAGAGTCTGAGAGCGTAGACGCCATACGCATTCCAGGATTGTTGTGAATGCAACGGATAGCGGGAATCTTACCTCCAGCACTATGTCGAGCTTTCTTCGCTTCATCCAGCCCCTAAGTACAAAATTAAATGAACCAAAGTTGAACTTAGGGGATTAATTTACATAGAGGAGCCATGCAGTTACGATTTCTTAATTTTTCAAGAAAATAAATCACAACTAGACAAGCTTAATTCTAGAGAATGGATTGAGTTTTAACCGTTGGAACTTCGTAAGAGTAAATCCTCAGGCTTGTCAACTTTTCAAAATGAAAGTAGATGAAAATATGTAATGGTGGAAAGTGGTGTTTATCCTAGAAAACACTTTGATTTTCTTCGAGGGAAACCATCCCCAGCTGAGGGGGGGCTAGAAAATTTTCTACCGCCGCCCTTGTTTACAGAAATTGTCCTTGAAGGGTTTCCGTCCTTTTTCTATAGGGAGCGGTATTAGCCCTATCTTTTTCTTTTCCATTCTTCGTTTACCTTTTCTTAAAGATGAAAAGTGTTTCTTAGTGACATTGTTTTCTAATTATATTGTGGGAACGACAGCTTGCTTTTATCTGTTGTTTTTTTTTTGTTTTTTTTTTTGCCGAGTTTAATTTATTGTGAGAATTCAATAAATGTCTAATATCTATGGTTTTTGGAGAAAGTATGGACCTCTGGTTATATATTTATTTAATTAAAATATTGAATTTAAATTATAAATTTAATTTAAAATAAATTTAATAAATAAATTTTAAAAAATAAATTTTAATAAATTTAATAAATTTAATATAAATTTAATTAAATATTTAATTTAAATATTGGCAATATTTTAAAGTAAATGACAACTATCAAGTAAATGATAGAATTATTTTTTAAATAATGGGCCTATATATGATTTGTCAGTTTTGTAACTTATCTTTTTTGTCAATTGACTATATTTTATTACTTTTATTGAAAAGATTATACTTTAACCATTCGAAACCCTTTGGCAGCACATTAATATTGCTTGCGGGAGATTTCAGGCAAATCAACAATATTGTTTTGATCAGGATTCGAGACCAGGCATTCCTTTTCAAGTCAGTCGACACAGTTCTGGAACCAAAGGAAGCGGTTAATTATCCATCTTAATTTTTAAATTCCCTGGATCTTTCAGGGTTTCCACCACAAGTGCTAGAACTAAAAATAGGCGTACCAATAATATTGTTACGAAATATCAACCCGCCAAAGCTTTGCAATGGCACACGACTTGCCGTAAACAAACAAACAATGGTTACATATAGTAATGGTTATTGGGAAGTGTGCAGACGCTTTCAGGGGGATTTTTTTGGTAGGGGGGGAAGGTGTTGAAGGGATAGGCTTTATGTGGGAGTAAATTTCCATTAAGGTATTGTCATGGGGGAAGAAAATTTCCAAGAAGGGGTTGCAGGATTTTTTTGCTTTTTTTTAAAGAACAATGAAAAAATAAATATGAAAAAGTTTTTCATAGAATCTTAACGAAAATCACCCCGCCAGATTCAGTGTATCAAAGAACCTTAAGGTAGAAGTTTCAAGCTCCTATCTACGAAACAACTAATTCTCCTTCCCCGTTCCTTTTTTCTCAAAATCTCCAGATTAAAGCTATGAGAAAGCCATTTAGCCAAAAAAAAAATTATTTGCGAATTTTGTTTTAATTATTCATGTGCGGAGAGCCAAAATCAAACATGCATTAATTTAAAAACGTTCAGAAATTAAATGAAAAAACAAGTTTTTTTAACTGAAAGTAAGGAGCGACATTAAAACTTAAAACAAACAGAAATTACATCCAGCATCGCACTGACCCAAACACTTCAAGTTTTACTATGTAGTTTATCAGTGATTTCAACGTTAGCATGATTTTTCTTACAGAGTTGCTTATATAGATTAGATTTTGGAATATTTTTTGTGCTTGGTTTTGCTGTGTCTAACAGAAATCCAAAGACAGTTCTAGGTTTGCTGTGTTTCGTACTAACATTATCTTGTGTTATTTTATTAACAGTTCGTTATTTGAATCATTGTGATAAAGGCCAGTTCCGCTGTGGAACGGGTACGTGTGTGGATTCAACCCTTCGATGTGATGGTTTTTACGACTGTATTGACTTTTCTGATGAAGAAGATTGCACTGGTACCTACTAACTTGTATCAAAGTCTCTTGACGATGACGAGGACAAAAAAAACCCTCAGTATATTCCGAAGAGAGGAGGTTTTTACGAACACGACGATCGTCTAGAACCAGGGTAAATCTTTCTTTGCTTCTTCTTTTGCCTGTTGTCCTTGATAACTCGTGCCGCCAAGGGGTAACTTTGTCTCTGTCTTTTCTTTCCCCCGATTTCTAACCTGAGCTATAAAGGGGTGACTTTACCTGTACTTTTCTTTCGCCCAATTTGTGATACAAACCTTCTAACTAAGCGCTTGGTGACGTTGTCTGTAGAGCGCCCCCACCAAGATCGCTAATTGTCATTATCTTTCAACAATAACTTTCAACTTCACTCTTTAATTCCACAAAAAAACTTTGTTTTTTAAAACTTTTTAAGAGAAGCACATTATTTGTATGACTAGTAAAATTTTACTAACTATGCCAAATAGCATGATAAACTAATAAACAGAGGAAGGTCAAATTCATCGAAAAAAACAAACAAAAAAAACAAAAAAAAAACAGCACCGTTTAGCTACTCCTAATGGTGTTTGGCATCAACCTTCCTGTTTCTCGTCCTTTTACGAACTGTTACGCATTCAATGAACTATTGATTCCACCACCGGGTAAGCATGTCTGCAAAGATGCCCCAGGATATAGCGACCCCGCAAACATTTTACAAAGATTGGGGGGGGGAACTTGGATTGAAAAAAGCTTATTGAGGAAGATTTGTTTTTAGTCAAAGAAGAGAAATATAGCTATCTAAAAATGAGATACACATTAGCTTAAATCAGGCAAGCGTCCAGGGCTGTGCTTCCTCTTTTTCCGATAATCTCAGGGGTTTTCCCTTGTCCCCATGATTCCTAAGTGGGGTACAAGTCCCACCGGTGGGGCAGGAATTACTTAAATAAAAAATCTGAGTACTTGTACTCTACTTAAGTAAAAAATTTCTAAAGACTCAAGTACTTTCTTCATGGCACAGAAAAATTATACCGGCAACGCAGGGCGATGTGACGAACTGAACTGCCTATATATTAGTGGATGAATGGATTTTAGTCTTTGAGAACAGTGGCTCCTGGCCCGGCGCGAAATTTCAAAAAAGGACACTATCATGGCGGAACTACCTTATATATTGAACGGAAAGCTTTTTTGTGATAAATTGGAAAATTTAGAAGGATGGTGTAGTATCTGCCCTTTAACTATTTTTAGTACCTATGTATCATAAATTCAATTAAAATTGCCATTTTTCGATTAGAACGGAGGCTTTTTTGTTTTTAATTAGGATGTAAAATAAAAACAAATGAAGGGCAGAAGCTCATTTTTCATTAGAAACATTTTTGTTTTAGAAATTGAAGAATTTGTTTGTGCCTTATCTTGAATCTGCACTAATGAAATGTTTGCCTTCTTCTTTCCTTTAACTATTTTTAGTACCTATGTATCATAAATTCAATTAAAATTGCCATTTTTCGATTAGAACGGAGGCTTTTTTGGGTTTGGTTGCTAGGACATCACTATATCGGCGATAGAACGCTCATCGGCGGCACTCGAATCATCAGAACCACTTCGGTAGACGCTCGGGGACAAGGCGGAAACGTCAAGAATAGCGTGTTCATCTGCCCCTCTGAGCGAAAGACGAGATCGCATGACGTATCCGCAGAACCCCCACACTACGGTTACAACGATTGGGGCTATGCATTCCAAGGGCTGGGGCCTCGTCGTTTTGGCCTGAGTCCGAACTTTTCCTCTGATTTTGTGCGAGAGGATGAAGTGAGACGGCCGTCGGCTCTAACCGCAGACATTTTGCTTTCTTTTCATTCTAGATCTTTTCAAAGATGTTTGATTATTAAAGTAAGTTCGATATATAACAACGATATCTACTATGATATAAAATATCCTTTAGTCAATTATTATTATTTAGTCAAATATCTTAAGCATCAAATTATTGGTTTTCTTTTTAATGTTTTTGAATTGTTGTAATCCCTTGTTAAAAGATATTTGCAAGTAACAGTTTTTTGCTCTTTTACCAATTTTTTTATATGCTTCTCCATGCATGAAGATGTTAAATTTTTTCAAATAAGCGTATTAAATTTAAACTGAAATAAAATTAAATTTGATAAATTAGAATTCTGAGTAAATTAAATTTAGTTAATTTAATATAATTATTATTAAATAAATATAAAATAATGTATTAAATTGGATATAAACCACTACGATTCTTCTTTCAGGCGAAACTAGACAATGCAAAGGACCTAGTTTTTAGACAGATAAGACAAATTATAATCTAACGAGGTATTAACGTCCTAAAATTCCATAGTTTGGAAAGAGTTTCTGTACCTCATGGGTAACTTTTGAAGGATTGGGGGATTTTCCTTAAAAGTTTCAATCCTCCCCGGAAAGTGCGGAAGGGGGGGGGGGATACAAGTCGCGAAAATTGTTGGAAGAAATATCTTTTGTAGAGCTATCGGAGTCATATTAAAAAACGGAAAGCAATATGAAACTAGTCGAATAAATTTAATATGTGCAACTGGCTCATTGACTAGCCTTCATCTTCTTAATTAGACTTCCCACTACTACGATTTCTATGTACAAGCCTCCTGAATAATTTCAGAATGTCTAAAAGTCTGAATGAACAGGAGATCTCTTACTCAAATGCTGAAGCGTATAAGTTTAAAAAGATTCTTCTGCTTACATAGTTGCTGTAATTCTAGACTTCTTTCCTAGAAATAGAAATTACAAAAGAATTTTTTTTTTAATTAGATTTAAAAAATTCTTCAGCTAACATATTTTCAGTATTTTAAGACTTCTTAAGCCCATTTTTTCTCGTATGAAGAGGGGTAGCCATCCAAGGACTGCTTAATGGCTTTACCAGTAACCCTGTTCGTCAATTTTTATTCTCTGAATAAAACTCATTAAATGTCGACTAGAAGTGTGTATCTGATTATGCATAAACCTTGTGGATTATAAATTTCTGGACCCCCCCCTCACCTCGTGTTTTCCCGAAATGCATCTGACAGAAATTCTGAGATCGCTACTGATTGTCATAGAAGCTTCAAAAAGAGCTCATTCGATTGAAAATTGAAAAGGCTAGTGCCCTTTTAATAGTAGAAACTGATTGTAGGGCAACCCCCTTTCGACGCCCACCATTTTCCCAAACACATCCAATCAAAATTTTGAGATAGCCAGTTTGTTCAACGTTGTTGAAAGGTCCAGAAATTCTGTCTATAAGGATGACAGCCCCCCCCCCCCATCCCCAGAGCCCTCAAGGACAAACCTCACAGGGCCTACCTCACAGAGATAGAGAAGGCAAGGCAAGCTATCATGAACCTTGCCACATTGAAAAATGGTGGTGTGCAGCCAAAGATATTTCAGCACACCATTGCTGGAAAGACTTCAGCATGCCCCTGAAAATTTCTAGTGCTGAATTATTTTCTAAGATTACTGAGAAGAAAATCTAAGACAAAATCCACTATCCAATGGCAAATACAAAAAAAAAATGGATTCCCCTTAAAATGATCTTTAATTTACTTCTCAAATATAAACTTCAGCCTATCTTTAATTTGTCTGTGAATTTCGTACACCGGCTTTTTCGACCAGATTCACCACTAATACTGCAGTACATATCCCCCTCCACTTCCCCCAAGCCCCACGCCCAGCAGAGGCTGCTCAATCTCCTAATTGAACCAAGCCCTATTCTAATAGCCCACGGCATCGCGCTATTCATTTGCTCGTAACTTTGAATGAATATTGACTGGAAGATTCAAATTGCTGTACTAAACTTATAATATACGTGACTTATTGAAATACTACGCATGATTTTTTTTTTTATTAAATTGATTTGTTTTTGGATGATGACCCTGTATTTCATTCATTTCTTTTCATTTTTTTTCATTTCATTTCATTTTATTCATTTCATTCCATTTCATTTCATTTTATTCATTTCATTCCATTTCATTTTATTTCATTCATTTCTTTTCATTTCATTTCATTTCATTTCATTTTATTCATTTCATTCCATTTCATTTTATTTCATTCATTTCATTTCATTTCATTTCATTCCATTTCATTTCATTTCATTTCATGGCCCTGTCTAATTTTGTAATTTAACTTTTGTTCTACAGACCGTAATGCATACATTACCGAAGTCTTCGTTCATTACACTCTTTACACTAAAGGTTAAATTTTGTCCCAATTCATTAAGAATGACCCCTGAATCAGAGAGGCCGTAGAATAAATAGTTGAACATACTAAAAAATACTTTAGCGTAAAGAGCGAGGTATTTAGGAGGAAAAGAACCCCTCATATGCGTGATAAATTCCGTTCGTTTTAAGTTTTAATGCTGCTCCTTACTTTCAGTTGAAAAAAACTTTTTCATATTTTTTTTCATTGTTTTTTAATAATAATGCTAGAAAATTCTGCGCCCCCTTCATTGAATATCTCTTCCCCCATGACTTTAGGAGCTTCACCTTGTGGCGAGTGCGCGCGATGTCATGACGGAGGAAAATAAGTGGTACTAAAAGAAAGGACTAGATCATTTCAAATAACAGCAATAGACTCTTCTTCCTCGAACATTCGTCGTCTCCACCGTCAATACAACAACTAAGAGTTAAATGTACTGAACACAGTGTCACGCCTGCACTGCTAAATTATGCAGATTTATTAATTATTTTACTCATAGGGGATCAATACTCAACACACCTTCTAATGTTTCTAGCACTACATCATTGCTTATAATATTGATACATACCGGAAAGAAACAAATAAACACGCATCCGTGATCTGTCTTCTGGCGAAAAATACAAAATTTCATATTTTTGCAGATATGAGCTTGGAATTCTATGACTTTTATGGGGTGTTTACCCCTTCTTTCGAAAATAAGGCAAATTTTCCAAGGCCCATAACTTTGATGGATAGAACTAAACTTGATGAAACCTTTATATTTAAAATCAGCATAAAAACTGGATTCTTTTGATGTACATATTGGTATCAAAATGCAGTTTTATAGAGTGTTAAATAAAAAAAATAAGTTTTTTTAACTGAAAGTATTTGTAAACCTTTATTAGCATTGTAAAAGATGGTTAACTTTACAATATTAAGAACTTGTTGAATAAACAAGTGCGTTTTAAGTCCAGTGCTCGTAAGTACGTGTATATAGTATATGTTACGTAGTGCCTTAGCACATACTAGTGAGTCGTCAGGATATCACAGAAAATTTTTAATGGGATTTTCTACAAAGTCAGATCCGAAAACGTGGGAGGTGCAACCGGGGCAGCTGTCCCGGGTGCTGTTGTGGGGAAGGGGGGATTGCCCTGGCTGGAGGGGTTGCCTATTTTGACCGGAAAAATCCTGAATGCAGGAGGCTTCTTAGTTTTTAAAAATGACTTTGCAAGAAGCGCAATTGCACGTACAACCAAAGAAGAGAAGGGTGTAAAAGACCCTGTAAATGAGCTGAAAGCAATACCATTATATTTCTTTCGCGGTGATCATAGACAATACCCATAATCCTGCAAAATGACAGGAAAAATTGTTGAATTCAGCGAAGAGGGTATCTTAAGCAATATTTTTCGTAGTCATGTGTATTCAGCCGTTGACTCTTTAACTGGAAAAACTCAATTTCTCATCAGAAACAGTACTAGGTCACTAAAAACAGCTTTTGGTGCTATTCTAAACGCATGGCGCACCATGGAATGTATGCATTCCAAGCATGCAAATGTCACTAAAAACAGCTTTTGGTGCTATTCTGAACGCAATTTGCACCATGGAATGTACGCATTCCAAGCATGCAAGTGTCACTAAAAATTGCTTTTAGTGCTATTCTAAACGCATTGTGCACCATGGAATGTACGCAATCAAGGCATGCAATTGTAGCTAAACACAGCTTTTGGTGCTATTCTAAATGCATTGTGCACCATGGAATGTACGCATTTCAAGCAATTCTGAGAAGCTAATTGATTTTAAAGTATCAATGACGTTATTTTAGGCTTCCCAGTAGCAAAAGAATTAATGCCACACGTTGGCAGTACTGAATTCAACAAAGTTTTTTCACTTTATTTGTAGTGAAATTAGGCTACTTTAGGTGATCTATGATTGCGGATCAGCTATAATGAGGGAGGTGAGTCATTGTTTAGGTGTGGGAAGGGTAGATTCCTAAAAAAGAACATTTTAATGAGCAAAGTGTTTACTCTTCATGAGGCTTCAGATAAATGTTGAAATTGGTACGGCGGGAGTCTCGAAAATCTGTTTTTTATCTAACGTCATTGCCATCATCTCAAAATCTATGGGCTGCAATTGCAGTGGCTTCAATTCACATTTTTTGAGGGGTGGGGGGGTGGTAGAGTGTTAGAAAATTGTTGTTTTGTTTTAGCGTGGGTGGAGTAAGGAATTGGGTTATCAATTTTTTCAATAAAGATACATTAAAATAGCTATTATCCAACATGTAGGAGAGATGGGGGGTGGGGGAAATTCAAGGGGACACAGTCCTATTCTATCCACCCATTGATGCCACTGGTATATTGTGTGTTTGTCGATGATGTAGTTTATTACTATCTAAAAAATGAACGATATCAGACTTGTTTTGATTGGGTATGGAGATAGCGATGAGAACTGACCATTACAACTATTGGTTTGCGATGTTGGATGATATTGATTACCCATAACAAAACATAATAAGTTGGCTTTTTTATGTGGTTACTACCGTGAATTTGAAGGAACCTTGAGCGGATGTCATGATGAGGATTCTGATTATGAAGCTGATAAGGAATTTGCACAAGATATGTTACCAGATGTTACGCGAGCTATCAAAGATATAATCTTTATTAGAGTTTATCTTTTGAAGAACAAATAGATTAGCTATCTTGTGATGGTTTCAATTTTAAATTAACTGAGAAAAAAGTTTTTAAAAAATTAGAATTTAAAAGAAAATTTAACATTCATTTAAGCACTTAAACGAGTTGAAATGAAGTCATACAATAGTTCAAACCTAAAGAGAACATAAATTAATGGAATTAATGAAAAAAAAAGAAACTGAAATGAATAATCAAAACCATAAATAATAATGGCGCTATCCCCCTCCCTTGCTACACGCTCTAAATGGCTTGAGTGTCATTCGCGCTTTACCACGTGATCCAAGGGGGTATTTTGCATACTAATATGTAAGGGATTCCCATGCAATTATTTTTGTAAATTCATAGGGGCTGTCTCTGAGAGAAAAAATTATAACCAAAGTCTTTTTAGAAGGTATTTTGCAAATTCATAAAAAAGATCTTTGTGGGTACTGTTTATAAAAGAGCAACAGAACAGTAAAACCCAGATACAGATCTCGTCTCTTTACAAAATAGTCGCACTCCTATACAGGATTTTTTTGATTTATTAGGACATCCTATCTTGGAATGAAAAGTTAGTAGTTACAAGTTACATTTTTAAAAGTAGGCGTTTCAAACCTTTACAGAAAGGTTCTCAGATATGCTGAACTTGATGATATGATTTTCATTAAGATTTATTGACTTTTAGGGGGTGTTTCTCCCTTTTTTCAAAAATAGGTCAAATTTTCTCATTCTCGTAACTTTTGATGAATAAGACTAAACTTGATAAAACTTATATATTTGAAATCAGCATGAAAATCTAATTCTTTTGATGTCTCTAGGGGTATCAAATTCCGTCTTTTAGTTTCTGTCACTAGTGAGCCGGATCGCTTCTTACTTACAGTTACATTACTTTCGAAAAATAAACATAATTATATCGCTAAGAGGACAGAAGATGGGATTAAAGAAAAGAATACTATTTGCTATGGACCATGGGATTCAAATTTTTCATGGTACGCGTGCTTTGATTGTAAATACCTGAATTATTGCAATCCTATAATTTTCATTAAATCTTAATAATCCTCTAAAATTTCGGTATTTATTGACATTTTCTGGTGCTTTTCCTCTAAATGATAATTTAAATAAATAAATAAATAAAAACATGGTACTATATCTTGTAAATGTCTTAATATAGCTGTTTTGTGTTGGAGCAATTGGTGAGCACCACCGGCAAGCCATAGGTCTCGTGCCAGGCGCGCACCAGGTGGTCGGAAGCCGCTTTCGACGCCGAATAGGGCGAGCGCGGATCGTAGGCGGTCTCCTCGGTGAACATCACCTCGGGGTCGTTGGGCAGGGAGCCGTAGACCTCGTCGGTGGAGATATGGTGGAAGCGGAAGCCTTCCGGCCGGCCCGCCTGCACCCAGTACTTCCGGGCAGCTTCGAGCATGTTGAAGGTGCCGGTGATATTGGTCTCGATGAAATCGCCCGGCCCGTCGATCGGTAAGGGGGATGCGGTTCTATATTTGACTGTCCCAACCCGTGGTACCGATCACGACATCATAACCCTTCAGACAGGACGTGCAACGTGGGGTCGGGGTGCTTAAATAGTGTTAAAAGTTATCATCAAAAAATGTAACAAATTTAGACATCCTATTTCCCTTAAATCTTTCTTTATGAGATCCTACCGCCCCAACTGTGGTCGACCTGCGATCTGTTTAGCCCTTGACGGTTGGCCAAAAAAGACAATCTTTGGCAATATATCATCATTCATTCTCAGAACGTGCCCAAGCCATCAAGTTTTGAACGATTGTAGTCTGAAGTAACTAGGTTGGTGATGAACTGATGACCAAACGCGAAATCCTAACAAAAATATATATATGGTTTTATTTTGGGGACCTAAACTGTAACTGAACAGTTTATTGTTCAGTTACAGAATTTATTGAACAGAGTTCAATAATGTTTATTGAACAGTTTATTTATGGGTAATTATTAATTAATAACCCATAAAAATATTCGGTCCTTGTATGATATAGCGACCACAATTTCTTGATCTGTAATAAAACCGGTTTTCTGTGTCCACTTGGAGATAATCCGTCGTTTTCACCTTGGACGTTTCTTACCTTTTGCTAAAATTACGCAAGTTTTTCAGATTAATAGCTTTTGAAGGATAAATTCAAGCTTAGAATATTTTATATATTTCAATTTTTGCTTGAAAAATACATTTACACAGGTCTGTTTTTTACCTTCAGTTCGTTAGCACGAACTGTTTGATGAAAAATGTTGCAATTGCTTTCATCAAATTTTGCTCTATTGTGTCACATATCCATTGTGTCACTCCAGAAGGTTTAGCACAAAAAATAGGAAAAACAAACAAAAGCAGTGTCCATTATATATATATTAACAAGAAGACTGCCAATACTCACACAGCAAAACTATGACATCTGATACTAGATATACAACTGAAAGCCACAGAAGTCAAGTTTCAGCATATCATACATCATATTATCACTTTCAGGGTCAGCAGGCCAGTGCAGTAAGATTAAAGGCCACTCAACACGAATAGAACTGTCTTCAGTTATACCAGGGTAATCTGTGGATTACATACATATATATATATTAACAAGAAGACTGCCAATACTCACACAGCAAAACTATGACATCTGATACTAGATATACAACTGAAAGACCACCGCGTGGTAGTCCGAATCGAGGAAGGCATCGAGCACCGACACGCGCGACTTCTCTTTGCCGTCGGGTCCAACGACGCAGATGAAGTCCTCTTTGATCGACTTGCCGTCGTCGATCTTGAAGCGGTCGTGCGACGACCGCTCGTGACGGCTCAACGTGTAGATGTCGCCGTTCTCGACCACCTGCATGTCGTGGTGGTAGTTGCCGTGGTTCGCCCACAGGACCTTGGAGTCCCGGTCGAGCTTGACCATCGAGACGCCGTCGAAGATCGCCAACAGGTCGCCGTTGGGGTGGTGACAAAATAGCAGGGGACTTCCAAGAAGAATGTGTTTAGCACAAATATTATGTGTACCCCTTAAAAAGGGTTTCTTAATTTTTTGCGCGGAATTCCTAACATCAGACAGTGAAACAATAAATGTGGATGCAGCCTTTTTTGACAGTATCCGATTAAGATCACAATTATGGGGATATTCCACTTTTTAGTCAGGTTCTGAAAACTCTTTCAGAAAATTGTGTTGCCAGGCCTCGGCAGAGATATGAGCTGACGGAGCGTTTCTTTCACTCTGGTTGCGGGTCAAACTTTCCCACGACTAAAAAAGGAATTGTATTTTAGCAGTGTGTTTTTATTTGTCTTAGCATGAACAGCAATAGAATAACAAAATAAAATCACAAATTAATTATTCCCTTATGACTGTAGAATTGTGCCTCTCCTTTGCGCTCCCAAAAATGATGCAGGAATTGATCACAGTCAACTGGTTTGATTTCACTTATTTTTTCTCTTGAGAGAAAGTAACCTCTGATAAAACTCTGTTTATTTTTGTCTTATAATTGGTGAGGTGATAAAAAAGGGGAAAGGGGCCTATACTGGTTAAATTTTAAACATTGTTTGGAACAAGAAATCTCAAGAATGAAGGCTTTTGTACATACAAATTTTATTAGTAAAAAAAAATTTACAAGCATTATTTAAACACAGAAAAATTAGTTAAAACACAACCAACGAAAAAACAAAACAGGGTAAAAGCTCATAAAGGCTAACATATAAGCAAAAAGAATCATGAACTACAGAAAGGTGGGAACCCTAGTAACCAATTCCAGAGGAGAGGCTTATTATAAGAGATATATTCAAGCTATATCAGAATTGTTGTTTCTGAGAAGTCTTAATGAAAATACATCGTAGTCAAAGATAACAATAAAACATTTTAAATCATTTGCTCGAGTCTGAACTTTGGTGAATTCAATGTAAGCGTACCTAGAATTTAAAATTGCTGTGCATATGAAAAGAAAATTTTCTATTTTAGACTACGTAAAGTCATTGAATGAAGGGAAAGTGGGGTATTATGTCCTGTGTTTTATTTCTTCATATCTACTTTTTCTAGTCGATTTGACCTAACCCCCAAAATGGCCGGGTCTCTAAATTAAAGATTTTTGTATATATTTACTTACAACTCGCTAGTTTCAATATTTTTGCCAGTACCAATTTTTTCCCAATTAACCGCCCCCCGCCCCCCCCCCCCCCCCCCCCCAGGTGGTCAGATCGGGAAAACTATTATTTCTAATTTAATCTGGTCAGGTCCCTGATACGCCTGCCAAGTTTCGTCGTCCTAGCTTACCTGGAAGTGTCTAAAGTAGCAAAACCGGGACAAACCGACAGAATTTGCGATCGCTATATGTCACTTGTTGTTTACCAAGTGCCATAAAAATTAAGAGAGGTTATGTTTTGGGTCAAAATAACGTGTCCTTAGATTGCAAATGTCACATTTTAAGCAATAAATAGACAGGCAAAAACACAATCAATCAAATGGACACGGAGACAGAGAGAAAAACAAACACAACACAAAGAGTCGGACTCTTATGTATGTCTGTTGTTTGTTTCTGTCTTTCTCAATGCACCTGTGTGCTTGACTGTGTGTTTGCCTTTCCCTGCGTCCATCTTCATTTATTTGTGTGTCTGACTCTATGTGTTTATGTATGTGTTTGTGTCTCTCTCTCTCACCTTGCCTCTGTATTTAACTGTGTATTTGCCTGATTCTGTGTCCATGTTTGTGTGTTTGTGTGCCTAACTCTTTGTTGAGCACTGATGTTCCTTCTGATAGTAAAAGTTTTGATGGACTTAGTGACTTAAGCCGTTTGAATGACTCGTCAGAAGTAGAGAGTATATTGTAGTTTCCAATATTTTTCTTCGTTATATACCACACGTGATACTATTTATTCTTTATTGTTGAAATGTAATTTCTTTTTTAAAGTGTCAGTTTTCTGGATGAATACTTAATTGAAAATCATATATCTGAATTTTTAACACAAAATAGTAGTATATAAATTGATCTTTTTCTAGATGACAAATGTTTATTTGTTGATTGCCTTTCCAATGATCTGATTGCCCAAACGATCAAGCACCAGGCCCACAATCATAGTTGTGTCCGCTTCAGCTCTTACATGCCCTGCCTTTTGGGCATCAGAAACAAATTTCACAAACCCTTCGCGGAAAGCCCGCATGGGCAAAACCACATCGTTTTCGCGCGTCACTATTTGAAACACTGCGCGCTGTGCGATCATGATTTCAAATGTTTCAGCCACAAACATGCGGAACTTAAATTGAAACTCTTCTTGTGAGCTGGCTGGCTCTTCAATCAAGCGCAGAGGCACCGACATGGCATCAGTAGATGGGCATTTAATTTTTCTCCCTTTTTTTGAAGGAAATCGTTATAAGCACAACACTCACATATTAGTCGTTAACTCCTCTAGGAGGAATGAAGAATTAAGGTTAAAATAGTGGTAACAGTTACAGTAGGACTACAAAATGCATCCTCTGGGAACCTCCCAGGTCGAAAAGGTCAATAGAAATATTTTACGGGTTATATAGCTGTCTCTACTGCCTATGAAGACCTTTTTTCCTATGTTTCTGAATTACCTATGGCTGCAATGAAGACGCTATTTGTGAAATAGAATTCCCATCTTCCGAGCCTAAGAAATTTTCCTTATTTTCGAAAAAAAAGGGGAAAATACCCCCTAAACGTCATAGAATCTTAATGAAAACACACCATCAAATTCAGCGTATCACAGAACCCTACTGTAGAAGTTTATAGCCCCTATCTGCAAAAATGTGGAATTTCGTATTTTTTGCCAGATCGTAGATGCGTGTTTATTTGTTTATATGTTTTTTTTTGTTGTTTTTTTTTCCCAGAGGTGATTGCATCGATCCACTGCTCCTAAAATATCTCGATAAGGCTCTTTCTAACCGAAATTAAAAGTTCTGAAAGCCTTCCTAATATTTTGATTCAAGGAATAATTTCTAATAGAAATGTTTGGCAAATTCTATGTATTACGTGTTTCCTAGCCATGGTCTCCGAGCCCTGTAAATAATTAGAAAAGCTATTGATTTTTTCTCTATTAGATGCACCTACTTGCTACATTATTTTAAGGTTTTAACATGACCTAGATAGGTTAAGTTAGGTATCGAATCAGTGAGATGTTACGTAGCATTGTGTTTAGATATTTCATTATGTAAATGATTACGTATTGAAGATTCGTCATGGAACAGGAACTTTTATCTAAAACTTACGTTTGATCAATCGGTTTAATAATAATGTATTTTTATTAAAATTAAAGTTAATTTCAGATCTCCAATACATGGAAGAAATTGCGGCTTTTTCCAAGAGTTTTTGGTAGCGAGGAAAGGTGAAAATTATTTTCTGGAAAAAATTGCAACCTCTACACGTTTTTTATAAACAAACAGATATACAGGACAATTATACCATCAATAACGTCACATTCTGTCCTAGGGGGTATGATGCACAAGAAAGCACTTCCATAGAGGGTCACAATCCCCACAAGTACAAATTCTACCTATTCCAGCTTGAATCGAGGGGGATGAAGGACCTCATTCGTCGACTTCTTCCGGATAGCATTGATGACATCATCGCGCTCGTTGCACTTTTCAGACCTGGCCCGCTGCAGTCTGGTGCGGTCGATGATTACATCAACCGTAAGCACAAGCGGGAGCCGGTTGAGTTTCCCCACGACTCCCTGGAGGGAGTGCTGCAACCCACCTACGGCGTGGTGCTTTATCAGGAACAGGTGATGCAGATCGCCCAGGAGCTGGCAGGATTCTCCCTGGGGCAGGCGGATCTCCTGCGCCGAGCGCTTTTCAGCTACAAGTGGGAAGTGCCAGTTTCTTATATAACTAACTTGAATAAAGAACCTGAAATCAAATGGCTTCATATGAATGACGATCAAAGTAAGTTTTATTTTCCACTAAACAAAATTAAAATAATAACATCTTTGGAATCTTTTACGGTGGATGCAAGGGTCTGATCATGGTACATTGAATAGGATGAAACACGAGTTTTTATTAACTATTTTCATTTAGATAAATTACTTTCTCTAGATATATCAGTTGGTTATCTCTGCTTTGTATTTTGTTCTTTAAAGGGGTGGTGTATTAAAAGTAAATCTGTTATATTAGGAAAATTAATAAAGAATCAAAAAATTATTCTCATATTTTGAGCGCTATTTGTATTATCTTCTGATGACAGACTCTAAAAAAAAAAATGAAACCCTCTTCCTATTTAAAAGTCTTAGGCAGACCTAGGTCAATACAATTAACATTCATTAGGATCAGACCAAGTCAAACAACTTTTGCTACAATTATTTAAAGAATGAATGAGTTTCATTTCCTAGCCTGGCATAAGTGCGCTAACTTACTATTAATATTCTAGAAGTTAATTTCATGATTGTCAAATAACAAGCTGAACGAAAAATTTGTTTATATCACATTTTTTAGGGTTATAATGAAAGAGAGGTTGAAATAAGAAGTAACAGAAGACAAATGACGGTTCTATATTATTGAAAATAAGAACAGGAATTGTCAAAAGGCATTAAAAAGCAGTTGGTCGAATCATTCAGTTTAAGAAAAAAAAATTCCAAGTGAAAAGTCACAACTTTCACTTTAGTTGACGATTCCTTCCTGACAACAACAAAAAACTGCAAGATAAAGCAAAGAAGAATAAAAGAGAGAAAGAAATGATGGCTAATCAGCTGGAAGTAAAAATTCTACTGACTTTTTTTTAAGATCTGGCCTGCCCTTCAACCAGTTGCTACCAAATGAGCTGTTACTTAAATAATTTTCTTATTCTAGTTAAACGGTCCTTATGTTTCAGCAGTTGTTTTAAAAAAATTTAAAAAGAAGAATTTCTTTAATAAAATTAGTATTAAGAACTTGTTCAATAAATCTTGTTTAAAATACTATTTACATTTGAATATTTAAACTAACAAGCGGAAAACCTAAAAGCGAGAAGCTACCAACCAATTTACAGTTATTGGTACATATTACTCTTTTGAAACTTGGAAATACATTGGGGCAAATCTCCCGCATTTTGACTGGGGAGGGGTCCATATCTGGATAGTCAAGGGGTATGGGATATGTAAAAATAATTTCTCCTCATTGTTGGGGGGCAACCCCCCTCCAAAACAACGCCCCTTGAAATATATAATGTAAGAGTGCACTATATTTGGAAAAAAAAGTTTAAGTCAAGTAAAGCACTTTTAGGAATGTTTAAGGTGAATATTTTGTTGTTTATAATGTTGTTTTCAGAATTCTTTAGTGTTTTCTTTTAACTAGGGCATAATTTGGATCAATATAGAAGTAGCCTATGAGCTAAATTCTAAGTTATAAGGATTGACATTTATATCTTTAGAAGAGCTCTTTTTGAATTCCCCTAGGAATAGGTCCTATCCTACATTGTGCAAAATTATCTTCTATCTTCATTCTTTGGTATTTCAGTTTGATTTTTGAAGTACAAAAGCAACTTTGGTAAATTTAAAGCAAACCATATAACTGGCTTTTGTATAAATGGAATATACCATTCAATGCCTTTTTTATGCTCTTTATGAACATAATAATTGCTTCTGCCTTAAATTATTATTTCTTCATTTTAGAAAAACTCAAACTTCCTTAAAAAAAAGAATAAAATTCTCTGAGTTTACAAGACTAAAAGAACTAACTTACAACTGCCCACTAGATGATGTGCCTGGCGTACCAGCTTCAGTTTCCTCAATTTCAAATTCATCTTCAGTTTCAGTTTCAGATTCAGATTCATCTAGAAGAGCATGGGAAATGTATAAAAAAAACCTCAAAAAGAAAAACAAAAACAAATGTTGAGAAAAAGCTCAGGTATTTGGCGTGGAGAACTTCGGTGAACAGTTGGCATTTTTATATGCGTGCAAAACTTGATCAAGGGCGTTGCTACTACATATTAAAGAAACAAAAAGACTGTGACATGATGAAGCAATTTCTTGTATTTCTTTTTCAATTGGCATGATGTCACTGTGACAGATCCCGTAATTTTTGACGAGCGGAGCTCTTTTGTCAAAATCTAGGCGGGTTCTTTTTTCTTCTGATCTTTGTTGTGATGAAAATTTTCTCGGCAAGTTTTGATCAGTCTTGTTCTTCCGTAGAAATGACAAGAAAGAAATTTAGAAATGACAAGAAAGAGGATTTCGATTACCATCAACTTGGACTGGAATGGCTGCTACTAATGGATGAATGACAGAATTATAAGCTTGACTGTATTTTTCAACTAATCGTAGTTAAATCGTAATGGATTTTCACTGCTCAAAAATCATACATATAGGTTATATAATAGACACTCGGGAAGTGAAGTTCGATTAATGCTAATGAAATGAAACAAAATATGATAAATATATAATAGTTTAGAAACAAATTTGGGCTCAATATTTGCACATTAGGGGTGGGGGTAAAGCATAGCATATATTAAATGCGTAAACTAACCATTGCTGTATTTAATGACATTGTGACTACTCATGATGTAATGGCGATTCGTAGTTTAAGTTTTAAATTTTTAGTTTAGTGTCAGTCACGTGAAAAGTTGAGTCGTGGGAAAACTGCTGCGTTTTCAAACTTAGATCTTTTTCTTTTTTTTAATTTTGATGCATTTATTGTAATGAGACACAAATTTGTTTTCGTTTGAAAGTAACCATGAAAATAAAAAAATTATTTCAAATCCCAAAAAAGGAGCAAGGTCAATTTTAATATCGCGATGAAAACAGAATGCAAACGGCGTACGTACGTAGCAATTAAATAAAAAGAATCACATTTTGATGCTGATTTTAAATATATAATGTTCTACCTGATGTTTCATCAGGTTTAGTTATACCCATCAAAAGTTACGGGCCTGAGAAAGTTTGCTTTAATTTAGAAAATAGGGGGAAACACCCCATAAAAGTAATAGAATCTTAACAAAAATTACACCAGCAGAATCAACGTACCAGAGAACCCTACTGTAGAAGTTTCAAGCTCTTATCTGCAAAAATGTGGAATTTGTAAATTTTTTTTGCCGGAAGACAGATCATGGATGGGTGTTCTTTTTTGTTTTTTGTTAACAATCGATTCTAGGGTAAGTGGGTACTTTGGCAGGAAAATGTCCAAAAATGTCATATGTTCTATAATGCTTGCCAGAGGGTGCCGTGTTTCAGCCATTGAGTGTCAGAGGCCTGGTAATTGTCATGGAACATCGCAATCTAACAATGGAATGGCTAATTTTCGCTGTTACAATAGAAATTTTTAGTCTTATTAGTCTTTTTAGTGAATAAAGTTGTTTTTGTGGGAAAAAGTTTCAAAAACCCTTAGGTGTGATAATATGCACGAGAGGGTGTCATCGGGCTGGTACATTGTGCGCTGGGTGTGATTTATCATTCCGCCCAGCTTCATCATTCCTGTTTGCATTGTTTTATATTAGGCCTCTTTTTTCTAACTTTTTTTTTCTAATTTTCTTCTTTCTAACTGTCTTGTTTTATAGGCTTTTGTATCTAAATAATCACCCAGTCAAGCTAATTTTCTTTTTTAAATAAGCTGTATAATTAATAGAAACAGTGTAAAATAAATAATATAAATATCTAAGAGTGAGTTAGTTAAGAGTCAAAAAACAGTATGGGGATGGCTCCACCAAAAATGCAAAACTCACGAATTTCTTTTCTTCTCCAGATTGTAATTTAGAGACTAAAAACCGGACTTCATAGAGCGGGAGTTGTGTGTTTGGTTTTAAAGTTGTCGTCTTGCCAATGGATAAAGTTTAAGTTTGAAAATTTTAGTCTAGAACTAGATTTGGGACGTAGGAAACTTCTGATTAGTATTTTGTATAAGTTACCCAGTGCTAGTTGGGAAGAATTTGAGTGTGGATTTGATGAACTTACACGTGTGGCGTCTCGGACAGTTGTAGATTTTATTTCTATGGCTGATTTTAACTTTGATCTGCTTTCGTTGAACGGAAGCTATTTTCTAAGCGATGTAATAATATTTGCTCGGTGAATAAACAGATTCAACACTAGTGATTTCAATATTATACCTTGTCCATTTGTTTTAAGATACAGCTGCAGGCTTGTTTTAGATGGAATATATACCTATGGAACATATACCATGGAACATAGTGAATTCAATATTATATCTTGTCCATTTGTTTTAGATACAGCTGTAGGCTTGTTTTAGATGGAACATATACCTATGGAACATATACCATGGAACACAGTGAATTCAATATTATATCATGTCCATTTGTTTTAAGATACATTGGGGTATTAAGTTTAACGCCGAATAGTGAATGTCAATTAAACTCTTTTATAGGCTTTTATTTGTGTTTCATACAAGACTTATTTATTCTATAACTTCTTTTCTGGCATAGCAATTGCTTTCAAACACATCACTAAATAAACGGCTGAGTCGAGATGCACTGGAAAGCAGTTTGCCACAATGTGAAAGCCATTCTTTGCCCAGAAAATATTAAGACTGACCTTGTTTTAAGCTGAAAAGGCTCTACCTGACTAGTTCAGTCCAATTTTTATTTCATGCAAACCGTTTCTTCTTTATGAAAAAGTTTCTTCAACTGAAAGTAAGAGTGTTTTAAAAGGTAGAGCTGAGAGAAAAAGTCAAACTTTAGCGTAAAGAGTGGGGCGTTGAGGAGGGAACAGCCCCTTTCACATACGGAGTATTTTCTGTTTGTTTTAAGCTTTAATGTCGCTCTTTACTTTCAGTTAAAAAACTTGTTTTTTTATATAATTACATAAGAAGAACTTGTAGCTACTGTGTTATTTATGGTTTAAGCTCGAGTACAATAGGTTTTGTAGGAAGTCGGCTCAAAGTAACGCAAAAAGTCGATTTCCTCTCTGTAGACAAAATCGTCTTGGGTAAACTTCACGTATCATCCATATTGGAATCTGAAATAGGTAAATATAATCTCAAGGACAGGTTATCACAGCTTGCTAGTCATTTGAGCAGTATCAAGCATAATGATTCTGAAAGCAGAGCTAGTTAATTTGTTATAATACCTCATCTCAGGGAAACAAAAAAAAAAAACAACAAAAATCATAATGACACAGGAGGGTTAAAACTACAACAAATTGTAAAATCGTAAGAGAAAATAAAATAAACTGGAAAAAAGACGCAAGAAGCAGATACTAATCGTTGCGCGGCCGGCCCGGGTCGACATAGGGCGCGCGCCGCGGTTCCAGGTCGAAGGCCAGCGGGTAGACGTAGACAAACTGGTCGCCGACCGTGGCGGTTTCCAGCCGCACGTCGGGCGGGACATCCTGGGCGGGCGCAAACGGCGCCTCGCCGCCATCGGGCATGCGCACGACGCCGGCCGCCATGTCCAGGTCCAGCCCCGGATAGGCCTGCTCCAGCGTCAGCTCCATCGGGTCGGCGTTGCGCACGTCCAATGGCACCGACAGCCAGTCGACCGGCGAACAGTCCTGGGAAACCTACAAGGATCCTTTCTCTTATCTGAAAACTTGGTTAGGAGAACCCCAACAAAATTTCTACATCCGCCAAGGTGCCCTATTCTGCCCATATTACCTATGTTGATGACTAGCAACCGGAAACAGTGGACAGCTGAAATTCTGCCTGTAATCAATGCTAAAAATTTCAAAACGCGAAGAAAGAACTTATATCAATGAGAATCACATTAAACATCTGAACCAGCAATCTAGTTTTCGAAATTCAGTTAGTTTCTAAAAAGAAGTCCCTTCTCTGCTTAGCACAAGAGCACTTATGAGCCAGCGCTTCGTCGTTGATACCCTACGTTTCGCCCAATCTTTTTCAGCAGGAAAAATACCCCACATCTGGGCTATTCTTCTTTCTGCATGTTCACTGTATCAAATATCTATACTAACAATACTACCCAGGCTATTTACTTGATCGAGCTTATTGTTATCACTCCTTTCCTTCGTTTATATCTTGTCTAAGCCTTCTCGTACAAAGCATTAATTGCTTTAATTTATTTATATTGTCCATACAAGGATACAAGGTCCATACAAGCTTCTATCCATACAAGGATAGAAGCTTCGCTAGTCAAGATGGTTTTTAAAGCTGTCTGTGGTTTGGGCAGCAATGGTATCTGGCAGTAACTTGTTCCAGAGATTGGCAATGCAGTTGGTAAGAAAATGGGTGTGTTGCTGCTTTGAGGAGAAATGCCTGGATGACTGTAAGTTATGTCTCCTTGTACAAGAGTCCTGAGAGCCAAAGGAAGAAGATCAGGAAGTGCCTATGTCTACTATTGTTTTCTTTAAGCTGTGAAACCATATCTATTAGCTCAAGACTTACTTAGATAGGTAATACTCATCTTACAAGAGAGAGGAGGGTCACGATGTTCATGTTCACAAACAGACAGAATATCACTGACGAAACGAAACCAGAGAGTGTTTCAAAGGAAAACTATTCAAAGCAGATTGTTCTATGAAATTCATGTAAAATTTGCCAAATAGGGAGACAAAACGGTGCCCATCGGTGTTTCTATAGCCTGAAGAAAAGATTTTCCTCGGAACTTAAAATTCAAAGAGATCTTGTTGCAAAGACTAACAAGGGTCATTATTGCGTCAGTTTCCAAAGTTTTATAATCTGACTAAGCATAATTTTCCGCTAATTTTATTTTTAAGGCCTACTAACTTCAAGCGAAGAGGAATTTTTTCCGTATACTAAAGCGGCTGTCTCCTCCTCAACGCCTCGCTTTTAACGAAAAAGTTTTACTCTTTATCACAGCTCTATCTCTAAAGATAATAAAAAACTCTAGCATAAATAGTGAGGCGTTGAGGAGGGGACAGCCCCTTTCACATACGGTATAATTTCTGTTCGTTTTAAGTTATAATGTCGCTCTTATTTTCAGTTGAAAAAACTTGTTTTTTTTTATTTAATATATATGAAAAGACGAAGTTTGTAGAAAGATTCAATTACGTATGAACGTTTCTACCCATTTCTGTTCGTGATTTTAGCTGAGTTTATCATTTGGTTTTTCGCACTTGGGATTGAGGTAGAGAAATGGTATCAAATTTGCCTCTTAAACTTTAAAAGCTCTCTCATTGCTAGAGAAATTAGAGTTTATCCTTTGCTCCTTTCTAAGTGATGACGTTAAAAACTTGGCCTACGGCAAAAATGTCAACTTTTGAACTAAGATAGATGGATTTTTTTTGTTGACGGCAGTCAATAGCTCTTAGATGTGCCTTTTAAACTTTAAAAGTCCTTTCATTGATAAAGAAATGGGGGAAATACCCCCTTAAACGTCATAGTATCTTGACGAAAATCAGATCATCACATTCAGCGTATCAAAAAACCCTAATGTAGAAGTTTCAAGCCCCTATCTATAATAATGTGGAATTTTTTTTTCCATACGACCAATCACGGGTGCGTCTCTATTTACTGTTTTTTCTTTTCCCCAGGGGTGATCGTATCGACCCAGTGGTCCTAGAATATCGCAAAAGGGCTAATTATAACGGAAATTAAAATTTCTAGTGCCTTTTTTAAGTGAACAAAAAATTGGAGGACACCTAGGCCCCCATGACAGTTTCTTTTTCAGACCAATTGTCTTGATCTTCTTGGCCTTTCTAGGTCATAGTATCTTTTTTACGACTATGGTTGTCTAAGACCTGGTAAAAGGGAAGGAAGATCAATGGCATCACAAGGTGTGCTGGGGCATGCGCATCCACCCATTTATTGCTGCCCCCAGTACTGATAATTCCATTCCCCTTGCTGTTTACAATAGCTTTTAGTGAGAACCCCCCGCCCCTTGGGCAGACTTGTGTCGTTAGCTCTTTTATTCTTGGTTTTGAGATTATAATCTACAAAAATAAATTTTTTTAGACCTTTGAACGGGTTGTAATTGTATAAATTAAAAGGTCGAAGGACTTTCGTAGGACCCTACGAAGCAGAAATTTAAAAAAAAATGAGAGCGGAATCAGATGAAAACGTCTAGTGAAGCTCCATCACGGAATAACCTCCTGTTACGACTACGTCCTAGCACATTCTTCATGCGTTACGAAACAATCCTGAGAGAATTTTGCGAGAATTACTGTCTTATCATCCTTACAACTCAGACCTAGTCCCATCTGAAATCTGTTGATTATCAAAACTCAGAGAACAGTTGAGGGAACTCATAGCTAATACCGTCAAATCCAAGAGATATCTCGGACTTCAGGCATTTATTAAGCTTTCTGACTCCTTTTTTATTACTAACTTATCCGAAGTATCGTTGTCCTCTTCAGTTACTTTCCTCTTTAGGCTCCAATTCCATAAAACTTCCACTGTACTGTAAAGCTCGTCATTATCTTTTCCTAACCTTTTCCCACGAAAGTGTGCTATCGGTTGCCTCATTTCTAATGGGAAGGCTGTAATCTTATCTTGTTCATTTCTTACTTCTTTAATTTCATTTTCCTGTGTATTCTTCCTAGCTCGTGCGTGATTATCAATTGTCTGATCATCATCCCATAGCCTGCTCAATCACTTTGCCATCTGTTGGCAATCAAAGTATATCTCTTGGTCCTTCAGCACCTCTACACCATCAAGACCGGTCGAGAATCAATCAAGCATTTTTTACCTAGTCGGCAGCTTCAATTCTGGATAAAATAAGCATCCCTTTCTAGCACCTTTAGATGTCACTCCAGTTGCCTCAAAAACAGATTTGAATCACTCTAGATAAGTGCTGGCACTGAAATTTGCCGTTATCCGGTGGCATTAGTTGCTAAGGGGTTCACGCCGAGCCGGGCCTCGATCGCGAGCGCCCGGGCGTGCTCCGGGCCGAGGGCGCGCCGCGAGCCGGTGAAATCGAGCCACAGGAGATCGGGCCGTCCGAGTGCGACGCGGGGAGAGTGGGCCGAGAGGATCTCCGCCAGCCGGCCGAGGGCGGCGTCGAGCCAGCTCTCGGGGCGCTCCAGCAGCTCCAGCTCGGGACAGATGGCGCGCGCCTGGGTGGCCGACTGTCCGCGCCGCACTCCGGCCCGCCGGGCGGCGGGGGAGAGCCAGCGGATCCGCTCTCCCGGCCTTTTCAAATGTCAAAGAAGATAATTGTTTTTCTGGAAAGAAAAAAATTCCTGGATTTTCTTCTGGGAGGAGGTGTACGGAAAATACTTAAAAAATGCTTAACAATTTGTTTTTACAGTTTGTTACCACGAACTGTTTGATTTGATAGTCTAGGACAGGTCCAGTATTGGACTTCCTTAAAGCCCTTCAATTAACATCATTAACAAAATTAACAATTATTTTATTTTCAAATGTCAAAGAAAATAATTGTTCTTCTGGAAATAAAAAAAATTCCAGGATATTCTTCTGGGGGGAGGTGTTGTCCTCTGATCTCTTTTGAATCTTAAAAAGTGAACTAGAAGTTTCAATTTCCAATCAAATGAGTCCTGTCTAAAGTTTATACGTGCATCCTTTCTATAAGAACCATATATGCCCCCAGGATATAACTTACAACGCCTGCCCCCGAGTCCTGGGGGATTGTATCGACCCAAAAAATTTTGTTATATGATTTTTGAACTATTTTTAACAAAATGGCTATCTCAAAATCTTTATCAGATGTTTTTGGGAAAAAAAGGCATGGTAGGAGGGCTAGTTGTCCTCTGATCTCTTTTGACTTCTGAAAGTCACTTCGGGCATGATGACTGTCTTTGGTTGGATTTATGGCATTGCAGGTCTCATCTACGAATTCGGCTCAGTTGCGAGGCCACATGTGATTTGCATGCATATCGCCATTGTATTCGTGGTGACCGCGATGGCTTGCCTGATCAACGTCGCAGTCGCCCGTCAATCCACATTATTCAATCGACAATTCGTTCATCAGGGGGATTCACATGAGACAACGTGATCAAAAATCGAGTCGATTCTTTCTAGCCGTTCTCTTTCCAGTGATTGGATTAGCAGTTTTCCCAATCTACACAACTACACAGAATCCTCTGTGTCTACGCGACACAATTTTTAACAACAATTTTAAATTCATATTAGACGAAATAGAACACTCCTAAGAACATCTGGGGGTTGTGTACCCTACAGCATCACCATATTAGGTCCAACTAAGGTTTAAAAGATTGAAAAAAGGTTTAAAAGATTGTTTAAAGATTGTCAGTTATACTTAAACAGTAGTTCAGTAGGAGGAAGATTTCAAGTAGGAGGAAGAAGTAGGAGGAGGATTTCAGTCGGTTCTTTCTTGGATACGACTGCATTCCAAATACCCCCAATTCACGCAATTCCAACAAGCGCCCCGGCTCGTCGTCGGGCATCTGCATCGGCGCTTCCTCGCGAGGGCCCGGAAGCCAAACGACCCCCGGAGCAACGACTGGCCATTGGTCTGCCAGTTCATTCACGCAAGCGCGCTATCACTCATTCCCCATCAGCGCACGAGCAAAGCCTATATGGCTAATGAGCAAATGTCACCGCCTCACGATGAATTTAAGTAACCAAATAGGGAATAACGGGCCAACAAACCATTTATGGTTGTGCGGATCCAATTCTTTTTTCCCCCTGTTGGGGAGGGTGTGGGGGTCTGGTTGCCCTTCGATTAATTTTGACACTTAAACTGGGCACTAGAACTTCTATTTCTAATATAATGAGCATCTTCTAAAGTTTAGGCGACCACCTCTTCCACAAAAACCTTATATCTTATTATTGAGCAACTTGCATAGCTTACAGCACTTGCCGCAGGAGCTGGGGGCGTATCATACTCAGAATTCATGGTTATTTGACCTCCGAACTATTTTGAACAAAATGGCTATCTCAAAATCTTAATCGGAAGCATTTTGGATTAAAGAGCGTGGAGAGGGAGGGCATGCTAGGACTAACACTCATAACCTCAAGAGAAACTCGTGGACTTTTGGAGCAGTAGAAGGGGAGTGTCTACTATTTTACACAAGTATTTAGGCAGCAGATATTCAGGAGGAGTTATGTTACATTTTATTTAAAAAATAAGATTCAGAGCATTACTGATAAGTCTATCTCCTTTAAAAGTCACTGACGTTTTAAATTTAGCTGAATGGTTACCCAATCCTGTGCATTTAAAAAAAAATAGGAACACCCCAAAACCCAATTTTAATTGAAAAAAAAATCTTCTTTGCAGTTAGGCTCGTTGAAATGAAGGAGGCGGCTCCAATAGCTTGCATGTGACAAACAACCGCAAGCACTCCACAAGGAGGGAGCCGCCATGAAGAATAAGAAGAACGCAGCGAAGGGGTCTCGGTCCAGGAGAAAGACGGCGAGGAAGCCCAGAGGCACGGTGACGTCGGTGAACACCGACGCCGCTGCTCCGTCAGTGCAGCTTCTTCTTCCGCTCGCTGACGTCCTGGCCGGCATCCAGGAGTCGGTCGAGCAGCTCTCGATCGACGCCGGGCTTCTCGTGATGAACGCACTTATCGAGGACGAAGCCGATGAAGCACACCATGACTGGACGAGGTGAAATGACCCTCATGAAGATGATCGTCGATCGCAAAACCGATCGCGTGGTAGGCGTGCACATGGCTGGTCCTGATGCCGGTGAGATCATTCAAGGCTTGTCAGTCGCGATCAAGGCTGGCGCCACAAAGGCAACATTCGATCAAACGATGGCCATCCATCCTACTGCAGCGGAAGAGTTTGTAACCATGAGGGAGAAGCGCGCGTGAAAGGGCTAAGCCTAACGGGTCTCGCATTGGTGTTGCTTATGGGTTGCACCACGGTTCTTCCATTTGAATTGAGAGCAGTTATTCATAGAAAAGTTTATAATCCTTTAAACTAAAAACTATAACCATAAAAACTAAAAATTTGAACTTTGACTCAAATGAGAAATTATGGTGAAGATGAAGAGTTGTGTTGTGGGGACCTAATTGATGAAACATATCAATACAAAGTTATATAGTGTGGAGCTTTGAAGGGGAGTTTTATGAGTGATGGGTCCTTTTGTAGGTTGTGAGGTGAGCAGTTATGTTGTTATTTGATTTTGGTGCTTTGAATGAAAAACTAAGACCATAGCCTTTGCGTGCGGAAGCTATCGCTGCGTACCGCTACGTCGAAGAGCGCATCCCCCACCACACCACCATGCTAGAGGTCTTACGGCATCTGGAATAAATTGCGTGCGCCAGACCTGTCAGGTTTGGATTTATATCGCTAATCGACAAGCGTAATCTCGAAAACCTGACACGTCTGGCAGCACGACCGCTACTCGGCCACCTGCACCTTGAAACTTCCGCTGAGCGGCCCCCGAGGCGTTTGGACCTCTAGCTGAACGTTCCAACCACCTGCCATGCTGAACTGAACGTTGCCCTCGATGGACTTTTTATGCTGGGTCTAGTAGACTTGTTTTATTTCCGTTGCATTGAATTAATTTCAATTATTCATTAATTTCTTATTATTTTAGTTTTCAATTATTTTTAATGAGATAATTATTTTTTAATTTCCCTTGCATTATATTAAATGAATGTATTGTATTTCCTTGTAAACATATTTGATGATTTATAATTTCCGAGCTATACCCTTGTAAGATGGAAGTAAGTGTAGAGAACCCTCTGCAAGGTAGAAAATAGAAATCAAACAGTTCGTGGTAACGAACTGTAGTAAGGAGCGACCCGGCACAGATTATCAAAATTCATCCATATCTATACGTCAAAATAATATTTAAGATCTTTGAAAATGGATTTTGTTATATTTTTATGATGATTTGTAATCAAAATATTCTACTATTGCATCATTGAAATCTTTTAGTGATTGCTGGGTGTAGCCTGATTTTTCTATTTCTTCCCAAGTTTTTTGGATTTGTTCTTTTAACACATACAATGTTCTTTTGTCATCACAATGCATGATTATATTATTTTAAAAATAGAATTTAATCTTTGAACTTAGACTGTTGATTCTACAGGTATGGTTATTGTAGCCGAGGGCAAATTGAGATTCTCAATAGCGAGAAACTCCAAAACGCCGGCGTCAAAAGAAAGAGAAAAAGTTACGCCGATAATCCGGTCAAAGTCCGTAGCGACTATATCCAGGCAAACTGTTTCTCCCGTCTGGGCCGCAACCGTCGATATATTTAAGGCCAAGTCGGGCAGGTCTTCCTGCGCCTGAGCAATAAAGCTTATGCTAAAGAAGAGAAAGATAAAAGGTAATGATTTGTGCATGAGAAAAATTGTTAGTTATTGTATGTGATTAAAGAGGAGTTGGGCGCTAAGGGACGACATATACTTCGATCAGCTCATCAAGAGCAATCGACTGCCGTGGAAAAAAATCTATCTGTCTTAGTTCAAAAGTTGACTCTTTTGCCGTAGGCCAAGTTTCTAAAGTCATCACTTAGAAAGGAGCAAAGGATAAACTCTAAATTTTTTTTAGCAATGAGAGAACTTTTAAGATATAAGAGACACATCTGATACCATTCCTCTACTGCAATCCCAAGTGCGAAAAACCAAATGATAAACTCAGCTGAAATCACGAACAGAAATGGGTAAAAACAATAAATGGCAGGACTTTCGACGTTCATAACTATGAGCTGACCTAAGGTAGATTGGAATATCTGGTTAGTGACGTGATCTCACCAATTAATGTTCAAATTCCTCCGAGGGCAGTTGTTTTCGAAAGCAAGAATCCGTCTATCTTGCTGCTAATTTAAATTCCAGTGCTTTTTGCTGTAGAGAAGTGCAGAAAGAACATTGCTATTATGTAGCTTCATTTTGAATGTCTTAGAATACTTTTTTTTAGAATACCATACTGGTCTTACATGGTTAGAAGCTCTACTGGCTTGGCTTATCCTCAGCTGTACTTCCCACTTTCCCGGGCGATCCGATTATGCCTGGTGTCTTGATTGTCGAGGCTATGGCGCAGACAGCAGGGGCTATTTGCGCCCGGCAACACTCCATGGGTCAGCGCAAACTGGTGTATTTCATGACAATCGACGGAGCAAAGTTCAGGCGGCCGGTTGTGCCGGGTGATGTGCTTGAATTGCGCGTTGTAAAACAAAAGCAGCGAAAGACAATCTTCAAATATAGCTGCGAAGCATGGGTTGGCGATGAAAAGGCCGCCGAAGCGGATATCGGCGCAATGATGGTCGATCCGGAAGAAAGAGATTATACATGTTTACAATGTTCCCATTGTTTAAATTTAAAGAAAAAATATATTTCAAAACTTCAACGTAATATACAAAAAAGTAAAATTTTTGGTCGGTTTGGAATTTCTCTATGAAACCGATATGATGTCCACTTACGTGATTCTCTACTCATCGAGTGCAAGAAGAACAGAGCCTATATTTTTATATCGTTTGCGGGAACTCTCAGCGACTAATATCAGGACAAAATTTATTCGAGACATTACAAAAAAATTTAACTTTCAAAAGCTTATTGCTCTGAACATACTTAAGTGCCCTATTTTTAAAGGCCATCAAAGGTCAGGGTCTTCTAGAGGGAGAAGGAGTGGAGGTTGTTGCCTCAAAGTACTTTCCCAGGACATACTTTAGTCTGTAAATTCATCCCTGTAAGTTTCATTTTCCTAACCTAAACCCTTTCTAAGATAGCAAGAAGTCAATTAGCTAGAATTTTGCCGAAATTTCAATAGGTATAGACCTATCATGTATGCAAATTTCAGGGCTCTCTAGAGGGAGAAGGAGTAGAGGTGGGTATCTCAAAACACCTTCCCAGGATATACTTCAGCCTGTAGACCCATGGGGTAGAAAACAAGCGACAGTGAAAATCCATATCATAATAGAAAAAGCTTCCCGGAGACCTTCAACTAAACGTTGCTACTCGTTTCGTATTCGCTCCGTAATTGTTTCTTTGATTTCTCTGATGGCCCTTTCAAGAATTGAGATACTGTGAGAGCGTCGATCAAGCATCCTCCGAGTGATCTTCACCGATATGTTGTCAGTACAAACGTTGTCTATGTTGTGCGCTTCATCAAATACAACGCAGGTGTTCCTTCTAATTTCTGTCGAGACTATCGCAACAATTTTTGGATCCAAGGAGTTGGTATGGCCCTTCCGGCATAGGCACCTGCCGCGGCATTGAAGGTTTCCGAAACTGGCATCAGATTCCGTTCTTGCGGGCTATGCCTGATCGGGGGCTTCACGCCGATGAAGTTGAACATCATTTTTTTGGTGATGGCGATTATGTCGGGGTAACCGGCTGGCCAAATATGATTCAAACCCTGAGTAATGACGACTGGCTGGGATTAGCCGCCTCAGGGCAAAGAATAGAATTGCGCTCCCTTGATTTCTGGCGTCTGGAAAACGGCAAGATACGCGAAAACTGGGTGTTGGGTTTTATATTAGCCGGTCCTTTTGAAGGAACTTTTTTCTGTTCAAGTTATACGCTTCTGCTGAGTGTTAATGACAATGGGGACGGTGTAAAAAGACGCTTAAGTTAACTTTAAACACTTTTGTTTTTGTCTTCTGATCATTTCCACCTGTCGAGCCTGTTTCGCAACACATGGGTGGCTGGTATAATGTCCTCTGAGTTCTGCCATCTACAATTTCAATGTCTAAGTCTTATTAGTTGTCTCATAAGGGATACATATTGTTTTTGTTTTTTTTTTTTTTTTTTTGTCAGTTACCAGCGCATGCGCCGCTTCACGCGCCTTTGGAAAAAATTGCCCTGGAGCCTCTCTGAACTGGATTTGGCGCTCCGGCTGCTTGCTACGACCAGTTTGCTAAAAGGAAGCGCCGCTGAGGCTGACGATAGTTTACTGAATCTGGCTCGACTACTCGATATCCAGCAAGGCCTTGACGTACCGGTGGAAGAATTATGCCTTTTGGGAAAACTATTCCCCAAACAGCCGCTGGCAACTAAACCCTCGACTTTGCTCGATCGGCTCTTCAACCCGGCGCACTCTGGAAGCGAAGAGGAACGCTTATGGTCGAAGCATTATTTATAACAGAAGACATGAGAAATTAATAATAAAGTTATTTTGTAAGAGCCAGGAAAAGGAGGCTGAAATCAGGGATAAATATCCCATGATCCATTGGGATTGTTGTGGGCAGATATAGATGAAAACTAAGACGAAACCTCAAGATACCTTTCTATTAGGAGAGGTTTCGATGTAATGCTGGCCACACTTTTGGAGCAGGTGCAGGGGGATGTACCTGAAGAGGACAGAACACAACCAATTAACTGTACAGGTTGAAAAGACTATTTCAAAGATTTATTCACTCCATACCACAGCCGCATGCGAAGAAGAGTCCGTAAAGCCCTGCACTCCGAAGCTCCTCTGCGAAACGGCGAAGATAGAGGATCCAGTCCACCCCCTCCCCGACGCGCCCAGCGCGGGCTTCCGAATGCGCCTTGATCCCGATGAGTTTTGCGAGCGACGTGGTGCTCCGGAGAAGATCGCCCTCGATCGCCTTCTCGGGCACGTGAAACTCAGGGGCATCGAGGGCTTGGCGAAACGTCGCCAGGACCCTTCGGTTCTCCGTCAGCGTCCAAGTCGCGATCGTTTCATTCCAATTACTCATCAAAGTAACCAATAGAAATTCAGCATAGTGGATACGTATAGTGAGTATATTCTCGGGGCCAACCTGTGAGTATAGTGAGTATCGATTTTATATGAAAGTGAAAAAAAAAATTTTTTATAGTGTATACACGTTACTGCCGCAAGGTTTGGCGATCTGTCCCTGTAACAGGCTAAGCAACTGAAACGTAGATTTAAAGCCCAGTGGCTCTGAGGGGATACTTTAATTTAGCAGTGTTTTTTTTTAAAGCATCGTTTATTCAACCATTTTTCATTTTTATACCTTTTCCCTTTCGTTTTGTCTTCATTAGGTACCTAATAGCCGGGGATGGAATTTGGGATATCTTACAAAATCTGATACGTGGAATAACCAGGGAATGAAATGAATGGGAAAATGAGTATTGCATAGCAAACGACATCGTTCTGTTCATAAGTGAAACACGTATGACGTTTGTGGTCTATTCTCACTGTAAAATGTCAGGAAATAGATTCTTAACGTAACTTTGTCTTATTTGTATCAGGATGACAGGTGCTCCGAAACTATTCAATTTCAATAAGTTGGGATAATAAAAAATGAACAAACCGGTTCCTGTTTTGGTAAATCCTTAAAGAACTGCTCAGCATCTTCACGAACGCGACTATACTCCCCCTCGGCATGAGCCCACTCTTTCAGATAGAGATCCACCTCAGTGAGAGCTTGGAGAGAATTCCTAATATCTTTTTCGCTACGATGCAGCTGCTCTGCAACTTGCTTCGGTGTACGCGACATGCTGATCAAGCGATTGATTAGCTGACCATCTCCAATCCAGTCATAATCAAGCTTAGTTTCCGGTTTACCTTGGAGGCTTGCCTCAATGTCCACAATTTCTTCAGCCGAAGCGTCAGGCCGAAAAAGTGACATACCACCTTACAGCAATTACTTAACTGTATTTTTATTTTGTCTTTCTTTTAAGGCGAGAGTGAAGAATGCACTGAAAGTGGCGAGGACCTCTATAATGATTTTGATCAAAGTGGTAATGGGGATAACGCAGAAGTTTATTACGGTAGAATTTCAGACAGCAATGCTAACTATGGGTCTCCTCCGACAGTAATCCAAGGAACAAAATGTCTTGCTGGGTATAAATGCGAACTAGGAGTCTGTGGAAAGGGAACTTCTGGTAAGTTGCTTTTTTCTGAGATTGTTGAGCAGATAAGTTTTCAGAAACCCGGATTAATGATCAGCGGACAGGGTAACTGGATCGGTAATGCTATGGCCGAGGATCAATCTGCCTTTGAAATCAATGTACATAGTGAAGAAATGGAAACCATGCTCACTACCTTTGATTACAACCAGGCCCCGGTGAAAAAAGGTGAAACGACACTCGATCTTCACGCTTCCTGGCAGGGCTCGCCGATGGATTTTTCCCTTGCCAAAATGAACGGAACAGTGGACATGCAGATTAACAAGGGGCAGATGTTGGACGTCAATCCCGCCGCCTAAAATGATCAAACTTATAGACTGCACAAGTAGGTTAGAATGTCCAAAATTAGTTAAATTCTACACAATGAATGATGAAATTAGAATGAGAGGGGAGAGAGTAGATTCATTTAATGAACATTCAGCTATATAAAGGAAAAAGACTTCTATGGTTCTCTGCAGCAAACCTTATAAGGGTAAGGAATTATGTTGAAGCAGAACAGGGGAGACAATGTCTTAATGAACACAGCAAAGGCAATGGGAGAACATCAAATAGGGAAGTAAAAACTTCCTGGACTTAGATTATGTTGATGATTCGGGTGTCGCGAACTGCCCGACCGCTTCCTCGAACGCGTCCAGCGACATGCGTGCGTCCGCGATCACTGTGCCGTCGGCGCGGCGCACGATTTCCAGGTCTTCCTCGTCCTCGTGCTCGTCGCGGATGTCGCCGACGATCTCTTCGACCACATCCTCGATGCTGACCAGCCCGTCGACGCCGCCGAACTCGTCGACCACCATGGCCATGTGCACCCGCGACTGGCGCATTTCCAGCAGCAGGTCCAGGACCGGCATCGACGGTGGCACGAACAGCACCTCCCGCATGATGTCCTCGTTGAACAAAACTTGAATATTTAGTCAGCATTTTTCGAGGATAATTGGGTATTAAGGTGAACCCTTTTGTAAAATACACATCCCCACCACCACCACCCACCTACAAAATGACGAACCAACCCTCCTTCATTATAGATTATATGCACTTACAGATCCCTGTATATGGTCTTATAATATGAATCAAATCAGTTCAGTTAAACGAAACTATAGAATAAATATCAGAAGCATTTTTCTACATTATGAAGGGGGATATCAGTCCGCAACACCATTATTCAGGCTTAATTTAAATGAAGGGAGCTATCCATTTACCTCGTTCTGAAACCTAAAGGTTTTAAATGTCTGTTGAACCTTCTTTTGAAGGAGTCAATAGAGATTTTCAGGAATAATATCCCCAGGTAGATCGTTCTAGATAGAAGTGCAGTACCGGATGAAGATGTTCCTCAAATACTCGGTTCTTGGCGTGTCCTCCTTTAGATAAATGGACGGAGCTGTGTGCCTTCACGTCTACCTAGTCAGTAGGACAAAGGGAGGAACAATGCAAGAGAGCTCGTTTGAGGAAGGAGAATTCATGTACTTGTAGAAAACAGCCATCGGAACAGAAAAACTTTTACTTTCTGGAAGTAAATGCCCGCATTCAAGTAGAACACCCCATTACCGAGGCCGTTACTGGCATCGATTTGGTAAAGCAGCAAATTCGGGTTGCGATGGGGGAGAAACTGCCTTTTAAACAATCCGAACTGTTACAGCGCGGCCACGCAATCGAGTGCCGGATTTATGCCGAAGATGCCCGAAACCACTTTTTTCCCTCCACCGGGAAATTGTTGGCCGTTCAAGAGCCAACCGGCCCCGGAATCCGCTGCGATTCCGGTATTTACTCCGGCCTGGAAATGTGGCCGACGCCTTCCACGCCGTGTGCGATGTGTGGCGCCAGGTGGCGCCGAATGCCCGGCCGGCGATGACGCCGGTGCATGTCTACGGCCTGCCGCGCGAAGGCCTGCTGGTGCAGGCCGACGGCATTGCCATAAAGTGAACCGTTCTCATAGCGGATGAGGGGACCACGACCATGATCAGCAATCCCGTGCCCTGGCCGAACGGCGCCCGCGTGGCCTGCGCCATCACCTTCGACATCGACACCGACAGCATCCTGCACCTGGAGCACGGCGACCGCGCGCCGACCATGCTGTCGCTGCGGCTACCCGTCGGGCCTCAACATGACGGACTATCCCAAGGCAGACCCTCAGGCCTATTTCGATCTCGCCGGCCCGCTCGACGACGCCATGGTCGACGCGGTGTCGATCGAGGACGCGCACCGGCACAACGATCTGGCGCTGCTCGAACGCTTTACGCGCACCACGGTGATCCTCGGCTGCGTCGATATCGCCAACACGCGGGTCGAGGGTGCGGCGGAGATTTCGGGACGGCTGTCCGAGGCCTGCGGCCATATCGACCGGGACCGCCTGATCGCCGCGCCGGATTGCGGTCTTGAGGCCGTCGAAACAAGACGGCAGCTCGGCACGGATGAGGTCGCTCCATGTGGTCAGCGCGCCGATGCGGAAGCCATCGTCGTCCTCTGAGATCCCTCGCAGGTTCTCGAGCGCGGTGATGTCAAGCACGTCCTCGGTGATTGCGCGCCCGACTCGAGACGGATAGAAGTCAGTGCCTCCGGCCAGGATCGAGAAGCGACCCGAGGCCAGCGCCGCCGTCGCATCTTCGAGTTCAGAAGGCCGAAGATAGGCCCCCATCGCTGTCCTCCCAACCCGCTTGGCCGGTACGAGTGATAGAAGCTCGTTACGTAAGTTAATTCGTAAATCACGTATATTTATTATAAAAAACGTTACTAATAAAAAACTTACTAATAAAAACGTTCGTAAAAAAATTAAAAGTTCTAGTTTCCTTTTTAAGTAACCGAAAAATTGGAGGGCAAATAAGCCTCCTACCCCACTCCTTCTCTCAAAACGACCGATTAAAACTATGAGAAAGCCATTTAGCCACAAGAAAACTAATATTCAGATTTCCTTCTAATTATTCATGTACGGAGAGCCAAAATCAAACATTTATCAATTCGAAAATGTTTAAGCAGAATGTCGCCTTCAAGCCAGCCCGCTTCCAATCCAAAAGCACCAGTCATTCCGGCTTCTTCATCAACAGTCAGGATAACTTCTAACGGGCCGTGTGCGATATCATTAGAAGCTAATACCGCTAAGCATGAGGCCATACCAATACCGTTGTCAGCACCTAAAGTTGTGCCATCTGCGGTAACCCACTCGCCATCAACATATGGTCTAATAGGATCAGTTGCAAAGTCATGACTTGTATCGTCATTTTTTTGCGGAACCATATCTATATGAGCTTGTAATACTACTGGCTTTGCATACTAACGACTTGACTAAGACATATCACGTTTTTTGCTTAGTAAATTATCCAATAGTATTTTATGAGAAGTAATAAAGGCTAATAGCCAATTTTCTAGGCTATAGAAAAAAAGTACGATATACACAATGTTATACAGTAGGATTTCCGAACTTACTCACTTGACAATCCACCCGGTTCTGATCGAAAAGAAGATAAGATAAGAAAACATTTGAAGACGCTAGGAGCTTTGAATAGAGTGGAATGGTGGAACATATATAACAGTATTTGCATTAGCTTAGTTTGATTTTCAACTGATTGTCGATACCTCTTTATCTCTATCGTCCTCAAGTACTAAAGTAAGTTTTCTGTGCCTAGAGTAAACATCAATAACTCATGCAAAACTCACCCCTAATCCGCAGGAGATTCAAGATCGTAAAGTATTAATATGAAAACAGAAGCAGGGTTTTGATCGCTGTAAAATGTGACTTTGTATTTGGTTACAACCACAGGAAGTCAAATTTGTACAAATGTTGTTTTCATTTTCCACACATTTCAATTAGTACCTTGCAATAACATGTTTATTAGGTACCACGTATGTCATGAGATGAAGCATCGTCCTGCCAGACGGTCATGCCGTCACCTCATTCCTTCCCAGGACCACTTCGGTCCCGATTCCTTTGCTGGTGAAGAGTTCGACGAGCACCGAATGCGGCACCCGTCCGTCGATGATCGCCGCGGCATCGACGCCGCCCTCGACCGCGTCGAGACACGCGCGCATCTTCGGGATCATCCCCGACTCGAGCGTCGGAAGCATGTCGATGAGGGCCTCCGATGTGAGGTGCGAGACGAGCGAGTCGCGGTTCGGCCAATCGGCGTAGAGTCCGGGCACGTCGGTGAGGATCACGTGATATCACTTTTCAACTTCATGAATAATTACTCTTACCAAAAATCTAATCAAACAAGTGCTGGCAAGGTAGTACACTGTACTTGTATGTAGCACCCCCTTGTTCTTGATAAAAGTAATTGTAAGCAGACATTCGTAACTTCAGATATCTATGAGTTACAATACTTTTCCTTGTAAAGGTTTCCTTCTTTGTGTCATCATGGTTAACGAATGTCGTTTGGGTTGGGAAAAACATAATTATCTATTGTTTTTGATTAGAACACTAGAAAAATAGAAAAGTATGTCACCACCGGGAATTATTGCTCATTTTTTTGTAAACTACAGGGTCCAACAAGCCAGTTCTTATGACGAGTAGCATACCAAAATTGGGACTGGCTGAAAAATATCTCTTTAGCTGAACAGCTGGCAATTTTTTCTGCCCATTGACTAACTCAGCCATAGTACTGACAAGACAACTGTACTATGACAAATAGTAAAAATAGTACAGATAGTACTATGTACTTTTAAATAAAAAAAACTAGTTTTTTTAACTGAAAGTAAGGAGCGACATTAAAACTTAAAACTAACAGAAATTAATCCATATATGAAATGGGACAGTGTACACCAGAAATATTCCCAAAAATAATAAAGGAGTAGATATCAATATAACATTTTTATTCATTTATTTGCTTCATTTGCAACCCCCACAAAAAATATCCTGGTTACGGCCCTGGGAACTATACTTCAGCCTTCATACTGCTCTCGTCTTTCCCTTAGAACTAATTACTTATTTATATGATGGCTCAATTAGACCTAGGATTTGTCGGAATTAAAATACACCTTTGGGGGCAACTCCCTCACTCCCAAAATGCAAAGCAATCTGATCATTGTAGAAGTTTAAGAGCCTTTTGGTAGTTCTGAAAATTCTGAGAGTCCAGGGTACAAATAAGGTTTGAAAATTAATATCAAGAAGGTTTAAGTCACTTAAGCTAGGAATAAACAAGGATGAAAAGGTGATGTTAGGTAGCAAAAAAACGCATCAAAGGGATTACTTACGTACCTGGTTTACATACCCAGATAGTATCACTAATTAAGATGCTGGATACCCTGGATATGTAAAAAGTAGAATAAACAAGGCATAGGGTATTGATTTGCTGTAGAAAAAAGTTCAGAAGAATAGGAAGACAAGTCAGCAAATTAAGTGCTAGTTTATGATTGCACATGGTAAAGAATGTGCTTAAAGGCTCTTTTCCTATGGCAAAGGTTTAGTTTAAGTGCTTTCTTACTCTGGCTGTATTTGTCTTCTTCAGGCAAGAACATGGTGACACCCAAGGCGCGGCCTCGCGGAATGATGCTCACCTTGTACACCGGATCATGATCCGGCACGGTTCGACCGACGATAGCGTGGCCAGACTCGTGATAAGCGGTGAGGCGCTTTTCCTCTTCACTCATCACCATAGAGCGACGCTCGGCGCCCATCATGAGCTTGTCTTTGGCCCGCTCTAAAAAATTTGATATGTTCTTTACTAAACGGATTTTATTAAATATGATTTGAATTAAATAGACAAGATCAAGCTTTAAAACAAATATCTATCGTAACCGTGTATTTTGTATTAAAGTAAATCATCGTATTAAAGCTAAAAAGAATAGAAATTGCAGAAGAAGTGAGACTAACGCGCCCTAGGCCTCCCAAAGAGCAGATAATTAATTTATCAGTCCTGAATGCAAATTTTACTCTGTGCAATGGATGAAAAATGATCATTTCAACCGAATAAGGTTTCTCCCTTCACAGTCTTGGCTGCTCCTGCCGCTGACGAGCCAGTCGTGCAGCGATCTGGATATCTCCGACAAGAGCCTGATCAGCAGCAGCGCGGCCGGCATCACGGCGGCGGAGCCGACCCCCGACATTCGGCTCACCCGGCCTGCTCGGGCCTCCTTCCACGGGATCGGCAGCGTCCAGGTCGAGGGCCATGTCGCTCCCGTTGCGAGCGCGACTCCCGTGCAGACGGTGACCGTGGAGGGGGCCAGCGTTTCTGTCGCCGCCGACGGAACGTTCTCGACGACGGTCACCCTCACCCAGGGTTTGAACGTGATTGTGGTACCACATGTTTCCCTGTGTAAGAGACAAAATTAATTTGATAATAAATTGGTTGCCATGTGATACATTCAATCGTAAGGCTTTAAGGCAGTTCTCATTATTTTATTCGGTTTAATGTGGCTCAGTAGCTTTAAGGTAATTTCGAGTTCTATGTGGTACCCCATGTTTCTTTGTGTAAGAGACGAAATTAATTTGATAATAAATTGGTTGCCACATGATACACTTCAATTGTAAGGCTTTAAGGCAATTTTCAATGTTCAACACTGTTTGATGTCTCTCAATAGCTTTCAGGATAGTTGACCAAGTCTAAAAAAAATTCCTTTAGATCAAATAGCTTAAAAATAAGTTTGTGTCTGGTACACAATATAGTTAAAGGAAAAGCTATCATATTTTTGATCCCTGGGAAATTAGTTGAAAGCCCTAACCTGATTAGAAGAGGTAGCTCACATCAGGCTACTCAAACATAATTCTAAAGGAGCTAGACTGTGGTTAAAATACTAATACTGCACTGATACTTAATCAATTATACTGCTGTTTCAGCTTATTTGCATTGTGATGTCAACAATGGGTTTGCAGCTTTAATGTGATCGCTGCCCGCCCACCTGGGCCGCCTGAAAGTGCGACGTTTGGCGGGGAAAACGAAGATAGCCGTGTGCTGATCAACGCAACGGCCATGAGCTGGGTGCAAGTCCGAGACGACGCGGGAAATCTAGTAATGACCAGGGTTTTGCAGCCGGGCGAAAGCTACCGGGTGCCGAACCGTTCCGGATTGCACATGGTTACCGGGAATGCCGGCGGTATCGAAATATTTGTCGATGGCCAGCCTACGCCGCCCTTCGGCCGGCCGGGCGACGTCGTTCGCAACATTGACCTCGATCCGGATTGCGCAAGGTGCTCAGCAAAATTGACGGCGCAAACGAACGCGGCTTGCGCATGCGTGGACAAGTGGCGCCGCGAGCCATTGGCATCTTGCTGGGACTCAATGCCACCATGAACCCTTTCATGAGCCACGATGTGTTCAAAGGCATTGCCACGCTCAGCCTCGATGAAAAACTGGCAGCCCTGCGCGATCCAGCCGTGCGCGCGCAACTGCTTGCGCAGACTTCATCGCCAGGTTTCGCTCGCTTCGACAAGTTGATGGATGGCTACCGCAAGGTATGGCTGCTCAACGATCCGCCAGCCAGACTAGAAAACATAGTTCTATGAACTATTCTGCAAATTTTTTGTCTTTGAGGTAAGTATTGCTTAAACCCTCTGGTATTTTAACTCAAGCTTGAAATATAATTAGTTTATGCTTGGAATCAATTACAATTATTGAACACATATTATAAACCATTCGAATAGCCTTGAGGCACAGCACATTTCAGCAAAAAAATAAAAGCATATTTACTGGAGAGAAAAAAACAAGATCATTTAGAAGGTATACATCATTTTTTTGTGGTATTCCTCTTTATACCAGTGATGGAAAAAAGGTTTTCCTCGGGCGGGTGGACCCGCAGCTGCCAGACCTCGGCGGCGGACGCGCCCATCTCGGTCGACGCCTTGGCGCCCACCTTCGGGACGATCATCTCGCCGAGGTTCGGGATCTTCGCCCCCGGATCGGGCGCGAGCTGGGTCATCGCGATCAGCATCAGGAACGCGAGATCGACGAACGAGAAGAGCCAGGCCGGTGCGGCGCCGTCCGAATGCTGCATGTCCCCCTCCTGCGACCGCCTCGCGCTCCTCGGCGCGCGGCGGTCGTGGACCTAACGAATCTGCGTGAAGGCGACGAGATTACAGAAAAAATTATTACCTGCAAAGAAAAGGCGAGGCGACGCTTTACTAGGCCCTGAATTTTGAGGGTCTCGAGCAGCACCCTTAACAGGAGAGGCTAGAATATCGTAGTCACATCCACTTGCCCCAGTTGAAACAAAACTGTAAGAACCTTTGGCCCAAGGGTCAGTTCTCCAGCGTGTGACAATTGTTTCTTTTGGCTAAAAATGAAACATTTAAAATGAGTAATGTGACCTTTCAATCAGGAAAATGAACTCTCTCTCTCTCTCTCTCTCTCTCTCTCTCTCTCTCTCTCTGTATATGAACATGAAACATTTATCACATTTTGTATATATTTTTGTTTGTAGAAGTACGTAGATATGGCAATTTTCTCTCAAATAAGCCCCAAAGCATCTATTGCATGCAAAAAATTTAAAATAGATATCATTTCATCCCATATGAAGAAAGTCATCTTTTTAATTGCAGCGTTCAATGCCTCTGAGTACAAAATGAATGTTTATTAAGGTTGTGGACGGTAATTATGCCAAATGATGATTGTGGCTACGGTAGTTCTAAAGATATCGCTTATATTTCGATTCGATGTTCTTTTTGCGGGCCAATTCCTCTGCCGAAATGGCTGAAATTGCCACTTTGTTCTAGCATGATTTCTTTTGCTTCTTTAAAAGGGCGCTAGAGCTTTAAATTCGAATATGCGCCATTTTAACCGAAGCTCTGTTCTAATCAGAAATGGTTCCGTAAGGTTGCCCCTGGAAAAACAATATAAACACCTATCTTTGACCACTTTCTCGATGAAAATGCGTACCTTTGTAGATAAAATTACGGTAGTTTTCTTATGCTAATAATTTTTATCGATAGCTTCCAACTTGATAAATTTTATATATTTCGATCGTAAATAAATAATTAAAACAAAATTTGTGTATTAATTTTTTTTGTGCTAAATGGCTTTCTCTTAGTTTTGATCAGACGATTTTGAGAAAAAGGGTTGGGGAGGAGGCCTAGTTGACCTTTAGTTTTTCGGTTACTTAAAAAGCCAACTAGAACTTTTAATTTTTAACGAACGTTTTTATTAGTAAAAAATATATGTAACTTACAAATTAACTTACGTAACGAACTTTTATATTCGTATATTTTATTATGTATATGAGGGGGTTTGCCCCCTCGTTAATACCTCGCTCTTTAAACTGTTCAAACCCTTCATTGATTAACATGCAGGTGGCCAAGGGAGAAAATTATATGGAAAAGAAGCAAAAACAGAAACCTAAATGTTTCCGCAGTATCCAAGATGAATTCAGTGACCCCAATCCAGACGGCAACAAACAGAAACTACGCAACACTAATTTGGGAAATTTAAAAAATGAAACAAGCCAAATAAATTTTCATGAAAAAGCGTGGAAGGCAGGCACGTACGCAGGAACTTTTTTCAGGAGGGGGCCCAAAACCTTCGAAACAGCAGATATAAAGTAGCACTTTTTTATTTAGAGGGATGAAATCTTTTAATAGACAGCGAAACAAATATAAAATTTTAACTGAATATTTCGGACACATATACAGTGTCCATCATCAGCAGTAAAACTACTAATACTATCTTCAGCAGTTCCACTTTGGTACTTCTTAAAGACGTTCAAAATGAATGTTAAATAAGCCTGGTGAAAGAATGTCCTCCCCCAAAGAAGAACCTAAATTCGGAACTTCAATTATAGCATAAAAAAACGATTGATTACCAGCTACGGATCGAATACAAGTATTTCCAATTTCGGTTAATTTTTTGTTTATTTTCTTCCGCGGCGCGGAACGCCTCATCGTCGGTGTCGCGGAGGTTCACCAGTGTGCCGTCAGCCGAGAGGACCTCGACGTTCAGGCAGAGCGACTGCATCTCCTTCATGAGCACCTTGAAGGACTCGGGGATGCCGGGCTCCTGGATGTTCTCGCCCTTGACGATCGCCTCGTACACCTTGACGCGGCCGAGGATGTCGTCGGACTTGATCGTGAGGAGCTCCTGGAGCGCGTATGCGGCGCCGTAGGCCTCGAGGGCCCACACCTCCATCTCACCGAAGCGCTGTCCACCGAACTGCATGTTCAAAACAAATAAAAACCTTCATTAAATTTTCTAATTAAATTTTGTATATACCATCACTTCATATACCATCTTTATCGTGCCAACACTACATTCTTTTTCCATGTAGAAGACAAGTAATTTTTTGGGAGGAGGGAATCCCTCCTTTGTGCAGGGATTTTAAGTAGTTTGCACAAGCAGGATAATATATCCTGATATTTATATCAAACTAAAATGATACATAAATAAATCGCGCCCATCATAAAAAAAATTATATACTATAGTAGCAGTGTCAGTTATATCAGCTATGTCTGTAGGGCCTCCCGTTGGAATTGGATGTTAGGGCCCCAGGTGACATCGGATGCTAGGGCCCCCCGTCAGAATTAGACGTTAGGGTCTCCAGTGAAATTGGATGCTAAGGTATGGTCCCTTGTTGTTAGGTTAGGGACCCCATGAAATTAGATGCTAGGGGGCCTGTCGGAATTGCTCGCTAGGGACAGGTGTTGCGTCTTAAAGGTTCCCTAAATTAACGAGCCTGTTTTAGGAATCAAAGAAACAATTATATGACAACCAAGAGTAAGCAAACCCTATGACGTAGTATGCACCTGCGAGTCGGTTCGATACTACTATAATTGATACTTGAACTTTTTAGTTTTAAAATGAGCGATTAGTATTATAATATTAACACCCTCCCAGCCTAGACAAGACTTAGCAGCTTACTTATTAATCAAAAGCCCTACTCTCTGTCTATGTACCCCATCCTTCCTGCCTGAGTAAATAAATTCAACATCAGCTAATTTCATGCCTCCTACCTTTGAGATATGAGTTTCTAAAACTCCTAATAAGTCCTGTTTGGATAGTCTGAATTCGTCAGTCAAAATGTTTACAAGATAGTCATTTCTTAACTGCGCGAGGCAAGGTACACGTTCTACCGCGGCTTCGGCCGCACCTGGTCCGGTAAGGTCACCGCCAACTACAACGATGCCGGCAACCTCGAGATCGGTGACAGCTACCTGGTGTACTCCGGCGCGGATACCGTCAACCTCACCGCCGGGATCTACAAGCCGGCGTTCAGTCTGGAATCGGTGAGCAGACGTTACGGACTCACGTTCATGGAGCGGGCCCTGCCGGTAGACGCACTCTCGTAACGCCGCAACGGCGGGGCGTCGCTACTCAAGCGCACCACCAATTCGATCATCGACCGTGTTGTCGATGAGGGCTTGTGTCGATTTTTGTTCTGACGGCATCTGAGGTCTCACGGTGCGGTTTCACTTTGCCGCAGACCCTCGGATATGCAGCATAGATAAAGTAGCTACATACCCCGTACTAGTCAAGTGGGCATGTCGCTGGATAACCAACTGCTTCTAAGCGCTTCTTATGATGGCGGTGTTCTGCAGGAAAAAAATCAGTAAAGAAGGGAGATAAACGATAGGAAGTCGTTTGGCTTTTTGGTTATGGGTGAATAAAAGTACGGGGTATGTAGCGTTATAATACCTGTGGCGGATAATTTTCGTTTACTTTGATCTCAATTCCAGCTGCCTTCAAGGCTGGCACTAGAAACTGGAGGTTTTCCTGAGCGAACGGCAATACATTGGCAAGGATAGCTACTGAAGTAACCCCGGATGCCTTGGCTAAAGCTGCCAGTTCTACGCCAATTTTATCAGGTATGGCTGAAGTAGGAAACCAGATGTTACCAGGTTGGACTTCCCGGATTGCTACAGATGCCGCGGTGTTTCCCACCATTGGAAATCCATGACTTTCAACTACGCCAGCCACATTAAGGTGGTGGGGTGTGAGGGTATCTGTCTTGCGTCATAGAATGTCCCTATCAAGGTCCGATAGCCCCATCTGTTGTTGCTCGCGTAGCAGAGAGAATGCTCAAACTGGGATGTAAAGAACTGTCTCTGGGGGACACCATCGGTGTAGGTACACCCACAAGCACCATTGCAATGCTCCGTGCGGTGGAACATGCAGTGGGAGGGGACATGAACTTACTGGCCGTCCATTTTCATGACACTTATGGACAGGCTCTAGCCAATATTCTTGTCTCATTTGAACGTGGCATAGCCACTGTGGATTCTTCTGTAGCTTAGCTTTAACTTAGCTAATCAACAAAAAATATGGAGAACAGAGAACCTCCTATAAGAACAGAGAAGCACGTAAAATTGAACAAAGATCGTATCACAAGCATCAAAAATACACCTTTTTGAAACAATAAAGATCACAAGCCTCCTTTCCTAAACATTCGGAGTGAAGGGATTCCACCCAGTTCCATAGACGTCAAATCATAAGGGACGAACACCAAATAGAAAGCACACGAATTTCCGACTGTTTTACAAGAATGTATTTGCTCCCTTTTTTAAAGGAAATTAAGTTTTTTGAATTTCTAAAGTTTGACTCTTCCTCTCAAGTCTACTGTTTGAAACAGCAAAAACTTTAGCGTAAAGAGCGAGGCATTTAAGGAGGGAATTGCCTCTTTCACATAAGGAGTAATTTTTGTTCGTTTTAAGTTTTAATGTCGCTCCTTACTTTCAATTAAAAAAACTTCTTTTTTTTATTTAATTTCTGAACGTTTTTGAATTAATGCATATTTTGATTTTGGTTCTCCGCATATGAATAATTAAAACGAAATTTGCGTATTAATTCTTTTTTATGGCTAAATTATTTTTTCATAGTTTTGATTTTCCCCGCTGCGCAGGCTCGCGAGTTTTTCATAGCCGCCACCGGCCCGATAGGCGTCCAACCGCTGATAGTCGGGCAGGTGGGGGTGGGTATCATCGGCGGCAATCGCTGACTGAACCCCGTCGACGGTCGCGTTGTCGATGTGGTTGTGACCGAGTTCAAGTGTCGGGGCCGTATCGCAGCGACCCATGCAAGGCGCCCGGACAACTCGCACCTGCGAGGGGTCCAATCCGGATTTTAGATCGGCCATCAGCTGTTGCGCGCCGGCCAGCTCGCACGAAAGGGAATCGCACACCGTTCCGGCGCCCGAATCCACGACCTGGACCTCGGGACCGAACGCCAGGTTCAGTGCCTGCTGGATGACGATCGCCAAACCGAAGGTCGCCAGCAAACTGGTGAACATGTCTCGGTTCACGACCCGCTTGATGATCAAGTGATAGATGGCCCAACCCAGCCCAAACATCACCACGATGGACAGCGGCAGGGAAAAGATCAGGTAGAGATAGAGGTTCGGATCATCCTTGTTGGCTTCATACAGAAGCCAGGCGATGTAGCCGCCCATGATGACAAATTCACCCTGACACAGGTTCTTGGTCGGAAACAACCAACGACGGATCGCGATCGACGCTACCGATCCGTCCCGATGGCCTGGTATGGGACGAAGCGGCCAGCGACACCAGCAATTGCCTGAACCGTGCGTGTCCCCATCACAAAGATTGTTTCTATTTTCGTGCTCGACGGCGCGCCACCAACGCTCAACTGATGATTGTCAACCACGCCATGTTGTTCAGCGATCTGGCGCTGCGGCAAAAGGGCATTGCCATTTTGCCGGATTATGACGCGGTGATTTTAGACGAATGTCACACCATCGAATCGGTCGCGGGCGATTCTTCAAAAATGTCATCTTCATAATGATTCATCTCAGTTCTCTCAGTATTTTCTGAAGTGATTCAGAAGCCTATGAAGATATTCTGAAACGTTGTCTGCAGAACTAATGCGTTGAGTCAATTGAAGCTTGGCTGCTTAAACTAGATACTCAAGTCTCTGATAATAATGTCGAATGAAATAAGGCTAGGGGTTAACTGTCCTTATAAAACTAAGTTAAGTTGTCATTTAAGTTTTAATTTCCTCTCCAGATATCCTTTCGAAAAGTCATCTTGTAGCTTTAGGTTTCTCATTTACATCGTTGCAAAGACCGCCCGACTTGCCGAAGATCTCGCGCATCATCCCGTTCACGTCGCAGCCCTTGGCGATGCAGTGGCCGTGGCCGCGGTGGGTGCTGGCGATGTAGTCGATCTCTTCCTTCAGGTGCTGGCACATGCCGACACCGCTGGCTTCCTCGCCGGCATAGAGGTGGACGAAACCCGGAATCTCGCCATTGCCGAACTCGACGTGCAGCCGCTCCTCGAAGTCGCGGATGGTCTTCATTCGGGTATAGGCCTGGATCAGCTCGTCCCGGTTCAATTGCAACATGGGCGCTATACAAATCGTACATTGTGTGTCTGTCTTTAATTTCATCACTAGAATTTGATAAATATCTAAAAAACTGTTATGTGATTTAGAGGCCGATAAGTTGGAGAAAATCAATCGTGCTGAAGGTGAAGCCAAAGCCATTGTAGCAAATGCTGAAGCTAGGGCGACATCGTTGATTGTACTGGCCCAAGCATTGTCCAAAGAGGTGAGCTCTATTTGTTGGCTAATTGTCTAGTGTGTCTCCTCTCCCTCTCTCTCTCTCTCTCTCTCTCTTTCTCTCTCTCTATCTCTCTCTCTCTCTCTCCGCGGGCAGTCGATCGGCGACGCGCTGCTGTGGCAGGTGGCCGAGCGGTTGCGCGCCGTGGCGCGGCGGACCGACACGGTGGCGCGCTTCGGAGGCGACGAGTTCCTGGTCGTCGGGCAGGATCTGGCGGAGACCGATCAGGCGCGACGCATGGCCGCGCGCATTCTCGACACCCTAAGCAATCCGTTCGAGGTCGACGGTGAGCGCGTGGACCTGACGGTCAGCATTGGCGTGAGCGTCTACCCCGACGACTCGCGCCAGGCCGAGCCGCTCGTCCGCAACGCCGTGGCCGCTGTATATTTCCCACTAAAAAGACATACCCAATAAAATGGCATAATGTCATTACCGGAGAAACAAATGGAAAGAGAGGAAAAGAGAATCCAATGAGAAACACACAAATATATAAAAGCAAAGTAACAAATGGACACTAATGTCGCAAAGGATCATACAGTTCGTTTCCCATTCAAGCTTCATATCGGGTACACAAAACTCTGAAGTGAATTGGTCAGTCCACTTTTCCTCCTAAGGGCTTGCATGGGGAGGGTCAGAATGCTTAACAACTCTACTATTTTTCCCAAATTTCCAAGCCAGTGATGTCTTGCCGGTGTTGGCCAAATACGGTTGCAACTCGGGGGCCTGTCACGGCGCCCTCGCAGGAAAAGGTGGCTTGCGTTTATCGCTTCGCGGATTTGACCCGGATACCGACTATTACAATATCACCAAGCAGGCTCAGGGCCGGCGTGTAGAGTTTCGTGACCCAGCAAAAAGCCTCTTTCTGACCAAGCCTACCGGAGCCGTTTCGCATAAGGGCGGAGTTCGCTTCGAAGTCGAATCGGAGGCGTACAAAATTCTTTCACGCTGGATTGCCGAAGGAGCGAAGGGCCCATTGTATCACAGCGAAATTAAAGAGGCCAGATAATTATAGTTTTCAACTGTCGTCAACTTGCCTCCTGAGATCGTGCCGAATGGGCCTATAAGGGCCGATTTTGTAGCAAACATTCCAGCATCCGCAAAGAAAATTGTAAAAAATTGTAAGCCGTTCTTTGCAAAAATTGGTATTAACTGTCTTTAGCTAGTGGTACGAAGTTCAATTTATCGTTTATTAGCATTCACGACTAAATATTTAATTTTCAGTGTCCCTTTAACGAGAAATTTAAAAAAAATTTTAACAAACCCTAATAATCATTTTTTTTTTAAATATCAGCTCAAAACTTGCGAAGAATTTTGTTCGGTTGAAACGCATAGGATTCTGACAAAGACCCTTTAGACTTTTCGCTGTTATTTTCAACTTTATAAATTCTTCGAGATATCCTGTTAGGCTGTTAAAAAAATCTCAACGGTTTGTCGAGGCATTTCGCTCTAAAAAGATATTTTAGATAGTTCAGAAAAGTCACCTGCGGAATGTTGAAGTTTCTACAATTTTATTTTCGATTACCTTCTATATTTCAAAATTTTTACCAATTTTTCTGAGGCTATTTGGCAGGACTGCATGATGACCGTCGCAACGGTTCCGAGCATCGTGTAGACAATCAGGCCAATCGGACCGGTCAGCGCAAAACGGGTGAGGTCGATCTGGTCCTTGAAGGCGTCAAAGCCTTCTTTCATGTGATGGATGCCCAGAAACAAAAAACCGAGACCGCCGAGCGCATAGCCAATACCGCGCAATGTCTTGGAGCTTTGGAAAACCAGTATGACGCTGAGCGCGATCATCGGCATCGCGTAGGATGCGATGTTGACCTTGAGCCCGAACCCCGCCACCAGCCAGGCGCCTGTCGCCACCCCCCAGAAAATTATTCCTGAGCGGGAGATTCCCATGCTTATTAATAACAATCGTATTTCTAAATTTTAAAATATTTCATAAAACTTACCCGCAGACAATTTTCCCCCGGAAAATTCCACCCTGCAGAAAACTTTTCCTTCACTTCTCACAAATTATTTCCTACATAACTCAAAACTCAAAAAATTACTTCCATGATTTGGGTATAATTGAGAATCCCACTTCTCCTGCCCACCACGTCCGCTCCAAGAAGTATCGCCTTCCGCCAATCAAATCAGAAAGAGCTAGATTATCCCTTTGTACTTCCTCGCTGATGGGCCATGAAACTGAGACCAGCATAGCCGGGAAGGACTGTAATGAATCAATACTCTATTACTTATTACTTTTAAGCATGTTAAGATGGTGCAATTATCTTTGGATGGCAATGTACTATTGATGTTTGAAGTTTACTGATGAAAAGTATTCTCAAATATAATTAATTAGTTTCACTTATTTATTTTGACGGTTGAAAGTGACAACATAACAAAAATGGGATGCTGCCCTAAAAACTTCAAATTTGGAAACAACCAAAAGAAAAACTCTTGAAAAATGGCCGTGGCGCTGTTCCCCTTCACCGATCCGGACAAGAAGACGCCCGACGGCCGCGAGTCGCTCGATCCGGAGAATTTGGTCTGCACGGCGATCCGCAATATCAAGGCGCAGGTTCCGGAAATGATGGTCGTCTGCGATGTCGCCCTAGATCCCTACACCAGCCACGGCCATGATGGGGTGATGGATGGCGAGATCATCCTCAACGACGAGACCGTGGATATTTTGACCAAACAGGCCTTCAACCAGGCGGAGGCCGGTTGCGACACGATTTCGCCCTCCGACATGATGGACGGGCGACTAGATCAAATGACTGATTGTATTTTGTTTAAAAGAGTGACTTACAATTCTACTTTTACCGAACTTTTACCAAAGTGTCACAAAACACTGTTTGAATTACCACCGCCAATATACCGTTTAGTATACCTTTAAAATTACTGTAGTCTACGTATCAACGTATGTTTCGGTAGATTGAAATGAAGATCCAAATCTACATAATCTACTATATTGTGAAAAAAAAAATGATCAGTGCCTTCTGTATTTTTGCCTTTAATCTTCTGAAAAATTATTCAATAAGATCAAATTGTTAGAAACGACGGCGAGGTCGGTGTCCGCATAGTCGGTAACGATGGAGTGGATCAGAGTGCGCGCCTCGACGTAGTACGCCATGGCTGCGGCCGGATCCTCGACCGCGCCATCGGCGACCTGGCGCAGCGCGAGTTCGCCCTGCCAAAGGGCTTCGCTCGCTTGATCCAGCAGCACCTCCGCGGCAGCGGCGCGCTCGGTCGCGCTGTCCTGGCCGAAGCTGGCGGACGACAGCGGCATGGCCATGATCGCCGCCAGCGCGACGGCGACCCACGATCGGGCGGGGAGGTTGCTCATTGCGCGTCATCAAAAATACAAAACTAATAATCGGCTCTGTCCGTCGCATGTTTTTTAAATAAAGTGAATTTGAATTTGAATTCTTCCCATTTCCCCAAGTTGAGATTTGATTTCCACTTGCACCCCACCCAAACATTCGGAAATAAGTATCAGCTTAATCTCCAAAGCCGTCCCGGAATATGGCAGATATATTGTTTTATCATCTGAAATCACATAGTGTCTTTTTATTTATCTTGGTACTTAACTGTGAATAGATTAGAGGTCCCATACAAGCTTATAGTGCGAAAGCGTTTGGGTAGATTGGTGAAATCCTGCAGATGGCGGTGCTGGAGCCGCGGATCTGCATCCTCGACGAAACCGATTCGGGGCTGGATGTCGACGCGATGAAGCTGGTGGCCGACGGCGTCAACGCGCTGCGCGATTCGGGGCGCGGCTTTCTCGTCATCACCCATTATCAGCGCCTGCTGGATCATATTCAGCCGGATGTCGTGCATATCATGGCGAATGGTCGTATCGTGGCGACCGGCGGACCGGAGCTTGCGCTCCAGGTCGAGAATGACGGTTATGCCGGAATCCTCGGGCGGAACGCGGCGTGACGGCGAGAGAATTAAACCACCTAAACAAGCTTGATCTTCTTTTCACTTTAGAGAAACATCGACGAATAATTCACGCACTTTTAATAAATTAAAGAACACAATGGAAAATGTAAAAAAAAAAATGTTAGTTTAAATTAAACGTAAAGAATAAAACAGTCAGAAAATACCTCGAACGAGAAGGAAAATCTCCATTTCTTCAGGCTTCCTGAGCAATTTAAGTGAAGTGCACGTTTCTTGGAAGAGTTATGTCTCTAATTTTATAGGTTTGGAATTATTAAAAGGTTTGGAATCAAAGGTCTGGACATTCAGTTCCGCCGCGATTTTTCGAATCGAGAGCGTATCGCCCGGAGCGTAATCGCCGACAGTCAACGCCCATTTGAGCCGCTGATACACTTGCTCGTTAAGCGGTTCTTCCTTTTGCAATGTCGGCGGCTTTCGCTCTATTGCCGGTATGGCTTTCGCCATTTTCTCCCCCGATTTTCTCGCAACGGTATTCGTCCTTACCATCGATTCACGCCGCGCATGTGAATTGTGATCACATTCCTCTTTAATGGACCATAACGGAAAACATATGCATCGTCATTATTACTTTCATTTTTGGATTTTGAGGTCCCTTTTGTTAAATTATCTTAAGAAGACATGTATTCATAGACATCAACAATCTATAGAGAATGATTGATTTAATATTTGGCAATAAGCTCATAAAGTCAATTCTGCACGGTGTTTTCTGAGCGAACAAACAATCCATTGATTTTTACTATGTTCTGAGCAGACATATTTACTATAGATTTTTACATTTTTCAAGACAAACTGTTAAAGCTCGACTCAAAAGGGCAAAATTTATGGATAGTTATAGAAGAGAATGAAGAAGGCAGTTGAAAGGGAATATTCGGGAATTGCTGCAATTTTGGTACCTCTTGCAATTCACAAATCTGTGCTTCGAAAAGAAATTCCTATCATGCTTGGTGTTTCTGTTTTGTTGATTTTAATTTCAATTGATGGTGAACTATCTAACTATGATGGAATATTGTTGCTCATTGGTTTGGGTGTGTTTGGAGTTTATACTTTCAAAGATGCAATGAAACGACGAGAAGACAATAAAGAAGAAACTCAACAAGGTAACAATAATGTCTATCTCAAATCTATTGGTCTGATTGGACTTGGAATTGGTCTCTTGTACATTGGTGCTGTTAAAACAAGATACAGCAAAGAGGAAGCTGAGGTTTTTTATTAATACTTGTCTTCTGGGACTGTTATCTCAGACTAATAATTACTAGGCTAACCCAGGGTTGTTTTTGCCATGGCCCTTGATCTATCCTTCATCCAGGGGCGTAATTTGCTATGAGGCAGGGAGCAACTGCACCTTCCACACCCAATTTTGCCCCTCTCTGAAACTTCAGTCCCGCCAGTAGATATTTAATTTCTGCCAAAACAAACTTTTCCAAACTAAGATAATTCAAGTATATAGGCTAGTGAAAAGGGTCCTGGGTAGAGCTCGGCGACCATCTGCCGCGGCGCGCCGACGAGGAGCTCGCTTAAGTCTCGTTTGCCGTTGGCGGCTGCGCTTCCTCACGGGTCACAGGCATGACCGAGTCGGTCATCCAGCAGCCGACACAATCGCCCTCGGTCTGTTGGGTGAGCACAAACAGGTAGCTGACCTCCAGGCCGTCCTCGGAAATCAACAGAACGGGTACCAGCGTGTGAGCCGGCGTGGCCACCGGTTCGAGCAATTCGGCGGAACGGTGGTTGATCAGCGCCGCGTAGGGCTGTTCATTCACCAGTGATAAAAATAAGCACAAGTCCTATATACACGATTGACACAACCAGAATGGATCTTTTTGATCTGAGTGATCAGATCTTAATGAAATTTGATATTTAAAAGGAACTCGTAACTCAGATCTCTTATTTTAAATCCCGTCCGGATCCAGTGTCACTGGAGGGAGTTGGGGGGAGGGAACCGGAAATCTTGGAAAACACTGAGAGTGGAGGGGTCGGGATGAAACTTGGTGGGGAAAATTAGCATAAGTCCTAGATATGTGATTGAAATAATCGAAACAGATCCACTTTCCTTAGGGGGTGCGATAGACCTCTTGCACGCCGCGCGCGTGAGCGGCGCGCGTGAACCGTTCCGTCGCGGTCGCGCGACCGGCCGCACCCATTGCGCGGCCGCGGTCGGGTAGGCCGAGGATCTCGGTCACCGCCGCCGCCAAGGCATCGGGATCGGCGCGTGGTACCAGTCGACCGGAGGTGCCGTCGGTCACGATCTCGGGTAGGCCGCCCGCGTTGGTTGCAATGACGGGCGTGCCGGCGGCGAGCGCTTCGGCGGCCGAGCGACCGAACGGCTCAGGCTCTCTGGAGGGGTGCACCAACACCTTGTAAAAACTATTTTAGGTTCGTTAAAAACTATTTTGAATTTTGTACGAACTATTTTAAATTTTGTAAGAATTATTTTTTATTTTGTCAAAATTTTTTGAGGTTTCTTAATCACTATTTTGTATTTTGTAAAGACTATTTTGTAAAAACTATATGGAGTTAAATAAGAACTAGTTTGTGTTTTGTAAAATTATTTTTGCATTTTCTAGGAACTACTTTTGTTTTTTAGGAACAATTTTGTTTTTCGCAAGAGTTATTTTGTCTTTTGTAAGGAAAATTTTGGGTTTTGTGGGTAAATGCCAAAATATCAGTGGTAGTTGAGGGACAGGGAATATATTTAAGGAGATTTTTTTTTCGTAGAAATAAGTTTATTTTAACACTTTTAGGAAACTCTCAAACAAAAAGAGCAATTAAACTGTAACAATTAAACGCAAAATGAAACAAAAAGCAGTAAATTTTCAACGACAAGGATTCCTGGTAAAGGGATCAACTTATTTAATCAATAATACAATCAATCATTATGCATTTAATTTTAAAAGAAAATCAAATTCAAACCAAAATTACAAAAAGATTTTTTTGCTTCCATAGATTTGTTTGGGATTGATATTTTTTCTGTCCCAAAGGTTAACATATCATGGTCAGTAATATAACACCGGTAAATTTTTGAAGCTCGTTTTAAAAAAGAAATAAAGCACTAGGAGGGTTAGTTAGTTGGGCTTTAGGAATGCTTGAGCTAAAATTTGAGACATTTCTCCTTAGGGCAAGTTGTGACGTAATTAATATTTTCTCTTTCCTTTTGATTAGCAAGTGGCTTATGACTGACTCGAAGAATGATAAGTTTTGGAAGGATTTTCTAACAAAAATAGACTTCTTAACAAAAAAAAAATCGCCCTGACACATGGTCGTGCCCCGGTTCTCCATCTGCCAGGAGCCAGCGGCACCTTTGGAAATCACATCCAGAACCTTGTCCATGTCCAGGCCGGCTTTGACGCCGAAATTCATGCCTTCCGACAGGCCCTGCAATAACCCGGCGATGCAGATTTGGTTTACCATCTTGGTCAACTGGCCGGCCCCCGACGCGCCCATCAGACGACAGGACTTGGCAAAGCTCATGATCACCGCTTCTACCTTGCCATAGGTTGCCTCGTCACCGCCGCACATGACGGTCAGCTGACCGTTTTCGGAGAATTTCATTTTAAAAATGTCAGACAAAGCAAAGAGCTTTTTGTTATTCAACACGAGGGGCTAATCGTACCTTCGCCTTATGCATTATCCGGTAAAGGCAAACGAAGCGAACCTATTCCCGATAACCTTCCACAGATCTTGACTTCTTTTATTGGCAGAGAAGAAGAAATATCAACTTTAACAGAGCTTCTGCAAAGTCATAGATTAATTACGCTAACGGGGCCGGGAGGTACTGGTAAAACCCGTTTGTCTATCCAAGCGGCCAGGGCGGTAAGGGATCAATTTCAGGATGGTCCCCAAACACATAATTACTGGACCTTTCAGCAATGCTGATCAAAAATGGTTCTCTGAAAGTTTTGATCGGATTTGTTTTCGAGAATAATAGGCTTGTGGGGGAGGGGATGGATGCCCTTCATTTACTTTGATTCTTAAAAAGGGCACTGGATCACCTGATTTACAATCAAATGAGCCCCATTTAATCCAGAATTTATACGAAAATTAGTTCTATGAATACCAATGTGCCCGGGATATAACTTACGACCCTTGTCCCTGGGTTACTTAGCGGCTGCATGCAGACAATTCTGTGTTTTACTTCGGCTGTCGGCAAATATGGATGAGTTAGTGTGAAGGTGGTCGTTTCTGTGGGGCCATAGCAGTTCACCAGCTTGGCTTCAGGGAAGCGAGCTCGTGCTTTCTGAAAGTGAGGGGTGGAAGCGGATTCACCGCCTGTGAAAATTTGCTTCACCGCAGGTAAGGAGGACGCCGTGGTGTCCAACCATTGATTAAACAAGCCACTGGTGAGCCAGAGTGTGTCGATTTCGTATTGCTGCGCCAATCTATCAATGGATTCCGTGATGGAAGCTCCGTTTTCCAAAACCACGCAACGGACTGGGACACCCAGACACAAATCACAACCGGGACACAGGGAATATAAATGATGACTGGGACACAGGGACACAACTACGACGGGGACGCTGGGGGCACAGGTGGGATATATAAATGACAACCAGGACACAGGGATTGTTTGAATAGAAATTACAGACTGGGACACCAGGACACAAATGATGACCAGGACACCAGGAATATAAATGATGACCAGGACACTCAAAGAGAAATTACAAACTGGGACACCAGGACACAAATGATGACCAGGACACAGGGAATATAAATGATGACTGGGAAGATAAGTGAGTTTTCTCTCGTTCCGTGTTTGCAGATCCTTTATGATGATGTAGGTTATCAAATGTAAGGACAGTGTGTAATTGGAGAACTTCTCAAATAAGTTCTGTGTTTACGAAGTAATCGTCAAAATCCTTACCTGTGCTGTTTTTGTTTTTGCTTGTATTAAGGCTTTGTACTATTTACTGCGGTTAATGAACATCTGTGAGACGTTTCATTGTTTAAACTTCTATTTCTCAGTTTCTCAGTGTACGGCTCATTTTTGGATATATGAGAGTGTATACCTTCTTGCTTACTTTGCTTTGCCAAGCTGGTGCTGCACCCGGCCTGCGTTGCCGTCGCGGTGCTGTGGCTGATCCCGGCCGCGCCGTTCTCCGCCTCCGTCGCCATTGCCGCCGCATCCCTGCCGGTGGCAGGCAATGTCTACATGCTGGCACAGCATTACGGCGTGGCCCCGCACCGGGCCTCCGCCGCCATTTTCATCTCCACTGTGCTGTCGATCGTCACCGTGCCGGCGGTGATCGCCTGGGTCTCCGGCCCCTAAAGCCGGATCACGTAGTCCTTGCGGGTGGTCTCGATCACCTCCCAGGTGCCGATACAGTTGCAGAAAAAGATATAGATGAAAATGCAGCTAGATGTCATAATAGTAAAATATTATACCGGCATGTTAATAAATTGAGAGGGAACAGTCAATCTGGACTGGTTCCAGTTAAAGATAAGAATGGGCTACAATTAATGATAAGGAAAGAGTTAAAGAAAGATAGGCGGAAAATTTTTAGAATGTACTAAACCGAGGTAGAGTTGCAGGCAAAGATATAAAGGAAAATGAAAAATTTCATGATGCCTTGGATGCGAAGGAAGATTTGTTTTGTGAGGAAGAATCGGCGACATCCTTTGGTACCTTTTTCTCTTGTGGCTACTTTACTCGTCGCCATGCCAGACGAACTCAGGTCAGCAATTTATCATAAAGATTATGATTTGATCCTCCTTGCCGAAGTATGTCCAAAAAGTTGCTGGAACCAACTAACTGACCAACATGTTAAAATCCCGGGATACCAGCTAATATTCAATCGTTCAAGCCCTGATCCGAGCGGAATCCCAGCGGGCACTTGCCTGTGTCTTCGAAAAAGTGACCACTAGCTTCAGAGGAAACCTACTTATTGCCGGAGACTTTAACTTCCCTGATATCGGTGACGGCTTCACGGATCGCCTGCAAGCGGCGCTGATCGAAATGGACGAGCCCGAGTTGCTCGACGCCGTGCTTCGCCCCGAAGGTCTGATCGAGGCCTCGAACGAGGACTTCGACTCCATCGCTGAGCTGGCGAAGAGCCTCGGCTTCCTGCGGTGACCGAGGGGGAGGCTCCACTGCCGGCAAGCCCGATGTTCCGCCTGCGCGACGTGTGCGTCGAGCTCGGCGGCCGCGCAGTGCTGCGCGACGTGGACCTGGAGGTCGCGGCGGGCGAGACCCTGGCCGTCGTGGGGCAAACGGCCATATTTGTAAATAACAAAAAAAAGCATGAAATGGTAACCTATACTCTTTATTTTAAGGTAAGAAATATAGACTATCCCACATTTACCAAAAACCTTCTGTTTTACTTGATTGAGAACAATGAATTTGGATTCAGTACACAATGCAGGGTATATAAGAGGTACAAAAATATAAATGGTACATAAGAATGTACAAAGAGCTTTATACTTACCAATTTTATTTATTATACTAGTTCTCGGCCAGCCAAAGGGCTGGCTGAAACGGCAGCCCAACTGCTAAGACAAAATGTCATGCCCAGCAAAGAACGCGCCTGTGAAACATGTTGAAGACTCAAATTGAACATCTAAAATGATTCATTTAATAATGAAGCTTTCGATGTTTTATCACATCATCTTCAGGGGATAGGAAACTTGAACAGTAGGTACGATTTATGAGGACACAGCGGCCTAAATAAACAATATATATACTTAATAACAAAGGAAAAATAAAGAGCCTCAGAGGAGAAATTAGAATAGTGAAAGCACGAAACATAGAAGATATTAATTAATTAATTTCCCCCACTGACTGGAGGAGAATTCATGAAAGACACATTCAGCAATAACAACTGGTAACTCTATTATTGATGATGCAAATTCAACTCCAGCAATAGTATCTTCTGCTACTGCATTCAAAGGATTTTTCTTAAATGCAAATACAACTCCAACAGTTTCTGATTCTGGAAACACTGCTGCACAATATACAAGAACTGGATCAGATACTTTGGATGTTGTAGAACAAGACACTGCATTCAAAAACTATACTCGTTCTGGTTCATCAACACCAAGCATTGTAAGTACTGGTATCATTGCATTTACTATTACAGCAAACACAACACCATCTGTAACAGGAGTAAATACGATTACGTTTTCAAATTAACCTTAATTAAGTTTTTCACAAGAACAAGATTTTTTTTCTTGATAAATCAATGTTTGTTAAGTTTTTACCTGAAATAACGAGCACTATATTTACTTTTCTAAGTGATCGGTCAACAACGCCAATCTTTACTTTTTTTGCATTTATGCCAGAGAGCTACAGCCAAAATATGAAAAAACAAAAATACATCTCCTTAATTTATGTTTTAGTGTCTTTCTCCACTTTCTTCACATCCCTCTTATTTTCATATGATCTACCACTCAAATCAAACAGTTCGTGGTAACAAACTGTAGCAAGGAGCGACCCGGCTCAATAGTAAACGAAACTCTAAAAAACGGAACTTCGATGCTATAAGGTATATCAAAAGAATCAGATTTTTATGCTGATTTTAAATATATAAGTTTCATCAAACTTGGTCTTTGTCATCAAAAGTTAAGAGCCTGAGAAAATTTGTCTTATTTTGGAAAATAGGGGAAAACACCCCCTAAAAGTCAAAGAACCTTTGACTTTTCGAAAATCACACCATCGTATTCAGCATATCAGGGAACCCTATATCAAAAATGGCCAACTGTGTATTTGACGCTTTACTAAAGGAATTACATTACAAATATTTTCTTTTGTTCTTATTACAACATTGAAAATAAAATGAAAATTGCAGCGAAACCACACTAGGTTTCACCAATAGGCCCGCTAGGCCCTGGGGCTTTCAGTGTTTCCAAATTTTTGGGGATTTCCCCAAAAATTTTGCAATCACGGAGTGGCAAAAACGCTTGGGCCTAGAAGCGTCAAAGCTTTAAATCCGAGCTGGGTGAAACAAAATCTTGAGCTGGTGAGCTTTCAGCAATTAATATCATTATAAATCCATGATAAGAAATATGGTAGAGCCAGGATGACAGCATTCTAAAAATGAAATTATGTAAGCAAAGAACAAACTAAAAGGCAGGGGCTTTATCGTTGTTTTAGGTTCTTTTTTTCCAAATATAAACAGAGTTTTCTGCTAAACAAGGTTTTAATTGAATTCTTTTTAAGAGCAAGAACATTATGCCCCAGGCAGGTCTGCTCTTACATTAGGTCGCGATTTTGTGTTTCAGAAAATGAACAATCTTATCGAGCGAACCATAATTAAATCTATGTATATTTGGGCCCTTGGAATAAGAAAATATCTGACAAATGTCCTAAGAATGATGAGGGGTGCTAGAGGGTGCCAGAGGACCAGTCCGGCGTTCGAGTTAGTCTCCCTTCCGGGGATCCCTCCGAAATTTTGGTCATTGGTGCCCTTGTCACATTCTCCCCCCTCCTAAAATTTTGCTCTAGATCCGCCCCTCGGAGGACTTGGTTACAGTTTCATTTTTTTCTTGTTTTTTTCCACCTTTGAATTTTCCAACTGGTAATTTTAAATTACCCAAATCCAACTATTCCTGCAAGTGACAAAAAGTGATTGTGCTTCTTCAGTTTTACATTTTGCAGCCCTTCGCCAAGGAGCTTAAAGCTCTTCATATCTGATTGATCAAATACGACAAGTTTTTTGGCCTATTTTTCGGCACTTTTACAATCTCTTCTTCTCGAGAAAAGTTGTGTGCTCCCCTTTGCCAAGATACTGATCCTTGGAAGTTTTAGGGGAATCTGAATAAAAACACTTTTGGCCCTTTTTAAGGCCAAACGTCGTGTGTGTAATGATCCACAAGCCTTAAACTACAGATTTAAGTTTAAATTTGTTAATAAAAAAGCGTTTGCATTCTCTTTTTTGGTAAAAAGTAACAATAATACATATAAATAAAATGGTGTGCTTTTTTAAAGTTTTTTTCCCCCCCCCCCCGCCGAAACCACTGAGCCCTCAAAATGGATGCACCCTTGAGCTCATCTCAAGATATTGAAGTTAGGAGGCTCTCTTAATATATATATATAAAAAAAACAGGATGACACCGTTTTACAAGCTAAAAATATAGTTATTAATATTTTTTAATATTTTAAAATTTTCTGGCTCTTGTCTGTAAAAGTTTTGCTGTTTTTTTTCTACCTTCTTTTGCATTCCCACCCCTTTCGATTTGTTTTGATGGTTTTTTATTGGTATTGAGTCAAATAGTTCGTGTTAACGAACTGTAAGTAAGGAGCGATGCGTCTCCATCATAATCAGAACTCTAAGAAACAGAATCATGATAAAAATATATTAAAAGAATTCATCAAAAGAATTAAAATTTGGATCAAAAGAATTAAATTTAAATGCTTATTCAAAGCACACAACAGTCATCAATTTAATACTACCCATCAAAAGTTACAATCCTGAGAAAATTTGCAAAATTTTTCGGGGAAAAGGAGAAACACCCCCAAAACATTAAGCCTAGATAAGATGTAGGAAAAGCAATAATGTAGAACCGGACTTTATTCCAGAGCAAAGGGTAGCCTACTTTGTAGCAACATCACTTTGTAATTCAATGAGGGGCTCTTGCAAAGATAAAACATTAACTTCAAAAGGAATTGAAACCCAAATCAGTATATCCATTCCAAGTAGGTCACTAAACAGATTCAAAATAATGTAAGTTACATTAGAAATTAAATTCTTAAAAATAAAGAGCATTCTGAGTTTGTTTTCTTCATGGATCCCCAAAATATCATTGTGGATCCCCAATTTGTTGTAGATCCTGTACCCATTTTCTTCTATTTTCCCCTAGAAGGTAAATTATACATTGCAGAAAGATAGAGCGAAGTCACTATACTCGTGTAAATCGTAGCTGATAAATGCGAACGTATACGTTCGCATTTAATACGAGACGGCCACCGTTTTAATTTTCTCATTAACTTTCTCAAAACGGAGGAATTCTCAGACGGCCACCTCAAAGATTTTTGAAAGAGATGTTTACTGGAGTGCCAAAAAAAGAGATTATAAAATGCATATTTTTCTTAGAGTGTGGACGTGGACATTTATTTATTTTAGTACCCAAAACATTGGAGGGCAACTGGGCCTCCTCCCTCTCCTTTTTCTCAAAATCATTTGATCAAAACTATGGGAAAGCCATTTAGCCAAACAAATAAATATGCAAATTTCGCTTTAATTATTTATCTGGGAAGAGCCGAAATCAAAACATGGATTAACTAAAAAACGTTCAGAAATTAAATAAAAAAACAATTTTTTTAGCTGAAAGTAAGGAGGGACATTAAAACTTAAAACAGACAGAAATTACCCCGTATATATAAAAGAGGCTGTTTCCTCTTCAACTCCCTGCTCTTTTGGGTTTCCATTAAACCATAAAACTAAACCGAAGATATTGCACTAATTATAATTCTGTTTCTCCTAACGATAAAAAGTAATAATCATATCCAGATTTACTAATATGAGTAATTCACAATAGTTACATGTGCTAAATTGCAAGGTAGTAGATGCCGTTTCGGTTCACCAATCATTCAAAACATAAAAGTAAAAAAAAAGTTAAAGATTGAAGAATTTACGATATCCTTCCGAGCATAATATATTTCTTCCGGTTGATCTGTTACTGGTTTTTGTCGGCTTTTTATGCTACTTGCCACGGGGGGGGCACCTTGACACAAAAACTGCCAGAACGCTTTGCCTTCTTTGCTTCTTTGCCATCTTCTTCTTTGCCTACAGTCAGCACGTTAAATTTGAAATTTGGTTTCATTCAGAATGGTTATTTTGTTTCTTGAATTTTGTTTCTTGAATTGTCTTGAAATTTAGCTTTTTGAATTTGTAGAAAACTAAAGGGAGAATTTCAGACCAATTATTTCTTTATGTTTTCAAGAAAGATAAGAAAAATATACTTAATAAAAGGACAATCCAAAGAATCGATAAAAATCTTGAAGGACAGCTATGATAGTCGTGATGAAATTAACTATTTTACAGTTACGTAGAGGATCCGACATAGCGCTTGTCCGGCTAAAAGAAACCCCTGCCTATAAAGAAGGTATTTATCGAATATGCCACCCTGGAGAGTCATGGTTACAATTGGTTTGACGGCAACAGTGATTGGTTAGGGCGCAACAGAATCTGGTATGACATATGTGTTTTGGCTATTATAAAGCAAAAGAACTATGCAAGTCCATTTGCAATGGGACATTCAAACTGTCAAGATTGCCAATTCTGTTAATGTTCTAGCTCACTACTAAAGAAAAGTTAAATGAAAGCAGGGAGTTAGGAAGGAAAGTCTATCAAGCTATATTTTGGGAAGTCAAGGCAAGAAACAAGTCGAAAACCCAGCAAATATAGGGTTTAATTTTAGAGAGTTGAATCGAATTATCTTCAATTTAAGGGGATGTCATGCATGTGATCTTTCAATATGGACAGAACTTGTAGAGTTAATATCAAGTGTCCCACCAGCATAGGTGTTTAAGTTCATGACCACGAAAAGACGGACTATGGAAATTGATCTTAATTAGCTTTAGTCACTTAAGCTACAATGTCTAAATCTTCGATTGATGTTGGTCAAAAGGCAAACAAATACTGACAGATAAATTAAAAAAAATTATACTCTGAACGCGATAATTAATTCCTAATCACTAATCACACAATGAAATCTCCTTCATCATGATGAGACGAATGTCCCAAATATTATTCAAAACTAAGAGCGAGCAGCAAGAGTAAAACAAAAGTTGTTAGTTTATGGGCGTGTTTTCATCATCCCAATAATCGTATTAGCCACAAGGATAACTTAGGAGGTACTCCGCCTTCCCAAGTGTAGTCATACCTTCACTTCGTAGGGAAATCGGAAATCCCGGAAAACGCTTAGAGTTGAGGAATCGGGATGAAGCTTGGTGGATAGAATAAGCAAATGTCGTTGATATGTGATTGCCATAACCGTACTGGATTCGCTCTCTTTGGGGGATTTGAGGGGAGTGGTTCAGTGCTTTGGCGAGTTTGGTGTTTCTGGACGTGCTAAGACGATGAAGATTGACAGGTGTGTCAGGGAGCTGCACAAATTGACTTGATAAAGTTGTTTTCCCAGATTCGACCATCAGGGGGGGGCTAAAGGGAGAGGAAAAATTAGAAAAAATGTATTGTTTTAAAAAGTAGAGTTGCGACAAAGAGCCAAATTTTAGCATAAAGAGCGAGGCGTTGAGGAGGGGACAGCTCCTTTCATATACGGAATAAAATCTGTTCGTTTTAAGTTTTAATGTTGCTCCTTACTTTGAGTTGTAAAAAAACTTGTTTTTATTAAACTCCTGAACGCTTTTCAACTAATGCAGGCTTGAATTGGAATCACCGTATACGAAAAATTAAAACGAAATTTACATATTAATTTTGGGAGATTTACTCCGTATATGAAGTGTTGCACCCTCCTCAATACCTTGAACGACAGCACGCCCATCGAAGACGAGACGCCGGCACTCAGCGACAACGAACGGCACGCCGTGCCCACCGCCGAGAAGACCCCGGAGGCGGCTGCCACCGCACCGACCGTTGCGGCACCACAGCCACATGCCGGCATGGTGTTGCGCACCCGAATCACCGGGCGCGTTGTCGACGGTGTGAGTGGCCAAGCCATCGCGCGCGCCGAAGTGCGCTTGATCGGCGCGGGGGTTCCCAAGGCGCAGACACCCGTGGCCTGGACCGCTCGAGACGGCCGCTTCGAAATCGAGCAAGAGGCCTTCACGTGACCGAAGAGCTCGGCCTCGAGCAGCGTATCGGAGAGGGCCGCGCAGTTCTCGGCGACGAAGGGGCGGCTCTTGCGCGGACCGTTGTAGTGAATCGCCCGAGCGATCAGCTCCTTGCCCGTGCCCGACTCGCCGTGGATGACCACGGAGTGGTTCGTCTCCACGATGCGGTCGAGCAGCTTGAAGACGCGCTGCATGGGCTCTGAGCGGCCAATGATGCTGTCGTAGCTGTATTTGGTCTGCAGGTCTGCCGCCTGCGATTTCAGCCGCGCCTCGGCCGCCGCCAGTCTTTTTTTTTTATATTTAATTTGGTATGTGAGAGGGTTGCTCTTCCTCAACACCCTGCTCTTTACGCTAAAGTTTGAATTCTGTCCAAATTCTTTAAGAATGACTCCTGAAACACTATGTTCGCTTTATTACAACAAGAAGAAGCTTTTTTTTAAAAGCACTAAAAAACTTGAGATGGAAGAGTGAAAGCAAGACATATAAAAATAATTCTGTATAGGAATTCTTGCAAATCTCCCAGTATATAATAATTAATGATAAGTTCACTCCTAGGAAACTTCCCCCCCCATGGAAAACGACCGAGTCCTCTTTTTTCTTCGCTGCTAACAGGGAGCTGGTGCATCGTAGAAAGCTGTTTAAGGGCTCATTTGAAAGGAAATATCTATGTGCTTTGCTAAACAAAAATCATAATATTTGAAAAAAATGTAATTTTCAAAATTCAGTTTCTTGGCTCAAACTCTTCAGACTTTTGCTAATGGACTAAATATTTAAGTTGTTTTATTGGCCAAGAAAAGACAACTGTATGAAATTAGTAAGAACAGGAGAAAAAATAAATAGTACTGTAATTCATTATTCTCAAATTTTTGTTTTCAGTTACCGACAGAATTTGCGATTGCTTTATGTCACTTGGTTAATACTAAGTGCCATAAAAATTACTACACGTACATTTTCATAAGTGAGGGGCTGTAAGCCCAGTCATTTGATCAATGCCTCTGTAAAAGAAGCTCCATCCTTAATGGATGCATATTTAACCTCAGGGGTCTGGATTTTGAGAAATCCATATTTTTCAATAAATCACAAAAAAATACAAAAAGCTGTGTGGTCCAACAAGCTATCCACCTAAGTGCTATGTGCATGTTAAAATGGCCATAGGTAAGAGCAAAGGGGAGAGCCGTGACTCGGATCGTGAGGGCGTTGGCCCTCTTAGCAGGACTAGGGGTAGGCCTGGCCGGGACGGCGGAAGCAGGTCCCGGCAAGCCATCGGTTCACTGGGCGAGCAGCTGGAAGGAGGCGGTGAAAGAGGCGACGGCACGCAACGTGCCCATCTTCGTCAGCTTTCACCAAGACAACTGACCGCCTTGCACCGCCATGGAGGAGGGTCTCTTCCATAACCCAGTCTTCGTCGATTATCTGAAGGAGAACGCGGTCGCGGTCATCGGCCACGGCCAGGCGCCCACCGAGATCGAGTCCTTTATATGAAGATGTAGTTCTAGGGGACAATTGCATTTATTTTAATATTATCTGTTGTTAATGACAAAAGGAACTAGATTGTTAATTACAAAAGGCATTCGATCCTTCCAGATGAGCCCTTAAACACCTATCTATAATGTTAATTCACTCTACTAGTAGCAACTGAAAAAAGAAGCAAAAGAAGGTGCAGCACACTTGCTGCTTCTCATGCAGAAGAAATTTTCTTTGTTGGTCAAGATGGGGGACTGTAATTCTCCTAAATGGGGCCATCATTAGCCGAGAAGCTATTTTTTCTATCGGCTACAAATCCTTACAATAAAAAAAAACGGATTAAATGAAAATTCAGAAGCACCTACGCCTAAGTAAAGACTATTGCTATTGTTTTAGAATCGATTAGTACAAGTGAATGCTTGTTATGTGAAAATTACTTCAACTCCTTCGACCATTCTGCTAGGCAGTAGCCGTCCCACTATCACTTTTCGAATCAAATCTTTCGCAAGACACGAAAAATAATTCTCCGATGTTAATTATTAAGTATTAGTAATTTTTATTGATAAACAATTTTTCAGAAAAATGTATATAGTTTTTATTAGCTTTAAAAATGTTGCTCGTATTAAATGTCAAATCTGCTCTTTACTTTTAGCAGATATTTTTTTTTATTACTCCGTGATCATTTTTAACATAAGAAAAACGAGAAAAATAGCGGTCCATTACACTTCATTATGTTCCACACTAACATTTTTCCAAATATAGTGCCTTTGAAACCGTAATATCAAGTAAAAATGTGAGCCTGGCTGATTGAAAAATTGAAAAATGCTCTGTGCTTCCTGTTTCGCCACATTTGGTCAGGTCATTTTTTTCCCCTGATATTTAAGGTGCTCTTACATTTCTGCTTCGGTCTTCTGAAGAAGATCACCGATATAGATGATGTTGTCGTTCTTCAGGCAGTTTGCCGAACGTACCGACAGTTCAAGCTCGTCAACCTTACGAAGAAGGTTACGGTTGAACGGCAGTTCGTCTTCTTTCTTCTCTTCGACAACCGCTTCCGGCTCTTCGAAGTTGACGAACAGAGACAGCTGGTCCTGGAGGATACGGGCAGCAAGTGCAACCGAGTCTTCCGGGGTCAGCGCACCGTTGGTTTCAACGGTCAGCGACAGCTTGTCAAAATCGGTATCCTGACCGCCGCTTCGCGCGGCGTCTTAGCGACCTTGCCGCCATGCTGCTTATTCCACTTCGCGGCCCGCGCGGCGCTGCGGTTAAAGACGGTGACGTCGTGTCCGCCCGCTTTCAGATGTCCCGCCATCGGGTAGCCCATCACACCGAGGCCAATCCACGCTACTTTCGCCATGTTACGCACTCCCTGTTTCGATTGCGGCGCATCGTAGTTTAAGGCCCGCGGCCGCTTCAATCGGGCATGAGAATTTCGTTGATTTCGTGCCAGCGGTCGACGTCTGGCGCGCAGAGCAACCCCTGCGTCGATTGTATGACTATTCGGGGGTGTTTCCTCCCATTTTCCGAAATGAGACAAATTTTCTCAGGCTCGTAACTTTTGATGGGTAAGACTAATATTGATGAAACTTCTATATTTAAGATCAAATTTAAAATGCAATTCTTTTGAAGTAACTATTGGTATCAAAATTCCATTTTTTAGAGTTTCGGTTCCACGGAGCCTTAGGGAACCCTAGGTCCCCAAGACTTTTCTGGTGCCCCCATTTCTTTTTTTTCTATTTTCACTCTTTTCTGAAGTTAATTTGTCAATTTGGTCAATTTTTGGAATTCAGGACAGTGGTTGGACTTTTTTCTCTCCTTTAGAGAAATTCAGCAGAGAAGTTGAATTTTTTCTCTTCTTGAGTAAAATTTCGAACTGAACTTTAACTCTTTTGTAAATTTGGGGTAGGAAAAGAAAATAGTAATGGCTATAGGCTTTTACAATTTTGTGGGCATAACAACCTAGTTATAACCAATACAGTGTTTGGTCACAAAATTGCTCAAACGTTGACATGGTATTCAAGTGATGGTAAAACAGCAAACCTTATTGATTATGTTCTTGTAAACACAAGACTAGCAGGTCATAAAATATATTAACTAGATTCTGCCCCAGAGAAAAAAATAAATTTAAAATTGAGAAGAATAACCTAGTCAAATATTTTTTATAAAGATTTATAGAAACGAACTCTAAAATATTTTGCCTATTAACATGAAAATTTTTGCAGAAAATATAATCAAACTTACAACTTCTTATCATACTACTTGACCAAGAGTGAAAAACCATCTACGGCCACACTCTAGAATCTCTTTTCTATTAACATATAACATTTTTGAAGGAAATATAACCAAATTATAAACTCTTAGCAAAGACTTAGACGTCAAAAGTTCTAGTTGCCTTTTTAAGTAACCGAAAAATTGGAGAGCAACTAGGCCTCCTTCCCCACCTCTTATTTCTCAAAATCGTTTGATCAAAACTAAGAGAAAGCCATTTAGCCAAAAAAAGAATTAATATGCATATTTCATTTTCATTTATGTATGGAGAGCCACATTCAAACATACATTAACTCAAAAATGTTCAGAAATTAAATTATTAAAACTATTTTTTTTAGCTGGAAGTAAGGAGCAACATTAAAACTTAAAACGAGCAGAAATTACTCCGTACATGAAAGGGGAGGTTTGAAAATTAATGTTAACAAGACTAAGTTGCAAAGGCTAGGAGTAAGTAAAGTTGAAAAGGTAACGTTAGATAACGGATAGGTCGATCCTGTGAACACATTTACTTACCTGGGTAGTATTATTTATAACGATGGTTGTGATTTGAAGATGTTAAAAGTAGAATAGCCAGGCTCATGGGTTTTTTTCACAGCTGAAAAAGATTTGGGAGTACACGAAGATATGTTTCCGAACCAAGATTAGAATTTCGGAAGCTAAACTGATGGCACTGACCAAATATGGTTTTTAAGGCATTGAAACTTTGACCCCCGTCTCTGGGGGTTTATTTCAACCCCAAAAGCCTTGTTATAAGATATATGCACAATTCTGAATAAAATGGCTATCCCAAAATTTCTATTAGATGCATTTCGGGACAATACGACCCGTCCGTGTGGGAGGGGGTAGCTGTCTTCCGACCACTTTGAATCTTAAGAAGGGTACTAGAGCTTCTGATTACCAATCAGGTCGTTTTCGAAGTTTAAACGACCAAGATGTCCATAAAAACCTTATATGCCCCCTGGGCATAGCTTACAACCTTTGCCAACAGAGCTGGATTTCTAAGTCCTTAAATTAAATATATTCTTACAAGTTACAGTATGTTCGGGGGTTAAATGCCTAATCCTAAATTATCCTGAATTTCTGGGCACTTCCTGTTCAATTTATTTACACAAATTCGTTTTTATTATTCTCCCTTCTTCCTTGAAAACACTGAATATGTACCTGAGCCATTCTCTCTTTCAATTTTGATACACAGCAAATAGCATGTAAATTATCGGTAAGAAGCTATACTTGTAGAACATCAGAAGCGCACTCTAGTGTATTTTGTTAGTTTTTGTCCATTATTTTGTTCCACCCGAAAGCAAAATCATGGCTTAAGAAAAAGAAAACTTGGAGAAACTACTTCAAATAACCGTCTCTGATATAGACTATAAAACTCTGCTTCAGAGCCTCCCCCAGAGGGCTCTGACTCGAGGCAAAGCAAAACCTCAATTTAGGCCCGAGACAAGAACTATAAACTGATCTCAAAAATTCAATTTCATATTCATTAATCTGGCCTGAGATTGACATTTGCCGTAAAATACCCAAAGGTTAGACCTATCAGTTTCTCCCAATAAACTGAGATAGGCAGCATGGGTGAAAAAGGAAGCTTTGTGAGCAAACGTCAGTTGTTCTAGCTATTTAAGTTTTGTTTGATCTTTTTCTTTTCTAGACAAAAATGATAGAAAAGACTGGGCTGGTACAATCTTAGAACTTCCGTAAATACATTCTAACAGATAACTCACAAACAAAGAATAGAAATGAAATGTTTCTTTAAACTGTAAATTTATGATCTTTTAGTTTCGCTTCTAGATTGCAAAAATTACAAAGATAAAACTACTTGCAGATTAGCGATGGACTAAATTTTTGCCTGTCATCATTCCGTCACAACCTATAAAAAAATGAATGAGCCCCCTCCGAAGTTTGTACGACCATCCCTTCCATATGAAGTTCCTCTCGAGGAAAAAAAATATTGAAGTCTTATGTTCTTAGGATTGGTGGGGGGAGGCTAGTGCCATCGAATCACTTTTAACTCTTAAAAAGAGGACTAGAACTTTCCATTACTAATCATTTGAGTTCACTTTGAAGTTTATACGACCACATCTTCCATAATAACCTTATATGCCCCCGGGCATAATTTACAAGCCTTCCCGTTTTTTTTTTTGGGGGGGGGGGTATATTGACCCCGAAATTTTTGTCACTTTACTAGATACATAGAGCACCCATAACAAGAAAGCAACTGAACCCTACCTCATAGGTAAAAATCCAATATTTCCGTGAGAAAATTTGCTAAAATAACCGTTACTTTTTACAGTAAGTTATACTTGCCAAAATATAGATAAATTCAGGACGTTCAACACCATAAATGTCATTTTGCGAGTATCAGTGTCGGCTGAAAGTCTCAAAACAAAGGACAAATTAAAAGATTTTCCCCTCAACACAACGAGCTTCCAAAGTAATTTCTGCAAAAAACTAATAGGGATCTTAATTATGTCAGATGTTTGATTTGACTTTATTCTGTTTAGGTCAATGTTTGATTCGGATATCATATTTTGGAGAAACGATAAATTTAATCATAGAGCTATTCAGAAGCCGAGAAAGGCACGGTGTTGTAGCAATAATAAATATTTTTAAAACTTTTTAAAACTAGTATAGTAACTAACTATAGTCCCAAAATGCACTAGGCCAAAACACCTGCACACGCTACTCTTCCAACCAAACCTATTGAAAGCTTCACATTTTATCCTTTCAACTGATTTTCTAATTTTCTTTAAATCCATCCTTATAACCTAGGTGCGTTCAAAATCTTAATTACGTTTTCTTAGAATAAATTTCGAGAAGTAGGACAATTTCCTCTCAGGTCGCGATTTTGAGCATCCAGTGTTTTTCTTGTTGAACTGCTTCAGACGTAATGCTGCTTGGCTGGGGTACCTTCCGCCTATCTGCTTTTAAAAATATGTATTGTATTTTATTTGGCGTATAAAGCTCATAAAAATGAGATTAACTAGTTAAAAAGCAACTCAGTAAAAAAAAATTGAAAAAATAAGAAGAATTAGACCTATTTGATCAATTTCGACTGATTAATTTCAAAATTTTGAGACAGCCATTTTCTTCAGCATAGTAGAACAGTCTAGAAGCTATGTCTTTAGGGATATTGGGTATGTCAACCCCCCCACATTTATGAAGCTAGCCTAAGAAACCCCAGCAATATGTCGAGAACGACCGAGGGCATTATTTTGAAACTTTCAGGGCTATAATTATTGATACTTCTGCTCTTAAATTGAAATAAATCAAAAGAGTGTACGTGCATCCAGGTTGTCAAAGAACATAGATAGAATTTTTCGGGAATGATACTGAGTTTTATTTTTCAGGTCAACTCGAGTATATAATTTTTTTTCTCATTAATTATTTAATGAGGTCTAGAAAGTTCCACTATTTTCACCGTCTATGTTTACGTTTTTAAACTTAAAATAATTTTTTTTTTCTCATTTTAGGTTAATATGCAACACCAGACATAGTAGTGAAACACACTAAGGCAATTGTTTGGCTTGTTGCATCCATTATCTTGTAACAGCAAAAATAGGGATTACAATTTTGAAAGTTTTGCCCGCATAAGCTCTCTTGATTGGCTAAAAATGACAATTGTAATCTATTTGAAACTAAATTTGTAGTTTTGACTGTGGGTAAGAAATAAATTATTATTAATAATATCATTATTATATTGGACCCACTACCAAATTCTAATTCTGACAACACTGTTATAGCAGTGTTGTCAAAAATTTGGTCCATAAGTAGTATAAGAAATACAGGAGCTGGACCACATCATTAATCAATCGAATTTACCCCACTATCATCATCCAGTAATCAGTTTTCGTTACTTGTATATTTCCGATATTTCTATAATACCTATATTTGTCAACATATTAGCAGACTGATAAATTTCAGTTAATCTATTGATATCCTAACTTAAATACTTAAACAAAATAACTGTTTCAAAATTTTGTATGCCTTTATGCCTTTGGGGCATAACTTACAATCCTTGCCCCAGGTTTTTAGGGACTATTTCAACCCTGAAGGCCTTTTTATTTGATCCTTTGACTGTTTTGAACGAAATTGCTATCTCATAATTACCATCGGATGGATTTGGGGGAACGGAGATGTGGGGTGGGGCTAGTTGCTCTTCTATCACTTTCGAATTTGGGGAAAAGAAGATGTGGGTGGGGCTAGTTGCCCTCCAATTGCTTTTGACTCTTAAAAAGGACATTAGGACTACTACTACTACTACTATTACTACTACTACTGCTGCTGCTTCTACTACTACTACTACTACTACTACTACTACTACTACTACTACCACTACTACTACTATTATTACTATTACTACTACAGCTACTATTACTATCACTACTACTATTACTACTACTACTACTACTACTACTACTACTACTACTATTACTAATACTACAACTACTACTACTACAACTACAACTACTATTATTACTGCTACTACTACTAATACTATTATTACTACTACTACTACTACTGTTACTACTAATACAATACCTCTTTCATCTCGATTCCTCCACTCTAAGCGTTTTCCAAGATTTTAGGTTTCCCCCTCCAACTCCCCCAAATGTCACCAGATCCCGTCGGGATTTAATATAAGAGCTCTGAGACACGATATACTTCCAAACATCAAATTTCATTAAGAACCGATCACCCATTCGTAAGTTAAAAATACCTCATTTTTTCTAATTTTTTTGAATTAACCATTCCCCCACTTCCCCCAGATGGTCGAATCGGCAAAACGAAAGTTTCTAATTTCATCTGGTCAAGACCCTGATACGCCTGCCAAATTTCACCTGTAAGGTTGAGATAGATAAGGCACGTTTTATAGATCGACGGGTGACAGATTGCCAAAGATTGTTCTTTTTTGTCATCCGTCTGGGGCCACATCTCCCTCAAATAGGGTGGGAAGAGGTCAAAAGAAGGAATGAGAAGGAAATGGCCTCAGGCAGCTTTGTGTTGCAGCAAGCATTTACTAGTAGCAGTAGAATTGTAATCAACAAAGTCATTTCTTACCTTTTCAGTTCAACCTTAGAAATCATGTTGACTTGTTTTCGTTTCAGGTTTCATTTATTCATTCACGGAAACTTCTGAAACATGTAAAGAAAAAATTATTACTTCATAATATGCAGAAAAAATGCAGTTTGTACATTTTGAACGTGCTTCCACTATACTTTATCCCCAGCCCGCCCACCTTTAATGTTCAACTATATAGCCCAAATTATACCTTACCCACACATTTTGCCATGCGTCTCTCGTATTTCGGCCCGTGCGCCCGTAAATTGAATCGAATATGACGAAATCAAGAAACGGAAAAACACTTGACTTACTTACTTAAGTCTCCTGCCGGGCGCTGCTCGGCGTAGAGAGTGACGTCTGCCTCCTCCATAGAGGTTGCCGCACGAACTGCTCAATTTTGAGTTCGTTGGAGTGGAGCAATACGTCTTTTTGGTGCACCAGCGAAGAGAGGACATGCCTATTCAATGACAGGTCTGATCTACAAAATGAATAGTGGCATAATAGACTCATCTGAGAGGAGACTTTTGCATCTTGGGATAAATTCTATCTTCTTGGAGCACGAGGATCTAATTTTACTGAGACTATCAGTCTATGCGATATCCGAAGAGAAGTTAGCTTCAAGTTGGCGTAGCATATCAACTCATGTTATTGCCTCTCCTTTGAGGAATAAAGAATGGGACATTGAGTAGGGGACAGCCCCTTTCATAACCACAATAATTTCTGTTCGTTTTAAGTTCTAATGTCGCTCCTAACTTTTAGTTTAAAAAACTTGTTTTGTGTTTTGTGTTAAAAAACAAAACTTGAGTTTTGTTCTAATGCTTTAAGAATGACCCCTGAATAACAAAGGCCGTTTAATTAGAATAAGTAGCTTTTTTGAAGTTTCCAAAAATACTTGAGCGTAAAGAGCGAGGTATTGAGGAGGAGACAAGCCCCAACATATAAGGAACAATTTCTGTTCGTTTAATTTTTGTTCGTTTTGTATTTAGCTTTATTGTTATTTGCAGGCCTAATATTTATTTTGCTTTAGATTTCATTCCTTCATTGATTTGAATTTTTGTCGCTTAATATTTGGCATCTTGTTCAAACTAGTCAATTTTTATGTTTCATATACGGTCTCTAATTTTCCATGGAAAACTTTTTGTTTCGATAAATGAGTGACATCTCAGCGGTATTACTAAAACGTAGAGAATACTAGAGTAGATTCTATTACATTCGCAGCCCAATAGTTGTATCCTATGTCTTCAAGATTGAGACCACCTACTATTGAGCCGGGTCGCTCCTTACTACAGCTCGTTACCACGAACTGTTTGATAAGTTTCATCAAGTTTAGTCTTACCCATCCCAAGTTACGAGAAAATTTGCCTCATTTTAGAGGGAAACGCCCCCAAAAAGTCATAGAAGCTTAACGAAAATCACATCATCAGATTTAGCGTATCAGAGAAACCTACAGTAGAGGTTTCAAGCTCCTAAATACAAAAATGTGGAATTTTGTGTTTTTTGCCAGAAGACAGATCATGGATGCGTGTTTATTTGCTTTTTTGTTTTTCCTAGGGGGTCCTTCTGTGACATCAGTTACTGAAGTTCAGGTTCATGATGAAGAGCCTTACATTCCTGGAGGTCCTTTTGCTTTTCAATTGCCTGAAGTGACTGCTTATAATCAAGAATTCTGGGTTCTTGCCCAAATAACTACAGCTAATAAAGATGGTATGTTGTCTTTGCAATCAGTTGTTAATTGCTATTGATTTTTTTAAAATAGGCTATTCATATAATATTTTCTTCTTGTTTTTTTTCTTTTCAAATGTATGTGGTGTTTATAGCGCATCTTTTTTGCAATTTTTTTGCTGTTCTGTCCTAAGTTAATTCTTAAGTTACGTATATTTTTTACTAATAAAAAAATTCGTTAAAAATTAAAATTTATAGTTGGCTTTTTATGTAACAGAAAAAATTTGCATCGAAACTAGGCCTCCTTCCCCATCCCTTATTTCTCAAAATTGTCTTATCAAAACTAAGAGAAAGCCATTTAGCCAAAAAAGGAATTAATATGCAACAATGTGATTGATTAAATCAAATGCCTTTCGGAAATCTATGGCACCAAGGTCTACAAAACTGTGACCTTTTCGACCCACTTAAGGAGACTGTCGTACATATCTAAATATGGATAAACTATTTTTTCTTTTTTTTGCATTTATTAATCATTTATAAAATATTTCTTAGATCTGAATTACCGTTTTTAGCTTGGTTTTATCACTATCCTTATTAATTTGATCATGATTTAGGTAAATCATTTTCAGATACATATTAGGAAAGCCCCAGATGTTTTCTTTGTTAAATTAAATAAAAAAAGTTTTTTTTAAACTGAAAGCAAGGAGCGAACAGAAAACGAACTGAAATTATTCCGTTTATGAAAGGGGCTGTCCTCCTCAACACTCCGCTTTTTACGCTGTTTGTTTTTTTTTTTGTTTGTTTTTTTCCCAGGGGTGATCGTATCGACTGAGTGGTTGCAATCTGAGTGAGATGTCGCAAGAGGGCTCATTCTAACGGAAATTAAAAATTCTAGTGCCCTTTTTAAGTGACCAAAAAAATTGAAGGGCACCTAGGCCCCCTCCCTCGCTCATTTTTTCCCAAAAGTCACCGGATCAAAATTCTGAGATAGCCTTTTTATTCAGTATAGTTGAGAAACCTAATAACTATGTCTTTAGGGACGAATTACTCCCCCGCAGTCCCAGTGGGAGGGGCTGCAGATTTTCGTAATTCTTATTTGATTCTTTCATTTTCCCGATTTTTTTTATATAATCTCACAATAGTTTACTGCGTAGGCGAAATTAAATCGTCTTTTCGGAAAATACGGATTATTTTACTATCAGTGTTACTGATAGCTTCTTTAGTTACTGCCACCAGATCTACCAGGTATTGGAATGGTAACCACGGCTGCTACCAGATAGTGGCGCGGAAATGGTACTGCAACGCTTATTGGAGGGGAAAGCTTTGCTGGCGCCAAATATTGTAATGGAACGCCTTTCGGTTACCACTACTGGGGGGGTCTGATTTTTTTCAACTTTTTCACCGAAAGAGCCAATAAAGCAATTTGTCAATGAAATTACCGAAAAAAGTTAATTTCAAAATCTGGGGGGGGGGGGAGATTGTTGGGAGTCGATACCCCTGCGCTCCTCCAATTCTTGCCTCTACCCATAATCCCAAAAAGACTAAAGTTTCTGATTGTATCTGTTTCTGTTTTTCTGCAAATATTTTTGAATTTGGTAGCTTGTTGCAAAACTAAAATGTTTTAATCGTCAGGTTAAGTTTTAAAATAGCTACCTAAGGAGGGGCAATGTCAAAACAGGAAAAACTACAGATGGAATTTCTTTGCTGGGAAGCCAACATCAGTTCCAGTTCCTAAAAGATCAAGAGGTGTCTACTTACCTCTCCTTTTTCATCACCTGCATATAGCCGTCCATCGTGCACGACAAGCTTTCGGAGTATTTGATCACAACTATATATTTCTTTTAAGAGTGACCAGTCTTTCGCCGACCACATCTTGATTTTACCTGCATAGATAAAGATTTTTTTAATAAGGCTAAAAGCAGAGGATTAAAAAGGTGATGGTCACTTGCGAGCCAAGCAATTAGCACCTTAACAATTAAAAGATCCAAATGTTTGGCGATATGTCTTTCATAATTGACAAAAGACACGCCGAGGCAAAAGTTAAAGGTCCAATAAAAAATACGTAATTTCACAAAGGCATCTAATCTAAGGTTCATTTGGACGTCCCGACATCAAGAAAAGGCTCAAAACGTATGCGTTTAGAAGACAAGCGACAGTGAGAGTCCATATATAGAAGCCTGCCTTTGCCGAGTGTCGGGACCTGGCTATGAAGCCCATATGGAGCCAAAACGACTCCATATTTTTGCAGGAAAATTTGTATCAGCCAGTTGAGGAAATTTAACTTTTCCTGAGGCGCAACACATTCCAATTGTTTCACCATTAAATTTCAAGGTCTTGCAATAGGGACAAATTTTAGACATAATCCCGATTTGAATACATCTACTCAAGCTATAATCATCGAAAGGGCTGTACTGAATGCCAGGCAATAATTTTGACGTTGCTCTTGTGATTCGTCGGCACGCTTTCTTTTGGCATTATCTCTGAGCCGCAAGCCTGTTTTCACATTATTCTTGTGATTCCTCGGCACGCTTTCTTTTGGCATTATCTCTTTGAGCCGGTGAACACCCCCCCATAGCCCTCAGGGTAAGGGTTGTAAGTTATACCCTCGGGCCATATAAGGTTTTTATAGAAAGCGCGGTCGTACAAACTTTGGCGGGGCCTTGGTTGGATTGGTAATCAGAAGTTCTAGTGGCCTTTTTAAGAGTCAAAGTGATCGGAGGACAGCCACCCCCCCTTCCACATGTCGTATTTTCCCTAAGCGAATCTGATAGAAAATTTGAAATAGCCATTTGTCAAACAAAAAACTATCCAAAGATCACATAAGGTGGGCTTTGGGTTTGTCACAACCCCCCTATCCGTTCTCAGCGGCATACTGACGCACGTCCTCGGTGATTTTCATGCTGCAGAACTTGGGCCCGCACATGGAACAAAAGTGGGACGACTTGCTCGCGTCGCTGTCAAGCGTCTCATCATGGAAGGCACGAGCCGTAATGGGGTCGAGCGACAAATTGAACTGATCGTTCCAGCGGAATTCAAAGCGAGCCTTGGACAGGGCATCGTCGCGGTCCTGGGCGCCGGGTAATCCCTTGGCCAAGTCAGCGGCGTGGGCGGCAATCTTGTAGGCAATAATACCGGCCTTCACATCATCAAAAGTGTCAATACCCCATTATCTTTTAAAATTTAAATCTAGAATGATGGACCCGTGTCATTTTCTTTTAATAAATAGTTATTCAAAAAGCCTTAGACAAATTACAAATTATTACAAAGCCTTAGACAAATTAGACTTCTTACAAATTCAAGCGGGGCTAAAGGCACCTATAGTGTTTTTTTTTAATGCTATTCTTAATGACAGGAATCTAATACGTTACTATTTAGTAAGGACGAAGACATGTTAGCATAAAAAAGTCTGCATTTTCACAGAAAGAATGGGACTTGTAAAAACAGAGGCTATAGACATAAAATTACATAGAGCAGAGATTCGATGTCGGTTTTGGGCAATGTCCTATTTCGGCATTTTTCGTCTGGAGTTTTTGATTATTTTATTTAAAAAATTTCTTTACTTCAGTTTTGCAGCTAAAAATTTTAAATGAAAATGTGTCCTTTTATTCCGTACTTTAATCATTAAACTATCACAAAATGGCTGGTGGTGACTTCCTTTCGTCTTATGCCTTCTACATAAAAATTTTTATATTAGGTCCTAATATGGTGAGCTTAGCCTCGATTTCGTCATTTAATGATATGGTCTCTGTAGGTAACAAATGACTTTGTAACATGATGCTTTTTAGTCTGAGAGATAGTGTAGACAAAGTTATGAGAGAAGAACAGTGCGGTTTTAGGAAAGGTAGAGGACGTGTTGACCAAATTTTCACTCTTAAATTAATAATTGAGAAGCGCCTGAGTTATCAAAACACCTTTGGTGCTCAGTTTTATAGATTATGAGCAAGCGTTCGATTATGTTGATACAAAAGCTTTTGCTAAGGTCTTATCCTTCCTTGTATGTTATATCAGACAAATACATTAAAGTGATTAGTACTAGGTGGAGTTTAGATACTTCAGAAAATTACAATATCCCTGAATAAGGAACGTTTTATTTCATCGTCTGTAAAGGATAAGATGGAAGGAGAAATTAAATTCACAACACAAATCTTAATTCAACAGAAATTGCTCATTTGCCACGCCATTGTTTGTAAATAAAGAATAAAATGATGATTACGCCAATACGTATTTTGGATATTTCAGAGGTCACAGGATTGGAACACATGATTTTGAACAGCTAAAGCAAAAGATATGAAAAAAAGCTGGAGGTATTGATGCCCAAAAATGAAGCACAACCATAATCTTTTAACAATTTTAAATTAAATACGATTTTTCAGTTTTATAGGTTTCTAAAAAGAATTACCTGTGGTGTACAAAGCGTCTTTCTGCGAATCTCCATCTTTCTGGAAGGTTACTCCACAGCCTTTCAGCAACGGCGCTTAGCCTTGGCCAAATTTTACCGTCAATTGTAGCGTCATCTACCTTTAAGTAGAGGAAAAACTAGAGTCAAGTAAAGAACCAAAAGTATGTTCCAGGCTCGATAAAAATTAATAATATTTAATAAGAATGTTTATTTAGCTCCAGGTGGGAGTAGTGTGTTTCGATTTAGTTCCATACAGTTTCTATATATCCCAAATTTTTCACATTAATATCTTTAGTTTCAATAGCATAAGTAGTAGTAGTAACTGTAGCATTAATTGTAGTAGCCTAGGCTTTAGTGGCAGTAGCAGTAGTAGAAGCAGTAATAATAGCAGTAGTATGAGTAGAAGCAGTAGCATTAGGATGTAAATATTTTCTTTTGGTTAGTTCAACATCCCTCACAACCAGCCCTGTTAGTCTCAACTTCACAGCCAAACTCTTCCTAAGATATTGCTGTTACAACGTTTTGATTTCACATTAGCTATTACGGAGAAACGCGAATGGGTGTTTTTTAGGAGGGGGGGGGGGGCTGAGAATGAATCATTTGGAGCGCTTGGTGTGATTTTTCTTTGTCTTTCAGAGAAAAAGCAGGACTTGCTTGTATGAAACTATTAAACTTATAATAAAAATCCAATTTATAGCCACTATAATTGTATCTTTTCATTCAAGGACCACAATTTTTTTTCTGTTCATGCATTTAAAATAAAAAAAATATATATATTCTGTTTGTCCAGCGATTGTGAACACGGATCATCAAAATTGTATCTGTCGGAAAGGATCCCCTGGGACTACGTGCCGTACGACAATCCCGAGCTGGCGGGGTGGCTCGAGTATCAGCGCAACTTCATGCACCGCCAGCGCAACGGCTACTGGCTGGCGCATCGCAGTCGCGGCTCCAAGGCACGCGTGCACTACGGCAGTGGCTACAACCTGCCCGACGAGCTGGGCCGGTTCGACCTCGCGCTGATGGCGGCGGTGCTCCTGCACAACCGGGATCCGATGGGGATCATCGCGAACTGCGCGGCGATCACCGACTCGACGATCGTGATCGTCGATCAGTATTACGGATGAATTGCTGAACCGGTATTCCGGAAAGGGAAATTACTACGATACGCCCAGTTCGGTAAATAGTACGGATTGGCCCGGCGCCGGCGAAATAGATATTATCGAAAATATAAATGGCGACGACCACGTGCACAACACCCTTCATACCTGTCCTCAGATGTGCGACTCAGAATGGAATAACGACGGCGTTCTTATTAATTGCGCCAATGCTAAAACCAACGACGTTAATCCTGGGTGCAGTGGAAAAACCTACGATGTGAAAGAACTGGCCGGTTCTTTTGCTTGCCTTTGGACAGATTTTCACCAACTGGGAGAAAAGGCTTGAAAAAAGCTATTACAAAAATATCTCGTAGGTTAAATTTCATAAAGCCAAGGCAAAGTAATACGCACAGGAGACTTTGTTTAGCTCCAGAGAGAAATGCCATCATCAAATTTTCCATGGACACCACTGAAACTTTACAAAATATATGTTATGTAGGTCACACTATGTCAAATAATACCCATGATATTGAAAAATGGAAATATGTAGGACTATTGAGTTACTGAAAATATTAGGAAAATGGATTATTTTAGCCCCATATATCAATCGAGCCATATCAATGTTGTTTTTTTTTTTCAAAATTTAGGAAATGTATTTCCATACCTTTAAAACTTTATAAATTGGGATTAAGCAAAGTTGTGAAGCTAAAAATAATTTTATTGTATTTTGTTCAAGCAGAAGATCTATTTTGGAAGGTTTTACTTTTACAACACACATATTTTTAAAGGTCACCAAAGGTCAGGGCCCTCTAGAGGAGGAAGAAGTAGAGGTAGGTACTTCAAAATACCTTCCTGGGACATGCTTTAGCCTATAGACCCATCCCTGAAAGTTTTATTTTCCTAACGTTTTGGTTTGTGTTGTTTTCAATCTTTAGTCTTTAATTTTGATTACTGTGGACGAGTATCGCTCTTTGCTTACCGTTCATTACCCTAAATGATTCGTTTATTTTTAACAAATGTAAGAGTTTTTTTTTTTTTTTTTACTTTTGATCTTTTATGGAGACAACCATTAACCACACATTTATCATATTTTGTTTTGTGGTTGATTTACTTCATGTTCTTAAAAATATTCCCATTTGGAATGTTTGTTATTACTTTTATCATAATCTGAAAGTGTTTATGCAACATTCTATCCTGTATTTAGTGCCAATGACTTAGCGCCAGAAAAAACGCTCTTAATTTCGGCTTACTGCTTTTCACATTTCCGGCGAGATATCTTAGTGCCAGTGACTTGTTTTGGTGCCATCCATGCACAGCAACCAGTGAAGAATTTAGATATCTTAGTGCCAGTGACTTAGTGCCAGAAAAAACGCTCTTGATTTCGGCTGGCTGCTTTTCACATTTCCCCCGAGATATTTTAGTACAAACAAAATATTTTATATGCCTGTCGCGACACTTAATCAAGCATAGCTTTGTGAATAGAGACTGCTGTCTACAAATGAAACTCGGTGGGAGAAACCTCTTGGCTCCCCTGATCTCGTCACAAGTGCCATATGAGCTCTTGGTTCTTGTTCTCTATAAGAATCTACAGTTTGGGTTGTTATTTGTGTGTTGGAGAGACTTTCTCAATCGTTTTTAATCCTGATACAAACCGCATTTTCTAAATTCATTCTATAACTCATTAAGTTGACCTGAAAAAAAACTAATATTTTTCCAAATTATTCTATCTATCCTCTTTGACCATCTACATACACTAACACTATTTTTGTTTGTTTTAAATTGCAAGAGGAGAAAACACAATTCCGACTGTTTGAGGAGGGTTTTAAACCATGATAAGATTTTTTTTGAAAATTTCCTATGCATTTTTACGCATTCTTGGAAACATTATGAACAAGACACACAAAGATTTTGAGTCTTGAAACACTTTCGGTGGATCTTACTTGTGCTATAGGTTTTTGAAACTTTACTATTGTCAAAAAAATGTATAATGTCATCACAGATCACTGTTCTTTGGAGATGATAAAGGTGGACATAGACATTCTAATTCCTGGCGATAATTTAGACTCTGAATCCATTTTTGAACGTTTAAAGGCATTTTGTTTTTCTTTTCTTTTCCTCTGAGGAGTTGATGTCCCCTGAGTGTTTTTTTTCACGGTGCATGGTTGTCTTCTCTGCGCTTTGACTCCCAGGCCTCAGGTATGTTCTCTTTTTACTCTTATATGTTATTTGGCTATTATTCTCCTTTTTTGTTTGTTGCTTGTATTGTATTTTTTTGTATCTCCCTTGTATCCCTTGCCATGGAGCCTTTCAAGGGAGAATAAGAGCATTGTATTTCCATTCTGTATTTAATTAAACTCTGAACTCTATTCTGGCATATTGTTGCTATTCTCTAGAATCCTTTTTAATCGTTTCCCTCATACCATATCCTTTTTGGCATCGTTGTCTTCTTACTCCTCTTTCACTTTTTCTGCCTATATGTTTTCTCTGCTTTTTCTAATTTTCGTTTTGTCGTAATCTCACCTTTTACTTTCCCCCCTCTGACCTTGTTACTACGTTTACGGGTCCTATTCCTCCGAGTCTCGTCTTTTTTTTTTCGCCTTTTCTCCTTTTCCTGCTTGTCCCCTTTTCCTTTTTCGTCCTTTCCTTCTTCCTCTTTTTCTTTCTCTTCTTCTTAAATTTTCTATTTCTACTAAGATAGTAAGGATAAGTAAGAATGAAATACGTTGAAGAGATAAAAAAGAAAAAGGAAAATAATTGGTCTGGCTGTAATAATGCAAAACGTAAAGATATAATTGATTTGAGAAAGGAAAGAATGAATTTATAAAGATAATAAAGTTAAAAATAAGTTGAACAATGCCATAAGGTGATGCCATTTTATTAGGAAGTTAGGCGCTTTGCATTGATATTTCAGTTCCACAGTTTTTGCAATTTTTTCTCAAAGGGAAATTATGTGGTGTGAGTCTGCATGATTACAGACATACTGTCCAAAGACCTTGTGTATAATCAACATTATATTTCATCTGGTGTTTGTTCAACCTGCAGACGTGTTGTAAATCCTAAATTTAGTTTATTGAATTATTCAGTTTTTAGTTATTTAGTTTATTCAGTTTATTGAGTTGTAAACATTCAATAAACTGAGTTCTGGAATATATCCTGGAATATAAGTATTTAAATGCCTTCATGACACATAGTTATGATACCAGTTTGGCCATAAACATACGATTGTTGTAGCATGCTGATTAGATCAGTTAGAATTAAATACTATACTTTATGTCCACTCCACCGAAACAAATTCCTGGAATAACGAAAAAAATGAGCAAGTCAGAAGAATTGCAGTATCCATTTGAGTAGTTCGCAAAGAGAAAATAATCACTGAAAAAGGGAAGATATTCTTTTTGAGAACGTCCTGGTCAATAGTTATACAGATTATGACTACATTATAGACCCAAGTTTCTTGATATCTTGTAGATTAGGACTACATTATAGACCTAAGTTTCTTGATGTCGTATAGATTAGGACTACATTATAGACTTAAGTTTCTTGATGTCGTATAGATTCGGACTACATTAATTTGAAGGGTGAAATTCATGGGAATTTTTATTACCTAAGAAATAGCGTAATACTTAAATAGCAATATTATAGTAACGCTGATGGAAACTCATTGCTCTGGGCTTAATGGCATACCTAGATTTTTTTATTTTAAAAATTTTAAAAGAACTATGTTAAAAAAAGAACTCGACAAACCAAACATATCTCGATTATGAGCGTGATTTTGGTGTCTTCAAATTTTCTAGCAAATATAAATACACCATGACTTGTTGTACTTTGGGAATTGTCGTACATTGTTGTACATTGGGCAAACAATGTTTAAAAGGGAATTTGTTTTCATTAATTTGTCGACAAGATTACTAGTGTGGAAAAGAGGAAGGATTTAATATTCTTACTTTTCTGTTCCAGATGACCTGGGTTTCTATGTCTAAAGAATAGACATTCAGACTTTCTACACATGTTTGAACTACATATTTGTCAAACTGGGCTCGTTTATTGACAACAATATCATGCTATAAAGTGCATAAAGAATAAAATGCCTGGGTAATGAAGAGATGTAACAACTCAAACAGTAAAAAACAATAGGTAAAAGGATAAACCCAGATTTTTTCTAATTTGGAATGTAGCCTATTTAAACTGTATGGAACTGAATTGAAACACACTATGCCCACACAGATTGTCAAAAGGACATCAGAAATGCATCAGAAGTGGTTAATGGTATTAAATTCAGTTTTTTGGTGTGTGTTTAAGGGATGTTAAAGAAACCAAAGATGCTATGTATGGACTACTACTATGCAAGCTAAGAGTGGTAAGGGGAAGTTTTAAGGAATATTTGCAGATATTGAACTAAATTAAGACAAAATGTTAGCATGTAGATTTTCAAAAATGTGACAAAGCAATATCTCAAGACTTAGTTACTTAGTTGCATAGTTACTTAGTTACTCAGTTACTTAGTTACTTAGTTACCTAGTTACTTAGTTACTTAGTTACTTAGTTACTTAGTTACTTATTTACTTAGTTGCTTAGTTACTTAGTTACTTAGTTACCTAGTTACTTAGTTACTTACTTATTTGCTTACTAGTAGTACTACTACTAGTTACTACTACTACTAGTTACTACTAGTTACTTAGTTACTCAGTTACTTAGTTATCTAGTTACTTAGTTACTTGGTTACTTAGTTACTTAGTTACTTAGTTACTTCATTACGGCTTCGACAAACTCGATTGGTCGCGATAGAGAGCATCACGCCTGGGGCCTCGCAGCCGCGCCGGGTCTTTGATGAAACCGAAATGGCGGCGCTCGCGGACAGCATCCGCGAGCGGGGGGTTCTCCAGCCCATTTTGCTACGTCGGACGGACGATGGTGATGGCGCCCTGGAAATCATCGCCGGCGAGCGTCGCTGGCGCGCGGCGCAGATAGCGGGCTTGCATGAAATCCCGGCCCTGGTTCGGGACCTATCGGATACCGAAGCGCTCGAAATCGCGCTGATCGAAAACATTCAAAATGAACCGTATTTGACCGTGGGCTCCCCCTTGACGGATGACCACCGACTGAGAAGCAGGACGTAACTATTAAGTGTTTTCTCTAAAGGTCAGTTTGCCAAGTCGTTGGCTGGATGTATAATCATTCTCTGTTTTAAGAAGTGCAATTTAAACAAAGTTCGATTTGAAAAGAAACCTTAATCACTTATTTTTTAAAGCTATATTTAAAACATAAACTAGAATATAAATAGAGCAGATGATGGCGTTACGGGCTCCCGTCTAGTTTTTGATGCGAATAAAGGTTAACACCACTATACTATATGTAAGCACTGGTCAAAGTTTCTAACTTGTGGCCCCTCCCGCGGGGACTGTGGGGGAGTAATTCGTCCCCAAAGACATAGTTATAAGGTGTTTTGACTACGCTGAGTAAAATGGCTGTCTCAGAATTTTGATCTGGTAACTTTGGGAAAATAATTAGCGTGGGAGGGGGCCTAGATGCCCTCCAATTTTTTGGTCACTTAAAAAGGGCACTAAAACTTTTCCGTTAGAATGACCCCTCTCAAAAGATTCTAAGACCACTGGGTCGATACGATCACCCCTGGGAAAAAACATCAATGCTAAATTTGAGATTTAATATTTGACAATGTAGAAGATGGATGGAAAAACTTTAGGGAAAAAGCTTTTAAATTCACTGATAGTGTCTTAGGGATTAAAATCGGAAACGCAACTAAGATTATTAGTGAAAATGGTTTATGTTTAACAGAGAGGAGGAAAGGCTTGTACAAGGATCATTTGAGCAATAGTTCACATGAAAATAAAAGGAATATAAGGAAAGTGGAGAAAGCATTAAAACCTGAATTAAGGATGAGTGACGTGGAGGCATTTGTAAAATTGCCGATGATCTGGGCGACCCTCGCGGCCCGTCTCGACGGCGAACCATCGTCCCTGCGAACGGCGCCGCTCCTCCATCTCGAAGAGCGGTACCGGCCCCGGTTCGACTGGCCGCGCTGGTTCGCTCAGCACGGGACCGAGGTCGACGGCGGCCTGCCGGGCGACCGGTCCAACGACTACTCGTTGGTCCTCCTCGCTGCGTTGGCCGGCACCGGCGTCGCGCTGGGATGGGAGCACATCGTGCGTGAGCTGCTCGACGAGGGCCGGCTGATCCCGCGCGGCAAGGTCGACAAGACGGCCGTCTATCACGACGCCCTGCAGTTTATAACTACAATCTGGTTTGATCTCTGGTTCCCGTATTAATAAACTGAAATCCAACCCACTGCGCCACCACATGACAGTAAATGACTGATTGAAATAGATGGTTCCTCCTCTCTTCCTGCAAGGACTCAGGAGTTAATGACCGAGTTCAAATACTTCACTTTTTTCAAATTTTTGCCTGTCTTTTCGACTGTCTTTGAATGTTCAACAAAAGGAAAAAAAAGTATAATAAAAAAAAATTAAAACAATAATAAAAACAATATCAGGAATTCATAAAAAATTAACATCTGCTCGGTTTGGGTCTCACTTCACTTTTCTTGTAAACAACATTTTTAGGCGTTTCTTTATATAATTATCTATTATATAATTATCTTATTTGGTTCTTCTGCTCGGTTTGGGTCTCACTTCACTTTTCTTGTAGACAATATTTTTAGGTGTTTCTTTATATATTTATCTGTTATATATTTACCTTATTTGGTTTGTGACTTTACTTCTGCTCGGTTTGGGTCTCACTCTTCACTTTTCTTGTAAAAACATTTTTAGGCGTTTCTTTATATAATTAAATATATAAAAAAAAAGTTTTTCTGATTCCGGGATCTTCCTTCTCGTCACCCATAATGGAGGATTTCCTGGCAGTTCACTAGTCACAGATTGCTCTAGCTTGTCTAGAGTTAATGCCACATTGGCTACAAAAAGGGAAAGAAAGGAATAAAGCATGTTAAGCGGAAAAGGGACTTAGATGAAACTTCTTTGAAATTAGGAATGCTAAAATAGAGAAGACACAACTATAGGAAATTAGTAATCCTTCGCGTAAGCAGTCCTGTATATTATGTCGTCAAGCCACAACTATTATTTTTTATTATAGAAAAGAAAAGTTAGCAATTGTTCTCGAATGCAAGAATTTTCTTCTCCTGCTGTTGATTCAAATTCCAGGTTTCGGCTGCTTAAAGGAGAACTGGGATGAAGTTGCTGTTGAACAGGCGTAACTTAAGCCGGGTCGAGTAATTTTTCGACTTCCATATGTGGTTGAGCCTATTGAAGGCAGCGTTCGCCTGACCTATTCTGGTTATCATTTCTTGGTGTTCTTCACTATGCTTACAAGGTATCTGAATTCCATTATCTATTCAATTTACTCATTTCCATATCTGACAAAAAGTGGGGAATCAGTAGTTGCCAAAGCTGAATGACACTAACTCTTCTCAGACTCCTTCTCAAAAGTATTTGGCGTGTAGCATTACCATCATTTGCTTTTACCTGTGAAATCTTCTTCAGCAAAGAAAAAAAAAATAAAAGCCAACAAATTAAAACAAATATTACCAACACTCAAGAAAAATTCACCACAGAACATCCCACTATTAGTAGCTTCTACACTCTGTGGCATGGATAGATATTGTGTCGTTTGTGGTCCTCTCATTGAACACGCTGTCCGAATCAAAATGAATTCCTATGTGCGTATCTGTCTTCCTTTGTTGAAAAGATCATTCGCAAAGCTAATTGAATCGAAGCAGAGAAAAAGGAATTTTGGACATTCACAGGTGAATGTCGACGCTTACCGATGAATGTCGATATGACTCACATACAATCTACCCACATTTGTCCTCTTGTCCTCTATACTTGTTGTCAATACTCCTATATTCTATACCCTGGTGCTTCTTAAAACCTGTTTACTGCAAGCTTCTGCTTTCAGAACATCTTCCATGAAGATGGTACCCTCTCTGCAACATGAGTTTGGGTACAACTCTCTTCGTTTGTTCAACACACGAAGGTGTGTCAGGAAATTTTGTAACTTAGAAAATCTGGCAAAGGAGGTATATTTGGAGGTATGTTACCGTGAAAGTCCGAAATCAGTAAATGTCGACATTCACCAGTGATGTTCAAAATACCTTTTCTTCTCCTTGCATTCAGTCAGCCTTGCCAGTCATGACAGGTTAGGTTAGATTAGCTTAGGTTTTTAACCATTTCTGGTATTTATAACCAAATTTAACCCACCCTAGCCTAACATAAACAAGACCTACGTTGCCTGGGCAACGTGAAGTGTTGCGGCAACCTTTGTCCGGCTTTGCGTTGAGAACTTTAACATTAACGGGGTGTGGCTATAGAGCTATAAATTTGCTCTGTCAGATTCCGCGGAAGTTCCGGTTACTTTTTTTTAACTCTAAAAACATTAAAATATAAACACCATGTTTTTTTATTGGTTGGAACTCAAACTTTCACTTTTTTGTCCGTTTGCTTTGCCTGCTCTTCAAAATTACTCGTTTTCTTGTAATTTGTTCCGAGGAACAAATAGTTTAAAACCAGTTTCTCTATAGTGCCATCTATCACTCTCGTAATTTGATTTTAGATGGCTGTTAAAATAAGATTTTTTTTGAAAACAATTGAAAAAGATGGCACTGAGAAAACATAGCATTATTTTGTGGAAAACAAGCAATAATTCATACTTTAATTGAAAATTTGTCATTTTTTAGAGCTCAAAAAGTGCTGAAATTTGAACTTGCTGCAAAATTTTTATATGTTCATAAAGAACATAAAGAAAAAAAGGCATCAAGTGGTATGTTCACTTTATTGGTAAGTCACTTACATGAAGTGTCATAATTTATTGAAAATTGGTCATTTTTAAGAGCTCAAAATGTGCTTAAATTTGAATTTATGGTAGAACCGTGGCGATACCTGCAGCGTAGTCGGTGTCCTCGACCCCGGGCATCACGCGGTAGCCATCCTTGTCGCGCACGGCATGTGCCGCAGCCTCGGCTTCCTCGGGGACCGCGCGTGGGCTCACTTCACAACCGAGAGCGGTCAGCATGCGCCAGATCGCGACATCGGGTTCGCCGACCGGAAACGCGCACACCGGCAGGCGGTGCAACGACGCCGCGGTTGCCGCAGCGAGCACGACCCGGGCATCGCCCCAGGTCACGAGTCCCTTGAGTGCGCCGAACTGCCGCAGCAGGTAGTGCGGAACGGATGAATCAAAATGGTTATGCTATTTTAAGTTAACAGTGCTTATAGGTGTACATAACCATCATCAATATTTTATGATCAGAATTTCTTACATCAAACTATCTACGCTTTAGTTGATAAAATAACTTACAATGGTAAGCTATTTGCTGGTATTAATGTATCTCAATAACCAGTTGTTGTGTTTTTGTTTTAACAATTATGGTAGGGTTTTCTTCCGTTTATTTTCTTCTTTCTTCAGTAATATTTTTTTTTTTGCAAAATTCTATCCTGTAAAATTTGCATCGTATTTGGTGGTATTTTAGGTGATCTGTACTTGCAAAAAGACCAATATGAACGCGCTCTTGGTATCTATGAACAAATACAAAAATCCGACGTCGTCGAAAAAACCCTGATCAATAAGCTTCAATGTCTTTATGAATTAAATAAATTCGATCAGATCATGCATCTTGGAAGGCCGTTTTTAAACAGCTCAACTCCGATCATTGACACACGAAAAGATGAATTCCACTTCCTAATGGCGCAGAGCTTTTTTCACTCCTCGTTGACAACCACGGACGAGGACACCAAACAAGATTTGGCGTTGCAGGCGTATCCATCAGCGATCCAGGCCTATCAGGCACGATGCTGTTTTATCCAGTGGCGATTTTGGTCGCCTCTCAGTTACTGGGAGTCCGATCCGCCTTTGTCTGGCTAGTCGTCAACTTTGCCGCGTTTATTGTCTTTTTCGTCACGGTCTACGGGGTCCACCAATCATTTGGGACCTGGAGGTTTGATGAATTCATGTTGATCCTGGGTGTCGCGACCTGCATCTTCTTCTGTTGCCAACAAGGAGAGTCCTATTATCAGGAGCGAACGCGCGACCTGATCAGCCTCAGTCAACGCCTGGCAAGCAGGCAGGCACCATTTTCAAATTGAAGATTGGACTAAAATCTATAAGTGTTATATAAATGCGGCAGTTACCCGAACCCACAGCCAATATATCTTCTTTTAGTGATAAATAGAAAAATTTACAGAAGCAAAATAGCGGCATTATCCCACGGGTCCGAAAGTGCTGCCGTGACTTTTGCTGGGTTTATCATTTGTTTTTTCGGACTTGGGATTGAGGTAGAGAAATGTTATCAGATCAACCTCTTAAACTTTAAAAGTTCTCTGATTGCTAAAGAAATTGGAGGTTGTCCTTAATGTTACCTGTAAGCAATCCCACTTTACTCATTTTTAGTTTCCCCCATGGAGGAGGGTCAACCAGAAATGGACGCGCTCCTAGAATCAGCATTTCTAAATACTATAGTATGGAAACTATGCTGCTTCGCAGCAGTTTCCAGTTTAGACAGGCGGTGACGAAACTTAACATTTTCCAAAATCAGTATTTGCTTCAGAGGTAAATTACACTGCAAGCCCTTAAAAAGCTAAAAGAGCTTAAAACAGCCCATAGCTTACAAAAGTTTAAAAACATTTTTCTAAGAATTGGCTAGTGAGGGGTTAATCGCCCTCCAATAGCTTTTGACAATTAGAAGGGACACTAGCCCCTTTAATTTCCAATCGAATAGGCCTTTTTCGAAGTTTCTACAACAACAAATGACCATCTCAAAATTTGTGTCATATGCATTTTGGGAAAATACGAGGCGTGGGGGAAGGGGTATATCCACCTTCTGGTCACTGAATCTTAAAAGAGGCACTAGAACTTCTAATTACCAATTTTAATGAGCCCCTTCCGAAGTTTGTACGGTCACCCTTTCTAAATAAACGTTATATGCCCCCAGGGCATAACTTACATTTATAGTGATGTTTTTTAAAAGATTTTTTTTCTGATTCTATTCAAAATTTCAGCTCTAAGATTCTTAGTAAAGGTTCATTATCTTGTAACTCTTAGCAGTAGCAAAATAGAGTTATTGATATTCTTGAATAAGATTTTCTCAGTGTGTTGATATACACAGTAAGATTTTTTTTTTATTCTAAAAATAAATAAAGATTCGAAGGTGAATTTTATACGGTGTTTCAATCAGAATTCAGGTTGTTTTTGTTTTGATTTTTAGTTGTAAAATAACTAAATCCCATAATTAGCATAATTAGGATTACTTGTAAGGGGAGACATCCCAAACTTAAATAAAAGCGTAAGTCACTGTACTACCACATAGAATGGTCTAGCGAGGGATCCCTGAAAACCCTTCTGTTGATTCCTTTAAAAGGAAGTTCATCATACAGAATTCAAGGGAAAAGCCAAGGTGAATGGTGGAGTAGTGATATATCAGACCCTATGTTTTAGCAACCTGGCACTTTTTCAATTTTTCATAAAAAGAAGTCACGATTTTTCAACTCAAGACATGAGCTTTACTTAAGAATCCCGGGAAATTTGCATGAGACCTTTACGAACTAACTTATGTAACAAACTTCTATATTCGTATGTTTTATTACATATATGAGGGAGTTCACCCCTTGTCGATACCTCGCTCTTTACACTAAAGCTTAAATTCTGTCCCAATTCCTTAATAATGACCCTTGAATAACAAAGACCATAGAATAAATAGTTGAAATTGCTATAAATACTTTAGTGTGAAGAGCAAGGTATTACCAGGAGGAAAACCCCTCATATGCGCAATAATTTCTGCTCGTTTTAAATTTTAATGATGCTTCTCACTTTCAGTAGAAAAAAACTTTTCATAAAATATATTCAAACCATGAGTGTAACTGACAACTTCTAAGTGATTAAGAACAAGAAAGATAGGTATGTGTGAAGTTTCATTAAGATCTGATCACCCATTCGTAAGATAAAGAAACCTCAATGTTCGTGTTTTCCAATATTTCCGGTTTCCCCCTCAAACTCCCTCCAATGTCACCGGATCCGGTCGGCATTTAAAATAAGAGCTTTGAAGCACAAGATCCTTCGCTTTCATTATGATCTGGTCACCCGTTCGTAAGTTACAAATGCCTCATTTTTCAAATTTTTCTGAATTACCCCGTACGAGTTCGGGAAAAGAACACGTAGGGAGGGGGGACTTTTTTCTGATCACTTTTGACTCTTAAAAGGGCACTAGAAGTTTTTATTTCCAATCCAATGATCCCCTCCTGAAGTTTATATGACCACCACTTCGATAAATACCTTATATGTTAACAAAAATTTTATTAAATAAAGTAAAAGAATGGGCAACTTGCATCTATTATAGCTCTTGTTCTGAGTACTGTTGGGGTTATCATCCTCAAAGACATAATTACCAGATTTTTAAACTACACTGAGCAAAATCGCAACCTCAAAATAGAGCAATTTCTGATTTTTCGACGTTTGCAAGGAATTTTTTTCTAAGAAGTATTTTGTATTTCTTAAAGAATAATGTTGATCTTTTGGGATGTGTTTTGTATTGTGTAAGAACTGTTTGTGATTGCTTAGGATGTATTTTCCTTTTGTAAGAATTTTTTCGCTTCATAAGAAGTATTTGTGATTTCTTGGGATGTAGTTTTGTTTTGTAAAAATATTTTTTGTTTTGTAAGAAGTATTTTGTAAGACGTTTTCAAAAAGAGCTCTCTCTCTCTCTCTCTCTCTCTCTCTCTCTCTCATCGCGAGTTGGAGGAGTTGACCGGCATGTCCTGCGGTCTGCACCATGTCGGCGGCGTGACGCTTGCCGACAACAAGGACCGGTTCGACATGCTCGTCGCCGAGCGCGCCAAGCACCGCTATATGGGCCTTGAGACCGAGATTGTCGGCCCCGAGGAGATCGCCAAAATCGCGCCGATCACCAACACGGACGGCATTATCGGCGCGCTTTATGACCCGTTGGACGGCCATCTGGACCCCTCCGGCACAACCCACGCCTATGCCAAGGCCGCGCGCATGGACGGGGCCGAGATCGTCAGTCTTTTGAAAATAAAATTATCTTATCTCATTCCCTAAATTTAAGAAATAGATATTGAAATCTTAAGATTAGGCAGCCTATGACAATTCAGATTAGGATTGAGCAAAGGTATTAGGCTCTAAATATTGTCCTTCTGCAATATTTGAGTAGTAGGCATAATCTAGGCCTATATCTTAAGGTTATACTTTTATGACAGATAGATTGTAAGAGGTTAGTGTCTCAGTAACTTTTCAAATAACTTACTAATGTGACAGCCAAAAAAGAGACACAACTCTTGTATTGCTATAGGCTAGCCAGAAATTATTTCTTTGTTGTTCTCTAACTCTTCATTAAACTTATTTTGTCTTCTTGTATAACAATTTAATTAATTTGACTGTTTCGAAAACTACTGATTTGATTTTTAAACTAGAAAACAAAGGACAGCATAGAAAAACAAGGCAAAACACAAATAACGACAAAAGAATAAAAATACAAACATTTTGGCCGGGACTTCCACTAAGCCGTCATCATTTTTTTGGATAAGATATTTATTTCGAAACATTTCTATCACAAGCTCTCAAGGACCAAATTTGAATGTCGGAGTCATAAAAATACGTAGTTAAACCGTAGAGCACCACGTAGAGCACCACCCGTGAGCGTAAACCCATCGAATGAGAATGAAGCGTTGGGGTCGCTCATGAGTTCAGCATTTGCAAGCATTTGTTCTCGACAAGTGGTCAGCAGCTCAACGTTTTTCTTATAGGTCTAAAAAAAAGCAAGTGCTCAATATAAAATATAATTAGTTTGATTTAACATTACTGTAAAAACAGATTTGATGGGGGGAGAGGAGGCTTTGATTTGTGACGTAAAGGGTTGCGCAATACTATTTCTGAACAAATTTTCAAGTCACAATACCCTCCCGCAGAAAACTTTCCCTACATGTAAAATATCGCTGGTATTTTTAAACTTTGAAAGCATTGTTCAATACCAAATTCAGAGTTTACTCAAAAAGAAATTTTATAATTCCAAAAGTGTGTTAAATAAAAGAATTCATGACTAACTAACCAGTTACTTAAATATTCAGAAAATGTAAATAATTTAAAAGCTGTCCATTATTTGTAAGGTGGAGTCTCTAATCTCATCAGTGTGAAAAGTATTAAGAGGGTATGGGGGGAGAGTATACCTATATCCTTTGAGAGAATGTCACTGCTTCTAAAGCCACAAAATTCCAAGATACAGTTACATTTAGACCGTGTTCAATACTCAATAAATTTTCAAAATACTATGTATAATTTGCTTTTTGGCAGACTAATTTCAAAACTGTAAAAATTATAAAAAATATTTATGCATCGTGACTTTCGATGGGATCTTTTTTTTCTACCGATGAAGCTACATAAAAGGGACGATCGTAAAAAGTTGATTAAGGGCTCATTCTATCCCTCATTCTGAGCTCTAACGTTCTGAGCTAAAACTGATTGAATGGTAATTTTTCACGCTTTCGGAAGGAATCTAACTATAAAGAAGGTTTTTTTTATCCTCAATATAAACTCAGAATGGATTTTTCTTTTTTTATGTAGAGCTTGCACTCCCCTCGGGGCTAAACCGCTAAACTCTCCTCAAGGCTACGTCAGTGGCATAACTTAGAGGAGGGAATGTACCTAAGAATTGTAGACCAAAAATATGAATTGAATCCTGTTGGGGATATCCGGTTTTGCCTCTACCTTATAAATCAGCGATCAGTAAATACTTCTTTCCTTTGTATTCAGCAAGTTTAGCTTTTCAAACTTAACTTTGACATCATGTATTCTGCTTCCTAGCCCCACACTGCCGGGCTGCCCGGCCGTTTCCGAGCTCAGAGGTGGCACGTTTGGGCGGGTGACGCCACGGAAAACCGGGCATTCCTTCGCCGTGGAACCCGATAAAGTGCGCCTGGCGCTCACTTTTCGCGAGCCCGCCCGCAAGTTGGTCGGCGCTTGCCCCCCTGTTCCATCATCCTGCGACGCAGACTTCTGAAGTTGTTGCCCTCGCCCCCCGGGGTCCCAGGCAAACCAAGCGCCCGCTGCCTGAGCGGCCGTCGTCGAACTAGCGGCGCAGCATTTTTAAAAAACCAAATTACCTTCATCCTTTTTCATAACATTACTTGATGTTTGTTTGTTTCCTGTGATTTGTGATTTGTGTTTCCTTAAATTTTTTTACAAATCACTTTTCTTTTTGTATCACATTTCTTTTTGTATTTATATTTTCTTTTTTCCTGTATCTTTTTGTGATTTGTAAATAAACCAAGAAAAAGAAAAGGAGTTTATGATAAGGTACATGCTGGTGACTAAAGAGGATACACTAAGCAATCTTCTTTTCAGTTACCACTAACCACCCTTCTTGGTAGCTAACTCAAACAAAAATTAAATTGTTTGTAGTCACACTTCTGTGCCCTTCTTGTGCTGGAGGCTCGCTGACGGATTCTTGGCGGCCGGTATGCATGGCGTTTATCTATTTTTTACACCTACCTTAACCTTTGAAACTTCAAACAAAACTAGCAACTCTTTTGATTGTTGTTAAATCAGGAAACACAAACACCTATAAAAGTAAAATGAATAAGCAAAAGGAAAGCAATACGTAGAACACTGTGCGATAAGCCTAGGATAGTTACTAGCCAAACTATTTTTTTTTTTTGGGGGGGGCAGGGGGGAGAGGCTATTAACATCGTCACTTTTCTTGGCTTGAATCAATTGACTGAAGGATTTGTGGATTGGGGGGAAAGAAAACTATATGAATCTAAAAAATCAGGTTTTTATTAAAGCACATTTTACCATTATTTGTCTTCCATTTGAATCCCAAGAGCAGAAACTTCAAAGATGGTTTGGGTGTGATGTTATATGAATAAAAAGCATCTACCCATGCACCATCTACAGAGTCTTTTTAGCAATTTTGGTTATGATATTTGCTTTTTGATAATATGAAAAACAGGAACATCGAAAAGGATGTAGGTGCCACGGTGCCAATTCTCGTTCGATCGTGCCTGCGGAGTTGTTTTGCGGGTCGGGGTGGTGGCGCTTGTCCGGCCGAATGAGTCTCAACTGACCAGGTCTGCCCTGATTCAAGGTTTCACCCGCCTCTCGCGCGGACGCGAGAGAACGCGGGTGGGCATTATTCGGCGCGGCACTTCGCGAGCCTTGAAGCCTGAAGCGCCAGCGAAGAACTCACCACCGCGGCTTCACCCGTGGGTAGGTGCCACGGTGCCAATTCTCGTTCGATCGTGCCTGCGGAGTTGTTTTGCGGATGGCATTTGAGATGAAATTATTGTGTCTTGGGATTTATAATGTCTCGCATCTAAGTAGCGATGTAAATCAAGAAGCCCTGTGGTTACAAGGTTATAATGATAGCGCCTCTGTAGTAACTCTGGAAGTTGTGTACGTACGCTGAGATTTTTTCGGGGGGGGGAGTGTAATAATAAAAATTTTAAGAATCCAAAATTGGAAAATAAATTTTAGTTGACAAATGGCATAATAAGCGCCAAGAAATCCAACACAACGTAAAGTTTCAGGGAGGAGGGTAAGGGCGAGGCCTATGTGTACGAAAGTTTGTTCAAATTGCCTCCTTCCTTCAAAAGTTTGTTCAAATTGCATTTTAATACTTTAGTAATATAAGTATTATAATGCTACTATAAAGTATTATAATACTAATAAAATTTAATCTTTTATGGAAACCTAACCAGACCTAACCCAACCCAACGTAACGTAACCTAACCTAACCCCCACACCCATCCCTAATGTGCAAATACATAGCCACATTATACAAGTCCAATACATTCTGTAAGTCCAGTGCATTGCATTATCCATCACTTGTTTTTGTAGATATTAAACTGGTTTTCTTGACCTGGAAAATAAACCTAATATCATTCCCAAAGGATTCGGTGTATGATCATTGACAGCATGAATACGCTTGCCCTCTTTTTATTTATATAAATTGAAAGAGCAGGAGTAGTAGCAGTAGCCCCAAAAATTTCAACTTAATATTGCTGATGTGTCTTATTGGCAACCGTAAACACAGTACATTTTGATTAAGTTTAAAGCAACTTCTAGTTTTAAAGAATAATGGCAACAATTGCATAATTCGGGGGGGGGATGATATGCCCAATTTCCCTGCTGGACTGTTCTACTATACTGATGTCACCTGCTCAATATCCTCTCCTCCTAGTTGGATTCCCATGGGTGAACTACTGATCAACATTACTATATTCAAAAAAAGCATAAAAACGTCATCTAGTGGTATGATTTCTTTATTTGTAAGTCAATAATAGGTAAAATTCTAGTTTAACTACTTTTTGCTTCTTGGAAAGGATTTGGTTAAGGAAATGAAACTTTCAGTAGTAAATCCAGAGTCAAAAACATATTCTAGGAAGGTATTGCCAAGATGTACGTTAGTTTTTTTTGCCCAGTGCAAGTCTCCATGCTAGTTTTAGCGCCGTCCTTTCTGCTATCGACACTCAAGCGATTCCTGAGTTATCCGGTCGAACAGGCGTGCCTGCGATATTTGCCATTGGCCGAAGCCAACACCTACGTGGCTTTTACCTTGCCACAGCCCTGGATCGAGGAACTCTTTGAGGGGTTTGCTGCACGCGGTGTGCAATGTGGTTACCTGAGCGGTTTGGTCACCACTTTGTCCGAAAACCAAACGGCCTTCCATGGCAAGACCAGCTTTTATTTTTATCGGGGCTTTTACCTTCAAACCGCACAAGACGGACGGGGCAATTACGACAGGGGGGCCGGTTAATTCGGAAAAAATAGAAAAAATGAAGTATTTTTAACTTGTGAGCGGGTGATGGGATCTTAATGAAATTTAATGTTTGGAATTATATTGTGTCTCAGAGTTCTTATTTTAAATCCCGACCGGATCTCATGACATTGGAGGGAGTTGGAGGGGGGAAACCTAAAATCTTGGAAAACACTTGAGGGGAGGGATCGGGATGAAACTTGATGAAAAAAATAAGCACAAGTCCCAGATACATGATTGACATAATCGGAACAAATCCGCTCTCTTTGGGGTAGTTGGGGGCAAAACACTAGCTTTGTCTCAAATCAGTGTAAAACTTATAGCTACTAGTCCCTGGGCCAAGGGGGATACACAAACACCCAAAAAGTAGGCTCGGAAAGACCAGAAAATATTTTCTCTGATCAGCTTGAAACTTGTATCCTTAAATCCTTAGGTTATAGGCCCCAATGCACAAGAAACAAAAATTGTTTTTCCCAGAAAAGGCCAACAACTTTTTTTTTAGAATGGGCTGAAATTAAAACTCCAAGTGCTTGTGCCAAGGGGATGCCAATATTCATAAACAGAAAAATATTCAGGGTTTTGCCGCGGTGATTGACACGTATGCGTCCGCTCTGGGTTCAGTTCGAGACGGATGGCGTGATCTGGTCCGGCAGTCGGAGGCATCAACGACGGAACAACCAGCCGGATTTGGTAATGCGGCTGATGAACAACTGCGGCAGGTGCTCTATGGTCCGATGTCGCCATGCGCAGTCCCGGACGAGGATCTGGTCCATACCGAATTCCTGTTCACAAGCAGTGTCTGCACACAACTCTGGCAGCTCCGCAGCAAGATCGACACGTGGCTGAATTCCGCTCCACATCAGCCACGCTATGCCATGGCCATCTGCGCGCTGGGCTCGTCGATGCCAATGGCTTTTTCAACGGGTGGGTTGGTCCCTGAAAAGGATGAACGTTGCACCTCTTCGAATCCCAGAACGTCGCGGTAGAACGCAAGCCCTGCATTGAAATCAGGCACGCCTATAGCGACATGGTGAATACCGACGATCATGTCTTTTTCTCCGCCCCCACGTAGGAGGAGGAATGTAGCATTGATCGGGGATCGAATTAAGTTCTGCTGAAGGTGAGAGCACATTGCCTCGGCGTTAGATCTGCTGAACAATGGCTCTATGTTCATCCTCGGGGAGTTTAAGTCCAGCTACCACTGGAATTCGGATGCTGACGCAAAGCCACGGCTAAAATATAAAGAATTTTATCAACATCCCTACAAGTAATTCACAGAGAGGATGAAAAACTATAACGCCCAAGATTTCGCTCTCAAAGCGTTACATCCAATTTAAACGTTACTATATTTACATCAAACAGTTTGTGGTAACGAACTGTAGTAGGGAGCGACCCGGCTCAATAGTAACCGAAACTCATAATAATGGAATTTCGATGCCAATAGTTACATCAAAAGAATTTCATTTTAAGTTGATTCACTTGATGTTTCATGGTGACATGTACAGTGATGTACCTCAAAAAGCGTTTTTTAGTGCACCAATCCTCTAAGTCTCCATGAGCATTCAGATAAATATAAAAAAAGGTCTGGGGAGGGGACTTGAAAGCTAGAGTTAGTATCTGATCTCCATTCATTTGAACTAAGTCCCAAAAAAGGTATTGCGGGTTGATCGCTCACCTCTAATTGCAGAGAAATCTTTTCTTTTGAACATAAAATTTTTATTCTTAGTAGAAATTAGTATCAAATCCCTCTTTGATTCCCGAGACGGTGTTAGTATTGGTTCCTCGATGTTTATTTGTTTAATGATTTTTTTTCGTATTTTTTTTTTTAAGTAGGTAATAAGTAGGTAATTTTTAAGTTGTATTCGGGTGGGGATTGGTGAGTAGAATCTAAATATATTTTAAGTGTGAATGTACTTAATATTTATTTATATTATTTTCCAAATAACGGGCCATTGAGCCCCAAAGGGCTATTTACCTTAAAATATACCAAATTATATTTTTGTTCAAAAATGGAAGTATACTTGTAACAAAAGGAGCTTAAATTTGATTTTAACATAAGACCTTGTCGGAGTAATTGGGCCGTCACTGCTGTCGAGACTGGTGGTAAAGGTGGTAAAGTAGCAAATCACTAGACCATGAGCCTTGAAGCAGCACAATAGGAGTTTTTTTTTTTTTACTTGGAAATGTCTGTTAAAAGTCTGATTGTTTTCATTTAACGAATAATGGATGTATTTTTATTTATACATTTTGTAATTTCTTCTCTCCGCTGAACAGAAAATCCAGAATTTTCCAAAAAATCCAGAAACGGGTGCGTGCTTATTCGATTGTTTTTGTTTTTCCCAGGGGTGATCATAGAATACCAGAAGCCCGAGCATCAGAGAGCCTTAAGCTCAAGCTTTCTGCAAAAATCCTTCTTTGTCCCTGCCAGAATTGTTTATTTGAACTTTTGCACGACAAAGTAGCTTATCTTGACTGTATACTATATCCATAAAGCCTTCTGTAGCATTGTCTCTATTTTTCCCATTTGCGCTTTAATGTCAAAAATCATTTACTGTTTTGTGCTCATTGTTTTTACTATGAACTAAAATGGTTAGATTGCTATGGCTAAATCCACAGTATTTGTACGATCGTCACATAAGAAAAAGTAACCAACAGTCATGCTTTTTCTGGCTAAACAATCATTTTGTTGGTTGAGAGACTAATTACCTGGTGATTAAGCCTCTCTCAGCAGTTTGAAGTCGTTTTGCTGCAAATTCACACACAGAAGTCTGGCAATCAGTACATCAATGAAGTTGTGCTGGAGTGATTCTGTTACTGGAATTATTATAATTTTTTTTTGCAGGCTAATTAGGAGTCTATCCAGTGTTTTTTCTCCAGATCCGTGGACCTGGAGATTATTTTATCCAGATTGTTTTAAATTCTCTTTGAATTAAACTTAGAAACAGTCAGCGTCGGCGTCTCGACCTCGACGTAGCCCTGGTCCTCGAGGAACCGTCGGATCCCGGACAGGATCGCCGAGCGCTTCGTGAAGACCTCCGCGACCCCCTCGGACGCCCAGAGATCGACGTAGCGCCGCCGGTAGCGCGCCTCGACGTCGACCAGGCCGTGCCACTTCTCGGGCGGCGGAGCGACCGCTTTCGAGAGCAACTGCACCTCGTCGGCCCAGATCGTCAGCTCGCCCTTCTGCGTGCGCCCGACCTCGCCGGTGATGCCGACGAGGTCGCCGCCGTCGAGGTGCTTGCTGTTTAAACCAGATGAAGGTAAGGAACTTTTGGTTCGAAACAAAATGATTTTGAATTTAATTTCTTTTACCATAATCATCATACCTCAGGGATTTTGCTTTGTAAAACATAGTGTCTATAAATTTCAATCCATCTCATTAAAATAATCATATGGACTTTCAGTCAGACGGAATATTTTACGACGACAGGGCCCAGACCGAGAAGGGGCACGGTAACCCTTATTTTCTTCGAATTTGCTACGGGACAGGGGGCAGCTGACCCCTCGAGACCCAAGTTTTTCTACCTCAGACTTCGGTCTTACTTTCCGTTAAAAAAAACTTGTTTTTTTATTTAATTTCTGAACGTTTTTGAATCAAAGCATGTTTTGATTTTGGCTCTCCGCAGATGAATAATTAAAACGAAATTTACATATTTATTTATTTTTGGCTAAATGGCTTACTCATAGTTTTGACCGAATGATTTTGAGAAAGAAAGAAGAGGGGGAAGAGGCCTATGTGCCCCCCGATTTTTTGGTTAATTAAAAAGGCAGCTAGAAATTTTAATTTTTTTACAAATGTTTTTATTAGTAAAAGATATACGTAACTTACAAATTTGAAAAAATGAAGATTTTCATGTATGCAGAAGTTTATATTAAACTGCTTAAAGAGCAAAAAACTGGTAATTGCAAAAATATTTGCATATATTTTGACAAGAGATTACAAAAATTCAAAAAACTTAAAAAAGAAAAAAAGTTTGAAGCTTAGCAGAAATCGTTGTTAGAAATCGGACTTGTGGTAATAATCAAATATATTTGAATAGCCTTAGTATGGAATGACATTAAATTGCGCAAAGAGCAAAAAAATGGTAATTTCAAAAATATTTGTAGGCTATATATTTTAGCAAGGGATTTGAATCTTGGTAGCCATGAGGCTATGGTCTGATTGTATATCTGCGCCTCAGTAGCTTCTCACATCGGCTCATTTAATCGGAAGTACCAAGAATTAGAGCTCTTTTTAAAAAGAGAAAGTAACTGGAGTATAACCATCCTTCCTCCTGTGTCCTTTTTTCCTCTAGACACCTCCTTAGCACTCCATGCCCTTGGATCAAGCTTTTGAGAAAATTTTGATACTAAGAGTAATTGAATGGTCCAAAAACATAATACAGCGCGAAAGATACCAGCAACCCCAAGTGAAAAGCCCCAAATTCCTATCTCAGAAAGGGTTTAGGTTAGGAAAATAAAATTTTCAGGGATGAATCTACAGACTAAAGTATGTCCCTGGGAAGTATTTTGAAGCAACTACCTCCACTCTTTCCCCCTCTAGAGGGCCCTGACCTTTAAAAATATGTGTGTTATAAAAGTGAAACCTTGCAGAATAGATCTTCTGCTTAATTGAAGTACAACTAAATTGTTTTCAGCTTCATAACTTTGCTCAATTCCATTTTATAAGGCTTTAAAGATACACAAATACATTTCCTAAATTTTGAAAAAAAACCATTGATAGCTTTATTAGGCCTATATTTCGTTTGTTTTTTCAAGATTATGTTTTACGATAAAAGTGTTTTGTGGTTTTTTCCTTTTTAATATACAGATTTTCTCCGTTTAAAGTACATTTTCTTGCACTTCAAATATTTTAATTTGTATTAGTCTGTAATTGGAAAAGTTTTTTTTTTTTATTATTAATCATAGATATGCATGTCGATGAATTTACGATGACAGTGCTAAAAACAAACAAACAGTATTCTATTGAATTTTCTAGATTTTCACGATGTTTTGTTGGACTATGGAACTGTGTCTAGAAGTCTCAATGTTTTATAAAAGATATTCTGAAAATGGCAAGAAAATGGGTCGACAAGCTGAAGAAAGAGAGAGTCCTATTGCAAGAGCCGTCGGGATACCTGCCGAGTATTTACTCTTAAATTGCGAGGGAAAGGTTGTTTGGATCGTTTGGGTCATAGGCTAAGACTCCCTATCTTATATAGTGTTGTTAGGCTTGCGGAAACAGGCTACCACACTCAAAAGGACAAAATATTTCGACATTTAAACTCTACAATTAAAGTGGATCACTCTGTATCTATCACCCTTAGGATGTACTTTGCTTGTATTTACAAAGGTAAAAGCTTTATCACATTAAAAGAAGCAGTTTCCAAACTGGAGACGGTTGGATCAGACCGACATCACCAAGTGGAGGGAATGAATTTGCTCCTAATACCCATGTATGCAGGCATAAAGCCAATGGAAGTGATGCGTCACCTGGGATAACTCAAGTTAATGTCAATTTTCCTGTCACTATTCTTCATATTCAACAGATACCATATTCAGATACTTTTTACTTTCAAGCTTAACGTGGTAATGAGTTACTTTTACCGAATCTGTGTCATGTGGTGATTAACCCCCCTCCAAGCGAAAAAGTCCCCCTGAAAACGTCTGTACACTTCCCAATACCCATTACTTTATGTAAACAATGGTCAAAGTGTAGATAGGAGCTGGAAACCTTTACAGTAGGGTTTTCTGATGCGCTGAATCTCATTTTGTGATTTAAGATTCTTCATTAAGATTCTATGACTTTTAGGGTCGTTTCTCCCAATTTTCTAAAATAAGGTAAATTTTTTTTAGGTTCGTAACTTTTGATGGGTAAGACTAAACTAGGTAAAACTTATATATTTAAAATCGGCATAAAAATACAATTTAAAGATTGGTTATCTCAGAATTCTCAGATGAGACAGTTTTAGTCCTCTTTGGAGTGAAATTCTTATTTCTCATCACAAAATGTTGCAATGCTGTCAATAATTTTAAAAGATTGGTTATCTCAGAATTCTCAGGTGAGAGAGTGTTGGTCCTCTTTGGACAGAAATTCTTATTTTGCACCCCAAAATGGTCAAATAGTGTCAGTAATTTTAAAAGAATGGTTATCTCAGAATTCTTAGGCGTTGGTCCTCTTTGGACTGAAACTCCTATATTGCACCACAAAATGGTGCAATGGATCCTCTGCATCTAGACTTAATGAGATTGACCAGGGCAATAGAAGTGTCCACACCTTCAGCCACCTCAGTCGTCGATGCCAGAATCTCTTCCATTGTTTCTCCCTGACCCAGTCGGTAGCCAAATTTTCGGTTTCTAGACAACGGGCCAAAGCATGTACCAAACGTATCCCCGACACCTGTTAAACAAAGAGAGCATCGTAACCCATCAGATGCGACTATTTGTGGCGCTGTGTTTCCTAAACAGTCGCCGCAAGCAAGCCAAAACTATGATTTTCAGATTCGAAGATGATAAGGCATGACAAAAATTCAAACCCTGGCCGCCAAATCAACGAGCCATATCCACATACCCAATGGTTCATATTTTGCCCAACTTCATCCATCATAAATCAAAGCACCAACTTCTCAGATGCCACCTTACAAACGTCAACCCGAAAAGTAAGTGACAAGCACACCGCGAGCCGCTAAGCAACCTTAACCCAATTCAATCTGCACATCCCGAGCGAAATGAGAAATAGATTCAAACTTCTGATCACCATAGTTTTGCTCGTCATCCTTATCTGGAGTGCGGCATGGGGTTTTGGCAGCTATATGAGTACAAGTTACGTCATAGGGAATGTTTTCTAAGAGATTAAGGTGTCTGCTACGTCATAGGGAATGTTTCCCAGGAAATCCAGATGTCTGTTACGTAGTAGGGAGGGTTTACTTTACTTGTTATATAATAAGGTTTGTTTACTCTTGGTTGTTACATAATATGACTGTGACGTTTTCAAGACGTTTCAAGACTTCCCAAGACCTTTTGTAAAACATTTCTTTTCAAGACGTTTGTTCAAGACGCTTCAGGATTTCCTTGGATGTCATGTGATAGGGGAATGTTTACTTACTTTGCGTATGTCTTTTTATCTATATCTTCATATTAGTGCGATTTCAACAGAATAATAAAGAAATTTTAAACACAACCCTTTCTCTTTCTTCACAAACCAAAAACTCGTTGGGAAAGTTTGCTTTTTTCGACGAGAACTCAATGAACGTTTTAGTAAAATATCTTGAATTATCCATTATTGCACTTGGATTCTATTATTTTTACTTTTACAATGTTAAATCGGTAACCAATATCTATGTCACTTTATCTTTTTAAATCAATATAGAAAAATAATATTTTTATTAATTAAAATATAAAACTACTCCGAAGGATTAAGCTGTGCATTATAAGTTTGAGTTTTTTTTTTTATGTCACTGCCGCGCATTTGATAGTAAATTATGACTTTGATTAAAAACTTAAAGCAGATATCATCTATAAATCACCTTCGGCTAAAATTTCAAACTAGCACTATTGGCTAACGATTTGTTGTTAATAGTTTGAGGAACATGATACTGCTTTTTTCTTTGTTTGTTGTTCTCGTTAATAGGAACACCTGCCTATATTCTGTTTATTTCCCTAGAATCGGATGATATCTAACTCTTTTTAGAAGTGTTTACGTGTGACATGGTTACGACCACGCGGGACTCTGCGTAACGCATTGCGTTGGCAAGGATGTTGCTTAAGGCTATTTCCATCAAGTGTGGATCAATTGTTGTCTCGCCGAGGTCGGTCTGTAGATCAATATGGACTTCCTTCATGTTGAATTTTTCGACGATGGCGCTGGCCCACGCGTGCATGTCAACCGTCTGCCAATTCATGGCGAGCTCAGGATGGTCCAACTTGGTGTATTCCAGCATGGCATCGATTAGCTTACCCAGTTCAGCAACGTCCTTGCTTACATCGTCTATTTGGCTTTCCCCTATACATTTCCCGAAAGGGAATGCCTTTCTTCTTTTTGGAAAGTAAAGTTCAAACATGCATACCTTTCTCAATAACATATACTATATTTAAACAATGAACAAATTTCCTAACTCACTGCCATAGTCCTGAAAACCGTGGGGAGGTTGACATCCCCAAAGCCATAATTACTGGACCTTTTAACAATGCCGAACAAAATAACTCTCTTAAAATTTCGACCGTATATGTTTTAGGGAATGATAGGCTTGGGGCGGGGGGGGGGGAGATTGCCCTCCCTTTACTTTGGGCTCTTAACTATATTAATTATACTTATTTACCTTATTACCTTATTTTTTTTTTATCAATTTTGTTAATTAATTGCCCTTGAAAAAGTTCAATATGGAACGTATATAAATTTTATCATCCATCACTGATGCCATACCTTGTATTCGTAACAGCTATCTATAAATTAGTGTCGAGAGAGGTCAGTTGAGCGAGAAACAGTAAAAACGGGTTATTTCACTTATTATGAGACCTATTATTACTGAGGGTCACTGACTAACTAAATTTCAAGGTACTGAATTACTAAAAGTTCAAAACGAGCTTTGAAATCCCATTTTTCGCGATCTTGTGCCAACTCTTCAGCAAACCGGAGCCACCAGCTCTCCCACTTTCTGCCAAATTTTCGAAATCCACCAATGTGGTTGCGGTCGTTTTTGGTATTTTGCCCACCTATTCTTCAATTGACCACCAGGCCGTCTGCACCAATCTGGCAACGGGGTAGCTAGAAGCACTTTCTTTATGATACGGTCATTGGGTCTTCTAGGCACAAGACCAAGCCAACGCAGTCTTCTCTGTTTGACAATCGTAGCGGTGGGTTTCGATTTTACAGCAGTGGTGGGGCACAAAGCCATCCCTTAACAGCAAAACAGCGACCCACAAATGTCCAGTTTGTATTTCTTAACATATTGACAGCTTTTCTTAACTTGCCACGCTTTTTTAGTCCTATACTGCCGTCAATTCATAAAAAGCATGCGAGGAGTGGTAGAAAAAATATTTTTCTCAAAATCTAGGGAGTGTGATATTTTTTTAAAATTAATTCAATGACAGTACAAAAAAGCCCATTTTCGATGGAAATACCAAAAATGTGAGGCAAATGTCAGGAGAGGAGTGGGGACAAAATCCATTTTTTAGAATCTAGGGGATCCGCCATGAAGCCGGCCGGGCCGCACAGGAAGTAATGAGCACCCTCGGGTGCACCCAGCTCCTTCAGCAAATCAGCGCTGACTCTGCCGTGGCTGTCATAGTTGCGCCCGTTCTCATCCGACGGGTCGGGTTGGCTGTAGGCGACATGGATCGTGGCATTCAAATCCGTCGCGACGGCTCGCACCTCGTCGGCGAATGGGTGATGCCGTCCGTCGCGAACCCCGTGAACAAACAGGACCTGACGCTGGTCGTTCCGGGCCGCGAGATCGAGCAGCATGCTGATCATGGGCGTTGAGTAATTTCTGTTCGTTTTAAGTTTTAATGTCGATCCTTACTTTCATTTAAGAAAAACTTGTTTTTTTTGTTTTTTTTTTAATTTCTGGACGTTTTTGAATTAATGCATGTTTTAATCTTGGCTCTCTGCACATAAATAATTAAAACGAAATTTTCATATTAATTTTTTTGGCTAAATGGCTTTTTCATAGTTTTAATCAGAAGATTTTGAGAAAAAAGGAGCAAGGGAGGAGGCCTAGTTGCCCTCCAATTTTTTTATTACTTAAAAAGGCAACTATAAATTTTTGTTTTTTTAAGTTTCTTTTGGGAAGTTTGGGGATTTTTTTTATATAAGAGGTTAAACACCTAAAATCTCTCGCTTATATCTAATGTTAAACTGATCAAACTCAAAAACATTCTGACAAGAACCGCTAATAAACAAATTTTTAATCCACAATGCAAGTTTTGTTGGGAAGTTTGGTTTTTCCTTCCTTACAGCGCCTTACAGTTTCATGCCTAACAGGATATTAGGGAAAGATTTCTTACAGAAATTCACTCTCTTTCAAGAAGTCATACAGCTTGTTCTAGAGTATAAATATAATGAATAATGAAACACCAAAATGTACGAACTATCAAGGCAATCATGTGCCGTTTTCATTGAAACACCAAATTCTTCGTGAACTTCTGTTGAAACGGTCATCTTATACAAGAAAATGGGTGCTAAGACTAACTTCACTATACGCTCATTCAATATCAACGGTACAAAGGATAGACGTTTCTTTAGGACCAAAATTAGAAAATTCTAATGTTTTATTCCTCCAGGAGCATCTCCTACCTTTAGTGAGCTTAAACTCCCTACAGAGAAGTAACGAACATTTAGTTTTTTTTCTAAAAGTGCGAACAAAGCCCATTTGGCATTAACACTTAATGAATCTCATTTAGTATTTAGGACAAATATGTGACTTCTATTTTCCACAACAAGATAACTTAATGTTGGGAAAATATTTCATTTCAATTACGATTGTAAGTGACTTCTTGCACGAATTTTACTAAATCCTACTTCAAGATAATGGCCTTAACTACAGCTAAAACTGATTTAATTTGGATTCGCCTTTAAATATCCTTTTTAAAATCTTTACTAAAAACTGTTAAAGTAATATAGTATTTCATACCTCCCAGATTGTTCTTGACAGCTAATGTTTTAAACGTCAGTAATTTGCAACTTCACCACAAGTGTATTCGATCCCCGTAACAGAGTTGTAAACTTGTACACTTTTCGTATGAAATACACTCTTTTATATGGCACTTGGTATTAACCAAGTGACATATTGCGATCGCAAATTCTGTCGGTCTGTCTGACCCGGTTTTGCTAGTTTAGGCACTTCCAGATAAGCTAGGACGATAAAATTTGGCAGGCGTATCAGGGACCAGACCAGATTAAATTATAAATAGTCGTTTCCCCAGTTCGATCATCTGGGGGGGGGGTACGGTTAATTCGGACTATGGTTGTCCGATTTTGTCCCTAGAAAAAATTAGCCATATCCTGTAAACCAAGCCGTAATTTCCAATCCTCTATAGGACCATACGGTACTTGTGTATTATTCAAAACACACTCAGTAAGTGAAGTCAAGTTCTTTCGTGAAACAAACTACGGTGCAGGTACATTTTAATTATATATTTTACACGTAGGGGTGGTTAGGTTAGGCTAAGTTAGGTATTTGATATAATGCAACCCCCCCCCCTAATTGAGTTTTGTCTTTATGGCTATGAAACCGTATTTTCTCATAAAATGCACCGATGTTCATGTGTCCGCCCCAGCCTTTCTATTCCAGAAATGTCATATAAAATAATCAATGAATAAGTATCATAAATATATAAAATAATCAGATATAAGGATTTAACTGTTATGATTCCTTAGACAGCTCTCTATGATGTTCAAGTGCCTCAATATCGATGAAGGAAAATAAGAGGACACATCACTGCTACTCATGCACAAAAGTAATTTTTTGTTGTTAAATGGGGATGTTTGTAATTTTCCAACATAAGGTTTCAACAATGAAAGGGTATACTTTTTGATCTGCTAAGACGTCATATATAGATAGAAGAAGATGTCCCGGTGTCCCGGTCGTCATTTGTGTCCATGTGTCCCGGTCGTCATTTGTTTCCATGTGTCCCGGTGTGTAATTTCGTCAGTCGACAAACATGACATCAGTCAACACACAAACATGACGTCAGTCAACAAACAACTTATTTTATAAATATAGATAGAAGAAGATGTCCCGGTGTCCCGGTCGTCATTTGTGTCCATGTGTCCCGGTGTGTAATTTCGTCAGTCGACAAACATGACGTCAGTCAACACACAAACATGACGCCAGTCAACAAACAACTGATAGAGGCTTGAAACTTCTACAAAAAGGTTCTCTGATACGCTGAATCTGATGGTATGATTTTCGTTAAGATCGTATGAATTTAGGGAGTATTTCCCTCTATTTTCTAAAATGAGGCAAATCTTCTCAGGCTCGTAACTTTTGACTAGTAAGACTAATCTTGATGAAACTTATATATTAAAAATCAGCATTAAAATGTGATTCTTTTGATGTAACTATTGGCATCAAAATTCCAATTTTTAGAGTTTTGGTTACTATTGAGCCGGGTTGCTCCTTACTACAGTTCGTTACCACGAACCAGGGGCAGGTATCGTAAGTTGTGTCCTGGTTTTAAATATGGTCCTTATAGAAAGGTTACTCGTATAAACATCATCAGAGAGGGCTCATTTGATTGGACATTAAGAGTTCTGGGTGACATTTTCAGAGTCAAAAGAGATTGAAGGGTCACTAGCCCCCTATCCCCCCTCAACGACTTTTTTCTGAAACCCATCCGATAAATTTTTTGAGATAGTTATTTTGTGAAAAATAGTTCAAAGATCAGATATTCAAACTCTGAGGTCGCCACAACCCCCGAGGGCCTGGGGACAGGTGTTTGCATCATAATTTAGAGTGCTTGTCACTAAAATGCACAGTTGTCTTTGAAAAATTATTTCTCTTTATTTCTTATTTTTTCATGAACTTAAGAAGATTGCTGCATCTGATCTGAAATTAAACCTTCTATAAAGAAAAGAAAAAAGCATAGTTACATAATTCACCAAACTACTCTTACAGTTTTTCCAGTGAAAATGGGAAACACAGGGGTGTTGAAACTCTTCTAATCCTGCGTTATCTATTCAGCTAAATGCTGAAGTTTGTACGAGATGCTACAATCTTGTATTATATCTGTGACGTGTACGTTTAACTCATCTTTTTCAAGTTTTAATTCTAATTTCTACTCTGCTTAAATATTTACTGGCCTTTAGTTCTTAGCAAAATATTGTTTTTAGATTGAGACAAGTTTAAAAAAAAAATAATTGAAACTAAAAGCAATATGCAACTTAAAAATAACAGAAATTATCTGGTATATGCCCCCGCTCAAATTACCACTCTGTGCGTACAAGCTTTACTATAACTTTACTGAAAACGTCTAGAGCGCAACAGATATAACCAGTTGTTAGTCGCGAGTGCTTTACTCTCATGATAGCTAATGAAGCTAACATATTTTCTAGGAGTAAGTTTAGTCAAAGGAGTCAAGGTTAAACCGGGAAATGTGTCCAATGGCTATTGCGAAATAGAGATGGTAAACATACATAAAATATACCCAAAAGAGGTTTGAGAGGTCCTTCCGCTCTGTAACATTAGCACTAGCCCTCTGAAGTTTTCTTTGTGCTAAGAAAAGCTAATCGTATACTTCCTGGATGCCGAACACGTCATCGGTATTACCGAAGGTGTATTGATAACAACAGGAAAGAATTACGTTCTTGCATGATCGATTTATACTTCAAAGAAACGTGTCATTTTCATTAAGACCTCTGAGAAATATGGCTCAAACTTACCTCTAATAACAAGTCCCCTCTCTCTAGAATTGTTTGCTAGGACCCTCACCTTTCTTTAATTCACGCTTGTTTTTACTTATATTTTATCATATAACAGATTTTTTTGTGTTTTGTTTATCCATTTTTTGAGTTTCAATTGCTTTTCCCCTCATTTTGTGGCTCTTTTTGATAATATTTTATTCTTATACGCCTTTTTTCATGTTTTGTTTTTTTGTAATTTAAGTTTTAACTGGTTTTCCATGGTAAAAAAAAAAAAAAAACTTGTTTTTTTTTTTAATTTAATTTCTGAACGTTTATGAATTAATGACCTCTGAATCACAAAGGCCATATAATTAGAATAAATAGCTCTTTCGAAATTAATAAAAATACTTTAGCGTAAAGAGCTAGGTACTGAGGAGGGGACGAATCACCTCGTATACGTATTAATTTCTGTTCACTTTAAGCTTTAATGTTGCTCTATACTTTCGATTAAAAAAAACTTGTTTTTTTTTTATTTAATTTCTGAATGTTTTTGAATTAATGACCCCTGATCACAAAGTCTTTATAGTTCTTATGATTTTGTTGCCTGTCTATTTAAAAATGTGCAGATGAGTTCTGAGTTCTTATGTGTGAATCTGAAGAATTGTCTTTCAAATAGGTAATTCGTCATAAGTATCCACAACAGGGTTGGAAACTCGCATAATTGGGTGGAAAGAGGATTTTTTTAAGACGTGGGTTTTTAACTGTCTAGAAACAAAATCAGCAGGATCTCAATAGTAATAATATCCTTTTGTATACCTTTCTTAAGTGTTAGGTTTACTTACATTTGCCTTTCTGTTTGATTTGCTGTTTCTTGCGCGACCGAGCCTACGGTCTCGGTCTGAGCGTCGCTTATGGGGCGCTTCGATCGATCGGGGGTGACATTCGGGTGCGCTCCCAGCCGGGTTCTGGGACGACCGTGAAGATTCTCCTTCCCGCCTGTCGATAAACGACTTAGCTGCGTCTGCGGAACGTGGACGCGGCTCTTCTTCCGGGGGTGCTTAGCGAGAGATGTATCGCGTCGGAAAGGCGTCGAGATGACGGGTCTTTTCCAGCGCCACCAGCGCCAGGCGGGTGGTGCGGCCCTCCTCGATCCGGGCCATCAGATCGTCCGGTTTCCCCCTCCAACTAGCTTCAATGCCACCGGATCTGGTCGGGATTAGAAATGAGAGTTCTAAAGCACAAGATCCTTCTAAATATCAAACTTCATTAAGATCTGATCACCTGTTCGTAAGCTACAAACACCTCATTTTTTCTAATTTTTCCGAATTACTCCCCCCCCCCAACTCCACCAAAGAGAGCGGATCCGGTCCGGCTATGTCAGTCACCTATCTTGGAATTATGCTTATTCTCTCCACCAAGTTTCATCCTGATCTCTCCGCTTTAAGTATTTTCCAAGATTTCCACTGAACTAGTCCTTACTTTTTTTTAGTTTTTCCTTCCCTTTTTCTAGGGCTAAGGACACCTTAGCAAAGGTAGGCCTACTTGCCAAAATATGTACTTTGCTATTTTGAAAACCAACAATTATAAAGTATCTTTTCATTTACTTTTATTTCAACATAAACTTTCTCGAAAATTTCTACTTTATACCCTATTAGAGCATCTGTAAAATAGTAGTAGTAGCAGTAGCAGTAGCCCTGAGAGTTTCAACTTAATGCCCTTAGCGTTCCTGATCTGCCGTTTGGACAATCAGATTCCAACTAGAAAATAATTGTTAATATACAAATTTATTTTCGCCAAAAAGACTGTCTCACAGCACACACATACGTGGTCTTTCTTCTAGCAAAGTAATACAAAATTCCTTATTTTTGCTTATAGGAGCTTTGTAAAACGTGATAAACTGTCTTTGTAAACTGTCTCACAGCAAAGCTATTTTTCAACCATTTTGTGGTTTAAAACAACAGTTCTAGCCAATACAAGTCCAAAAAGCTATTGCGTGAGAATTCTGAGATATTTAATTGATTTTGACTAATCAAAAATCCATGCGCATATTGAGCCTTAGTTTTAATGTTGCTCAATGCTTCCAGTTGAAAAAAAAATTGTTTATTTTCTCATTTTTTTTTTTAATAATGCTAGAAAATCCTGCGCTCCCTTCATGGAGATTTTCTTCCCTCATGATAAATTCCTCCGTGGAAAGATCCTCCTAGGTAATCCCTCTCCCGAGCCACTCCCACCCCAACGCGAAAAAGTCCCCCCTGAAAACGTCTGTACACTTCCTAATAACCATCACTATATGTAAACAATGGTCAAAGTTTGTAACTTGAAGCCCCTCCCCTGCGGACTGTGGGGGATTAAGCGTGATTTTTAAATTTTTTCTATTTAGCCTTTCTGGTCTTTCAGTTCATACTCTTAAAATATCAAGATATATAAATCGTTTCTCTTCAGTCTTACAGATCATACTCTAAAAATTTCGAAACTTTTACATCTTTTCTCTTCAGTCTTTCTGGAATTATTTCAGTCTTTCAGTTCGTACTCTAAATATCTTGAGATTTTTAAACCTTTTCTCTAAGTCATTTAGTTTGTACTTCAAAGTATTGATATTGATTTTCTTTTAAATCAGAACAACGAATGCGATTTGTCGTATGAGTTGAAGTTGGTCCTCATAAATAGCCCAAACTAAGTTGTTGGAAAGAGAGTTAGGATCGTTGGGATCGTGTTGAAAATGTGTAAACTGGTTCCTGTCTGGCTCGTAGCTAACCAATCCTTCGTCTGTTCCAATCCATAGAAGCCCCTTTTTATTAATAAAAATATATCGGATATTGTCGCTGCCGAGAGAGTTGGGATTATTAGGGTCGCGACGAAATCTTTTCACTTGTCCGGTATTCGGATCCAAGCGGTTGAGGCCTTCTTGCCAGGCGCCCGCCCAGATATAGCCGTATTGGTCCCTTATAGGTAAGCTTTGAGTAAATTGGGATGGAGGAGGAGCACACAAAGCTGTGTTGATTTCAGATGGCTTGATGTTAGAGTGAGTTGATAGTAGCAGTAGTAGTAGTGGATGAAAATATTTATTCAGAATGTTTATAGTTATTAAATTAAAAAAAAGTTCCAAAAATTATAAGTTGCTGTGGAAATTGTACGAGTTACTATTTACATTATCAACTAAACTAATGTTAAGAAATTTATTATCAGGTTTTGCTAAGATCAAGATTCAGCCCACACCAAAACCTAACTAAAGACAATATTTATTGGTAGATGGTTAGGAGCGCTGGAAGGATCGTAAGCCTACATATAGTTTAATATCTTAATAGAGTAACTTAGAATTTATGTTTGATTGAATTGGTATTCAAACTTGTATTAAATTAATTATATGCTCTTTTTTCCTAGAGAACATGTCCAACAAGTTTAAATTTGGTGAATCAGGCAAATTTTTAAAGGACTATTCCCCTGTCAGTCAAAATAATTTAAGTCAAGCTGAATAGTTAAGACAAAAATTTGATCTTTCAAGTTTAATTTTCAAAGCTCTTTTAGGATCCTTTCGTCGTAGTTCTTAAACCATTGAGAATAAAATCAAGCTATAGCGTCTTGAGGGAGGGACCCATGTGTTTGAGCAGTAATTCTTAAAGAGCTTAGACGAAAATTGTAGCGTTCGCGTGTTGAAGGAGGGACCCATGTGTTTGAGCAGTAGTTCTTAAAAGATTGAGAAAAAATTTAAGCTATAGCGTGTTGACGGAGGGACCCATGTGTTTGAGCAGTAGTTCTTAAAGAGCTTGGACGAAAATTGTAGCTATAGCGTGTTGAAGGAGGGACCCATGTGTTTGAGCAGTAATTCTTAAAGAATCAAGGAAAATTGGCCTGATCGTCAGTCATTCTTTCCTTCTTTGCCTGTCCTTATTGAGTCTGAGGTGGAGGAGGTGTTTACGGCCTATGCTGCTCAATACCCCACAGGCTATTGGGTGGTTTGGCAACTCCTCAAGGGCATGGTGTTGATGTTAGTGAGTACTGAAGTGGAAGCGAGTCGAGACGAGTTTCTTGCGAGCGGGTTTCGTCCAGTTGCAGTGGAAGTCAACGCAGAAGGACTCTTGCAATTGTCAGGAGTAGAGGGAGGTAGTCTTAAAATTGTTGGACGGCTGGAGGTTGGGGAAAGTAGAGGGGAATATGTACTGCAGCATTAGTGGTGAATCTGGCTGAAAAAAGCCGAGTGCATGCAACATTGACCTTCGCCCACATGAAAGCTTCTTTACGCTATACTATTGTCGTCTACAGCAGCTCATTGCTCACAATTTTAGTAAAAGACAAGCACTAGCGCTTATATTTATGATTGTTTAATGTTTGTTAATTGTTTATAATGTCTTGTGTAATGTTTTTAAATTCCCAAAGTAGCGTGTTTGTTAAATACTCACTTTTCGTCACTACTACTTTAATAGTACCGTAGAAATATGTTCAGTGGCTGCTGAAGACCTCTGAAAATATTCAATTTCACATAATAGTGTGCGTGAATCAGAACCACTTGAATTTGTCTTTGTTTTTTGCTATCAGCTTTTACCTGGAAAACTCCATAACTGTTCAAAAAATGGACATTTAGAACTCTTTGCAATTTATGCAAAACTATTATCCAAACGAAGAAATTGAATTTTAGTTCGTGATAACAAACAGTTCGTGGTAACGAAAAGTAAGCTAGGAGTGACTATTTTCAAGAGCAACCAAAAACTCTAAAAAAATAAATTAGAATCTTAACATTCAGACCATCAGATAAAGCGTATCAGATAATATTACCGTAAAAGTTTCAAGCTCTCATCTACAAAAATGTGGAATTTGTATTTTTCGCCCGAAGACAGCTCACGGAGGCGTGTTTATTTGTTTGTTTGTTTTCTTCTTTTTCACAGGGGTGATCGTATCGACCCATTTGTCCTAGAATGTCGCGAGAGAACTCATTCAAATTTGGAATTGAAAGTTCTAGTGGCCTTTTTAAGTGAACAAAAAATTGGGGGGCACCTAGGCCCCCTCCCACTCTCATTTTCTCCCCCCCCCCCCCAATGACACTGGATCCGGTCGGGACTTAAAATAAGATATCTGAGTTACGAGGTCCATCTAAATACGAAATTTCGTCAAGATCCGATCAATCCTTCCTAAGTCAAAAATACCTCATATTTTCTATTTTTTTAGAATTTACCCTTCCGCCCAACTCCCGCAAAGAGAGCAGATCCGTTCCTGTTATGTCAATCACGTATCTAGGATTTGTGCTTATTTTTACCACCAAGTTTCATCCCAATCCCTCCACTCTAAGAATTTTCCAAAATTTTAGATTGCCCTCCACCCAGAGCAGATTCAGTCAGGTTATGTCAATCACGTACCTAGGACTTGTGCTTATTCTTCCCACCAAGTTTCATCCTAATCTCTCCACTATAAACGTTTTCCAAGATTTCCGCCCCCTCCAAATCCCCCCAGTGACACTGGATCCAGTAGAAATTTAAAATAATAGATCTGATTTACGAAGTCCTTCTTATATGAAATTTCATTAAGATCCGACCACTTCTTCGTAAGTTAAAAATACCTCATTTTTCTAATTTTTAAGAATTAGCCCTTCCCCCAATTCCCCCAAAGAGAGTGAATCCGGTGAAGGGGGGGGGGGCAAAACCTAAAATCTTGGAAAACATAGAATGGAGGGATCGGGATGAAACTTCATGGGAAAAATAAGCACAAGTCCTAGATTCGGGATTGACATAACCGGAACGGATATGGGGAGTTGCGGGAGGGGGGGGGTGAATTCTAAAAAATTAGAAGAATTGAGGTATTTTTGACTTACGAAGGAGTGATCGTACCTGAATGAAATTTCATATTTAGAAGGACCTTGAAACTCAGATCTCTTATATTAAATTCCGACCGGATCCAGTGTGATTAGGGGGGGGGGAAAAGCTGGCTCTTCTTTTTCAATTTTTGTATGTGTCGTCATTCGAGAAGGTGGCTCGTCTTTTTTAATTTCTGTAAGTGACGTTATTTTGTTTCACAACTTCACACTTTTTAACCCTTTTGCACTGAGGGCGGCTGAACGGAGGTCTCATCCCTAATATTTGTAGCCTTCTCTTTCGTAACTGGATTTACGTTATCTTCGTTTTTTAGACAGATTTCTAAAATCAGTTTGAGGAAAAGCCCCTTTCATGTACAGAGTAATTTCTGTTCGTTTTAAGTTTTAATGTCGCTCTTTACACTTTAAGGAGTCATGTTTTTTGTCTTTTCTGGTTTTTATGACCGATTTCTCTTTGCTGTTGTTTTTTGTAGTCTGAATTTCGAGAATTTGCCAGTATGGGAATTGAGAACATGTACCGTAACCTTGCTTGGAATTTTTGAAACTTTATTTTGACAACCCATGTATAATTCGGGTGAAGATGTATTAAATGTTTTATCTTTAGTGTTAAAGACATATTAGAAACCAAAACTTAAATTGGTCTAATCTTAAAAATCAAACCTCATTAAAAATCTAAACAAAAAAATCTTGTACATTTATCATCATCACCACCACCACCACCACCATCATCATCATCATCACCATCATCACCACCATCATTATCATCATCATCACCATCATCATCATCATTATCACCATCATCATCATCATCATCATCATCACCACCACCATCATCATCATTATCATCACCACCATCACCACCATCATCATCATCATCATCATCACCATCATCACCATCATCATCATCATCATCACCATCATCATCACCATTATCACCACCACCATCATCCTCATCCTCATCATCACCATCATCATCATCATCACCATCATCATGGTGAGACATTATATTCTATGACTATTCAAAGCAAACTAGCCTAACTGGTGTCCCCAACAACTCTGCTAACAATGAACTAAAATGAACAAGGTCAAGAACTACATTAATAATGGACTTTTCTTTGCCTTTGAAACAGTCAACCAAAGCCAATTTAATAATTCATAAATGACATTCACAATTTTGCTAATAAAGTATTCTATTGTCATCATATTTAATTGTCACCAAACTTCACTTCTTGTGTGTGTTTTATGTAATAGAAAAGTACCAATCCAAGATAGCAAAAAAACTAGAATTTACATCAAATTTCATTGAGTTCCGATCACCTGAGATCCGAAATACCTCATTTTTTCTAATTTTTCAGAATTACCCCACCCCAACTACCCCAAAGAGAGCGGATCCGTTCCGATTATGTTTATCATGTATATGGGACTTGTGCTTATTTTTCCCATCAAGTTTCATCCCGATCCCTCCACTCTAAGCGTTTTCCAAGATTTTAGGTTTCCCCCCTTCCAACTCCCCCCAATGTCATCAGGTCCGGTCGGGATTTAAAATAAGAGCTCTGCGAGACAATATCCTTCCAAACATCCAATTGTATAAAATTCCTTGTTCTTGTGGAAAGTTTTATATTGGTAGAACTCACCAACAATTTATTGAAAGATTTATTGAACTTCGCAACTCAATAGAAAAAACCTTATAATTAAGAAAGCCTCCTAAAACGTTTGTTTCGGCTCTGCCTGAACATATGTTCTTTCATCCTGAACATTTTATACAATTTGATGAGGCTGCAGCTATTTCTAATGATAGAGGATTTTCTCAATGGACAAGGGAGGCTATAGAAATTAAAGAAACATTAGTGTTCTAATCATTCAATAAATAAAGACAAGGGGCCCCTTTTCTACTTATAAAAATGTGATGAAAATCAAATTTTTCGTATTTTTCCCCGTATTAATAAATAAAGAGTATTTGTCCCCTTTTCCACTAAAAAAAGAATAAGACGAAAATGAAAGTTTTCAATTAAGACCGTTTATTCGTATCTTCAATGCCTAAAATAAAACTTTCCTGTCCCTAAAAACCTAGTATACTACCTTCCAGCAGAACTCATCTCCCCTCCTCCTTGACACCATTGTCAGTCTTCTTCTATCTCTTAATTTCTTGAATAGTTTCTGAATTGGTAGTTCACTATGTTGTCTAATAAATACCATACTTCAAAATGCGGCGTTGACTGGAGGGTGGCGGTGTTTCCTAAAAAGGACCAACAATCCTTTTTGTTGTGCACTGGATTCCCAGAATTGGACTGGAAAATAGTCTAAAAAACTTTCTGATTCCCTAGAAACTTTCAGGGGTAGTTAAAAGTGAGCAAAAAAAAGCGCAAAAAGGAGTAAAAAATATTGGTTTCCCTATGAAATTAAATAAAAAAAAAAACAAATTTTTTAGCTGAAAGTAAGGAGCGAGATTAAAACTTAAAACGAACAGAAATTAGCAGTCGAGCGCCGCTTCCCGTATCCGGCCATCGCCGTGAAAGATGAAGAGGTAGGCGAGCAAAGGATTATCTCTCTGCGCGGCAAGTTGCCTGTCGAGCATCGAATTGCGGGGTTTTCCCGATAGGAAATTTAGCCATTCGCTGAACGACGACAGTCGTCCGCTTGGTGGTTCCCAAATGCGGTAAAGTTCGCCGGTGGTCCTGATTTCTTGTGAGGCGCGAACGACTGCAGATGCCGGAAGTTTGTTGATCGCCACGATATAGGACGCCAATGACGTGTGAACCTCACCGCCATAAAGACCTACAACGAGAACATCAAACACCACTGAGATAAAGTATTATAATTCTGAAGTTTTTCTAAAACCACGACATCTCCCCCGGAAACTCACTGGTATTGCTCTCTGCGCGTATTATTACTCGCCGGGTCAGACGAGTGAATACCTCTAAGCATTCGTAGAAAAGCGGCAACTCAGTTCGAATTTTGTTTTGAGCAAATACCCATCAAACGGAATTTTCATGATGGGCAATACCAATGAATTAAAGCTCAATCACCTGGACGCCGGAATCAGCCTGAAGCAGCTCGTCAATTTTGGGAAGGACGGTTGGCGGGAGGGCCTAGTTGCCATCAGATTACTTTCTCAAAAAGGAATCTAGAAGTTTCAATTTCTAAGTCATTTGAATCCCCTGCGAAGTTTAACTTTTCCACAAAAACTTTATATACCCCCGGGCATATGTTACAATCCGTCCCCATTGGGCTAAGGTTGGGTATGTTGACCCCAAAGTTTTTGTTATTTGATCTTTGGACTATTTCAAGCAAAATGACTATCCCAAAATTTTGGTTGAATGCGTTTGAAGAAAAGAGGGGGTCTGGGATGGAGGGGGTGGATCAATGATCTAAAAAAAAACTGGGAGAAGACTCATTCGAACGGAAGTTGAAAGTTCTAGTCCTCTTTTTAAGTTGCAAAAAAGACTGGACTACAGCAAAGTTGCATTTTGTTCAATTATATGGCACGTGACGACAAATTTATGCCAAAAAGGGCCAAAGTTGTCGATTGAAAATACCGAGGTAGCCAATTGAATTGAAATTATCGAAAATCATACATTGAGCTTCCCAGTTTAGGATGCATCAATTCCTTGCGTTGATCCATTCTTTCTCAAAGATATACCCAGTCCATAAGAACTTTTATAATACAGAAATTAACGACGTCTTACTGACTGCTCTCAGCCGGGCTTTACAACAAACATTTGGCGGACAAACTTATAGTCTTACGCTGGAAGGGCACGGCCGGGAAGACCTTTTTGATTTGGACGTCTCCCGTACGGTAGGCTGGTTTACATCTATGTTTCCCGTCGTATTGGATTTTAAAGAAGATTTGGTTTTCCATCTGAGGTCGATTAAAGAAAACCTTCGCCGCATACCCAATAAGGGATTTGGTTATGGCGTCTTAAAATATCTAAGCCCTGAAGAACTGCCAACAGTCAGAAAGATTACGGGCAAATGATCTAATTTTAGTATGGAAGCGTTGAGTGTTTACACTTGATTGTTATATACATATAAACACGCATATCATAAATCCAGAACAAGCGTCTATTAAAAAAGAAGCTTTTAGGCAGAATTGAAGTTTTCTTCAAATATTAGTAGAATAAATGCTGCAGAATTGCCAGTTAAAAAATCTCCGATTCCACCAATTTATAAGTGCTTTATGATTCAGGCTATAGGCGACAAAAATCATTAAATGGCTGGAGATCGTGAAGTATAAATAAAACTGATGAAGGTATTCATTTTGTTTTTACTCATTTCTGATCACCAATTGATTCAAACCACTAGTTTGAAATTAAAAAAAAATTAATTGCTGGTAAGTGTGATTTAGGGTAAGCCTTTGTGTATAGCCCTGTGCTGTATCCATGTATTTGTGGGGAGGGATGGAATGCAGCTAAAACTGGAAATAAATTTTGAAATTCAAAAAATATAAATTTTCTCAAAGTAATGAAGTTTCATTACTACAGTTGTTAGTTTCAAACAGGGGATAAACTGAACTGTCATCTTTTATTGGCTTGCATTCAAAAGATGGTCTCAATGGAAAACTCTCGAAAAGCACAGTAATAGCTATACAAATCAGGACAACGAGGTGCGAATTACGCTTGAAACGACTTGGAGACGGAGGTTCAGTGCGAAGTGCAGTTCTGTTAACGAAAAAATGAATAGTTGTTACAGTACACCAAATTACTACTTTGATACAAAATATAATTATAACCTATGTAACAAGGAACAAGATACTGGAAAATGAAAGCTCGCAGTCAGTCCTGATTCGTAGTTCTGCGGTTGGCGTCGTCGGTGACAGCTTCAGTAGCCAGCAAACGAGCCTCCTCGCGTAGAGTTTATATTGCACAACAAAATCACCTTTGAATGAAAAGAGCCGATCTTTTAACTAAAAGTACTCAGAATATGTAATCAAGTTTGCACAAGCATCAATTCACGAAAATGTACGAGGGAGGGCTATTTACAGTTATTTTCAGCGAAAAAACTAAAAATATGTTTTTCAATGAAAATACTCCAAAAGAGTATTTTTCAAGATTTAGGGAGAGGGTATAGTAAACCTAGGTAGAAGGTGAGGTTCCCCTCCCCCCTCAAATTGATCTAATTACTATGTTCGGTTAGTTAGTATAGATTCTCAAGCTTTTTGTGGGAAAAGTTTTTGTTCAATTACAAATTATACCCACACATGGACAGATGTTTTTATATATCTGTAGTCAAAGACCAAGAATATTAAAAAAGTATGGGAGTGGAAGCTGGCGCTATTATCGAAAATAAAAAGCATCAACATCATCTAGTGTTTGGACCAACAAATTTTGTATCTTGTCTGTTCAGATAATTTAAAATGCAGGGGAGGGGAAGAAGTCTACTTTGTTTAGACTGCTCTTGACTTGACATAGTTCTTGAAAATAAAATATGCTGACCACAACAAAAAAAGATGAAAGTTGTCACAATATTTCAACCAAGGACCAGGGCCAAAAAGAAATAGAAAATGAAAATCTTGGTACAGATCGTCAAGTTAAATCTCATAACTGCAATGCCCGTCTTATAAGTGTCTTATCATTAGACAAAATAAATTCAGATATTGAGAGTATAAAAGAAAAGGAGCAGCCGGGTGATGAGAAAAAAGTGCAAGGCAGCCCAAACGATGAAAATAATGTTGAAATAAAACAAAATGATACTGGCCCAAATCTAGCAACTGCTCCCACCACAGATAACTTGGAATCACGAATCACTTCAGCGTCGAGGCGTTGCACCGGGAAATGCCAGTAAAGAAGATTATTTTGATCAGTCGAATTCCCAACAGCGTGCCGCGCAGACGATTGCTGATAAGCTGTTGAATTCATGATCAACCGATGTAGATGCTTCAGGCTCCACCCTTGAGCCATAAATTCATCTGCCAACCAATCCAGTAACTCGGGATGAGTCGGAGGCGCGCCCAACTTTCCAAATTCTTCAGGAGTTGGAACCAGGGATTTGCCAAAGTGATGTTTCCAAACTCGATTGACTAGTACTCTAGGACGCCAGCAGGTACGCGGCGAGTCCGGCAGTCTTGATGTCCTTGAGTCTTGCGCGTAATCCTTTGAGATCGTTGTACGCCCAGCCCCCGGAATATACATAAGCCCCCAAGGCAAAGCCCGACAGCATCCCCTCGGGATTGAAGGCCGACGTGGCAGCTTTGGCTTGTTGCACATGTTTGGCGAACCCGGCCCACATGTTGCAATTAAACCCTTGCTTGGAATAGAGCTTCCAATCCGGACGTTGTTTATCCGCAAACATGCACAAGGGGAAGAAGGGGTGCCACTGCCCCTTTACCTGTCGTCAAGATAACCAAGCGGCAACCAAAGCGTGCCGATAGCATGCCGGTCATGGGCATGGCACATAAAGAACCAGCACCCAGGCACATCAAGAGTGAACCCAGCGCCGCCTCATCCAGAGCCAGCCTGTCCTTGGCAAACGGCACCAGTGGTGCCCAGGCAGAAACCACCAGGCCAGCTGCCAGGAAAGCCAGCCGGGTGGAGAGAGCTTGTCGGGGTTGAACTTGATGATGGGGGTAGTTGATTGTTTTACCTGGTATCTCAGACATGGAATGCTTTACGATTTAATTTGTCACAGCCCGGGATGGCGTAGCCGATCACGCGGAAGGCTTCGCCGTGGGCGGTGAACGTCTTGTCGGTCTCGCGCACACCAGAGCACCCCGCGCTCACGAGCAGCGCGGCGATTCCGAGACAAGTGAGTGCCTTGTTCTTCATGTCGTTCTCCGATCTCATCAGAGTCGCAAGTGGTGGAACGCGCCAAACGGCGCTGTGGGCTTCACCTAGGCATGTGAAGCTCTCTCCGCGGAATGGTAGGTAGCGACCCTAGCGGGGCAACTCCGAATGAGGGTTTCCGTGACCTAACGCTGGACCCACTGGGTCGATTCACGGAAATTGGGGGGGGGGGGGGTAAATTTATTTTTCAAAATTTGGTAGGGGGAAATTTCGCATTTTTCAGTTTATCAAATGAAAGACATTTTCAATGGAAATTCAGCCAAAAAAGGTATTTTTCAAAATCTAGGACTTGAGAAAAATCTAGGGGGTACTTGGTACTTCCGTCTGAAAGGTGATACGGTATGTTGCCTAAGGTTAGAAATGATCAGTTTAATTCTAATGAGAATTCACAATTTTACTCAATTCTAAGGTTCAAGTTTGGCTATATTATTACAACAGGGCTATTGTGGCTATTTGTGACAAATAGCCACAAATAAATAATTGGTTGGGTGCTTCCGAAGAACCTGCCCGAGAATCTCTTTCATAAATGCAAATTAAAGCGTGTAAAAAAAAAATTCCTCATATCTTAATTTTGAAAACTTGGCTACTGTTAACATCCGTCCTTCTCCCCAGATTGCTTGTGATTGATCTTTGTATTATGTTTTGCCTATTAAGAATTTGCCTATTAAACAATTCGATATAAGAAAAAAATGTCCAATATTCAATGTGGGTGGTTTACAAAATTTTATGTTAATATTTGAGGATAAGAATCCCCCTTTTCAACAAATTATATTCCTTATTATTTCCGTGTTGAAGAAAAGGAATCTTATTTGAAGTTAAATTGAGGTCAAGTCTTTTCAGCAAATACTTTTATATTGATGATGAATTTAGGTGCTAAAGACTCACTGTTTCGGAATTGTTTGTTAGAACTGTTATTACTCGAATTTATAGTTAAAAATATTTAAACTTAATGTTTAAATTATTTAGCTAAAATTTTGTTAATTAATAGTTAAAGATAGGAATCCGCCTTTTCACCAAATTTTTTCGATGCAGTTTTTTGTTCCTGTCTGCTCCATGTTCCTTTTGTGATACTCTCAAGTGTAACGAATCTGAGTAAATTTGGCTTGAACTGGATTTGAGTTTTTAGGGGCTTTGGATATGTTTAATTGCGACCTTGTCATGTTTTTCCTCCTTCGTTTAGTTGGAGTGCCTATCCCTCCTCCACCCCCCGTAGGATTTCCAAAATTCTAATATAATATTTCCTTTGAATATTTCATATTTCCTTTTGAATATTATAAAATATAACGCTCAATTTTATCATTCAGCTTCAAGGTATGGTGCTACAGATTAAATTCGTTAAAACAACCCAAGGGGAAATACAGGGTGGAGACCATGAAGTAGAACTGAAATTAGGTAATAGTTAGATTAACTTTATTAATGACTGCATATACAAAAAAAACTAATCCCGAGATAAATTACTGGTGGCGCATCAGCACAGCTGCCTTTTCTCAGTTGGTACTGGCATTTACTCCTTTTGTCCTTTCCTGCATATTAAGGTTTAAACTAATGGATTTGAAATGCTCTTGGATCTGTTTGTTCTGTATTTACTGCAGTTCTTGATTGCTGAAAAAGGTCGCTTAGAACAGCTGCTGAATTTATAATTTTTTTTCTCTATCAAATGCTTCTACGACAGAAAATACTTTCTTTGAAATCTCCATTGGTAATGTCCTCAATAAATCTCGAAAACTGGAAATTCTATAAGAAAAATCCTTCTCCAAGCAATGGTGGTCACATGCAGTTAAGTACGAACAAATCGGGAGGAGTTTATTCAACAAAGAGTGACTGTCACTTAGTTTAGCATTAAAACTAAAGAACACCGTGTTCTCAATTGAGTTTTTTATGTGAGTCTCAATTTCATTCCATTCCTTCATGACCCTCCTCTGAAAGCTGTTGAGCATTAGAGAGCCAAATAAAGCCATTCAGCCCGCTAGAGCAAATATTTTAGCTGCTTTGTGAATTTTAGCTTAGTTCATGAATGTCCTGATCAAGTTTCAACTGTGTTAGTATATTAGTACCCCGAAAATTGCAAAAAGAGGCATGTTTATTTCAGTTCCTCTTTCGATTTATACCTCTATATCTATTAAGAGTTATGACGAATAAAACCTCAAACCCTATGCTGTGTAGGAAATTTTAAAAATTTTACAACAAACTGAAAATAAAGAGGGTTTGATGTAAATCTTTCGTATAATGAAGAGGATGATGTTCAGCTTGAATTAAAAGATGCTTAATGCCTCTAGGTATTCAAAAGGTCGTATTTACTATATCTCAGGAATGGCTAAAGGTATTAATTTCAAACTTTCATGGAACTGAGGTGGATGTTGGACTAATTCTGTCGACAATATTTGTATATACTTTGTCAAAAGTATATTTTTATTGAAGCCTTTTATGAATAATGGAAATACAATGGATATAACTCAGAAAATCATCACATTTGTCAGAACTTGTCCATTATTAAACAAAAATGGTATTGCGTTATTGTGTATTAGCGATATTAAAATTTGTATACTAAAAAAGTTTCAGCCGCCAATATGGCGGAGAATTCAGTAAACTACATAGATATAAGCCTTCCCTTACTCCAATTTGATTAGCTGATAGGCGAAATTAGTTCATATTAAAGTTTCTAGTAAAAGCAATTCGCTTGATAATTTTCCTTTGGAAATTGAAAAACTATTACCCAAAAATTGAGTTTCTCGAAACAAAGCTTACGTTTTGTCATTGTAGGTTCCAAATTCGTAACATTTTCTAAAGAAGGCCTTTGTGCCCGATGGAAGATCTACTGCAATAGTTGGTTTTTTGACGGCATTGATGGCTTGGATGGCCGTGTAATAAGGATCCCGGACTTTTGATGAAAGTCCAGTTCCTAACATGGCATCTATGAGCAAATGTCCTTTGGAAGCCAAGGCGGGAATCGTTTGCACAGAAGGTTCACAAGAAATCATGGATGGAGGAAGGATCTTGAGAAGACGACGGTACATGTGTTGAGCATCTTTTGTGAGTTCTCTGGGATTTGCCAGAAGGACAACACGAACTTTCGCTCGTTTTTGTTTGAGATGTCATCAAGCGACTGATATATCGCGGTTATTTGACCTTGGAGCGTAGTTTTTTCATGCCCCATTAAAACAATAGACCGTTAAAATCAATTTTATTTATCCTTCCTCTTCTGTTATCTACAAGAATGAGCCCGTCGCCGACCAAAGTAGACAGGTCTCCTCCAACTTCTTCACTATGCCAGATTAATTGCCCTTCAAAGTCTAGACAAGAGACAAAGTTCGGCGGATAATAATCACACCCGAACCCTATTCCCGATACGTATATTCGTCTTTCCCCAAGTTAAGCTTTTTTAGCCTTGTTGTAGTTGTAGCAGTCACAGTCAATGTCAAAATTGCATTAGCAATAGTAGCAGTCGCAGTTGCAGCCGTAGTCTCAAGCTGTTGCAGTCGCAGCTATTCGCAGTTGCAAATATTCGCAGCCACTAGTAGTCGTAGTCTTCATTAGTTCCAGTTTCATGTAGTTGCAGTTGCAAGGAGTTGGTGGTGTAGTCGCAAGTAGTCGCAGCTGCAAGTAGTGGTAGTCGCAGTCACAAGTAGTCACAGTCCCAAGCAGTCACAAATAGTCACAGTTGCAAGTAATTGAACACAAAATTAGCTGTCGCCTTTCTCTTCCTCTTTTCATATGCTATCGTTTTGAAAACTTTGGTGCCCATCTTCTTGTGTGTAAGGTGTGTAGGCTTAAAAGCCACGTTCAAAGGAGATAGTCCAATTTAAGTTTAATGCCAATTGGTTCACCACAGCAAAACCAGGAGTCACTGCTCTGATCCTTAATTGAAAAGTCTTGTTTCAATTAGAGTTACCTAGAATTACCAACTATTGCTTCTTACTACTGTTAGTGAAATTACTAACTTAATTACTAACTTTTAGTTAAAAACTAATAAAATTATTTTAAGGACCCTGGTGGAACGGGTGAACGCCGACACGTTTCTGTCCCGGGTGCTGATCGCGGATCTGGAAGATGGCGCCCGGCTCAATCACTTCCGCGCCGATCTGGACAGCCAGCAGCCGGAATATGCGTTGCTCGACGTGCACCTCGGAGCCAGCGCCAGTTACCGGCTGAACCACAGCAGCGTCGGCGGCCGGCGGCGGCGCAACGAGATTCACGTCACCCTGCATGGCGAAGGCGGCGACGCCGACCTCGGCGGCGCGTACCTGGTGGAGGATGGCTGCCACCTGGACCAGCAACTGGATGGCTTTTTCATATTTGGTATAAAAATAGACGAACCTCAAAAAGTTAGACAGCCAACTTCCATTTAAAAGATAATTTTATCATCTTAACCTTAGTTAATGTGTACCATGGTTTGTACTTTACTATGTTTTCAGCTATATCCAATGAAACTAGTATAGGCCCCTTTTTAATAAACTATATCGGTACTTTATGTAAGTAACTCTTTTTCGATATTGTCTCAAAGCGCTTATTCTTTCATAATATACAAACATTGGTGGCTCTGTCAGTAGAGCATAGGTCTTGTGATTCTAAGGTCTTGCTTTCCAAAAAACTCACTACCCAGACGTCTTCCTTAGAGAAGAATTAGCAACAAGAATTGAACTAACAGAAGCCCGGGTTCAAGTAAGTCTTTATCAAATTGTTTCAACTTTTTTGTATTTTTTTTCTCTAAGAGTGAGAGATCAATTTGAAATCTTACACTATTTATTGTTAGTGAATTGCTATCTAAAGAGACGTAGCTTATTCAGATACAAACACTTGTAGCATCGAAAACCATTTATTTCGGTGGAAACTTAAACCTTAGAAATGGTATTTATGCTTCAAATATAAAGTGCACAGCTGCGCACGCTCCTCCTCCAACCGAATCTATTCAATATGACATGTATCCCAAGAATAGATCATATCTTGAAACATTCAGTATCCTAACTTTGAATTTGCCGTTCGGATGAAACTAATAAAATTCTTGAAAACCTAATTGGGGTAAAGCCAAAACAGATTGTATCTTTTAGATGTAAAACTGCCATAGCTGTTTCAGAGTTGCGTGTTCTTTTTGGTATTCTATCATCCTAAGGTAGAACTAAGGCAGATAGGCATACAGTAGGGCTAATTCAGATAGTCTATCAGTTCTGTGTACGATCTGAAAGTATTACCTAATCTCCGTAAAGATCTTTCTGTTATACCTGAAGCAGATAAAAACCTGGTTGTCATGGTTTCACAAGCCTAGTGAAACCTAGTTTCACTAGTTGTCATGGACATGCCAGACTAGGATAACCGAGTTCAGTCGTACTTAAATAACAAAGGAAATTATGCAATAGTAACATATGATCATACTAGTCAATTTGCTGATAAAATTACAAATGAATTAAAAACTCAAAAACAAAATGGTTGAATCACTCCAATATTATAAAATAGATTTTTTCCCCTGGTCCTTGACTTACTGGTAGACTTAGTGCGTAGTGTAAAGTTGTTCCTCTGATATCGCATGCAGCTTTACCTGTTGGTGCACACAGTAGTATAGTAGTATATATAGTATATAGTATAGTATATAGTATAGTATATAGTATATATATAGTATAGTAGTAGTAGTACACGGTAGTATACGGATTATAAGCAGTTGCTGAAATATTGCATTTAGTACTTGAGTCTTACCGGTTACAGCGTCTCCGGTTATGAAAATGTAGTATGGCTTTTCTTCGTTTCTTGACAGATGCGAAATTGCATCGTTTTTCCAAATTGGTAGCTTGACATTTTGGGCATTCAGGAACCATTGTTCCCTGGACAATGGAGTCAAAATGATGGGAACATTCCTGACAGATATACGAAAAGATTGGCATGGGATCCGGACCTCCTTTTTATCCAAATAGTTATGTCATTATAGGCAACATTTTTAGTACCTGACAATGAGCAGAATTTGAGTAAATTTTCGAGTATTCGTCATAAGAGGATCAGATTATGTATCATGAAGAAAAAACATTTACCGTGACATTTTGTTTAGAAGCACACTTTCCTGAGGATTATCTCGAACGCTACCGGGAGGGACGCCGCTTCTCACTCGAGAACCTCGAGCTCTATCCCGACGACGCACTGTTCACCTTCCAGCTTGGGGTCTCGTTGCAAGCCGAAGGCAAGCGCCGCGGCTGGGCAGCGAAGGTCCTGCGGGAGGCCTATCGCCAGGAGCCGGACCTCGTCGAGATGAAGATCAGGGACTTCCCCTCGACGGTCGTTCGGCGCTACCTGAGCCTCATGCGCAGCCCCGGGCCCAAGTTCACGGAGGTGGATTGGTCCTTCGAGCTCGGCCAGGAGGCGCTCCTGGTTTGGCGGCCGAGGAAGTCCTTATTGCGATGTGTTCGTTCTCCGTGCCTTAAAGCGTCGCGCTCCTACGGTGGGCTGCTAGCGAACGTGGTAGTGGCTGTAGCGAATTAGCCTGCAGTGAAATTGAACGTTGCAGTTTTGAACGCATCGTTTTGCCGCAGCGAACTATCTCCTCTCGTTTATTGTCAACTCTTTGCTCGCTGCGCCGGATCATCTGTTGCGCCTCACCACCGGGCACAAGACACTGCAGTTGCTCAACACTCCGGCAGGGGAAGCTCAAGAGGTTAGCGAGCTCTAATTTTTTTTTTTAACTATCTTAACTTTATTTTCTGGATTCGTATCAATATCCATATCCTGTGCGTCAGCCGTCAAGAGAGCTACAGGGATTTAATTTATTAATTTAAGTGACTGTAAATCCCTTTTCCTGAGTCTGAGGTAATCGACTTGGAAATTGTTAGCTCTTTAGATCATTTATCAGCAATGGCATATTGGCAGGTAAGTACGTGTGACTGGATCTGAGTGGGTGTACTTAAAGTGAGGGAGGGGGAGGTAATTAGTAAAAACAGACAAACTCTATCAAATTTATATGGCATAGTAGAGCTTCGAAATAACTCGCTTACCGTTCCTTTTGTTCTTCCACACCTGTCAGGAGCCTTACATTTTCATCTTTCACCGGGCATTCTTGGATACTTGAGTTGACTAATATTTCTTTGGTAAGGCGATATACGGTTTGTTTGTCTCCACGGCTTGCTGCTTCTTCAGATTGTCTGGCCTTTTCGTTCATATATTGCCGTCTGTCGGATCTGGCACTTTTCTTTACATTTATATCAGCTTCTTTATAGGCCAAATTCTTGATCACCTTTGAGTGACCATTTTCCCCAAGGGAGCTTTAAGAAGTGATTTTAGTACAGCGCCGATTAAGTATGTCGTCAACTCTCACAATCACTTTGACCATTGTGGCGGGACTCGTGGAAACTTGGCGGAAGGAGGTGATTTAATTGTTGGCGCCGGTACAAAATCTTTTATGGAAGATATTTTACAAAGACCAAGTACGGTACTGCCCAATCCGATCGAAGGACAATCTATAAACGTGGTCGGTGTGTCTGATAAAATGGTCATTGGAACGGGTGAAGAACAAATTGAATTATATACTATCCCAAGTCATCATGCCGAAGAGGACGATTTTCCAAATTTCCTTTGTCTTATTTTTGTTTTTTCATAATTGTTTTATCTACCTTCTCCATTCTGTTGCTATTGCTACTACAGTTAAAAATTTATTGTGGACAATAGTTGTACACAGCTATATACGCTCCTTCTTAGTCCTCTTCCAGTGAAAACTTCCCTATCTGCCTGTCACTTATGAGACCCCCTTTCATTTTCAATCTTTTCTTCTATTGCAGGATCTCCAGCTTATTGTTTAGCTCTATAAATTAGTTACCTGTGATGCACATTCCAACTACACTGACTGATCTTTATAGACTAGACGAACCTGGTGTTGGCAATGACAAAACATAAACACCATGGTTTTTACCTGAAATGAATTTACCAAAGAATACAGAACTTTGTTGACAGCCTTAATGAAAAAAAACACAGTTACCTTGTAGAAGATAGACAGAGAGAAGAAAAAGAAAGACTTTACGAGCGCCAACCCGAAATATTGGGAAAAACACTAAAAAGAAAGAGGTAACTAAAATCTTGCTTTCATACAATCGACAGCTCACTAAAACATAGAAATAGCATGAGAATACAAAAATACGTAAAAATTTTTTCAGTATTTACCGAGGTAAGCGACCTGGCCGCGCTGGGTTTCGGTTTGGCCGATCTGATACTGGCCGTGCCCGCGGCCTGGGTCGATGTGAACACGCTGGACGATCTGGATGCGGCGGCCGCGGCGTTTCGCCAGGCGCATGGGTTCCGACTGCGCATTGCCACCAAATATCACCGGCTGGTGCGGGATTTCCTGCGCGATAACGGGGTGGCTGATTACCAGCTTGTCGACAGTCAGGGCGCCACCGAGGGGACGGTCAAGAACGAGACTGCAGAGGCAATTGCCGATATCACCTCGACCGGGGATTCACTATCTAATGTATACTGTATAATAACGGTAACGGAACTGGAGTAAATTGGAATTGAAACAAGGATACCATACATTTAGAAATCAACTTGATAAATTGGGACTAGGTACTAGATACAAATTTTATTTTCATGGCACTTGGTATTAACCAAGTGACATATAGCGGTCGCAAATTCTGTCTGTTTCGGACCAGATTAAATTAGAAATAGTCGTTTTCCCGATTTGACCATCTGGGGTGGGGGGTGGGGGGCCGGTTAATTCGGAGAAACTAGAAAAAATGAAGCATTTTTAACTTATTTAATTATTTATGTGCGGAGAGCCAAGATCGAAACATGCATTAATTCAAAAACGTCCAGTGATTAAATAAAAAAAAAAAGTTCGTTTTTTAATGAAAGTAAGGAGCAACATTAGAACTTAAAACAAACAGCAATTACTCCGTATATGAAAGGGGCATTTCCTCCTCAACGCCCCACTCTTTAAACTAAAGTTTCTTACTGTTTTAAAATGTAGAGTTAAGAGAAAGAGTCTAACTTTAGCGTAAAGAGCGGGACATTTGGGAGGAAAAGCCCCTTTCACATACGGAGTAATTTCTGACATTGTCGACGTCGGACGCGGCGCAGATCCGCAAAAGGCCTAGGCTTCGAAACGCCAGGGGCAAAACGCTTTCCAAGGCTTCCGTCATATAACCGCGGCCGCGGTATTCGGGATCAAGCGTGAATTCCAATTGACCGATCGGAACCGGAAAGGGTTCGACCGATACCGTGATTGTCCCCACCGGTCTATCCACGCCGCCGGGAACGATCGCCAGCGCAAGGACGTTGCCGGCATCCATTCCTTCCGGTGAAATCTGTTGCCTAACGTAACTCACGACGGTCTTCGGTTTTTTGGCCCGATCGTCGATTTTTCACCCAGCCTGAAGCATCGCGCCGGTCACATTCCCGGTGCCCGCTATGCCATTCGCGCCAAGGCCTATCAGGATCTGAGCTCTATTTTCCGCAGCGAACTCATCATCTTCGTGGCCGAAGACGAGCGTATTGCCCATCTGGCCTGCCACGACCTTACCCGGGCGGGCATTCACCGGATCAAGGTGCTGCGCGGCGGCATGCCGGCCTGGCGCGCGGCCGGATATCCGTTGGAAACGGGGCTGGAAGACCCCTATTCCCAGCCGGTCGACTGCTACTACCGGAAAGCCCCTTTCATATATGGAGTAATTTCTGTTTTTTTTTTGTTTAAAAAAAAACAACTTTTTTTTATTTAATGAATACCAAGTGCCATAAAAAATAAATTAACACGCATCTGGGATCTTTCTGCAGGCAAAAAATACAAAATTCCACATTTTATGGAGGTAAGAGCTTGAAACATTTGCAGTGTATTTCTCTGATATTCTGAATCTGATGGTGTGATTTTCATAATGATCGCTTGACTTATCGAAGTTATTCCCCCCCTTTTTTTTTTGAAAACCAGGCAAATTTTCTGAAGCCCCCTCAACCCCCCCCTAACCAAAAATCCCCTGAAAACGTCTGTACACTTCACGTTTAACCATTACTGTATGTACACATTGTTCACAAATTTCTGTTTTACAAAACATCATTGACAAATAAAAATAAAATTTCTATAATAATCAGCATAACTGGGAGGAACTATTAAAAATCATGAACAATAATTCGGGGAAGCTAAATGATTTCAGTTTATATTTCACTGTAATTTTTATTTTAAATGCTGTAAATATACAAAAATTCTTGAAACATATTTCGTCTTCATTGTGTTCTTGTGTCAATACGCTGAATCTGATGGTGTGATTTTTGTTAAGATTATGCGACTTTTAGGGGGTGTTTCCCCCTATTTTCTAAAGTAAGGCAAATTTTCTCAGGCTCGTAACTTTTCATGGGTAAAACTAAGCTTGATAAACTTATATATTTAGAATCAGCATAAAAATGCAGTTCTTTGGGTGTAACTATTGGTATCAAAATTCCATTTTTTAGAGATTCGACCAAAACAAATTTACAACTAATTTTAAGCTTTTCAGAGTATGTCCGCTATGGTATTTAATAGATGGAGAAGAAACATAATCATTAAAATGGAGATCATAAATGGTGGTCAATGAAATAGCCTTGTCGAAGGAAATAGCAGTGTGACTCCCTGTAATTATTATAATATTTTTGACAATAATTTTTTTCGATTTGAATTAGAATAATTGGTAACTAGTTTTCGGCGAAACGCATTAGCCTTTACTTGTGGGCAACACCAGTAGTACCCCCATAAGGCCTTTGATCACACAGATAGGGGGTAAACTATTAAAGCTATTAGCCCCTCAAGACGCTATTGCGCCTACTTGGGTCTGAAACAAAAGCACTCGTATATAGTACACCCTCCCACGCTAATTTTTCCCAAAGTCACCGGATCAAGATTTTGAGATAGCCATTTTATTCAGCATAGTCGAAAAACGCAATAACTATGTCTTTGGGGACGACTTACTCCCCCACAGTCCCCGTGGGAGGGGCTGCAAGTTGCAAACTTTGACAGTGTTTACACATAGTAATGGTTATTAGGAAGTGTATAGACGCTTTCAGGGGGATTATTTTGGTTAGGGGGCGTTGAGGGGAGGGCGTTATGCGGTGGATCGTTCCATGGAGGAATTGGTCATGCGGGAAGAAAATTTCCATGTGTCAGCGAGCAAGGTTAAAATCATAAATGCGCTTTCTATAGTTTATACTTGTAAGTTAAAGGTCCGTGGGTATAGCAACTAACTACACCTTCTAACATGTATTTAAACCTACTCAGTTTTTCTACACAGATTTAAATCTTAGATTTTAAAAAGCCAGAAATTGCTGACTGGATTTCAAACCAGGTCTGAGATTGTTAGGAACGTTCATCCAATGCCATAACAAAAGACATATCTTTCGAATATAATAGGTTTGTAAAGTGTCATCAAATCGTCTCTAAAATTTGTATTTATTGCAGGCGTAAGCGGCCTGGTTGAATCCGTTCTGCGACGACGCCGCGAAGAACGCGATGTTGAGGTCTTCCGCCTGAACCTTGGTGACACCCAGGGCGAGCGTCACCGCAGCGGCGGCTGCGAGGAATTTTCCTACCCTGTTCGACATGCTTCTTCTCCCCATTTGTCCGCGCCAGATCTGCTTCTGCAGCGGCCCGGCAAACTTTATCAACGGTTTCAGGCTAGCAATTATGCAAACATTATGCAATAAGCATTTTGAAATTGATACATCTTGAAAGTCCGGCGGTTTTGTGGCCTGTCAGCCCCTCATTGCCGAAGATGATTATGAGCCGTTTTTCACCCAAAGTGAACCGATTCTTCCTTATAAGTCCCTCTCCCATGATAGGCATCAAGTTCACTGGAAATAAATAAATGGGTACACCAACTAGCATAGTTGCAAACCCCTCATCGTTGAAGTTGACTGTAGTCTAACAAGCAGATTATTACTTACAAGTCCCCTACATGTCTTACCACTGGAACCAAATAGGTTTTACTATCAAATACACTGGAAACAAATAATAGATACACTAACTTCCAAAAGTTGCTAACCCCTCATTTGTATTTAAACACTGGTCAAAGTTTGTAACTTGTAGCCCCTCCCCCAGGGACTCTGGGGGGAGTACGTCATCCCCAAAGACATAGTTATTAAGGTTTTCGACAATGCGGAACAAGATGGCCATCTCAAAATTTTGATCCGTTGGGAAAAAATGATCGTTGGAGGGGGCCTAGGTGCCCTCCAATTTTTTGGTTACTTAAAAGGGGCACTAGAACAATTCATTTCCGTTAGAATGAACCCTCTTGCGACATTCTAGGACCACTTGGTCGATACGATGACTCCTGGGAAAAAAAAAACGCTGTATGATTCATGCTTCAAGTCACTGTGTAACAGGGATCAGAGTAATTCTTTTTCTTAGTTCTAAATGTGTTTTGGAAATTACTATTAGACACAACAGACAGGAAAAGTTCCACACCCATTATCATCAGATATGACTGCGATTTAGGAGCTCATTAATCCTGTGGTAGGTCTATAGATTGATATTCTGCTTGGGAATAGGGAGCCTGTTGCTCACTTCCCATCGACGCAAGGCTCAGTGACATACTTGCTGGCTGTTCCTATAAAAAAGACCCAGCAACTCAAACGTGGATCCGCTAAAGTGAGCAGGAATAAAGTCGTGTAAAAACCCAAATTTAAAACCAACTGAAATTACTATGAATGAACTGAAACCTAAGATGAACGAAAATTGAAACAAATAATCAAATTATTCAAAACTCAAACAGAAATTACCCCAAGTAAGAATAGGGCTGCCTATTAACCTTAACCTTCTAGAAGATCAGAGTATCATTTGCACTTTACTGAAAACGATATATGTTTTAACAGTGTGATTTTATTTGTCAAAATAACAACAAAAAGAAACAAAATCATGATGGTGATCGAGATTGTAGGGCTAATGTGCAAATACATAGCCCAAACTTTTGATAAAGCCAATGAAATGAAACAAAATATGATGAAAATATAATACTTTATTAGGAAAATTGTAAAATTACAACTTAGAATTATGTACCCAGAAAGTCATGTTGTGTCCATTGACGCACTGTTTTGTTGTGGGCAACAACCCCTTATCCTGGAAAAAATAATTGCCTCTTTTTCAGTCTTTGGCAAATCCCAAATCTTCATCTCAAAATCCATGTTCAGACACTATCTTCTATCACTATGCGTAGCAAACGAAATTGAGTTTTGTCTTGTTCTAAATGCCTTACAAGCCCACCAACTCATGCCTCCAGTGTAGCAGACATAATGTCAGCCATTTCAGCCGCCATGTTGTCCTTCCAGACAACCATCACCCAGATGTTAACTGAACTGGCCAATAGTACCAAGGACACATTGAAAGCAGACTTTGAACGTTTAAAAACTAAAATGGCTGCTATTGAGCAAAACCTCTCCACAAAGTGTGATGAAAAGACTACTCAGTTGATTGCCCAAGAAGAAGTCGAATCTGCTAGCATCTCACTCCTGAGTGCATCCAATACTACACAAATCATTTAAAGATACCCAGGTCGGGTGGGGATATATTCTTAAGGAGAGGCTCCCCACGGGGGGATTCCACACAGGATAAAGCTACCATTGAGACAATGTGAGAGGAGAATTACCAAGAAAAAAATTTTGCGGAGGGAGGATTTCTGGCATGATTTGAAAAACTAGAAATTGAAAGAAAAAAGTTTTTTCTAACGAGAGTAGGCTCAAAGCAACTTTCTTGGCAGAATTATCCACACAAAATTTTCATAGGAAATATTCACTGGGAATAGAATTGCCTAGGGGAGGGGGGTTCTTACGCAGGCCAGTTAATTAAAAGAAACTCGACTAATTTTATTAATGTTTATATGGCTTGTTTTCATATGATTACCCATTTTTTCTTCCTTCCTTTCCATTTTTTCTTCCTTCCTTCCATTTTTTCTTCCTTTATTTCATATCTTGTCGCAGCAGAGTTACTGCTGTTTTTCAAACAGTTCGTGGTGACGAACTGTAGTAAGGAGCGACCCGGCTCAACAGTAGCTGAAACTCTAAAAAACGGAATTTTAATACCAATTGTAACATCAAAAGAATCGTATTTTAATGCTGATTTAAAATATATTCAGATTTTACAGAATAAGCCGATCCGTTTGACAGGTGGACACATTAAAGAGAATATTAATACAGCAGTATGTTTTAGGAATCTAAGGTTGATGGATGTGGGCCAAACTCGTGACTACCAGGCTGTGGTGTTTACTTACCAATGTCTGCATGAAGCCTATCAATCTGTGTTTTTAGATTTGTGTAGACAGAATAATGATTTGCATGGTTATTATACAAGGAATGCCACTAATCTTGTGACTGAGTATAGAAGCGGTAGACGAACTGGATTTTTAATCAAACATTTGGGCCAGGCGAACATGACGTCACCTGATCCATCCACAGATCCACACACAGACAACTTATTTTTATATATATAGATATGAAAGAGACTGTCCCCTCCTCAACATTTCACTCTTTATGCTAAATTTTTTTATTTTTTTAAAAAGTAGAATTGTGAGAAAGAGTCAAACTTTAGCGTAAAGAGCGAAGCGTATAGGAGGGGACAATCCGTTTCTTATACGGAATAATTTCTGTTCGTTTTAAGTTTTAATGTCGCTCTTTACTTGCAGTTAAAAAAACTTGTTTTTTATATATTTAATCTTAAAAAGACGCCAATCCGCCACCGCACTGGGACGGCGTTCACACCTATGATTCAAAGTGAGGATGCCGGCGAAACCCGCGCCATGTTCCATTCGATCGACTGTGCGAAGGGCGTCCAGTGTCCGACCGGGACACCGGCCTCGCGCAGCGCTTCACCGGTCCAGGCATTGCAACCGTAAAACAGGCTGAAGCGCGGGAGCGCCCGATAGAAAACGTCACCGAATCCCTGGGTGATGCCGGGCAGCAGTTCGGCGCGGCCATCGCCGGCGGTTTTGAACGTTTGCGAAATGAACGCCACCAGATTGCAGTCAATTCGCTATAGACATTTTATTTTATTTATCATATGGGAAAAGAAAATCAAAAAAATATCCCTTTTCAAGTAAGCAAATCTTTTGTTTAGATTAATTATTCTTTTAAAAAGTGTTAAGCATGTGATTTGTTGCTAGCTAGGCCTATGCTATGCTACTTCAATAAGCATATTGTAAAATTTCATAATTAATATAGGGCAAGGTGAACATACTACTTGTCCATTTTTTAGCCTACACTCTTTTAAAATATAGCCTATACCACTTGGCTTAATCAGTTCACAATAGTCTGTGATTATTGTTTTGGCTATTAGCTGCTTTTACTTGGGGTTGGGCAAGTCTTTGATGAAGGTTACCCCTCATTCGAGAGAATATTTGTTGAAGCATATATAAAAAATGAAATTCCTTCTATTTTTGGATTCATCTACTAACAGAGCTGTCTAGCTCTTTTGTCATTTCTCTCTTTTAGGCCCCTTTGGTCCATAGGAATCAACATGTCATTACCTTGTGAAATTAAGAAGTTTCTTGTGAAATTGATTAATGAAACTTAAAACGGACAAGAATTGTTGCTTCGCAGATTGCACGAGATATCATAACATTGACCGCTTGTCCTGGTTGATGATTATCAGACTCTAGTGTCACCACGATTTCTGGAAGTTCTTCTAATTCGCCTTCCTGCCAATAGTCAAGGCGTGTGCCGCTGCTATCGTCACGTCGCACTTTCGACTCGTAAAACTTAAAGTGAACAGGTTCACCCACGTAGAGGGAAAATACTTGCTCAGGCAAAGAAGCAGATGTGCCTTCTTCCATACCAAATGGTGCCAAGCACATGGCTTCTGTCGGCGGTAGTAATCCCGGTATTGCTGGCATCGCACTCTCTATACCAACGAATTGTTAAGCCAAGTTCTGACAGAGCGCGATAAAAAATTGGTTGTGAATAAAATAGTTCGCGGGGCGAAACGAAAATCGCTTGGCTTTTCGCACTGCAGACGATTCTTTTTTTTTCAAGAGATTAAGAAAAAAATGGAATACTTTACGCCTCTCCTTGTGCCTTACATTAATTGCTCTTGAGAACAAACGAAAAAAGAAAAAAACTTTGGGTGAGATCCCTTTTTCAGCGGCGATCAGCTAATGGTGCATTGAATTTACTTATCAAAGAACTTGAGAAAGAAGACCTTGATTTTTATTTCAGGAGATTAAACAAATGCTGAGCTGGTATATTGCTGAAAGGTGAAGAGAAAATCAGTTATATGAACTTCCGCAATTCCGGTAGTCTTTGACTTTTACCTCCGTTCTACGTTTGTTTTCTAGAGGCAACACTTTTCTCTTAGAACAGGAAATCTCGCAAACAGTAGCCTTAGAGATTTTGGCTTCAAATTTCTTGCATTTATTGGTTCAATCAAAACCAAAATCTCATAAATTTGTCTTCGAGCTTGAAACGGTCATAGAACTGCTTGATTAGGACTATATAGTATTTTTGAGTCAATTTGGGCCCCTAGTTGATTTTGTATATCGAATAAATACCGATTGGCCTGATGCACAAGAAAGGAACCCGCTTTTTGCTTAATCGGAGAATTTGATTTATTTTGCAGTAATGTTTTAAACATGAAACCTTCTGTTTTTTTGGTGTGGTTGAATACCCAAATTTACAGGAGGTTTTTTATTTTTTGTAGTACTCTATAAAATAAGCATCCCGAATCTTGGCGACAGCCAAAATTCGGGATGACTCATGTTTTTAAGTGCTCTTAAAAGAAACAAAGAACAAGCAGATTGGTCTTATTTTTATTCACGGTACGAATGCCCATCACATGGGCATCTCACTGCATGAACCTAACATTACGATTGTTAATATTTGGTACAATCATTAAACATAAACAACATTATCCATAGTTTTCTTTACAATAATTCAAAATGTTTGTTTTTAAATAATGTTCTGGTTTTGTGCAATTATAATTTGATTTACGCCAGTTTTCATCGGATTGTTTTATAGACGTATTTTAAATTTATTATGCAGACATTCTGTAACATTTCTCACAAAGACGCCATAAGGGTGCCAAATTTAAAAAGAGCAACGTAAATAGGACAATTCCGCTATCATCAGCTTGTGTAGCGAATAACGTTGATTTTTCAAGAGTATATCTTTTTTCTTTTCGTTATTCTTAGACAACGCTGGTATTTCTAAGAAACTGTCGTCCATAACTGCACAGAGGCATCCATATAGGGGAGAAGCATATAATTCAGCTTTTAACCCCGAATAATTACTATCTTTTTATGTACTCCTATAAATGATCACAGAAATCTTATAGTTTGCATATAATTTGCCTGTTTTATACCGTTTTATGGTACACCCTCCAAAACTGCATTCCCTTGAATTCGAAGACGATCGCTTTGAACTGATCGATATGGCGGCCGGTCGCGTACTGGAATCATTCCACCTGCCCGGTCTTGACGATCGATCACAACCCATCATCGCCTCGAACGAGTCGCCACAAGGCCAACTGAAAGTGTTGTTGACAGCTCGAAGCGGAGTTCGGCTTGATTCGGTCAGGTCGGCGAAAACTCCATCGGTGGTCGCAACACCGCATCAAGAACTTGACCCACGGCGAAGACGGAGTCTGATGGGCGCGACGATCCGAGTGGCTTCTTTTTCGGAGTGGGCCGACCGCTTCCAGCACCGAGAGATCCAAGGGAATGCCCACGATCTCGAGGCTCCGGGCGAGGCGCGCCTCATGGTCCTGCCAAGCAAATAACTGGCCCCGAAACGTGCGTAGCTGCTCAGAAACAGTCGCGCCCCAGAGAAACCCCATGTCACGCGGTGAGATCAGCAGCTCGGCGGCCGGAAGGAATTCACCGTTGAGATACGCTCGTTCGGTCATCACCATCCTCTCGCAGTCAGGAGTCCGCCCGCTGCCAGGATAGCGGACGCGCATAAAAAAAGGCTGTTGTATCCATGCGAACACGTCCGCCTCGAGCTGCATTCTACGCTCACTTCCGAATTGAGGGCGTCACAAACAATATGGGCTTTGCTGAAAAACTGGCGAAGGAAGCAAAGGTCGGAATTGCACCTGGTTCAACCTTTGACCCTTCCATGGAAGACTGGTTCAGGATATGTTTCGCCAAAAATGAAGATCTGCTGCATGAAGCATTTGATCGATTAGAAGGATTCCTCAATGACTAACCCTGTCATTATTTGCGCCGCCATTACTGGCTCGGTCGCCCAAAAATCAGACAATCCGGCTGTACCAATCACCATATCCCTCGGCGGTGGATCGATCGGTGTTCAGTCCTTCACGAGCACCAGATCGTCACGGTGAATGACCTCGTCGCCGTTGGCATATCCTAGCACCCGGGCGATTTCCTTCGTCGACAGGCCCGCGAGACGTGCGACGTCCTCCGACGCATAGCTCGTCAGTCCGCGGGCGACCTCGCGTCCGCGCTGGTTCACGCAGCTGACCCCATCGCCGATCTCGAAGGTGCCTTCGACGCGCAACACACCGGCAGGCAGCAGGCTTCGGCCGCGGCCCTGGAGCGCACGCACCGCGCCGTCGTCGATCAGAAACTGAAAAAGAAATACCAGGATCTCAAAGCCCGGCTCAAAGATGAACAGGCAGGTAGTCTGCAAAACAAAATTAACGACCTGTATGCCCAAAAGCGCTTTAATGAAATCGTCCCGCTTCTGAAAGAGTTAACCCAAATTGACGGTGAATCGGATTTCGCAAAGAAAATGCGGCAATCCCTCGTCGACAATTTCATTACTGTCGGCCAAAAGAAAAGAACCACCAACCAATTCCGTCAAGCAGAGCAGGCTTATCGCCATGCATTGGAGCTATCACCGAACAACAAAAAGGTCTATAAATATCAATAAGTTAGAAAAACACTGGTATTAATTTGAAATAAAACCAACCATTTTGTTGTGTTTCTCACCACTAATTTCGTTTTTTTTCATTTTATTGCTTTTTAGAATTAGGATTTGTAGCAAAGCCTTTAAGGGTTTGGTACTATGCACCTGCATTACAAAGGTATTACTAAGATTAGATTCCCGCTTCTAGTACTTGATAACTGAACCAACTTATTGATTTGTTCAATATGCCTGTTTATTAAAGCCTATTTTAATTAACTAATCCCTTTTGCAATTTATTTGCGGTTTTAGGGCGTTTTTCCGGTACAGCTCTGGCCGCCCTGTGAGATTTCAATCCCAGCACGATCTCAAATGAAGTAGGTACTGTCAGTCACGGATCCTGGATTTTTGGTGGATGCTTATTAGAAATCTATGACTTGTTTTTATTTAATAGATTTTTAACAATTTAAGTAGTAACTGCGCTCGAGGCAAGTGGGGAGAACCCCCTCTCTTGAATCTACCACTGCAGCATGTTGATAGCTCACAGATACTTTTTGGACATAAGCAGAGTTAAAAGTCTTTTTCGCAGAACAATTTTTCCGGGAAATCAGCCAAATTTGCAAATCAGACTAAAGTGACGCTCTTGAAGGGACGGTGATTGAAAGGTATTACATTTCTTGTATTATATATTATGCGCATTACATATCATGCATACCATTTATGTATTACATATTATATACATAATATTACATGTTTGGTATAATATTAATTGGTATGTATCGTTTACTTTGATTTCTTTTACCTGGAGTCTGTCAGAAATCCTCTGTCTTGACATTTCTAATTGAATCAGCTTTTCAGCTTATTGAAAAAGGGCACACTTGGTTGGCTGTCCCGTGTTTGCCCGGCTGGGCGCCACTCCGGCGGCATGTGCGGCCCTCGACATGGCTTTGCACGATCTCTGGGCCAAGGCGCAGGGGGTGCCGCTCGTCGATGCGTTGGGTCGGGTTCACACCGCGCTGCCGACGTCGATCACGATCGGGATCCGCGACGTCGCGGCGACGCTGGACGAGGCCGAGGAGTACTACGGGCGCGGCTTTCGCGTGCTCAAGGTCAAGGTCGGTACCTCGTATGAGGAAGACGTCGCGCGGCTACGTCGGTTGCGCGAGCGCTTTGGGGCGAGCGTCGTGCTGCGGATGGGTCTACCAACATCATAAATTCCCGGAAGGTAGTTATCCTTCCGAAATTTCAGCTTTAAATTAATCCTAGACAGTACTAGATGGTGATCTTTACTTTTAACATCAATAACAGTGCTCCAATGTACCCTAGTATGTTGTGTTGATCCTGCCAGTCTTCGGTTTACAATAGCGTAATAAATAAGGTTTGCTGTAATCATCACATGAATACCATGATAACTTATGGGCCATTTTATGACCAAATATGTATTGATTATATTTAGATTGTTATATCTGCAAACAGAGGCACCATTTGGGTCTTGCCAATTGCAAAAGCTGATTCATACTGGCTTCATTCAGTCCCCTGAAGTCGCTGGCAAAAAAAACCAAACTGCCAGGACGTACCAGTCGTCTTAACCGTAATAACACATCGTTTAATTGATTATCTGAATGCTCAGCTTGTGATTGCTGCCAGGCATGATGTGTCACCAATGATTGAATCAAACGGAGTACGCCTTTATTACCCCGTTGTGGTTTCAGCTCTGTAATTTCCCGTTCTGAAAAGATCACACCCCCAACGCGATCACTATGCTGACAAGCATTCCAGGCTAACAGTGGAACAGTCTTTTGGCTACAAATTAATGACCATGTTAACGGTTATTTCGTACCAATACCTGCAACTTAAAAAAGTGGTACCGTATGGCATTACTGCCTCTGAAACTGGAGGCTCAATATGCATATAGATTTTTGAATGAATTGACTATCTCAAAATCTTCACAAAATAGTATTTTTGTCTTCTTTTGGCTAGAATTGTAGTTGTGCACCACAAAAAGAGTGAAAACACCGCTTTGCTATTGGACAGTATTTTTGGCAAAAATAAATGTCTAAGTTAGCCGTTATTTTGTAGGACTGTTGGCACGGCAGCCTGGACTGCCTCTAGTGCTTGTACCACGAGGTCCACGGTCAAAACGATTAAACACGGAAGACGAATCGGCTAAATATCGCGGAATTTTTTAAAAATGTATAGCGAAACTTAATAGTTAAAAGTTCAGTTGTATTCAGTCCCCAGTGTTAAAAATAGATATCTGGAATGAAGTCAATCTGATTTATTACGTAAGCTGGGGGATGTCCATGGTGTACAGAATTTCTAAAAATCGAAAATGAAAACGCAATTGAAGCTCAATTTATCTCCATTTTATATACTGGGGTCTTTCGCCCAGGAAGTATCCGTTATCGCCCATGAGAATGATTACGGTATTTTGGTCCAGGCCTTTTTCCTTGAGTTTTGCCCGAATTTTTCCAATCTCCAGATCAATACCGGAAATCATTCGGTAGTAGCCCTTTACGCTATGCTGATACTTTTCCGGGGTATCGTATCTCCAGGTCCAGCGCAAACGATTGAAGCCGGCGCGCACAAAGTCGGGCTGTTCGTTAAAGTATTTATCCTCCCCCAATTCCGGGCCGGGCATGGTAATACCTTGTAGCAGTCCATCGGTTCCTTTTAGGGAAACGAGGAGTCTGAGTCGGCTAAGCAATACATAGCCAAAACCTACTTGCAATTAACAGTCAACGCTCTCGAACAGAATACCTTAGATTCCATCGAATTCTATTGGAATCAAGCCGACGCCTTTAAATCCCATTTGGATTCTATCGATCAGTTTTTACTCCTTCGGAATAAAGGTAGTTTCTACACGGCCCTGGGTCAATACGAAAAAGCGATGACTTATTATCAAAACGCCCTGCAAACATTTGTAAAAAAAAAGAATTATGCCGAAACGGCTAGCCTCTACCATGATATTATTCGCACCCGGGTGCAGAACATCCTGGACAGCCTGCCCGCAGGTGAGACCTTCAACTGGGTGGACCGGGTTTCCATCGAACTGACCACCCAGATGCTGGCCACCCTGTTCGATTTTCCCTTCGAAGACCGGCGCAAACTGACCCGCTGGTCCGATGTGGCGACCGGCGGGCCGGAAACCGGCGTTGTGGAATCAGAGGAGCAGCGGCAGGAAGAACTCTACGAGTGCCTGGCGTATTTCCAGAATCTCTGGGCTGAGCGCGCCCAGCAGCCGGGCGGCAACGACCTGATCTCCATTTAGGAAATATAGCCTACAACTTTAACAAAATGGATTTATAATGAAATGCTGAGTTTAAAACATATTATTGCCCATTTTCATATCCAAAAATATAAAATGAAACTACTGTTTTCAAGGGACCTAAATGGGCTTAAATTGAATTTGCAAGAGAAGCAATTAGTCTATGTCCAGAAAGAGCATAAAAGAGGCATCTAGTGGTTTGTTAAATTTATTTGTAGATCAATAATATAACTGTGAAATATTTACCATTATTACTATAGAGGTAAGTTTTTCTTGACTATGTTAATAATCTTTTAGAACCGGTTACCTGTTTGCCCATCAGATGCACGATATTGAGCCTGACATTATGGCAATCGCCAAAGGTATCGGCGGCGGTTTTCCGGTTGGAGCGTGTCTGGCGACCGAAGAAGTGGCTGCAGGCATGATCGTTGGCACTCACGGCTCAACCTTTGGCGGCAACCCCCTTGCCATGGCAATGGGCAATGCGGTTCTCGATGTAGTGTTGGAAGACGGTTTTATGGAAGGCGTGCAGCAGCGCGCAATTCTATTCCGGCAGCATCTCGCCGAAATCCTCGACACCTTCCCTGACTTCTTGCTCGAGCGCTCGCGCAATATCGAGCGCATTGCGTTGCTCGGGCGTCGGACCCGTACGCATTTTAACGGTCACCGGTACGGGTACTTCGGCAACGACAGCCTGAGCGAGGGCAACCACGAGCTCGGGCTGACTCAGGAGCGCAGACCCCGCCGCTTTCCGACACACTTTCTTCGCTGGGCAGCCAAAATTGATATCGATCACATCCGCCCCGTGTTCGTAGTGTGCTCGCGCTGCCGTCACCAGCCCTTGAACCTCACTACCGGCGATTTGCACAACCAATGGCGCACCCGCTAGTAGGTTACAATTATCCTAGTTTTATTGAAAAAAACTACGATGTAGGTATATTTTATCTAATCTATATATATAGGGGTGATCAGGCCAGGTTAAGCATTAATATAAACCGTTTTGGGCGGCCACCTTTCCGTGATTTTCTTTTGTAGTGGTGAATAAAAATCAATATGGTATGAATTTCTAAAGGGTTCTAATCTGACCAATCAAAATTATCATTTAAATTTCTTTGTGAAGTCTGTTCACATTTATGCACATCCCAAAGAGTGTACATGGAAACTGGCTAAGGTAGTATTTGCTTACTGTGCCGTTCCCACTGCTCTACTGGGCAGTTACCATGCAGTAACTGCAGTTACTGAAAAACCATCAGCTGCAACACAACCGAAAAGAAAAGATCATAACATTTCCGGTTAAAACTAATAATTTCATCAGCCAGTTATTAACATTTGATTATATATCTAGTCTATTGCTTCATTTGCAACTCACCTAATTATAAATCATGGAATTGTCTGCATCTATGACGAATCCACCTTTAGGTAAGAATCGGTAGCCTACCTGGAATAGACCTATATGCCTAGTTGGTTACATTCTTGATGTGTCTACCGCCCGGCAGGGGAGGTCCGGCCTCGGGCTCGAAGCTCAGCGGACAACCATCGACGGCTTCGCAGCATCAAGGGGAGCGCAGATCATCGCCCGCTTCACCGAGGTCGAGAGCGGCAAGCGCAATGACCGGCCGGAACTGGGCCAGGCCCTCAACCTCGCCCGGCTCACCGGTGCCACCCTGGTCATAGCCAAGCTCGACCGCCTCTCCCGCAATGCCGCCTTCCTGCTCACACTGCGCGACAGCGGCGTCCGCTTCCTGGCTGTCGACATGCCCGAGGCCAACGACCTCGCTATAAAGCGATTGCCCGCCAGCCTCGATGAAAGGACCGATCCGATGCGACGACGTGATTTTTTGCAAACGTCCGTGGCTGCCGCTGCGGCGATTTGCAATCAGACCGCGCAGGCCGCAGAGCAGACCACCCAGACTTCGCCGGCAGGTTACTTCACGCTTGGCCGCCGAAAGGACCGGTGGTTCTTTCTCCGACCCGACGGCCGCCCCTTCTTTTCACTGGGGCTCAACCACATCGATCCGGCTTCTCTCCGCTATCAAGAGAACATCCACATCTGGCGAGAAAAGTACGGCGGATAAAACTGTCTGAAATTTCAAGTTATTTATCACTGTTAAAAAAAATGTTGACGACTCTTTTGGGCAAGATATGAAAAAGATTGAATAGTTGAGCTGGATTTGTAACCCATGTCAAGACGGCAAACCAACTAGCATGTCAACAAAAGCAAGTGAAGAACTCACTTATCTATTCGACAATACGTGATTGAAAAATGGCTTTAATCGTAAACAGTTGTCGAAATTACGGCTCTCAAGTGCTGATAACTATCCTTGCCTGTTTGATGAAGCTACAATAGTCCTCCCCCCTTAACTACCTTCTGGTGGTTAGGTTAGGGCCCCCAGTTGAAATGGTCCCGCTAAGGAAAGTCCCGCTCTTTTAGGAAGTCCCGCTAAAAACCTACACGGGACCCGACAAAATCAAGATTTCTAAGATTGCTACATAATAGGAATTGACAGTTACCTAATAAAGTGTTACTTATTATTTTCTTTTATTCTTAAAAAACCTACAAAGGCCAGAAGAAAACCTTCAGGGTCCGCTCGTGGGGTGACCATTAAGACACCAGACCTCAGCAGTCGATTCTATCGGAGGACCCTAGTATCCAATTTCAGCAGACGTTATTTCCGGTTCCGCTGCCCGCATGGCCGCCGCCTGCCTAGGGATCGATCCGGCTGCCGTCCCAGGCAAGGCAATGGCCGCTGTCCTCAGGTGAAAGCCCTGCGAGAACGTCGATCAGCCGGGCTGCGGAGTATTCCGGCGTGAACAGCTTGCCCTCGGGCACGCCGCGCTGGAACGGTTGCGAGAGCGCGCTGTCGACGGTGCCCGGGTGCAGGCCCGCGACGATGGCCTCGGAGTTGCGGCGGGCGGTCTCGATCGCGGCGCTGCGCAGGATCATGTTCGGCGCCGCTTTGACCGGGACGACTACCTGGCAAGCGTGCGTCAAGGGGTCGACCTGCAATCGAAGCAAGTCATCTACGAATATCGTCTGGTACTGGAGGACGGTGCCATTCGTCACGTTCGGGAAATTTCCGAATCCGAATTCGATGCCGATGGAACCCTGTTGCGCACGACGGGCAGCTTGCAGGACATCTCGACGGAGAAATTGTCGGCGCAGGCGCTCATCGACGCCAGGAACAAGGCCGATCAGGCCAATCAGGCAAAGACCGACTTCCTGGCGTCCATGAGCCACGAACTGCGCACACCGCTGTCGGAGTTAGGCCTACTCCGATATCACTTACTTCAAAAGCATAATAAGTATTAAAAATTCCCGGGTTTCCATCTATAGAAGAGAGAGTAATGACCCATATAGATTCACTTGAACAATCCTTAAGAACAGCAGTTATCTTTTCTGAGCTATCTGGGAGTAGGTTCACGTTTTTAGAGGTGACAGCTCCTAGTGAACCGTCAAGTGTCATATCAACAATTGAGTAGTTAAATCCAAAATCAGTTCCATCTTGTATAGCCGTATCTACAGTAAATATGTAATAAATGTTGGGCGTTTTATAAAATATAAGCAAAATGAACCATGAAATAGAAAAAAGTGGGTATCCTACAAACCAATTCCAAAGAGAAGGCTTGTTAATAGAGGTAAACTTAAATAATCTTATCACATTTTTGAGGGCATTCATTTCAAATCTCTAATTTTTTTAGCCAAGATTACGTTCCCTGCTCAAAAGTGCAAATTGGAATAATATTTTATCTTTAAGTTTCACCTAATTTCATTAGAGATAAATTTAAGCCACTTTAAGGTATTTTTGTGGACTGTTAATAAAAATACCTTGTTTGTTTTACTGATCGTTCCAGGTTACCATTTTCTCCGTTGCACCAACGGGAGAAGTGGATTCCAAAACGACGAGGTTGTCCTTCTTGAGCACCGGCGCGATCGCTTTCGCAGCGGCCTCTATGTAGGTCAGGTCCGGTTTGTGATCCCCTTTGAAAGGAGTTGGAACAGCAACGAGAAACGCATCCGCCGGTTCCGGAGATGTCGCAGCCCGCAAATGCCCAGTTGTGACCGCTGCCCTGACGATCATGTCCAGGTCGGGTTCCACGATGTGGATGTTTCCCAGGTTGATCGTTTCCACGACGCTGGGATTCATAGGGCTCACCTACGCACTTAAACTCCCCTTACGTTCACTTTCCTGTGGTTGCGTACATGCATTTCACGAAATGTCGGTATATGAACTAAGAAAATAATAAGAGCTTATTAGTTCATTGAAACACTTTGTATTTCGTCCTTCGAAAGAATTTAAATTAGACTGAGAAAAAGAATTCAATATACTTAGGAGTAACCCTTCGGATGAATTAAGACCACACTACTAGTTAAGACTTTGATGAACAGAAATTATTCCAGAAGTTGACCCTTCGAATACATTGAGACCATACTACTAGCTCATGAACTTTTGCGGGTATCAATTTTCTACATTGTAAAGTGTATATTATATAATAATGAATCTCATCCAGCAATGCAAACTTAAAATAAATATATTTTGATTAATTGAATAACTCACAATTCATCCCTTATCGTCGAAAATCTTTTGCTTTAAATGTCACAAAATTCTTTTTGTTCATTTTTAGGGGTACGCGAGGCTTTTTTTTCCAGGAGAAAAATCCAATAGGGAAACGCATCCTTTATTGATAGTATCCCCGACAAACATGCACTTGAATGAACATATACCCTTGCTTTTTGGGCGCTTATTGAACACAATGGACGTGTCATTCTGTGTGTCGGCCCTGGAGGAGTCGCTCGCCAGCGTCACGCACCTGGAGATCCCGCCCGTACTCGACGACTCTGCCCGCGACTTCGGTCATCAGGAGTCCGGCGACTCAGTCGAGACCGGGACTAACCTCGTGCACATCGCAGAGCGCTACGCCAACTAGCCGACTATCAACCGCCTTATCGAACTACTCTGCCGCGCTAGCTTCCTCGCTAACAAGCGCCAGCAGGTGTGGGCGTACTGTTCTAGGGAGAAGAGCGCCTTAAGGTTTTCTTAATCTTCTATGATCAGTGAAATGATGGAATGCAAAATTGCAATATTACTGACTATATAATAAAATACTTCTTCTCTGAGAGCAATTTTAAGAAAAAAAGGATTATTTGTATCTTCTTTTAGCACTTTCTGCAAAGTAGAGCACTGTCAACTGTCTATACCAACCATTCTGTTGTTCTTTCCTTCTCTTTTTCTTCTTATTGCATTGGTGGTAGCTGAGCATAGGTATCGACTGAAATATTTGCATTTTTCTTCTCTTTCTTTGGCTGTGAATTACCTTGTTTTCTTTACCAGTTTGCACACTTTAGCCTTTGTCACATTTCTACCCTTACTCTGTGAATAGCTGTGACATAATTTCATTTCTCAACTAGATGAAAGTAATATAGCAACTTGAACATTTCCCTTTTGCACTTTAGGACAGATAGTGTTCTACTGGGCTAGATGACAGGAGCTAATGGGACTTGAAGCAATTTAGCAATTTGGTCTGGCCACCTTCTTGGTATGATGGGCATATCGTCAGTCGGGAATTAAAAGGACCCGTCTCCATAATTGTAAATTTTCAGAAGAGCAAAAAAACTTCACAGCTTTAAATGATCTATTGTTATCGAACAAAAGGATTTCTTGCTCTTCTTGACAACAAAGAACGGCAAAGGTTTTGAAACTGGCCTTCTTTAAGATGTCATTAAAGTAATATCCTTGGTGACCAATTTCCAACCAACCCTCACCGAAATCAAAGCTTGCGAAAAACATTCTGCATAAGGCCTCCGAGAGGCAGCAAGCATACGCATTATTGAAAGGCCATGGACAAGCAGAAAACTTTACTGGCATTGGTCAAGTGACTCTTACAGTATAAGTAAAACGCTACCAAGCTTCCGCCAGCTCGGATACGATTCTAGAAAATAAAATATGATTTGTCTTGCCATAATTTAGTGTTAAATACTTAGAGTCAGCCCACGATACAAATTCAGTCAGAGCAATTTCCATTTTTTAAATAAAGCAGGTAGATTTTCACATGCAACAAAAAGAAGTGTGTCATCTGCAAATATTATGATATTAGCTTCAAATAAATAATATTTTACATGGTCAATATAAATGAGAAAAAGAAGTGGTCCCATTATTGAACCGTGTGTCACTCCGCACGATAAAAGATGGCGCTCTGATGTTGTATTTGCATTTTGTTTAAAAGCTGAAAATGTAGCGCATTTTAGAAAAAAAAAAATGAAAATTTTAAATTATCTTAGACCCAAATAAGTTACCGCAAATGCAACTGATCTATAGACCCTATTTCTTTTAATAGAATAGATTACAAAATACCCTTTTGACAACTTGTTTCGTATAACGCCTTTTAAATTACTGAAGTCGAAGTGTTGAAATAGGAAAACTAATAAATACGTCCAAAGTGATGAACCTACCTTGGGTTCTCACAGCTTCTTTTCCTGTTTTATGTCGTTCCATTTCAACTATTATGCTCACCTATTTGTCTTCACTTTGTCCACCATTCCAGCTTATCATAAATGCTATCTGAGTTAGTGAGTCTATCCATTCGATCAATTTTTTGGCTGCCAGCATCATCTCATGTTCCTCACCTGTCCCTGATATAAGCGACTGAATCTTATTAGAAAAATTTTTGAGCCTATTCTTACCTCTTGACTCATAACCTTCAAAAAACATTTATTACGCTTGTACTTTTGTCTAAGAATGCCAAGTCATCTGCGTGCTCTAATTCTAAGGCAATTTTATCATCTTTTATAATACCATGTTCTCCTGAAGTTCTTTCTTTTCAGATAGCAGCCGCAAGCGACGGGTACATAAATGGAAAGTAAAAAGGAGTTACTTAAAAAATAAGAATTAACAAAAATTGAAGTTCTTCATTTAAAGATTCACTACATACTCCAACGTAGGGGAGGACGAATCCTCCATTATTTATTGAAGGACACTTACAGGAAGATTTTGAGAAAAATATTTTTAAATGCATACATCTCGAATCAAAATTCAAGTCTTGCCTTTGAAAAAATCCTGTCTACCCTTACAAGGAGGGTGGAGGTCCTACATATTTTTTTGAAGCACGTGAGCACGAATTTTCCGTCATCGGTTGCAAGGATCTGATAACCGCGAAAGCGGTTAGTATCTTGCAATACGACACCAATCGGGTCGGCGGAATTACCGCCGCACAGAAGATCAACGCGATTGCCGAGGCGCATCAAATCCCGGTGATTCCTCATGCGGGCCAAATGCACAACTACCACCTGACGATGTCCAACACGAACTGTCCAATCAGCGAGTATTTCCCTGTCTTCAATGTCGAAGTGGGCAACGAACTTTTCTATTACATATTCGAAGGCGATGCCGAGGCGGTCGACGGGGGTTTTTTAGTGGTGTGATTTGATGGTGTGTCACAATGCCGGGATTCGGAAAGCTACGAAGGCATCAGATTTCGAGGCTTCGGAACCGTGTGTCGTTGCAGCATGCAGTGCAGACGGACGAAGACAATCGTGGCCAGCCTATTTACGAGTGGCAAACTCAGATCCAAAGCATGCCCTGCGCGATCAAGACGCTACAGGGGGGCGAATCCGACCGAGCCAGGCAGATCTATGCCGATGCAACTCATCGGGTCGACACACGATTCGACAACCGCATCACCGTCGACGGCCGGGCGCGGCTGAAAGTAAGGAGTGGCATTAAAACTTAAAACGAACAGAAATTACTTCGCAACTCAACGCCCCACTCTTTACGCTAAAGTTTGAGTCTTTCTCTCAACTCTACTTTTAAAAACAGTAAAAAACTTTAGTGTAAAGAGCGGGGCGTTGAGGACAGAACATCCCCTTTCATATACGGAGTAATTTCTGTTCGTTTTAAGTATTAATGCCGCTCCTTACTTTCAGTTAACAAAAAACTATTTTATTTATTTAATCTCCACAAGACATCGTCCCAGATTTCATTCCGCAATTATCACATGACTTAATCCACTTAGCCGCTTCTGAAATAGCGCATATATGCCCTTTAGGCAAAAGTGGATGCACACAGTATCTTCTGGTTTAGTTTAGCATCCCCGGAAAAATACCCCAAAAAGCCCAACGTAATACACTGAAATTTTCCCTGAATATTGCATAGACACCCGTTTGAAAATCTTAATACACACAGTTTATTTTAATTCTATATCCCCCTGAAATTTCCTTGAAAGTTTCAATTTAACACTCTAATCCATTCCTGACATATTTTATCTGTTCGATTTTGACGTCCTGTGTATACTTAGTTCATCTTTGCTGAACAATTTGTAACTTGCTAGAAGCTTAGCTCCTTTCTTTTCTTTTCTTCTGTATAACCATTTTCTGAATAAGCTTGGTAACCAAGAAGAACCAGGTTGTGGTGCCACTTCTACTTCTTGAGTGTCGTTTTCAAAATATTGCTCGTTCCACATGGCTTCTAGGTGTTGAATTACTAGTTCTTTAACGCTATCTAGCTGTACGTCACGCAATTTAAACGTTTGGGAATATTCTAATTCTGAATTAGCTATAACTTCATCAAACGTGGTTAATTGTTTAAGGGTCTATCCCTCCCTAGTTTTGGCCATCTGCACACTTTTTGTAAACTTTCTTTTTTCATCTTGCTAAAGGTAAAGAAAAAGATATGGTGTATGAATTTATTAAACGTGATTCGAAAATAAAATGAGCAGAAACTAGTGTATTGTCAACTGTAAAGTGATTGGAAAGTACTATCAAACAGTTCGTGGTAACGAACTGTAATAAGGAGGGACCCGGCTTAATAGCAGCCGAAATTCTAAAAAAAAACAACTGAATTTGATACCAATACATGCATCGAAAGATCGGATTTTTATGCTGATTTTTACTTTTATTCTCAAGGAATGGTGATGAAGATATGGGGAAAAGGAAATTTCGGATTCGATCCTTGGGAAGGGCAGTTGTCAGAAAATATCTTTGTAAATGCATATCTTTGTTATAGGAATGTGTAGTTTCACAGATCGACAATAGAATTTTTATAATAAAAGCTTTCGAATAAATTTTTCTTTTAATAATATAAGCGAATGACAAACGCTGCGTAAAAGTGGGGAATCCGGGTAAAAGATGAACTGGATTTAATCCACATGCTGGGCCTGAAAGTTAATTCAGTCCATGCAAAACTGGAAATGACCGGGTTTCGTTTTACTCATGCCGATCATATTGATCTCATCGCATCTGCGGATATCAGCAACCTGAACAATCCGAAAATTAATCAACTCAGGTTAAAGATCAGTGCGACGGATCTGGCCAATACCTACCCGGTGTATTTTCAACCGATACTACTCGCGACACAGTACAGTGAGCTGGAACTGACCGGGGGGCTGGACTTGCAAATGCACTATACCGGCGAGCAACTGGTCGATTTTAAGCTAAAGCTGGACCAGGTATATCTGCATGATGTGAATGAACGCTTTAGCCACAATGGACATCAGAAAATGTTAAATTCTACAAATCATTGAACATATGTCATTTGCCAAAGTCATATCAAATATCAAGTTGTTTATTATGTTAATACTCATTGAAGACAGATTTGGCAAGAAAAGAAATTTTAGTGTCAAACAGAAGGCTGATAACAACATTCAATGATGAAATGAAAAAGCAGATGATAGGACAATCGTAATGTCTAAATTAAAAGGAAAAAAAATAGGTGATGGAAATAATTTTGTTGGACCACAATGCTTTTCCATTTACAAAAAAAAATTAGCGAGAAAATTGAATTCTATTGTTTTTCAGTATGACTTGATTATTACTTTCAGTTTATGTCTGCTTTAGTTTTCAATTTTTTCACTTACAAAAAATTCTCGTCGTTTTGACTTTGGCATATTAAACGACTTCATTTTTCATCGGTTTAGATTTTTCATTTGCTCTATAAATTTGCTTTGAAAATATCCTTCTATAATTAGTTTTCTAATTATTATAAATCATAGGAGGTGAAAAATTGCTGCATAGTATGAATAATCATCCGTGTCATCTTTAATAGCGAGTTTAGCAAGTTGTAATAAGTATAAGACATCGACCGCGGCTACGAGCGCATCGAGCAGAAGCTGGCCCGGATCGGCGCCGATATCGAGCGGATCAACGAAGGCTAGCAGACCGTTGAACAAGTCAACCGGTCATCAGGCCTGCGCCTCTGGCGCAGCTTGACCCCCGAGAGCCTCGCTGAATCCACCGATTCAGCTGCGTTTCCGGGCGCCAACCCGCATCCAGAATCACAGCCCTGATGACCGTGCACTTGGTCAACGGGCTGCTAGGCGATGGGAGGGCTGAGGGCGGGAGCCTTCCGCCCTGGGCGGCGCGGCGCCGCCAACCAGCAACTTTGAAAATTGTTGCAGTGTGTAAAGTCACTGAGTTGATGGCGCTTGAAAAAGAGTCTGAAAACAGGTGTCCATCGAAGATTTTGCTAAACAGATGGAGTTATAGCATTTGTGTTTTCCAAAATAATTGTTCCAGTTGTCTCTGCGACTAACTAGGTCACCTGAAGATTTACTCATTGTCTGTGCCCTGTAAAAACAATTCTCGTCTTGAGGGAGAAAGCATGAGTGCTAATTCAAATCACATGCTTGAAAGAAACATTAAAAATGTCTGTTTAGCCAATCATTTTGTTATCATCGGCCAGAACGTTAAACCGCTCTGAAACGTAAGAAGCAAATTTATCTTGGGTCGCAGTGTCAGAAATGATATCGGCATTTTTACCAAACACATGGTGAACCGCATGTTCCGCATCGTGAAGGTAGAATCGATGCATGGCTTCTATGTTTCCTGTGCGTTCGTTGAACAGCACAGTGCTAATAGCGGTTTTAATCTGATGAGCAAATGTGGGCGCACTAAGCGCCCACACAATCATTAAGAAGAATAGTTTTCTCATAAAACTTAGTTATCTTCTTTCTCTTCTTTTTCATTATCGTACCTTCAATGTGCTACACTATTTATTTTATCCTTTCTTTTTCTTCCTAGCCACTTCTCATGGCAGGGATAGTCGTGGGAGCTTGGGAAAAAACAATTCGATCTAAAACTGGGAGTTCTATTACCTATTTTTGCCGTCCTGCCATACATTGCATGTACGATTGGATTGAAACTTCAATGAATCGTATTCTGGGTCAATGAGGTCGCACATTTAAGAGGAGGGGCAGGGGGGGGGTAAGGAGCCCAGAAACAGGCCAAAAAACAATTTGTCACTGATTAGTTTACCTGATTTTCTTTTCTCAAATTTGAGATCACCACAGAACACTGCAAGTTCCTTTTAGACCAATGCTTTAATCAATATAGACTCTTGTTGAGTTAGTACTGATTAATATAGATTTTAAGAGATTAATTGAAAAGAAAGTTGAATTACTGAAAATGAATGAAAAGTAGAGAAAATACTTTTCTGATTTTGAATTGTATTTATAAATACGTATGTGAAACAGGGAGTGAGAAAGATAGTTGATGAGGGATTGAGTTTTTATTGGAGAAAGATAGCGTAGAATAAATGTGTGTGAGGAAGAACAGCGTAAAAAAGTAGGTAAGACGGCACTAGACCCTTAAGGTTCAAACCAGTGGTGCTGATCTCCGTGATCTCCGTGCTGATGAATTATCTATGCTTATGAAGACTAAAATTTTAATAAAGGCCTATTGTATCTCAGTATTGTAGGTGTATGTTACAACTGCCATTTTGAATCAGAGTACATATTAATTTATAATTCAGTGCCACTGTTGGTGGAATTTATCTTTCAAAGCAATAATTTTTACGAAGTCCATTATTAGCCTTTGTTTCCTGTCTGCTTATTTTTTAATTTTTTTACCCTCGTATCCCAAAAACCAATAAACAAAAAAAAACCTGGAAAAAATAAGTAAGTGATGATAAAAAACAAAAAAAATGTGTCCATTCAAGGGGGAATACAGAAATTCCCAGCATTCTGTTCAGGGGAAACATTTCTGATCATAGTGGCTTCATATATCAGCTCATTGGTACCCTTGCAATGCAAGCAAAAGTTCACGACGTATTTTTGCCGAAATTGTCCCTTATTAAGTTGTTTGTGTTTTCTATAATTATATGAACTTTCTTGTGTACTAATAACTGCACTAATTACTAATAAACAAGTCGCGGATTACACCAAGGGCAACCGTTTTTTCCGCCTCGACGGTCTTGCGGCGATGCCGCCCGCACGCCTGGGCGGGAATATTGTGCTGTCGTTCATCAGTAAGTTTTCCACCGGCTACTGGCAGTTGTTTGATCCGAATAACGGATTCACGGCCATCGACGCGCGTGTGCTCGCGCAGTTGCCGCTGGATTCGATCGATGACGGTTATTTTTTTGAATCCGACATGCTCTTCAGGCTTAACACGCTGCGTGCGGTGGTCTGCGACATACCCATGCTGGCACGCTACGGTGATGAACACTGTAAAGAGTAGCATAGAAAAGAAACTTTTAGAACTCTAGTATTCACACTTTTCGGAGATTGGTGATTTACGTAGAAAATTAAAAGAACATTGTTCTACTGTATCAAAAACTAAAATCAATGAAGTGTTTCAAAATCAAACAGTTATTCTTTACACCATCCAGCTAAGACACGTTTACATTCATAGCGTCGATGACCAGTGTCAAGCAGATTTGGTTCATATGCAGCAGTATAAAAGTGAAAATAACAATTTTAATTACCTTCCCATAGTCATCTATTTTCTTAGTATATATGTACCGAGCACCACAAGGCCAGCGACCGCGTATCCGTCCCGAACCGCCGGATCCAGGACGTCACGCAGTGTTGCGGCGGTCATTTGAATTTCGCGATCATGTCTTTGATACCGGGGATCGTTTCGATCTGCCAGGCATGATCGGGCTGGAAATACTGCACCAGCGAGCGCTGCGACAGGCCGCCCAGAATAGTGAAGTAGTACATCTCGTAGCCGGGGGCGACGACGCAAGGGTGATACCCCTTGTCGAGTACAATCGTTGATCCATCGACGATGTGATAGGCATCTCCGACAGCCCCCATGTCCTTGCTGAGATCCATTAGTAAAAGGTATCTAAAGAAATTTCACGATGGTAACATGAGAAGACCATTGGGCCGGGGTGTTGGTCGGTCATGAAACCGTCGTGTGTGATTCGCCCACGACCGTTCGCTCCGGCGTCACCGTGGTTGTACCGGAGAACGGCGAGATCTGGCACCGGCATCTCTTCGGTGCGGCGCATGTTCTGAACGGCAATGGCGAGGTGACCGGTCTCTCCTGGCTCGACGAGTTCGGTCTCATCTGCGGTCCGATCGCGATCACCGGAACCCACTCGGTCCGTGTTGTTAACTGGGAAGTTAGATTTTACCTTCTTGCTGTATTTTAGTACATAGTTTTGCCACACATACAAAGAAAGTTATAGTCGGGATGGCTATTAAACCGGGGTGGTTATTTCGCTGAGTTTCATAAATCAATTATTGTCTCATACTAGGCTATTTTGATATTTAGATGCACCACATCTCTTGTATTCGCTTATGCTACGACCTTGGTCCTGCAATAACGTATGTTATTGCGGTAGGTTCAAGTTCGTTAGACTACCGATGAGGGAGGAAAACGCTAGGGTAGAAGTGAATCTAACACTGGTAGTATAGAAAGACAGTTTGGTCTTAGAAACTATATAAAATTCTTGCAAATGCACTAAACTGTTGTACTAGCCTTACCTGTGCTTCGCAGGCCAGAACTGTGTGGTAAGCTAAAACCCATGCTTCTTCAATAGTTTCTCCACAGGCAACAAAACCATGATTTCTAAGTAGCATGACCTTGTTTTTGGGGCCCATATTTTCAGCTATTCTAACACGTTCTCCTGCGTCCACCAAAATACCTTCAAAAGGATGATAGGATACGGGTCCAATGATACAAGCTTCTTGGCTCAATAGATTAATTTAATAGGAAAATCAGAGGCTTACTGCCGGTCGGGATTTAAAATAAGAGCTCGGAGACACAAGGTCCTTCTAAATATCAAAATTCATTAGGATCCGATCACCCACTCGTAAGTTAAAAATAAGTAAGTTAAAAAATTCTTCTAGTTTTCCTCTCTCTTCAGCCCCCCAGATGATCGAATCGGGGAAAACAACTTTATCAAGTCATTTTTTGTAGCTCCCTGACATGCCTACCAATTTTCATCGTCCTAGCACGTCCAGAAGTACCGGACTCGCCAAAGCACTGGACAAGTGGAGATATTGAGGTTCCTGGCCTAGTTGCAGGTAGGGCTACTTTTTCAGTTATTTACAGAGGGGCTAAGCTGTGGAATAAACTTGTCCCAAGTACCAAGGAATTACCCATTAGTCAATTTAAATCTGAGCTGCGTGTGGGGTCGCTTGGTAAGTATACATTCGAAACAGACTGAGACTGATGGAATTAAATTTGATAATAATTGTTTATAGTTTTTTTTGCTTCAGGATCATGATATTATGTTGTTTTATTATGTATGAATTATTGATGTAGCCTAAGTTTTCTTTTTGGCAAGCAGTTGTGCGAGAATGTTGTGAAGACCTAGAACTTCATTCGAGTTCAATCCCAGGATCCTTAGAGTTGACACATGTTGACGTTTTTGACTATTTTAAGCCTGTTCAATGCGCCATCATTTTGCTACGAAAACTGTGAATGCAGAATTACTGGGCAGCATATGCAATATTCTTTTAAGAAATATTTTACTTGGGTGTTTGCTATGAAAATACTCTTGAACGGCTACGTACCTTGCGCCAAAGGTTTAAAACATATAGCCAAGAGATGAAAACCATCCACTACAAAGTTTTATCTGATCGCCGGCGTGCTGCTCGCGATGGGTGTGCTTTGGTTGTTCCTGCGCCAGTGGCGAGCGACATTAATCATCGCCCTGGCCATTCCCGTGTCTCTGCTGGGCACGTTTGTGGTGCTTTCGCTCACCGGGCGGTCCCTAAACGTCATATCACTTGCCGGCCTGGCTTTTGCCACGGGCATGGTGTTGGACGCGGCGATCGTCGTATTAGAAAACATCGTTCGTCTTCGCGAGCGCGGCGTTGACGCCGCGAGCGCCAGTGATCGTGGCACCAGTCAGGTGTGGGGCGCACTCCTGCTATTCTTTTCTTGGCTTTGAGTTTCACACAAAAGAAACAATCAGGCTTTGCATTTTTTTTAACGCTCAAAATCTGGGAACGTAATGCCATAAACATACAGAGCATGAACACAAATAGAAACTTACTGGCTGAAAATTTCATACAAAAGAGCCAATCAGAGCCTGACTAACATACATCATGCAGAACAAGTTCATTTTACGCATATTCCCTGATTAATATGGTTTCAAACCAATCAGATTTTAACTATGCGAGACTGTTTGTTTCTCCAGCAATAAGGAATGACTTGAGACTTACGGCTTACCAGGTGCATGAGAATGTGATTGATTGGACTGGAGCATTCCTAACTGAAAGATCTCAATGTGTCATGATCTACACTGATAATGGCAATCCAGTTTTCTCCTCCACTTCCCTGGTCATAAGCAGCATCCCACAGGGAACCATCATTGGGCCAATGTTGATCAGCATATATATTAACAACTGTACAACCTATCTATGCAACCTTTTAACTTTATATGCTGATGACTGTAAGCTTATTGGGCCTGCTGAAACTGAAGAACAAAGAGCCTTTATTCAGCTAGACCTCAACAGGCTGTTAGAATTTATCAAGATTAAGCCAGACATAGACGCTAGTAATAGCTCATTAGGGGTAAACTAGAGTCTGAAATAGGTGAAATAGGTTCTTACCAGAGTCTGAGCGAGATGAATTGGATGTTTTTGTATTAGAGACATACGAAGTGGGACCTTATTTAGGGTCAGTCAGTGACAAATACTACCACCAGCTCACAAATGGTATACCAAAGTTTGAAATAAATGAATTAGGTGTTTACCGAAGTTTGAGAGAGGTGAATCGGATCGGACATATGAAGTGGGAATTTATCAAGATTCACGCATTGATTCTCAGCGCGTTTCTACTGCCCAATCGTGGTCGGGATGCGGTGGCCGACGATAAACCTAATATTATTCTCTTCGTCGCCGACGACGTGAGTTGGAATGATTACGGATGTTATGGGAACAAGTTTGCGAGAACGCCCAACATCGATCAATTGGCATCCCGCGGACTCAAGTTTTCAAATGCCTACCTGACTGCCAGTAGTTGTAGCCCGAGTCGCGCCAGCATTGTCACTGGACGGTACCCGCACAACACGGGCAAGGCCGCAGAATTGCATTTGCCCATTGCCGCCCAAGGGCAAAAGCGAAAATCAAAAGAAAAGTAATCAAACAAAATCCTAACAAGCAACCGTTAAGCCGGTGTTTTGTCCCTCCTGTGATTATAACAATAGAACTAGGGATGGGGTCTAAGTGTCACATTGCAGGGGGGAAAGCTTCTTCTATATACATATAAGGTAGGGAGGATATCATAAAGGTTGATAAGAAACAAACATAATGCACCGTATTTTCAATTCGAGGTAATAATGAATCAAGTAAATCTAAACTGTCAGAAAATACCTCAACACATTCATAAATTTAGGTAAGTCGTTTAACAAATTTTTTAACTGAAAGTAAGGAGCTACATTAACAATTAAAACGAACAGAAATTATTCCGTACATGAAAAAAGGCTTTTTTTCCATTAGCTGCTATACTTGAAATAATCGTCAGTTACGATTATTTGCACATTTGGTATTGTGCAGGGATCTTTGGTAAATAGGCACGTGCTCGGCTTAGGAAGCTTTCAGTTGCCCTAATTATAGAGGAAGATGGGTGAAAAACATTGACGAAGGAACCCAAGCTTCATTGGTGCCACCACTCAAACATAATTTCGGTATCTACGCCCGGTCTAGAAATCCAAACGAATTCATAAAAATCAAGGCAAATCTGAAGAATTCAAGGCTAATCTCTAAAAATCAAGACCAATCTGAAGAAATCAAGAGTTTAATATGTAGAAATCTAGAAATCTAGTCCATAGAAATCATAACCAATGCTTAGAAATCCAGACGAACTCTAGATAATCAAGAGATCAACAGGTACAAATCCAGAACAATCCTTAGAAAATCATGACCAGTGCATAAAAATCCAGGACTAACCGTAAAAACCAGGATCAAACTCTAGAAATCCTGGTCAACCTCTAAAAATCAAACTCGAGTTGGGCCTGCATCGTCACACTTCTGATATAAGCCACAATCTTCAGAAATTTGCTGTATGATGGTTGTCAAGAAGACGTCCCAGCACTGTGCATCCAAGGTACAATGTCTTAGGAAGGGTAACTTTTAATTTTCAGGGGAACTTGAGGTGTAAAAATTAATCAAGGTATATTTGCATGCGTGTCCAGACTCTCAAAAGGATGTGTTTTATTGAAAATTGTGAAAAATGCAGCTGAAAAATTGTTGAAAAAACGAGGTGTCATTCCTACTCATCTTAGTTTCTTCTAGTGTTGCTTTCTACGTGCTTTCGTATTTAACAAAAAAAAATTTAAAATAAAATATACATTTTTACAAAGATATTCAAATTTTTAAAGTGCTTTGTTTCTGGTTTTGCAACCGCAACCCGTATGTTTGGAAAAACTTATGTTATTGATATCCTTTTCATTCTTGTGATTGAAATTAAGCCTTTATTATCATTTTTTGGGCGAAATATATTATTGATTTTCCCTTCAATTTTTTTGTCGGTAGAATTTGTTTGTAATCTTCTTTTCCTTAACTGTATGTATCCTAGCTCTTTTGACCCCGTTTTAGGATCCTTACTCGATCTGACCTCTGTGAGGTAGGGCAAGGGTTATTGTTCAGTTTTTATGGCACTTGGTATTAATCAAGTGTAGCAATCGCAAATTCTGTCTGTCTGTCCCGGTTTTACTACTTTAGGAACTTCCAGACAAGCTAGGACGATGAAATTTGGCAGGCGTATCAGGGATTGGACCAGATTAAATTAGAAATAGTCATTTTCGCGATTTGACCATCTGGGGGGAGTGGGGGGTCGGTTAATTCGAAAAAAAATAGAAAAAATGAAGTATTTTTAACTTATTTTTTCTGGGTCTGGAAATTATTTGGTTCTTTTGGCCAAAGCTGAGGCAAAAGGGCTAATATTATTCATACAGCAAAAGCAATGAAAAAGATAAGATCTTAGTTCACTTTTATCAATTGAATTTATAATTCCAGTAGTCTAATGCATATTAAAATTAAAGGACCTTTAAAGGCCCATTCTAATTAACAACTGACCTAAACTGAAGAGAAAAAATCTTTATGAATATCTGAAGAACCCTGAACTTTTGTGCTGATTTATATTGTGTTATTTATGTATTTTAGTTTAAGTAGTAAACTACTAAGTGGCTTTCTCATAGTTTTGATCGGATGATTTTTATGAAAAAAAAGGGGTGAGCGAGGAGGCTTAGTTGCCCTCCAATTTTTGGTTGCTTAAAAATGCAACTAGATTTTTTGATTTTTTAACGAACGTTTTTGTTAAAAATAAACATACGTACCATACAAATTAACTTACGTAACGAATTTCTATATTTGTGTATTTTTATTACGTATATGAGGGGGTTTGCCCCCTCGTCAATACCTCGTTCTTTGCACTAAAGCTTGAATTTTTTTCCAATTCTTTAAGAATGGCCCCTGAAATCAACGGATCAAAATTGTGTGATAGCCATTTTATTCAACGTAGTCAATAAGCCTCATAACTATGTCTTTGGAGACGACTTACTCCTCCAGAGTCCCCGGGAGGGGCTGCAAGTCAAAACTGTGACCAGTGCTTACATATAGTAATGGTTATTGGGAAGTGTACAGGCGTTTTCAGGAGGATTTCTAGTTGGGGGAGGGGTTGAAAAGAGTGGGATATACTGAGGGAACTTTCCATCGAGGAATTTGTCATGGGGGAAGAAAATTTCCATGATGGGAGCGCAGGATTTACTAGCATAGAAAAAGCAGAACAGATCTTTCTCTCTTGATCAATTAAAGGTAAATCAGGGTAATGAACTGGTCTGCATGCATTACGGTCATTTCAAAACGTACGCTCCACCCGCTGTTGCTATTTTGGACCAGTGGTCTTGTGCTTTGTCAATCCGCATATTGTGTTGTAAGGTGGGTATTAAAAACCGTACTATCCGTCTCAAATTTGAACCGGTGGTAGCGTGGAATGGGCTTTGATCGGATCATAGTGATGGCCTGACATCACTTTCGACTAACCAGAGGTGTTGTCCACCGACATAAAGCGTGCAATTTTGAGATATGTGCACAATCATTTATTTGATTGGGTGTGGGTGGGGGGGGGGGAGATATGCAAGACACTAGAACACGACATTTTCCTAGCTTTTCCACATAGGGAGTGTTAATTTTTCTGCACGGATCCGACTTCGTGTAATATCCAATGCGTATTAATGCACGCTCTATCTCGCGCGTGTGTTTTTATTGGGAGGCAAACGTCTCAGCGATGGTCAAAACACAGAACTCAGCCAATAATTCGGATCTACGTACCAGATTTTCTTATCACCAGCTTTTTAGAAGCGCAAGCCAAAGTTTCAAAATTCCTTCCCACTACGGAAAAAAAAACAAAACTCAGATAAAATTCTCAAATTTGGATATTTTCCAACGGGGGGGGTTGAAAGACGAGGGGGAGGGTAAATGCCGGTTATCTACTATACATTGCGAAGTAAATGAGTTTTCTCGCTATATTCCAAGTGAGGCTGTCTATGTGTGGTCGATATAATACGTAAGTACCCAGAAAAGCCCCCAAATCCTATTTAAGTTAGCCCTTACTGTTAAAAATCAATTTAACCAAATAGTTATTTACCTAAATTTAATTTCAAAAGACTTTGACAGATGATAATTGCAGTCACTTAATCAATCTCAATTTCTGCCTTCGTGTTCATTATTTCCATGAAAAATTAATAGTTGTTATGGCATTTTAGAGGTCAGCTTTGTATTACTGGAACATTTCCATGTTTACATGCAGTAGGCTTGGATATAAAAAATAAAGTTAAAGATGGATTTGTGCCCAAAACGGAAGGGTTTATCTGAAACAGGAAGTTCATGGCATGAACAATACTAGGGATTTTTTGGGGGAGGAGGTTTTCATGGGGGAATTTTGTGTGGGGTGGGATGATTCTGTTTAATTGCAGGTGTCGAAGCTGAGAGTGCAAGAATGTGGTGTTTATCGTACTTGCGGTGAATGCCTTGGAGCAAGAGATCCCTACTGCGGTTGGTGCTCCCTGGAAAATAAATGCTCACTAAGGACAGACTGCCAGGATGCAGTAAGAGATCCCCTTTATTGGGTTCCCTACCGTTCTGGACGATGTACTACAATAACTGCGGTGACACCACATCAAATTCAAAGGACAACTGCCAGAACGGTAAAATTTTCTTCTTTTATTTACATAATAAAATACAATTATAAACCTGTAATTTCTGTTCGTTTTAAGTTTTAATGTCGCTCCTTACTTTCCATTTAAAAAAAACCGTTTTTTTATTTAATAGCAGTTAGACCTGGTTACCGAATGAAACATGCACATTCGATTTGTGATCGGACATCCATGCAGTATAAACTGCGCATAATGAGAATTTGGATGTTAAATAATAATAATAATAATTTATTTATCATCCACTTTACAAAACAGAGGTTAAGTGAGAAAATAAAAAAGAAAAACAGCAAAAGAAAAACAAGAAACAAAGTTAATCTCATACAGAAAAAAGACGGATTTATCGAATATAGGGATGACCTTTTTTTTTTTTTAAACCGTACACAATTAATGCCTTGACGGAACTTGCCCATCCGTGGTGCAAAATGTGAAACGTGTGGTACTAAAAGGCGCAGATCTGTGCAAATATGTTAAGTTTGGTGGGACAAGTATTTAGGATTTATTGGGAGATTGGAGAGTACAGAGGTATATTCAGAGGGAGGGTCAGGGGTTTGAACTCCTGCCCCCAAATTTTTGCTCGACTCGTAAAAATGTAACAAAAATTCATATAAAAAATATTTGATGAGTTTTAATTGATTTTAGGTTCCCCCAATTTCACCAGATCCGGTCGGAATTTAAAATAAGAGCTTTGAGACACGGTATCCTACTAAATATCAAATTTTATTAAGATCCGATCACCCGTTCGTAATTTAAAAGTACCTCATTTTTCTAATTTTTCAGAATTAACCCCCCTCCAACTACCCAAAGAGAGCGGATCCGTTTGGGTTATGTCAATCATGTATCTAGGACTTGTGCTTATTTTCCCCACCAAGTTTCATCCCGATCCCTCCACTCGAAGTGTTTTCCAAGATTTTGTGTTCGTAAGTAAGTGGCAACGAACCGGGCCATCCAGATGATGTTCGACTAGTATCTGGCCGCTGAAGTTTCTGATGTGAAGCCAATACTGATTCATGCAGCAGGCGGGCTCAATCCTTTCACGAAGGGAGTGAATCTCAACTCGATTGAGGACTTCAAAGGTTTGCGTCTGCGCAGCCCGAACCGGACCGGCGCATGGCTTATCGAGGCACTGGGAGCGGCCCCGGTTAATATGCCGGTGCCAGAGTTTCCCTCAGCTGTGTCGAAATCTGTTGTTGATGGCGGCATTCTCAATTTTGAAGTTGGCACTTCGTCCCTGAACAGTGTGAGAGGATATAATAAGGAAAGATTTAAGGGGAATGGGAACTTCTTGGGAGGATGTAAAGAGGGTGGCTTTGAATAGATTGGATGGAGAGGAGCGTGTGGAGCTGTGTTGGCCTCAGCCGGCTTGGTGCTGCAGTTGGCTGTTAGTAGTAGTAGTAACAGTGGCTAACAAACAAAAAGATCCGAAAAACCCCTCCCCCTCCTCCTAATATTCTTGCATCGAAATATCTCGATTTATATAGGCTATAAAAAATTTAAAAATACGGATTCCATTTTTAAAGCTCGTAAATTAGATTGATGGGCCAATTTCGCCACCTTAAATGTATCACTAGAGAGGATGGCTAGTTACAACATTATAAACAGTGACAGAATCCATGACTGGTAATATTTATTACAGTCTGCGACTTCTTTTGTGGTCTTCAAAAAAAGTTTCAGACGCAGGCTAGCCTAGTGATAATTGCGAAAGATAATATTTGCCCTTAAAACTGGTTGTTATTTGTTTACTATTTACTTATTACTGAACGGTTAGCTTTTCCGTTAAAATTGGCTCTTGGCCGCTTTTATTTTCAAGTCTTTCGTAACCTTCATCAGAAATAAGTGTCCCAACCCTAGACAGGACGGGACCCAAGGTGGGAGTTTTATTTTCCTCGAGGTCTCAGAAATGTTTAAACAGGCTACCCATGTCTGCTTTTTTGTAGCTAGTTCAATGTCATCGGCTTTCCTTGCAAACTGGGTTTTATCCTGGTGAGTGAATCTATCCCACGTTCCATTGAACCTTCAATATGTGGTCATGTCCCCAAGAAGCCTTTCCTTCCGTCTTTGCTCTATGACTTGCAGTGTTTCATTAGTTAGCCGCAATTTCTTTGGGTAACTCCGGCACAGTCTATGACGCCTGCTGATCGGCGATTACTGGATGCCTTGTTGCGCGACGATGAGGGGCTCCATGCGGTCACCTCGATTAAGCATCACCTGCGGGACTTTAGCCATCAACAACTCTTGGCAGAGATCAGCCGCGGTGAGCAACTTCGGGGACTCTATGTCATCGCAGAGCGCATCATTGATGATGCGGGCTTGTCGGTGGAGAGCGTGCGGTTCTACGCGTCGTTGGTAGATTACTACACCGTCTACAAGCTCAAGCGCATGAAGCGACAGATGACGCGGCTGTATCTGTATCTTGCCTTTCAGCCTATATAAGGCAGCTTAGCTATCTGTATATACTCTCATGAGAGTTTGACAGAGTCGAATGCACCCAATGTTTCTTTAATTGATTGCTTGTAGAATATCACATGTAGAGCTATTCATTAGTGACAGTGAAACCATTGACATATCTGATGTTTTCTTTTTTGCTTTTTCGACAGAAATGGTTTGCTATGACACTTCTTGAGTTTACCAGAACCTTTATGGTTGCTTAATTCTGCTTACATAGTTTTGTTTCATGTGAAACATTCAATTAGGATTTATTGAAACATTTTCGACCATGCTGTACAAAATAATTATATCAAATTTTGATTCTGGTGACTTTGGGAAGGAAATGAGCGTGGGAAGGGGCCTATTTGGCCTCCAATTTTATGGTCACTTAAAAAGGGCACTAGAACTTTTAATTTCTGTTCGAATGACCCCTCTCGTGATATCATAGAACCACTGGATCGATACGGTCACACCCGAGGGAAAAAAACACAATAAAACAAATAAACACGCATCCGCGATCTTTCTTCTGGCCAAAAATACAAAATTCCACATTTTTGCAGGTAGGAACTTGAAACAAAGGCAAAAAAAAGACAAGACAAAGAAAGCGACAGAATAGATGGGAAACATATAATTTGGCCAATATATGAGCCCACAGAGTTTACTTTGAATATTATTTTACTTTATTTCTGCTCATTTTTGGTGATAAAAATGAGGCTTTTTACTTTTCTTTAATAACTTATGTTTCCCATAACAAATATTATCTGTAAGTAATCAAATAAAAAAAAAAAACAAGCTTTTCAACTGAAAGTATGGAGCAGCATCAAAACTTAAAACGAATAGAAATTGTTTTGTATATAAAAGGAGCTGCCTCGTTGCGTAATGACGATGGGCACGTGGGTTGTTAAATATTACTCTAAGATGTTTTTTTTTTTCTTTCAATGTGTAATTACCAGGGAACCTCTAATATTCCAAAGATTTTTGTCCGCATTAGGATTCGAAAGGGATTTGACTTCAATGGAAAGGAGCGCTCACCGGTTGGAATATGAAAGCCTATGTAATATTATTATTTAAGGAATACTTTCCAGATGATAACCTATTGCCCGCAAGGAGAAACCCCTACCCCACATACTAGGATGATTAAATTAATCAAATGTTTCAAACCCTTTCCCTCGAGGCGGCGATGGGCTACTACCGCGAGCTGCCGCTGCGCCCGCCGCGCTACTTCAAGAAGAAGATCGACATCGACACGGTGGTGTTCGCGGGCACCGACGACCCGCTCGTCACCCCGGACGACTACCACAACGCCAAGCGCATGTTCACGGCCGAGTACACCGTCGAGACCATGCCGGGCGGGCACTTCTTGCACCGCGAGCATCCCGACGTGTTCGCCGACAAGATCCTCCCGCACCTGTGAGTCGCTGGCTCCCCATCGCGCTCCTTCTCGTCGGCTGCGTCGGCGAGACGAATTAGCTCATTGGAAAAAATTCAAAGTCATAACATCCCTGAAATAAAAGAGATACTTCAAGATGTACCTGATGGCATTGTCTTGTTACTTAGAGATCTTGAAATAGGTTAGGAACTTTGTTTTGCTTTAAATGTTAAACAGTGGGCTGTTCTGCCTGATTCAGATGCGGTAGACAATTGATTTGCTTGCTTTTTGAGTTTTCTGGTATGTTAGTTTCTTTCTTACAGCTTTTCTGGTCCTGGTGATCTAACTAAGGTAGTCTTTATAATCTCAGATGAACCATTAAGTCTTTACGTCGTGAATTCCGGAGACCAGATAATGCGGTTCGTCGGCATCGTCCGAAAGCGCAAACAGCCGGAAACGCCGGATCACCGCCGGGCTGAGAAATTGCTGGACGAAGGATTCGTCACGATAATTGGCCCATGCCTCCGCCAGGACGTTTTTCCAGTCCCGGCTGCCGGCGATCTCGGGGAACCAGACCCGGTCCTCCTCCGTCGGGTCCTCGCAGATCCGCCGGATGTCCTGCATCATGGCAAAGCCGAGCGCATAGGGGTTGATGCCGGCAAAGCGCGGATCGTCATAATCCGGCTTACTAATAACTAATAATATACTAATAACTGATTTGCATATCATATGCCTAAAAGTAGACATCGTTTTATTCGGCTTAATACCACAATAATCCTTACCTAGATAACATCTGATGAATGGAGTTGGAGTCATATTCTTGAATGTCACAATTTGTACGCTTGGATTCTTGTATTGTACTTGGGATACATGCCAAAATACAAATTCTCTGCAAAGTAAAGATAACGATTTAATTAAAATAAGGAAAAAGCAATTCGTCTTCAATTTGTTAGGAATGAATTTCAGCCAAAATTTAAGCAGTAACAATGTGTACAAGTCTTATCGACAAAGTTTTTTTGATAGCAATTTTTGCAATACGCGTCACCATTATGAATTTTCGAAGCAGAAGGCATTGAAGCACTGCAAACATCACATATTGTGTGCGCTTTACGAGTCATGTGCGAATTTCCGTTATTTGGCGCCAAATAGTCATGGCTCGTTGATTTTTGTGCGCAGTGTAAGTACTGGAATTATTTCTCCTTATAAGGTTATTTGATTTTCGATGACGTTTTTTTTGAATGGACTTACATGGTAGTAGGTTTGCTAAGAATCTAATGGAAGAGTTAAAAAAAAATTACGAGGGCTAGGAATTCCTTACTTCAGGATTACTGTGGTTGTTACATAATTGTGTCTTTTAAAAACCTTCAGGACTTCTTTACCCCAGGATCCCCTTGATTGTTCTTTTGAAAACCTACGAGACCACTGCCAAATCTTGATTTCCTTTTTAAAATTCTTGAGGAACCCGCCGATTTAGGTTTTCCTCGGTTGCTCTGTCTTGAGAGTGTCAGAATCTGTTAGTCAGGCGGGGAAGTCCCGGTTGCAAAAAAATTGATCATGGTCCAATATTTACAGGCATACCTGAATCCACCATTTTGGGAAAACAAACACTTTAATTTTCTGTTTTACTTTAGCTGTTATTTTCTTAAATAAATAAGTTTCAGGATGAAATGAAAAAAAAAATTACAGTTAAAAAAAGGCTTTGTCTGCCCTAATCGAAGTTTCTTGGTCCTGTCTTTATGCCGTGTTATTTTCAAGCCAATCAAAAAACAATAATTATTTTTGAATGTGGTTAAATAAAAAATTGATACAACAATTTCTTTTTACTTCACTCTTAGTTTCATTCATTGAATGGAGGTGAAACCCCTTAACCATGAGGATCACTGTCATTATCGGATATTGGGCAATAATATATCTTTTTTCATGCGTAACTTGTTCAGAAGATGGCAACAGGTTTCCTCAGGTAATTTTGCTTGTTCAGTCATTGAAGGTGGAGCCACCTGCTAAGTCTGACCATGGTGGAGAGAGCAGCAGAGATGAGTCAAAGCATATTTGGTGTCAATATACACCTGGTGCAATAATGTTCTTATTGCATGGTGAATTCAAGAACGTACATGTTCTAGAAAATCAACTAAAGAATTAAATAAGCCGTACGATTTGTCTTTAATGGCAGGTCCTCGGCTCGGAGAAACGACCCGCGACGCGACCCACGACGCGATGGATCCCTTCCCCAGGAAACCGGCGAATCCGCCGGACGAACCCATCCTCGCCGAGAATCCGCCTCCGCGATGTCCCCCGACGAGGGGACGCGTTTCCGCCGCGGCGACGGGCCTCGAGCCCACGAGAGAACGTCCGGGGACGATTCGGCTAGTCTTCGCCGCCCGTAGCGGGTCGGGGACGAAGGGAAGCCTGGAATGGCCATGTCGGAACGAGCGCGCCGCACCCGAGAACTGATTCTCGAGGCCCAGTTGAAAAAACGTGTTTTTTAAATTTAATCTCTGATCGCTTTTTAAATAATACCGGGACATCCAGCTCCCCCTCCAAGTAAATTTCCTTCCCCAATAAAAATTCCTCCATGGAAAGATCCTCCCACGTAACACCCCGCCACCTTCTCCAAAAGCCCCCCAAATATCTGTATACTTCCCAATAGCCAATACTTCGCGTAAACAATGGGTAGAGTTCATAGCTTGGAGCCAATCCCCCAGAACCAAAGACGTAGTTACTAGGTCTTTCAATTACGGTAAACAAAATGGCTATCTCACTTCCCGCATTCGGATTCGACCTGGCCGTGGTCGCAGGCGCTGCTCGAAAAGCACCTGGCGCATATGAGTGAAGAAGAACGCAATCTGATCGTGCACGACAACGTTGCGGCGCTGTACCGGCTCGATACAAGCTCGCTCAAGGCCGCGGCCTGATGGCGATGGCTGCTGCAGGAAAAACGACTGTGCCGGATGCGGAGCTGCTGGCGACTGCGAAGGCGCGACGCGACGCAATCATGACCTCGGTTGAAAAGCGTTTAGCCGTTTCCGGCGGCCGCACGATCGTGAAATACGTTTCGACATTGTAGTAACGTTTCAGGACAACCAGGATGCACATACTGTCTGAAGTTGAACATTCTCTGAATATTTGAAATTAAAATCGTTCCTTAACTGTTCTTGAACTATTGAAAATATGCCATTTTGGCAACCTATATGCACATAGTATCTTTTGATTTATTTAATATCCCACAGATCATTCCCTGATATTTTCAGCTTAATATCGGTAGCCATTCCTGAGATAAATTGTAGCAGTACAAATAGCCGTACTATTTACAGTTAAAGTCGCAATCGCGGTATCAAACAGTGCGTAGTAACATTCATCGTTAGTTGAAAGGGCGATTGTAGATGTCTACTTTATTCCTACGAACAGGTAATATATAAAAAGATTAAACAAAGAAAATTTAAATAGGAAAACAAGTGTTTTCAACTGAAAGTAAATAGCAACATCAAAATGAACAGATTTTATTACATATATTCCCCCTCCTCAGTATCTCACTCTTCACTCTAAAGTTTCTTATAATTTAAAAAAAAGCTTCTTATTGTTCTAATTAAACGGCCCTTGTGTTTCAGGAGTCCTTCTTAAAGAATTGGGATAAAAATTCAAACATTAGTATGTTTTTGGTTCATTTAATTCATATGGTTGTATAATGTTAATTTTTCCCGTGTTGCAGTATTTTAAATATCTAAAACACCAAATCCCATCTATTTGTACACAAAGACTCTAAATCCGTGATTCCCAACCCTGGATGCAGTGGTTTGCTAAGTCAATTTTTATCCCTATCATTATCCCTATCACAGGGATTTCACAGTGATGATCCAACATTCAAAAGATATTTTAATTTGTCATAAATACCATTGATTCTAGAAATAAAAAAGAAACAAAGTAAAAAACTTTCACTTTCAAGTTCTAATATATAAAGTAATTTCTGTTCGTTTTGTGTTTTAATGTTGCTCCTTAATCTCAATAAGAAAAACAATGATTTGCTTTTGATTCATATTTTAAAGCAATCCACACTCTTTGTATTATGCTTTTATAATTATTGTTTTTGTTTTCAATTTTGAATTTTATGTAAATTTTAGTCTGGTTATACTTATCAGCTAGAATATTTCCCCCATCAATCCCCATCATACACGTAAGAATCTCTGTTCGTTTTTAAGTTTTAATGTTGCTCCTTGTTATCAGTTAAAAATACCTGTTTTTTAACAGACAAAAAACAAAAAACGGCTTCACGACGAAACGGGGTTTATGGTTTATGCTCCAGAACGTTCCCCACCAAAGGAAGTTTCCACACGGTTTTGTCGTGAAGTGAAACTTAACCCTCGCAGGAGAGAGAGAGTACTACGTGTATGAGTGAGAAAAAGAAAGGAAAAGACCGACACCGAAAGAAACACTACAAACTATACAAACGCACCATCAGTCTTCATGAAACAGGCAGGCACAATGATCGAAGACTGAATCATAATAATAGTGAGATAGCAAACAACACAAAGAGGGAGAAAGCAAGAAGTCAATTAACTAGAATTTTACCACATTTATAAATATTTTGGAGGTATTAAATTTATCTGGAAGTGGAAAAATAACATGCAGATTTGTCAAAAATAGCGTCAGACAGATAATCCAATTGTGTGAGAGGCAAATCTGGCCTTAACCCCCCCCCCTTTATTAGGATTGTATAAATAATGTTCGTTCAATTGTTAATAGATATGTCTATCAATTATCCGTCTATGCGTCATTCCTAAGGCAGAAGAACTAAGGTAGATAGCCATAGAGCTAAGATAGTCATAGAAGTTTTCCGAGAGACCATGACGGTCCCAAATTAACCATTAGAGCACATGGAAAATTTTTTTGTCTATTGTGCAAATTTGCCAAAAATGCCTTGGGAATTAAAAGTGCTCAGAATGAGCTGAATTTAACACACAGCATAGCATATGGGTCCTTAAAGACCATGGCGGTCTCAAGTTGCCCATTAGAGTACATGGAAAAATTTTGGTCTATTGTGCTAGTTTGCCAAAAGTGCCTTGGGAATTAAAAGTACTCAGAATGAGCTGAAATAAACACAGAGCATAGCTGATGGGTCCCTAGAGACCATGATTTTTAACTACCAATGACTTTATCAACTAGCAGCTACAACGAAGTAAGTTAGTTGATTTTTATAATGACATAGTCTTCTAGTTTGGAGCCAACCGCAAAGGTAGGCAGCATCTTGACCCCCTGCTCCCTCCAAATTTTAGGTAGTATTGTCTTGTAACACAGGAATCAGATGGAAAAAGTAAATACATAATTCCCCATTCAACATTCTTTTCGAATATAGTAATCGGTACTGTCACAATTGCATCCCCTCTGCTCTAATCTGAATAAAGCCCTAGACTATATGTAAAAGTCCACTCGGATCCGCGCCGCGCCCACGGGATCGCCCGGCGCAAGCGGCGGTTCGGGCCGGATGCGGTCGAGATAGTCCAGGATCGCCATGGATTGCGTGAGAACGTCGCCCTCCGGCGTCACGAGCGTCGGGACGCCCTCCGCCGGGTTCAGCGCCCCGTAGGCGGGCGCGCGCTGGGCGCCCGCCACCAGATCGACCGGGATCGTTTCATAGGCGATCCCCTTGAGATTGAGCGCGATTCGCACCCGATAGCTCGTGGTCGAGCGCCAGTATCCATAGAGCTTCATGTCGCCTCCGGCGCGATACAAAAAAACTTTTAAAAACACATGAATTTTTTTTTATAATCATTTTTTTTTATGTTTTTACAAGTCAAAAAATTTCAGGGGGCGGGGAGGGGGTTCAGATCCCCCCCCCCCTGGATACAGCCTTGCATCTGAGAGTGGGTGCACTGCTAAAACAGTGACCACGGTATTCGGAATAATAAATTTTATAGTACTACTGTTATTTTGTTAGGATGTCTTCTTGAGATGTGATCAACATCATTTACTGCAGAAAATAAAACTGTAGTTTTACTGTAGCTCAGTTTAAAAACATTTACTTCAAATAATATGAACAAAAAGTCAAAATCAGAGGTTTTATTAAGGTCGTAATTGTAATTATTTTAATTTAGGCCAAAAACAACTATCCAAAACCACTTCTACTTGCAGTCTCAATTCACTTTCCAATTCTTGTCCTCTTAGGAATAACGGTGTGGCAGCTTTCCATCAGTTTTCAATAATGAAAATGAAAAGCTAAGCCGAGTGGGTTCTTATACTCGTGAAAAAAGGCTGAATGCCAAAAACTGAAAGCAAACACAGACAGAAAAATTAAAAAGATATAAAAATGGACCTTTTTAAGGCAAGGGGTGAAGCTTTGAATAGACTGGACGGGAGGAGGAGCCAATGCAGTTATTGTGGGCTAAGGCAACTTGGGGCTGCAGTGATTTGTTTGAAGTAATTGTTGCAGAATCATGTGTTCGTGAAGTATGTAGCTTTATCTAGGTAACGGAAGAATTATAAACTTTTAAAATTCAAAGTTATCACAAAAAACAAAGATCTGTCTCGAGCTATGAAAATTGTCTGTCTGATGACTAGCCAAAGAGAGTGTTGGACGAAAAGCATAAAAAAGATGGGAAAATGGGTGCTCTTTTTGAATTGGACCTGATTAATCATAAAAACAGAGATATTTGATAAAAATTAAGAAAAAATATGAGAAATAAAGAACCAGTTGAAAAGGAAAAAAACACAAGGTGGTTTGTCAGAAAAGAATTAGAGAAGCATTTATTGATATTAGTGCTTGTGCCAGATGCCTCAAAGGTTGTATGCTAATACCCAAATATCCGAAATGTCGCTGAGTCTTCAGATAAATATACCATGGGTTTTGAGCAAGGTGTGAGGAGGTAGACCTTCTTCATTCCTGGGAATAATTTTGGTTTACGCCTTCGAGGATTGCCCTTTCTGGATGTTTTAATTTTCAAAAAGCCTCTTATCCTTGTGGTTTCTATTTAAAGAAAGCCTAAACATAACGATGGTAATTTACATTTGTCTTCAGATCACCCTCCTTGAGTAGAAAGGGGACTGGGGATATCCTTGGGATATTGGGTGCTATGAATATATTCTGTATCTCACATGGCTCCGGAATGAATTATCATAAGGACTTTTATACAATGGATATCCCGTCAAATTGCTGGAATCTTATCTTATCCAAGCAGCAAAGCCATTCTGTCCAACTGACGGCATTCTTACGGGACGCGCCAGACGCCCTCCAAATCGGCGACGTAAAGGTATCCGTCCCGGAGCGCCAATCCGTGCGGTGTATTGAATCCGTCGGCGTAGGTTGTTTTACGGTCGGCGCGGCCGTCGCCGTCGGTGTCGACCAGTAAGGTGACTTCGTCGGCGCGAGGCTGCGCCAGGAAAACTTCGCCGCCGGGTGCCACCGCCATCCATCGGGCATGGCTCAGCCTTTCGGCGAAGACATTGACGGTATAGCCGGGTGGCGCCACCGGCATCTGGCCGTTTTTGCGCGCGATGACGTTCGATAAAAAATGTAGGAATTTTTTTTTTCGTCTAGTGTTTTGGAACGTAAAAAGGAAAAGATCAATCATCATTATTGAGTAGTGTCATCTAGCACGCACTCAAACAAATTTTTGGCCAAACATTATGGGAAAATTCATGCATATACTGCTCTCTATATTCTGACAAAGCAAACAGGTTTAAATACAGATGACGCTTAAATTCACAATAAGTGGTCAAAAACAGTTCTTAAGTATGGGCGCTCCGGAAAAATTAGAAGATTTGCTAGATGTTTCACGGAGAAACTGACTACAGATGGTTTCAATGGTTTTAGGCCTCATAAACTTGGAGGAGGGGAAATTATAAAAATGTCACAATTGTGATAATTTCTTAGTCAATTAAGCACCTTAATAGGAGCATAAAAATACAAATAAAAGGAATTCAATGTCAGATGTCAGAAATCTGGGGGGTCGGCCCTAGATTTCCCCTCTTCCCAGACCTAGAAACGCCATTGCTACTATTATAAGTATTTTATTATCGATTTATTATTATTTATTTTACACTTTTGAGTGCTCAGTATTTTTTGTTTTAATAATGTAAACAATTTTGGTTTAGTGTGATGCAGATGCTCGAGTGAATATTCAAACGAATGAAGATGATAAAGGACGTTTAGAAATCCTCATCAATGCCGTAAAGGGAGAAAAGTACCATTTCGGATCGATTCACATCCAAGGAAATGAACTCTTTGAACAAGCGCAGGTAGAGCGTGTGATGCTGATTCGAGATGGAAGCGTTTTCTCGCCTGAAAAATTGCGCGATAGCATTCAAAACATTAAAGATCTCTACGGAAAAGACGGTTACATCGAATCTAACATCAACTACATGCTTCACCTCTCGCCCAATGAGCCAGTTTACCGGCTAAGATGTAGCTAGTAATTTTCATAAATTATATTTTACCAAATACTAAGAAAAGGGATCTACCAAAGGTACTATTATTCTTTAGCTACCCAATGAAACCCCGTTTCAAACTTTCAATTCTACCATTAAACAAGAGCTAAGGCACTTGTGACGAGGCATGACGAGCTAAGAGCCAAGAGATCATATGGTAGGAGCTCTAACAAAATTCTATGAATCAATAGATTGATTTAAAAGGAAAATCAGAGGTTTAATGCCGGTCATGATTTAAAATAAGAGCTCTGAGTCACGATGTCTTTATATACATTATATACAATAAAAAATTCCAACAAATTGACTAAAGCAAAACAAATATGTTACACTTAAAGAAAATAGCACGTAAAAGTCATGGTTCTGATGAAGCAAACTTCTAAATCTATTCTGCATTTGAATAATTGCGATGAGACGGTGAGTAGGTCCCTATTTTGCTGTTAATCTAGAATTTCTGGCCGCAGGCGGGAGATTAAAAAAGTGCTTATAATACCTCTAATAACAAAAGGGGGAGTCCTTTTATCTTCTTCCGGTAGGAATCTGGAAACTGTGTCGGACTTTATCAGGGACCGGACCAGACTAAATTAGTTTTCCCGATTTGTGCATCTGGGGGGAGGCAGTGGGGGGGCGTTAACTCGGAAAAAATAGAAAAATTGAAGTATTTTTAACTTACAAACAGTTGATCAGATCTTTATGAAATTTGATTTTTGGAAGGATATCGTGTCTCAGAGCTGTTATTTTAAATTCTGACTGGATCTGGTGACATTGGGGGGTTGGTAGAGGGGAACCTAAAATCTTGGAAAACACTTAGAGTGGAGGGATCGGGATGAAACTTGATAGGAAAAATAAGCACAAGTCGGACTGCTGATGTTCAGCAGTGCGGCCAGCGGCGGTGCAGCCTTCAACCTGCTTGATCGCACCGGCCAGTGTCAGGAAATCCCGCGTCTGGCGCAGAGTCACAACGTCTCTCCTGGCGCTTCGCCGCTGGGCGTCCAAAGTGCTGATCGTTTTCGAGTGCCCGACGGCCCCCCTTGGTCTCTTGCACGGATTGCTGTGAGTGGTTCCTTTGAAGGCAGTAACGTCGACTTTCTCACCGCGAGCGTGTCGGCCCTGGTGTACCCGGTGGACACCATCAGCGGCGGACCCGGAGCGCCAGCCCTACCACCGCTATGTCGTCGCGCTGCGCGGCGAGGCTCCGGCGGCTGGCAAGGGGAAGTAGGCGGAACTACCGAGACGGCGGCGGACGCCCGACCATCCAACCCGCCAGTTCGTGCATGATCTCGTCGACGTCGGATTCGATGCGGTCGTGGTCGAGCGTGATGCGCGACTCCTCCTGACATTGAGCGAAGCACCCGACCTGCCGGAACAGCAGCAGGAAGTCGGTGATCCGGATGCTGTCGCCGTGTGACAGGCGGCGAATCGAGTCGGGCCGCATTCGGGTGCCGTTGAGCCATTTTAATGTTTCTTCTTACTTTCAGTTGAAAAAACGTGTTGTTGTAAATTCAATTCCTGATCCTTTTCAAATACTGCTGGTAAATCCACCTGCCCCTCCACGGAAACTTCTCCGCCCCCACAAATATTCTTCCATGAGAGTTTCCTCCGGCGTAAAAAAAAACCACCCCCAGGAAATTATCCTCAGAAAATTCAACCCTAGCAACAAATCCTGACCCATAAAATATGTTGCGGACGATTCCGCCTTAAAAGTTACTCCTTAGCATACTTTCATTTGATAAAAGACTTGTTATACGTTGGGCAGAGGCTCATGCGCGGGTTAGGGGGGGAAGGTTTTGGAATCCCAAGAAGCCCGATTTCCCTTTGAAATCCAATAATTTTGACCAATCTTTCCAAACATTTTATAGTATTTCTATTTTGTATTATTTCAGTTGCTTTTTCTAGATGCCCCCCTCGATAAAAATTCTTTGTCCCTGCCTAGGTGAGCAGTTTTGATCGTAGTTCAAGAAACATAGTGAGATTTGAAATACTAAGCTCACCATATTAGTAAATGCATAATCCAAATTGTATTTGTTGCAACCGAGCACTACGGAAAATGTATCCAGGAATCTCGCGAAAACCGCCTTTGCTGTTGAGGTTTGAAGTACAATAAGCAAATAATAATTGCAACAGGTTATTGTAAGCATAAATGAACGCAATAGCAATAACTGCAATAAGCTAATGAACGCTAAAAACTGAAAACAGTTATTGCAATAATTAAAATAAGCTGAATTGAACACGGGGCACTAGTTAAATTCTCTAATTTCTTTCTCTAATTTCTTCTTTCTCTAATTTCTTTCCACCTAATTTTCGTGAATCGACGCCACTCCCCCCCCCCCTCTTTGCCAATTACATCTTAATTACATTGCACGTTGCCGTGCAATGACGGCAACGTGGTCACTTGTGACAGCATGAGACTCTACCTTAAAATAGTTAGGGTGATCTGTGAGGAAATGATCAAGACAAGATGATCCGTTTGGTTGGTGATACGTGCCGAAACCGACAAGTTGTTCCAGCCCGTATGAGACAGATAGATCGTAAAACTCTGATCTCTCCTTATCAGTATCTTTGCTCCAAAGCCACATGCTATAATTGACGTTGAAGTCTCCATGGAGGATAATGGCAGACTTGGAGCACTTGCCCGCCTCATGAAAAACAACGGCCGTTCAATTGGTATAATATTTTTTCAAGTTGAGAAAACTTTAGTGTAAAGAGCAAGGTATTGAGGAAGGGTCAACCACCCTCGTATTCGTAATAACTTTTGTTCGTTTTAAGTTTTAATGTTACTCCTTATAATCAGTTGAAAAAAATAAGTTAGTTTCCGATGGTTTTTTAAGTAATTCCGGGAAATCTAGCTCCACCTCTATGGAAAATCCCGTCCTCCACGAAAAATCTTTTCGTAGAAAGATCATCCCATGTACCCCTCAGAAACTCCTCCTCTCATCTCCTTGCTTTTAGTAAACCTAATAAAGACATGCTTTTTTTTTTACATATTTATTTTCTTTTATGCTGCTTTATTATTATTATTATTGCCAAAGTCTAAAATTAGTACATTAAAACATAAGAAAATCGGCTTTGTTTTTAGAATTATTTTTTCGCCGTTATGAAGAAGCTTTTGCGCAGCGGCACATATTCAGTTTGTTCTAATTCACAATTCTCAACCTACGTAAATTCGAATGAAACCTTTGCAAATAACATAGTCTGATAAAACAATGACTATGCAAACAACCCACCCCTGGCAAAAAAAAAAACACATTTTTGCATATAAGAGCTTAAAACCGCTTCAATAGTGTTCTCTGGTACGCCGAATCTGATGGTGTTATTTTCATTAAGATTCTGTTACTTTTAGGGGGTGATTTCTCATTTCGAAAATCAGGCAAATTTTCTCGGGCTCGTAACCTTGGATGGGTTAGATCAAACTTAACGAAAGTTATATGCTTAAAATCAACATAACACGCCGATTCTTTTAATATATCTACCAGTATCAAAGTCTTCGTTAATTGAGCCGTGTCGCCCCTTGCTGGTCGTTACTTCATTTGTAAATTATTTGAAAAAATTTGAATTCTTAAAATTATTCTACAGAGGATTACTATCCGCTATGAAAAAAAGAAAACAGAATAGTAAATCTGCCTTACTATGAATCTCATTCCTTTCTCTTTTCTTTCTTCTCTAAAGATTCTTCCCTATCTCTCTTTTTTACTTTCTCTTATCTTTCTCTCCTTTTTCTTTATCTCTTTTCATTTCCTTAAAGATTGTCTTCCTTTTTTCAAATGTGTTATTGAATTAAACATTTGTTTGGTTAATTGTGCTGTCATATTGTTTTCTCTCCGCCCAAAAAGTGATGACTGGCGAAGCCTCTGGCTAAAGCTAAATTTTTGCCATATAAATTTGATATCAGGTAATGCATATCAAAATTGGAGTAATATGACAGACCTAGTTCACACATATATTTGTGCAAAATTACAGGAATTAAAATAAGGTAAAAAACAACTAATTTCAGCTATGTACTGAATGCTTGTGCAGCTATGTGCTATGTGCTGCTATGTGCTATGTGCAGCTATGTGCTATGTGCTGCTATGTGCTATGTGCAGCTATGTGCAGATTAACTAAGTGCTTTCAGCTAGTGGGTCTGTCTGTCGGTCCCAGTTTTGCTAGTTTAGGCACTTCCAGATAAGCTAGGACGAAGAAATTTGGCAGGCGTATCAGGGACCAGACCAAATTATCGTTTCCCCGATTCGACCATCGGGTGGGGGGAGTGGGGGGATGGTTAATTTGGAAATATTAGAAAAAATGAGGCATTTTTAACTTGCGAAAGGGTGATCGGATCTTAATGAAATTTAATATTTAAAAGGATATCGTGTTTCAGAGCTCTGATTTTAAATCCCGACAGTAGGCTATATGATGACCTCGGGGGAGTTGGTTCTTCTTTTTAATAATCAAAAGGTTGGATTCTAATTTAAATCTTGGATAGAATTCGAATCTTCAGTCGAAATTTTCAATCTGTAGTATTTCTGAGCAATAAATTTTGCATAACAATTGCCATATATTTTGGATGGATGGGAGGGGATTATTAATCATTAGGATTGAAAATCTGCATAATTTGTAGTCTTCTATTTGGTTGAAGCCATCCTAACCTCCCATCCTGCATATACTCTTGGATAGAAACGGATCTTAATCCATCATTTCGTGAAGAGGCTACATTTTACTGTAAGTATAATATACGTAACCTAAGAATTAACTTACGTAACAAACTTTTATATTCTTATACTTTTATTATGTGTACGAGGGGGTTTATACCCTCGTTTATACCTCGCTCTTTACACTAAATCGTAAGTTTCGTTCCAATTCTTTAAGAATGATCCCTGAATCAGAAAGGCCGTAGAATAAATAGTTGAAATAGCATGAAGAGCGAGGTATCTATCTCCTCCTAAATACCTCGCTCTTTATGCTAAAGTGTTTTTTAGAACCCCTCATATGAGTAATAATCTCTGTTTGTTTTAAGTTTCAATGCCCCAGTCAGTACACCCTAGCAAGAATCCCAGATTATCCCAGTTATCAAATCTCTCACTAATAATAGTATACCTGACTTCTTTGGCGTAAGTAATTAGCTTTTTAGGACCGTATCTTCCCATGTCTGTGAACCCATTGTACACATAGCAAAGCTGTCTCAACAATGGAGTCTTCCCAGAAATATTTAAATCAGCGATTGTTATCCCGATTCATAAAAAAGGCGATCCGTCTGAGATTAGTAATCATCGTCCGAACTCACTTCTGCCAGTTGTATCTAAAGTGCTCGAGAGAATTCTAGGCAGGTAGCCAACAATGGGGCAACACACATTTTTTCCATGATTTTTCTCTATTCTGCTCTTTTTCCTTTGGTTTCTTTATAATTACTTTGTAGTCCCAAATTTCCACCCCTTGCTGGCACCCATATATGTGAATGTTTTTATTTATGTAGTTGTATATATTTATTTACATAATACATACAGTGGGTATGTGCTATACAAAGTGTTTACATATGAATATGAAAGGGTTTTATCTTGAATTGGCAGAGATTATATTTAGATACCGTTCGCACTTTTCATTCAAAAAATTCCAACAGCCCAAAGTTTATAAACTGAACTTTAAAAAGATCATGGTAATCGTTCAAGCTGACACCGATTAATTGTGTTATGGGAGCAGCACTTTGGTTTTGCCCAAAGTGCTGCTTTTCCCTTTTTTTACAATGCTTTCAATTATCGTTCATTGGGAGAAAAAGGTATAGTTTAACAAAAAAAGGTGAAGCTCAAGCCCGATTGATGAATCTGACATTGTATTTTGAAAAGTTTTAGTCTATATTTTGTGAGCTCAAGGGCATTGAGGATTGTCATAGATATGTTATAGAGGATTAGAGGTCTATCTGTTTGGTCTTGTCTATCCTTTTGTTCGACTACTCTGTCTGTGTGTATAGTATGTCTGTCTGTCTTGTCTCTGTGCTTGTCTGATAGGTCTCTTTGTCTGGTTTTTCTGGTCTGTTTGTCTGTCATGTCTGTCTGTCTGGTCTGTTTATCCGTCTTTTTTATCTGTCTGTCTGTCTGTCTGGTCTGTCTGTCAGTCTGTTTGTTTTGTATATCTGTCCGTCTGCCTGTCAGGTCTGTCTGTCTGTCCGTCTGCTTTGATTGTTTGTGTAGTCTGTCTTTCAGTCTAGTCCTTCTGTTCTGTATCTTCTATATAGGCCGGCAAACGGCTGAAATAAGTCCTTTGACGCTCAAAAATCACCTGATATATCTATAGGCCAAATTAAGCCCTAAGATTGATTAAAAATTAAATTAGCTATTCTCTTCGCAAGATTTCCCTATTCGTAAGTTCCTTTTTTATGGGGACGTTCGTGTCAGCATTATTCTCCATACTTTACATTTTATTTTAAGATATTTTCATAGCTTTCGTATTCTTCATGAAGGTTGCTGTAGATTTTTATAATAAATGGATATATGCGAGAAAGTTTCAACTGTAATTAGAAGCTGTAGCAGTCAAGTTGCATTAGTCCATGTAGTTGCAAGTAGTAACTGTAGCAGTCCTAACTTTTCGCAGTTGCAATTGGTCACAGTCGTAAATATCGGCAATCTAAAGTGGTCATAGTCAAATGTATTCAAGTCTTCAAGCAGTCAATGTCATAAGTTGTCCAAGCTGCAAGTTGTTCTAATACACAGTAGTCACAGTTGCAATCACAAGGAGCTTAGTTGCAGCAACAATCACAAGTAATTGCAGTTACGAACATTCGCTGTCACAAGTAGGTAAAATTGCAAGTCTTAATACCTCGCTCTTTACGCTAAAGTATTTTTAGTAATTTCAACTATTTGTTCTGCGGTCTTTGGGATTCAGAGGTCATTCTTAAAGAATGGGACAAAATACAACCTTTAGTGTAAAGAGCAAGCTATTGACAAGGTGTTGAACCCCCTTATATGCGTAATAAAAATATACAAATACAACAGTTCGCTACATAAGTTAGATCGTAAGTTACGTATATTTATTACTAATAAAAACATTTGTAAAGAATGAAAAGTTCTAGTTGCCATTTTAAGTAACCAAAACTTGAAGGGCAACAAACTTTAGCGTAAAGAGCGAAGCGTTGAAGAGGGGACAACCCATTTCATATAAAGAGTAATTTATGTTCGTTTTAAGTTTTAATGTCGCTCCTTACTTACAGTTAAAAAAAACTAGTTTTTTTCATCTAATTTGCGTAAAAAACAGGGTTATTACGGGTTTTTCCAAGGGATTGGGGACTGAATTTTGAGGTGACATATAACTTTGATTAAATGTAGAACAGTCAAAAAAATTAGAGGCATATGAAATTATTAACAAAATCGTAAAATCTTGATTGTTGGGACGGGGGAGGTCACAAGTATCATGGAGAGTTAGAGAATTTGGCCATTAAAATCGTGTCTTTGAGATATTTGGCACCCCCACACCGGCAACACAATGACCAAACGCCTGTTCTTGATTATAGCTGATGCGCAATCATGCATCATTGTATATATCTTTATGATACATCAAGTGAATCAAGTTAGTTAAAACGCAGTTTTTAAATGCATGCCTATATTAACCATTAATCTTGTTGTTAAAATATACATCAAAAGAATCGGATTTTCATACTGATTTTAAATATATAAGTTTCATCAAATTTAGTCTTTGTCATCGTGCTAGGACGATGAAATTCGGTAAGCATGCCAGGGACCTACACAAATTGACTTGATAAAGTTGTTATCCCCGAATTGAGCATCTGGGGGGCTTAAACCGAAAAATTAAAAAAATGAGGAGTTTCTAACTTACGAATGGGTGATCGGATCTTAATGAAATTTGATGTTTAAAAGATCTGAGAGCTCTAATTTTAATCCCGACCAGCATTTAGCCTCTGATTTTTCTTTTAAATCAATCTATCAATTCTTAGAATTTTGCTAGATGTCATACTTTATAAGCTCTTGGCTCTTTCGAGTAAATTTTCTCAGGCTCGTAACTTTTGATGGGTATGCGATTCTTTTGATATAACTATTGGTATCAAAATTCGATGTTTTAGAGTTTCGGTTACTATTGAGCCGGGTCGCTCCTTACTATACAGTTCGTTGCCACGAACTGTTTGAAACTGGAACTGAAGCCGTCAGGGTGGTTTTCATAGCGTTGGTAATTTCCATAAAGTACATGTCCAGTACCATAGAATCTGTCGCACCGTGCATGATTAATTAGAAGGACACTTTGGTTCTTATTCAGGATTATGTCAAAAATTTCCCTGTAACTATAGATTACTTTATATAACTTGATTGAGTTTCTTTTTATAGAAATATGAAACTTGATATAAGAGAAAGACTAGAGGTGTCGCTAATTTGCGTCTTATATATTTTGTGTCTTTTAATCTCTGCTTAATTTTTTTTTTAACATGTTTTCGTAGTCTATTTTTATGACGCCGTCTGTTATAGTATTTTCGGTAAAACCTACAAAGAGGCTCTAAAATAAAGAGGTGAAACTACCATGGTTTTCGACACTGTAAAATAGCATTTATACAAAGTTCAAAGTTCCGTTAATTTGAAAGAGTGGAGAGATCGGGATGCAACTTGATAGTAAGAGTAAGCATAAGTTTTAGATACGTGATTTACATAATTGAAACGGATCAGCTCTCTTTGGAGGAGTTGGGGGTGTTTTCTAGTTCTTAGGCAAGTTTGGTGCTTCTGGGCGTCCTAGGACGATGAAAATTGGCAGGCGTGTCAGGGACATGCACAAATCGACTTGATAAAAGGCGTTTAATCGGTTCGACCATCTGCAGGGGGGGGAGGGGCTGGAGGGAAATGAAAAATAAAACAATTAGAGGTATTTTTATCTTATGAACGGTCGTGCTCACATCAGAGATAAGCCTATTCCGCCATTATTGTGAGTTTGAGGAATTAAGCCTTTTTTTGTTATTTTTCCTTATACTGGAATAAGTTCGATTGGTGTTGAGTGTGATTAACGAATGGTGGATGTGGTCCATGCTAGAAACTGTTTAGAATATGAGGTACGTGCTGATTTTCTCTTTTCAGAATGGAAAATTTAGGGCCTATCCATGTCTTAATCTGCTATTTTTCATATCAGGGGTTTTCTCAGTATGATTATAGCTTATATTTTGCAACCTAGTCTGGTGATTTTTCTAAATAGATTTTATCCAGCCAAAAAGGAGGTGCAATTAACGTTACGTTTCTGTGGATATTTGGATCTATTCTTCTATGGCTATATATTGATGATAAAGTACCAAATACACCAGAATTGTTAGCAAGGACAATTTGTTTAGAATACCCATGCTTTTTGTGTAACTCTCGTTTTTGTATAATCGTATTAGGTGAAGATACTCTTAATGCATTTTTTGTAAATTGCCTAAACATCCATTAAACCTTATTCTAGTGAATTTTTCATATATTTAATATGGTTTGAAGGTTAACGTTTTGGATTTTCTCCTGTTTCGGCTCCCCATGAACATTATTTGTTTTTGGCCCCCTTTCCAAGACATTTCGTCTTATCTTGATGAGAATAGAAATAGATATAAATAATAATAAAGGATACTGCCGGTGAAACCGATAATGAAAATCTATTCGATACGCCAAAGATGACAGATAATGTCATGACAAATCCACTTGCAAAACAAATTCTCAATCTTGGCAAAAACAAGGCAAATTGTGCCAATTCGCTTCACAAAGAAATAATAATTTTAATTGAAAAAAAAGTGTGGAAATGACGTTAATCTTTGGCGTTTTTTTTTATTCTGATCCCAAGTTATATTTGACTTCTTTGACAACCAATACTATGGTCGGAATATACGAAGTCTGAAAGAGATTAATCAAACAAGAATGTTTATAAGCAATAGCGCAAAAGTGACGAGATGAAAAATCAAAGAAAAAGTCGGCAAAAGTATACTAATATACGAATAGGTAAATATTTAGTGGCTGGGCAATCCAGAAGAAAACTTGCTAATAAAATAAATTAGAACTCTTATTTAAATTAATCATTACTTTATGCTATTTCCAGACATCATAGTGATTTTCTGTGTGTGTGTCTTTAATTTTGTTCCTTTGACTTTGTCTTCTAGGGTATAGAAAAAAGAGCAAAGTAGCTGGTGAATTTTTGGTAGAGTAAGTTTCTTTTTACATCTTGGCATAATTATTACTTTTGTCGTACGCACAGATCTTCATTAGAAACAACAGGCTTTCTTATTTCATGCGGCATGCGGCATGCGGCATGCGTTTCTGATAAAGAAATCTTATTTGACAGAAAATGCTAGTAGCATCTCAGTTAGGTATTGTTGCCTTTGTTAGGATTCATGTAGTTACGTCTGAACACTAAGTGTAGGGAGGTATATAGACTATCATCAAGTCCTTTCACCTCTTTGACTCCTTTGTCAGAAAAAAATAGCCATTGGAAGTACTATTCTCTTCCAGTCAGCAAACAATGAGTATACACTATTATATACAATAATACACTATTATTGATTGTGGGAAGTGCGGGTACCTGAGCTACCTGTCCCCAGTAGTTTAAGGCCACTAGGCTGGCCAGTACCAATATGGCTCTTTGTATTCACTCCTGCTCTCTTCTGCACAATCAAAATCTATACATAAATGATCTCCTTTTAAATTGACTAGTTTATGAGCGGCATTGCGTTTTTTAATAGAACGCCATGACGCGCAAACATCTTTTTGAAAGTTAGTATAGGACTTGCCTGCATATTTAATACACGAGAGGGGGAATTTTTTTCTTAAATATGACAACAAAATTTGATAGAGGACAATTTAAGATTAATGCAAGGCCGATATTGAAACAGAACCACCACCTAATAATGAATAATAAGATTTCATGCATGAGTTTAGTGCTGGGAAGTTATCTAAGATTTTTCAGAAAACCCTTGCTGAAAACGATTGTCCTGCTGAAAATGAACAAATGAAGGAATAAACAAAAGAAAAGAAGAAAAAACTCAAGGAATAAAAAAAGAAAAGAAGAAAAAACTGAAGGAATTAGAGCTGAATCAGAGACAGAAATTACTTTTGGCAATGGTACTTCAGCCTTTTTTTTTTACTGTATCGGTCTATAGCCTATACATAATTAGGTTTTTACTCACACCTGCAAACAGGGAGTTCAAAACACAGCCCTGCCTAAGACCATAGGTAGGCGTCCCTTGTTTACCTCTCATTTCAGGCAATCTAATGGTCCTATGTCAATTTTAAATTCTTGGTCAAATTCGGAAAAAAATAGAAAAAATAAGGTATTTGTTACTCACGAATGGGTGATCAGATCATAATGAAATTTGATCTTTAGAAGGATCTAGTGCTTTAGAACTCCCATTTTAAATCCCGACCAGATCTGGTGACATTGGGGGGAGATGGAGGGGGAAACCGGAAATCTTGGGAAACGCTTAGAGTGGAGAGATCGGGATGAAACTTGATGGAAAGGATAAGCACAAGTTCTAGATATATGATTGACATAATTGGAACGGATCGTTCTCTTTAGGGGAGTTGGGGGTTTTTAATTTGGGCACCACCGGCCTCACCGGCTTTGATCATGTTGACGTACAAGCGGCTGAAAACTTTGGGGCACTTGCTCATCGCTTCGCTCAGCGTGGCTCCGCCTTCGATTTCTTCGCAGACATCCATCAACGCGTTTTTCAGCTTGCCGGGCTTTTGGTTGTTTTCCAAAATTTTCAGGCTTCGCAAAATCGGCAATCCCGCGTCCTGAAGAATCGAAAGCTGGCGGGTAAACGCACAAATATGTTTGGTCTTGGCACCACCAAGTGAAAAACCACGTTTACGCCCTGACTTGCCAGCCGTCGCATTTATTATTTAGAGAGGCAAAAAATTGTTCTGCTAAAGGAGGGGGAAATTTTAGTTGGCAGCGAGAATGACAAAGCGCTATAAGTTTCACGTTAAATATATCAACAGCAAGCCATTTTTACTATTTCTACTGAAACAGATAGCTGAAAAAGAAGCTTGTGCCAAGAAAAAACCTGGCAAAAAGACCCTAGCATTCCTTCAAAATTCTTCAGGGTTCTAACAACTCGTCATTCATGAGCAGTAAAACCCTCAAAATCATTTATTTATTTTTTTTTTTTTTATTTACAGCATGTGGCCAAAAGATCGTATGGCTTCTTCCTGTTCAAACTTCTTAACCTCAGATACCCTTCGAATGACTGGGTCTTGGCGTTTTCTTCTAGACATCTTCCAACCTTCCAAATTCTAAGAAGAAAAACCCGTCAAGATCATTTTCCTATAGGACAAAGAACAAGCACTGGTTTCACAAAACTAGGCTTAATAGGCAAAACAAGATAATAATCAGTCCAGTACACAGGGAGAGGGAAGACCATACAAATACATAAATTCTTTACGACTCAAAGCATATTTTCATTTATTTTCCAATTAATTTGCCTAGTTTGGATTAACACGAATAATACATTAAATTAACTAATAATGAAATGTACAATTTTTGTTACAATTAGAAATCTTCCTTTTTGCAGCCCTTAAAAACATCTATAGCCTCTGTCTGTTCCAAGTGGCGGAAATACTACGATAGAGCCTCTACCAAAAACCATGAGAGGTTTAAAGGATTTTTCCAAGGACGATGATTAAAAAGGCGCGTATTTGGGCGGAAGAACCTAGGTTTTCGCCAATTTTCCAAAGATGGAATCCACGAGTAAAACTTAAAGGAATTTCTTTACCCCCACCACTATCTCCTCTCTTTTTAGTAATTTTGTAGATGTCTGTTACATTGCATATGCGGATGATATACTTATTTTAAGCCATTTTAGATCTAGCCTTTCAAATTCCGTGTCATCTATTTCAAAACATTTCCAAAGTGTTGGTCGTGTCATTGAGATAGGGTCAGTCAGCCGGGTGCCCAAAACAACCTGTAAGCAGTTTCTCTGGAAAACATCTGGGCAAATCCTCTCCTGTTATTCGAAATACCCTACGCTTCAGTCCACTCCTTAGACCAACAAGGCCCCCAGCTATTACTACATTCGTTAAGGTACAGATAATAAGGCAAAACCTTAGCATATTACACCCTGACCAAAGATGACGGTGAAACTTCCACTTATTTGTTGCTATACAGCCATTTCATAAAAGAATATCGCTTCTGAAAATGAGAAAGCAGCAACCGTAATGTGTCTAGTATTGATTTTCCAATAGGAAGGCCATGATATACAATGTTATCCGCAAGCTCAACAATAGAACCACCAAGTGTGTCACTTCAACCAGTATTGCATTTCCAATGCAAAAGCATTACTGAAGATTTTTCAGCAATAAAATGGAGTCCGATGTAGCGCAGCGCCTTCGTCCAGTTGCGCTCGGCGGCCTCCAGGTAGGTCTTGCTCCGCCCCTGCTCCTTCTTGGCCTTGGCGCGGAACACGCGCGCGATCGCGGCCAGGGTCTGCGGGTCGTGGGGGTCGATGTCCAGCGCGTCCTCGAGCTTGCGCTGCGCGCGCGCCGGCTGGCTCACGTATTTCTGCAGCAGCACCAGGCCCAGGCCCCGCTTGCCCTCCAGCGACTTCGGCCGCTGCCGCAGCACCTGCTTGAGGAGCCGCTCGGCGCTGTCGAGGTACTGGCCCTCGAAGTCGATGTCGATGTTTTCGACGACGGTCCGGTAGTCGCTGCGAGATTGCACGGCCGTCTCGAACGGGTAGAGATTGATCACCACCAGGTCGATCGGATCGATGCCGTGCGTGCGCAGCGCGTCGGCATGGTCGTCATCGTCGCGCACCGCGAGCAGGCCGCCGTGCACCTTGGGGTGCAGGGTCTTGACCCGGCCGTCCATGATTTCGGGAAATCCGGTGATGTCGGACACGTCGGTGACCGCGACACCGGCATCGCCGCTCGCCCGCGCCGTACCTCCGGTGGAAATCAGCGAGACGGGTTTACCACCTTCAGATGATTCTCGGCATTTATCTCTAGCTTTTTACGAAAAGGTACCCTTGAGCTAGGTCCAAAAACCACGAAAAAATACAAATTTGGAAGTAACTGACTGGTATTTCAATTAACTTAACTTTCAGCGGCCCAGAAAAACATGGTTGAAGAAGATATCAGCAAAGGTTACCGACGCAAAAGCTAAACATTATGAAGAAAAGGGAAAGAAACTTGTGCAAAAGGGATACAAGCTAATATATAAGGTAACTAGCTTAATATTTCTCTATAGCCCCAGCCCCAATTGCTTTTTTCCATAAAAGGAAATCTGACTCCCCTCCATGAAGAACTCCCTTCTCCCATGAAAAGTTCCTCTATGGAAAAATACCAATACAGCCCAAATACGTGGGAAAATAAGATTTATAAGAATTAGCTATTCCTAGTTTTTCCTAATTTACATGGTTTTGTATCTTGTGTATGATATTCATCGTTGTTTACGCATCCACTTTGGCATTCCAAACGATCGGATTCCATTTTCACTGCCCTTGATGCTTTAAGCGATTAAATAAAAAAAAACAAGTTTTTTTTTAACTGAAAGTAAGGCACTCGTTCTTAAGTTAAAAATACATCAATTTTTCTAACTTTTCCAAATTAACAACACCCAGCTCCTCCAAAGAGAACGGATCCGTACCAATTATGTCAATCTCGTATCTATAACTTATGCTTATTCTTCCTATCAAGTTTCATCCCGATATCGCCACTCTAAGCGTTTTCCAAGATTTCTGGTTTTCAAGATTTCTGCTTCCCCCCTCCAACCCTCTATGTCCCCAGATCCGATTCCAATTGAAAATAGAGCATATGAGACATAAGATCCTTCTATATATCAATTTTAAATGAGAAGGATTAAGTATAAAAGTGGGTGAAAAGATAAAGACAAAGTCCAATTTAGGTTACGGACATAGTTGGAGTGGATTTGCTCTCTTTGGGGAGTTTGGGGGGGGGGGGGGAGTAATTTGGAAAAATTAGAAAAAATTAGGTATTTGTTACTTACGAACGGGCGATCAGATCCTAATGAAATTCGATATCTAGAAGGCTTTTGTGCTTTAGAAATCTCATTTGAAATCTTGACCAGATTTGGTGACATTGAAGGGAGTTAGAGGGGGAAACCGGAATTCTTGGAAAACGTGAAAATTGGATCAGTCTTCACATTCTTCTGAAAAAGATGAAAGCAATAAAGCGATTCCTCAGACTGAGGTTGCTCGTGCGATGACGATGAAAGCGCGTCAGGAGAGTTATCAGCCAAAGACAGTTCCTTCTCAAACACAAGAAAAGACTGTTGATGAGCCTGAAAAAGATATGTTTGAGCAACAAGAGTTTCAAGAGGCGACAGCTGAAGCACCAAAAGCTCAACCTGTAGCTCAAGGTTTGAAGCCGACAATACATCAGGGAAGTTTTATTCCTCCAAGCCCTGTTACGCCGGAAAGACCTGCTAAATGGTAAAAAAAACTTAGCCCTACCTTACACGGGGGGTGGGGGGTGCAAGTAGGCCCGCGGTTAAATCTTTCAGCTGATAAATTTTTAACGCTTGGTCGGATTAACATGAAATTTTGTAACTTTTCCTAACTTTAATTGAAAATGCTTATGATGAATAATTTTTTTTAATTTTTTTTTTTTTAATTTTTGCGATGTTGGCGATTTATTGACATGTAATGAAGTATTTTACTTTTAGGTTTTGTTACTTTTCTTTGAAAAACATGATTATTACATTTTTAAGCTTAGATTTTCTTATCGTCCACATAACAAAGCACTGATGTATCCAACCTTTTTGAAATGTCCGTTTCCAGTTCCAAGTCGATATCATGAGAACCAGATACCAATAAGCGAAGGATGTGTAGTTTCTTCCTACCTGATCCCCGCAGTTTAAGGGAGAAGCCTCTCCCGACCGGTACAACGGCCCTTGCGCCAAAAAACTCCGCTCTTTTGCCTGCTTATTAGTAAAATGGAAATATATTCAAGTTATTAAGTCCTTGTATGAAAATCTCTTTACTTAATAAATCACTAATTCCCAAGGGAATTATACTCATAAAAATATATGTGTTATAAAAGTGAAACCTTGTAAAATAGATCTTCTGCTTGAATGAAGTACAACAAAACTGTTTTCAGCTTCACAACTTTGCTTAATCCCAATTTATAAGGTTTTAAAGATATGCAAATAAATTCCCTAAAGTTTGAAAAAAAACATCAATATGGCTCAGAATTCTACTCAAATAACAGGAATTGCATTTTCAGAACTAAAGGCTTAGAAAAAGCAACTGGTAACTGAAAATTTAAGGTAAAATGTTGTTTTGCCAAAATTTCAATAGGTATAGACCTGTCATGAACGACATTTTTATATAATCCTAATATGGGGGGGGGGATTAATGCCAGGTTTGCTTCTCACTTAATTGGACTATCTGTCTTGGCTTTTTGTACAATTAGCCATGGCTCGATGCCCACAACTATTCCATTTTAATTCAAAAATCGACAAATTTTAGTTGAATAGATATGGTGGAACCCTTTTCTAAGTATATTTTTAATATTCTTGTTTTGATTTAAAAAGCTGTATTTTTAATGTAGAGTAAAACAGGTGATTTTGAACTGTGATATTATTTTATTCATTAAAATTATTTTGTATTGAATTATGAAGTGCTTGTGTGACCTTGATAAAATGCTAGGTTTAATCGATTTGAATATTCTTCCTTTTTTTTCGTTGCGTTACATGGCTACTTCGTTATGGCCAAGAATGTCAACCCTTTCCTACCTTGAGATGAAAATCAGCTTTTTTTAAGGACCCGTTATGTTATACCTCAAGAAGAAAAATAAAACTTGTTTGAAAACCAATTCCACCTTTTAACTTGAAGGTGATTGACCCCAGTTTATGTTTTTCAAAAGCTATTATATTAAGACCGTAAAAATGATCTTTAGCATGCTAGTTAGCTTTAACTGTTAAGATAAAAATGAAAAACATTTATCATTCCTGATTCAAATTTGAACTGAAATTGTTTGAGCGGGCAGATTTCTTATCCAAGGGAAGAGTGAGAAATCAAGAAAAATAAAAAATACTATTTATAAAAACAAATCGCTTCGTAACCATTCCCAGCTTTTCTACAATGGAAATGGAACCAGAGAATCCTATTTTTGATCTAACAAGACACTTTACAATGGCCTTATAGATAGAATTTATAACACAATATTATTTAGATTTTCACGTTAATTTTTACTTTTGAGAACAAGGAAAATCTTAGAAGTCAAGAGGAACCCAAACAAGTTTAGTACAAGCTCTCAAAATCAGGATGCCATCCATAAGACAGCGGGAAATACCTGTGTAAATCCCAGTCAAAGCAAGAAAAACATGGTGTTGTCAAATTCTAACCAAAGATCAAATTTGGGTGCTAATGAAGGAATTGGCAAACCAGATACAACTATATGCAAAATGGAAGACAAAGGTACTTGGCTTTACTAAAGTATATCTTGAGGTTCTGGTTCAACATATGTTAGAACAAGGATGGATGGGAGAGGGGGGGCGCAGCGCAATCGCGCCGTCGGTGGCGGCCGCGGGCAAGGACGGGCACCGCCATTTCATGTCCAAGGAAATCGCCGAGCAGCCCGCAGTTCTGGGTGCGGCCCTCAAATACTATCTGGACGGCGGCGAGGGGCAGCGGGCCTTGCAGCAGATCGACTTCAGCCGGTTCGACCGGGTGGTGATGGTGGCCTGCGGCACCGCCTCGCTGGCCTGCCTGACGGCCAAATACTGGTTCGAGCAGATCGCCCGGCTGCCGGTCGAGGTCGATATCGCTTCAGAGTTCCGCTACCGCGAGCCCCCTCTTTTCTTCATTACTTTTATTTGTCAAACTTTCTCTATGGCTGCTTGGTTTTGCATTTGGGGAAATTTCCGACGAAGGGGAATTATCCTGGGAATTTACTCGAGGATAATTTTCTGCGGTGGGGTGAGTTTTTGCAGGGGAAATTTTCTGGGGGAATAAGTCTAGCACCGTCAGTTCAATATTCCCCTCAACATATCTGAGTATTTGAAATTAATACTGTGGGCCTTTTAGTTAGTTTAATATCCTCATCACCTTGTCTTAAAGTGTCAACTCAATACTTTAAGCCGTTCCTATAAATACTATTTTCTATTCCTAAAATTCAGCCGTTGCGTAAGATAATTCAACTTCCCTTTAAAACTCGTGGCGTTTGATGACGGAGGCCGATAAAATAGCCATAGTAATAGCTTTCTTTACCATGCATAATTTCAACAATCAGGTATTCAAGCCCCATCTCTTGGTATAAGTCACTCAATTCAGTCATTTCAAGAACATGTAGATCCTGATTAATAAACAGAGCAAGTCCTCTTTTTGAACGGGTAGCCCTATTTCTAGTAACTAATTTATACCGGGCACATCAAAATGTAATAGGACTTTAATACGTACGCTATAATCACTGAATAATCTTAGTCCGTTTTCTTTAGCCTTCATCCGTCATTTCAGGCCGAAGAATATCCAGCCTCATCGTAAATTGTTTTTAGTCTTGAATGATCGAAGAGAGTTCTCGCAGCAAGATTTGTTGCATGAACGAGGATCAGGCGGGCCTAGCATATCTATTCATATAGTTTCCAGGCGGACGAACGAGGCCCGCTGAGACGATATGACAGCTTTATTGTAGGAAAAGTTTGACTCTTGAGGGGCTCTGAAATTGAGATTCTGAAATCCACTGTAAAACCTGTGTCTAAATAACTGGCAATTTGTGTTATTTGCGGCCCTTGTCCCAGTGGCTCTGGAGGTCGTACTGTTCATGGAGGCATATTTATTTGACCTTTTGATATATCTCTGTTTTCACTTTACGATTGAATTCATTTTAGTTTTTTCTCCCTCTTATTTTTTTTGTTATATATTTTTATTATTTTTCAAATGTTGATTATTACTTTCAAGTATATTTTCTTGCCAGCCATTAGTTCAACTACCTCCTCAATATATCATACTACAGTGACACGGTGGCGAATATCTAAAAAAAGAGCGAGGTATTTAAGAGGGGGTGAACCCCCTCGAATTCCTAATAACAACAGGATAATGCAAAAGTTCGTTACGTTAGCTAATTTATAAGTTATGTATATTTTTTAATAATAAAAGCATTCGTAACAAATTTAAAGTTCTAGTTGCCTTTTTAAGTAACTAAAAAATCGGAGGGCACCTAGGCTTCCTCCCCCCACTCTTTTTTTCTCAAAATCATTCGATCGAAACTATGAGAAAGCCATTTAGCCAAAAATAAATAAATAAACAAATTTCGTTTTAATTATTCCTCTGCGGCTGTGCCGCATGATTTTACAGCATGCAGCGACTTCCCCAAACTTCAGAAGAAGGATTAGCATGAATAAGGATATTCAAAGCAGCCATACGAACCTATAAATGAAAGTATTAGGACATAATTTCAAAAGCTGAAAGATACATATTATATACGGGCTCCAACAATTCATGGCTAAAAATAATCAAGAAAATTTTATAGACAAAAACATAGTTAAACTTCAGAGTAGCTGAAATACAATGTTAAAAAAAAAGTAGCAAACACATACACTAAAATTTAATAAAGAAAAAAAGTTGTCATTTGATTAATGAAAAAACTATTAAGAGGTAAAGACTGTTATAGAGAAAGAGCTTGTTATTTATTTTAAAATTCTGATTCTCCCTGGAAAACTTAGAATTTGATCAAGAATAAAATTGGACGAAATAAGTAGTTGTCGGATCCCGAGGTATTATACTACATAAATAGTGAACGAATGTTAGAGGACCACAAGCTGTTGCTAATTGTTTAGTTATTACTTTGTTAGCGTTAATCTATCGTTTCTTCAGAAATAGATTTTTCTTGTTGCAGGAAGCATAAATATCATTTCCTTCCCTCTGAGCCTAGCATAACTTACAGTTACTTCACTGACGCCTGTCTGAAACGAAATAATCGGCGGCATCAGCACTTGGAGCCCAGCACTGAAGGACACAGTATTGCAAGTTCTGTGCCTTCTAACCCCTTGACTAGGACAGCTCATATCCTTACATTATCTTATTTATATTTTTTTCTATATTGGCATGCTCATGTTAGCTTATAGCTATTCCAATGCTAAAAGATGATGTTTTTTTGCGTTTTACAGTATTCCCGACGCCGAAAGAAGACAGAGATCGTTGAAAATTTCAAGCGAATGTTCCCACTTTTACTTGCATTTTTTGTTTTATTGTAATATAATGTATAATTTAGTGTTTGATGTGTTTATCCCCCAGACTTATAGACCGTGAAGCCTTGTAAAAGTAGGTGTGTAAAGTGCACTTAATTATCTTTTCGTGACGATTCAATATTCTTTGCTTATTTTGACGACACAGTAATATACACATGTCTAGTTCATTTCGTTCTATGAATTTATATAGCACATGTGGATGTAGCCAATTATATGGCAAGAATACTCTTAAATTTTCAACTTCTCTTTATTCTATATTTTCATAGTCTTTGTATTTCTACGACAGGAAACTAGCTGATAAAACTAATTAATAACTATAGCTGATAAAACTAATTAATAACTATAGCTGATAAAACTAATTAATAGGTTCCACTTATGTTGCTGGATTTTTTTTCTAGCAACCATTGGGAAATCTCTACTGATTACACTGTAATCAAGGTTATATTACTGAATAGTCAATCAATAGCATGTAGCACAGAAAGGACATGATAGTTCTTAATAGTGTGTCATTTTGTTTCATGGTTAAGAAAGTGATATGATATGTTGGCTTAATTACTTTATAATTCGTTTTCAAGCATACTTTAAAAATGAAATATTTTACATCCTATGCATAAGCGAGTGGCTTCTTTAATTATCGGCTATTAGTCCTGAAAGTTGAAAGTCAGCTAGTGAGAGAACTTTTTTTTTACTGTCTTGAGTGCATATTTTTCTATTTTTTTATAATTTAAAGTTTTGTTGTTTATGACTTACAGATTTGGAAGATACAATGAAAAGAAACAAAATAAATAACGGCATATAAACTAAGAGAGTGACAGAGAGAAAAGAGGGAAAGAGATAAAGCGAGTGAGAGAGAAAGATGGAGATTGTTGATAAGTATGAGGGAATGTCTAGATTGTGCAATCCGTATACATTGCATTGAGGATATGCAGCACAAATTATAACTTGTAATTCCTGTAATGAAGAGATTGGTGACTCTCACGGTAGATGATTCTAATGCTCCAATTGTAACGATGATAAATGAGATCAGTGGAATTATACGTATTCTGGTATGATTGAAAAAAAATCTAAGCGAGATTTTAGTTTATTTCTAAGAGACTGGTTTCGTCAGGGTATTATTTGGAAAAAAGATTACGTCTACACTTCACCTGATGGAATAACGATTGTCGTTCCAATCGGGATCCGAATTGGCGTCAGGGACGAGAAGTTCATCGCAATTCTCGAGGACGGAGAAGCAATAGAGTTTGTTGTTGAGGACGAAGGACTGGCCGACTTCGTACGGATTGCCGTCGCTCTCGCTCGAGACGAAAACGGAATGGTCGGGTGGATCCGTCTTCATCACCAGACTGGCCGGTACATCCACCATGCGCGCAGCGAGGTCGACCACACGTTGCCACTTGCCGAGTATGGCGCTGGGAATATCAGGCTTTCCTACGGTCACACCAGCACTCCATCCCCTGGGGGGTGTTAATTTAGAAAAATTTAAAAAACTGAGGTATTTCTAACTTAAGAATGAGTGACCGGGTCTTAATGAAATTTGATATTTCGAAGGAACCCATGTCTCAGAGCTCTTATTTCAAATCCCGACCAGATCTGTTGACATTGGGGGGAGTTGGAGGGGTAAATCAGAAATCTTGGAAAACGCATAGATTGGAGGAATCAGGATGAAAATTGGTGGATAGAATAAGCAAATGTCGTAGATACGTGATTGACGTAACCGTACTGGATTCACTCTCTTTGGGGGAGCTAGGGGTCATTACGCTAAGTGTTTAACTGTTTTAAAAAGTAGAGTTAAGAGAAAGATTCAAACTTTAGCGTAAAGATAGGGGCGTTGATGAGGAAGCAGCCCCTTTCACATACGAAGTAATTTCTGTTCGCTTTAAGTTTTAATGTCGCTCCTTACTTTCCGTTAAAAAAACTTCTTTTTATGGCACTTGGTATTAACCAAGTGACATATAGCGATCGCAAATTCTGTCGGTCTGTCGGTCCCGGTTTTGATACTTTAGGCACTTCCAGGTAAGCTAGGACAATGAAATTTGGCAGACCTATGTATGAAATTAAATTTTAAAAAAGTATTTTTTTTTTTAATTAAAGTAAGGAGCGATGTTAAAGCTTAAAACGAACAGAAAATACTCCGTATATGAAAGAGGCTGTTCCCTCCTCAACGCCCCGCTCTTTAAGCTAAAGTTTGACTCTTTCTCTCAACTCTACTTTTTAAAACAGTAAAAAACTTAGTGCGGGGTATTGGTTGGAAGCAGCCCCTTACATATACATAGTAATTTCTGTTCGTATTAAGTTTTGACATCGCTCCTTACTTTCAATTAAAAAAACCTGTTTTTTTATTTCTCCATAGACATCGACCCCAAGCACAAACCCCCTCCTCCCCAAAAAATTTGGCACATACTTCCCAATAGCAAATACTATATATAAACAATAAAAATTTCGATCGGGGGACTCTGGAAGAAAAGGATTTTGGGAAGGGGCCTAGTTGCCCTCCAATTTTTCAGTAACACAAAAAGGGCACTATAGCTTTAATTTACGTTCAAGTGAGCCCTTTCGCTATATTCTAGGACCATTGGATCGATATGATCACCCCTGGGGAAAAAAATAACTAAAAAAGCATCTGTGATCTTTCTTCTGGTAGATGGACCCCACACCGGGCAAGTATACTCGAGCGACGGGCGAACACATCACATGTAGGCATGGAGAAAACTTTCAGTATCACACCCAAAACACCTCATTTTGGTAAGTGTCTGAAGGCTTGTATTAGCCTTGTGGACGGTTAAATTAATATGGGCACTGAAACTACAGTCACTAGTGAAAGTTACTCCTAAGATTTTTATTTCGTTAACAATCGGGAAAGTGACTAGAGGCATATCTGTATTCCGCTTCAGAGGGTTGAATCGAATTATCTTTGACTTGGCTACGTTGATGGTAGCTGATATTCCTGCAAATCCTTCTGTTGACTTCTTCAAAAGAAAGTTCAATGTACATTTAAAGTCTCGAGGTTTCAAAACGAGGTAATTGAATAGCGGTACATCAGAAAAGCGGCATTTGAATAGCGGCACTTCATGTATCTGGTGCCGTAAAAATACAAATAAAAAAACACGCAATCAAGTGATTACGAATAACATTTTTTTATTATCACGCTTAGATATCTGTTCTTTCTTCAAAACAGCACCAGCGAGAGGACGATCACAAGCTTTTCACTGGTGAAATCACAAGTTAAAATTGCTGTATTTGCTATTTGACTTTATTGTCGCTGTTTTATGTTTTAATCTGGTCCTATGCTTTTATTTAAAAAGAAATTAATAATTTTTCCAATTATTGGGTATCCAATAATTGGAAAATAATTTTCCAATTTTTTCATTGACTACAGGGAGAAAAATATTTGAAGCAAGCCGTATAGTTTGTTAAAGCGTTAAAGCTAGATTTAGAACTGACGAGTGAATCAATGATTCACCAATTGACTTTCGGTACTTTTGAAAGGAATTTATAAATAGAAAAGACATTAAGCAGTTCGCAGTAAATTAATTAATAGAATTTAAAACTACAAAACTAAGCAGTCACAACTTTATAGACATACATGCAAGTTTAACTGGACATGTATCTTAACACTACACTGATCTGCATTTCAATAAAATATTGAAAATACGAAAGCTGATGGAAGAAGGTGTAGAGTGGCTAGGTTAGGCTTTTTTCCAGAATTATGGAAAAACTAATTGTCAAGAGAATACAAAATTATTTCAAATCAAATCTTCTTTGGCATCCATCTCAACACGGTTTCCGTAAAAAACGTTCATGTAATACACAACTTTTGGAAGTTCCTCACAATTTATTTATTAGTCCTGGTTGAACTTCGCTGTGGTAAGGCTGCTGGGATTGTTTTGAAAAAATTTTCCATTTTAGTTTTATTGATTTTATCCTGTTGTAAGTTTTTTCTTCTTATATTTGTATTGCTGAGGTCGACCCTTGAACATAGGGCCAAATTATTCATTCGAATTTGTTTCCCATTGTCTTGAGAAATTCCGTATTGTCCTTCTAATTATTGGTGTTTGTAATTTTATTTGATTTTTGTTTTTTATTTTCCGTGTGGAGGAGGAACTTTACATTGTGTAAACACAAACTTTGACCAGTGCTTATATATAGTAATGGTTATTGGGAAGTGTCTGGCAGAAAATACAAAGTTCCACATTTTTGTAGATAGGAGCGTGAAACTTGCACATTAGGGTTTTCTGATACGCTGAATCTGATGGTGTGATTTTTGTTAAGATTTTGTGACTTTTAGGGGATGTTTCCCCCTATTTTCCTAAAAAGGCAAATTTTCTCAGGCTCGTAACTTTTGATGGGTAAGACTAAACTTGATGAAACTTTTACATTTGAGATTCGCATTAAAATGCGATTCTTTTGATGCAACCGATGTTGAAGCGCTTCCCGATCGTCGCACCGAGGAGTCGGTACTTGATCGACAGGTACTCAGAGTTCGTCCACGGCTCCATCGCACTTTGAAAGAGCGCACTCCCGACGAGTCGCTCCATCAGCCAGTGTCGGAATTCGTCCCAGGGGTGAAAGCTGCGCGGACCCTCCTGGAACTTTCCGACGAGCAGTCGCTTGATCAGTACGACCTCGAGAAAGAAGAACTCGGTCAGTACGAAAAGGTAGACGAACGGGAGGGCGAGCCAGAACTCGAGGAGTTCGACGCCTCCACCGGCCGTCACTCCTTACTTTCAGTTGAAAAAACTTGTTTTTTTTTATTTAATTTTATCTAAAAAACAGGTATTTAATCGCTAGCAACCAAAATGTAAGGATTACTTATGGATTTGGAATTCCTGTCTCTTATGCACACTTAATAGAATGGATTTTGGAAATTTTGAGAAGTAGGTGCTACTTAAATACAAAAAAATATTGGAAAGTTCGTCCGGGTAGGTATGGGAATATCGTGATGATTTTCTTTTAGTGTCTTTCAGTTTATGTTATGTTGCTGTATTTTTTCGCTTGTTTTGTGTATGCTAGAGGTGTAGCCTTTCTTCTAGATTAAAAAAAAAAAAAAATTAACACAGATGGACCGATCGTGATGTTCTAAAAACTGGAACTTACTAGTTCACCATAAATAAAATTCCCACATCTTGTACAAAAAAATTGCCCTAACTTTGAACGTTAACTTTTTAGCAATCAAAATTCATATTATTTCTTCGACAACACAAACAAATTTCCATATTTCTCACATTTTTGGGCTAAAAAAATGTCAACAAAACTTTGCTTTATTGCGCCACTTTTTAGAAGAAATTTTCTTCATTCTGGAAAAACTACACTGCGTCACAGTTTGTGAATACGAAAAATTGAAACTTGCGTTTCTATAGCAACAAAAATAACAAATAGTATTTGCTACAAAGGACTTTCTGGAGACAAAATGGACCTCTATCCAAATGGCTATAAGTTTATGAGAATTTGAAACAGTATAAAGATAATTAATTTTTGATACAATTAAGTGATTTTTTTAGCTATGAAAAATTGTAACGTCAATTTAAATTGTACTTCATACACTTTCGCGGTTCAGGATAAGTAATTTTAGAATTTATCAGGAACATGATCTATAAAACTTGTAACTTGCAACCCCTCCCACGGGACTACGGGGGAGTAAGTCGTCCCCAAAGACATAGTTATTAGGTTTTTCGACTATGGTGAATAAAATGGCTAGCTCAGAATTTTGATCCGGTGATTTTGGGGAAAAAATGAGCGTGGGAGGGGGCTTAGGTGCCCTCCAATTTTTTTGGTAACTTAAAAGGGCACTAGAACTTTTAATTTCCTTTAGGATGAGCCTCCTTGCGACAATCTAGGACCACTGGGTCGATACGATCACCCCTGGGAAAAAAAAACAAAAAAACAATTTTTGAATAGTCTTGGGTCAGTGGTGTTATTACAGTTTTCACTCTTTTTGGTTTCGAGATTGCAGAATTAGCTATCCAGGGGTTGATGAAGTGGTCTGAGTATTGAAGCAGTCTTAAGGCTTGTTGTGCATGATAGAAGTCGGTCAGCAAAGTCAGGAGCACTGATTTCTGGTTGCTTACACTATCAAAGCAAGAAACTTAGTAATGTCAACACTAAAGTAGTTGAACTGAATTGAGGATAGGTAGCTTTTTTTTATCCCATATTGAATATCATCTTGAGACAAAATATTTGGTTAACCAAACCACATACGTAATTGACATAACCAGAATTGGTCCGATCTGTTTAGAGGAGCTGAGGGAAGGGTTAGAAATTAGGAGGGTTCTGAAAAATTAGAAAAAATGAGGTATTTTTAACTCATGAATGAATGATCGGATCTCAACGAAATTTTATATTTAGAAGGACCTCGTAACTCAGATCTCTTTTTTAAATCCCGACCGGATCCAGTTTTATTGGGGGGAGTTTGGAGGGGGGGACCGGAAATCTTGGAAAACACTTAAAGCGGAGAGATCAGGATGAAACTTGGAGGGAAGAATAAAAACAGTAGGAACGGCAGTAGCAGTAATAGTGCATAATTATTAGTAGCAACAGAAGTAGCGGCAGTATTAATAGCAGTAGTAACAGGTAAATTTTGCCTTTTGGTCAACTGAACACCCCACTCATGATGCCCCTGAAGTTTCCTCTTGGCATGATAAGCCGTTTCAAAAATATTACTGATACGACCGTATCCGCAATCTGTATACACGTAATATGTTTTGATTTAGTTCAAATTCAGATATTTTTTTCAATACCCTTAGCCTTTGTAGTACTCGCTACAGAAGTATTAGTTTTAGTGATAGCGTTCCAGGTTTAGTCCTTGTCCTGAACCCACGCGATCCAGGTTCATAATTATGATTGTTTCCGGCCAGGAAGAGGGTTGATCCATTATTTCCCGATTGCCCCAGAATCCATCTGTATTAAAGTCCAGAGATAAAATGACGTTGTCCAATTTTTCCTTCCATTTTAAAAGCGTGTTGACTCCAAACTGGTTTTCCGTCCCAAGCACAGCTCTACAACGCTCTGATTCAAACAAAGGTTGATCAAGATATGACATGCCTGCATCAAGCAACAGATTAATATTTGGAAACTGTTCCAACCCTTCATCAGTCACTTTTTTCACATTACTCACTACAGTCACTTTTTACATCTTGTAAAAACTCGACAAGGGTTAAAAATGACTAAGAATACGTGAAAAAATGTATTGTTGGAACTAGCAGACTTACAAAAACGAAAGCACACCCCCATGCACAATAAGGACGATGAGAAAGACTGGTAGTCTACCCTTCCTCACTTGGAAGACCAAATACAGAGAAGGAAAGTTTTCAAAAAAAAAAAATTTGAGACTTCTGGAGCAAAAAAAAAAAAAAAAATAATAATCCAAGGCCTTTGCCAACTTTCTTTGCAGAAGAGAGTTACTTTTCCAAGTTGGAAGTTCTATTAAATACTTTGCAAATTTAAAATAAAGGTGATAAACTTGCCTTCTCTTACCACGATTAATCTACCGCAATGATATTGCTTTGTCACCCTATTGACAATCTACAAGATCATAGTACATTTTGATTTACTTCACCATCCGCCTGAATATTCCTTGAAAGCTTCACCCTAATACCCTTAACTTGTACAGTGGCAATAGTTGTTGTACTAGTAGTAGTAGCATTAGTAGCAGTATGAAAATAGTACCTTTTTTCTGTATGTATGTATATATATGTATTTGTGTATGTATGTATATATGTATGTATTATTGTGTATATGTATGTATTTATGCATGTATGTATGTATGTATGTATGTATGTTTCTATGTGTGTGTTGATTTATGTATGTATTTAGGTATATGTATGTATGTATGTATGTATGTATGTATGTATCTATGTATGTATGTATGTATGATTGTTTTTATATATGTATGTAAGTATGTTTGTATGTGTTTATGTATATAAGTATGTATGTATGTATGTATGTATGTATGTATGTATGTACTATAGAACTTTCGTCAAAGAATATTGCTGCTGGACTGTCAGCAAGCCATGGCCCAAATACCGTACCTTAGTTTTCAGTGCAAATGTATTTGTTTGCCAGGAATAAAAACTCGTCCAAGTTATTATCAATACTTGAAGGGAATTTGAAGTGAGAAGATGTCAAATATAAGAAATTTTGATATTGATTCTAATATGCAAGGGATTCATAATCTATGTATTTTTTTCACATGTGCTTAGTGAATGGAGACTGTTTTTAACACAGAATTATTTTGTACCGAGCACACTGGTTCTTTTGTTTGTCAATACACTGCCGAGGACAGAGAACAAGAATTTATAATGTGGCTATTTCCTTGATCAACAAAAAGATATCGACCTGCTAAAGGAAAATAAGGTAACTTTGGTGAATAGCTTGAATACCTTTAAACATAACTTTTATTTTTCTAAAATTTTTTATATTTACGCATTATTCATGGATGTAAAATGGTTGGAATAGATTTGTATTATAAAGACCATATCGTTGAAAAATATAAGCCTAAGAGGCAACAGCACAAATAGGGGGGGGGAGGTGGGTAGCATATGCTTTATTTTTTCAAAATCTAAGCCTTCGGTTGGGGTGCCCCAGGCATCTCCACCAAAGGGGTTATAGATGAAGAAAATGATAATGAAGACGACAAAAAAGATCGGAAAGGCCGGTGGCAGGGCGGCAAAACGCTGTTTCCAGCTGAAGCCTTTCACCGGCGGGCCAAAGTTCGGCAGCGCCAGCGCCAGGCCAACAATCAGCAAGCCATAGATCAGCGCCGAAAACGCCCCGGGAATAAAGCCGGCCAGCAGCAGCTTGCCCACGTCCTGTTCAACAATGATGGCATAGATCACCAGGATCGCCGAGGGCGGGATGAAGTGGATGTGATTAAAAAAGCATGAAACATATTGTTAAATTTGAGCTTAAAGCTGCTTTGAATTTTTGCTTTTTGCAAACCTCTCCATGGGAAAACTTATGTGATACACTAATATTTTTTAGCTTTTTGTACCCTTGCAGTAGGAGAAAAATAAGTCTTGGTCGGGAAAGAATATAAACAGAAATGTTTTCTTCACCCACCAAACAAGAAAGAGACGCTTAACAACATATCAAAAATCCAAACCTTTAGCTCGCTGGAAAATGGTTTAGATTTTTTTAGGTTTTTTTTTATTTATTGACCTCATGTCTCAGAGCTCTTAGTTTAAATCTCGACCAGATCTGGTGACACTGAAGGGAGTGGGGGGTAAACCGGAAATCTTGGAAAACACTTAGAGCAGAGAGATCAGGATGAAACTTGGTGGGTAGAATAAGCAAATGTCGTAGATATGTGATTGACGTAACCAAACTGGATCCGCTCTCTTTGAGGGAGTTACGATGGGGGTCCAGTTCGTTGGCGAGTTCGGTGCTTCTGGACGTGCTAGGACGATGAAAATTGTTCTGAGTGTAAGGGACTTGCACAAATTGACAAGATGGCCGTTGTCGACCCAACGATACACGAGCTGTTTCTCCTCCTCGGTCAAGAGATTCGCGTTGGAGAAGTGTCCAAAGCGAGGATTCGCGTGCCACGGCGGCATGCGTTGCTCGCGGACTACCTCGGCGATCATCTCGCCCCAACCCGCGACCTCGTCATAGTCGGTCATGGCAAACGGTGCGATTTGACCCGGCCGATGGCATTCCAGGCAACGTTTCTGAATGAGCCTGGCGATTTGGTTGGAGTAGGTGACTTCAGAGTTGGCGTTCGGTTGCTTGCGACGCCCGATGATACATCGCTTGGGCCAGAACAGCTTGGGTGAATGGTGATAACGAAATGCTTAATATCCCCCTCCTACGCTACTCTTTTCCCAAAATTATCCGATCAGAATTTTGGAATAGACATTTTGTTCAGCATAGTTGAAAGACCCAATAACTATATCTTTTGAGATGACATAACCCCTCAGTCCCTGGAGGAAGGTTTTCAAAATATAGAATTTGCACATTGTTTGCGTATAGTATTTGTTATTTGGAAATATGCATACATTTTTCGGGTGGGAAGAGGAAGACATTTTCTCGGCCGGGTGGAATTTGCAGGACATTATTTTTGTTTTTGAAAAATACGCTATTTCTTGTTGATAGATGCCGCCTTTTCAAAGTGACATCTTTCAAAAAGATGCCAGATGCCAATTTCAAAAAGACAGACCCTACAACCAGACCCTTCAATCAGATTGTGTACTTAGAAGTTGTTTTTTGCATGAAGAGATGAAGAAGCGACTAGATAAGTATAAGCGACAAATGAGCTGGCTTTTACAAAAAATGATAATCTTTGAAAATTAATTTAACATTAATATTTAAAAATAGTATTGTAGTATTTAGTATTTTTTGACGTAGCTACAAAACTGCACTGGTATATCGCCCTTACTACTTTCTTTTCCTGTGCCAAATTTAGCTAGGCTAGGATACATCTATCCATTTTCTACCGAACCCGGGCATTAACATCATCTAATAAAGTAGAATATTTCTACCTTGGACCCTGTCTATTTGTTCTTGTAGCTGTATCTGAGTCACTACTACCTCCATCAATCGGTTTCGCAGGGGCATATACTACTATTACTGATACCCTGTAGTTTTTAGCCGGAAAATGAGTAACTAGCATTCTATTATTAAGTACCTTCACAACCCTCAAAATTCCATGGCAAAGAACTGTGAATAATGAATGGACCATGCCAATAATAACCGGAGCTTATGAAAAGGCAATTTTTTCAGTGGCGTATTTCAAAAGAATCTGCTGTTTATTGCCACTCCTAAAGTCAACCATTGAAACCTAATAGCACAAGAAAAGGAGGATTTATGATAAAGAAAGAAAACATATCCTGAAAAAGAAATGATTTTAGGTGAAATTGGACTGCCAAGTTTAACATGTTCAAGAGTATCTACAAGAAGCATCAAGTTCCTATATGCAATTCAGAAGTTTTTTACACAAACTGTAGATAGTTGAGAATGGCTAGACTGACTACAATATTGGAAAACATTTTTTCCAACCATTTAAACCTGTCATGTAGTCTATACAATGTTCTAAACCATAAAAATAAGAAACAGGCAGAGGTAGTAGCTTGATAATACCTGCCCAGGTTATATTTTAAATCCTGAACTCATTCTTGAAAGTTCTATTCACCTAATTCAACAAGATTGGAAGAACAACCTAAACTAGGATTTTATGTGTATTATTCAAGAATGATTTAAGCATATAGGAAACATGAGAATCTTGTTGATAAAGAAAAAATTATGTTTCTACATAAGATCCTGTCTTTTTGTTTCTGTAACTGTTAGAAAATTCATCTGAGGCACTATTCATCTGAGACTATCTCCATCAATAGGTTCAACTGATATCCTACAATTTTTGATCATAAAATGAGCGATTACCATTCAATCGTTAAAACCTTCTCAACCCAAGCAGGACTTAGAGCATCTTCCTTACTCATCATGAACCCTACTTAAAAAAAAAACAAGAGCTAAGAGCTCATATGGCCCTTGTGACGAGGTCGGAAGAGCCAAGAACTCATATGGTTTGATCTTTAAAACCTTATAAAATGGGATTGAGCAAAGTTATGAAGCTGAAAACAATTTTGTTGTACTTCAATAAGCAGAAGATGTATTTGGCAAAGTTTCACTTTTACAACACACATTTTTAAAGGTCATCAAAAGTCAGGGCCCTCTAGAGGGAAAAGGAGTAGAGGTAGGTACTTCAAAATACCTTCCCAGGACACACTTTAGCCTGTAGACTCATCCCTGAAAGTTTCATTTTCCTAATCTAAATCCTTTCTTAGATAGCAAGAAGTCAATTAACTAGAATTTTACCAAAGATTCAATTACACATATTCTCCAAATAACTATTTATTTATTGTATAAAAAAAACTGTGTGAAAAGGTAGAGTCTACAATAAAAACTTACGTAGATATCACCGAATGTGTCAGTTGATCCAAAGTAGGAAGGAATACCGAGAAATCTTGGGTTCAACTCCTACACCAGAAGTAATTTTCTAAAGCAATCATCTTGAATGACTTAATCAAAGGCACATGCTTGTTTATAGCAGTAAATACATTCGAAGCTCAGTCATGATTGTTAGAGGCACGTATAGAACCCGGCAGCCAATTTACTTATTTCCCAAAACTACTCTTAAAGGCTGCACTAACCTCCCTTCGATCAAGATCCTGTGTACGTTTGAGAAGCTTTGAGTACATACCTGTAAGATCCAGGAACAAAGTCTGCACTGAAGTATCATTGGCTAAGCACCTCCTATGCTTGAAATCAATTTTATTCGATTCATAGACATCTTAATTTGATTCTCAAATTATCTACCCAACATTTTACCTAATTGCTTAATTTTATTTGAGATTATTAAATTGTTCATTTGAAATTAGTAAAATTTTATTAATTCATTTGTTATGCATTTATTAACTTTACCAACATTCAAGACCAAGTAATTGGCATTAAACCATGACAAAACTCTCTCAAATAATGCCACAAGGTTAGACTTGATATGACATTCCGTCTTCCCAAGGGTCCCAAGAGTGTTATCATCAGCAAAAGCAACAAGAAAATCTTCATTAGAAGAAGTATTGGAACACGATTGAGCATCAGGATGACACAGCTTGCAGCATGCCAGAGGCCTGGTGTTTTTTACCACCAAAATCAGATCATTAACATAAATCAGAAATAAAATGGGACCAAGAACAGATATCTGACGGACGCCATAAATTTTTAATACCAAAGAATATCAAACCTTATTTTCAATATAACATCACATGAGTCGTCTATAATCCAGACTGTTAAGTTTGAATTTTGATCGGATTAATTGGACTGATGAACTGATTGAATGCATGAAAAACAATAACAGTGAAGAGAGAAAAATAAAACAAGAATTAAAGAAAAAAACTAAAGAGAGTAAAAAGGTGGTCAGTTTTCCCTGGGTGGTGTGGGTCTGATCAGACAATGTGAAGGGGGAAGGAATGTTGAGGACGTATGATGGTTTATGATCAGCCTTTTTCAAAGACATGTTTGGTACTACATGTACAGAAAGGCTAGAGGTACTAAGGTGAAACTTTCAGGGAATGCTGAGAAGGATGTTGAACTAGTTCAAAAGAAATAATCTGCATGCAGCTTGTCACATAAGAGTAGCTGCAATTTTTAAGAAATGGCTAAGAGTACAAAGTTGAACCTTTCCAAGCATGTTCAACTGAATCAATACACACTATGTTATTCCACAGAGTCAAAGGGATGGATCTCCAATATGTCAGGAACAAATAAGGCTATTATGTTCAAACTTTCAGGAGGAGTTGAACAATCTGTTAGCCTCTTATAAGGTAATAAAATCAACAACAACTCCCACGCTGTTATTAGAAATTCTAATAAAGCATACTTGCTGCCAGTTCTTAAGAAAGTGTTTCAACTTTGCGTAGCCTCAAATAGTGCCGGTCTGGCTGTTAGGTTTAGGATAAAGTTGCAGATTATTAGTTTCCCCTCTAGTATGGCTGCAGAGACTCTACTAATAGAACCAGAATATACAATAAGAAGTTATTTGCTTATATCCTATTTCTACTAGACAGTATCTGATTATTGACTGAATGATTATTGCCTAATTGACTAATAACTCACTGCATCACCAAACTGCCTAAGGCCATTACAGCTACGCACGCTCCTCCTCCATCCCAATATATTCAAAGCCTCCCTATTTATTCCCTCCCAGGAAGTTCCCATTTCCCTTAAATATTTCTTTATGACATCCTCCCACTCCAACTGCGGACGACCTGCTTTCCGTTTGTCCTAGATGGTTGGTTGAAAAGGACAATCTTCAGCAATCTGTCATCCTTCGTCCGCAGAACGTGCCCTAGCCATCTCAATCTTCCTCTCATTGCAGCCCAAGAAAGCGGGATTGAATCCTGGGAAAAAATTCAAAATTCCACATTTTTGTAGACAGGAGCTTGAAACTTCTACAGTAGAGTTCTCTGATACGGTGAATCTGACGGTGTGATTTTCGTTAAAATTCCATTACTTTTAAGGCGTGTTTCCCCCTATTTTCTAAAATAAGGCAAATTTTCTCAGGCTCATAACTTTTGACGGATAAAACTAAACTTAATGGAAATTATATATTTGAAATCATCATTAAAATACGATTCTTTTGATCTAGCTATTGGTATCAAAATTCCTTTTTTTAGAGTTTTGGTTACTATTGAGCAGCAAAGATACTGTGACAAAATATATGATGTAACCTCTGCCCCAAGAACAAAATATATGATATGAGAATACAGAACCCACGTCAGCACGTCAGCCATCAACTGAGAAAGATTCGTTAGGCTCTAGATACCCGTTGCATAACTAAATTTTATTGTTTTTAGAGCTGAAGATTGGTGATTGGCAGAGCTATGGAAATTGTCTACATTACTCTGCTGATCCTCCCTTTGAGAATAACTTAAAAACAAATTTTAGAAATTACTTCAGAAATGTCAATAATTAGGACCTTTAGGATTGATAGGTTTTTTAAAAACTTGAAGCTTTTTGCAATAAAAAAATGAATAAAAAACTAATAAAATAACTTTCCGAAAGTTTTTCTTTCCAAAAGAATTGAGGTTATGTATTTCTAATGAATGGTGTCTTCACTACAAACAAGAGTGCCGTTGTCCGTTTCCCAAATGATAAAAGTAACATTCTCTCACTTAAATAGCAAATTCTCTTAATTAAAATTGTCATTCTCTTACTTAAGGGGCTACTAGGTTCTGCAACATTAGCTTAGTTTTTTTTTTTATTATAATAACCGGGAGAAGTGAATTATCTGTTTGTTTTGGGTTTCATTTATGCCTCAATAGCAAAATATTTTTGTTTGTTTTAAACTTGATTTGCATGTTCAACTTAAGCACTACTCGTTCTGACATTTATTTATTCATTTAAATTAATACGTGTTGTATGTTTTTTTTCTATGATTGTTTATTTAATTTCTGGTTATTTTGAATCCTAGTTATTGTAGGTTTCTTTTTCTTCTGGTCTTAAGTTTCATATGGCCTTTACTTTTCTTCAGAAAATATCTTTTTCGGATTAAGTAATAAATAGAAAAATCCGAAAAGTTGAAGCCTTCCTGAGATGTTGCTCTTCAGAGGCATTACAAATTCATTGTACCAAAACACCACCCTTATTGCGAACCGTCTCTTTTTTAACCTGACTACTGTACTTATCCAGTAACGTAGAGCCAAAAATCGATTCGATTTTTCAAAGTTCGATTTATAGGCCTTCAGGCCGTTTTATGATACTTCTAAAACTTAAACTTGATACTTCTACGAGGCCATCGCCTTTTTCACTTTGCGTACCGTATTAATGGCAACGCCACAGCGAGTAGAAAAATCCCCGAGCGATTTATCAGTCTTTAAGCACTCCTCCTTGTTATATTTAAGCTAGGGTCTTTATCTCAGAAATTGATATGTTTCATGGTCTTGGGCCTCTTTGGTTCGATTTTCATTCAGATCCATCACTCCATTCTCAAGTTCCTCTGAATTAAACGAAAAACTGTTTTTAGCAGGTAAAGCCCTCTCCCCTCTGTTTTATTTGAGCTAGGGTCTTCATCTTTCAACTTCATGTATCTCATGATCCCTGTCACTAAATCTGGCCATCAAAATTTGCATTCAAATCCAACCAACGTTTCCCCCCCCCTATACGTGATTACACAGAACTTAAGTCAAAGTTAGTTTAGTTAGTCAACTTAAGTCAAATCTTAGTTTAGTTGGTCAAATTTAAAATGATTGCCTACATCTTTTGTCAGATATTTATTTTGTTTTGTAAGTCAGATCTGATCAAATTTGGGGAAAAAACCCTGTTTGACGTCTTTTTAGACTTTGTTTTAAAATATTGGACGCTTGTACTTAACTGATGGGAGAAAAAAAAAATATCCAAGTATTATCCGAACTGTTGAAAGGCCAATTATGTCAAGTTGATTTAACAAACATTGGGGAAAGCGAAGATTAATTGAGGCCTGATATACCGAAATGGTGGTTTTTTCAACCTAAATATCTGAGTAGTTGGGAACTTGGCGAGGAGTGGGGGAGGAGGGGAGTTCTCCACGCAGTTCTTGGTGGGAAATCGTGCAATCGTGGTGAAATGTGAAATCGTGATGGGGAATAAATAATTCTTTGGCATGGACGCACGGGACTGATTTGAGCTGCCATTATATTACAGAATAAAGTAATTATTTGGTTAGGATTAATCACTAATTAAAATAAGTAAAGCATTATTGAATACTCATATTTGGTGCTTTAGAAAGGATATGTTAATTTGTGGCTTAGATTCTGGTTGGTGAATGGAAGATGATTTCTGTCGGTCTGTCGGGTGGTAGAGTTTGATAAATAAAATATTTTGTTTCTTTTGTTTTTTCTAACTCTGTTTTGTTATACTTTGGTTTTCTATCTATACAAATTAGTAAGGTCAGCTTTTGACTGCTTGATGGAAGGTGTGATCTATGTTGACCCAGGGGGTAGTACAAGTACATTGATAAAACATTTTCTCTTGGGTATCTAACCGTATTAATTTGTGGCTTTAATTTTAGCTGGTCAATTGGAGATATAAATTTTTTCAAAATTTTGCGATATGGGCGATTTGTTGACTTAAAGTGGCTTTTTTTACCTTCCGGATCTGTTACTAATATTTGAAAAACATGATTATTATATCTTTAAGCTTAAATTTTCTTTCCTGAATTCGTACCGACGATTTCGTATTCTCAAATGTGATAAGTGACAAATGCAAAAGTTGTTCAAATTTTGCAAAAAATCCAAAAATATGTTGCGTAACAAGGTGAAGTTCGCTAGAGAACCTCATTTAACAATAAATGCAAAATAATTATAAGAAAATCACATCTTTCTACCTGCTAAATTTCAATGCCCTAATAGTAAAATGCTTTAAAACAATTTGTAAATTTATTTATTAATAAAACTTTTATCTACAACAAAAGTCGTCATCTTTTAGATTTCTTGTTTCGTGATGAATCTTAAGTATGTAATCAGTTACGCAATGAAATATCTAAAATCAATGCTACATAGCATCTCACTTCCTTCAGTACCTTAATTTACCTGTCTAACTCATGTCAAAAAATTAATAACACTCTCACAGCCAGGTGTACCTAACAGATCCATAATTAGAAATGTTGTTGGATTCTAGTAGTGTAGGCTTAGTCTAAATATATTCCTCCAAATGACAGGAGACAAGGGGTTGAATCCATCTCCCCTTTATATTTATCTGAAGGACTTCTCACGGAAATTTCAGTTTATTGGCCTTAAATTGTGGTTTTTGAGGCTTTTGGGACCCCCTTCTAAACAAACAAAATGATTTAATGGTATCCTCCCTAATTGTTGGTATACCCCCATGCAATACTGAGTAACTGCTAGCTTTACTGGATAACCGGTCTATATACTATATATAATACATGGATTATTAGGGGCAAATACGTACACCATCATAACTTCTGTCTGGGCAACAACCTGGATGCTCAAGTTCAACCCATGCAAATGCAAAGTCTTGCATCTTGGTCCAAACAATCCCTACCATAGTTATTATGGCACTTGGTATTTACCAAGTGACATAGCAATTGCACAGTCTGTTGGTCCTGATTTTGCTAGTTTAGGCACTTCCAGATAAGCTATGATGATGAAATTTGGCAGGTGTATCAGGGACCAGACCAGATTTAATTAGAAATAGTTGTTTCCCTAATTTGACCATCTGGGGGTGGGGGGATGATTAATTTGGAAAAGTGATATTTGAGTTGGGGTTGTAAAGAAAAATTGAAAGGAAATTGGAACTTAATGGCATGAATAGATTGGGTTGTAGGAGGAGCGAGTGCAGCTGTGTTGGCCTGAAGTGACTTGGTAATGCATTGGGCTGGTAGTAGTAGTATTGGTATTACTAAATACCTCATTTAAGCCCAAACAATTTTTCCGACTTATAAATTCGTTATAAAAATTTGAGTAAAAAATTATTTTGCCTAATAATTACCGACTAATTTGCCTAAGTAACAAATTACCGACTCTTAAATTGGTCTTAAAAATACAAATTGAGCTCAGCCTCAAGGATTGGGAATAAATGGGCGTGGAATAACTCAAATTATGCACAATTGTTAATAGATATCCAAATATTGGAACCTCTTGGTGAACTTGATCACTTCTCTAAGAAGGACTCAATAATAGGACTATCGTTGACATGTGTAAGATGAGTACCTCCACAATTTAAGGAATAATTCGACCGAACGAGGAGAAGCAATCTAAGAAGTTTGGCCAACTTGTTAGATGGCATCAACTCATAGGTGGAACTATTCCGAGAGAGTAGTAATATCCTAGGAAAGGGGGAAAGTGACTTACCCTCTAATAATATAAGAGGGTATTGACAAATTCTTGACAGAAAGTTTTTAAGATGTGAATATAACCCCCCTGCCCCTACTACATCAATGGACATTCTCCCAGCTCAACCAAGTGGCTTTGAATAATATGGTATACAGGGTATACCAGGGGATGATTATTATTGGCTTGACCGGCTCAGTCTCAATACTAGTAAACTATTGAGAGATGTATATGGAGAGGCGAAGGAAACTCCCTCAATATTTCAGCAAACTAGTTGAATGTTAATTCTGTTCAGTCAAGTGCCTTTTCACCTCGTATTTTCCCGAAATGCACCTGATAGAAATTTTGAGACGGCCATTTGTTGTCATAGAAACTTGGAAAACAGCTCATTCGATTGAAAATTGAAATGGCCAGTGCACCGTTTAATAATCGAAAGTGATTGAAGGGCAACTTGCCCCCTCCCACGTCCACCATTTCCCCAAACACATTCAATAAAAGTTTTGAGATAGCCATTTATTTACACGTAATTGAATGGTCTGGAAATTATGTCTTTAAGGATGGCACCCCCCCCCATTATAACCTGAGGACAAGAGTTGTAAATTATGACAGGGATGGAGGAGGAGCACGCGTAGCTGTGTTGGCCTCAGGTGCTGCCTCGGGAAGTGAGTTAGTAGTAGTGGTAGTATAGCTGGTACTGAAAAACACTTACAGTAGACTATAATTCATGCGCAACTCCACTTTTTCAACCTATTTTTTAAAAAATACTAAATAATTTGTACTAAATCAATACATGCACTAAACAATTAAATAGCCGTAAATAATAAAAACGAATAAATAAATAATAAAGATAATGAAATAATTAGAAATGAAAATTGCTAAGAATATTTAAATAATATGCATTGCTTAAAGTGCACAAATTAATTATGACTATCTACCTTAGTTCTTGTGCCGTAGGAATGACGCATGGACGGATAATAAATAGACTTATCTATTAACAAATGAACTAACATCATTTTTATTCAGTTCTAATAGGGAGGTTAATGCCAGATTTGCCTTTCACTCAGTCAGACTATCTGTCTTGCCCTTTTCTACAATTAACCATGGCTTGATGCCCTCAACTATTCGATTTTAATTCAAAATCAACGGTATGTTCCAAATACCGTCCATGTACGTAATTATGATTTGTCATTTCTTGTAACGTACAAATTATGAGATATTGCAGCTGAGACTGGCTATTGGGGGAGATTTATTATTTTTTTTATTTAAATATATTCGAAAATAAATAAAAATATGTATGTATTTTACTTTAAAATGGTTTTCCGTTTAACTTGACCATTTCCTACATAATTAAATATATCGCAGAATGTGGTTGCATGTACCCTAATTTATAATAGGGCTCCGAAAATGCTTGTTGCTATTCTAGAAGACTGGAAGATTTCTAGTAGAGCTGGATGTAGCGTTCCGAAATATTAGTTATTACCTTTAAAGGAAAAAAGCTGAAATTTTGTCCCCTAAATCACAAAGGCCGCAGAATAAATAAATGAAATTATTAAAAATACTTTAGCGTAAAGAGTGAGGCATTAAGAGGAGGTGAACCCCATATATGCGTAACATTTTCTGTTCTTTTTAAATTTTAATCCTACTCATTACTTCCAGTTGAAAAAAACTTTTTCATATTTGTTTTTTCATTGTTTTTTTAAACAATGCTAGAAAATACTGCGCCCCCTTTATGGAAATCTTCTTCCCCCATGACAAATTCCTCCATGGAAAGTTTCCCCACATAACCCCTTGAAATCATAAATAGGCACCAGGGGCATCAATTGGGCAACGGGGGAGACATTTACCCCCTAGATTTTTAGCCCGTCCTAGAATTTAAAGACACCCTTTTCGGCATTTCCATAACAAAAAAATTTCAAAACAAAAAATTGCCACCTCCCCTTCGTGGATTGACGCCATCAATAAGCAAATTATTTATCTTGAATTAGATTTAACGGTAGAAATCCAAGCTTACTGTCTCAGATGGGAAAACAATTTTCTTTTCAATTTTCTTAAAACAGTTTTCCAAAATTCGGATACGTTTGGGACGGAGTTGGGGTGACCGGTAATCTTGGGAACCGCTTAGAGTGAATAGATCAGGATGGATCTTAGTGGGAAGAATAAGCACAAGTTCAAGATACGTGACTGACATAACCGAACCGGATCCGCTCTCTTTGGGGGAGTTCGGGGCGGGGGGTAATTCGGAAAAATTAGAAAAAATGAGGTATTTGTAACTTACGAGCGGGTGATCAGATCTTATTGAAATTTGATATTCAGAAGAATCTTGTGCTTCAGAGCTGTTATTTTAAATCGCGTCCAGACCTAGTGACATTGGGGGAAGTTGATCCTAGATGCGTTTTTGTGCACTCGGAGATAATCAGCTTAGAGTGAGTGATAAACTATTATGCACGTATATTTTAATTAAATATTTAATATATAGAGTTAAGTCTTTAACGTTATGCGTTCTGGGCGGCCTACTTTCTAAAATTCTTTGTAGTAGTTTTCATAATTTTGTTACTATAGTATTGTATTTGTATTGTATATATAATTTTTATTGCTAGGATTGACCTGAATTTACTTCTTGGGTGTGATGTGTATAATAAGTAAGTTTAAAGAAAAACGCAAGTGATAAATATCAGCGACTTGTCTAGAGTAACCTCGTGTCTGGACTAAACCAAGTCTCCCCTACCTATCAGAGGGAAATATTCGGGGTCCCTTAGAACAAACTGTCCGGAAACCTCTCAACTTTAGTCTAGCAGTGTTAACCTGATAATCATTATAATATATCATTATCATTATAGAATATATAACCTGATTATTTTCCTGATAATCGTTATAATTGCAGGTACTGGCTGGTTGCAACACAACATTGCTCATGAAAATGATGCACATATTTATATACATCTAAAGGTTGTCAACATCAAAATCACAACGATCTCTTATTTTAAATCCCAACCGGATCTGGTGACATTGGGGGGAGTTTGGCATGACCTAAAATCATGGAAAACATTTAGATTGGAGGGATTGGGCTGAAACTTGGTGGGAAAAATAAGCACAAGTCCTAGATAAATGATTGACATAACCAGAACGGATCCGCTCTCTTTGGGGTAGTTTGGGGAGGGGGGTTGATTCTGAAAAATTAGAAAAAATGAGGTATTTTGAACTTACGATTGGGTGATCGGATCTCAATGAAATTTGATATTTAGAAGGATATTGTGTCTAAAAGCTCTTACTTTGCTTTATCAGGCGGGAAGGTTTTTTTTTTCTCGTGGGATTCCCCGTGTGTGTCTGAATGATTTGAAATCTCTACGGCTTTCGAAGAGCTAATAATTAACTGCTGTTTTCTGTTATTAGTTTATATTATAGTTGTAGCTCTGTTTTACTCACCCAGAATTTTTGTTCGTTTGAAAAACAACACTCTTCGTATTGAGAATTATGTAAACTTCAGGCTTTAAAGCGAGTTTCATGTTTGAGTGTAAAGCAAAAAAAAACTAAATAACAAAATCCTTCAGGAAACTCTTTCCAAAGGCCATTTGGTACCAAAAAGGTACTTTTTAGTACTATTAAGGTACTTTATGGCACTATAAAGGTAAATATGTACTAAAAAACTGATCTGTTTCAGATATCTTAGTTTTGAAAAGATTTGGGAAGAAACTAAATTTCAGCTGGGGGGAAAACTGGGGTCTCAGGGAGGGGGGGGGAGAAACAGAGGTCTGGAGGTCTTGGAGCATTACTCCCCTGCTCCAAAGGTTTTGTAGTGGCACCCGTTACGTTCTCAAATGACTTCTTTTTATGGGGAATGATAATACATTTTCTTTGCCTTTTACGCTTGAAAAATTATTTGAATTTATTTCTACTCATTTTTGGCTTAATGAGGCCCTTTACTACTCTTTGGCAGGCTTGTTCTGTGGGAAAAGTTTTTTTTAATTAATTTCTGTTCATTTTTTATTGACATAGTCTTTTTCATAGTAAGAAAATTTTCATATCTTTTTTGTTTCTTTCCATCAGACTTCATAGTTTTTACTTTGAAGATTATTTGACTTTATTTCTGATCATTTTTGGTTTAATTAAGCTCATTACTTTTAAAAAAAAAAAACTGGTCCCATATGCTACCCATTAAAAATTACTCCGTATATGAAAGGGGCTGTTCCCTCCTCTCTTAACTCTACCTTTTAAAACCGTAAAAACTTTAGCGTGAAGAGCGGGGCGTTGAGGAGGGAACACCCCCTTTCATATACGGAGTAATTTCTGTTCGTTCTAAGTTTTAATGTCGCTCCTTACTTTCAGTTAAAAAACTTTTTATTTAATTTCTGTTTCTTTATTTAATTTCCGAACGTTTTTGAATTAATGTATATTTTGATTTTGGCTCACCGTACATGAATCATTAAATGAAATTCGCGTATTAATTTTTTTTTTGCGGCTCTTTTTTAAATATTTAAATAGGTATCTAGATTTAAAATTATTAAACAAAGTATTTGTTTCTAAACTCAAAACAAGGCAAAAAAAAGGATTGTAGTTGATTTAGCTGTAGGTATAATGGGAAATTACGATTGAAGACAAAATTTGTTATTAACATATTTGTTGATGAAAGCAAAGGTCTTGGAGAAAAGATTTTAGAAACAAAATAGAGATAACAGTTAAGCCTAATACTAGGATATAACAGTTTTATAAACTGAAAAGTCCAATTTTAGAATACAGCAAGTCTATTTTGCATCAAGCATGGAAGCCCACCAAAATATTGCTGGGATGAGTGCACCAGAGTAGCAATGGTTAGGAAGGAAGAGGGGAATATATTTGAAGATAAAGGGTTATATGCAAAATTCAGTTCTCAAGGAAAAATAAATGTACTTAATTTTAAATACCAAATGAAGAAAAATTCAGCAATTTTTAAATGGTGAAGATTCCTGGCAAAAAGATCAATTCCTTTAATCTGTGCTTAGGTATTATACCGCCAACATTCAAGAAGTGAAGTTAGGCTAATCCTAATGAAAAACACTTAAAGACGAGCTTTACAAAATTGCGGAATTTTGTATTTTTTTTTTTTTTGCCAGAAGACAGATCATGGATGCGTTTTTTTTTTCAGGGGTGATCGTATCGATCAAGTGGTCCTAGAATGTCGCGATAGGGCTCATTCTAACGGAAATTAAAAGTTCTTGTGCCCTTTTTAAGTGACCAAAAAATTGGAGGGCACCTAGGCCCCTTCCCACGCTCAATTTTTTCCCAACGTCACCGGATCAAAATTCAGACATAGCCGTTTTATTCAACATAGTCGAAAGACCTAATAACTATGTCTTTGGGGACGACGGGAAATATTACACGGGGGGGGGGGTCTAGAATTCTTATACGAAATTCTTTTTATTTGTCTTACTTTTTCTTTGGCGACTCAATTTTACATGCACAAAAGTTTCGGAGGAAATGTTGGAGGGAAATTTTCAGTGGTGTCGGAATCGTCAGGGGAATTTTTTCATGAAGCAGGGTGGGATTTTCTGCAGGTAAATCCTTCACGGGGGAATTTTCCGTGGTATAAAATTTCCATCGGGAGGGGGAGGGAGATTCCCGGAAAAAATTTCCACTAAGAGCGATTTCCGCGAGGTATTAAATTTGCTAAGTGCACGGGACGCATATGCTACCACTTCTCCATCACTACAGAGGTTTGCTCCCAAGCCATGGCTGAAAATATCGACTTTCAGCTCCACATTCAAGCTCTTGCAGTTGAAGAAGAAGATGCCTGACACAATTGACTGCTTTTACCCTGCCAGCGTCTGGTCATTTTCGGGACTTCAGGAGAATGGCTCACGTTTGAGTATGTCTCGAAGGCTTTTATTTGTATTAGACAGGTCGGGAATGTATTTTACGAGCCAGTTCAGCATTTCAAGGAGGGTAAGCAATTCTTCGTAAGCCTAGATGGCTTTGATGGCTTTTTTGCCGAGATAAGCGCCAGTTTCTACCCTTATAAGTTAACTATATTCTTCGAAATTGAGTTTGGGCAGTAAATAGCATAATTTAAAGTCGATATTACATTAAAACTTAAAACGAACAGAAATTATTCCGTATATGAAAGGGGCTATCCCTCCTCAACGAACCGCTCTTTACGCTAAGTTTTTTATTATTCTAAAAGTATAGTTGTGAGAAAGAGTCAAACTTTAGCGTAAAGAGCGGGGTGTTGAGGAGGCGACAGCCACTTTCATATACAGAGTTTTCCTTTTTGTTTGAAAATATGGACTGACTTTCAGTTTCAACAAGTACGCCCAAAAAATTCGAAGACTCCAGCGCCAATCCTGCAACAGATAGTGCCGGAAATATAACGGAAATCAGTCCTCTTCCGACGTATCATAATTTAGAGATTAATAGATCCGCCTGTAAGGTTGACTTCAACTATTTCATTGGTCTTCAGAAATAGGTCCTTGTCAGAAACCCTAGCACAAGCAACCAAGTTGGCCAAGCGGGGTAAGCTGAAATTGAGAAACAAATCTGACCAAAATCATTATACGAGATTTGAACGTGAGAGTTTGCATACGAGCATTTGGTGGCCAGGTTAACACTGTGATATAGTTATAAGTAGGATTCCTCGACAAAAGTGTTTTGTGATGTCGTCACTTTAGTGCTCAATTATGATATACCCTTTTTGTTCTTTTTTTGAATGGCAACGATGGTGCAGTTTCTGATAAGAAAGAGGAGGAGAAGAAGGATACTAATGATGATGATGATGATGATGATGATGATGATGATGGTAGTTATTGTGGCTTGGTAATGATGTTGATATGGTGATGATAAGATTGTTATTGTCACAGTCATTTCCGGGTAGCGAGCATTCAGAAAATCCTGCATCGCACCGACTTTGTGTCGGTGCAGGTCTTTCGCCGGCAGGGTGTGTCGAAAAACATTGTCCGCGGTGAACCGGTCGTCGTCGATCAGCGTCAGATTCGTCCCCCCCGACTGCGCCAGGAGCTCCGCGACTCGGGAGCCCACGGCCCCTACGCCGAGAACGGCGACCTTTCGTTCGCCAAGCTCGAGCGCACCGCCGCCGCGGGGTACGCCATGCGAACGCGTGAGCCGCTTAACCTCGACAGCGACGGGCGGCTGGGAAAAAATACAAAATTACATATTTTTGTAGATAGGAGCTTGAAACTTCTACAGTAGGGTTCTCTGATACGCTGGATCTGATGGTATGATTTTCGTTAAGATTGTATGACTTTTAGGGGAGGTTCCCCCCTGTTGTCTAAAACAAGCCTAATTTTCTCAGGCTCGTGAATTTTGTCGGGTGAAATTATATTTAGAATCAGCATAAAAATGTAATTCTTTTGATGTAACTATTGGTATCAAAATTCCATTTTTTCGATTTTACAGCTTCTGTAGTTCCAGCTACAGTTCGCTACTCGGAAAAACAATAAAAAGAAACTCAGGTCACTGGTAGATTGCTGAATGATACGTGGCATCAAGTAAGCGTTGAAACTTGGCTTGGTTCTTGGATCCCAGCCCAGCGCAGTAACATTCCCTAAGTAAAGAGTGCGTAAGTAAAGTAACACTGCCTAATTAAAGTGACTTCTATGTACTCTTTTTTTCCATCCACTATGCAAAAAATGGGTTGCAAAAACGTCGGAGGGAACTCATTGAATTGCAAATTGAAAGTTCGAATGGCCTTTTTCGGAATCAAAATAGACAAGAATGCAACAGCGTTTTTTACCAATTAATTTTACTTATCCTTTGTTTCGGCTTTTTACCACTTATTGCTTCCAGTCAGTACTTTTGCTGCACTACTGAGATCTGATTGTGGTCTCTTTTAAAAAATTGAGCTGATATAAAGCTGCATCTACTGATTGAGACCAATGTTTCAAACAGTTCGTGGTAACGAACTGTAGTAAGGATACCGGTTTTGATACCGATAGTTACATCAAAAGAATCGCATTTTAATGCTGATTTTAAATATATAATTTTCATCAAGTTTAGTCTTACCCATCGAAAGTTACGTCAGAACCAACCAAATCAGGATAGACGTGAAGGCAAGAAAGTTTTTTTTAGCAGTCTCGTTTTCCAATCTCCAAAATCCAATCTCCAAGAGTCTGAATTGGATCTCACCATCTGTTCTGTTTCACGGATTTCTGCTTTTTCTCAGCAGATCTACAAGATAACCTGAATTAACTGCTAACTCATTTAAAATCTATCGGGCTTTTAATCAATATCGATAAATACGAATTCTAACATTCAACGTGGCTAGGAGTGACAGTGTAACCCTTAAAAATTTCGCAGTTCATCCACTCCCAGACCAAGAATTAATATTATTATAAACTAAATATTCAGTTAAGTTTCATCAATTCATTCCAGTTATCTTCATCATTATAGTGATTTATTTATATTTGTTATCTAAGTTTTGAAAATCTATATCCCACTGTTCATAATCCATATAGTTTTAAATAAAATGCAAATTGCACAAAAGACATTAGAGCTTTTAATGTTAGGCAAGGGGAAATGATGACAGTAGCCAAACTATTGTTTGGAGTAATTTTGTTTGTTTTTAGACTTAAATATCCAATTTAATTTTTACTTGTTTTAAGATTTACTTCCTTCTGATCAATCTTTTCGTTACCCAGCGTCACCTTTTCATCTTCAATTATTCCTAGTCTTAGAGACTTAGTCTTCTTAACATTAATTTTCAAACCTATTCTAGCACCCTGAACTTGCAAAAACTCTAAAAGTTCATTGATTTTGCTCACACTTTCATCTAGGATGTTATCATCAGCATAATCTAAGTCCAGGAGAGTGCTTCTCCTCATTTGATTCCGTGGTCTCTCGTTGCCTTTCCTGTGCTTCTTAAGACAAAGTCCATAAAAATAATCCAGACAAAGGGGGATAGAACACAAATCTCTCTGCTATTACGTTCGAAAACGGTAGAGCGGCCAAGTACTCAACGACAAGCCTCAGGTTATTAAACTTTGGTTTGCGGTTAGAGTATTTCTGGGCCAATATTGCCCAAAGAGTGAGCTGGCATTTTCACGACTTGGCTGTCTTAAGGAGCTCTACTCTCTTCACTCTCTGTCTATCAGACTTTTGAACCAAAAGGGTAAGCTATATTTCGTCAAAAATGGTGCCAGGCTAGGAAGATTCATATCCTGAGCCTAAACAGGCTCAAAAAGTTCGGAGAGGGCTAAAATGTCGTTAAAAATACTTCATTTTTTCTATTTTTTCCAAATTAACAGGCCCCCCACCCCCCCCCAGATGGTCAAATCGGGAAAACGAATATTTCTAATTTAATCTGGTCCCGTCCCTGATACGCCTGCCAAATTTCATCATCCTAGCTTACCTGGAAGTGCTTAAAGTAGCAAAACTAGGACTAACAGACCAACAGAATTTGCAATTGCTATATGTCACTTGGTTAATACCAAGCGCAATAAAAACTGATTACAGGGAAGAAAGAAGATAATGGTAACCCACTCTTAATTGTTAATGGAGAAAAAGAAGACAGGCATACTGCTGCACCAGTGTCATAAACATATCTTGTCTCAGTCTCACTATTGTCACCAGTGTAAAAATAATGTGGTAGATAGTGTTATTGCCAGCAAACTAAAAAGGTATTAGTACATAATATCAAAGGAAAATTAATGGTGATTCAAAGAAATGCGAAGCTTTGTTTAATGTTACTAATACCATCGACAGTTTACCAACGGATACAGTCAATGAACTTAATAGTACCAATGATGAAACGTCTGATGTGATTGTCGCTGAAACCATTCTAAAACCCATGTAGACGTTGTCATTTCTCAAATTTTTCCTGTTGGTGACATTTCTTTTCAATAATATTTACAAACATCTCTACATACAAAGGAGGAAGACTACATACAAAGGTATGATCTGTTCAGACGGGTCAGAACGACAGATCTAAGATTTGTTGAAATAATGGACATTTTGGCCTAGAAATACACTTCCTCTAGAGAACTTCCCTAAATAATCTGATACCTTTCCCCCAACATTTTGATTTTAAACACCTAAGTCTCTTTATACTATTTAATTTCGTCTGAATCCCTACTGCTAATGCTGACGATTCAGTTGATATTGGGGGGAGTTGGAGGGGGAAACCAGAAATCTTGGAAAATGCTTATAAATTTCGTAGATACGTGATTGACGTAACCTGAATGGATCCGCTCTCTTTGGGGGAGTTAGGTGGTGGGGTTCAGTGCTTTGGCGAGTTTGGTGCTTCTGGACGTTCTAGGGCGATGAAAATTGGTGGGTGTGTCAGGGAGCTGCACAAATTGATTTGATAAAGTCGTTTTCCCCGATTTGAACATCTGGAGGGGCTGAAGGGAGAAGAAAAATTGAGATATTTTTATTTTGCGAGTGGGTGATAATCGCAAGTCCCAGATACATGATTGACATAATCGGAACTGATTCGCTCTCTTCGGGGTAGTTGGGGGGGGGAGTAATTCTTAAAAATTAGAAAAAATGAGGTATTTTTAATTTACGAACGGGTGATCGGATCTCAATGAAATTGGATTTTTAGAAGGATATCGTGTCTTAGAACTCTTATTTTAAATCCCGACCGGATCTGGTGACATTGGGGGGATTTGGAAGGGGGAAACCTAAAACTTGGAAAACACATAGAGTGGAGGGATCGGGATGAAACTTGGTGGGAAAAATGAGGTGATGATGATGACGATGATGATGATGATAATGACGATGGTGGTGATATTGATGGTGATGATGGTGATGATGGTGATGATGATGATGATGATGATGATCATGATGATGATCATGATGAAAATAGTAGTGATGATGCTGATGCTGATGCTGACCATGATGCTGATGCTGTAAATGATGCTGCTGCTGCTTCTGATCATGATGATTATGACTATGATGATGAAGAGGAGGATGATGATGATGATGATGATGATGATGATGATGATGGTGATGATGGTGGTGGTGATGATAATGATAATATAAGACACAAGTACCGAAGAACCTTTTTCGGGGCATTTTATTGAAAATAGAAAAACAATAAAATTGAACCTCCACCGCCGGATTTTGAAAAGTACACTTTGCTACCCCTTACATTTCCGTGAATCGACACCCCTGGCTAAGATAATAAAATTTTTAGGGTAATTTCTACAAGGCCATATTCAAGGGAAAGGTCAGGGAGTTTGAATTCCCCCCCCCCACGAAAGTTTTGTCTGACTTGTAAAGTCGAAATAAAATACATACAAACACATTTTTGATGCGTTTTAAAGGTTTTGTAAAAAACTAAATGAAGTTTTTAGCCATTAGTTGAAACTGTTCAACTAATGGCTGAAACCTAACTTTTTAGAACCAAAACAGGTTTTTTAAAAAGTTAAAAAACTAAATGAAAAACCAAACCAAATTTCATTTACTTTTTTTGGTGAAATTTTGAACATTTTAAACAAATGGTAGCGTATTATTCCAGACAATCCCTGCTATACAGGGATTTTTTTCAATATTTTAAAAATGACGTGTCTTTCCAAAACTTGTTTAAAAAGGTATCTTTTTAAAAGAACACGATAATCTTTTTGTTTTGTTCGTCGAGGGCATGAAGCCCATGCACGAGGAGCGCTCCGAGCTGATCCTGAACCGCACCTGGCGACCGGCCGTGTCGATCACGGGCGTCGACGGAATGCCCGAGCTCTCGAACGCCGGCAACGTGCTGCGGCCCCACACCTCGGTGAAGATCTCGTTGCGCGTGCCGCCGACGATGGATGCCGACGCGGCGTCGCAGCGGCTGAAGGAGCTGCTCGAGGCCGACCCGCCCTACGGTGCCAAGGTCACCTTCCATATCGAGCCCGCGGGCTCGGGTTGGGAGGCACCGGCGATGATGTAATTATCCAAATAATTTGGATTTGAACATTACAGGAAACATTCACTCTGCAGTAAAAGCAAATGAAAAGCAAAAAAAAACTCTTTTGGAATAGTCTTCTTTTTCCCCTTTTGGAATAGTCAAGTCCCATCGATTGTCTTACTTTATTTTCATTTCTTTTTGAATATGAAAGCAGTATGATCAAAGGAATTATTTTTCACTGAATAGTTAAATGTCAGTTTTACTCCAGCAGCTAATTCATGGGAGAGAAGGAATAAGTTTACTATAAATAGGCTGTATTACAAAAATCTCAGGTAGAAGAACTAACCATTGCATATATTGGATTTAGTTAGCTGCCTGATTCTTTGAGGTTGGTCTCTTACTATTCCAAAGAAGAAAGAACAATAGTCTTTTTCCTGTTTGTAATTAAGTTTTTTTTATAAGTGAGCAATAATTGTTCTAATTTAAGATCATTTAAATAGTAACTAAAATTGTATAAAGGATCTGTGTTGTTCAATGTATTACATTTAAGAACGAACTATAGCTAATAGGAAAATTATTTAAATGAACGATTATGTATAACCATACATGACGTTATAATGAATGCAATACAAAATTAATTTTTACTTGGAATTAATCTATAGATTTAAATTAATTGATAGAAAATTATTTGAGACTAAATTCTTTACCTGCGTGGGCTAGGGTCAATACGTCGGGTACGGTTTTAGAATTTAAGTGATACATTTTAGCAGCAATTGTGGTATTTGCTACATTTAATTGCACTAATATCAAATATAAAACTTTATTAGCAAAATTATGGAAACTGCGACGAAGAATCATGGAAAGCAAGATATTAAATACTAAACCTAACCCAACCAAACCAAACCAAAATACCAACTCTATGTATCGACGGGAGTACTCGCAAGGTGGATACTAAAAATCCAGGATTTGGATTATGAATTTGAACATCTTAAGGGAAAACAAAACGCCCCATGTGATTATCTTAGTAGGTTTCCAGATAATACTCCCGCTGAAAATGGAAACGAAGAAGTAAACACAATAAAAGCAAAACATGCTCCAAAAAATAAAAGTTTAAAAATAAAAACCAACAACCCAGTTGAGGAAGAACCCAAAGACAGCCCCCTTTCCTTAAATAATTTAAAAATATATCAAAAGAACGACAATACTTGCCGTGCTCTAATATTCTTGGCCATTCTGCCTTCATCTTGCTTGGTGAATGAACATAAAATAAAGTAGAAAATATAGATTAAGGGATAAAACAAAGAATGGTTCGAGAGACGCACATTATGAATCTGAAATACCGAATATACTGCGAAGTAACATCGTTCTGGTGAAGCACATCCATCCTCCCTAAATTCAAAGGCCTAACTGATCTATATTCAAAATTCCATGGCCTAACTGATCTATTTCATGGCTTTTTGTTTATTAGATTAACATAAATCTACATAATAGTTTGAATTCCTGTACTGTCTTTAAACCAGCAGGCCGCCAGACGCTCACGCAAAGCGGTCTTCAGCACCTTTCCGTAGTTGTTCTTGGGCAATCCGGTCACGAAGAAATACGCCTTCGGCCGCTTGAACCGCGCAATGTGATCGCGGCAGTGGGCGTCGAGAAGCGCTTCTTCCGGTGACGAGCCCTCGGTGGGAACCACGAACGCCACTACCTCCTCGCCCCATTCGGCGTGTTCCCGCCCGATCACCGCGACCTCGTGGACGGACGGGTGTAGCAGCAGCGCTTCCTCGACCTCGCGCGGATAGATATTGGTCCCGCCGGAGATTTTGGTTTTAAACAAATATCAAACTAACTAATTAAACAAACATCTTTAACAAATATATTAAATTTTAAACAAATATCAAACTAACAATCAGGTTGTCGACGAAAGTTTGAAGCTGGAAATACAGTTTAAAATTAAAGATAATTTAAATTTAAAAGTAAACCTTAGAATAACAATCAATTTTATAACAAAATCGTAAATAGAAAGGTACTCGAGATTGGAATTATATAGGCATATTACTTAAATTGACCAAATGATAAATGTGTCATTAAACAGAATACGCTGGAAAAATTTGTGGGAATTTTCTTGTAGGGTGTAAAGAGGGAGGCATTGAATAGACTGGGATGGAGTAGAAGCATGCATGGCTGTGTTTTTCTCAGGTGGCTTGGTGCTGTGTCGAGTTGTTAGTAGTAGTAGTAGTAGTAGTAGTAGTAGGCTTGCAAAACGATGTTGAAGTTCACAAGGATTAAAAAATAAGAAGCCTGGACACAAAAGTGTATGTTTCTCTAACGAATACTATTGCAGGGCATACAAATTCCATATGGCTTCCTTACTAGAAAGAATGTCAAAAAATTTAAAGCATGATACAGAGATTTCCATTTGGAATGATCAATAGAGTAAGTAATATAATTAATAATTTAAATTAATAGAGTAAGTTCCTCTCTGTTTAACTCTAATTTCTAATATATTTAATTTATTTTAGCAAATGTAGATAATCAGAAATAATGAAGAATTAATGGGGATTTCGTTTTCTCAATAAAACAGGCCTTTGCTCGGAACTTTCAGCTAACTCAGTCATGCTGGTTCGGATTGATGATTTATCTTTTTAAGAATAATCAAAATTTTCTAGGAGTGGCTTGGTAATAAGTTTGCCATATAAATGTATTGAATTAGCGAGGTATTGACGAGGGGGCGAACCCTCTCATACACGTAATAAAAACATACGAATATAGAAGTTAGTTACGTAAGTTAATTCGTAAGTTACGTATATTTTTACTAATAAAAACGGTCGTAAAAAAAAAATGAAAGTTTTAGTTGCCTTTTCAAGCAACTAAAAAATTGGAGGGTAACTAGGCCTACTCCTTTGTTCCTTTTTTTCTCAAAATCGTCCGAGAACTATGAGAAAGCTATTTAGCCAAAAAAATAAGTTGATATGCAAATTTCATTTTAATTATTTATTTGCGTTGGTCATAGCTGGTTTGGCAAGTCACTTCTAATTAGGATCCATATATTTGATTGTTTTAAATGGAGCCGAGGGGAAGATTGATACGTAAGATATTAAGATATGCTTTTTAAATTCAAATTGTTTAAGTAGGGTCTTTGGAAAAATCTTGGGAAAGAAAAATTGTAAACCAAACTATTCCTCTAAAGCGTCTTCTGTCATGGGTAGACTGAATTGTCACCTCTGACAAAAACCAAACATCAGTCGCCCAACGAAACTGCGGATCTTCAACGCTTTAGTTGGCGCTGTGATGCTTTAAAGTATGGAAGTAAGACCCTTTGGAAGAAGGGCTTACATTTTTGTTTTGGGCATAAGCTCATCCCAAATAACAGTCTCCCAAATAACAGGGTAACTAAAGCCTACGACTAATATGAAGAAAATTATAAAAGACTTGAACACTTAGAGGGGAACTCTAATCCCAAAAGATCTCCCCACCTCCCAATATACTTTTTTTTATAGTACATTGGCGAAAGAAATGCCAATGATTCAAACTCATTCTATTTTTGGGCTAAAAGTCCCTTGCGAAATGTGGTTCCTGGAGTAAACTTGATTATAGTACTGATACATTTTTTTTTTTTTTTTAGAAAAACGATATGGTAAAAATAGTTGAACGTTCAAGTCCAAAAACCATGCTTCAAGGGATGAAATGACACCCTTTCCAGATCTCCTGGGCCAAAGATTCTAAAATATGTATTTTACCCATTTTTTAAACATAGGGCTTAGTATCCGCAGCAGTAGCTAGCAACCTAGTAAGAGACGATTGTGCACCATTGTAAAAAATGAAATAGCTCATAACTCCTAAAACTAGAATCAAGTCAAAAAACGAACTGCCTTGTCCGAAACCCCCTACCTCAAAAGTGTTTTTATTAAATGTTTGATGAAAAAATCCTGTTCATACATATCTGGCCATTAAAGAAAAGTCTGTTTCAATTTTTTTACTCCTTAACCCAGTTCTAATGAAAATCTAAGACCCAATTAATATGTTAAAAAAAATATTTACTGCAAGTATAGAAGCAAAAACATTCTTATAAGTGCTATCATTAACGAGCTTCGGCAGTTTATGAACTTCCATAAATGGAAGTTCATCCAGAACACAGTTCTGGTAAAGAACTGTTAAAAAGAAAAGTAAACCTGTTCTTCCACAACAGACCAACAGTGGGGCCAATTCATAAACATTAGGGTACGTGGTAAAATTTATTTTTGAAAATCCAGGGGGTATTTTTTATAGTTTTAAATGAAAATACCAAAAAAGAAAATTTAAAAACTACGAAGAAAAAACGGTATGCTTCAAAATGCAGATGGGGAAACAATTTAGGGGGTACAAGCCCTCCCATCCCCTCCCCCCCCCACATGACACCATTAAGGACAAAGAAAGGTGGGGAAATCATTACCATTATAGATACTTTGTTGGTAACATGTCAGCTCTATGCGGGGCATCATTACAATGGATGGCAAAGTCAAGGTACTCTTCCGGTCATTTTAGAAAAAAAAAATAATAACTATGCCACTCTGCTATCAGAGATAAGGACGAAACTAGATCTGAGCAGAACCCCTCTGGCCCCGTTCGGGACAATATAGGATTAAAGTATGATTCCTGTGTTTTTATGCCCTACGTGACTCTTCGTTTTTTGTTAAATCATAATAATAAAATAAATCATAATCAAATCATAAAATAAATCATAAAAAACTCTTCGTTTTTTTCCTTTATAGAGTTTTCTCCAAAGATGATTTATATTTGGTAAAGCTGACAATTATAACAAAACAAGTTGGGATGCCTTATGCTTTCGTTATCCTCTTGTAAAGTGGTTTGTGAATCATGTCCCGTCATATCAATGAGGAGTCTGACCCTTGGTTGACCTCCAAAAGTAAAAATTGACTTTATAGTGTACCGCAATGGTGGCCCTGAGCATAGAATTTTTTATAAGCAGGCGCATTGCCAGGGCCAAGTATCTCTGTCTGGTGCCACATATAACCTCCTTTTTTTTAAGTTCCTATAACCTTTTTAAACTCATTTGACCATGTTTCCGTCCCTACAGGGAACCATGATGCGCCGACGATAAGTTCATGAGTCGCACAAAAGTCAATTAAACATACGCCATTATCATTGATTTCCCCCAGTCCATGCTTACCAAGGATAGCTGGGGCATAGGAGGCTTCACTTCCAGCTTTAGCATTAAAGTCCCCATACAGGGTCACAATATTATGCCAACATTTGACAACACGCGATAAAAATCATCTTTGGTCTGATCACAGGTATCACTGGTTGGGGCATGCACAACAATAACTGTCAATTTGGCCTAAGAAGTGGCAAAGCGAGCCCAAAGGATCCGACAGTATTTATTACTTCGCTTTAACCCAAAAATTAAAGGGAAGCACTAGTAAAAATATAGCGTGAAGGGGAGAGGAGTTCCCCTTATATACGGAATAATTAACATCCATTTTTAATTTATAATATTGCCCTTTACTTTCATTTTGAATTTTTTTTTTATTAGATTATACAGAAGGTTTCCTCGAAACCGGGGCAAATGGATAAGAATAGCTGTGTTAAGTCTATGGTACCTACTCAGGGAAGGAGGAGGATATCGAAGCCCAGACTCTTGAAACCCTAAATTTTCTCAAGTTTTGGGTTAAAAGTTGAGCATCATTTTGAAAATTTCAGAGCCCTTAATGTGTCAATAAAGGACAAGGACCAGAGCTGATTTAACTACCTTAAATCTCATAGGCATAAACAACACAATCTCAAAAACATTGTTAAAGACTGACTAAAAATATAACTTTATCCTGTCTAAAAATATCTTTTTCAGTTGTAATTCTATTTTAGAAAATTCTTCTTTTTAGACTATATTTCAGTGTGTGACGAGGTCGGAACCTAAAATGTGACGAGGTAAGGAACTGCAAAAGTTGTCCGTCTGTACGCACCATAGATACAATTATATACAATACATTCAGTTTGATTTTATTTGTACTTTTCAAAACTGTTCAAGACATATAGTTTTCAGTAAAGCGCCGATAGTAGGTCTTAGACTTTTACAGTGAGAGAAGAAGGAAAAACCCAAACTCTTGTTTGCAGAGATCTTTGTTCGTTTCAAGCTTGATTTGCATATTCAATTTAAGTTTCAATCGTTTTAAGATTTATTTACTCGTTTTAAGATTTATTTACTCATTTATATTAATTCCTATTGTATATTTGTTTGCTTTGATTGTTTATTTAATTTCTGGAAAAGAGAACGACAAGGATGAAAAAATTGACTTTGGAAGCCTATAGACAAGATCATGTAACTTCATTGATTTCCTGTGTTTCCAAAAAAGTAAATAAAATAGTATTTTGCAGTTTCGAAGAAAAATGAGAAAAAATGCACATAGTTTTGGCAGAGAACATCCCATCTCTTCCTAACTCTCATTTAAGATTCAACAAATAAATATTCTGCCATATTTGGTTAGTTTGAACCTCGTAAATTTAGTCTGGATATTGTCAAAAATATCAGTGCCCCCCCCCCCTCAAAAAACCAATGGCAATGACGATGTCGTAAGTTTGCCACCAGTCGGGTTTAGTAGAGTCAAAGCTATAGGTTGCTAAGAATTTTCAGCGATTTCTAAATTTAGCAGCTTTTTTATAAATAAAAAATATATATATTTTATCTTTTAAATCTTAAATGACAATCCCTAGCAAACTACATTTTTTTTCATTAATTAGGTCTATTTGGTAAAATGTATTCATTGGCATAACTCCTAAATTGGGACGGTTATTTTCCTGCACTCTTTACGAAGAACTTTTAGCAATAAAAATTCAAAATCAACGCCAAAAAAAACGTTTTTAAGCATTATGTTACAAAATGTAATCTGTATATTGTTTTGTTATTTCTTTGTTATGGTATATAGACAGGAAGCCAGACAGAAAAAAAAAAAACAAATGAAATTATCAGAACTGAGCAACCAAAATATCTACTGCAACAAAACAGCAGCAAAGCAAAAATAGACAAAGAGTGCTAGAAAATGTGACAAAACAGATTTAAAGGGGATAAAAAGGCTGCTATAAGAGACAGGGCTTGAGCACATTAGCATGCACAAGGATATGTGATCCAGATTTAAAGAAACTGAAATATGACGCTAAAAATTAATAAAAATAAAAAAATTAATGAAGGTAATAAAGATCCAAATTGAAACTTAAATTTTATTACTTCACAGCCTATGCAACACATATCTAGGTAACTAGTGCAAAAAGACAAGAGCTAAGAGCTCATATGGCATTTATGACGATGCCGTAAGAGCCAAGAGCGTATATGGTATGAGCTCCAGCAAAATTCTATGAATCAATAGATTTATTTAAAAAGAAAAGCAGAGGTTTAATACCGGTCGGGATTTAAAATAAAAGCTCTGAGTCACGAGGTCCTTCTAAATATTATATCTGTCTATACTGTTTTTTTTTCCTGTCTTTCTGTCTCTCTTGTCTGAATGTCAAGCTCTATGTCTGGTCCTTCTGTTTGTCTGTCTGTCTGTCTGGTGTGTTTTTATCCTCGGCTGTTGGTGTATCTGGTCTGTCCATTGGTCTGTCTAGTCTGTATGTCTGTTTGGCCTGTCTTACTCTCTGGTTTATCTGGTCTATATTTTCTTTCTCTCTACATGGGTGGTCTGTCTCTCTGTCTTGTCTATCTATTTGTCAGGTCTGTTTGTCTGTATATTCCGTCTGTATGTCAGGTTCCTTTTAAGTTTTAATGTTGCTCCTTACTTTCAGTTGAAAAACTTGCTTTTTTATTAAATTTCTGATCGTTTTTTAAAATAATGCTGGAAAAATCGTCGCGCCCTACCTGGAAAACTCTCTTCTTCCACGGAAAGATCCTCCAACGTAACCCCCTTCTTGAACTCCCTGACCCCCACCAGAAAAAATACTCCCTGAAAATGTCTATAAACGTCTTCCCTCGGGGACTTTTGGGGATTAAGTCCTCCTCAGAGACATAGTTATTAGATTTTTCGACTATACTGAACAAAATGGTTATACAACCTCAGGTTTTTCTGAAATGTATTGGATAGAAATTTTGAGATGACCATTTGTTGTTGTAAAAAATTGAAAAACCGCTCATTTGATTGGAAATTGAAAGGAACTTTTTATTAGTCGAAAGTGATTGGAAGTTAACAAGCCCCCACCCCCCTACGCCCATCAATTCTTAAAACACCCCTAATCTAATTTCTGAGAGAGCCATTTCGTTCTGCGTAGTTGAATGTTCTGGAAATTTTGTCTTTGACAACCCCCATACCTTCTCACGTTTTTTTTCGTCAGGTGCAGATTGTGTTCGAAAGACCGATCGGATTCTATCAAATGAAGAGCCTGGATGCAAAAAGTCTAGCAAATTTCATTCATGACACAGTGACAAGAATTAGACTCGATTGGAACTACTGTGTCGCACAGTGCTACGACGGAGCAAGCGTAATGAGCGGATCATTCTACGGTGTTCAAGCTCGTCTGAGAGCGAAATCGCCACAGGCAATCTACATACATTGCCATGCATATAAGTTAAATTCGGTCATTTCGAGCTGCGTTGAATATGTTGACACTGTTGGTTCTTTTTTCTCACTGGTCCAGACTCTACATAACAATACATCAAGACTTACAACTGCCTCTTCTTATGATTTTTCTGGTGCAAGTGAAGTATTAATTCAATTCTACACAAAATGGGACCTCGAAAGAAACTTCGACTTTGTTGAAATTCAAGGATCTACAAACGGAACAAATTGGCAACCACTAGTTGGAAAATACAACAAACCAAATGCCACCAACAGCACCACAAATGCCCATGGTGATAAAAGCGGAACCAGTCATTCGTTCCAACAAAACAATAGTTCAGGGCGTCTTTATGATGGTGACAGAATGGATAAATGGGTTATGGAGAAACCTTAATTTCTATTCAAATGGGCCTTCTTAGGATATTCTAGGATCACCGGATCGATACGATCACCCGTTGAAAAAATAATAATAATAGCAATAAACGAGCATCTGTGACCGTGCATCGAGCAAAAAATACAAAAGTTCACACTTTTGCAGATAGGACCTTGAAACCTCAACAGTGGAGGTTTCTAATACACTGAATCTAATGGTATATATATAATTAAGATTCAGTTGAATTCAGGGCCCGGTTCCCCCTTTTTTCAGAAGCAGGCAAATTTTCTCAGGCTCGTAGCCAGGTGTTTGGGGTTTTGTTGCTTTGTTTTCCTGGGGTGATGGTGTCGAGCTAATGACCCTAGGATGTCGAGGGAGGTTTTATTATAACGAAAATTGGAAGTTCTATTCCCCCTTAACTGGCAAAAGCAATCACACCCGCAGCAAATTGGCATTTTATACCATTTTGTAATCCCAATTTTGGCCAAAAGATGGTCAAAATACAATCTGGAGAAAATTTTGAGATAGCTAATCGATTTAGAATTACTGATATGCAATCGACTTTTTAATTTCAGAGGCCATAAGATAGAGCAGTGGCACACCCAAGAATTTTTTTGTAATATCGCAAACATGGCTTAGTGAATGGATATAACTTAGACTAATGAAAACAATGATATAAGTATATTCACCTTCCGGTGCAACTTGCAACTACAGGCTCGTCAAGAAAGCGTATGTCTAAGTGCTATATTTTATCATTCAATACTTTTATATTAAGATCTTATGCGCGGTCGTTGCCGAGTGGTTAAGGTGTCTGCCTGAACAGCAGATTCCCTTTGGAAGCGTAGGTTCGAATCCTACCGACAACAATTTTTTAAACTTAAAAAGTGGATTGCTAATATTGAATTAACACTTAGTCTGCTCTTCAAAACTGTCAGTATTAAATAAGGTAGTCCAACATTCAAGTAACTTCTGGGGTGGTTGCCCACTCTTAGAGATCATGTACAACAGGTAGCGTATACCAAGCGTGACAGAACTAATTACACAATTTTTAAATCGATTTTTTTTTTTCAACAAAACCATTCCCAATCCAAGGAAATTAGCATATTTCGCTAAATTTCGAACAGTGTCAAACATGGCGGAGCTTTACAGCACCCGTGGTGTTCCGAGATGTACACCAGGTAGCGGGAAGGGGGCGATAGCCATTTTTTTTAAAGCAGTTCTAAGGTCAGATAACCAATACTCCGGTGTCGACATAAACCTCCAGGGCCCAGGGGCAGGCAACGTAAGATATTTCCATGTGGAATTTATGGTTCTTATGAAAGGGATATTCGTATAAACCTCAGAGAGGGCTAATTTGATTGGAAATAGAAAATTATAACTAATCTTCTTAGAGACAAGAGAGATCCAAGGGCAACTAGCTCTTTTTTCCCTAAAACCACCCCATACAAATTTTGAGATAGCCATTTTTTTAAAAATGGTTCAAAGGTCAGTTTTAAGTTTTTTTTGTAGTTTTTACCCTAGTTTAGTTTGTTTTTAGTTTTCTTTTTCTCCTCTATTTTTCAGTTTTTTTCCTTTTTTAGTTTTTAGTTTTTTTAGTTTTTACCTTTTTTTATTTTTTTTTTATTTTTTTTAGCTTTTTAGCCTTTTTTAGCCTTTTTTAGTTTTTTTTATTAGTTTTTCTTTTTTTTTTTCTTTTTAGTTTTTTTAGTTTTTACCTTTTTTGTTTTTTTTTTAGTTTTTTTTTCTTTTTTAGTTTTTAGTTTTTTACCTTTTTTTTTAGCTTTTTAGGAAAGCTTTGCTTTTTGCTATTAATTGGGTAAATCAGCTACGAATAATTGATCAAATTGACAAGTTTATTTAAAAAAAAAGAGTAAAAAAGAAAAAAGAACAGAATGCAAATGAGGGCACCAGAAAAATTTGGGGTGGGTCTAAGGCCCCCGTGCCCTCCTTCTGGAACCACCCCTTACTAAGACACTTATTCTTACTTTCCACCACGTTTACAAATCCGCTCATCGCTCTAACCGGTGTACTGACAAATACCATGGATCTTAGTTCTCGAAGAAAGCATTTATGGTCTACACGAGTAACCATACCAGTTCTGCGATTGTGACCCACTTGTTGGAAAATCCGACGTTCGCTGAGGAGTATTCAGGGTTGATTTTTAATGTTTTATTCAGAGCGAGGTCAGCTTTACATTTAAAAGTATTTGAGGCGGTCGCTATTATGTTGCGGAAGCCGACGTTGTGCAGACAAAAAGAATTTGTATTCAAAATGAGTTTGCTATAGCCTGTGCATTGGTATTGTAAATATTTTATTTCAATTTTAGGCACTATTTTTATTATTTCACTTTCTTTGTAATAATTCCTCTATCGTGTCATATAGGATCACAAATAGCTGGTATGTACTTTTTAGCATACCCTGCCATTAATTTTTTACGATTTTGCTGTTAATTTCATTAGCCAGTTATAACAAATGGCTGATAACTTCAAAATGAAGGGACTTAGTAGGTTTTCTCAAAAAAGCAGTCAATAACCAGTGATATGAATATTTTGAATGTTGTAGCTTCAGGTTATAGGGATAAATATGAGAAAACACCATTGAAAGCTTTGAAAACAAAGAACAAAAGTTTTACTTTTGAAGAATTACACATTATAAGGAAAGAATTTGACATTTTATATATTTTTTTGGTAGATTCCATGTCTTATTCTGAAGTACCCAAAATTATTATTATTATATATTTTAATCTCTATGGCTTCAAATTTTGCGTAATTTTCTTTTACAAAAGTCTCTCTTCTACAAATAACATTATGAACATGTTTTTCTATTAGTTGATGTATCTTGCTATTCACTGTATAGCCTTATTGTTCATAAGAGTGATGTTCACAAGAGTGGACTTAAAACACCTACTGCCAGGCAATTATCTATTCACTGAAGTACATTGCATTTGTTCTCCCAGACACGGTCCATCCTTTTCAAATAAGGCAAAGCGTATTTTCTCAGATGATTAATTTTATCCGCTACTTTTCGCAGGTTTCTGCGTTCCAACAAAAACAGAATTTGTAAACTGACCAGAAGGATGGTTAAGTTGACCTGGTCGCGCGGATAAGTGTACTGCGTATTCAAAAATTGTTCTGTTTTGAAGCTACGACTACGGCGATGATAGGAAATAGCGCTTTGGAGATTATTTACTTCGATGAAATACTGTAGATAAGCTTCAAAAACAAACCATTTTTCGGCTTCCGGCTCTTTCATCTTACTAAAATTAGTTTCGTGAGGTGGAGCCGTAGGCTCATTAGCGACAGCAGTATTCACTTCGCTGTTGCCATCTCTTTCTAATTCAGCGTCAATAATTCGTCTTTTGTTGCTCCAAAGTTCGAGAATACCCTGCTGTTTTTTTCGGCATTTTCACATTTGATAACGACCCGTAAGTAAAGAACCATCGGTGGCAACAGTAATGGAAAATCTAAAGAACCAAAAATTAAGCATGTTTGGTGACAACATATAGATCCTAGAATATTCACTTTACGGTGATTCTAACACTGTCAAATTTATTAAGCTTAATAAGCGCCCATGACGCATTAGGCTTTAGATTTATACAGTTAGGGACGGAGGCATTAGCTAAATTCTTGTTTGTAGTGAAACTAAATTTGTAGTCAACGCTTTTGGGAAGAAATAAGATTAAACTAAATATTTGATGTATAATGATATCAGCTGCTGAAAAGCCCATCATTTCAAAATTTAATTTTGCTGCAATTTCTTTTTTATTTTCAATTTTGTAATAAGTATGTAAGAAAATGTTTGTAACATAATTCATTTTCAGTAAAGCGCCAATGACGCAGTAGGTTTTAGACTTTTGCAGTGAAGATTCTCAACCCTTTCTTGATCAACTGTGATTTAACCCACCATAATCCAAATTATTAGGGATCGTCCACCTCCAGATTTTGAAAAACGCTTTTTTGGTATGTTCACAGACCCCCATAGATTTATAAAAGTATATTCCTCCCCCCTTCACAAATGGCATCACTAGTTTCACAGTAGGAACTAAAGTGATTTCGATTACTTTAAACCAAATAGAATTGAGCCAGAAATAACAGAAGACGGAATAGAAGAAAAGTTTTGATGCTTTACAGCGGATATCGGAGTTAAATACAATACCCAAGATTTCCATTTTTGCCCTCCAACTCCCCCAAATAACACTGGATCCGGTCGGAATTTAAAATAAGAGCTTTGAGATACGAGGTCCTTCTAAATATATAATTTTGTTAAGATCCGAATACCCGTTCGTGAGTTACAAATACCTCATTTTTTTCTAATTTTTCCGAATTAACCTTCCTTTCACTCCACCCTAGATGGTCGAATCGGGGAAGCGACTATTTTTGATTTAGTCTGCCCTGGTCTCTGATACACCTGCCAACTATCAGCGATCGCTATATTGATCACGTGTCTAGTTGATACCCTTGCACACAAATCAAATTAGAAGAATACTTACTCCTTGGATACCATTGTCCTTAATAACAGATTCCCGCACCACAGATAAAGGAAGGGCGTCATCATCTTCTTCCTCAAAACCGTAGAAACTTCGCTTTTTTCCGCCTTTGTCTCTGATTCGCATCGAAACTCTTGGAGAGACCATTGTTGCTTCTTTATGAGGTAACGCATTTGAAACTGGGGAATTTGATTTGGTAGAGCGCGTGGACCTCGCTTGCCTAGAGATCCTATTTGATTTTCTGCTAGCTTCTGCATGTGGCTTGCGATGGATAATAAAAAAAGGCGAAAAGCAATAAAATCGGTGACAGAAAAATTAGCCAGGAACCGATAACCTGCAACCACCTCCGCCATGGCTGCGATTGTAAAGCCAGGTAAACTCCTACCCCGATATTCACCAATCCCGCTGTTAACAGGTAAACATGGTTCGCACGATACAAATAGCGGATAACCTCGTTTCCCTGGTACATCATCGGGAATCTAAACTGCATATAAACGCCGGTTAGCAAAAAAATGAGAATGGTGATAGTACCGGTAAGCCGGTGTAATTTGGAAAGATATTGCTGCTACTACTGTTATGTCTGATCTTAATTGTTAGTATTGTTACGTTTTAACTACGGTTACGTCTACTACTGCTACTAATAAACTAAATCAAAACATACTATGTACATACAGAATGCCGACACAAGCGTATCAGTATTATTTTTGGGACGGCTTAGCTTATCAAGAGCAAACGTCAGAGGCAAAATTCTTTAGAAGAGAAAATTGAGGGGGACTAGTTTGCTCTAAAGTTCAGTTCTAGGCACAATGCTTAAAATTCATGTTGCAATTTACTTTTTGTTCATTCTAGTTTAGATTGAACATCACTCTTTTAAAAATAGTTTTTATCTGATCTATAATGGCATATCCGGTGGCCTGTGGATAAGAGCTGCGTAGCTTAACCATCATTTATTATTTAAAAAAATTGGAGAGCTTAACAAAAAATGGCTTTACAACTCCTTAGTTAACTATTGCTCTTCCCAGACCCGTAGTTTGGGAGGGGGCTTCAGATTATCCTCCCCATTATCTCAAAATCTTTTAAATTTTGGAATAATTTCATATATTGGCTATTACATCCGGTTCCAAAAATTTTTCAGGTTCTTAACAAAAATAATTTAATTAAATTTTATAAACATTCATAGAATTAGAATTAATATAAATGTAGATGCATTTATATACCATTTTATACATTTGTCATTACTATAAGCTGCTGCAGGAATAATTACAACTGAAAACTCATCTCAATATCAAGCTACCGAAGTCCAAAACAGCTACACAACATGCTTATCATTATGAATAAAAAAAGTTCAACCTAAGTCAAACATAGATTACAATGAACAGTAAGGCATAACTTAAAAAACAACAGAAATTACTGCAAATACGGTTTGCGTGGTCCACCCTCAGCCAGTACGAATATTATTATAAAACACACTTAGTCCTATTTTATTTTGTGATGATTAGTTTTTCATGTTTTTCGATGAAGAAATTTTTTTTCTTCAATGATTTCTTGTTTTTTACTTATTTCAATTCTGTCCTATTTGCAGATGCAGAAACCGTATCCATATCCATTTTGCAAGTAAGAAAATCTCATCTTGAACAGAGAGATTTTAGGAAGTAAAAGGCTCATCAGGGGGGAAAATTTGACCTGAGCAAACGTGACGAAACAGGAAGCATAGTACATTTTCGCAATGTTTCCATTTACGAGAATACAAAAGTTCTTTACGTAAGCTAATTTATAAGTTACATATATCTTTTACTTATAAAAAGATTCGTAAAAAACTAAACGTTCTAGTTGCCTTTTTAATTAACCGAAAATAGGAAGGCAACTAGGCTTCCTCCCCCGCTCTTTCTTTCTCAAAATCATTCGATCAAAATTATGAGAAAGCCATTTAGTCAAAAAAAATAAATATACAAATTTCGTTTTAATTATTCCTCTGCTGAGAGCCAAAATCAAAACATGCATTGATTCAAAAACGTTCAGAAATTAAATAAAAAAAACAAGCAGGATTTCCCTGTCGGGGATAGGGACGGAGAAAGGAACATATTACGAGCAGAGATCCCGAACCATCTCACAGCACCGGGGCAGGTCCTTCCTTTTATACCTAGCCTATCCTCGTTAGGGCATAATTTTCCTGGTTGGGGGGGGTCAATTCCCGCAACTAGTGTTGTTTTGGTCCAAAGGCGTTAAATTTTCGTAAAAGATCATTTGGATCAATCTCGCGGGGAGCCTGGGGGAATTCAATCCATACCTTCCCTCCCCTTTTGTGTTTCAACGGCAGCTTAAATTGAAGTTTTATCGTTTGCTAGTATTTTCTAAGTTTTATTGCGATATGGTTTTCTTTAGACGTAAGGTAGGGTGTTGTTTTCCCTGTACGGAAAGTTTATTGGAAAAGTTGTACAGAGTCCTCTATAATTGTAATTTTGTATATGCTTAATGCTTAATCTATGTTTAATACATGCCTCTCAACATATTATTGCTAAAAGCTCATCTAGGAACATGTGATAGTACACTTGGCCGCTATAGATTCTAGAGGTTAATTTTTTTTTCATTTTTTGCTACTTCTATAATCTAGATTCTAGATTATGAAGTCTCGCCCGGAAAGAAACCGCGACGCGTAATCCCGTTCGGCAAGTAGAAGAACGCGAGACGCTTCGCTGGCGTCTCCTTCTTCTCACTCTCCCCGGCGAGACAGACGCCCGGAAAACTCTCGAGCCACGGGAGACTCAGGACCGCTCCACCGAGTCCGGCGATAAATCGTCGTCGAGATAGATTGGAAGTTCGTTCCATGGGACAGCTTCCTCAGTGTCTTGGATTACTTCTCTTGGGACTTCGATTCCGTCGCGTCCCGCACGTTCTTGTGCAGAAACGGCTCACTCATCGCAACGGTCCTGGTTGACTTTCATCTAACTGCGCGGTTTTGCGTTCTTTAGCCGCAAGCCTTTTGGCATTAACTCTTTGAGCAGCTCCCTCAGCTGTTTCTTCTGCCATTGTAGGATTTATACTAAAATTTCTCTTTGAATTAACTATTTGAGCAGCTTCCTCGACTGTTTCTTCTGTCATTTTAAGATCTAGACTAAAAATTTCTCTTTGAAACGCCTTCTTATATACTTATAATGACGTCATGTACAAAGCCTTTGACGTCATATACCATAATGCTCATCCTTATAATGACGTCAGTGGATATAATAAGTGTAAGAAAATAGTGTAAAAACTATGACAGCAAATCTCATTGACTTAATTTTCAGCTCTCTATAAATATCTAGAAATTATTACTAACGTCATTTGTGTTTACTTGCATATTTCATTTTATCTGATTTGAAGTGTCATTTTTGCACATTATATTTCTTATTATTTTGTTTCTATTACATTCTTGGTCTTTTACACAATTTCATGTTTTTTGTTTTCATTTGATGTAACATTTAGTTGGTTCAAATAGATTGATGAGGAACAAGAAAACTAGCAAACAGTAAAAACTCCGCCCTCCTCCCTTTGCATATCGCCTAAAAAAACATACCTGCTTCAGTTTCTAAGACACACGCAATTTCGTTATGGTAATTCAAAATATATTACGTTGCATGGTATAAATTTTCAAATCTGAACATAACTTTCGGCTTTTTAATGCTATGACGATAGGACGTTTCAATAAAGATGGTGATACCAAATCTCCAGGAAATTCAAAGTTAAACTGAGAACATTTTATCAAACTGCTTTTGGGAATCATCTCAGAAATGTCAGTACGAAATTAAAACGTGGCCGTGACCGAAAATTTGAGTGTGGAAGTTTTAGTACATGATCTGCCTGTCCCCAGCAGTTTAAGGTCCTAAATGAAAATGTTAGCAAAATGAATCATTTTTGAGTTTCGGGAGTTTATGGTGCCAAGATTAAATGAAAATGAAGAAGAGATTTTGAGTAACGAGAAAATTGATTAAGTGAAAATCACTTACCTTGGTTTGTAGAGATAGTAGATGGAGTGAAGATGTGAAAAGTAGTATAGCCAAGGCACTGGGTATTTCTTCACAGTCGAAAAATATTTGGAAAAATGGTAAGGTAAGTCTGTGAACCACGTTTAAGGTAGGGGGTATGTTATACAAGTATCGGATAAATAAATGAAGATACAAAATTTCATCAAAAGGTTTTCCGGAGTTTGTATTCTTTCCGTCTTTGGCTTTCCGTTTACTAATAGCCTAGATACTAAGTTTCATGGTCATAGTTTGATATAGTGTGATTATTGTGCGTACTTAGGTTCTATAATGTATACTTAGGTTCTACTTAGATGAAAAATATTAGGTAGGGGGAATATCATATAAGTATCGGATAAATAAATGAAGATACAAAATTTCATCAAGTGGTTTTCCAGAGTCTGCTGTGGGATCTAAGGAAATTATAAGATTGGAAGAGGTCAGTCGTCTGCCCCTTACCGTGTCCCCTCAGATTTCTCCATTTACCCATTTGGAACTGCATGCTTGCTTACAAGCTTGTTACAGTTCGCTGTTGAGTTTACAGAGTTGCATTACAGACCTGCGTACATAATCAAAGCATCAGCGACATCATAATTCGATCATTTGCCCTGAAAGACACAGGATTGTAAGTCCAAGTACCTTTTTTGTTCCAATTTCTGGGTTGATCGTGCTTCAAATTAATTTTCTAGGTAATATCCCCTTCGCGGCGCGAAAGTCGGTGACGATGTCATGCCCGCCGACGCGCACGCTGCCCGAGGTGGCATTGGTGATGCCGCAAACGGTCGAGATCAGCGTCGTCTTGCCGGCGCCGTTCGGCCCCAGCAGCGCCAGGATCTCGCCCTCGCGGATATCGAGAGACACCCCCTTGAGCGCTTCGAAGCCGCCGTCATACACTTTCTTCAGGTCGTCGATTTCCACGATCGTCGTCATCGGAGCCTCCTTGCGCGCGCAGCGGCAATCTAATGGTCATGTGTGACGGTGCAATATGCAATTCGCGGTTAGCGGTCAGGTTGAATTCAAAGCCGGTCGTTCTGGTGGCGCCAATGTTCTGTAGTACGCTGCTATAACCGGAAGTAGGGGGCAAGTTGCGCGCAAGAAGAATGTCGGAAGTATTAGTGCGATAGAAATCCAACGAACCGGCAAAGCGGCCGTTCATGATATCATAATCGATTCCTATGTCGACGGTTTTGGAAACCTCCCAGTTAAGGGTCGGGTTAGGAATTTCGTTCAAACCAAAACCGAAAGCGTTCACTCCGCCGAATGAATAGACTGTTCTGGACAAGCGCCCCGCCGTTGAAAAATTATGAAGTTCTATAAGGGAACAGGCTTGCTGCCCACTCAGAGAGAAGGATTGCGAACTTGTGCGGCCAGTTAATTATGGGAATGAGGAAATTGGCAAAGCCCTGAAGTCTATGAAGAGGGGTCTGCACCGTGGACATACAGGATCCCAATTAAAGTTTGGATGTGGGGAAAATACATTTTGCTACAATTTTGGTAAGTTTATTTTCAAATTTAGTAAGTTCGTGTAAGTGGCCTGAAGAGTCAAATTAGTCACCTTTGATACTGTTAAATAAGAAGGGGGCATGAATCAATTGTCTCTTAATACAGACAGATAAAACTGGTTTGTTCTCAAGTGTTTACCATTATATGTACATGGACCTTTTTTTTCTTTCTTATTTTTATTTTTGACCTGTTCTGGACAAAATATGCCAACAAATATGGAAAATACATAGTAGCATTGTTACTTTGCTACCCCAGTTTTTGCATGGCATCCTAGACATTATGAACCTGCTGAAAATACCTATCAAAATTTACACCACCAAATATGCAGCCATATTCCATGCCAACAATCAACCACTTCATGCTACTACTACAACCGCTAACTTCATCAGAAGTGCATATGTTGATCATTAATACTTGGAAGTAATTAGACATTCGGAAGTGGTTCAAAAATGGCTCACAAATTAAAATTATCTGTGTGACAAACAAAGTTTAGTTTTAGAAGGTGTGGAGAGTTTAAGAGTTAAATTTTACATCACGAAAGCTTGTCGTGTTGGAACCGGTCTTGGCCTCATATAGTATACCAAGAAAATAGTATAATTTCTAACCCTACTTTCAAGTTCATTTACACATTGTGGAAATCTGTCTAGCAATCCATGTGGAGATTCCGTCCGTTTTCTTGTAGTTCCGGAAATGAAGAAGAGGGTTCCCGCCCTGCGGTTTACAAAGTCAAGGCCGGACAATCGCTGTGGGAGATTGCCAAAGAAGAGCTCGGCGAAGGCCAGCGTTATCTTGAAATCCTGAAGCTCAATCCAGCTCTTGAAATCAATCCCGATCTCATTTTCCCCGGACAGGAGTTGCGTCTACCCGCAATTCCGTGAACGCGGCAATCCGAGCTCTGGGGCATTTTTCGTTCAGGCGGATTCAGAAAAGCGAATGATGCTTCAATAGTCCAAGCGGACATCGGCATCGTTGCGGCTCAGTCTGTAAGTGAGGTCGAACATGAATCATTCGATGTTCGAAGACCCAGCCAATGGCGCTTCCTTCGCGAGGGATGATCGCATCACATTGCAGCTTGATGATTGGCATACTAGTTTCCACGGCATGAAAGCGGAAAGCATCAAGGACAGCGTCGTATAGAGTGATTCCGGCTCGTTCCCATGGAATCACATCTTTAATGTTGCTCGTGATGGCTCTCCAAAAACTTTCCGTGTTGCGCTGAGAGTTAAGAATATTCGTGACCTCAAGCAACTTTCGGTAAAAAGTCCGACGATCGCTGCCTGGCCTACGTGCTGCTCGGTGCGTTCGCCGATCGGCGCTATCAACCGGAGCAGGCCAGGGCCCACTACCGAAAGGCCCTGGCCGCTGGCGCCCTGGACGCCAGCGAGCACGCTTGGGCCCTCCGCCGCCTCGCCGTGCTGGAGCGCTGAGTCAGTCGACCTTGAAGCGCAGGAAATAGAACAGGCGAATGTAGGTGCCCTTGGGGGTCGATTCCCAGCCGAACCCGAGCAGCGGCCAGAGGATCGTCTGCCGGGACTGGCCCTTGCGGCGATGGCTGATCAGCGGAAGGTCAATTTCCCCTTCCATATTTTTCCAGTCGACAATCTCCCATTCTCCCGGAGCTTTTTCTCTTTTTAGCACGGGCTCATAGGGATTACTCTGCCGCCATTTGGAACGATCGACGGCCTGTCCGTCAATATGCATATAGAAAAGAACCGTTTGTTTCGCACGGGGAAAGCGCTGCTCGGCAAAAACCCAGTCAAGGCCGCCGGTCGGCAGGCGTTTGGTTTGAAAACCTCTCTTTTGAAAAGCTTTCTCCGCCCAGGCCATATTCGCTTCCATATCGCTGGCGCGGGCGTCGTTGGGGGGATGCACTTCCGTGACGGCTTCCGCCCCCGTTTCATCCGTGGCACCGATTGTGTGCCCGGCGCGAACGCCGCCGCCTGCAAACCACATGGTCATGGCTTTCGGGTTGTGGTCACGACCGTAAGCGATTCCTCCCCGAACGCCGTTGTCCGGAGAACGGCCGAATTCGCCGGCCCAAACGATCAGGGTTTCGTCGAGCAGTCCACGATTCTTCAAGTCCTGAATCAACGCGGTAATCGGTTGGTCCACTTGCGGTACGAGGGCACCGTGGGCGCGTTCGATGAAATCATGGGAATAGTGCATCCAATAAAGGTGTTGCAACATAAGTGTAGATATCATTGGCAAACGCAAACAATGCTAAAAACAAAATCAACACTGAGAGCAGGCACTTGAAGATTCGGTCACGTAACTCGATTAAGTGATCGATCAGTGTGAGTTCTTTTTCGTCTTCAGCAGAGGTCATAATTAAGAGGATTCGTCTTCGCTGCTACTATTCTGCTGATCGGAAAGTTTTGGATTTTTCCCAACGCCATACAGCGACTGTTTAATTTCTTCGCCCGTCGTCGCAATCTGCTCGCCAACTTCTTCTATTGCCTTGCCTGTCGAAGTGCCACCCGAGATCACCACGTTAAGCCGGTCCTCGATACAGATCTGCATGCCTTCGGTCATCCGCGCTGCTGGCACCGCGTCCAAGCCGTGTCCCGCGCTGACCGCGGCGGTGACCGATAGGGCAGGGCGCCTTCGCGGCATCGATCCGATCAACAGGCGACGATCCCACCATGGCATGGCGATGCCGTCGGGGCGAGTAGGGGGGTAACGCCGGACCGAGCGCGTGGGCCGATGTCCGAAATATGCGGTAATCTTCGGACATGATGGAAACTGGATCTCTCTCGCCAACGGGATCACCCGAGGGCCCCAGTGGTGGAACCGCCAAAAGCTGCAGAGCCTGCACCGCCAGCTGCGCCCTCGACACATCCCCGCGCTGTGCGGACTCGCCGCGGACGCGACCCGCGCGGAGCTGGCGGAGACAGCGCTGAGCATTCTCGGCGGCGCCCTGGTCCCATACACCGACCAGCACAGGGAACGCATCGCGCAGGCGTACGTGGCCGCTACGCCGGGCAGTGCAACCGTTGCCCCACCGACCCCGAAGCCCGATGGCTACCCCGCAGCACTGGCCGCGTGCCCATTTGAAATACGATAAAAAATTATATGAAAAAATAACAATTTTTTCAACTAAAAGTAGGGAGCAACATTAAAAGAAATAGAAAATACCCCGTGTTTTAGGCTGGATCCCGTCCTCAATACTTTGCTCTTAATGCTAATTTTAACTTTTTGTCCCAATTATTTAAGAACAACTTTTGAAACACAAGAGCCGTTTAATTCAGTCAGGGGATGTTTAAAATACAAGAAGAAACTTTGGCGTAAGGAGAGCGAGGTATTGGGAGGGGTTGTCCCCTTGTATACAGGAAATTTTCTGTTTCAGAGGTCACACGTTCGAATCGTGTCGGGTGCGCCATTTTTCCCGCGCCATCGCTCGACTTCGCTCGCTGCCTGGGCGCGGTCGCGCGTTCGAAGGAAATCCTTCCCGGCGCGCCGTGCACCCCGTCCCCGACAGAAAACGCCCGACCCGATGGGCCGGACGTCCGCGGGGCCTGCGCCCGTTCTCGCGATCGAACCGGTATAGCGATTCGCGACAATATGGAGGCGGGGTCCGCTGCATCTCGCCGTCGGCTCGAACGCGGAACCCGCCAGGATGGTTCAGGGATATCGCAATTTTTTGTTTAGTTTTTCTGTTTAATGTTTTGTGAATAAGGTATATCTGATAATCTAGTGAAGTGATTTATTTCCTGTCATCTGTGGAATACTCCTACATTGCCCAAATATACAGAAGAATTGATTTTGCTAATCTCATTCTGAAAAAATACTCTCGTTCTAAAATATCTTATTGAGTAGATGAAAAAAATACTTAAATTTTTTCTTGTTTAGTTTTTGTTTGTTTATTGTCTGTTTAGTTTTTGTGATTGATGATATTAGAAAAAGGATAATTTTGTCAAATTTTTTGTGATATTTTTCAGTATACAAACATCAAAGCATTTGTAAAATCAAAAAAATCTTACTGCAAATATTTCAAAGATAGTAACCTGGAAAATTTAACAATGAGCATATATATGTTTCCACATAAGGTCATTAACTATGAATCAAAGTGGAAAGAACCTTGAAATTCCATTTCAATATAATTCTTTTGCATATAATTAAGTAAGAATTTGTGTTTATAATGAATTTTGGGCTCTAATGTTTACTTCAGAAGAAGCTGACCACAGGGCAAATACTGTTTTGATTCACCTTTACCACAATAGTAAACCAAGATCGTAGGAGAGCAAAGAAATAACATATTTCAAATCGCAAATGGAACATAAATTTAATATAAAGAAAAATGAAACAATAAAAAACAAGCCATTATAGTTCAGCTGTGGTAAAATGTCTCGATGGATATGCTCAAAAATGAAAATAACCGATATGTTGTATGTACTTTTTCAAATTTCGGACGAAGGGACACCGTTAGCCCCCCTCCCATCCCGAAGGCTTAACAAAGGGGTATGAATATTTACTAATAGGCATTAAATGATTTCATTAAGGATTTGACGAGTGGCTCCCTGAGAATGTGTTGTTGATGACGAAATTAATATCGCCCTGGCGCCACAGCGTGACGTCCTTCGAGCGATGCTTCGCTACCTCGGTAAAGCCGAGTAAGGTGAAGGCCTTAGTGAGCACCTCGGCATCGGGTGCTGCGAACTCGACGAACTCGAAGCCGTCGAGGCCCATCGGGTTTTCAAAAAGGTCTGCCATTGCCATGTCCTTGTCGTTAAAAATCTTTTCGACATTATGCGCAGATTGATAAAAATATGGGTCCAAAATGCGCTATATTTGCGTTCATAACGAAACAAAAAATCCGAATTTTTGGCCTGACGGGAAACCTCAAGATTGTTGCGCCGGACGGCTCGGAGAGCATTGCCGAACTGACCCATGGCGTTTCCTATTTCCGCGAGAAGGGCGTGCACCACAACGTGATCAACGCCAATGACTTCGAGTATCACTTCATCGAAGTGGAAATGAAGTAGTCCTGACTGCACCACACGGGTGACGATGCGAGCGCGAGCAAGGCGATCATGAGCGATAAAATCAAATTTGAACTGGACGGCACTGAGGTTGAGGCCGAGGCGGGTGAAACCATCTGGCAGGTGGCCAAGCGCCAGGGTCTTAGTAAATTCATCAAGATTTGTTTTCTCGTCGAGCAAGCGCGCGTACGCCGCCAGCCAGACGGCGCCGCAACAAGGCGAATCCATGGTTTGTGCGATACGATGCTTGACTGAAAGCGCCCGGCGCGCGCGGATGGGCGCATGACGCCGGAGCTTGCCGCCGCCCTCGCGCCCCTGCTTGAGACCCTGCCGCCGCAATTGCGCGACGGGGGGCCGGTGCTCTGGCTGATCGTCGCCCTGTCGGTCTTCGCGCTCGCGCTGTCCGTCTGGAAGCTCTGGCGGCTTTCCTGGCTCGGAATGAAAGATATAATGTTTTTAAGTTTTGTATAACAGCTGTAGCTAATCAAACAGCCCTAGCCATGGCTGTTTAATTTTGAGTATCACTTTTCCTAGTACATTTTATTTGCTATTAAAACTAATAATTTCACAGCTAAAAATATAAACAAGGCTACCGAGATGCGAAGAAAAACTCCATCATTATCGATATGAACCCCGCTTCATCTTGATAAATTGAATAGTTTTACTTTTTTGCTACCCCATCGAAATATTCATAATGCACTCCTATCCCCTGCCTCCCCAGAGAGGATATCTTATTTGGACACAAAATCTCACCTATATTCCCGTGAGGAAATCCCTTATTTGGGAACTATAGATTGCTTATAGCCCCAAGGTCATGCCTGATTCTTGTCTTAGTTAAATTTCAGATAGACAGAAGTTGAAAAAAACATATTTTGGGAAGTGATTCAGTGACATATTATTTATGTATATAAACTGCTTTTTAATTTGGTAACACTATGAGTTTTAAAACAGATTTATAAACGAACAGGCAATTTTCAATGTAAGTAATTAAGAATTGTATATGCCTTACCATTTTTATTTTTCATATACTTTGTCAACAAACTGGTGTTTAAGTGCTGCGGCAATGTGCAAGGCTAAAATCACCACGATAATAAGCACTGAACTGTGGTGTACAAAGCTGCCTGCATCAGCAAGCCAAGGTGTTTTCTCTGGTGCGCTCAATAGCTCAAACTCAAAGAAGCTAATTGCACGACCGCCCGCATAGCTCATGATAAAGCCAGAAAGCGGCATAGCTAGGGTCGCAAGTAACAATAAGCCATGAGTGAGGTGAGCAACTGCTGTTTGCCATTTAGGCATTGCAGATGTTGCAGGTAATGCGCCTTCTCCTGCCTTTTTTGTTGATGCGGGCAACGTGTTTAGCACAACTTGTTCTAGCGTAAGCCAGACGTGTGAGGACTTTTCTGTTGATGGATTGCGCTATTCGGTTGGTTTTGGTGTCACCTGGCTCACGGGGCTAGGACCGATGACGTTTAGCATTTCGAAGCCATTTCAGACTGAAGGCTTCGATGAAGAAGAAAGATTTCAATTTGAACTTGGGCGCACATTCTGATGGAATGCGCGCCTTCGTAAACGGTTAACGCCGTTTCGCAGTTTCACTAGGAGTGATCATGTTTAAGAAGTGTACAGAATAGATTTTTGAAAAAAGCAAATGAGTCTTGCTATCAATAGCATTTCCAATGCTCCATATGGCTAAAAAAAGAAATTCAGAGGAAAAGGGGCTTGATATTAGCGCTTTGTAAATAAACTTTAATGAATTATTAGTCTTAAGATTTTAAATGATGATCATTATTTTAGTCATGGAATTATTTAGTGGATGGGCCACGGACCAATCAGAACAATTCCTCAGGATGTGATGCTCAAGTAGTGTTGATTTAAGGGAGTTGGAATTATACCATTGACACTCTTTAATAGAATGGTACAGTACGCTAGACTGACTTACCATAGCGGAAATTTCACCCATGCCTTGTAAATACTCAACAATCTTGGATTTGTGGAAAGGCTCAACGCGAGCGAAAAGACGAGAACGAGCAACTGCATCACGTTGACCTTCAACAGACAAGTCATCGAATTCGCGTCCAGTGTAGGCCATACCTTCCGTATTTTCATCTTCACCAAAGACACCTATAAAAATACCACTGATAACAACTTGTACATTCAGTTCGGCTTCGTTCTTTTTTTACCACTAAATTAAGCCAGCCTTTCTCTTCTGAGTATTGCACAGCCAGCAATTTAAGTCACAGGTCTAGTTTGACATGTTTGATATTTAAGTAAATAAATCCTGTTCGGCGCCATAGATGGCCAAAAAGATACAAAGTACCCTATTTTAGTAGGTTTTTGTTTGTATTAATTTAAAATATACGCTCAAATATTGCCATTTTTCATTCTCTTTATATTATTGTTATTTACTTCAGTTTACGATGGGGAAAAGTAAACAGTAACTTGTATGGCTAATATTATAATAGAAATAATAAAATGAAAAGACAGATCGACAATTCTCAAAACGTCTGTACTCTTAAAAACGGTACTACCTTGATACCCAATTGAATGAGCCCCCACCCAAAGTTTATACCACCACCCTTTTCATAAAAACCTTAGGCCTACTAATGGGCAACTAGCATAACTTATAATCCTTGCCCCGAGGGCTGGGGGTATCGAACCTGATACCATAGTTATTTGACCTTCAGATTATTTTGTGGGGGAGAACGTGGGAAGCGGTGGCTGGTTACCATTCAATCACTTTTGACTGTTAAGAAGGGAATTAGAACTTCAATTTCTAATTGAATGAGCCCCTTATAAGTTTATTTGTTGAAAGCTTAGGGATAGCTTTTAACTAAAAGAATTATTATTTTATACTCATCCAAGTTTTGACTTCTAAAGTCCATCTTTGTCGAATTTAAATGTTAATTTACTTCAGTGGTTAAGTAATTATATATTATGTAAACTTTCGAACGCTTGTTAATTTTATTTTTAACCTGAACTTGTAACTTTCGATAAATGCATTTTACAAAGTACTGTTTCATACAAAACCCATCTTTTAATGGTGGAAATTTTTATTGTTTAATATTTTGGGGGGTTTGCCAATTAAAAGTTCAAATTTGTCGACTAAGTTCTCGAAACTCATTTTTACGGTCTAGATACAGCATTTCAAGAGCCTGAGGTATCTTTTCTTCTTGGTACTCACTAGAGTTTAACATATACATTCCTGCAATACTCATGGAACTTTTTGGCAATAGTCAAAAATAAGTAGGCTACTTGATTATCTGAAAATTTATTAAATTTTTGAAAAAAAAATTAACATTTGTCCAGTTTTAAAAAAATGAAAAAATAATGGATCTTCATTGGAATGGGTCAATGAATGGACAGTTTACAATATGATCATCAGGATATGAACACCATATTGGCGACGCCTATCTCGCGGTGGCCGGCATGCCGGAGCCGGTTCCGGAACACGCCACGGCCGTGGCGCATTGCGCGATCCGCTTCCTGCGCTACCTGGAGCGGCGCAACGAGAGCCATCAGCACAAGTGGCAGGCGCGGATCGGGCTCGGCAGCGGCTCGGCGGTGGGCTCGGTGGTGGGGATCCAGAAGTATGTCTATGACGTCTTCGGCCCGGCGGTGAACCTGGCCTCGCGGCTGCAGGTCTTTGCCCGGCCTATGAAGATCGTCGCGCCCGAGGCGATGAAGGACGCGCTACATGGATGTTTCTGTTTTGCCAGAACCAGTCCTTCTATGTTTGGTTTCCTTTTAGCCAAGACCACGCTCTGATCATTTGTTGCTTCTAGTTTATTTTGAGAGTGACTAAAGTGGACAAAACCATTTCACACTTAAAGGTTGTTGCAAAAGAAATCCAACCAATTACATCCAATTTTTATTCATCAGGATAGTGTTTTGCTCTTGTAAGCGCAAATTCTTGCTGCTGAAGAGACGCGAAATAGGTTTTGCAACCCCATTACTGATTAAATTAAAGGACTATCCGGAGCTAAATTGTTCCGGCGGGCACTTCGATCAACATCCCGTCTTCATTGCCATTCACAAATGATGGCAGACGGAACTGTCTGGTCAGAATAACCGTGCGTTCGGTTCGGTTATAAAGAAGGATCCCTGCCCCGTTGCCCCGTTCATAGGCTTCACGCGTTTGGCTTTGCCATGATCCGTCTGACCGCTTCAAATCAAAGCTGACGCGATACAGCCGATACCAGTTATCTGACAGGCATTCGATATTGCTGACCCGCACATGATCCTGATCGGGAATAGACCAGCCTTTTGGAAGATCATACATGATCGTTTAAAATCATGTTGCTAATCTCTTAGCATAGAATCTACTTGTCCTTTAATTTTGTTTACAGTTACTTGACAGAGAAATTTGATCCAATCATCTGAATTGTTACTCCTCTCTGCCCATTGCATTCTGATTTCTTTCCTTTCTTGAATGGTTAGATGATCTCACCCTTCTTCTGATCAGATGGGAGAGCCTCGGCGTTCCATCTTTTCTGCCATATTAAACTGACTCTGGTTAAGCACTGAGGAGAATTATCAATATCATCAAAAAGGAATTAGGCCTGAATATATATAAAAATTAGTTCTGCGAAGAATATACTTTTATCCTACTTTTACAGCTATAATAAAAGAAAGATTGAGGTGACTGGGGCGCGTTGTCTAGATGAATGATGACAGATTACCAGAGATTGTTCTAGTTGGCCATCCCTCTGAGGCCAGGTCGTCCCCAATTAAGGTGGGAAGAGGTAATAAGAAAAGACTTAAACGAAATTAAAATTCTATGGGATAGGCTAAAGAGTGAGACATGGAATAGATTGGAGATTAGGAAGGGTGCACACAGGTGAGTTGGCATCAGGCGAGTTAGTGAGTAATTAAAATGTGGCCATCGGCTCCAGCTTCGAGGGCAACCTGCACCACTGGCTGACCGTGTTCCGCGAGCACGGCGAACCGGAGCGGGTCCTGCCGCCGGTGCCGCGCAGGTCCGAGCTCGAAGAGGACGAGGACCAGTAGTCTCGACTTGGTCTCCTCCCGCGCGCCGGGTTCTGCCGAAGAGGCGCCCCGGTAGGAGGAGAGTCATGGAGGAGAGTCGCATCGCCCATCGGGCGGGCGCTCGGGTTTCGGTCGAGCTCGATTGGAGCTCGCCCGATCCGGTGATCGAGGTCGTGATCGAGCCGAGACGTTCGAGACATAAAAGATTCATTAAATTTCCTTATTGACATAGTTACATTAGTGATTTACATTTCAATAAAAGCTCATACGTGGATGAAAGTTTAAAATTTTATGTTTAAGTAACTTTTAATTTCTTTTCATAATTTTACTACATATTTCGCTTCCGCCTTTATCTCTATTTCAGCTACACAAAATTTATTCTGAATAAGTCACTTTAATCTTAAGGTGTGCGAGGACATACTTAAATTCTTTAGCGGTACGAGGCATGAAGAGGTCAGAAACTACAGTAATACGGTGACTTGTAGAACCCATCAAAAGACCATTTATAGAATGGCTAGATTTTATCTAAAGACAGGTAAAAATAAGCTGGTTAATTATTATGCAGATATTGGTTTGGAATCTTACCCTAATAATAAGGAACTTATAAGTTTAAAGGCTCAGAATTACTATGTGAAAAAAGATTATGACAACGCCGTAATTTGGTTTGAAAAACTCATTGGTCTAAACGAGTCTTCGCAATTTATACACGAAAAACTTCGTAATGCTTATATGTATAAATATGAGTTTAAAAAAGCAATAGAACAAGGGGAGTTGGCTCTTCGTCAATTTTTCCAATGCGATCAACAAGGCACTTTCCGACAAATTCGAGAACTACGGTCCCTCTCCAATCAAGGTGTCCGAACCGATCATCGAACACTTCTTCGAGACCTTGAAAGCTTCCAGCAAAGGCAACTTTTTCCGCCAAATGGTCTTTGGCTGACAGAACCTGTCTGCGGGCTTCCCGTTCAGCATCAGACGCAATGCCGTGTTTTGGTTGCTGGCAATTTACGTATCAGAAATTATTCAAATACGTGAAATTGCTAAAGCCGGTCCTGTCCATAGACCGTGAGGCGTCTTATTTTTCTCGTTCTCGTGTGAGCTGCCCCACAGTTACTGAGCTTCCTAAGCCAATATTCACCATAAACTACCCCCTGGGTCGATATCTGTGACTCCTGGGAGTTTTTTTGGATGCAAATTCATTATTTAAGTGGCATGTTCAAGCAATAAGAGTGAAAACTTATTGTTTTCTATTTTTGTATTCTTTTGTATTCTTTTTGTGTTCTATTTTTTTAATAAAGGGGGTTGTTAATTTGTTGGTTTTTGGATAACTGATGACGTATTTAAATTCATGTTGATTTCTATTGTCCGGTCTCCTATGCTGGGGATTTGTCCGAGGGAGTCAACCGGGGTAGCCGACTCCTGCACGCGTCGTCCCGCCCACGAGGACTGCTGGATGACATGCCAGAGGCAACTTCTTCCAGTTCTTTGTCGGATCCTCTCACTGCACCCCTCACGGACAGCAAAATTCTAGAAGACTCACTCTTCATGGACGAAGATGACGACAATGGGCCAGGCGGTCTTGGTTGTCACAGTTTGTATGCCGGGGGCGGGGGGCTCTTGGATGGTGACAACACCCGAAGACCTTCATCGGGCTACGATGGTCTGGCTGAGTTATTTAAATAGACCCTTCCATCCGATTCTCGTTCTTCCGCGTCGTCGTTAGCTTCGGTAATCTGAATATCCAGAACCGTTGGATTGTTTGGCGTACCCGCGCAGTTACAATTCACGTCGTAAACGTCGTTGATCGTATTGGCGTCGCCGTCGTCGCAACTCTGACCAATCATCCCATTATCGCAGGGATCGCAGAAATCAGGAATTTGGTCGCCGTCGCTATCCACATTATCATCGCCGCCTAGGCAAACGTCTAAATCATCGCAGATTCCGTCGTTATCACTATCATCTTCATTAGTTGTTTCATTAGTGGTAGCAGCTGTTACTGGTCTTGCCACATTCTTAGGGTATTTGACCAACTTTAGTTTTGAAGAAAACTGGTATAGAATTCCATTAATGTTAGGAGTTTTAGTTTTGACACAATTACTAGATACTAGATTTACAAAGAAGAAAGAATATTCAAAATCACTTCACTCATCATTGTTTGGAAATATGTTATGGACAGTGACTCTTTTGATGGGAATATTATCAAGCATCGTATTATCAAAAGACATTGAATTATTTTTCATAGTGTTTGGTTTATTGTTGGCGGCCGTGAGTTCAAGCGACCGGGTCGCGGCCGCGAACACGCCCTCGGCGACCACCTGCGGCGCGCCGCCCAGCAGGGTCTCAAGCTTCGGGTCGCCCAGCGCCGGATCCTTCGCGCGGATTTCGGCCCGGAACGGGATCGCGTCGCCCAGGGTCGCCGACAGGTCGAGCGCGACGCCGGAGGCCGAATACGGGCCGAAGCGCGGCGCGGTCAGATCGCCCTCGGCCGCGATCTTCGGTCTGTCGAATGGCCCGTCGACGCGACCGCTCAGGGTCGCGACCCCGGCCAGGCTTTGCGATGATGACCACACCGCTTCGACCATTGACCATGATGATGATGATATGACTGCTGTGTCTCTCGTTGCCCTTGTTGTTTTATAATATTGGAGCACCCTAGAATATACTCTATCAACTCTATCATATTATCACGTCACGCTACGGATAAAGAAGTCACAAACGATTCAGATAAAGAAAAAGACGCCTATACCGCCACCCGCGTGAACAAAGGTGATCATTGAAAGCAAAACACGACAACCCACGAATTTGAGCGAACGCTTCGCTTATTATTATTATTATCTAAATCGAAAACGGTTAAGTGAACAAAATGGATTACGTAACAACCAAAGAAAACTCAATTTGGCGCGGTCCCCCGAAGGTTTTTCCCTGGCCCTCGTAGGGTTTTTTTTTAGAAATTAACACCTGTATCTCTTAGAAAACATTCTCTAATGCGTAATTAACGCCTGTGTCTCGAAGAAAATTAAAACTACCGGCGTGTTAAGGGGAATAGCCGTTGAACTTCTTCGTCTTCTTAAATCATTAAAGGAAGAAAGAAGTAGTTGCTGTATGTAATTTTAGAACTATTGGAGGGATAATACTTTCTTAATACCGTCGCGCCCATGGTACAAAGCTACTTTTCCACAGAGCAGCTTGTTCCTGTATTGAAAAACTATTGGTATCCATACTCTCCCCTATATTTATACTTTCACCAAAACACCCAAAAAGCCAAACGTGTAAGAGTATTAATTGACTACATCATGAAGAAATTGGCGTAATAAAGTGTAATAGAATCATATGTACCTATGAATCAAAATAAGCATGGATTTACTTTTGAATTATTTGGAATAAAAACATGCTTTATATCTCGCCTTCAGAACTAGCCAAAGAATTTGAAAATCAACGTATTAATGACGCATGGACGGATGATAGATAGACTTATCTATCAACAAATGAACTGATATCATTTTTATACAATTCTAACAAGGATGCCAAATTTGCCTCTCACTCACTTTGACTATCCGTCTTGGCTTTTTCTACAAGTAGCCATGGCTTGATGCTCAAAATTACTTGATTTTAGCTCAAAATCAACGGTTTATGGTTTATCCAAGATATTCTTGAAAAACTTTCAAACAAAATGGCTCGTATTATTTCCCTATATTAGTAGAATTTTGAAAAATTTGCACTTTACTGAAATTGAACCTTTAACTTGGCTGTCAAATCAAATCCTATCAGGCTACAAACAGACAGGGCAAAATGAAGCCAAACCAGGTCAACTGTCAGGGGAAGTTTAGATTTTCTAAGCGTAAGAAGTATATAATCTAATCTTTTAAACAGTTTTAAGCAACATTCTGTAACAAAAATAGCCTGGGAATCATGGATGTAATGTTTCAATCCTGGGCATGGGAGGTTATAGAAAGGATCCCCCAACAGTGATCAGAGGAATTCCTATAGGGATACTGAAATATCTGGTTAAAATGTCCTTTTGGTACTCGTGTCTTTTTGACCGTGTTTTTGTCGATGTCGAATTATCGACGCTTTTTTCTAAAAAGATGGTGATAGATCAAATTCTTGTCTCAGGACCTGAGGTGACCTTTGAAGGCAGTCTGACAGGCAGTAATTTAAAGAGCATTCAAAAAAATATCGAAGCTTTTACGGCTTCTGATTCTAAGGGTGAAAAACCTGATGAACAAACACCTCAAAAAGAAGATTCAAAAGGTGGAGGTCTTCAAATCAATAAAGTTTTGGTTGAAGACGGCTCCGTTAGGCTCAGCACCAAGCTTCTTCAAGGAAACGCCCCTGATAGGGGCCATAACTCTAAGACCATGACTGTTCATTTCTGAAATAAATCGAGCTTCAGTCAACAAACCAGATGTGTTCGCTTCAAATGCCTCTCGTTCCTGCATGCTTACTCTAGGTGCCCAAGCCACCAACAAAGCACCTTGTTGGTCATGTTGGATGGATTCAATAAACAGTTTGAACTGTTCATCGGTCATTTCAGGATTGTTGATCAGGAATGAAGAGACAGACGCCAGCATGTCGTGTGACATATTTATGCGAAGTTGCAGTTCTTCTGCCCTGGATTCAGCGTTTGCGGCACGGGCCACTGATCCGAAGGTCTGACGCGGGCATCGAACAGGCCGCGCAGCGCGTCCAGCCCATCCGCCGGCACGGCCTGGCGCAGCAGCACGTAGCCGTCCTGACGCAGGCGTTCATGGTCGATCATGGCGTTGTCCTTCTCCTCGATGGCGGTCACGGGCCGCTCCCGCCGCGATCCTGCAACGGCAAATTCACCCACAGCCCGTGAGCAAGACTGCATACAATGCGCGCCTGATCATTTCGAGCCATGCACATGGCTGCCCCGAACGAGGAATACGCCCCATGGCCTCTGTACAATGTTTTAAGAATCGTGCTAGGGAAATGCCGAACAAGAAACTAGGCTGCGTCATAGTGAGGCTGTAGGAAGTAGACGGACAATGGGCGTCTTGGCGCGCAACGACATTCTAGAGAAGATCAACAGTCGCGCGCTTTTGGTCGATCCGTTTGATCAATCGAAACTCGAGCCGGCGAGCTACGATTGCAAGCTGGGGGATGTCCTGTCAGCGGGGGTTGGACGCGTAGAATGGAAATTGGATGAGTTCGTATTGGAAAGTAACTCTTGGGCCTCAATTGCCTCTCTCGAGTTTGTCGAATTGCACTTTATATGAATGAGAGCAAAATGCTTTTCGTTATCCAGTGGCTGTTTGTCGATTTCTTAGTAATGGACAACAACAACAACAAAAACTGCACGTGTGTTTGCGTAGACTGCTCATTGCTGTATAATAAAGTGTGGTATACCAAGGATCGTCCATAGTTGTTGCTCTTGATCGACAGAACGTTTCGGTTAAACAGTCCGGTCGTGGCTGGTATTGACGATGACAGACAAACGACAGAACCGAGACCACCACGAACACTTCTTGGTGACGGTCGGACCCCGTAGTGTTTTATTTATTTAAAACATTTATTTATTTATTCATTTATTATTATTGATCCATTTATTTACAGCTTTCATAGTATTAGCAAAAGCCTCAACCAAATTCCGCTATTTCTCACAACACAGAAAAAAAAAACTAAGCATGATTGAACAACACAAAAAAAAACATAGGAAAAACAAAACACTAAGCATGATTAATGACACACAACGGAACAAAAGAATTGCTCTCTGGCGATTGCTGAACATCTAAATCGAGACTTTGGCGACAAGTATGCAATGTCATCTGGGCTTTTGAATAGATGGGGTATGGGACTCCCAACTCAAGAAAATATGAGGAGAAGGCAAGCTGTATTTTCCTTAATTTTGGCTGCCCCCTTCCCAGTCGACTTGCCTGTGTGTACTTGTAATCAGCCTTTAAAATTAGATTATTCTCAGAAAAATTCCTTTTGAAAACCTCAAGCACACTTATTCCATTACTATCTACCTTAGTTTTGCCCTAGAATGAACGGATGAGAGATTATCTATCAACAAGTGAAATGACATCACTTTTATACAATTCTGAAAAAGGCTTATGCCAGCTTTGCCTCTTACTCAGACTATTACCTTTAGGGGGAGACAAATGGCTAAAATGCATAAGGACACAGGCGCGTCCGCTCTATTGATGCTACCAGCAATCGCATTGCTTGGTGCCTTTGTTTTCCTACCACTTGTTCAGACATTTTTATGGTCTTTCGTGCGCCAGGAAGTTTTTGGTGGCCCCCAGCGTTTTATCGGCACCGCCAACTATCAAGAAATATTAGGTGATGACACGTTTTGGCTCGCGCTTTGGAACAATGTCCAGTTTGGCATTTTATCAGTCTTATTACAGGTTGGCATGGGCTTGGTACTTGCTGCTTGGCACGCTCACCCCAAGATGACGCGAGGCCATACTAAGAGGTTTTAACTGCGCTACGGCGTGAAAATATTTCAGGTCATTCCAATCCATCTCTGCTTTCCAATTTTGCAATGCGTTTTGCAAATGTATTTCTCGATCAAGAATCGCTTAGCGGTATTATTTAGGAAACTTAACAAAAGATACAGATTGATGACAGTAACTGTTACCGTATATAGCTTTTCCGAGTTTGGAGACCCAAAAGTACTAAAATTGCAAGATACCGAGCTACCTACGCCTAGAATTGATGAAATTCAGATCTATTGCGCATCGTAATCGGAGGAAATATATTTTGGTGCAACTCCTTCTTGGAAGAAAGTTCTTCCCCGAAGGCCAGCCACACCTGTCTTTACGAAAGATATTTCACTAGTGTGCAATTTGGGCAAGAAATAGCAATCTCCTTTTACATCGTATTGTAGGAATGAAAATGACCCGTAACTTTCATGCTAGCTTGACACTTGAATAAATTATAGCCGCTAACATGAGATTAAATTCATTCCTGTCGGGGAATCGTTAACTTTTATGTCAATATTTCAATGGTATCAAATTCCCTAAACCGGCGTCGCGCATCGATCACCAAGCCCAACAGTCCGACGAGGCAGAGGGCCGGGGAACCGTTGCGCAGAAAGCGCAGCAGGCTCTCGGTGTTGCTCTGCAGGTGCTCGCTGAAGTTGCTCGGCAGCTTGTCCTGCACCATCGTCCACACGCTGCGCCACGCCAACTCGACCGTGTGCACCCCGGCGCCCGCCAGCAACAAGGCGCCCAACACGACGGCACCCGACAACGCGACCCACCCCGCGTGACGGCGCTGCAGGCGCGGCGGCCAACCGGTGGCGACCACGATGACGAGCGGTCTGGCGTCAATTAAGGCTGTTTACTGTAACCTCTCCTCTTCGTCCTAGTTGTAGACTACATCTTTAGACAGATAAATGAGCTTGTAATCCGGATTGCAGGAAAACTTCTTGAGGATGTCGACTTTGCCGACAATGTTGGGCTCATAGAAGCCGACATGCAGAAGCCTCAGGAATTTCTGAACAAAGTCGCAGAGAAAGTAAAACAATTCGGACTACATATCAACGCCACAAAGAAAAAAGTTACATCCATCTGTAATTTACCCATGGGAATCTAGCTAGGAGGACAGGACATCGACTGCTATTAATACTGTTGCTATTACTGCTACTACTAATAATAATACACTATTACTGCTACTACTGTACCTAGTACTACCACTACTACCATGATACTAGTACAATTTTAGCTGCACGTATGAAGATCAAAATTTTATAGAATATTGAGGGGGAATTTGAATTAAATCAAAACACCATTTGCATGCAGATTGTCAAAAGGGCTTATCTCAAGAATGGATTCGGGTATTAAGTTGGAATTTTCATAAAATACTCAAAAGGAAAGATTAATTGACAAAAAGGTAATGTACGCATATCGCTTTAGTTAACAGATCTCAAAAGTAGGTTTGAATTAACAGCTTTCGAATTCGCTTATCCCAATTCATTCATCAAGCCGCGGAAAAAACCTTTTGTAATGTGGGCATTGCCATGGTATTCGGAGTCTTGCATCAACAACTTGTGCAGTTTGGGGAGATTGTAATAAGGCACACCAGGGTAAAGATGATGCTCCAGATGATAGCCAACATTGTGAGGCGCAAACAGAAACCTTGCGATAAAATTGCTCTTTAAGGTCCGGGTTGAGCGGAGCATGTGATCGTAACTCAGCTCCCCAAAGTGATAGCCCTCTAACAGACAATTTTGATAGTCAGTAGTGGTATGGTCTAAGAGTCAATTATTAGAATAAGGTAGATTCCAGAATTCAATGTGCAACCCATCAAAGAGTACCCAATTGGTATGGATACCTTACCTGGCAGCACCGGTCGAAGCTTAAAACAGAGAAATCTACCCTGGATAGGAGAAGAGCTACCTTCTAATTACACATGTGTAAACTATTGAACTATTGTTAGCTAAAAATACAATAATATTATAGATAGCACTTTCCTTTTTTTAGATATATGTGGATCTGTGTACTGGCCAGCCAGCGTCGCCAGCCCACATCTTCCTTCAGGGCAAATGCCGCCAACGCGGTCAAAAGGAGGGGTGTTGCCTGCATGATCGACGTCACGTTGGCGATGGGCAGATGAAACAATGCGTTGATGTAGAAGAAACTCGAAAACATGTTGGCCAGGGACCGGCCCATGACCGGCCCGGCAAAGATCTGGCGCCATTGCCCGAGGACGCCAACCGCGGAACAGGCGATGACGATGAGCACAGTGGCGATCACACCGCGGATGAAGACGAGCTGACCGAACGGCAGGTCAGGGCTTGTGTCCAAGAGCTCCTTTAATGGAACTAATTTTAAAATTTTGACAACCATCAAAAACAGTTTTGACAGCAGCATTTTCAACTGCGTCTCCTAAGGGAGTCGACGTAGCATGAGCATTTACATACTGCACATCCTTTGGACTGGTTTTAGCGTCACGTAGAGCAGCACTCATTGCCAGCTTCGCGCCACGGCCGTTTTCACTGGGAGCAGTTGGATGATAAGCGTCTCCAGACATTCCATATCCTATAACAAATAAATTGATATAAAATTCTGGGCAATTAACAAGTGTAAATACTATTAGTGTTTCAGATGCACAACAAGACGATTATGCAATCTGGTCACACCTATACAATCTTGATCAATCTGAGCAAGGTGTGAACCCAAAGGACATCGTCAATGTAGTATTTAACCGCATCTTGGAAGCAAACCCACAGTTCCAACAGCGCCCTAAAGTGAGAGGGCCACAATTTTGGCAAGATTTTAGGCTAGAGTGCCAGTGGAAAGGTCAAGGGCTCAATCAGTGGACTCTATGGGACCTATACACTGATATGGGTTACTCGCAAGAGTGCATTACTATGCTCTATCGTGTTTTGGCCACCCGCTGGTGGGTGAAGTGCGCGGCGTGGGGCTGATCGGTGCGGCGGAACTGGTGCAGGAAAAGTCACCGCGTAAACCGTTTCATCCCAAACAGGGGGTAGGTGCCTACTGTGCAGCCGCCTGTCAGGACGAGGGCGTGATCGTGCGGAACATGGGCGACGCCATGGCCTTCTGCCCACCCCTGATCATCAATGAAGACCAGGTGCATGAACTTTTTGACAAGTTCGCCCGGGGCCTTGAGCGCACCTCAGGCTGGCTAAGCCGGCAGTGACGGCAGCGATGAGAGCGGATATGTCCGATCAATCGCGACAATGCGTTGCAAAACATAACGCTTTCTAAGCCCGTACCGAGGGGCCGGGACCTGCTTGTAAAGATACATGCCGTCACGGTGAATCCGGCTGACGTCAAAATCCGCCAGAACGTGGCGCCCGCTAGCGGGGAGTGGCAGGTACTGGGTCTGGATGCTACCGGCGTCGTCGAGGCCGTCGGCAGCGCGGTGCAGGATTTCAAGCCGGGTGATGCGGTGTTTTATGCAGGCTCGCCGGCGCGGCAGGGCACCAACGCCGAATACCACCTTGTCGATGAACGCTGTTTTATATGGACTAAATCAATTTGGCTTCTGGACAGCTCTTGCATATTGATTCTAAGAATTCACTGGTGTGACCGATAAGGTTCATTTGCTTTTCTTTAAGATCATTTATTTAATTAATTTACTTTTATTTACAAATTAGATAAAAAGAATTGTACCTCCGCGGCGCTTCTATTATGTTATAAAAAGCAAATGAAAATATTGGATTTATTGCGATGTTATAATTGTTAAAACAGGGAAATATTATCGTTAGATTTGGTTAATTAATTTGATTTTATTCATTCAATTTTGTTTATGGTTTTGCGCTGGCGTTCTCTTTCTCAGGCTGGACATGGCTATCAACACTCCTGCTATTGTTGGTTGGCCTGGTCAGCGCAGCGTTCGGCGCCATGCAGAGCGCCCTGGTGCTGATGAACGCTCCGCGTGGGTATGAGCGGCAGATGATGGGTGTTCTGTCCGTGTGCATAGGCACCGCCCCGCTGGGTTTCCTGCACATGGGTTTGCTGGCTGACTGGTTGGGTACACCCCTGGCCTGTGCTATTACCGCAGCGGAAGGTCTACTGGCCATGGCCATGGTGTTATGGCGTTGGCCTCATAGCAAACAAACAAGCAATAGTTACTAATCTGTAAACGAGTGAAACTTAAATTGAATATGCAAATCCAGCTTGAAACAAACAAAAATCTTAACAAAGAAGAATCTGAGTTTTGCCTCCTTCTTTCATTGTAAAAGTCTAAAACCTACTGCGTCATTGGCGCTTTATTGAAAACGAATTATATTACGAATATTTTCTTTTGAAAAATAAACAAAAAATTACAGATAAAGTTAAACCAAAAAGGACACAAATTACTGCCCATAGGAGTTCGACTAGAGTTCCGTTCTAACCGTAACGGGTGTGCGAAGCCGTCGAGCACGCGCACCAGCGTGGCGTCGTGCACCGCGATCTCAAGCCGGGCAACGTGCTCGTTGTGTCGCAGCCAGGCGATGGTCCTGGCGCACCCAAAGTCCTCGACTTTGGCATCGCGCGAGTCGTCGACGAGGCTTCGGACGGGGAGACTCAACAAACTCTCGCGGGTCAGGTGCTCGGTACGGTGATGTACATGAGTCCCGAGCAAGCGTTGGGTGATCGAGAGGCGATCGATACGCGATCGGACGTTTGGGCGCTCGGGGCGATCGGCTACGAGCTCTCAGTTGCACCTCTTTCGTGTCGGAATCGCTCAGAGATTACTTCGGGAACGGTCTTAAATGGCCGGGCTTTCCTAAACCAAATGACGGCAATGAAATATATTCTAAAATTGCAATATAGAGATCATAAACAAAACACAGCATGGGTGTATGTTTAATAAAAGGCCTGCATACTTAATAAATTTCTTCCAATTTCTATGGAAAGATACTTAGCTCTGTATAATTTTAAGTTGTATGGATTATACATTCGAAGGACCTGGAGTTTTTCTGTGCCGACTTTACTAAAACACAAATGTTCTTTGTTTTTTATCTGATTCTAGTTTCCGGAGTTATTGGCCATTTTTTTTCAATATTAGGCGTGATCGTCTCTTACTAGATTGCTCGCTACTGCCGCAACATGACTCCTAAAAAACAAAACAGTTCAAATTCAAAATAAGTTCAAAATTCAAATTAGCTCAACATTTATGCACAGTTGTGTGTCCTTTTCTATAAATAAACTAATATTCATAAACAAAAAAGTTTAGAACTAAGAAAAATAGTCAGGTAGTCATTTTTTTCAAAAATTATACTAAGGAACTGATGAAACTTTACCTCCCGAAATTTCTCCTCCAATTTTGAACACGTCTATTGAATTTTCGGTAAAGCTGAAGACTTAAACCTCTTGTGAAAGAATGCACCACATCCCCTTCTATCCACTCCCTGATGGTTCCATGTCTAGTCCTGGAACTAGAAAAAAAAAAGTAAAAGAAAACACTTAAACTATGAAATTCTTATTTTTTATTATGCAGGATGTTTTTATTAATCAGATGATCATGTTTCCTTACATTGTTATCTACTTTCTTTTATTGTTTCAAATAAAATTTTGTCCAATATTGCAATCAATCATATGTCTATTTCGAATACGATCACGTGATCGACAGCGTGCGCCATCACCAGCCGCGCTCCCCTGACACTGCCAAGGAGCAACAGTGACTCTCATCTACGGCCATCGCGGCGCCAAGGGCGAAGCCCCGGAAAACACCCTCGCCAGCTTCCAGCGCTGCCTGGAGCATGGCGTCAGCCGTTGCGAACTGGATCTGCACCTGTCACGCGACGGTGAGCTGATGGTGATCCACGACCCGACCCTCAAGCGCACCACGGGCCTGCGCGGCAAGGTGGTCGAGCACGATGCCGCCGAACTGGTGAATTGAATACAATCCTTGTCATCACACATATGGACAAGAAGCAGGAATGGGACTCTTATTTTGCCCACAATATAGACAGTTCTTTCACTTTCTTGATTGAAGATAAACTTTCTTTCTGTATTGCTCATCAGACTGCTGGGCACTGCAGACTAAGCTAGGGTAACAATTGTAAGCCTCAGGTCACTAAGTGCATTTCACTCTTTGAGAATGCAGGGAATTTCTTTACTGTTCCCGTGAGATCTGGGACATATAGAACATCACATTCTATCGGTGCAACCTTTAGCAATATGATAAATTTGGTTCTAGATTCTGTTGGAAAAGTTTTCCGTCAAAATGTAAAATATTAAAGTCGATCCGACGCAGGTCAAGTGTTACAACTTGCATAAAAAGGCTTTTTGCATGTTCAGATCGAAAAGCGATACGATACACCGCTAATCCAAGTCGTTTTAAATGTAGACGATTTACATAAGGGGGTTTAAATTGCAAACCCAATGATCAACATTATGTTCCAGCTGAATAAAAGCTGGGTAGGTAAATGGGTTCACACGATGGTCGTAATTTCTTTAAAATAAAAGATTTTACCAATTTGCTTTGCTCTGATAGTGTGGCACATTTCTTTTTCAAATATGGTGGTTTTGTAATTAGAGATAAATTACTGAAGATTGTGAATATGATTTTGAAAACGGGAAGTTCGTAGCAATCATAGGAAAACCCCCAGTGAAACCACTGTAAAAGAAAGGTGATAAGAGTGAATGTGGTAATTATAAAGGTGTTAATTTGTAGTATGATAATTTTTAGACTTACAGAAAATACATAAGAGAAGAACAGTGAGGTTTTACGAAGGAGAGAGGATGCATTGACCAAATTTTCACTCTTATATTAATAATTGGCCATTTCAACTTTGGCGATTGGCGAAAGAGAAATCGGGCAAGCTCTGTCAGCTTCCCCAAATGTACCTCTGATCTCGGCGACGGGTTCCACCGCAATGGGCAAGTCGGTGGCAGTTGCGGCAGCCAAAAGACTGGGACGCTCGCTGCTTGAGTTGGGCGGCAATAACGCGTTGATACTGACCGAAACCGCTGATCTCGATTTGGCGATTCAAGCGATCGTCTTCTCGGCGGTTGGGACGTGTGGGCAACGGTGCACAACGTTACGCCGGTTGATCATTCACGAGTCGATTGCCGGATCAGAGAAACAAGAACACGAATTTTTTTAAAGTCAAAAACAAGCGAACTCAATTTTTTTCAAAAAGTTGTAAAAGAAAAAAAGAATTTCTTCAGGACACTCACAGTCAATGATACGTCAATGGGAATTTGCAAAAGCTAGAAATGCATCAATAAGATCTTTTTCAGCGATCGTAGGTTCTGGGAGTTTCTCGGCACCATTACGACAGCTCGTTGCTTCCGAGAATTTCATAATTTGTTTCCGGGAATTTCTTGGCATAGTGCCTCTCAGTGTCTTTTGTATTACACGGACGCTGTGAACTGTTACTGCTACCACGATTGTTTTCTGAAAGGTCTTGTGGTAAAAGTTGAACAGGTTCAAGTTCAATAACAGGCACTTCTTCACTGCGAAGCATCTCTGGAAAAGTTCCATAATCAGTTCCTGATCTAGGTACCACTGGTCGGTCTCGGGCAGCATCCACCTCACGAAGAAGCGAATCTTCATTCGTAATTTGTATAGGTTGTTCGTTATCAACTCTTGTGCCAGTCACCTCTGTTGAGTTTTGTGTTGTCTCAGTTTCAGCAGGTTCATTTTGATTTCTGAAAATGTTGATATCTCGCTCTAAATGTTTTGAAGTCTAAAGGTTTTTACAGAATTGACTTACAATTTCCTGGTCTGAATTACATTCCAAGTTCTAAAGGCATTATTTCTAGATAACAAAATAGGTTTGTTAGGTTTCTAGGAGTCCTTGTTGATGAGAATTTTTCGTGTAAGAATTAAATTAACATTCTCCGACTAGAAGTGTCAAGATACTTAGGTATGACACGTAAGCTAAGGTATATTTTTCCTGGATGCATTTTAAAGCTTCTTTATGATTCTCTCATACAGCCGTACATAAATTACTCTTCTGAATATGTACGTAGAGTCAGTCCAACGATTCGGACGCGAAACTCTTACGAAACACATCTCGATTCGGTCGCATTTCTCACCCGGTTTTCTTATGCTGCCTATGTTGATTGCGGTTCCGTACATCATCCACCGACAGAATTGCGAATGCCGGCATCTGGTCTCAAAAGTCGATCGACCGGTCGACGAACACCCCGAACTCGTAGACGTCCTCCCGTACTCACCATTACACGGTTCGATGTCGCACGCGCATTCATGTTGGCTGCGGTTCTATTTCTTGGAATCGCCATTATCTGGCTACTGAAAGTAAGGAGCGACATTAAAACTTAACCGAACAGAAATCATTCCGTATATGAAAAGGGCTTTTCCCTCCTTAACATTTCGCCCTTTACGTTAAAGTTTTATTGTTTTAAAAAGTAGAGTTGTGACAAAGTCAAACTTTAGCGTATCAAACTTCCATATACAGAATAATTTATGTTCGTTTTAAGTTTTAATGTCACTCCTTATTTTCAGTTAAAAAATCTTGTTTCTTCTTATTTAATTTTGGATTTTAAAATGTCCAAAGAGCATCCCTCACTACCGTTTCCAAGATCTTTCTAGACAGGTTAAAGAATTGGACTCAAGACTGGCTTCTCTAATTCAATACAAGCAAATACTGTATTTTCGACCTACTAAGGGAATGGCTACCTATTCAATTTTAAATCTAATCACTAACAAAAGGGACCATCTAGTGAAAAGAGAAGAAAAAAGGGACCTTGATGTGATCATTGATGAGGGGTTGAGGTTCCATAGCCATGTCCAGCATGTTGTCTCCCAAGCAAACTCCATCCTTGTGCTATTACAAAAGGCCCATCAGTAGCCAAGAGGCAATAATATCCATAAAACTTTTTTAGCTGCAACTACACCTTCTGCAATAACATCACAGCGCATAATTCCACCAAAAATATTCACTAATATTCCTTTAACTGCTTTGTCCGACAGAATAATTTTAAATGCCTCTGTAACTCGCTCCGTGTCAGCTCCACCTCCAACATCAAGGAAATTTGCAGGTTCCGCACCATATAACTTGATAATATCCATGGTAGACATTGCAAGACCTGCACCATTTACCATACATCCAATATTACCATCCATACGAACGTAACTCAGATCGTGCTTACTTGCTCTTACTTCCAATGGATCTTCTTTAAAAGTAAGGAGCAACTTTAAAACCTAAAACGAACAGAAATTATTACGCATATGAAGGGGATCCCCCTCCCTCAACACCTCCCTCTTAACATTAAAGTCTGAATTTTATCCCAATCTTTTAAGAACGACTCCTGAAATACAAGAATCGTTCGATTAGAACAATAAGAAGCTTTTTTAAAAGTACAAAAAAAACTTTAGTGCAAAGAGCGAGGTGTTGAGGAGGGGGCAACCCCTTTCATATACGTAATAATTTCTGTTTGTTTTAAGTTTTAACGTTGCTCCTTATTTTCAGTGGTCCTTGTCTTTGCGGACCATTTCGGCTGTTGCTGATACGAACGTGAACACAAATAGGTCGCGAATTCGTGGGAAGTCTGCATTCTTCGGCTTCAACTCTTCCCATTCGTCCTTGTTTTTGATTAGTTTCATTGGGGCTTTCGAATTTGGGGGTGGAGTCGGCACGCGCGGCGTCAGCGTCGGAAAATCGCCGAAGTCCTCGGCTCCGGTAAAACTGAGGGAACAGGCGGGCTCCGTCCGGCCAACATAAAAAGGACGGCGTTTTGCCCGGGGTACTTAGCGTATGGCCAGATTGAGCGCGGCATTTTGATATCCAGGAACACCAGATCAGGATGACTTAGCTTGATGGCCTTAACCGCCTCAGCGCCGGTCTCACATTGGTCGATAATTTCAACATCCGGTGCCTCGTCCAGCAGCAACGCGACGCCTTCGCGCGCTAACGGCTCATCGTCGACGATCAGCACCCGCAAGGTCATGCCCGCACCCAGCCGTTTCGGCGGGGTCGCTTCGACGCCGGCATTTCGATGCTCGCCACGACGCCTTCGCCTCGCGAGCCCGTGACCTCAAAATTGAAATTGTCCGCAAAGAGCTGGTGGGTGGCGACTTTAAACGAATATTTTTTTTGTTACCATAAAGTAAATAGTCACCGTAGTTAATTTGTTCATTAACATGCAAATATACACACAAAAAAGAAAAAAACTGTCATAAAGACACAAAAGATAATTACATTAAAAAATTTTACGGGATTCCACCTAAATTTTCAAGCACCGTACATTGAACCAGAGTTGCCACCGAGAATTCAGCAATATCCAACCATTTGTGAAAAATTCCAAGAAACTACATAATAAAAGCACACAAAATTTAGTTAATGTTTTAGCGCAATGTTTTATTTAGCACCTAAGCTTGGACTACGAGACTCTACAAAGCTTGGCTCTCCGCGTTTCAGCTAAAAGCAGGAGCCTCAGCGCTGAAATTAGGCAAGAGGAAACAGAAGAAAAGCTTCCAACTGGTAGAGGGAAAGTTACCACGTCCACTCTTTCGGGTGTTACTGACCTTTTAAGATCAGTCAAAGATCTTTTGTTCTGGCTTGACAGGTTGGATCTTTTTTATTTCTTGTTGATTTTTTTTCTCTATCCCTGCCAAAAAAGAAAGAAAGTCACTGAACTATTAATTTCTTTTTCTGACGTGCGGCCATTGTGATCATGGTCAAATTCGATCCGGCGCCCTAGCCGGTTGATGGTCTTGCTGAGGTTTCCGTTTTCGTCGTAACAGACCACCGAGACATGTTCTGCTGACATGTTGTCGGCGCAACTGGCGCCACTGGGTTGGTCCAAAGCGGTAATCGCTGCATCAATGTCAAAAGCGGCGTTAAAGAAAGCGTCTCGCGATTCAGTGATTTGGTTGGCGGCGTCGTAAATCCAGGTGGTGATGTTTCCAACCGGATCTTGCACCAAGATGATATTTCCGTTGGCGTCGTAGCGCTTGTTGCTTACTCTTATTCTGCCTATCTTCCTTACTAATACCAATAAGAAACAGAGACTTAACAGAGTTGTCACTCGAAATTTTTCGTTATATTTCATTGCTTAGAATTTCATATAAAAGAGCCAATCAGGTTGGTTGTTCCTTTTACTAGCTCGAAATTTTATACACCACGAATAAATAAATAACTGTTTATTTATATCAATAAATAAATAAAAATATTGATGTATAATGAATAAATACAAAAATAAATGAAAATGAACTGGGATTTTTTAGCTTCCCTTACTAGCGCATATCTATCAACAGTGCTAATCAGACTGCTACAGTATTTAGTAATGCATATGTTGTATGAAGTACGCATGCGCACATGTTTTCGTAGATATTACTTTTTGTCATTTGATAGTACTTTTATGATCGGAAATAGTTGGTTGAATCCTAAAAGTATGGTAGCCCTAGTTACTATGATTTTATTTAATTTACGTTCACTGACATGTCCCTAAGGTCTCTGCACTTTAGGCTACAATACACCTCGGACTTGAGTTTAGTTACTCTTAAACTTTGCTGAATCAACACAGTAAAAAAAGGCAAACTTCTGGGCAAAAACACAAAATCCCTTGCCACCTCTAAGTGGCGCCACTGATAAGATTGTTTATCGACAATGTCACCGCAAAAGGGTTATGCTACAGCTTGGATATGATCCATGATCAATCCTTCCGGTTGTTACTGAGGCAGTATGCGTCTAACCTGTCTTGATTGTTAGCTTTACACAAATGGCGAAAAAACCAGATGCGAAATACTTGATTTTGAAGAAGCTATCCGGCCAACGACCCTTTCCTAATTTGGTTGTAATCTTCCCATTATAAAATTGGTATTAAATTAAGCCTTAGGTGACCTATTCATAAGATAAAAATACCCCAATTTTCCCGTTTTCCAAGAATTCCGGTTTCCCCCTCTAACTCCCCCCAGTGTCACAGGATCTCGTCGGAATTTAAAATTAAAGCTTAAGCACTAGATCCTTCTAAATATCAAATTTCATTAAGATCTGGTCACCCTTTCGTAAGTTACAAATACCTCAATTTACAGAATTGGCGATTGCTATATGTCATTTGGTTAATACTAAGTGCCATAAAAACAAGTTTTTTTGACGGAAAGTAAGGAGCGACATTAAAACTTGAAACGAACAGAATTAGAGGAGACTCCATAAAGCTCATATTTATTCTTTATGACGACACATTATGATGACATGTACTAAAATGATTTCATGGCGTCCTGAAAGTTATTCCTTTTCAAAAGATCTTTAAGGGTCTGAACATGCGGAAATGTGCTTTATTTAAACTAATTTATCGTAATAGCTGTTTGTCCTTAAATGAAATGCAGTTGTATATTGTAAGAAAGCAAATGCATGATTAAATTTTTTCTCTTAGGAAAGTATGACAAAATAACAAAGAAGAAAAATCAAAAACTTAAAATCGAGAATGGACCTGAGAAAATTTGCCTTATTTTAGGAAATATGGGGAACACCCCCTAAAAGTCATAGAATCACACCATCAGATTCAGCGTATCAGAGAACCCTGTGGTAGAAGTTTCAAGTTCATATCTACAAAAATGTGGAACTTTGTATTATTTGCCAGAAGGCAGATCACGGATGCGTGTTTATTTATTTGTTTGTTTGTTGTTTTTTTTTTTTTTTTTCCAGGGGTAATGGTATCAACCAATTTTTTAGCTTAATTTTAAGATTTTTGCCTACATTTTTGTCTCCTTTTTTTTAATTTGGCGCCGGTTGACTAATGTTTCTTAGCTCCTTGGTATGACTTGGTTTCTTAGCTCCTGGGGAAAGGGATATAGGCTAATCAATTTCCCTTTTATTTGTATACTGTATATTTTATTGGGAACTGTAAAAAAAGAGTTAGGAATATTCAACAGGAAAATATCTATAAGGAGGAAATTTAACTGAGGAGAAAGTAAGGAGTTTCAATGTAGAATTTTAGACAGGGGAGGGAAGGGGTTTCCAGATATGATTTTGAAAACGACCAGAGTTAAATAAGAAACAAGATTTTTTTCAGACGAAAGTAAGGTAACCAATTATTTGGTTTGGGATGGGGGTCAGTGTTGTGACTCTATAAGCTCAGCCAGAGTCAACCCAGCTCTAAATGGGTACCTGGAGAAATCTGGGAAAGGTAGGCAGGAAGCATGTGCAAAAGCACAGGATGGCTGGCCCTCATCTCCCCATTGCACTTCCTGGCTGAAGGGCTTTGAGACAGAGATCAGCACCACCAGTTTAGACCTTAAGGGTCTAGTGCTGCATTCCTTACCTACCTTAAAACCTTGTCAATCAAGATTGAGCAAAGGTATGAAATTTAAAACACTTCTGTAAGAGTGGGGCTAAATCCCCCTCAAATTTCATAAAGACAAGAATGTAAATTGCATGTTAATGTCGTACATAGTAGGATGTTGTAAAAGGATACTATATGAGAGCACATCATTTTCTGCTTGAGAACAAGAACATTGGATTGCTATTCAAATTTAGGAAATTTTTGAATTTTTTCAATGCGTCATTTGGTACTGCAATGCGCTTTGGTACCGCATCTACAGAATTCGACAGCTTGGTTACAGCTCTATTTTGCACCAAGTCTGGACCTAGCTCGTTTTCCGCTGAGTCAGAATATATAAGAAATAATTTCTGTTCCTTTTAAGTTTTAATTTTGCTCCTTACGTATATTTGAAAAAAACTTGTTTTTTTAAATTTAATTTCTGATCATTTATCACTGCCATGAAACTTTTTTTATTTTTTTTTAGGAAAGGGTTAGTCCCTTTAATATACGGAACAACTTTTGTTCGTTTGAGTTTGAATGTTGCTCTATACTCCCAGTTGATTTTCTTCATTTAATTTGTGACAGTTTCAAACAGTTCGTGGCAACGAACTGTAGTAAGGAGCGACCCGGCTCAATAGTAACCAAAACTCCCCCCAAGAATTTGATCTAGATCCGCCCCCGGCCTTTATGTTTGCTTGCAAACACGAAGATACCCAGATAATAAGAAATTCACGCGTTCTAAATATTCATGCATACAATGCTTAAACTTAGAAGTAAGAGGTAGGGGAGAGATTCTCTAAATGAAAAATTCCGCCTGAATTTGGAAAACTTTAGGAGAACCTTAGCTCCAGCCCCCTCCTGTTCTTTAACTAGAATGTTCGCATACCTTTTTCATAAACCACAACGATCATCTTTCTATTTATCCTGCTATAGCTGAAACTAAACTAAAAAAAAAAAATGATTGAATACAGACAAATAGCCTGTTTCTCTGTTCCTTTGAAAATTTTGTAAAATCTGACAACAGTTGTTTTTAGGTGCAATTTAAATAAAAACTTTTCAACCAAAGAAGTATTTCAGAGAAGTTTTAAAAGCTTCATTAAACATAAGACGAATATAAAGAAAGTAAAATAGTAATTCAAGTGCAAGACGAACATAAAACTATCAATAAATAAATGAAAGCCAAAACAAACATGAATTATAATAAATGATCAACTCAAACTTAAAATAAACAGAAACTACTACAACTAAAAATTTATTAACTTGAATCCAGTTTTTTGTCCAAGGTGGAAGGTACAGAAGAAATTTGCAAAATTTGAAATAATTTATCCGGATTCTTTCTAAAAGGAGGAAAAGACCTGAAATATAAAACCTTCAGGAAAAAGACCTGAATATAAAAACATTCCTAGACATCTTGCTTGATAAAAATCATTTAATTCAAGCATTATAGTGATTAGATCGAAGAAAACTCTCCAAGCGTCTCGGAATCTTTAGAAAGGCGAAACTTGTTCTTTTCGGATTAACACTTGGAATTCATTTCTCTTTTTTGCTCAAATTTGAGAGAGAAGCTATAACCTAAAATTTTCCCTTCTCTAAGGACAATCGCCCTTGTTGAAGGGTTGTGTCTCATTTCTTGGAGTCAGCAGAGGCCAAAGGCTTAGTTTGAAAATTTTCAGCCAATCAAAGCAAAATATTCCAAAGTTACGTTTTGGGCTTTTGCTCTCCTATAAAAAATTATATTTTGTGTTAAGCACTTTTCGTAATTTCCAATTACAGCCAATTTGAACAATCCTTTCTCTTTTTTATAGGTGTCTTATATAGTTAGTTATTTTATACCAAATTGAAATGCAAGGTCTTATACAAAAGGCCTTAATGTCAAGCAGAGAAAGAATAATAATCTATAATTTAGTTTTGATAGCATATACCTCCGTTACTGTGATCAGCTATTATGGGATGATTTCACTAATTAATAGGTTCGATGTATTTATTTACAATCTTAAGAGTACGATTATTTGAATGCCAAAGATGAAAACTATGTGCAATAATACAACAAAATGTCTTACAAGACCTGACCTATTACCCTCGAAAACAAAAACTTTTGAAATAGGAAAAGAGCCTTTAATCACATTCTTTTTTAATCCCGACCGGCATTAAGCCTCTGATTTTCCTTTTAAAGCAATCTATTGATTCTTAAAATTTTGCTACAGCTCATGCCACATGAGCTCTTGGCTCTTCCGACCTCGTCACAAGTGCCATACCAGCTCTTAGCTCTTGTTTTTGCTTGTAGACGAATAAGGGTTAACTCACCCATTATTTCCCCTCACTATTTGCTGCGGCGCAAATTCGCGGAAATGTGGAGTGAGAAGGGGGGCAAGGTTTGTTTTTTTATGTATATATTTTAAATTAAGAAATAATAAGATGTGTTTTGTGATTCCTTATTGAGCAGTTTATCTTGTATTTTTTGACATATTTTTTTTTCGTCTACACAGTCAAAATACAAGGCTATCACAGTGTTATTTCTCAAAGAATTTTGACACTCCAATAAACTTTTTGCCATGCATGTAATATCTATATGATATCACATCTATATCATATGATATGATATCTATATGATATAATGTGAAGTTGCTGATGGTGTCTTAGGTAGGAGTGCTAAGACTAGAAATGCTATGAAAGATAGAAATGGGGCCACAATTAGTGATAAGGAAAAAGTTAAAGAAAGATGTCTTATACATAGTAATGATAGAGGGTATTCACAGTTTATAGTAATGATAGATGGTATAGTAATGATAGATTATCATAGTAATGATAATGAAGAAATTTGAATTAAACCTGATGATGACAGGCACAGGTTTTGTCAAAATTATCGTTATAAAAAATCAATCACCTGACATCCATAGCTTAGGTAAGCTTATTACCATCTATCATTACTCTGAAGCATGGCGTTTTTCTTATACAAATAACGGTGCCAGTAGAGGGGGGGACTGGGGCTTTACCCTCTCTAAATTGTGAAAATATCCTCTAGTGACTAAAGTAATCGAATGCATAAAAAAAGAAGAAAAAAAGAATGACAGAAGACTAGTTTGTATGGTCTTCAAACATGAGTTCAAATCGCGAATGAAGGAAAATGGTTGCGGAAGTTCCCTTCTTTTTCGAGAAAATTTTAAAACCAAAGACTTCTTTCAAGTTATAATCAAGCTACAATTAAGTTCAAAACAGAAACAGAAGAAGTCGTAAACATTTCACAGTATCTTGGGAAAAATTTTTGAAGAACAGCAAAAGTCATGCCTGAGTATTCTATTGTTTGTCCATCAGTTGTCCGGCCTCCTCCCCCTACCTGATGCTCACGATCAAGGTCGCCCGCGGCGCCGCCATGGGCAAGCTGGGGCTGAACAGCCTGCGCCTGCACTTCGCGGGCACGTCGGCCGCCACGCGCGCCCTCTACCTGACCCTCTCGCGCTACGTGACCGGGGTCCGCGCCAAGGGGCCCAAGGGCGAGGAGATCCTGCTCCCGAACGCCAAGCTGGTCCCGGTCGGCTTCGCGGAGGACGAGCGGCTCCTGCCCTCGCCCAACAACTCCTACCCGGGCTTCCGCCTGCTCCAGGAGTACTTCATGCACATCTTCAAGAGATTAAAAGTTATTGGAAAAATATTGATAAAACAATTTTTCAATACAAAAACCCTATGGAAATCTGTCAAACAGATAATAATCAATCGAATATTTCAAATAATAAGTTCTATATTCCTAATATTTATTCAATTAGAAACTGGGTTGAACAGGCACCTGCTCCTGATAACAGGATAATTCTTTCTAAAGAGCATGACTCTTTTGGTCTAAGAAAACCATTATTGAAATGGTCTGTCGGCAAACTTGAAAAACGGACTTTGCTAAAGGCACACAAAATACTCTGAAAATTCAAACCCCTGGAAACTTCCCTCCCCATGAAAATCCCCAAACAGAAAATTTGCCCCCGATCCCACCCAAAAAAATATATGCGTACTTGCTAATAACAAATACTGTGCGTAAACAAAAGGCAAATTTTATAACTTAAGGAAATTTTACAAGCGGCTGTGGGGGGTCATATTTCTAGAGATATTGTTATTGAGCTTTTCAACCCTGTTGAACAAAATTTTGAGAATTTTTCTCAAAATTTTGATCTGACGAATTTTGGAACAAGAGGGGCGTGGCAGGGGGCCTAGTTGCCGGAATCGGCTGGAGAAAGAGAAGCGTTACCGTTTGCGGGGGAGAGGTCGCGTAGCTGAGCGTGTCGGGCTGTCCAAGCGTCGATAGCGCAAATGCGCTCGGGACAACAGACGCTGGATCCAGGGGTTCTGAGAATGTGATGGTAATGCTTTGGGCTGTCCGCGAATACACGGCACGTACGGGTTGGGGCGGTGTCGTGTCAACGGGAGCGTTGGATTCGATGAGGATGTCATCGAAAAAATACCCTTGGCCTGCCGACGACGAATGTTTGAGCCAAAAGCCAACGTGCGAACTGGTGTAACTTTTGGCTCGTCTTGATGAAGTTTATATATTTAAAATCAGCATTAAAATGCGATTCTTTTGATGTAACTATTGGCATCAAAGTTCCATTTTTTTAGAGTTTTGGTTACTATTGAGCCGGGTCGCTCCTTACTACAGCCCGTTACCACGAACTGTTTGATAGTTAGGAAAGGAGGCATTCTTGTTTGTAGTGAAACTAAATTTGTCGTGAACGATCTTGAGAAGAAATAAGGTTAAACTAAATATTTGATATATAATGATGTCAACTGCTAAAAAGTCGGTCAGTCCAAAATTGTAGCATGTTGCAGGGCTTTGTACGAAATCGGAGCAGTGGGAACTAGGGGTTAAACACAAAATTTTAGTGTGATTATAAAAGCACTTTACGCCTTGCACGCTTGAAGGGACTGGGTAGACCAAGTGACAAAGTCTCCTTGGGTAATTAATAGTGTAAAGTGCACACCAATCGCTCATTCAAGTTTGAAATTACTCAATATTTCTAAATATTGCCTTTGTTTGTTATTAATGTTAATAAGTGTATCCAAGCAATATTTTTTGGGATTTGAAAAGGAAAATAAGAGGCTTAATGCCGGAGGTCACGGTGTTTAATCGTACGGCGACGGTAGCCCAGGCGTGGTGTAAATCGTTTACCGGCACGGCTGCCGCGACGCCGGCAGCCGCCGCAGCGAATGCGGAAATGGTGTTTTCCTGTGTCGGTAATGATGACGACGTTCGGGAGGTTCTGCTCGGCGACGATGGCGTTATGGCAGGCATTGCCGCGGCGGGCATAGTGGTTGATCACACCACGGCGTCTGCGTCGATTGCCCGGGAGCTGGCAGGCATTGCCGCGTCAAAGTCAGTCGGCTTTCTCGACGCGCCGGTTTCCGGGTCCTTATCCAACGTTAACAGTCAGAAATAAAGTATGTGTGTGAAGATACCTTATCCAACGTTAACGGTCCTTATCCAAAGTTAACGTTAACGGTCAGCAATCAAATATGTGTGTGAAGATACCATATCCAACATTAACGGTCCTCATCCAACGTTAACGTTAACGGTCAGAAATCAAATATGTGTGTGAAAATACCTTATCCAACGTTAACGGTCCTTATCCAAGGTTGACGTTAACGGTCAGTAATCAAATATGCGTGTGAAGATACCTTATCCAACGTTAACGGTCCTTATCCCAGGAGAAATACAATGTGACTGAATAACTACTGCCCTGCTGATTCTCACATTGAATGCGCTTCACCAAAGGGTTTTTGGCAATTATTTAAGAAGCTGGAAATGTCAGATAAGGTCCTTTAGGTTTAACAGGAACGATATGCGTCGTTCGAAAGCATTGACCAAAAATATTGAAAATTACTGCTCACTGCTGCATCGGCTTGGCAGACTATTGTTACGCTTTCCCATCCACCAAGTTTTAAGGGCTCAAAAGCCGTAATCATAGTGTTAACTAAATTTATCCTTACACCTATTTTTGGCCTTTTTCACTGCGAAAGCAGAAAGGAGGCACTATGCCAAATACAGATTCTCGAAGCAACGCTTCGGGCGCGGCCACTGCCACAAGGCAGCCGCCGATTCACAAGAAGCGCTGGCGAAACGTGCATCTTGCCATCTGGAGTAACGAGACCCAGAGCGAGAACGGCACGCGCCGCTGGTGCACAGCTGAGGTTTTCGTTCCGTACGAGAAGCAAGGCGACGGAAAGCACTGGACTGGAAAACGCCACCAGGCAAGCAACCCGCTCGAAGCAGCGGGGTTCGCGCGGGCGTACGCCTTTTCATAAATTCTCTGCTGTATCTTGACTATTAGAAAGACTTATTATTTAATTATTGTCTATATATTTGGAAAAACTAAAGTAGACTGTTAAAGATACACACTGTTTTCAATAAAACATAAATGACGCAACATGCCTTAGAAATTTTACGGTTAGGGGATGGAAACGGGACAGTAGCCAAACTTCTTTTTATAGTAATTTTCGTTAGTTTTAAGTTTGGCTAGAGTATTCAATTTAATTTATATTATTAAGACTTAGTTATTCATTTATATCAGTATCTGTTGTGTTTATGTTTCGGTATTCAAAGGGGAAAATTTTGGTCCCAACTTTTGAATTTCACCAAATCTTCTGTCACTGTGGCTATTTTCTTTGGCCTCAGTATTGCTCGCTGAAAATGAAAAAAAATTAGCCTTTATTGTTAAGAAAAGTGGCTTCAGTGATTGTACAAATGCTTACACAAGGCTATGAGAAATAAAAGCATGGCTAATTATCTGTGCTTTTACTTGAAATTATATTATCAATATAACAAACGTGATGCTTAATGTAAACAAGAAAATTAGCAAAATGTGTTCACGATCAAGCAACATCTTTTTGTTACCCCAAAATTTTGGCCGAACACATTTGGAAAAAAAAGTGCAGGCTGGGGGAGGGTGATGGTGCCCCCAAGGTTAATGTGTTAACCCCTTCCAGAAAAACCTTGAGTGTTAGGAATTCACAACTAGCACAACTTATAGTCCTTACCCCAAGGGATGGGGGTATCAAACCCGGAGCCATAGTTATTTGACCTCCAAACTATTTGACCTCCAAACTATCTTGAACAATATGGCTATCTCAAAACTTTCATGATAAGCAATTGGGAAAAAGGTGTGGGGGTGGTTGCCCTCCGATCTTTATAACTATGTTTTCATAATTTATGTTAGTTCTACTGAATATTCGGCAAAAAATGTTTTGTGTAGCAAAACAGGCTCTACTGAAGAGCTCAAGAAAACTATTGAAAAATATTCTGAAACTAGATCTGACAAGGAGATTATGACGACTGAACTCACCAATAACAATTTGATTACACATTCTGAAAAAGAAAAAAAAATGGGCAGCCTTTGACCTGGCAATGTCATCTTGATATCTGCAAGCTCTATCTGACGGATATTGAAACATGTCAAATTCCTTTTGAAATCCTTAAAAATATTAGTGTAGGAGCCAAGCCTCAAAAATTTGATACCTCCCCTACATAGTTATTGCAAGCAATCGAAAAGGATCTTGTTTGAACTGACTTTACGGGTTTTTTGCTAACGTATTTTCTCAACTTTCTACTTCACGTTGTTTCAGAAAGTTTGGACCAAGTTCTTACATTCCAATAATTTCAGTTTTTGTACATCTCTAAGGTAGGGCTGTTGAAGCAGGATATGTTAGCACGTTTACACGGTATCAGCCAGCTTCCTTTTGTACCTTTGCCACTTTGTTCAAGCTTAAGCCAAGTTAACCGGCACTTTACTCATTCGCTTTTATTTATCCCCTTTGGTGCATTATTAGCTGCTTTATTACTGTGGCCTTTTTTCAAAAAACGTCTTCTCTTTCGAAGCATCTATTTGTTTGCATTACTGGGATTTTGCTTAAGTGGCTTTATCGACGCCTGTACCAGCTACGGCACCCATTTGCTTTGGCCTTTTTCTGATCAACGTATTTCATGGCATATTATTTCCATCGTTGACCCCATATTCACTACGATCTTGATGATTGGAGTGCTTCTTGGATTCATGAAGTTAAATCCGGTTTACGTGCTGTGAGTAGAATTGAAAAAATCAAGTTGAAGGGACATTATTTTTATTGGTCAATCTTACATTTTGACAACCACTCACTGCAGAATAAGTTTATTAGTTAACCAATCAATTCTCACTTTTTTTCTTGAAAACTGTTAATTCTTGGTTGGAACTCAGTCACAAAGCAAATTTCCATAGGAAATGGAATGCCATTTCCATAGGAAATGGCAGGGAGTTTATAATTACATGCTATTGAAGATAGATAGAAAATATTAATTCATGATGCAGCAATATTGGCAAAAATACTTTATGTTTGGCCATCTCAACCTTTCTTTCATTATAGCCCTAGAAAGCGAGATTGAACCACATTTTTTGTACAAGCTACTGTTTGAAATACGGTCAGTCTGCCGGGTACCCAGAACAATCCGTAGGCAATTTCTCCGGAAAACATCTTGTAAATTTTCATCTGCTTTTCGGAACGCCCATGCTTCTAAGCCATATTTGACCACTGTCATCACTGTAGCCTCCAATATTCTAATCTTGGTTTGCAGACTTATATTTCTATTCTTCCAAACTTTTTTTTAACTGTGAAAAAAGACCCTGAGCCTTGGCTAACTGTTAAGATGATGTCGCGTTTTTATTTAATAATATTAAAAAAAAAAAAATAATTAAGAGTTCGGGGACCTGTGAGATTGCATATGATGATAAGAAGGCATTGTCCATAGGCCTACATATGTAAAAACCGCTAGTAAACTTTTTGTACACGTTATTCCAAATAGAATCAGATGAAAATTGTCTGTTTCCTACCATACACTTTCGTTGCCTACGATTCAAATCTGGTTTTTAATTTAATTTTGTTGTAAAGACACCGAGGTCTTGGTCTACTACTACTACGACTAACAAGTCACGGCTTTGATAAGAAATCAATTGTGGGGTATTTTCATTAACAAATTGTATGGATCATTAGAAAAAGAAAATCTCTGCAAAGATTGAAAATTAAGTAAGGTGCGTAGCTAGGGGCATTAGGGCGTGTTAACACTTGTATTATTGATTAACTTCGATAATGGAAGTGATAAAACTATTTTCGTATTTACCGCTTTAAATACTTATATCAATAGATTTAAATGGTTGAGAGGCACCAGGCACTAAATTTTGAGATTTCTGAAGAATCTACCCCTGTTTAGACTCCTGAAGTTACTGATGCAAAGGGAATCACAAATTGAAAATACATAGAAAACTTATTACAAATTTTAACTAAAGTCATTAAAAGTCCACAATCAGTTCCTGCCGCTCAAACCTCGATTAAGTGATAATTTTCTTCTGTTTAGTTTTTTTTTAATTTTTTTTCAGAAATAGCACGGAAACAATGTCAAAACTACTAATTATTACGTTCTCTAAAATACTTGTGCTACTAAGTTTTTTAACTAAATCTGCCGAATTACTAATATAGGAATTTTGGGAATACAGTAAAGGTTTGAAAACTGTGCAAAGCCATTTTCCGTGATCTTCAGTCAGTCTCTGCCCCATCACCTACCATGCTTACAGAAGCCTCCCCATGGCTGAAGGTCTTCCTTAAATTTTTGCCAAATATTTTTCATCTGTCCTCCCCAATGTCCTCTCCAGGATTGTACTGGCTTGCAGATAAGGACGTCTTGACATCTTACTTTTGGTTGGTGCAAATTGTGACCTTTTGGAAAGGGGTGTTATTATAAACCATTTACCACTCTCTAAAAAAACTTCGAGACAGACAATAGAAACTCTCTGTCATCTGAATCTTTGGGTGCTTAAAAGCGAAGATCTATATATCTATATAGGGGGCTATATCCATCTATCTATATCTATCTATATATCTATATAGGGGGCTATATCTATCTATATAGGCTATATAGGCTATCTAGGCCTATAGCCTATCTATATAGCCTATCTATATAGGCTATCTATATAGGCTATATAGGCTATATAGGCTATATATAGATATATCTATCTATATATCTATATAGGGGGCTATATCTATCTATCTATATCTATATCTATATATCTATCTATATATCTATATAGGGGGCTATATCTATCTATATAGGCTGTATAGGCTATCCAAAGAATGAATAAAGTATAAATTTTGTGATTGTCACTGTTTATATTTGGCCATCCTCTCCATCCCTATATAGAACGGCAAGCCTGAAAAAAACCTACGAGGGGGTTTTTGGTATCACTAAGATGAAGCTTGCAGGCATGGTTGTTAACCCCCAGTTCAACTTACGAAATCAAACCACAACTTTACAAACCAAAACAAACAAAAATATCTACTACATTGTTTGTTCCGTTTTGAGCATTACCAACTCAATTGAATTTCTGATTTGTTCATTTATATTTTTTTTTAGATTTCTTTGGAATCCGACCTGGATCTGATACGATTCGGCCTGATGATTGAAATTGTCGAATGAGCTGAAGTCACCATTGGAAATGATAATCGGTGTTCGGCCCGGTCGTGTACTAAACGGAACCAGGATCTCACCCGATTTATCGGAATGGTACTGAGAACCCTGGATCCAAACGGAAGCTTTTTTGACGAGGTCGTTGTTCTCATCCACAACCTTCAACTGATGACCCGCCGGGGTGACTTGCTCCAAATAACGAAGGCGTCCTTTGCGAATCAGTGCCCGACTGCTTTTGCGGTTCCCGATCGGTACCAAGTCCTGCATTGGTGAGGATGCATGTCGAAGCTACATTAATGAGAAAGTAACGATTGGTGACAACTCATGCATTGGTTTCCATTCATGTTCCCCCTGGAGTCATCTAGATCCCATAAACTTTGATATTGGTAATAATGCCTGTGTTGGTCAAAATGCTTGTGTGTGCAAGGATGCCAAGAAGCTAGCCAAAAAGAATGGTAAAAGAATTCCGGACAACATGTGCAATGATAAGCTCAATACGCGCTGTTGTCAAACATGAAAAAAGCAGCATTCGCGGTAGGGGTGGGCTGGGGCTCGCCACCTTGCTGGCCTTCGACCTTTTGGTTCTCGGGCGTCTGCGCAGGCGTGCCACCCGTGCTTTCGCCGCCTTGACCACCGGGGGTCTGCGCGACCGGCTCGGTCACGGTGCCATCCGCACCGTCACCACCGTTGCCCTTGCGCTTGCCTTCGCCGGAGCCCTGGGCGCCAGCCTCTTCCTCGTTCTTGTTCTCGCCCTCGTTCTCTTTCTCGTTCTCTTTCTCGTTCTCTTTCTCAGGGGCCTTCGGCTCGGGACGCCGGAAGTGCGTCTCCCTGCGAACTTGGTTATCGAATGTCAATTTTAACCGAGATTACCAACGACTTAAGGAATTTTGACTGGAATGATCTCCAGGACGTCGACACGATTGGCACATGGCCAGTCGCGGTAAAAGTCGTCATAACATTCATTATATTTGCTGGATGTTTAGCGGCGGGTTACTTCCTGCACATTCAAAACCTGCAGACATCTTTACAAACAGTCTCAGCAGAAGAGGGTCAATTGAGAATCGAATTCGAACAGAAAGCATTCCTTGCTTCTAACCTGGTGGCCTATCGCGAGCAGATTGTGGAGATGGAAGACACCCCTGGGTCTGGATTTCCACGTCGGCCTGCCCGAAGCCCGGCGGAAGGATGTCGCCGAAATCATCGAAGGCCCCAACGCCCGGGACTGGTTCCCGGCGCTCAAGGCCTCGGGCCTGGATCAGTGCCTGCGGAATCCATCGATCGAACCGACATCACCCAATGATCCGGCCTGGCAGGCCGCACAGATCCCGGGCGCCAATGGCACCGGCACTGCCCGGGCGTTGGCAAAACTCTATGGCGCGCTGAGCCAGGGCGGTGAAATCGATGGCCGGCGCCTGATATCCGAACAAGGCCTTGGATTACCCGGAACCCAACGCGGAGTTCTCGTCGTATCAGGTCGTTTTGGCGCAGCGGGCGGTGGCGCGTCGGAACCCTTTGCTGTTCCCGAATGAAGAAGACGGTGTCGATGTGGAGGGCAGACTCCAATGGCGCACGCTTGGTCCGGACCATTGGACCAACGGGTTTGCGTGGGGCGAATTCGAGTGGCGGGAGGATGAAGTGCATCTGACCTCCGACCGAAACTTCATGCTAGCCACGAAAGACCGCTACGGAGATTTCATTCTGGAGTTAGAAGCGTGGGTGCCTCGGGGGCCGGAAGTGTGCATGATCAGCTGTATTCGGCATGTGTTGGTGTTCGGAAGTGACTGAGTTGGAAAACCAACCCTCGGACGCAACAGGGTCCTACTCAGACTATGGCAATCCCAGCCTCGTGCCCGACAGCGAAATTGTCTTGGTCGAGCGCCATCAACCTAGGCGGTTCGACTTGCCCTACCATCACCATGCGTCCCTTGAGTTGAACTACCTGGTCGGTTGCCAAATGGAGTACGACCTCGCCGACACGGTCGTACGTATCCCTGAAAACCGGTTGTCTATCTTTTGGGGGGCCATATGGGAGGGGGATTTTTTCGTGGATCTGGAGCCAGATTTCCTGGCATTATTTAAAAATAGATCAGAAATTAAATTAAGAAAAGTAATAAAGTAACATAAAAACTTAAATTGAACAGAAATTAGAACGTATATGGGGTGTTGAATTTTGTCCCAACTCTTTAAGAACGACTCTTGAAATTCAAGTGTTGTTTAATTTGAACAATGAGGATCTTTTTTAAAAGTACTAAAATACTTTGGTGTGAAGAGCTAGGTGTTGAGGAGGGGAAACACCCCTCATACACGTAATAATTTCTGTTCTTATGACTTATTCATATTGTATTCTACGTAAATTATTTTGTTAAATAAAATAAGTAAAGAATCTAGTTTTTTAATCAATGTTATATTATCTGTATTGAAAGAATCCCATGAGATTGTCTCATGAACCGGATCCTAGAAATGTTCTGGGGTGCTGCATAGCAGTTTGTTCAATACAAAATTAAAATAAACTAAATATCAATTAAATTAAAAGTCAAATTGGGAAACTTTCTTCAATGAGTTTCAGGCCACATTCCTGGATTCGTACTCTTTTGGTTAGATTTTTTTTGTATTGTATGATCCCAAAGCCAGCCCACTCGAGAGCCAACACTTCGGTCATGCGCACGACCGCGCTTTTGGTCATTGAGTAGAGGGCGGCGATGCTGTCGGATCCATAGTCAAACGCTAACATTGAGGCCACGTTCACTATGCGGCCACTGGCTCCGGTGTTTTTCAGACGTCTACCCAGTTCACAGGCAAGTGCGAATGGCCCGCGTAAATTCGTTTCGATCACTTGATCGATCGAATCAGACGATAGTTTCATGGCGTAGTTGCCATCCGGGACCCCGGCGTTATTCACGAGTATCGTAATGGTTTCTTTCCATCGTGATATAAAAAAGGATGCCATGAAAATTATTTCAGTTCAGTTTGAATTGTGACTTAGGAAGACATCTGAATGTAAGCTTTATTTCTTTTTTTTCCATTGATGTTGAAACTTGTATACCCCTGCCCTGGCTTCAGTTTTATTTAAAAGTAATTTATTCTCCTCAAATTATTTTTTAATTTTTCTTTATGCGGAAATTACGATAAAAGTGTTTGGTTAATTCAATTCCATTCATGAGTAATATTTAAGAACAATCAGTATCTGGCTAAAACCTGCTTTTAGAATATAAGAAGGAAATTCTGTAAACGTGATGGGAGGGATTTCTCCTGATTTTGGTCGTGAAAACCCCTCTCCTAGTAATATTGAAAAAGATGGTTAAAGATAGATTTGTGTTCAATAATTCAAAGATTAATGTGTTCATTAATCTTTGGTAGAATGTTTCAAGATATTGCATTTCTAAGTGATACCTTCAGTTTTATCTAAATATGTCTTTTTATATATAGAAAGTTTATCTAAAAATGCCTGTTTTTTCATATAGAAGTTTTTGTGGATCAATTTTGATATGTTGGAGTAAACTGCCTTTGTGTTGGAAACCAAGGGTATGGCCTACTTCATGAGCGGCCACGTATTCAATCAGTTCACCCATGAGTTCATCGGGAAAGGGCAGTTTCTGGGCGCGGGGATCCAAGGGCGCTGCCTGGACAAAATACCAACTGCGCAGAAGGTTCTGAACATTGTGGTAGAACTGGATGTCCGATTCGAGAATCTCACCCGTGCGGGGATCATTCACGTGGGGACCGGAAGCATTTTCAATGTCCGATGGCAACCAACGAATCACCGAGTAGCGCGCATCTTCGGGATGCCACTCGGGATCTTCTGTATTATTTTTTTCAGGTGATAGAATACCTTAAAAATCACTTTGCGAGCTTCGGCACCGGCTGATTGTCACAAAGATAAACGCCCTTTAACGAGGTCCTTTGGGGGTCTAGCCATCATCGAGAGGCGAGAATTTGTGATTTACCTGTGAAATTTGACTGAAAATACAATTTAATTTTATATCCTTTGATTTTCAATCAAAGGGGGCTAAACCTCAGGGAATTTTTAAAGCGGTTAAATTGCTCAAATGCTAATTCCTTTGACCTTATTTTTAGTTTTTTCCTACCAGATATACTAGCATTCAAATGGAAATTAAAAGTTTAGTGCTCTTTTTCTATGATCAAAAAAGGTCAAGACAACAAGCCCATTTTCCAAGCCCTTTCCTCCCCCTCCCAAAGACATCCAATCAAAATTTTTAGATAGCTATTTGATTTACGAAAGGTGAAAGATCTAATAATCATGTCTTCGGGGATGGCATGTCCCAGGGAAGGGTACGTAATTTGCATATTGTCTCATACATAGTATTTATCATTGAAAAATATGAAGACAAAATCGGTCGGATTTTGCTTGGAAAATTTTCTATCGTATGATTTTACGGCGTTGCTTGGTCAGATCGATCTGCCGAGTGTGCCGGTGGTGATCCAGGCGGACGACCGATTGAGTGTGCAGCAGGTAGCCAACGGGATGGACGCGGTGCTTGCGAGCCCGATGAAGCAGTTGTCGCTTAGCGGTCAGGCCGGGGGTGAATCGCCATGAGTAAGAAAGGCAAACGATCGGGTGGCTGGGGGGTCGGCCCGTTGTTCGGGTCGTTGATCCTTCATGCGTTGATCCTGTTTGTGCTTGGGTTGATCGTGTTGACTGCGACGCGTGAGCCGGTGGTGGAGGCGGTTCCGCGCTTACAACGGCAGTGGCGTTTGGCTCTCTGTTGGTAAGCGGTATTCTGCCGATCATCACATTCGGTTGGATGATGATGATGGGCGTGGCAACCGCATTGATTGTCGCATTCACAGTATTTCCAGCGATCATGAGCTTGCTTAAAAAAGATGATTCGCAGATTTCTGCCGATCTCAAGCTTAATCTTACAGGCGCGCTAGCAAATCTCACCGACAAACTGCGTTTCAATGTTCTGGTTGTTTACGCGCTGGTGTTGGCTTTCAGCGTCATCGGGCTTTCCCGATTGCGCGTTGGGCGGCGCGGCTGTCCCGTGCCGAGCCAACGCCACTGGCCCTCGTGCCGCACGTAGAGGTCGAGACCCGACACGCCGGTCGCCGCCATGTGCGGCATCGCCAAGCGGTCACTCGTGGTCGACCAGCGCGCGGCAACCTCGGTCGCATCCGACACGAAGCGGACGCACATCCCGCTCGACATCCTCGACAGCCGCCACACCGGCAGGCGCACGTCCTTCTCGGCGCGAGCGGGCAGGCGATCGAACGGCGCCGCGATGTCGAGCCACGCCTGCCCCTCGATCCCGAGCGCGCGGATTGTACCCCAATTATTTTTTTTAAGCTGTTATTCTAAGAGTTAAAACAGTATAAGAGATAAAACTATTAAAAGAAAGAGATGTTAGATTTAATAAAAATAAAACCAATAATGAACTTAGAATGTACCCAAAATATAATTAGTATACTAAACAAAATCAAAACGAAGAGAAATTACTACATGTATAAAGTGGGAAATATTCTCCCTTGCACTCCGATCATAGCGCAATTGTTATATGTGCTGTACTGAAAGCAATGTATATTTTAAGTAATTTTGAAACAAGAGAGAAATAAAACCTGTCTGTTGACAGAAACTTTCTCTTCACATAGCCTGGAATCCAGAATCCAGTGCTAGACTTTGTCTATCAAGACTAACCTAGTCAATAAATAAAAATCATTCTTTTAATCGCCAAGAGAAGATGTTTTGAAACAAGCAAGTAGTCTTCAGTCGCAAAACAAGCTGCCTTGAAAATCAGTTGTTAAAAGTCTGCATAACGAGGCTTTACTGGTAGTTCTGAAAGAATTGAAAAATAAAAAACTTGTGAGGACTCTGGTTCTGAAAATAGGAGTTTCAGGGAATTTTCTACCACCCTTTTAGTTCGAAATGCACGCGTTTCAGGGTGTCTGCGCCCTGTTTCATAATCATCGAGCCGGTTTTGCTCTCGCCGACAAAGGCGATGGCCTTGATGTCCGGGTGTTCGGTGAGGGCCTTGCCTGCCTCCTCGCCTAGGCCGTTCACCAGATTCCAGACGCCCGGCGGAAGGCCGGCCTCATGGGCGATTTCGGCCAGGATGCGGGCGGTGAGGGGGGAGAATTCGGCTGGCTTGTGGACCACGGTGCAGCCGGCCGCCAGCGCGGGCGCGATTTTCCATGTGGACAGCATGAAGGGGGTATGGCAACAGCGGCAATTGAAGGTTTCGTAAGAACAGCGAGTACTGAATTGGACGGTTTTCGAATCAACGCGATTTCTCCATCCGTTGTTAAGGAATCGCTCGCCATCTTAGGGTTTGATCTCCCAGGCGCGGTATCAGCAGAGGACACAGCAAAGGCTTACGTCGCTGCTGTGAATGGCAAATGCAATGGTAGTGTCATTCAATCGTCAGAATTTGCTTAATAGGAGTTACAAATGAGTCAGGTTTTCCCCAAAGCTACTAAACACGGTAAAATTACTCAAATATTTAGCGATCTGGCACCGTCTCCACCTCCACTTCCTTCTCAGTCCACTACGCGGTGGACTCACAGGTGATCCCCAGAGTCACGGACGTTCTCTGTACGAGCGAGAGTCCTCATTTCTCGGATTCCCACTGTGTTCTAGGTTGGATTGTTTAATCTTCCGACGCCCAGCATCGCGATTGTGGGACCAAGCCGCGCTGAGGCCCTCCATCTGCTGGAGCATGCCGCGCCCGATCAGGTGACCGTTGCCCTTCCCGCCCCACCTCCCCCCCCAAAAGGCGACACTCACGAGACTCTGGTGCAGGTGTTGTGTCAAGAAGTGAAATTTGGTTAATGCTAAAGAAATATGGTGAAAATGTAATACTTTATCAACAAAATTATGAAAACTACAACGAAGAATTATGGAAGGGGGGCGCCCAGACCGTATTATATTAAAGACGCAACCTAAACTAACCTAGCAAAAATACCAACTAACCATTTAAGATATATCTACATACAATGTAGTTTTCCACCGAGCCGAAGCTAATATTGTCTGGTATAAAGAACATGAAAACCGGTTATTGTCTCATATTCGCGATACATAATTTTGCTTTCATATCTAATTCCTGAAGGGGCGGACCAAAGGGGAACTTGTCCCTGGGAGTCCATATTGGAAGCTCCGGTACCCTCGCCAAGCTTGTCTACAAGGCCTGTGAGGTACAAACCTTCACCCAATAATGGGCTAAATTGCATGGTAATACCATCTTGTACACCATCTTGGGACGATCATTTATTGGAGGACAACTGTCGCAGGGCAAAAGATCTAGATCTATGGAAAGCAGCCTCTGCAAAGGGTGGCCTCGACTCTTTTAGGGTACTTGCAAGACTGGGGACCTTGTGGTCAACTCCACTTGAGGCTTGGCGGTCAATTTCTCCCAGAGTCAGTTTCTCCCACAGCCAATTTTTACGAAGTGAATGCCCTCCTTAAATGAATCATAAATTAAAGAAGGTTACCATCTGAATTAAAGATTTCAAAATTCAGAAGAAGTTTTTACTTTTTTCTCATGGAAGCAGACTGTTTCAAACATTTTTAATTATTATATTTTATATTTTATTATTTTATATTTTATATTATATATTTTATATTTTATTATTATAAACATTTTTTTATAAATCAGATTTTAAAAATGAAAGGCTTTATCATTAATCTCATTGTTCCCTGATAAGAGAAATGTAGAAAATAAGCTAGCCCCCATGACGCTTCTCAGACATGATTGAAGAACATGTTCTGAAGTTGGTCAATATTTATTATATATTTTATTTATATAGATGATTAACCCAGACGAATTTAATTATACTTTTTTTGCTTTTTTCTTCTTTTTTATTTTCCAGCACTAGAGGTCAGTCTACTAAGTAATGAGATTATTTGCATAAAAATTCAAAAAACGAGGTCACAATGTCCTTCCTAGAAATATTAAAATCCGAAAATTTTCAGACTATTAAAAAAAGAGCCTAGTCATCCTCAACTATGGCGATCAATTTTGCCAACTCACGCACCGTTAAGTTGCTGTTAACGCACATCATTTTAACGTTTTTCAGGGCGTGTGGGGAAAGCTGTGACACAGATCAAATGTGTGTCTCGTTTATTTCTCCATGATTAACGCACGAGCCTCACTTTTTGTTCAGCTGAAGGTCATTTTTGTGTTGTTTTAATACCAGCATGAACTTAGCAACGAAAAACTCAGGCCCAAATTTAGGCTCAGTGGAAGGAACCACAGCAGGCAAAAAAGGATTACATATGCCGGAAGTTATCTGACTTTACTTTAAAGCTCTTAGTAAAAAAAGATTGCTCATGAAAATGGGTTGTCATTAAGATGCAAGTAAAGTGTAAAAAAAATTATGATGGTGCTGGAATGACGTTATATTTTGTACAAAAAGTGTTGTGCAAGTAACTTGAACCATGTAGCTCAGCTTCCATACAACTCATCTATATATCTATCTATCTTCTATATATATAAAAATAAGTTGTCTGTCTGTTACGCCAGATTATATCTTCTACTAGCTGTTGGGATGGCGCTTCGCGCCACCCCAACACCTAGTTGGTGGGGTAATACCTCACTCTATGCTAAAGTACTTTTAGTAATTTCAACTATTTGTTCTACGGCCTTTGTGATTCTGAGGTCATTCTTAAGGAATTGGACAAAATTTAAGCTTTAGTATAAAGAGCAAGGTATCGACGAGGGGTGAACCCCCTCATATTCGCAATAAAAACATTTGAATATAGAAGTTCGTTACGAAAGTTAATTCGTTGGCTACGTATATTTTTTACCAATGAAAACGTTCGTAAAAATTTAAAAGTTCTAGTTGCCTTTTTAAGTAATCCAAAAATTGAAGGGCAATGAGGGTACATTATAAAAAACATACTGCGATAATCCAACTGGCCTGTCGAATAAAAAGAAAAGAATAAGCTAACAAATCAACGTGACGCATTACAAATTTATTTATTTATGATTTGTACAAACACTGGCACAAAGCTCTTTCAAAACTTTCAGTTCTTGAATCATTAATAGGATTTAAAACAGGTTTTTTTGTGGTTTTGATCGGGCTAAACGGGGCTTTGGAGGGCAATAAGGAGCTGGGAGTATACATTGAAAGTGTAGGTTACGACACAGATTATTTCCGACTTAAAACAAATTTGCCATTTCCAAAATGTGCTGCGCAATGGAAACTCTGCAATTGTGCCGCGCAAAGGTCAGTAATCCTTCCAAAATTGATACTCCCGTTAAAAGTGATGCTATTCCGGTTTCTTCATGGTTTAAGTTATCGTGAAATATTTAGTTTTATAAATTGTACAGTTCATTGCCATTTTTCGAGCCTTGTTTCTAAACTCTTGCCGTGGCAGATTTTGCGGCGTCGCGTTTCTCCTATGTCTGCCAGTGCTGTTAAAAATAGTTAGAAAGGCTGAACAAAAATTGTTACTTTACGGTCTAATTCACCTTGGAGACGAAGCTTAATGCGCAGAGTGCACGGGCCTGGTTTGTCGAGCGCACTGGCCGACCTGAAGATCTGCACCGACATTTTATCGGCGTGACAAGCAACATCGCAGCAGCGGTAGAGTTTGGCTTGGATGCCGACAACTTGTTGCCGATGTGGGACTGGGTTGGCGGTCGATTTTCTTTATGGTCTGCAGTGGGTTTACCTATCTTGATGTCATTAGGTGAAGACCACTATCAAGCGTTTCTAGACGGGGCCAAAGAACTCGATGAGCACTTCGCCACCGCCCCCCTGGCACTACCGCCCTGCAGCAGGCCATTGGGCGGTTCGCCCCAATCGAGATGCATCGCGCGGTAGAATTTCGTCCCGTCGAACCGGTCCTCGTCGACATAGTGCAGGAAATTGGCCGCGGTGATCGGCGCGCGTCCGGTCTCCAGCTCAACCGTGATGTCGCCCATGGTCGTCTCGATCACGACGCGCTGGGTGGCGTATTCGCGCGGGGGCGGGGCGGGCGGATCGTCCTGCGCGGCCAGCGGACTGGCCAGGACAGCGAACGAGGCGAGCAGGGGAAGAAACCGGGTCATCGGTCAAGAGCTATACGAATTTTTTTTTCTTTTTTAATCAGCCCCCTTCCCTCCACAACCAACACAGAAGGACCGGAGTCTCACTCAACAGAATTTAATGGAGAGACTATCAGAAAGTGTAAACTGGAAAGGGGGATCTCCTCCTGGATCCCCGCTCGGTTTTATAATCCCTCTTAGAAAGTATTTTCATTGGATATAGTCCTCTTTGGTGTTTTTATTTAGAAAAACTGCCCCCTCCCTCTGATTTTAAGAAACAAATTTTGCCCTGCTATATTTTCGCGAGTTGATACCAGTAATTTCTCTATCCAAGAAATATCCGTGTTGAATATTTCTACGCTCGCCTTTGCAATTCGAAACCACAAACACGTAACTAATATGGAAGTATGTATACCATAACTAGTAATTAAATTAAAACCCGTCTTAACTGGTGTAATGGCATGTCTTAATTTTTAAATAACGATAATAAGGAACCTAATTCGCATCAGAATTAGGGCAAGTAGTGCTGTTAGTGGTTAAGTAGCTTAAGTAGCTTTAATGCTTAAGCTTAAGTAGTGCTTAGGTTTGGAAAAGGCTGCTAGTTTGGAAGAGAAGAAAGGCAAGATGAAACGGCTGATTTTTAATTAACCTACCCGCGTTCGATTTTTCGACATGGCAAGCGTATCCGGCAGCATCCGAGACTAATACCGGAATGCCTGCGACAATTGCTTCGACAATAACATTTCCGGCGGTGTCAGAACGCGAGGGATGCAGCAATACGTCTGCTGCAGCGAGTAAGCGCGGAACGTCATCGCGAGTTCCAACAAACGTCACGTTATCACTACATCCCAAACGAGCCGACAAGCGCTTAAAACGGCCGGTGCTACCTTTCCCAACAACAACAAGGTGAGTGTTATTTTTTTAAATTGTGGTTAAAATTTGAGGCCGCTTATCCCTTCCCTCCCCCCTAACGTGCAAATATATAGCCCAAAATAATTTGCCATGTATTTTACCACGTCTCGCTCGTGTTTAAAATTGATTCCCGTAATTTGAATCAATGCTGACGAAAAAAACAAAACAAAAAAAAACATGAGAAATACATAATTTGGGTTATATATTTGCATATTTACACGTTAAGGGGGGAGTGTGTGGGTACAATACAATGGAAGCGGCCTCAAGATATGCTTACTACGATTTATCAGCATATTATGAAGTAAGGAGGGGAAACCTACAATGCGCATCAACTTTGAGATACTGAAAGACAAAACATCAATGTATCACAAAATCTAGATGACACCAACACTGATTAGAGAACTTTCAGTCACAAGGACGAACAAATAAACAGAAGCATAGGAATGCTTGCCTTTTACATATTTAGAAAGTTTAGTTCTAAAACCATTTTCTTTTATTAATATTTTCAGAAAAACCTGTATTTTTGACGGAAATCTAATTTCCGAAAAATGTTGTTCTCGTATGCCTATTCTTGAAAATACTGTTTTTTTTTCTTATATATTCCCCCTCTTTTTATTATTATTTATTTCTTGTTATATTTTGTAGGAGTAAATACTTTGGCTAAAGTTAGCAATGCTCCTTCTTGACTAGTCTTATTGTTAATGATATGAATTATCAGTTTGATTTCATTAGAGATTTATCTGTTTAGTATTTACCTAATTATTTATCATTTAAAATATCTTTGTTTAGTTTTTATTTAACTTTATTACTATTTATTTAGTTAATGCAATTATCTTTTTTCACGACATTGTATAAGCTTTATGCTTATATGCTGATGCTGAATTAAACTTGTGACATCACCGCCGGCAGGCGCGTGCCTGGGTCGATAGCAGCAAGAGACGCCCAGGGCTGAAATGCGACAAAATGGGCCCGGTCGACGTGTCAGACCCTGCAATCGATGACCGCAGGGCGCTGCGCACAAAGCATCGTGATTCTGCTCCCCGACGCGCCCATGCAACGAGCGTCGATTGCAGGGTCTGCCGGCACTGCAGGGAATTGTGAGATCGCTTCTATTCTGCGACTGTGAATTGAATTACTATCCCGCATGGCGCGGCGCGATCAACGCCATCCCGACCGCCGCACCCAGCCTCCTGTGTAAGCTTCTTTCAGACTGAACGTGGCCGATTGGTAATATTAAACAGTGCTCAGGAACTAAAAAGCCTTTGGCTAATGCCAAATATACCTGCAAAGACATGACACATTGTTATTAGATTGTCAAATGGAATAAAATATTGTTTTATTTTCTGCTTATAGATGATTTACATATATATTTATCAAATTTATTTTCTTATTTGTACGTTATTTTCTTATTGTTATTAGTCTATCAACTATATATCAAATTTGACAGACAAGAAACCAGACATTAAAATAAATATTACATTTCGCTTTGGATATTCTGATTGTTGGCACTTTTCAAGTTAATATAACAACACTCATTTCCCCGACGCAAAAAACAAATTAAAGTTTTATTAAGACTAAAAGTTTTAATTTTAATTTTTAAAAGTTTGAAGATTAAAGTTTTAGTTTTTACAGTTACATTGTGCCAAATGTGGAGTACGCCTGCTCCGTGTAGCACCTTGGCCTCCGCTCGATATAGAGTGAAAATCCCGAGGGTAGCAAAAAAGCGAGTGTGCATAATTATTTTAGGAGTCCAGTATGTTACTTATGAAGATTGTCTCAAGATATTTCTCTTCAGATCTTTTTCTTTGTTACTGCACAAAATTATCAAAGTCAAGCCATACATTCAACCCAATTTATTTTTTCTACTTATCTTTACTATTACTATTAAATTCAGACCTTTTTTATATTTTTGATTGCTAATCATTTTGCGAGAAACGTAACATACAACTGATTTTTATTTTTAAATTGTGTCTCTTTACAACTAGCAATCGGTTGGAAATTCGAAAAATTGCAAATATTTTTCTTTTCATTTATTTAAACTGGTTTCAACTTTTGAACGAATCTGGACTAGGATGTTGATTTGGTTTACCAATATCTGGAAATTTCCCTGATATTGGGTAAAATAGTACCAGCAGCTTTATTTAAACCAAATTTAAATAGAAATTAAACAAGAATGTAAGACTACCAGTGATATCCAAGGCATCGCTATAGCATTGTCTGCAAGAAAGACTTCAATGTTATTTGGGTTTTCTTCCGAAGCATTTCATATAGAAAGTATGATTGCATAAGCTTCGCAGGAACCCACTCGATTACTAATGCCCTTTTTCAAGAGTCAAAGGTGATCAGAGGCAACAAGTCTCCCCCCACGCCCTCTTTTCGGCCATTTTGTATGACATTTTATAACAAATTTTAAAATATTCAATTTTTTATTACATTTATGATTTTATGACTGGGAGGCCTGCACTTTGTAGTAAAATACCACAATCTTTTATTATCTATGCACGGCGTTTCGGCACTCAAAGTTGCCATTATCAAGTGATGTTAATTTTTTACAGCGCAGCTCAGCTCATCAAAATTAAGAGCGATATTAAATTTAGTGAACTTTGTAACAGAAATGGTATGCTTCCCAATTACACGATATGTTCAAAATTGTTCCGGCAAAGGTGCGAAACTGGATGCGTGTTTATTTATTTATTTTTCTCCCCAGGGGTGATCGTATCTACCCAGTTGTCCTAGAATATCGCAAGAGGGCTCATTATAACGGAAACTAAAAGTTATAGTGCCCTTTTTAAGTTACCAAAAAGATTTGAAATTAAGAATCCCGTGCACATTTTTTCTCCAAAGTCACCGGAGCAAAATTTTGAGATAGTCATTCTGTTCAGCGTAGTTTAAAACCTAATAACTATGTCTTTGGGGACGACTCAATCCCCCACAGTTCCCTGGGGAGGGGCTGTAAGTTACAAACCTTGACGGAGTCCCACGTGACCGGCTCCTGGCCGGGCGACTCCACCTTCATCTCGACGCGGGTCCGCTTCTGCTTCACCTTCCCGCCCTGGCCCTTGCGGTGGTAGCGCTGCTCGAAGGTGTCCCGGCGCCAGCGCGAGCCCTGGGCGTTGTCCTGTCCGTCGTGCTCGACGCTCTGGCTGAGCTCGGTCTCGACGGTGTAGACCGCCGTGCGGCCGGCGAGGCGGTCGAACCGGTAGCGCAGGGTCTGGGCCTGGGGCGCCTCCTCCTGGGCGAGGGCCAGGCCGCCGAGGGCGACGAGCGCCTGCCATTGATCCTGGGACATCTTATGCATGGTACCGTCGCGGGTGATCCCGGCATTGTTGACCAGCACGTCAACCGGCCCCACGTCGGCCTCGATCTTGGCCACGGCTTCGCTAACCGCGCCGAAATCCGAAACGTCGAACTTGTAGGTTTGGATCCCGGTTTCCTCGGTGAACGCCTTGGCGCGTTCCTCATTGCCGGCATAGTTCGCGACGACCGTGTAACCGGCCTCTTTCAGCGCCAACGAGATTGCGGCCTCGATGCCGCGCGACCCACCCGTGACCAAAGCAACTCTGCTTATTAGTTCACTAGTAGCTAGGTCATCAAAAATGCACATATCAGTCTTATTTCTATTAACATACTTCCAAAACTTCTTTGGAGACCCCCAAATGATAGTAATGATTGCCAACTCAATTACACATAGGGATCAAGCGGCACCATTCCAAGCCCTTTTATATTCACACCACAAATCTTTGTTTTGTTTTTTCCAACATATACTGTCTCCATTGTTTATTTTTATCACTAACAATGTCAAGCACAAATCTTGGCAGTCATATTCTTTTTCTTCTACCTTCTTTTATGTAATAATGTATTTCACTGTTAAACTTACAAAATAACTAGATTCCTGTCAATAATATTCACTTTCTTTAAAAGCCAATTTCTACTCGCATTCTTTCCGCATTTTTAGTCCCAATGATTTATAATTTTTTTTAAACAAATTTAGTCTACTCACCCTAGTATTTTTGTATGGTATATTTGCTAATCTGACATAAACATAGGCATTGTATTGAGGGAGTTCGATTACTCTGGCAACCCAAGCTCAATAAACCTCAAAATTAGAAGATTCATATGAAAAATATAAAAGGCTTCAAAAATAATTAAAACTCTATGCAGAGTAAAAAAAAGATGCAAACCGGAAACAGTAACAAGGTCAAAGCCTACTTATGGAAAATTGCTTATGGGAAGATCTAGAAATGCTTAAATACGAAAAAAGCAAATCTCTGCTCGATCCAAAAGGATCAGGTACATACACAGTAATTTTTTAGGAGAGGAGGGCGAATAATAATAACAAAATTACTTGGCAATTTTATTGAAAAATCTCTAGGAATTCATGAAAATTTAGGATCTGGAATAGGACACCAAGCCTCCTCCCCCTCTTTGTATATTTCTAGGAGGGAATACCTTGCTGACCGCGTGCTCGGTTTGCGCCAATCCGTGTTTGTGGGGGGGATCATCATCGCCTTTGGACATTTCTCCATGGCTATTCCATCTCAGGCCACGTTTTTTATCGGTTTGTTGCTGATCATTATCGGCACTGGGCTGCTCAAGCCGAACGTGAGTGCTTTGGTGGGGGATCTGTATCCGGAAGGCGGGGCACGACGAGATGCCGGTTTCTCGATTTATTACATGGGGATTAACATAGGGGCATTCTTGGGGCCGCTGATTTGTGGTTATCTGGGGCAGACCGACGGGTTTGGTTGTTCAAAAGTCATTAGAGAGCAGCATTGGTAAGTTATTTTAGTGAGTAAAAGAAAAGTCCTAAGGATAAGATAAAAAAAAACCAGCCTTAAAAAACCCTAAAATAAAAAAGGGCTGTCGAATAGCCATTCAATGTCAGGTGTTTTTATTCAGCTGCCCTTTCATTGTTGCCTGGAGAGGGATCCCCTTTCATTCGATTTGAATAAATAATTTGAATTTACTCATCTGGATCCTGCAATAATCTGGCTAAAAAGATTAAACATAGCAACTAACACTTGCCTCTTTTCTTCTTCCTTGTGGGGAAGTAAGTCGTCCCCAAAGACATAGTTATTAGATTTTTTGACTATGGTAAATAAAATGGCTGTCTCAGAATTTTGATCCGGTGAATTTGTGGAAAAATTGAGCGTGGGAGGGGACTTAGGTATCCTCCAATAATTTGGTCACTTAAATAGGGCACTAGAACTTTTAATTTCCGTCAGAATGAGCCCCTTTGTGACATTCTAGGAACACTGAGTCGATACGATCAACCCTGGGAAAAACAACAAAAAAACAGAAAAACAAAATATAAATAAACACGCGTCCGTGATCTGTCCTTGACCGCCCATTTTTGGGCCTACAAAGTCTACAAGAGGTTGCCGATAACGTTAACAAAGATTTGTTGGATGCCGAGCAAACCTGCAGATTTGACCGATTTATGAAGAACATCACGCACAAACGTATTAGTTTCTCACCAGACAAAAATTAGTGTAAATGCAGGGGATTCAAGTTCGACGACTGACATATCAGGATGCGAGAGGGAGTCTGAGATGCGAGGTGATGAGTCGACGGTCGCTGGCCCTTCTACACTGTCAAGCGGGACAACAACCAAGTTACCAACCGACTTGCTTGATCTTCAACCGTAACATCTGTATTATAATATTATACCTAATAAAATTATTTATAGGCGTGTTCAGTCTCCTACTTGTAGTCCTACTTGTTCTACGAAACCCTAACATGAAAAAAAAAAAAAATTATCAAAAACACAAAACAAACTTTTTAAAAAACCCATCACCGAATTATATCCGTCATGATAACTATCTTTGTTTCTGAAGATAGTAGACGATGTGCAGGACTTAGTATCAAGCAGTTCGTGGTCATGGACTGCAAGTAATTTATCAATCAAAAGCAACGAGCCTGAGAAAATTACCTTTCACATATTTTATATTAGCATGGTATATTAGCATTATTATATATTGCCAAATTTTAGCAGGGTACTTTACAACGAGGTAGTTCTACATTTATGGGTTACTATTTGAATCTAGCACGTAACGAATAGGAAATCATCAACACTTAATAGGTATTTCATTTAGAAATAAGAGCCTTTGGAGCTATGTTGGATTGGATTTTGAAAGGACGCCGTGCTGCCATGAAAATGAACAATTGGTTTTCAAAAATTTTCAATGATATTAGAAATAACAAAATATTGAAATGTTTGCTTCTGCGGTGAACGTTTATAATAGCTAGTCCTATCAGTTCAGAGCTGTTCGTTAGTATTTCCTCCTCTGTTTATCTTAAAATGTTCGGATAAAGACCAACATCGTCAGAAAAATATGAACTCTAATAAAGATGCATGTAGGTATGCGCTTCAAACTAAGTAAATGAGTCGAAATACTCATTAAAAACAAATAATTATGTGTTTGTTGTTTTTTTTTTATTTGATACGTAAACTCTCAGGGTTTCAAGCTGTGGTAGATTTTTGCCGATTTTTTTTTTTTTTAATCTTGAGATTTTCAAATACTATCTACAAAAATGTTAAATTTCGCATTTTTGTTGAAGACAAAGACAATCGACCAAGTGGTCCTAGAATGTCGCCAGAAATGAAAGGTTCTAGTGCCCTTTTTAAGTGACCAAGAAAATTGGAGGGCACCTAGACCCCCTCCCACGCTCATTTTTTTTCCCAAAGTCAATGGATGAAACTTTTGAGATACCCATTTTGTTCAACATAGTCGAAAACCATAATAACTATGCCTTTGGGGATGACTTACTCCCCACAGTCCCCGGGGGAGGGGCTACAAGTTACAAACTTTGACCAGACACAATCGACTATTTGCAGGAGGAAATCAAAGTTCTGAAAGAGATCCTTGGCAAGAAGCCCAGATTCACCGACCGCCAACGTCGGCGCCTGGCTGTCAAAGCCAAGAAGGTTCGGTTCAGCTGTCTCAAAGAAATCGCTAACCCTGCTACGCCACACACTCTCCGAGCCTGGTTTCGTAAACTTGCAGGCAGCAAATACGATTCTGCCAATCGTCGATCTACCGAAAGGCCCTCAACAAAAGAAGAGATTGCTGAACTCGCTGTCCTCATGGCCAAGGAGAATGGGACTTGGGGCTGAAACAAACCAGCTTGAGCGATGGAAAGATCAATTTTCCATCCTCCTTGACGCCGACGTCGTCCCAGGTCCTAACCAGGATCTGGTAAAGGCTGAATCATTAAAATCATCAAGAAACTGCAAAAATAACCGTGCTCGGTTGGTGTGGAGTAGCTACCGAGCTTTTGAAGTATGAGGGCCCTGCCTTGCAGCTCTGGTGTAGTCTCTCACAGCTTAAACGCCGGTTAAAAATGCTTTTTTTTGAATGATGAATGATCAAGATGGTGAAGAGAAGCGTATTGAATGAGAGCGGGCTAGGCTTGCAGACAAAGGTTTTCCAAGGGTTGGTGTTGCCTGTGAAAAATTTATTGCTGCACACCCTCCTGACTCAAATATAAAACAAAAAGAGCCAAATTAAAGAAAAAAAATTGATCAAAGTGGGTAATCCCCCAGCCCCTCAAATTACGGTGCATGGGGCAAATTTCTAGGTTGCCCCCCACACCTTTTGAACGGCTCTGCTTGCAGATTATTCAAAATTACGAATTACTGAAAAATTATCAATATGTATCAAATATATATATATCAGTTTATGAAATAATTTTTCAAGCGTAAGTAAAGAGCACTAAAACTTCTAATTAGCACTCGAGCCCCCTCCAAAATTTACCTCCAGGGCATAATTTACAACCCATGCCCCGAGGGTCCTAGGGGGTTTCCATCCTCAAATACATAATTTCTGGACCTTTCAACTACGTTGAACAAAATGGCTATCCCAAAATTTTTATTAGATGTGTTTAGGGAAATGTTCGTATGGGAGGGGGGCTAGTTGCCCTCTAATATCTTTCGACTATTTAAGAGGGCATTAGCTCTTTCAATGCCAATTGAACGAGCCTTTTTCGAAGCTTCTACGACCTTTGCAATTTTTTTAGAAAACGGGTTTGCTGGACATCGAAAATCCTGTATTATGTGACTATAAAGTTTAGAAATAGGAGTTGAATGATTTGGTACATTGACTCATCGACATTAACGTTCTGACGCTATTTTCTCTTCCACTCCTTCTATTTGTTTTTATAGGCCCTACATTGATGCTAATAGTAAAGGCAGACACGTGAGCAGCAAGATGTTTTGGGTCACCAAATCGGGAACTATTACCCAGGGAATCGGCAAGACAGCAAAAATCAGGCAAAGAATTTTCCCTTAATAAAGTTCAGGCCGATCCCGCTGAGCACTCCGCACAGGGAGAGGATGGCGACCCGCCAGGCCAGGGCGGATTTCTCGTCGTCGAAGCGGTTGGTGGCGATGAACACGGAGACGACGGGGACGCTGTCGTCTCCCAGGCTGAGCAGATGCCGCGCCTCTCCCCACTGCGCAGGTTCGAGGGTGCGGTCGAAGCGGAGGACCTCCACCCCGTCGACCCGGCCCATGTAGACCTCGAGGCCTTCGCGGACGTACGCCGCCTTCCGCTGGGTTTCGACCGAGAGCGGCTGCCCAGCGAGCAGGCGCTATAAAGCTAATATTTTGGGAAGAAAAGCACATTCCTTCTTCAGCACTATAAAAAAAGGAATAAAATACTAAAGTTTTAAAATCCAAAAAACCTAATTCCAAGAGCGAGCCACTCATCTGCGACTAGACAAATCCAATGCTTCTCGCCAAATACTAGTAAGTGACTGAATTTGTAAAAACTATTTCATTTGTGAAGTAAGTTGAAAAACCACGTCATATGTAGTCTACTTTTAATGGGTAGTTCTGATGCAGGATTTATCTCAGGGATGAGTAAACAATCAGCTTCTCGTTTTAGATAGCGACCCGGCTCAATAGTAACCGGAACTCTAAAAAACGGAATTTTTATAACAATAGCCACATCAAAAGAATTGCATTTTAATGCTGATTTTAATTATATAAGTTTCATTAAATTTAGACTTATCCATCAAAAATTACGATCCTGAGAAAATTTGCCTTATTTTAGAAAATAGGGGGAAACACCCCTTAAAAAACATAGAATCTTAACGAAAATCACACCATCAAATCCAGCGTATCAGAGAACCTTACTGTAGAAGTTTCAAGTTCATATCTGCAAAAATGTGGAATTTTGCATTACCTAAAATGAAAGATATGTACGTAACGATCGCATAAAGTACGCCTATTTACCTATCATATAGTGACCAGGGTAAAATCTTGATTAGCGTCCCCTATAAATTTTTTTTCATTTTTTAACAAGTTATTTTCAATTTATTAATCAATTACTAGTTTATGTTTGATTGTTTTTCAATTTATCATATAATATTAAATCAATTTATTATTTAGATTATTTAAATCAATTATTCTTCAATTTAGTTATTATTAATTATTTGATTTGAGTATTTTCAATATTATTATTTGATTATTTTCTTTTCTAAGAACTTTCAATTTACAATCAAATGAGCCTCATCCAAAGTTTATACAACCACCCCTTCCATAAAAACCTTAAAGGCCCACAGGGCGAAAATTACAACCCTTGCTCCCAGGCTCTGGGAGTTGTGTAAACCCAAATGCATTGTTTTATGATACTTCGGACTATTTTGAATAAAATGTCTATTTCAGAATTTCGGTCAGATGTACCTAGGGATAAGAGATTTGTAGAGATTTACATCATTTATCTCATTCACAGAGAAAAGCCTCTGGGGAAAAAACGTGATATTTTTTTTTTACTTCCAGTCCGCATGAGACAATAAGATACTGGCGTACTATGACGGCGTCACGATATATGTCAAATTTCTTTAGAATATTTTAAGATTAAAATAATTTGTTCAGGAAATTTCTTGCCTCTCTGACTTACTGAATTTAAGATGCACCAATGTATTAACTGAGTTTGAACTTCTTCCATGATTATCTCCTTTAAAGTTCTTGCTTTCTTTGAACATCTATTTTTTAGATCCCAATAACATAACATCCCATGGACCATCCCAATAACAAATACTATGCGTAAACAATGGTCAAATTTCATACTTGGGCGCCAAGGTCAGCGGCAGTGTGTCGAAAAAAACCACCGGCGTTATTGCCGGGGACAATGCGGGTTCCAAGCTCACCAAGGCTGAAGCGTTGGGTGTGGCGGTCTTGTCACAGGATGATCTTGAGGAACTTTTGCGATCTTCACCGTTATAATCGCCAAAGCAGTCTGAATCAGCAGACCGCATTGCAGCGGGAGTAATCGTGGCCGTCACTGGGGAGTTCGTTCGGTCCGCCATCTCGGATAAGCCGTTCAGCCAGTCGCTGGCGGTCACTTATTACGTCATTTCCATCGTCCCCCTCTTAGATTCAAAAAAATCTTTTCGTGGTATTATCATTGACAAAGGGCTTGTTTTTCTTTGTATCTTTGTTACAGAAAACAATAAGACAGCGAGATTCTCCTCCATGGACTCTGAAGAATACTATTTCCACCCCTCTCCCCCTTAGATAGAAAACCATTTTGGAGGGAGGGATACAAAAATAAATTTAACCCATTGGAAACTTGTTTACATGCATTGCGTTACGGTTTAACGATTCGGACAAAATACCGGGGATTAGCTCACTGGATCCGGCCTTGTCCCCTAGTTTCCAAGCGATAGACCCGTATTAGATATTTTTAACAGCAAAAGAAGAAAAGGATAAGAAAATGCGTCAGTGACAGAATTCTCGTTGTGTTAGAGACTATTTTAAAATAATGTTTGGTTTATTAAGTTACATTAACGTCATGTCCCCTTGCAAAGGCATGCTGGAAATGGGCTTTCCTAAGTCGGTTTCATGTCTAACTTGTTTTGAACAATGAAAGTTTTAGAAAAGGAAAACTCAACAGCGACCACTTTCAAAAATAAAATAGGGTCATTTCACAGTATGTTCATTGCAAAAATAGTGTCTTGTCCATGGGCATCCACCGAGCCCGTCATCCGGACGCCGAACGAGCTAAGGTGCAGGCGTTCCTGTAGGCTGGGGCGCTAGGGTCAGCCCTTAAGAAATTAGTTTAGAAGTTTTCGAACCAATCTCTGTCTATCGAATAATCGGATACTTCTGGACACTCGAACACGTTGGTGCTCTCGCGGAGTGCGAACCCCACCAAGTCGGTCCGGCCAGGGGCCGCCCTTTTACGCCACGTGCTAAATGGGGCTGAAGTGTGGGTGAGCCTTTTTTACCCCCGGCGGCAGGGGCTGCTGCTTTCTAATATAGTGTACAGCATGCTTACCTTGTAATGCAATCGGAAATCCCTCGATTTGAATGTATACACCACATTTTAGGCCATAAGAAGTTAAGTTGTGAACAAGCGAGGTAATTTCAAATAGTTGAACCAATAATTTACTGCACATTCGTGAATCCGCTCGTGCTGAAGGATCCCCAAAACAGTCCTAGTCATTTCCATCGGAATGTTGTGATCCCTTTTAAATTGTACAAAGTCTATTATCAAAACCACTGCCGATAAAGAACTGGTAGCGGCAAAATTGTGTCGCTTGATCGTCAGCGAGACGCTCGACGAGGCGATCGCGCGGCTGCCCGTCGACCCCGACCGCGTGGCGTTCTTCGGCCACAGCAACGGCGGCTTCATGAGCTACCGGATGGCGTGTGAGCACAGCGAGTCGATCCGGACGATCGTGAGCCTCGCGGGCACCGACGATCCCACCGAGGGCGCGTGTGTGCCCTCGAGCCCGGTGCCGGTCCTGCACATCCACGGCGACGTCGACGATGTGCTGCCCTACGGCGGCGGACCCAACCCGCTCAACGGCGTGCTCGTGCCCGGCGCCGAGGCCACCTTGATAAGAATTGATGCTTATAGTTTGATATATATTCTCAAGTGTAGTTTGATTTTGAAAATGATGTAAAGAAACGCAAATCAGCAATAGCTGCCAAGTTTTTGTTATTAAACCTGTCTACTACTACTACTACTCAGAGGCGCCATTTGGACCAAATCTTGGGGTGGGCATAAACTCCATATTGTCCCCCCCCCCCCGACTCACTTCGTGTCGCGCAATTATCTAGGAAATAGGCATTTGACAGAACTCGAGAATTTTATTATGTATCTTACCTACTTTCAAAGTTTACAATAATTAATACCTTACAAACAAACTAAGAGTAATAAGGTAAATTTTGGAGGGGATAATATTATAGATATGAGCATACATGTTTAAAACTTCCCAGAATGACAATCGAAAAAAAAGATGAAAATTAACTGGTTAAAAAAAAAGAAAAGAAGCAGACTTAAAGACAATCTAGTATATAGCCTTAAAATAAAATAAAAAAGGAAATCATATAAGCAAAATAGCTTAAGGCCTCCAAATGAAAAAAGCATGATTAAAAGTAATCTAGTACACAGTTATGAAATAAAATAACCATGAAAATCATACAAATTGTAGGATTTCGACTCTTTTGATAGAAGAGCATCGCCAAGTGTTGAAAACCATGTTGTGACCAAGATGGGCCCATGATTGCGCAAGTTCACACTGGAGATCCCTGGGACTTCCTGCTGCCCGGTTCTATGCCGGCTTAAATGCTTCGGTGTAGACTTGAGAGGATGAATTGGTCCCCATCCTGCACTGTTTTCCGGGACCATCGCTTTTCCTCAGGTCAAATTAATTTCAACGATGTAAAGTATATAAAAATCGGAACATTGAATGTTACTACGTTAAGAAATAAATGTCGTCATGAGCGGATTGGCCAGGGCCAATCTAAGGTCCACCTCCACAGAAGGTTCTTTTGGTTCTTAAAATATTATGTTTTTTAGTCTACATTGAGACCCTGATTAGGGGGTCTGTCTTCAGACTTTATAGATGTGCCTTAAGTGATCTTTTGAAGAATTCATGTGAGTTATTTTCCACAACCGTGTACTTTATTTTTCCAGGAACCAAGGCAGGGTAAGAAAAGAGCTCACGAGAAATAACGTCATTAGTATATCGACGGGTGGGGGGCCCGTTTACCCTCCAAAGAGATAGCTAGAGATATTCGAAACAAAATAGAATCATGTACAATCAGTCGTGGCAGCAGCTTTAATATCGCTCTTTTATATCCGTTGTGCTATATGTCCTCCTTCAACATTTCTGCTTAAAAACGTCAACTGGCGAATCAATGAATATTTTAAAAATCAAAAAGGAGAAGCTTGAAAAGAAAGGTGTCTATTTATCGTAAGAGCAACCACACGAATATTTCACCTGTGTACAACAACGTGCCCTCAATGCTGAAAATTTGTTTGATTTTTCATGAGATATTTGACACAAAATATTCGTATGGTTGTTCTTCTTTGCTTGCAGCTGTATTTTGTACTAGGAGGACAAGACTCTTCCATCATTGGATTTAATCAGTTCATTTAAGTCCATTTGTGACAAGCCTGCAGCTGTATTCTGTACTAAGAGGACAAGATTCTTCCATCATTGAATTTATTCAGTTCAGTTATGTCCATTTGCGACAAGCTTCCAGCTATATTTTCTACTAAGGACATGACTCTTCCATCATTCAATGTATTCAGTCCAGTTCTGTTCCCATTTGCAACAAGCTTGCAGCTGTATTTTGTACTAGGAGGAAAAGACTCTTCCATCATTTTTTTTCTTCTCCATCATGTGTTTCCTTCCTTGTCAATTACAACATTGTGTCGGTGACAAACTGAAGAATCTGCTTTGAATAGCAAGATATTTCATCAGTTAAAAACAAATCCAAAAAATAATTTGAGCTAAAACATGGAATGACTTTATATCGACATATTCTTGTTGTTATTATAAATAGAGGTTGTCTATTAAAAAAAAAATAATAAAAAGCTGCTGGATAATATTACAAGCCATTACAAATTTTATATATATATGACAGGTAATAATTTACTTTTGACAAATACGACTCTGTTTTCTTCTCAAACTGTTCTCCATATCACTTCAGAACCTTAAAATAATTTATTGTTCTTATATAAGACCCTGTCTTGAATATGCTTGCCCTGTCTGGCATCCTAGGTTAACAAAAGACCAATGTTCTAAAACTGAAAGTATGCAAAAAAGAGCAATAGAAATTATACTGAGGATACTACATGCAATGAAGCCTTGGCTAGACTTGAACTTATTACATTGGAATCCTGACATCACATCCTTACCATGAACTTTGGCCACAAGTGCCTTAGTTCTGACTATCATTGACATCCCCCCCCCTAATTCAGAAAATCACCGAATAAAAAGTTTGTTTATCTTGTCAATGGTGTCAATTCACGAAAATAGAAAGAGGGTGAAAATTTATTTTTTTAAACCAAATTTTTTTTTCTAGATTTTTCAATGAAAATTCCAAAACAGGCCTTTTCAATAGAAACGCACCCCCTTCCTCCAAAAAGAAGGATATCTGTCGAAATCTAGGGGGGATGGAATTGACCCTATAGTATATAAAGGTCAATATAGTCGAATAAACTTTGAAAATGTTAATCTAAGCGCTCGACATGCTTTTACTAAGTCTTAAGAAGTCAATTAACTAGAATTTTACCGTTATTTCTTCCAAGAAATTTCTCTTTGTACTTTTGAGACAGACTTGACAAGTATATCAACAAGAAATGTTACCTGCTAACAATCCTGGAAGTTACAGAAAATATATTTTTATTATTGTTTTTATAACGATTTTTTTTACCATTCAATTGCATATTTGTCAGTTTTTGTAAGCTCCAAGTCTTTTTGTCCGCTTTTTGGTTATCTATGACCAAAAAAAGACAGGAAAAGACACATGATTGGCTAAAACAAGAAATATCATTATTATTTGAGACCTAACTCCGCCTTTTTTATACCTAGTTACTTTGTAAGAAACTAAAAAGAAAAAAAGTTTTTTAGTCGCAAATTTCTCTGTAGAGAAAATGTGTCAAGAAAGACATGCTTAGTCTAACCACAGTTGAGAAATCAACAAAGGAAATAGCTAGCTATCCTAAAGAATTATAGCTTAATAAACAAAATATGGCTGCGCGTCTGCTATAATTTGTGGTTTTTTAAATTATTGATGACTAGATTCAAAAAGCTCAGCTTATTGGCAAAGTACCGACGTACAAACTTGTTTTGTTTTACTAGTGTAATAGATATCATCATGCTAAAAAGTCTACTTTCTGCTGAAATCAAGATAATTCCATTATAATTAATATAATTGCTTTATCAATTACTACAATCAAAATACTACTAGCAGACTCTTTTCAGAGCAAGTGTTTTAGTTTTATTAAGCACTATAATAATGAAATTTTGTACGTTTTTTTTTGTGTGAGATGCTTTGATTTGATTATTACTTAGATTATCAAAACGTTTTAGGTAAAAGACACCTTAATGTATATGCAAAGTAGTTTAACATTTAGGTAATTTGAATAATTGTCCGATTCGTGGTCCGGGTGGACGTGGAGTGTCGGCAAGGCGGACCCGATCGCGACCGAAGTGGTGTCAGACATCGGTGAAGTCGATGCGCTGGATGTCGAGTTCGTGCAGGAGATCGAAGGTCGCGCTCGAGCACAGGATCTCGAGCTCACGCTCCCGGTCGTCGGTGTAGGAGCTCCCGGCTCGCAGTTCGTCATCGACGCGCCCAGGGTGGCACATGATCTCGGTGGTGCCGGACCGGCAGGACCGTAGGATCTCCGCCAGCACGGAAGGTGTCGCCTCCTCGCCGAAGAACCTCTGCTGTCCGGATTGACCCAGGACAGGACGAAAACGGTGTGACCCTGATCAACAGCCCATTTGATCAGCGAGTTTTCCGGTCGCAGATCAAGGATGTAATATTTGTTGATCCAGGGCGGCACGATCATAAGCGGGCGTTTGGCGACTTTATCGGTCGTCGGCTTATATTGAAGAAGTTCCATCAAAGGCGTTCTGCCAACAACCGAGCCCGCAGTCGTGGCGACATTTTCACCGATCTTGAAAGCATCAAGGTCGGTCATGCGAATTTGAAGCTTACCCTTGCCGCGTTCGAGATCCCCGTAAAATGTGCACAGCATTTTGATTTTACATTTTTTTCCTTTGTTAGTACATTTTTGCCAATAAGATTTTGACTTTCGTTCTTGGGTAGTGGCAATCCTAGTGCTATGGTATAATTCTGAAAGAATTGTTGAGAAATCTACAATTTTGTGAAAATTGAGAAGGCTCAGATTTTGACTGCGTGCGATAATGTAGGCAGTCACATAGAGGAGGGTCCTAGGCTTAAGTTACCCATTCAACCACAGACTTAGTAACTTTACATGTTCCTTCAATTTTGTGATTTTTCCCCTTTCAAAGTAACCCTACCTTACATGGGCTTTTTAGCTCTTCTCATACATGGGGTGGAGGGGGGGGGGGTGGCTAGCAGGACCGCGGTTCTTTGACACACGATAACTTTATATCTGTATATATAAGTATATATGTTTGGCACGTATATACTTCAGCTCTTTCCCAACAAATTTCAAAATTTCTATTTTAATGTGGTGTGAATGACGTCATCTATGACTGAAATGTTGCACAATATTCACAAATTTCACAAATTTTCTAAAAAGGCCTTAAAACATATTTTTTGAATTATATTTTGATTTTTTAACGAGCACTGCGCCATGGTCTGAGCCAAAAGCCGTTCGATGCGCCTGAGATCGGTGATCTTGGCCCTGACCTCCGCTAGATGCGGCTTTGTCCGTTCCTGGACCTCTGCACATGTCTGACACTTGCGGTCGACGAGGTCCAGCAGGCCACGAATCTCGTCGATGCCAAAGCCAAGCTCGCGGCTGCGCAGGATGAACCGCAGGCGCCGGACGTGGGTCTCGTCATACAGGCGGTATCCCTTCGGACTGCGCGGGGGCTCCGGCATCAGGCCGATGTTTTCATAGTAGCGAATGGTCTCTAGAAATGTACAATCAGAACTTAGTGTTGTATATTCATTAAGGATTACAAAATCTAAAGATAATAAACTGCAAGCAGGATTTAACCTAACTGAGGACCATAACTTATCCTAAATTCCTTTACCTTCAAAATGTAATTTTCTGTTTTTTACTTTGTTTGTACATATAAACCTTTTCCCCCTTTATTTGGTGTTAAATCTACGCGTTGGGTGCCGCATTTACTTCATTTTCAATGTTTTTTTTTGGCACAGTTAGGGCGCAATAAATCTGACTTTGTCGCTGATTAATTACTGTTGATCATTAGAAAATGAATTTATATTATTTTTTTACCTTACCTATTTCTGTTCCGTTTTCCAATTATCGGTTCTGTTTAAAGCAAAACATAACGGTTTCATTCTCTACTTTACATAACATAACTACCAACCACAAATTCGTTCATGGTACTAAGCATTAGAGTGGTATTAATCATAATACTAATACAGCTCAAAATTATTACTAGAAACTACAATAGAATAGGAGGAAGTAGAAGCTAAGTAAAATGGAGCCAAAGAAGACTAAATGTTCCAATGTTTTTCAAGTTATTATGTTTACAAGATGATAAAAACTTAGCGTAAAGAACGAAGCGTTGAGGATGGGACAGCCCATTTCATATACGGAATAATTTCTGTCTCTTTTAAGTTTTAATGTCGCTCCTTACTTTCATTTGAAAAAAAAACTTTTGTTTTATCTGAACATTTTTCAACTAAAGCTTTAAACGAAAAATTAAAACAAATTGGTATATTAATTTTGCCAGATTTATTCCGGATACGAAGGGTTGCCCCCTCCTCAATACTTTGCTCTTTATGCTAAAGCTGTTAGCACTTTTAAAAAGATTCCTATTCTAATTCAACGCTTGCATACCTGGAAGAAAGCGGCGTCGACGAAAACACCCTCATTATTTTTCTTTCGGACAATGGTGCCGAAGGGCACAGGCTGCATCACGGTCTGGGGCCGCTGGATGACTGGTCGAAAATTTGTTGTGACAATTCGCTGCAGAATCTTGGCAACGAAGACTCGTATGTCATGCTCGGGCCGCATTGGGCGCGTGCATCGATGGCACCGTTTCGCATGTTTAAAGGATTTACATCGGACGGCGGTGTGCGTGTTCCGGCAATCGTCAGCTATCCAAAAGATCTTGCGGGCGGCCGTAAAAGTTAATCTTACCGAATCGTTCCGTTTGAAATAATCCTTCTGTTTTGGTTCTACTGGGTCCGTAGCCTTTGTAGTTGAAGCCACAATTCTGGGTAATCTACTTACTCTGCAAGAAGAACTGTTCGCCAGGGCAGGGCTGCTTTCCCTGCCCGACTTTCTCCTCGGTGGCGGAATCGGCATAACGAATATCTTTAATCTTACTAATATGCTTTTAACTTACTATTTACAACTACATCATGTAATAAAATCGAAGAGTCAGTATTACCGTTTTCTTCCCTTTTACGAGATTCACAAATACATTTTCTAAATTTTGAAGAAAAAAAAAATATTGATATGGCTCAAAATTCTACTCAAATAACAGGAATTGCATTTTCAGAACTAAAGGCAGCGAAAAAGCAACTGATAACTGAAAATTAAGGTAAAATGTTGTTTTGTCAAAATTTCAATAGGTATAGTAGTATGTAGGCTTAGTAGTATGTATAATAGGTATGTAGGCTTTGGATTGGACTTAAATCCATGTTCATTTCTCTGGCGGTAATCAATCCCTAAACATAGACCAACAGTATAGTTCCTTTTTCATGCCCATGGGCTTTGCCATCCAACATTCCTGAATGATAGACAAAGTCTGGTTTTAAATGCCACCGTTTGCTAGGTAGAGGGGTTTTTTCTGAGCCAGGGCTAACGGCCCGCATGTATGGGCGCACGGCCAAAGGGGCTGAGGGGTGCTGCAGCCCCCTAGTCGGTTAAAATGTTATATTTTTCGGACAAAACAAAATTTGGGGGGGGGGCGCTTTTTATAATTCCTTAATAAGAAATAAACGTGAAAATTATTTTATGTCTTACCGTCAGCAGAAACGTCGATTCATTTCCCAATAATTTTCGGCAATAAAACTTATAAACGCACAAAAATTATTCCGTATATGAAAGGGAATGTCCTCTCCTCAACGTCTCGCTCTTTTGCGTTGAAGTTTTTTATTTTTTTAAAAGTAGAGTTGTGAGAAAGAGTCAAACTTTAGCGTAAAGAGCGGGGTGTCGAGGAGGGGATAGCCTCTTTCATATACAGAATAATTTCTGTTCTTTTTAAATTTTGCTTCTTACTTTCAGTTAAAAACAACTTGTTTTTATTTTACTAATTTTGTGAACATTTTTAAATTAATGCAGGTTTCGATTTTTGCTTACATTTTCATCAAGATTGCACCCCTTGTAGGGGAGTTCTTCTCTTTGTTCTAAAGTCATGTGAAGTTTCAGTTGCTAATAGCTTTTAAAAAGCAACATTTTTAATTATTTTTTTAAGGTTGCTAAAAAGCAACCTTTTTTGATTATAATTAATAAATTTTAGTTTTGAGATATAGTAAATTATGCCCTGGGGGCATATATGGTTCTTATAGAAGAGATATTCGTATAAAATTCAGAAAGTGCTCATCTGGTTTGAAATTGAAAGTTCTAGTTCACTTTTTAAGAGTCAAAAGAGATCAGACGTTTGGGTTTGGACATATTTTTTTCCTTTTATTTTTGTCAGCTTATGTCTTTGCAGAATGGAAGCTCAGACTATATTAAAATGGGTAGAGTCACTGGCGGTGTATGATGGGAAGTCTGACGTTAGTGAATTCATTAAAAAAACCGAGATTATTTCAAAAATCATTGAATGGGAAAGCTTGAAAGTTTATATGGGCTTAGAACTATAAGGAGATGCATGTCAGTTCTGGACTTCGGCTCCTTTTGAGACCCTAGAAGATTTCAAATCCGCATTTTTGTTAAGGTTCGCAACAACGAATTCTTCATTATCATTAAACCGACCTCTCACGATGTATTTTATTAATCTTTAGGATCTTTGTCATTCAATTATCACCAAGACTACTTACCGGATCTTATAACTTTATCTTTTGGTATGTTGTATTTCTTGAGAGTATTGATAGTAATTTTTTCATGTCTTGGAATGCCATGTCTTTTCCTTAAGGACTCTGAAATTTCTAGTTCTTCCTCTTCTTCTTCTTCTTCTTCTTCTCTTCTTGGATCTACAAAGATTTAAGTTTTTGTTAAAAAAAATCGTTTTGTAGAGTAAGTAACGTTGCGGATTGTTGAGGGGCGTTTTTGGTACCTACCAAAAATATTTCCTCGGCAACAAACCTTTTGTGCTTTCATGTCGGAGTGAATGCGTCGATTTCGGTCGGCGGGTTTCTTCGGCATAGGCATACATTTGAAGGGTTTGATCCTGGCTCAGAATGAACGTTGGCGGCGTGGATTAGGCATGCAAGTCGAGCGAGAAACTTTTTTTCGGAAAAGTGGACAGCGGCGAAAGGGAGAGTAACGAGTAGAAACGTACCCCGAGGCTCGGAATAGCAGAGAGAAATTTCTGGTAATGCATACGAAGTAATTTCTGTTCGTTTTAAGTTTTAATGTCGCTCCTTACTTTCAGTTAAAAAACTTGTTTCTTTTTACTTAATCATGGGTAAGACTAAACTTGATGAGGCTTACATATTTAAAATCAGCATTAAAATGATTCTTTTGATGTAAATATTTGTATCAAAACTCCGTTTTTTAGAGTTTTGGTTACTATTGAGCCGGGTCACTCCTTACTACAGTTCGTGGTAAAATTGGTGCTAATAGTATTACTGGCTTTCACACAAAGTAAATATACCACTCGATGTCTTTTTTTATGTGCGTGTTTATTTGTTTTTTGGTTTGTTTTTTTCCAGGGGTGATCGAATCGACCTAGTTATCCTAGAACTTCATAAGAGGGCTCACTCAAACTGAAATTAAAAGCTCTAGCGCCTATTTTAAGTGACCGAAAAATTGGTGGGAATTTAGGCCCCCTCCCATGCTCGTTTTTCCAAAGTCTTCGGATCTAAATTTTGACATAGCCGTTTTATTTAACATAGTCAAAATATCCCGTAACTGTGTCTTTGAGGACGACTTAAGCCCCGGGGGAAGGGCTGTAAGTTATGAACTTTGCCCGTAAGATGTTAGCTAAGCTAAGTATTTCTAGGTACTTTTGTACTAAGGTACTTTGTGTTAGTGATGGGTTATGTGGCAAGGCATTGAAGTATTTGGCAGGTAAGATCTCAGCTTGTGCTCCTGTGTTTACCTTGAATTTTACAGACAAGGAGTTGTTTACCTCTAGCATGATGAGAGTTTCATCCTTGTCTTCATGGATTTTACTTTATATGGCATAAAAAAAGGCATTCTCATCTTCTTCACTGTTGTTAGTTGGGTTATTTTCAAATTCCACTACTCTATTGACAGATTTTTTGGGTTCTTTTTTACAGTCGTTATTTATTTTTGCACCGAGGACGGTCGAGCAGAGGTCAGAGCCGAAATGTTCGCATTATTATTTCCACTCCTCGACTCCAAATATCCTCGGTTTTTCTTCTTTTCGAGTTTTTGATCATACAATTTTATTTTTTTACTTAGCACACAGTATAACCAAAAACGGCATAACTGTGTGTGGGGTTTTTTAATTGAAAATTCATTCTCAGCTTTCCTCATGATACTTGTCTGTTAAACGGAATGCCCTCAAGAAATGAAGTTAGGCTAATCCTAATTAAATGTTCTCTTTGTAGATTATCCCATACAAACGTTCTTAGACCGACTTGATTTTGTAGCTAAGTTCACTTGAAAGCTGTGGATGACAGACCGGATGTGGATATTCAATAACGGCCTGAAAAAGAATGACAAGAAAATGGAGGGAATGCGTTTTGGCCAATTAAATTTATTTAGAAGCTTAACTAAGGACAGCATGTGTTTGCTTGTTCGATAATTTTGAAGCAAGCATGTTCCACTAACGCTTCAGGTGAGGTAGGGCTAATTAAAATGGGAGAAGACTTCAAGAAATTTAATCTTCATACCAGGATGGCATACTTGGCTGCCCGCATCGACTTTTGGTACTCATCAACCGGCAAAAGCAAGTTCACACCAAACGACGATTCGGCGATGTTGACGGTAGCGCCTCGCCATTGCTGGGGGTAGTTGCGGTTGAGATGAAGCACCCGCCAGTCGGCTGTAAACCCGCTGTCGGTGACGGTACGTTCATCCGGCAAGAAGGCCCCAGAGAAGCTGGGCGTCGCCCAGGGCGATGTCAGATGTACCTGCGTCTCTTTACCCAACGGCACGAACTGCAAGCCTCGGCTCCCGTTGAGGTTCACGTTTTGCGGGTGAAGGATAACAGATTGCCAAAGAACGCTCTTTTTGGCCAACCATCTAAGGTCTATCGAAAAGCGGGTCATCCCCAAAGATTCCCCAAAGGTCGTAACAGTTGATTTAAATGAAATTCGAGGTCCATAGGAGGGTGTAAAAAGGCAGGTTTTGGATGGAAGAGGAGCCTGCCAAGCTTTTGGCCTCGGAGTACTTGGCGCTGCAGTAAGTAGTTAGTAGTAGTAGTTTTTAGCTTACAAAATGTTTCATCTCTCTAGATCATCTCTCTAGGATTCATCCCTTTTGGGATGGGTTCGAGAATAGTGCGAGATAGTAGCTTCTTACGTATCGCTTGTAGATTTATTTAATGCAAATTTTCCAATTTTGATCCATCACTTTTTTTGAGAATTGAATCATCGTGCTTTATATCCAACCGACCAAATATTCTCAGTGGAACTCACAAATACAAAAAGAGCAACCTATTTGGACCTCAAAGAGAATACAGAGCTTTTAATCATTTCAGCTGTTACTTTATCTTCACCAACTCCTTGATTTTCTTCGAACCTTGGAAAAAAACTTTTGCTGTAGGAAGATCAGAACTAAAAAAAAATGATAAGCAAACAAAAAAGAACTACAATGAATTCCTTCAAACATTTTGTTTGTCCAGAAAGAGGCTGTTTACCCCTGTCCAAAAATACGGATGTTTAAACAACAGTTTAAGTTGAAACAGAGAAATAGCTGATAATTCACTGTCTAATATCATCATGTATGTAAGAGCATGGTAATGAAGAAAGTATAGTTTCTATTGAAGAAATTTCAAGGTCATCTATAGTATTTGTTAAGAAGAACTATTGTTAATTGAGTCTTTGACTATAGCATATCTGTGGATATAAAACCCAATTTTTTTGGTCACTTAAAAAGGGCACTAGAACTTTTCATTTTCGTTAGAATGAGCCCTCTCGCAAGATTCTAGGACCCCTGGGTCGATACGATCACCCCTGGGAAAAAAACAAACAAACAAATAAACACGCATCCGTAATCTGCATTCTGGTGAAAAATGCGAAATTCCACATTTTTATAGATAAGAGCTTGAAACTTCTACAATAATGTTCTCTAATACGCTGAATCTGATGGTGTGATTTCGTTAAGATTGTATGACCTTTAGGGGGTGTTTCCCCCAATTTTCGAAAATTTCGTTTAAATTTTTCCCTCGGTTGTCTTTGATTGTTTTATTGTCATTGGAAGTGACTTAAAAATCTCATTTAAATTGTCTATTTTTGCTAGAAAAAAGGTAGTGTCAAAACTTAATTCGAGAAAAGTGCGGTATTTGTGAGGTGTAATGTTTTTAGATTTTTAGTTTCAGCCAAGTAAAGTGTGGCATTTGTTCAAGTCGCAGAAAGTGTGGCATTTGTGAAGTGTAATGTTTTTAGATTATTAGTTTCAGCCGAGGGAAGTGTGGCATTTTTTTAATTCGAGAAAAGTGTGGCATGCATTTTATTTCGATTTGACAACATGATCGATGTTCTCCAGCAAGGTCTTATCCAGGGGGGTACCAGGTGTGACACCCTTCCGGATTTTTGCCCGACTCATAAACAGTGGCAAAAATGCATTTAAACACATTTTTTTTATGTGTTTTGTGAAGTTTTGTTTCTTAAACCCTGACACGAACAAAATCCTGATTACACCAGCAGTATCCTAATAAGGGTTTTTGTGACACCCATAGCTACTCCCCTTTTCTTTCCTTAATAATTTAAGATGACGAAGAAGTTTAACGACGATCCCCCACCAGTCAAGGTTAATTTGACCCCTTTGATTGCCGTTGTTAACAACCTTAATACTGCTTAATGCCGTTTAACAACCTGGATGCACATGCCTTTCCTGAGATATTGAAGATATTCCTTTGTGACAACTGGAGGGCCTGTACTCTGTTTAAGTTTAACATCCCCCTCAAGATTTCCTGAAAGTTTCAGCATAATAACCCTTATGTGTTCCGGAGATACCGCACTGAAGATATACCGTTCAGAGCCTGGATGCATATAGATTCTTTTGACCTAGTTTAACACCCCCCTAAATATTCCTTTCGGGTGCGAGAGGCGCTCGAGGATCTTCGCCTCGCGCCGGTAGCGACCCTCGAGCGCGCTGATCGTCCCGAGGTCGTTGTGCAGGACCTTCAGGGCGAGCGGGACGTCGGACGCGTCGGAGTCGGCGCGGTAGACGACGCCCGTCGCCCCGGAGCCGATGCGCTCTGTCAGCCGGTAGGGCCCGAGGGTCGCGCCGACGAGATCCCGCGGCTCCGCCACCCAGCGATTCTAGTCGATCGCCAACACCGCGCCGAGGCGCGCGAGCAGGGGAAGCCCGGCCGGGCGGCCGTAGATGGTTATGTTTATTGAATTTAATGTTTTTAACCAATCATTGTTGAATGTATGACTTGAAGGGATTTGATTTGTTGTAATTTGATATGTTTTAACTACCTTTCTTAATTTATTCCTTTTACCCAAAATAAGAGATTAGGTGTCACTTCATGATCTTCTAAAGGGCTATAAATTAGATGTGTAAGTGAAAAAATTATATATTTACCATTGTATAATAAAAAATATATATATTTGCAAACTTCAGTGATAAATTTTTTCATTAGGGAATGGGGGGGGGGGTTGTGAAAAGTTAAATGGTTTCTAGAGATTTTTTCCTATTGCCTACAACAACAAATCCCTAAATCAGCACATATATCACTAGATTATTGAAAAAAAAATCACTAATCAACCAAAAACCTAAAATCTAGTTATTTTTTACCGGGTCGCAACCCTGACCACACATCTATTACGAATCAACTGTGCAAGTCAAAGCATGAAGCCTCCCGAGTCCAGCATGGCTATGCATGTTCCTCCTCCACCTTACTGCTTAGAGGTCCAATTTTCACTGCCTGCCTTGGACTTACTAAATCCTTTAAATTTTTTCACCAGTGAGCACACATGATCATAAATGTTAAAGGAGCGTAGAGTCTGACTGATTTGCATTCTCTAAATTAAATAACTCTGTGAAATAAATCATAAGATAGTATTTCACCTGCATCATTATGTATGATTTGCTGCTTCACTGATTTTATCTATTAGGGGCCAATATTTATGTATATTTTTTTTTATTTTTATAATCTGTAATGTACTGTAATTACTAAAATTTTTGGTATCTAAAGTTTGCAAATTCTTTTATCTGTGCAGACTTGTTTTTGTAATTCTCTTGGATCAGTATTGTCACTTCCTAAAAGGGTAGTACTTTTGATATGTATAGATCTGGTAGATTCAGGCGTCTATAGTCTAGAACATAGCTCTACAAATAAGGGTTGATGGGGAGGGTTTAACCCGACAAAGCCACTAATATTTTCGTCAAGGAATTTTTTAGTATCAGAAGATCAGTGGACAATTTTTCTAAGAAAATTTCTCGAAAATCGTGGGACACGCTCTCGAAAAGACACCATCGTACATTCCTACAAAAAAACAATAAAAAAGTAGGAGATCTGAAAGATTTGTTTTGAAAATTTTTCAATGTGACAATATCTGTGAGCACTTAAAAATAACTGCCCGACCACCATTTTTAGGCTATTTTACTCTCTAGGGAATATCACTTGCTAGTATTTACGTTCAAATCTTGAAAATCAGGCTTCTACATTTCGTAAATCGTATGTTTAGGGGCTATTACATGAATCGCGTCTTCTCGTTTTGGTATTATTAGGAAAGTTAGCTGAAAGGCTATCGTTAAAAGTTGTGAAATGCGCACAGTATAATCCTTATAAATAAATTTAGACTCCTGGGTGCCCCTTCTCCCATGAATGCTAAAAATATATAGAAATCAAGATATTATAGCCGGTTTTCACGTCACCGTAAACAAGCGTGTGTGTTAATATTCGGTCAAAATTGAAAAAAAAGACGTTTCTTGGTCGAAGCCTCTTGTTAATGTATTCGTAAGAATATGGTACAGTTTTTTTTAAGGTAAGTGTTCAAAAGGTTTTTCACGAATCTTTTTTGGCGACTTTTGCTTTCAATCAGACATATCAGCTGGAATGAACAAAACCTCTTCCCTTGGTCATTTTCGTGTGCTGAAATTAGCTGTGCAGAAGTTAGCTGAAGACTTCAAAGCATTTCCCTAATTTACTTCTATCTGATGGTTTTCTCCTATGCAACAATGGCGGGACAGAGGGAGAGAGGCAACGAACCTCTTGCAATAGAGATAGTCGATGAGTGAAGCGAACTAATAAACCATCAGTGGGCCTCTTGCCTCTTGACAGCATTGACTATTGTTTGTACTCGGTGCTCCGTGCGGGCAGCCGCGCATTAATTCGCCGTTGTCGTCGTTTATTTCCGAATCTTTCCGATGATCTTTGGCGCCACTTTCCAAGCAAGCGCTCCCGTTGCTCAACGACACTTCCCACTCCTTAAAGTTAGTATGGCACAAGGCCTGAAAGTTTCATTTTCCTAACCTAAGCCCTTTCTAAGATAGCAAGAAGTCAATTAACTAGAATTTTACCATAACATGAATTTGATTTTCAGAACTATAACCAGGAAATGAAAACTAACAACTGAAATTAGGGTAAAATCTTGTTTTGTCAGAATTTCTACCTGTCAAGTAGGTAAATTCTCAAAGACTTAAAGGGTTAACATGGAATCTTGACAATACCTCCCAAAAATATGTTTTTGGCTTTAGATTAATTATTACTGAAAGTTTCATCTTCCTAAACTATCTCCTTTCTAAGATTATTTGCGTAAAATAATTTACATTGTGCTTTGTAATATGGTTCTTGTTTTAACCCTCCTAGGCTCATTAGAGAACAGTCAGACATATTTGAACAAATGCGATATAAAAATCTTTTCTTACATCACCTAAACCTAAAATATTGAAAATTAACCCAAGTTACTTATTTCAAGTGGATTGATATGTTTAGTCTTATGACATCATCGTTTCGTTAGTCGGGTTATCATCGTTTATCATTAGTTATCATCGTTTCGTCTATTAATTTTTGAACCTTTCTGTTCTTTTCTTCATTTACCGAAATTTAATTTAATTGAGACACACCTTATTAGTCTTTTCCCTGACTTAGAGCTTAAACTTGTTTTTTTTTTTACTTCCATCAGAAATACTTCGGGATTTTATTGCACTTTGTATTAACCAAGTGATATATAGCAATCGCAAATGCTGTCGGTCTGTCTGTCCCAGTTTTGCTACTTTAGGCACTTCCAGGTAAGCTAGGACGAGGAAATTTGGGAGGTTTATCAGGGACCGGACAAGATTAAATTAGAAACAGTCATTTTCCCAATTTGATCATCTGGGGGGAATGGCGGGGGTCAAAAGGAAGTTGCAATATCTAGAGCTGCAAAGACACTTGGAAGCAAAGATTTAAATTTTAAAAAGGTTTTATTTCTGGCACAAAAGAAAGACTGCCAAAACACAGCTTTTTGGTTTGCAACACAAATAAAACAAGATTCGATTTGATTCTTAGAGCACACTATGAATCAAACGGTTTTTGGTAACGAACTGTAGGAAGGAGCGACCAGGTTCAATTTTATTCAAAACTCTAAAAAACGGAATTTTGACACAAATAGTTGCATCAAAAGACTTGCATTTTAATGCTTATTTTAAACATGAACGGGAGCTGGTCGCTCTTAAAAAACTACCCCATCACTCATCAGCCAAAGTGTTTCTAAACTGCATGACATGGCACTGATTCATTATTATTCTTTTTTAGCTGGTTTGGCGTAAACTAGAAGACAATTCACATGTTTAGCAACACTGCCAGTTGTTCAGTGACAATCAGATAGACAATCATTGTGCCATCTAGTTGTGAACATTCCGTATGTGTTTTACTTGACAGGATACGTATACCGTCCGTTATGAAGTTTATACCTTTTTTAGAGTCATCTTCAATTGCTTTTTTTTTTTACGGAACTCAAAAGTCGTTAAATTTTCCGTGATATCGAAATTAAGAGAGAATGATAAGTCAAGGAAAGTGTCCGAAATTAAGTAAAAAGGAAAGATATATCAATTTAGAAGATCAACTTACTCATGTCAACTAGATTATTTCTGTTGTCAATATTTGCATTGCATTTACACAGACTTAGAAACTATCCGAAACATTGTGAAAAAGGGTTATGCCAGCTCTGCCTCACACTGGGACTATCTGTCTTGGCTTTACTTCAACTAGCCATTGCTCTAAAGCTTTTCATCACTTCCAATGTACTTGGTTTAATTATGTTTAAAAGTTATATAATAGAAAAATTGAAATTATTTCACAGTTCACTGGTCAACAGTGAGCTAAAATCCCTTGTTTTGTGCTAAATGTTGCTTACTGTAGTCCATTTGGGCTTATATTTCTGATATTAGTGTTTAAGTTTTGTCCTCTGGTCAGCTGGACCGGATTTCTACCATTTCATCATCTTCACTGGTCAACAGTAAGCTAAAATACCTTGTTTTGTTCTAAATTTTGCTTACTGTAGTCCTTTTATGCTTATATTTCTGATATTAGTGTTTAAGTCTAATTACCTATGGCACTCAAGTTTTTATCCATGACTTCCACTAAACTGATATTAATTCAAGTGAGCAATAACTCTATATTGGGATATTCACGCAGCTGTAAAAGCACAAAGGAGGAAGAGGATCCGCAACTAAACTCTATGGTTCAAGCTGGCAATGCTGATATCCATTTCATGACCCTTCAGCCAAGAAGTGCAATAGGGGATTGGGGGGCAGCCATCCAGAGCTTTGCACATCCTTCCTGTTTCAGCGCAAAAGAGGTTCTCATAAATCCTGATTCCACTTTCTCTCTTGGTCTGTTGAAAAAATTTTATACCTGAGACAACTTTTATTCAGTGTTCTATTTTATGTTTAAGAGAAATTTTAATGTAAATGTACGGCACTCTGAAGTATGTGTTCGATATGGTGACAGTATTGTGAGGGGTTCTTTATTCTTTTCGAAAATTTCTTCAGCAAAAATTCTCTAGTTCTTTGTATGATAATTGTCATTTTTATTTTCTACTTTTTTGGGTCATTATGATAAACTTTTAATTCAATTGGCAATATCATAACCATACCTACAAAGGCAGGGTTTTTCATTTCACTAGCTTACAGATGAAATTTTGCGCCGTTTTTGTAAATTGGCATCAAAAACAAGAACGAATTTTAAGCTCAAATCAGCGCCGTTTTCTTTGCAAATAGTGCCCGAAAAGGGTTATTTGTGTCGAGCCCTTTGGGCGGTAAACATAAACTTGGTTTAGAATTTTTTTGGCCCAGAGCCCTAATATCTGCTTCAGTTTACAAAAAGTAAATATTTAATAAGTGTTTTACACATCCTGAAGGGGGTTGGAGACTTATCAAATGGAACAGAGCTATCCAATCAGCCCTTGGTAGGCAGTCATAACCCCGGAAGATGTGAGTTTTATTAGTTTTTGTTTTGTTTTTTGTTCTTTTCTTTATATGTTGTGTTTAACTTAATTTATCTTTAATTTTTTCTTCCTGTTGATAAAGGCGTCAGGAAGTGGAGTCAGAATATTAGGATTTCTATTATTTAAAGTTTGTTGTTTTTTTGCTCCACTTTTTATTTAAATTCTACACGTTTTTCTCTCTATTAAATTCTATATTGCTGATTCGTGAGGTATTTTCGACTAGGATTAACTTCCGCTTGGTTATACCTACCCTAATCCCCCTCCTCTATCCAAAGGGGACAAAAAGTCAAACTTTAGCGTAAAGATTCAAGTATTAAGGAGGGGACTGTCTCTCATATGCGTTATAATTTCTGTTCGTTTTAGTTTTAATATTGCTCCTTTCTTTCAGCTGAAAAAGGTTTTTATTTTATTTTATCTGTTGGAGGATTCATATCTTTGATGATAACCAGAGATATGACAAGAGTAACGATTTTGGACAGAATGGGATGGGACAGAGTGTCCGTCATGTACCTATCTGTCAAGGTCCCCCTAACGCTGCGACAAGATTGTAAAAGTTGCTGAAGTCTTTCTAGGGGGTTGATAGAATGCCGAATGAATTTGGAGCATTCGTGACCAAAAATGGGGGGAGTTACCACAAAAAAAGAAATATTATTCTGTGTGAAACAAACAATTTTGGTAAGATTAACAAGACTTTCTGAAGTAAAATTGTAAATAACCTTTAATGAACAAAAGTAGTAATGCTACAATGAATAATTTTGTAATGGTCCATATTAGAAATAATAGTAGTTCAAACTAATTATACCTAGAACGAATGATACTAGGTGTCACTTATTAAACGAATGGCAGAAAGTTTCTTCCCCCACTCCTCCTAAAGTTAAGCATCATAGGCAGCACAAAAGCACTGCCCTAAAGAGAGCACAGGGTTCTGTACATTATTTATTTTTAGATTTTTTTTTTTTTTTTTAACAAGGCACTTTGCATGGAAGGAGTTATTGTAAAAACTTCGGAAGGGGCCCATTCGATTGGAAAATGAAAGTTCTAGAGCCCTTTTTGAGAGTCAAAGTGATTGGACGACAACTAGCTACCCTTCCATGACCTTTTCTTCCCAAAAGACAATAGATCAAAATTTTGAAATAGCTAATTTGTTCTGCATAGTTGAAAGGCCCCTCTAGAATTATAGGGGAAAAACACACGAAGCTAAGATCAGTATAAAAAATCTGGAGGTCAGTACCTGCTCAACGATGACTATTGGTCAGCGTGAGAAAAATTATTTATTTTTATTCTAAAGTACTTCTGGAATTAAGGAAAAACTGCTTTGAAAGAGAACTGATAATAATAAAACGAATTACAGTCATTACAATATTCGTTCTTCCTTATGGTTGCAAGGTCTAGCCGCTCAAAGCTTCACAAGCACGCCATCTTGACGTATTTGGTCACAAATAGCTTTAATCCATAGCTTATCAGAGGATAATACAGAGCAAAACAAAAACTAGAAAACCCAAAAAAACTGCCTTCGGGTTGTTTAGAAGCTTAGCCCTTAAGGTGAATTTTAATTATTTTGATTTTGAAATTTTTTTAACTTAATTTTTTAACGTCATTTTAACGTCTCTAATTGACGTGCAATCTTTGGTGAGTATAGCTTTTGGTTTTTATGCTGTCATCCCTGTGTTTGGTTATCGACAATACTTGACTTATTGATTTTGCACTGGAAAGATAAACATATTTACTTTATTTTAAAAAGTAAAGATGAAATGTTTTACAGAAGTTCGTTACGTAAGTTAATTTGTAAATCACGTCTATTTTTTACTAATGAAAATGTTCGTAAAACATTTGTAAAATGTTCGTACAACACGAAAATGTTCGTTCTAGTTGCCTTTTTAAGTAATCAAAATATTAGAGGGCAACTAGGCTTCCTCCCTCTCTCCTTTTTTATTACAATCTTCCGGTTAAAACTATGAGAGAGCCATTTAGCAAAAAAAAAATAATATGCAAATTTTGTTTTAATTATTTATGTGCGGAGAGCCAAGACCAAAACATGCATTAATTAATATACTTTAATATTAAATTGATGAATCCAGCCGCTAACAAAGAAATGAATAAGAAATGCAGTGCAATGCATTACTATTCCTATAGACTAATGATTCGGCAGGAAGAAGACAATTATATTTTAAAATGCCGTCAATTGTTTCACGAATACGTCGTTGATATGTATGCAAAAATTGAATCAGAACGTTTGTTATATATTCGTCTGAAACAGACCAAGCTCCGCTCTGAACAATACATTCTTTTGCGAGTTGCAGTTGTAAATGACGTTAATACCACAAACGTTGGAAGATTAACGATTTTACCTGCTACTGATTTCTTTAGTGTTTTTAGTACCTTCAAAAGAGCTATTTATTCTAATTAGACGGTCTTTGTGGCTCTGGGGTCATTCTTAAAGAATTGAAACAAAATTCGAACTCTAGCGTACAGAGTAAGGTATTGACGAGGGTATGAACCCTCTCATTTATATAATATTTTATATTTGTTTTGAATTTTAATGTTGCTCCTTACCTTCAGTTGAATTTTTTTTTTAATCTTCATCTCTTAGATCTTATTTATCCTGTCTAAGTCTACCAGATGTAGTTATCCCTGCAGAAGGATAGATGCAATGTTCAACTGCCAAAAGTTGCCAACCAACAGAAAAAGCAACATTGTTCCGTTGCACCTGCACTAGCAAAAAGCAATAGCAATGGAAAAGATTTAAAATTTAAAGGAAAACGTCTTTTCCAAGCCAACGTCCAAACATTTCAAGTTGGTTGATGACTAAAAAAAATAGTCAAAAATGCAAAAATGCAAAGCAGCAGTCTGACCCAACTTTCTTCAGAGACCTCATCAACAAATGTAAGTCGAATAGTTTACAAGTGAATGAGCAGAAATCAAAAGTCTTATGATTTAATCCCAGAAAATTGGTATTTCATTTTCCGTGACATTAAGATCTATTCCTGCTGATGGACTCCCGAAACTAAAATTTGTTAAACGTCATGTTTTTTTTTTAGTGGTGCACACACAACACTTGTGGATTAACAGTATTTCTGTTCATGATCATATTTGTTAATTGTTGCACATTCAATTTTCTTTTTGTTACATTTATGCTTCATTTAAAAAATTAATTACCAAGGAACATTAAGCGGCTACCAATTGTCATTTTACAGATTGTTTTTCCTTCTCAAAAATTCAAGAAGACATATTGTTTAAGACCCATCCCAAAAAGTTTCATTTTCTTAACCTAGTCCCTTTCTAAGATAGCCAAAAGTCACTAAACTAGAATTTTACCTTAAATTATTTGAAATTGGAATTGAGATTTAAGCACTTTTTGAGCTCTTAAAATTGGCAAATTTTGAAAAAATTATGACAGTTCATAGGCTATAATTGACTTACCAATAAAGCAAACATACCACTTGTTGCCTTTTTTATGTTCTTTACAAATATAATAATTGCTTCTACCACAAATTCAAATTTAAGCACTTTTAAAGCTCTTCAATATGACAAATCATGAAGCTGTTTCCCGCGTGGCTAAGGCTTCTGCCGTTTTTGGTAGACTGAGCCATGTTTGGAAGAAGTTAATGATCAAACGAGCATGAAATAAAGAAACTTGGAGCGTAAGTCAGTTCGATCCTGCTTTCCAGAGCTGAAACTTGGTCTGCGACTGCCGCTGCCCAAAGCCGTCTCGACACTCTTCAATCTAAGTAGCTTCGGACAATTGAGGGAATTCGAAGGGTAGAATTTCTCAGAAATGGCCGCCTACGAAGTATGACTTCCCAGTCGCCCTTGTTACACGAGATTGCCCTATTTGTAAACCTTGAACAGAGTCATGTTGTTCTTTTTGTGCTGTTGACCATTGTTTACAGTAAAGAACAAATGACATTTTGACCTTTGGGGGGTTTAAGAAGGTAGTAGATTACTTTTATTTGCGGCAATTTATGTGCATTTTAGATCTGACTTATGTTATAGTTTTGTATCTTCTTGATTTAAGTACTATTGTTAGTCTTGGCTTTTTTAAAAATTAAATAAAAAAACAAGTTTTTTTTTAAATGAATATAAGGTGCAATATTAAAACTTAAAACGAATAGAAATTATTGCGTAGGCTCCGACCGCGCGGCTGCGCCTTGACGCCAACGGGCAATGGTCACGAGAAGAGGCTCTGGCGCAGATCGACGCGCTCGCCCCCTTTGATATCGAGTTTCTGGAGCAGCCGGTGGCGGCTGACGACCTCGTCGGGCTGGCCGCCTGTCGGGGGCGTGGGATCCCGATCGCGGCCGACGAGAGCGTCTCTGAAGTCTCTGATCTGATACGGGTTATCGACGCAGGCGCCGCCGATGTGCTGGTTCTCAAACCGATGTTTCTGGGTGGCATTCGGACGGCGCAGTCGCTAGCCCTAAATTTGAAAAGTGAATTTTATAGCAATTTTAGTGATTAATTATAGCAATTCTTTTAATTATAATTTAATTATATTAATTATAGCTAATTTAATTATAGCTAATTTTATTATATTTAATTATAGCTAATTTTATAGCAAATTAATAGTGATTAAGAAAATCACTATTGCTATCAAGAAAGGCGGGATGCTCATATGACGGCAGATTATTGTTTCAATAGGAAAGGCGAGTGTTCCAGTAAATTAAATTTAAGACCATCACGCAAAATATCTACTAAAGTTTCATATAGTTCTCCTTGCGATTCCCCCACGAAAAAATCCTCCAGACAATTCTCATCTCGTCAGCCAATCTAACTCACTCAATGTGCGTTATATTATCTTGTCAAAAGATATGCATACCGCACTTTGGACTAGAGTTCGCATTTTACTACCAGTAACCCATGGAAGCTTCAATATAACCCCCATAGCCATTCCTGAGATCAGTTCCGCCTGTTTCACGTAATTCCCATTTTTTTTTTTTTTTTCCTGTAAATTTTTACAAAGATAACAGTTATAAAGATAATAGTAGTTTTTACCAAGATATAGTACGTGAATCTCGACTCATAAAAACGTAACAAAATGGATAACAAAAATTTTTGATGCGTTCTTAAGCGTTTTTTATAACAAGTTTTTTAAATTTTTGAGTTTTTTAAATTTTTTTGTGTTAAAGCAATTTTTAAGCAGTTTTTAAGTATTTTTTTAGCCATAAGTTTTTAATCTTAGTTCTTATGAATTAGTTCAGTGACATAAGTTTTCTTTGATTTTTCACCCATGTTTTATTTATGTTTTTTTTTAATTAGACGCCCGCTACTACAAAAAGAATATTCCGCAATACCTTTTTGATTAAAAACTGTTCTCTCTTTCTGCAGTGAGTTCCCGATCCGATTTCTCAAGCGTTGCGACGAGATCTGCTTTTCTTCCAGCGGTTGGCAACTCTCGGCGTTTTAGTTCTTGTTTGAGTTTAACAACACTAAGTCGGGACCAGTCTTTCGTTGAAACGGGTGTCTCTTTTTCATTTAAAGTGGGTGAACGGCTTCCGCATGGATTCCCAAAAATAGCCATGGGACATTTGAAAACATCAACCGCGACAACAGGGCGACTCTCGTAGTATCTTTTGAGTTCTCGCTGCTCGTCGTCCATGTCGTCTTCTGTTTCTATAGAGGTACATGGAAATGGAATAGTTTAACTGGTGATATTAAGATTATTGGAGACCATAATATATATAGAAAAACCATTAAGGAACTGCTTTTTGCTGAATATGAAATTTGATTGATTGATTGGGGCTTTTGTCGATATGATGTTCGTGGAGGAAAAGTATAATAAATGATATTCTTTTGTATTTATTGTTGAGTGTGGTGGTATTAGTGGTGTCGGTGGCCAATTGTTCTTTTTGTTTTAAGGATTTTGTTTTCTCTACCTCCCCCACGGGCAAGTTTTGCTTTTTAGTTGAAAGAAAATCAAGAGCAGAGCTGTTCCTAGGGGGGGGCAGTTGCCCTGGGCATTGTGGCTTGGGAGAGGCGCAACGGCTGGGGAATTGCCCGCTTCGATACAATTTTTCACTTTGATTCGTTTTTGCTTTTATTTGAGTTTTGAGGGGGCTGTAATTACTCTGACCACGAGCTACCTTTTTCAATTTGAAAGTATTGTATATTTTCGCACGTTTTCTATCTACGATCTGTGAGTGATTCGAAATCTGTGGGATTGAAATTTAGTTCTAGCGTTCCTTTTACGTTGTAATTTGGTATTAGTAAATACTAAAATGTTAAATTATCGTTTTTTACCAAAAAGATCAAAAAATACATGTTTATTTTTTATTCTTTTTTTGTTTGTATATTTCTAGAGGGATGATCGTATCAAACCAATGCTTCTAGAAGATCGGGAGAGGACTCATTTGATTGGGAATCAAAAGTGATAGTGCCCTTTTAAAAGCAGCCATAAAGATTGGAGGGCAGATAGCCCCCCTCCTATACTTTTTTTTCTTAGAGTTCAGTCGATCAAAATTTTAAGATTTTTTCAATATAGCTGAAAGATTCAGCAGGAAAATGTGTCTTTCTGAACAACCACAGAAGAGTTTTCTTTAAAGAAGAGTACACTTGTAGATGCTATGAAACAATATAAGGCAAAAATGCAAGGTTTTGAGCAGTGGTGCTAGTAGTAGCAATAACAACAATGACAGCATTCTGGAGAGAACTAAGCTTGTTTTAACTCCCAGACAAGAGAAAGAGCTCACAGCATACCTCAAAAATGCTCACTACTGAACCAGGGCCTTACTCTTTATACAACAAGAAAGTTAACACTGAAGATCAATGAGCAGTAACACTGATGATCAAATTGACAACACCTCAAGCAGGTTACTACAACAAAGGTACACAGTGCATCATCCCAGAGCAAGAACATTATTAAGTGCTATTAGAAATTATTATAGAGCAAAGTAGAAGAACCCCCCCACCCCTGATTATGAAATTGCAAAGTCAATCCAAATAATATTGAAGAATTTTGAATTTAGGCTGAAAGTCAAGAAAAAAAGAATGACCATGCTTTTCAAACAGTTCATGGTAACAAACTGTAGTAAGGAGCAACCCTATATAGGTATCAGAGAACCATGTAGCAAAAATTTCAAGCTCTTATCTGATGGTATTTTTAGATTAAAGCAAGATGGAACTGTTCAAAGAGGGCTAGCTGTTTTTAATGTCAATCCAGAAGGCTTTAACATGATTAGTAAACCATCAGAGTCATTTCTTTAATCTATGAATGACATATGTAAATAAATGTGAGCATTACACTATTTAATCATCTGGTACAAAACAGATTCAAGATTTAAGCGGCCTTTAAAACTTGCTTTTAAAGAGGTGTTATCTATATAGAGAAACTGATCCTCAATAAGAGGATCAAGGTTTTCCTGATTTAGATGATCATGTATATTCCGGCAAAACCAGATTGGTTCTTTTGTATGAAATTCAAAGCCGTTAAAAAAGTTTTTTTACAAGTAATCTCTTTGTTTCTCTTTGATGGTAGGTTTTGCAATTAAACCCCGTTTGCCTGTTTGTGTGGTTTTTTGGAAGTAAAACCTCTGTCTCACTGATGTTAATACATATTCAGCAAGAAGGGCATTTAATAAATAATTCTGAAGAGGTACCTTAAAAATAATCAAAATCATAATAAACAAGAAGGTACCAATTTAACGCGAGGTTGGATTTTAGTTTTACTAATAAAAAAGACGCGTTTTTTTTTATAATTCATTTATTTTAAGAATATACCCATATTTAGACAGTACCCTGATCATCCTTTTGAAGACGTTAATTTAAGGTTATGTTTACATATAGCTAGGCCATAAGTTCCATTGGGAACATATATATTGGGAACATGGCTACTGATGAGTGTATCTAATTTGAAATGGCATTTAATACAAATCAAGTCCCGGGGCTATGGCAACAAACAAAGTAATAGCTGTGCAAACTCCTGGGTATCACTATCTCGAGCGATTTTGAAGTGGGAGTCTACGTCACTAGCATCACATGCCTTCACCACCGCCTGGATGCGCGGCTTCGGCGCCGACCCGGACCCCCGGCGCGCCCGGCTGATCGCGGCGGCTTATGAGGCAATAGACGCGCTTTAGCCACGACAGGTGGCGTTCGCAGGGGGAGAGCGTTGACCACGCACGCATCGTTTGCGTTAATTATGCAAACAATCGCGGAGGTCGATCGATTTGACAACGGCCAGTTCCTTACCCACGCCAACGCGGGATTGGGGGGAGGTCGCCCTCAACCTCTGTCTCGCCGCCGCCAAGGCCGCGACCGTGGCCGGGCTTCCCGAGCACCAAAACTTGATGAGCCTTATATATTTGGAATCAGCATAATAAGTCGATTCTTTTAATGTATCTACTGATATTAAAATTCCGTTTTTTAGAGTTTTATTTACTATTGAGCTGAATTGCTCCTTATTTACCGAGTAGTTCGTTACAACGAACGGTTTGATTTTACGCTCGAAAAACCTTATAAACTCTCAATTCGATATGTTGCGACAGGAAGTCTTTAATAGTAAAAATTAATAACCCACAAGTTACAAAAAAGGATAGGAAATATTAAACATTTTTTTTTTAATCTAATTCGCTGCATAACTGGTTAAGAAATTCATCTGTTTAGAGGCATTGCAAATGAATATGGACTAGAGAACTAACCCCCATTGCTTTTATACAGAAAAAAAATTTGCCAAACTCCATAAAATATTATATAATAACCATTTCCAAATTTTTGTTAATGGGTCCAAAATCAATGAGAAAGTGGCAAGTGGAGAGTTTAGTTTATTAGTGGAGAGTTTACATAATATTACTTTGGGTGAGAGATTACATGATAACACATCTGTAATGTCTGCTGAGTTAAACACCATAATCATGGCATTAGAGTTCCAGGATCGTAACTTTTGTTAGATTACTTTAAACTTAAAGAATTTTTTTTCTTTTGAATCATAGGCTTCGCGATAGTGCTGCCTACGCAAAGAGCCGGATAGCTTTAATGTATTCTTTTTTAACATATCACTACGCATGGAAGGAGTTCTCGTAGAAACTAAGGAGGGGATTCATTCGATAACAAATAGAAAGTTCCACTTCCCTTTTCAAGAATTAAAGGCGATTTAATTACTACTAGGCCTTCGACGCCCTCTTTAGCTTCCCTCCCCCTAAAAACATTAGACAAAAACTGTTAGATTTTATCCTCTTGTAAGTTGTTTTTTCTTATTTGTGTAGCTGAGGACGGCCCTTGCGCACAGCGCCGAAATATCTATTCTATTTTGTTTCCCACTGTCTTAAAAAATTCCCTATTGTTCTTCTCGTTTTTGGTGTTTGTGATGGAAAGGCAGTGTTATTTACTATGGACTGATGCTATGGATGATTTGATAAATGCAAATAGAAAGATATTGGATCTTTCACGGAATGTAGAATAAAACTTGACATGGAACATAGAATAAAAGCTGACAACGAGTAACTGAACACTGATTAGAAGATAAAAGAATAACCAGACCCAGGACCACTAGGACCGGACCCTAACGGACCAGACCCTAGGGGAATGCCCTACCCTCGCTTTGACATTGGATAGGAAGTTAGTGACCAAAAGGAGGGGAATTTCACTCAAAAAGACCTCGTACACGAAATCCTTCTGTTCTATAAAAATCTCGTACACTTTTGCGAATGGGTGACCCTCGAATTCACATATATGTTCTGCGACACACTCAGGCCCACTCAACTGAGTTCATCGAAGAGAAGCTTTCAGACTGCCCAGCCTCCAAGCTGCAAGTTCATATCGAAAATGGTTTCGGAATGTAAAGTGTACCATTGGGATCAACATGGTCGAAAACCTTATCCAGGGATATTACAGTCCCCCTCCTTGAACAACAAGGAAAATCACTTTTGCATGGGTAGCACTGATCTGTCTCCCGTTTTTCTTTTTGTTTTTATGGCACTTGGTGTTAACCAAGTCACATATAGCTACCGCAAATTCTGTCAGTCTGTCGGTCGGTCTGTCTGTCTGTCCCGGTTTTGCTCGTTTAGGCACTTCCAGATAAGCTAGGACGATGAAATTTGGCAGGTGCATCAGTCCCCCCCCCCCCCCCCCCCCGTTTATTCAGATCCCTCCCTGTTTATTCGGCACTCCAGAGTAGTCGCACAAGAGGTCCATATTCCTGATTGTTATACCTCCAAATGCAGCTTGTTATAGAGGATGTCCATAGATAATTATAAATTGGTTTCTGATAGTTGGATTGGGCATCAGGCTCAAAAGCTAAGGTAGAGATTTTTAGTGTCAATCTTTCACGAATTCTCCTCCAGTCAGTGGGTATGGGGACATTAATTAATATTTATTGCTTTTTGGCTTTGAGCCTTGATCAGTGTGAGACAAATCAGTTTGTTTGAACTAATAATGAAAATATATGTTGCATAAACTTCTAACGAATATTTTTTTCATTTTGAGTTTCATCTTCGCTCTTAACTTCCACCAGAGCTTTTTTTATTAATTATACATGAGGCCGAGGCCACCCCCTCTACCATTTTACAATTATATTTAAGTCGCATATGAGTTCTCTTGAAGGCCCCATAGAATGCAAAAAGCCAATTTTTATTGCAAAAGTTTTGTCTGATGATGCCCTTCAAGACATTTGGACTACAATTTGGTTATAACTTTGCTCACACATGGTCATTGTTATAGGGCGACACCTGTTAAATCATTTAGAAGTACTTTTTCTGGTACTAGTGTTACGTAGTTTCCATAAGGTTGGGTATTCTTAAGTCCGAGTAACAAAATTAGGTAATGACATAGACAACCTTTTTTATGATGCTAAATAAAAGAATTTTTGATGGTCCAGAGAAAATGTAAAGCAAAGTACATACAAAAATGATATGTACTTCTTTAATTCTTGCTTAAAAAACGAAATATTTGATCTATGTTACCTTTGCATATTTTAAAAGTTTGAGAGTAAACTCCCTAAAATCCACTTGTAAGAGTGTTGGAGGAGTCTCAAAACTCAGCTCTAAAAACAAAGTATTGCGCAAAGTTGAGTTTACTAAAAATAAATCAGGCAATACAGGAGGTGGCACCACTTTGTTCTGGTTCCTCCATTTCCCTGTGAGGGGTTGGGCACCTGTTAAACTAGCACCCTCTCGACCTCACCAGGTGGCACTTGGTTTGACAGATTATCTAAAAACTCCACTTCGAGGCCGACCTCCTTCAGGAAACTTTCAACATTAAAATTTGGAAAAAGTGCACCCCTTCACTTAAACTCCCCTCAAGGTGTTGAGGAGGGGGCAATCCCCTTCATACACGTAATAATTTCTGATCGTTTCAAGTTTTAATGTTGCTCCTTACTGCCAGTACAAAAAAACTTGTCTTTTTTTTAATTCAATATGAAAAGAAAAAACATTTTAAGGAAAAATAAAGCTATTTCTACAGGCTTTATTTTCTTAATCACGCTGTCGGACAGCACTTCATAAAACAGGAAGCCCAACCTTGCATTTCCGTCTTTCAAAATATTATACTTCAACAAGCGTATATAACTAAATTGAAATTCTTTTGTACCATCTGGCTCTCTGATTGCAAGCCCCTTTTTCTTGATATAAATTTTTTGAACTGACGAAATTCACCCTGCGTGCTTGGCTTTTGTTTTGACTCGATATCATCAAGAATCCAGAGTTTCCATTATTGTTTTATTGTTAACTTTTCATTTTCAGTCGGTAATACTTGCCACAATAAGTCGTTTTTGTCTGAATCTCTGAAGTTGGAATTGATTGAATGCGAAAAAGGAGTCATCTTATCAATTATCTTTACTGTGGTGAATAACATGAAAATGAATAAAATCATATACAGACGAAAGAATTCAAGTCGAAGTGCCCCCACTAACTAGGTGTTGGTTTGGAGCGAAGCGCCACACCAACAGCTAGTAGGTAATAAAAAGCTTATTTTGTCTCTGAATCCTTCTTCTACGGATATATTCGCCTTTCTTGAAAACATGTATTAGGACCTCATCCAAAATTTTGTTTCATCCACAGATTCTAACCCTACTTATTTGCGGTTGGCGGTGGGGCACAATACTCCTCAATTAAGTAAAAGATCTTTATAATGTCTGTGTGGTGATCAATGTGAAATATTAAAACATAGCCTTTAGGGTTTTGGGATGAGCAAATAGCAACTGTCCTCACCTAGGAAGTTTCTTGGTGGTGCTCATGCCATAAATTTCAGTCTGTTTATACATTTCCTGTTAGCCACCTCCCAAGAAATACCCGAAAGTTTGAGGTCACTCGTAAAATACCATCCATGCCCAAGCAAAAAAAAAAGTTGGAAACCCTGCTTTTACTTATGCAAGAGGAAAAAATATACAAATATAAATGAAAAATAAGCGAAGCTAAAACAGGAATTTATTTTGTCTTTTTTTTTAAATTAAATAAAAAAAAAACAAGTTTTTTTTAACTGAAAGTACCGAAGGGTTGACAGGAGTGGTCATTACTTCAAAGATGCTTCTGCAACTTTCATTACCCTGAGGGTTTTCCTTCCCAGTTATGTCCAAAATTAAATGTAACTTTTTAAAGAATCATAGTTATTCAGACTAACTGAGGGATGAGACTAAAAAAATTACGTTCACCAGTTGCCTCAATTCATGAAAGTGTATGGGGATGGGGGCAATGTTTTTTTCCAAAATCAAGAAGGGGAAATGTTGTTGTTTCTTCTTCAATTTTTTCCGGGACGATACCAAAAAGGAATTTTAATAAAATTTCCAAGGCTATTTTAAAATAAAAACAAATGGATTTTTAACTGAGAACTTTTATTGTAAGTGTTTTATTTTTTTTTCTTTGCTGAAGACGGCCCTTAGATATAGGGCCGAAATATTCAAATAGGTTTACTTGGTTCACTGTCTTGGGAAGAAAAGTCCTCATTATTCTCTCTTTTGTTGTTGTAAAAATACCTCATTTTTCTAATTTTTCAGAAATAAATAACAATTTTTTCATAAATAAATAACAGCTCTGAGACACAATATCCTTCCACACTTCAAATTTCATTAAGATCTGATCACTATTTTTAATAGTTGAAAGTGATTGGAGGGCAACTACCCCCCCCCCACGTCGACCACTTTCCCTAACCCATCCAATCAAAATCATGTCTTTGAACATGACCCTCCCCCCCCCCCACAGAGCCCTCAGGGCAAGAGTTTCCGAAATGCATCTTTGAGATGGCTATTTGTTGTCGTAGAAACTTCGAAAAATGCTCATTTGATTGGAAACTGATTACTAGCAATATTAATACTACTACTGTGACTACTATTACAATTATGCCTAAGGGCATGAAAGTGAAATTTTCAAGAAATTCTGTTTGACATAGTTAAAGCTAATTGAATCATAACAAAGTTAATTAATTTTTAACTCACCCAATTCAACTTTTGGGGAATAATGGTGCCACTATATTAACCACGCTGGTGCCTAGCCATCTTTAATTTTCTATAACCTTCTGACGGTTTTGAGAAAGGATAGACTGTAGTCGTATATGAAATAATTTTGACCATTTTTCCCACCAGTCAGTTTTAACAAAGTATCCCATATATTCTTAGAATCTTGTCATTGTTAACTCTTGTCAGTTCGCTAAAACACTGCTGATCCATGGAATTCAGTCATCTACATTCTCAAAATTCCGTAACCCACAGACTTTGGCTTTCTCTACTGCAAGTTCAATGGCAACAATGCCTGTGACACTAAAGACTGCAGAAGAGGATCTAAAGATAGATACACGTGTCTCAAAATTTGTCATTCCGCTTGGAACCACAGTAAACATGGATGGTACTGCATTGTATCAAGTAATAGCAGTGTTCTTTTTGGCGCAGCTATTTGCAATAGAGTTGAGTATGTTTTCCATACTTGTAATTATCATAACATCACTTTTAGCATCAATTGGGACACCTGCAGTTCCGTGAAATTCCATATTTTTGTAGATAGGAGCTTGAAACTTCTACAACAAGTTTTTCTGATACGCTGAATCTGATGGTGTGATTTTCGTTAAGGTTGTATGACTTTTACGGGGCGTTTCCCCTATTTTCTAAAATGAGGCAGATTTTCTCAGGTTCCTAACTTTTGATCGGTATAGCTGATCTTAATGAAACTTGCATATTTAAAATCACCATTAAAACGCGATTCTTTTGATGTAACTATTGGTATCAAAATTACATTTTTTTAGAGTTTCGGTTACTATTGAGCCGGGTCGCTCCTATCAGAAACACTAAAGTTTTATAAGGATGATAAGTGGTTTATGGGCAGGGGTTCTACTTTAAGCTGAACTTACCAGCTAGATATTAAACGGTGTAAATGCAGCTCAGGGCTAACTGCCTGCCAATTAGTGCAAGATTTATAAAATATTTTAAAGAAAGATGTTCCAATGAAGACATATACTTGCCCGCATTGTAGAGTTAAAGAGGATTATTTAGTGCATTGCTTAAGCCGGTGCCAGGGGCTCTCTACGATAAGGGAAGGGATATCTGGAAGTAATAAGTCGATACTTCCGGGTGGTATACAATGCAGCACATAAGAGGAAGTACAAAATTATGGTGAAGAATAACCTTACAGTACCTATATACAACTATTCTTTATATTGTATGCATGACAACACCCAGAGATGAACGAACAATCATTTTCAAGCTTACTACCACGACTAGACTGAGACTAATTCCCAGAATTATTTGCTTTGTTGACTTGATTTGTGAAATGTTATTCTGGTCAAAGTTGTGAAGATGGAGTATTTTAAGAAAACATCCTTCTTCGAGTAAACCAGTTGTTAAGCAGTGAACTTCGAAATCATTGGAAAATATCTCTTAGCAAAAGTTTCACTTTGACACTCTTACTCTTTTGGAACACAATTGAGTTGAAACATTCCCCCCTTTGTCAATGATAAATCCAGCGTGTAAACAATCGAAAATTAGTCTAATTTTTAAATTACCACATAATTTGTCTCAAAATAAGCGTATTCTTTATCGTCAATAATTTATCATTTATCATTACGTGTTTCCACCAAATAGTTGTTTTTCAAGTTTCACTCTTATTTCACTATAACTAGGATCCACAAAATGGCTTTCGATTTAGTTCGAAATACCCCTCGCCCTCTAATGAATTTAAAAGAAAGCTCCTATGGCTAAGTCAGTAGGCCAGTAAAGGACCAGATGGTCCTTTAGCCAGGAAGTGCAATAGGAAGCATCAGCCATTCAATGCTTTTACATGCCCTTCCTGCTTACTGTCCCCAGATTTCTCTAGGTAACCTTTTAAAGTTGGGCCAATTCTGGCTGAGCTTACAGATTCACATCACTGACCCCTGTCCCAAACCAAATAAACTGGTATTGCCAGGAATTTAACATTTGCCTTTAGGACAAAGGATTCTCAACTTCTGCAAGCCACTTAGGAAGAAGGAAAATTACAAGAAGCTATCGCCATCTATACAGAAACACTTGCCATCGACCCAGTTAATAAGCTGACAAACTCTAAAGTTTATGCTAATCGCGCTGCTTGTTATATCAAGTTGGGAATGTATTCACAGGCGCTGCAAGATGCGAGAGAAAGTGTCAAATGCGAGCCGTCTTTTGCCAAGGTATATAATTACTTATCGTTAAATAATGATAAACAAAAAAAAAAATCAATAAATCATTAGGAAAAGGTTTTTATCTACTTATGTCAGAAAATTCAATTATTCTTTATTTTCTTGCTTTGAGTTTTGGTTACTATTGAGCCGGGTCGCTCCTTACTACAGTTCGTTACCACGAACTGTTTGATATGGACTTTTTTTTTAGCGAGAGCTTTCCATAGGGAGGGAAGAATTGTCCGGCCTCTGCGGAGGGACAGAGAATTCTTGGTAAGTTTTGAAAAACGATCAAAAATGAAATAAAAAGATGCAAAAGAAAGTAAGAAAATTTTTTCGATGGAAATTTTCAATGAGGAGGTAATGAAGAAAAGTTCCCGGGGATGGGTGGGGGGTCGGTAATTTAAGTAGAAGTAAATTTTGCTTGAAACCTCTACAGTAGGGTTTTCTGATATTCTGAATCTCATACTGGATTTTCATTACGATCACTTGATTTCTTAGAGGTTTTTCCCCCTTTTCAAAAATTAGGCAAATTTTTTCAGGCTCCTAATTTTTGATGAATAACATTAAACTCCATGAATTTTATATATTTTGAATAAACATCAAAATTTGATTTATTTGATCCATCTACTATTATTAAGACTCTATTTCTTGCGGTTTCGGTTACTATTGAGCCAAATTGCTCCTTACTTACAGTTTGTTACCACGCACTGTTTGAGAACTCATGTCCTCAGAGCTATTATTTCAAATCCCGACCAGATCTTTTGACATTGGGGGGAGTTGGAAACCGGAAATCTTGGAAAACACTTATAAATGTCTTAGATACGTGACTGACGTAACCGGACTGGATCCGCTCTCTTTGGTGGAGTTAGGTGGTGGGGCTCAGTGCTTTGGCGAGTTTGGTGCTTCTGGACGTGCTAGGACGATGAAAAATGGTAGGCGTGTCAAGGAGCTGCACAAATTGGCTTGATAAAGTCGTTTTCCTCGATCTAACCATCTGGGGGCTGAAGGGAGAAATGAACACGTATCTGTGATCTTTCTTCTGGAAAAAAAAAAAAAAAAAAAAAAAAAAAAAATACAGAATTCCACATTTTTGCAAATAGGAGCTTGAAACCTCTACAGTACTGTTTTGTGATACGCTGAATGTGGTGATGTGATTTTCATTAAGATTCTATGACTTTTAGGGGGTATTTTCCCCTTTTTTGAAAATATGGCAAATTTTTCTGGCTTGTAACTTTTGATGGGTAAGCCTAAACTTGATGGAACTTATATATTTAAAATGAGCATTAAAATGTAATTCTTTTGATGGAATCTACTCTAAATGCAGGACATAACTACATAAAATCAGTTAATTTTGCGCTTTTGTCTTTAAATACATCTTATTTCATCAACAAGTTTTGATGAGATACTATTTATAAAATAATTCGTCTTTTTCGGCATTCCTTGTTTAACAGTAAAACATTGGGTGAGAATCAGAAAGGCTAAAAGATATAAGTGCACTTCGCAATACAAAAACGATCTCTAATATCATTGCACGGTTCACAACGGTCCTACCATATTTTATTATTTTTGTTTGAAAAAATTATTCCATAAAAGAAACAATTTAAAAATGCTCGACAATCCATAGACTTCTTAAAATTTTTTACTTGTTTTAATTTTTTAGTGCTTTGTTTCTACTAAACTCATTGTATATGATCTGGGTCGATTATGTTTGTTTGGTTATTTCTGAGAGTATCTAACACCTGACACTTTATTTGCACACGTCTGGGATAAACTTAGGCTATTTATCACACTGCTGCCTCGTCAGTCAGCAAACTTGTTATTAAACTGAAAGCTGAGCAAACTGAAGGTATTTTAATGAGCAGAAATCTATCCCCAGAGCCCATGCCCTCTCCCTCTTCCCATAGTATGGGATGCTAATTGTAAGTTGGAGAAACTTTTCCAAATTTTTTAATCCTGATGCAAAAAGTATGATTTAATTTAATTTTATAGCTTCTGAAGTTGACCTGAAAAACAGAATTTAGTGTCATTCCCAAAAGATTCTATCTATGCTTCATGACAACTTGGCTACACTTACACTCTTTTTATTTATTTAAATTGTAAGAGCAGAAGTAGCAATAGTAGTGTCCCCAAAAGTTCCAGCTTAATATCCCTAGTCGTTCTCGATGTGTTGCTGAGGTGTCTTATTGGCCAACCTTGCGTATTTCAGAAGCTTTTTTTGCCACACATAGCATTACAGTGCTAGTTGTATCATTATTTTGGCCTATGTAACACCCACAAACAAAATCTATATAGTATAGACACCCAACTGAAATAATTCTATAGTATCAATTAATATTGTGCTTGTACCCGTTCATCTGCAGTTTCTCAAGCTTCTAGCACGCATTGAATTCATCATACATAGCCAAAAAGCACCTGGATACCTGAACGTTTTTCAACATTGTAAGATAGGACAGATGCGTATTATACAGAGAGGCACAATCTGTTTAAAATTGGACTGAATTGTCTCACAAAAGTTCATAAACACCAACAGAATAAAACTATTCAAATGACTTTTTGCTAAAAGCTAAAACAGGGCATTTCTTTTAATCTTTTTACAATCAGCTACGCTTTAAGGTCTTGGGCTGTTAACTCTCCGCAAAGATACTATGAGACTTAATTGTCAGTATGCACAAGGCAGCAAGATGCCACACAGCGTCCAACAAGGAAGCCCAAACACAACTTGCAATAGGAGCAACGTACTGCAATTAGTCACTTGTTGAGGTCTTGCGCTGTTAGCTTTCCACAAAGTTTAGGTTATGTACAGATCGACACCATATCGGTGGTCGAACGCGCCCATCATCATGTGCTGCAGAGCCGGGTGCCGAACTATCAGCCGCGTATGCTCGATAAGCTTTTACAGCAGCGGGAGATCTACGAGTACTGGGCTCATGCCGCCGCCTTCCTGCCGATGCGCGACTACCGCTTTTCACTGCCCTACAAGATGGCGATACGTGAGGGGAAACAGCATTGGTTCAAAAACCCGGATCGGAAACTCATGGCCAGGTTGATGGATCAGGTCGTGCGCGAGGGCGGCCTGCGCTCCCTATTTTGGAAATTACTGTTTTGAGGTTTCTGTAAATTTGTTTTTAATTTTTGCAACGAGTTGACCCTCAGTCAATGGTGACGCAAGTTCCCATTAGAAGAGGTATGTCTCCTTACACTTCTGTCGTTCCAATTCAGCAGGTTTTAATGGTGCCAGGTGGCTATCCAGCTCAGGATAGGTCCATACAGAAGAGGAAAGCTCTGAAGTGAGCATTAGGGAAGTAGAATGCATTATTTTAAATACGGAGGATGTTTCATAGTCCGAAGGTTCAGTTGACAAACTGTGGAGATATTTATCAGCAAAAACTGTAATAGAAGAACAATGTGTTAAAAATTAAAAATCCAAAGAGCCTCGAAAATGAAACGGTGTATTTATTAACATTTGCATCAAATCGCAGCATTTTTAGTTGAAATTTTTTGAAAATCAATTGATGAATAAAAGTAGTGACGGCATAATTACTTTAAATTCAGCCGTATCCATAGTTTTAAAGTCATCCAAATCCCTAATTTTAAAGACATCCATGTCCCTGCTTTTTAAATATATTCCTATCCCGTCATTCCATGACAGCCAGCAGGTGTTAATTATATCATAGGGAGGACGACCCTGCTTAACTCCTGATTTAATACGAAATCAGCTGCTAACCTCATTTCTTACCTTAACCGCAGCAGTGTTATTCTCGTACATAGCACTAATCACTTAAATGTATTTTTCTAGTATACCATACAAGGATAAGAACATAGCTAAAGCTCTTCTATCGACAGAATCGAACGACTGCTCATAATCTATAAAAGTGAGGGCTAAAGGTATTTGAAACTCAAGCACTTCTCAACTATTAACCAAGAGTGAAAATTTGGTAGACCTATCCTCTACCTTTTTCTAAAACCACACTGTTAATTCATGTTTTGATTTCGGCTGTCCGAAGATGAATAATTAAAACAGAATTTGTATATTTATTTTTTTTGGCTAAATGGGTTTCTCATAGTTTTGATCGAACGATTTTGAGAAAAAGAGCGGGGGAGGAGGCCCAGTTGCCCTCCAATTGTTTGGTTACTTAAAAAGGCAACTAGAACTTTTAGTTTTTACGAACGTTTTCCATTAGTAAAAGATATACGTATCTTACGAATTAGCTTACGTAATGAACTTTTATATTAATATGTTTTTATTACGTATATGAGGGGGTTCGCCCAAAAAAAACAGAAAATTTTAAATACAATTAGATAACTGCCATAATTAATACGCAATGAGATTTCCCTGTAATTAATCAGCATTTGTCTTCTTCAAAAATTATTTTAAGTCAAAATCTGTCTGCATAATATTTGCCTAAGTTAGCTTGGGAAAATCTTTGCAGGTTAAGTAGGCTAATTGACTTTAATCTGTAATGCCTACTGTTGACAATTAAATAGCAACCAAGACAACCTTGCCTTTACATCAAACCGTTCGTGGTAACAATCTGTAGGCACAATTTAAAAAATCTAAAAAAAGTAGATGGCGAGTTACATGACAACAATTTCAGCCGGATTTCACAAAGGCGATTTGACAGTTATTTTTATGCTTTGTAATTGTTTGAAACCAGCTAAAAAACCTAATTGTATGATAATGAGGATATAAAAAGTGTTGAAAAAATTTAAAGACTGCAAACAAAGCTCAGCTTGACTTATTATGGAGATCAGTAGTCGTGCTTTGAAGCACAGCATTATTTTTCTTAGGAATGTGACATACTTTTTGGCCCCAATCCATCTTTTTTTTTTATTTTTGATCTTAATATCCATTTGCTCTTCATCAAAATTTCCTGAAAATTTTAACTTCGTACCCTTAGGCATGGTTGTAATAGTAGTCACAGTACTAGTATTGATATTACAAGCGCTATTATTGAATAACGGTAGTACTACTAGCAGCAGTGGTATTAACCTATAGCCTTTTGGTCAGTTGAACATCCCTCTCATCAAGTCCTGAAAGTTTCAACTTAATGCAATTAGCCATTGCAAAGATATTGCTGATATGTCCTTTTGATAGTCTGTATGTTTATACACTTCTTGAAATTTTCATCTCAATGCAGTTAGCGCTACAAGTAGTTGCGATCATCCCTGGGGAAAAAACAAATAAACACGCATCCGTGATGTTTCTTCTGGCAAAAAATACAAAATTCCACATTTTTCTAGATAGGAGCTTGAAACCTTTACAGCAGGGTTCTCTGATCCGCTAAATCTGATGGTGTGATTTTCATAAGGATTCAACGATTATTAGAGGGTGTTTCCACCTTTTTCAAAAATAGGGCAAATATTCTCAGGCTCGTAACTTTTGATGGATGATAAGACTAAACTTGATGAAATTTATATTTTTGAAATCAGCGGAAAAATCCAATTCTTTTGTTGTGAAATAATGCCATGCCTTGGGTATATGGTTTCCTCATTTTTTTTATGTTTTGCTAATATAAAGATTTTTAATGAAATTTCCACGAACCAATGTGCAGCTTTGAATGAGGCTAAATTAAATAGCTATATGAAAAGTCTCCGCTCTAGCTTGAAACTTCTTCCTCGCGCAGGTTTTTCTTTGGTTTGTAGATTTTTATTTCCCTCTTTTTTGTTTTAGTGTGCAATATTTAGCTTACATTTATGGAATGATGGTTCTAGATTTCTTTTATTTTTATCGTATTTTGTTCTTGATATGTTGTTACCGTTGGTGTGCTGTGTACCACCCATACACCAGATCACGGTACCAGGACGGTTGTTGGCAAGAGTACGTGCAACACGTTTGAGCTGGCTACCAGGGGTGCCGGTGACCCGCTCAACCTCTTCTGGGTTCCACTTTTTCACTTCTTCGCGGATCTGGTCCATCCCCCAGACACGGGTGCGGATGAACTCTTTGTCTTCCCAACCGTTTTCGAAGATGTGCCACAGAAGACCCCAGACCAGAGCAACGTCGGTGCCCGGACGGAAACGCACGTATTCATCGGCATGTGCCAGGCTTGATACCTGTATTGAGTCGAAGGCTTCAATTGGTATAACAAGATCTGCAATACTGATATTCTAAGGATCTTCAAGCTGGCGAACCTCTCTACCCAAGTAGAAGCCCACTCTCTAAGGTGGTACGGCCCCCTACTCCGTCTCCCTCTAAGTACCCCCACAAGGATCATCTCAAACTTTAATCTTTCGGGAAATGGCTGGGAACGCCCTCGAGGACGGCCAACTACTAGATGGGCTGATGTCATAAAGCAACGCCTGCTCAATCGCAACATCAACCCAAATGTGGCCCCATCCTACAGTCTTTGTTCAGATGCATTTGTGTCTTTAGCATGCAAGTACAAAGGGGTCTTTGAGCCCCCTGAAGTAATCTTAAGTAGCCTTAAGAATGCTACGATTTGCTTAGAGCCTTTGTTTTAAGTTAAGGTCTCATTGCAGTAATGTATATAGTAGACTTATTCCAGATATACAGTCTTGGTTCAGATACATTTATGACTTTAGCTGGTATGTGCACAGGGGTCTTTGCGCTTTCTTAAGTAATCTTAAGTAGCCTTAAGAATGCTACAATGTATTGGGGCCTTTGTTTTAAGTTAATGAGGTTGAATATAGTTATCTTCCTTTTATAGAAAAATGAATAAATATTACCCTGGGGCAGCAGAAAAACATTCTCCAGATCGAAACAAAGTAGAGGAATAGATAGGTTTGACCTGTAAACATCATGTTCAATCTTGGTCTCAATTTTTCTTTTCACATGAACCTCATACTTGCCCTTTACTTCTGGATCCATTTCAGTTTTGTTTTCTTCACATCACACGTTTTTCCTTGCACACATCACATTGAACTGTTTTTGGAATATAAAATGACAAATTAAACTGCGATTTGAAGATCTGATTTTCCATCAAATTTTTTCACTGAGGCCCGATTAGAAAATCCAGCTAACTTCTTCCAAATTACTGCCGGGTCGCTTTCGGAAAAAACAGTCCGCTTTATCGCTTCTCAAAGAGGCTGGTTAACGATTGATTCTTGTAAATTATCAACCAGCTTTCCTTTTGGTTTTTTTATTAAAACCAAAACCTTGCCGATTCAATTAGATACGTTAATTTATCCGGCCTTACAAAAAATAGATTTACCACAAACATTCCCTACAGGAGACGGAGCGGGAAAGTTAATTCGATCATCTGGCTCCTAGCGTTTGGCGACACTTGGCATTTTTTCAGTGTAATAATAAGAATAACCAATTTGATAAGTATAATTTGTAAAATTAGGGTAGTAATAAGTGTCTGATCTCACTTCCTGAGAGAAATTAAATAAAAAAAAACAAGTTTTTTTTTAACTGAAAGAAAGGAGCGACATTAAAACTTAAAACGAACAGAAATTAGTTCGTATATGAAAGGGGCTGCTTCCTCATCAAAGCCCCTCTTCTCAACCCCTCCCCCCACCAAAAAATCCCCCTGAAAACGTCTGTACACTTCCCAGTAACCTGACGCCGAGCTCCGCAGCCGCCACTGCGCAACCGCGATCATTATGCGTGTGCAGGCTGAGCACCACGCCGTCGCGCCGCCGGATATGCGTCGACATCCATTCGATCTGATCGGCGTAGATATTCGGGGTGGCCATTTCCACCGTTGCGGGCAGGTTGATGATGCATTTTTGCGCCGGCCGCGCATCCCACACGTCCAGCACCGCGTCACACACTTCCACCGCGTAATCGAGTTCGGTGCCGGTGAAGCTTTCCGGTGAATACTGGAACGTCCACTCGGTATCCGGGTAGCGCTGAAAATCCCCTTTCCTGAAGAAATGAGAAACGTCAATTAGAAAAGGAGCACGACAAGTAAACTGGGCCTTGACTGACTTATTTGCGTAGGTCCGGGGGACCCCTTGCTCTCCTAATGCAATTCTGTTTCCATTGACTTCTGTCCTGTGTATTTCTCTCTGAAGTTAAGATGGGAAGGCCTGTGTCTTTTTTGATGTGATCCGTCCATCTTTTTGGTGGTCTTCCCTTGGTCGTGGTTGGTGAAAATCTTGTTTGTAGGTCTTGTAGACTATGGATCCATCTGTCTTTCTGCATACGTTAAAGCCTCAGAAAGTGATTTTATCTCCTTTACTGCTACCGGCAAAATTGACCGCTTTAAATTCGGCTTAAAATGGACCGATTTAATCGAGCAGGGCGGCTTCCGGGTTTCCAGCTATGTTCAATTGAAAATTCAAGCTAATTTGATAAAAAATGGAAGCTCCTATGTTAACGAGAAATATGATTGATGCAGGTTTCGACGCACCATTATTTCGAGCCACAATGATTTTTGCATTTAGAGAAATGAGGGTATGCCGGGCAAAACGGCTGCCCCGCTGGAAGGAGCAAAACAAATGAAATCTCCCTCTAATAAGGCTGTCTGGCAGGGTCTCAATTGGAGATTGGCTCGGCTATTTATTGTTTTTTGTTTTCAGTAAAGCATAAATTGTGTTCTGGTCTTGAGAAGGTATTGGGGTTATCAGCCCTATTCATGTTAATTTTTGCTCGTTTTTGAGTTTGAATCGGCTATTAAATTAAATACGATTTCTGTTCGTTTTAAGTTTCATTTATTTATTGATAGTGAATTGTGGTAGTTTTATACTTGAAAGATTATTTGACTTTATTTCTTCTCATTCTAAGCTTAGTGGAGCTTACCCCAAATGTTGACCATAAGGTAAACAAACTCTTTCGTTCCCTATTTTGTTTCGCATTTTAATAATTGATTTAACTTTGTAACGATGTTTATTCCCTAACATTTATTTTATCGTTGTAATTGTTCTGACGTGCTTATGCTAACTTGTGTGCTATTCTAGCCAATAAATCCTATTCTATTCTATAAGGTTCAGGAAATAATCTATGATATTTTGAATCAACTTCTGCCCCAACACCCCCATTTGCAATCATAAAATAGTCAAATATATTAATTTTTTCAACATACGTAGCTATTACACCAACAACAAATAAGCACGCGTTCGTGATCTTTCTTCTTGCATAAAATACAAAAATTGCACATTTTTGCAGATAGGAGCTTGGAAACTCTACAGTAGGGTTCTCTGATACACTAAACCCCTTGCCGTGATTTCTGTTAAAACCCTTTGACTTTTGAGGAGTGTTTCTCCCTTTTTGAATATCCGGAAATTTTTTTTCCGGCTTGTAGCTCGATCGGTAACATTGCACTGAATGAACTTAATCAATTCATTTGATGTATCTATTGATGCCAAAGTTTCGTTAATTTAGAGTTTTGGTTGGCTCAGTAGTAACCGAAATTCTAAAAAACAAAATTTTGATACAAATAGATAAATCAAAAGAATCAGCTTATTATATTGATTTTAAATATGTGAGTTTCAGTAAGTTTATTCTTGCCGATTAAGGGCTACGAGCCTTAGAAAATTTACCTGATTTTCGAAAAAAGGAGGAAACACCCTGTAAAAGTATTAGAATCTAAATGAAAATCACACCGTCAGATTCAGCGTATCAGAAACCACTGTTGTAGTGGTTTTAAGCTAGTATCTTGAAAAATGTGGAATTTTGTATTTCGTTGCCAACTAAGTGGACCATGGTATCAAATCTATAAAATTTAGGAGGACAGGGCAAAATATATTTTTCAATATGTAATTGATTTCTTAATAAAAACGCAAAAAAGGCGAATGCCACTTGAAGTGGATAGCTCCATCTGAGGACCACCTTCACTATCTGGTGCACATCTTAAAACCTATTTTTTATGTCAATCCGCACCTCTCTTTGTCCCATGTGGCCTACTTTGCGCCATGTAAAGCCAGAGCCATACTCAGGAATTTTCTTTCGGGGGGTGTTTTACACAAGGATTTTTGTCGGGGGAGAGACCTGCCGGCGATAGTGCGCGTCACCGCTTTGGACCGGGGTGAGTCTTGGGCGCGGGTCATCCGTTGTGTGATGGCGCCATCGGAGTCGAACTGCGGTCAATGCCGTCGATCGACCGGGTGCCCTGGGGTTGCGGTTCTCGCGCCTCCAATACAGTCCGATCGGTCGTCTGTCGAACAGCCGGGGTTTGGCTCCTTGTCGCAATTGCAGGCAAGGGAAAACCTGACGGATGAAAAAATCCATTAAAAACAGCGCACTATGCGCGATGGTACTATGCGGGACGATTGAATCCGCTTACCTTCATGACATTAACCTTTTTGGATACCAAGAGTCAAACATACCACCCTTTCCCCATAACAAATGTTAAATATAAACAATATACAAATTGCATAACTTACAGTCTCTACCTGAGGGTTGTGGGGAGGGGGGGTTTTCCATCCCTAGAGTTGTAGTTATTAGATCTCTCAGCTATAATGAACAAAATGGCCATCTCAAATTTTTGTCAGATGTCCTTGGGGAAATAGGGGGTTACAGGTCCTCTAATAAACAACAAAGAGAGATAAAACTCCACAAAAAAAACTCAAACAAGACGTTACTAACGGAGGAAACTGTTACTCATTCTAAAAATAGCTCAAAATCTCTTTGTTTTGGTAAGTACAATGTTTCTTACCGAATTTTTTACCTGGAGTAATCTCTCATTTGTTTTTTCTTAGAGAGAGACAGGTAACTGTGGCAGTTTTTTTGGGATATTTGAAACGTCACATCAAGTTTATTTAGGTTTAGTTGCGCTATTTTCCTTTTCTCTTTTGTCATTTTTTTTTTTATAATTTTCTTTCTGTTACTTCATAACAATGTAAATATTAGGGATTTTTTTAAAAGGAAGCTTGCTGTTTTTTCCGTACCTTAAATACTTCTAAAAGCTCTTTTTTTGTTAGAAATTGGCCGAAAATGAAATTATATCATAGACTTTAAGTCACTAAAGCTGTGACAGAAGTCTATAGTACCATAGACTTACAATGTTTTCTAAAAATGTATTTCCTCAACCGCAAAATTTGGTTTTGTGACTTAATACTGTTTGAATTACAACAGTCAACTATAGCAAAATGAAATGGAAGTAAAGAGCGACACTAATATTTAAAACGAGCAAAAAGTGTTCTATTATTGAGGGGTCTTCCTCCTCCTGTGTTTTGTTAATTGGATATGCTCAATAATTATCATTCAGGTTGGAGAAAAAATTAATATGGGTCTATTCTAAGCAGCAAAAGTATTAGAAATTTATTTTTTCCCGCCTGCAAATATAAAAAAAAAGAACATGAGTGAGGAAAAACACGAGATAAAACATAAAGTACAAGGATTAACTTTTAAACAGCGAAAAAACAACAACAGGAAACCCAAAATTAATCTTAACAGCTTTCGTAAATAAATCTAGATCGTAAAAAAAATAAGCAAACAATTGAGATTCATATTAAACACATAGAGTATTCTTAGGGATTAACATTTGAAATTCTAGAAATTCTCTAGTGCCCTCTGTGGATATGAAAGTCTGACAGAATGATAATATAAAGCAAACTCTGTTCAAAATATGACCACCACCCTTTAATACACATATTTTCGATATTTTATGCTAATAGAATAAATTTAACCCCTAATTTCATTGGCATTCAAAGTCAAAATTTTGCAAAAATTCATGATTCTTCTCCTCAGACAAATCTGGTTAAGTCCATAAATCAAACAATGCAGGAGATTCAAAAGCTAAATTTGCAGTTGATTTTAGCAAGGTTAACGTTGAAGGTTTGCTAGGTGAAGATTTATTTGAGCAGCCACAACAGAAATTACGTGAAGAATTGAAGCCAGAAGAGAGAAATTTAAAAAAGATACTGAGAGAAGAATCCAATAAAGAACAGACCAGAAGTTCATTTAATACTGAAGATTGTCCCACTAGTATCAAAGATTTTTTGTTACCAGCTAAATCGTCATTCAATTTGAACTATAAGAAGCAAGAAAAACGATGTATCTTGAAAGAAAATATTGAATTAATTCAGCTAGTCAAATGCGTGCCGGCCAAGAAGAACGTTATGCAAAACCAATCTAATGGCTGTTTTTCTGGAGGGAGGAGACTGAGAGAGTATTCATTCATACGAACTTAGCCCTAACCAGAAATAAAAATAATCAATATGATTGCCATCAATATTATCATCCTCTTTATCACTATCAAAGTCGTTGCTGTTAAGTTAATCGCATCAGCATCAAAGCCTATTCTACTGTTCATTGGATAGAATATTATGATCATAACCACCATCATCGCTGTAGTCTTGACCATCACTCTTAATGTGGTTGATTTTGTCAATTTCAGGGCCATTATTTTTCGTGATACTGCCTGATGATTTGCTCTTGCTTTACGGGTAGAGGTATTCTGAGATTTCCAAGAGCTACAACTGCACATGGTCGCTGGCAAAAGGATAGCTTTCAACACTAAAGGAATCCGAATGATCACTTAAGAAGAGATCAAGTCAAGATGATCCATGAGGGCCAATATAAGTGTCAAATTCAACAAGCTGTTCTAGGCCATAAGCAAGACTCAGGTCTATCACAGCTACACTTTCTGCATCAGTCGGACGACTTTTCAGCTAGTGGCCATGATGAATATTAAAGTCCCCTAGATTGCAAATCTACGAAAGAAAAACGTGGCTGCAATTCAGAAAGCCCACTGGATTAGGGATACATTAAAAAAACCCCAGAGTCGACATGGAAAACAAGACTTTGAAAAAGTAGCATGCAGCTTTGAAGAGCAAATAAGCAGTTTAGAATCAGCTATATTTCTCTTATATAGGGAAGTGCATATTACTCGAAGAACCAATGACAATGAAGGAGAAGCCACATTTCAGGATAAAGAGGACTTGGCTCAATCATTTGAAAGTTCCACGCCATCATCGAAAACTATTAGGCCAACTATAAAACACATGGAATTCCCTCTCAGGTCAGAACGCCTGCGGCGTAGCGGGTTTTGCCCGGAAGGGCAAGGATTTCCGGGGTTTTCTAATTAGTAGGACACGCTTAACGTGCGCGGCAAAACAGAAAGATCTTTTGGAGAATACCCCAATGAAGGGCTGGTCGATTTTCTCGCATTCCGTGAGCATGGTGCTGCGGAATTTCCAGGCTGCTATCCAGATATTCTTGGTCCCAACGCTGCTTGTGTTCGCAGTGGTGTTTGCCGTGGTCTATGCCGCCATACAATCGGGGCTGGCACCGCAGGGGCACCGGATCCTGTCGGGATTTAAAATAGGTGGGATGAGCGACGTGAACGTTCTGAACATCAAACTTTATTAAGATCCGATCACCCATTAGTAAGTTAAAAATATCTCAGTTTTTAATTTTTTAGCATTAACCCTCCTACCCCAAAGAGAGTGGATCCGTTCCGGTTATTTCAATCACGTATCTAGGACTCGCGATTATTTTTACCACCAAGTTTCATCCCTATCCCTCCACTCTAAGCGTTTTCCAAGATTCTAGCCCCCCCCCCAATGTCACCGGATCCAGTCAGGATTTAAAATCTACAAGCGCCTCCGCTTCTCTCGACCGTTTAAGACTCCTCAAGGTACTGTTATAAGCACCACCGATGTTCCGAACAGAAATTACTCCGTATATGAAATGGGTTGTCCCCTCCACAATCCCTCTCTCTTTCCGCTAAAGTTTGACTCTTTGCCACAATTCTGCTTTTTAAAACAATTAAAAGCTATAAACTAGTTTTTTTTATGCAATTCTTTATAAATTGAAGTGGAAACTAAAATTTCTTAGATATATCGTGGGAAATCCAGCTTCTAACATTCCAGAAAAAATGTCAAAACATGACCCCCTCCTGCCCTCCAAACATAAAATGCTGGAACTACGCCCCTGGGCTTGGAACATTTAAATGAGAGCCTGTTTTTGAGTGCACGTATTTTACTTTGGGTTGGTGGTGCACCAAAACCTTTGAAATTGGATTTAATCTTATATAACCTTAAAAGTTATGTAACTAAAATTAAAATTATGTAAAAATTAGGCAGAGAAATTATTTAGGATTAAAAGCTTTATACACTGAGAAATCGTTATCTCTTCATATAAACAAGCATAATTCCAAATCACAAATTTGCTTAGAAACAAGAAGGTGGAGAATTATTTACAAGTGCATTATCATAGAAAGGATTCGCAAAGAGAAGCAAAATTAAGTGGCCTCGCCTCAAAAGACATCAATCCGTCATTCCCAGGCACGCCCAAATGATTACCAATCATATAAACATACTATCATTGCATCCCGCCCTGTGCAGCTGAACCACAAAACCCGGAATATTGGATCTCCAAATACTGAGTACTGATAATAACAAAAAAGCCCATATGATTATGTTTCTTTATTAAGTGTTTTAGTGTTACGTAAAAACAATAGGAAATTCTACACACTGTTTCGTCTGGAACGATCTCGCACCGGGCTCTCGCCTCATCAAGAGCCAGTGCCTGAATCGCGCGGGCAACACTTTGGTGAGCCTTCACGGCGACCACTTCACGCTGTTCGACCTCGACACCGGCGAACATCGGTCCGACCTCGGCTCGATCACGGCGGTGCTCGAGCAGCTGCCCGATGCAACGGGCGTGTACGGGGAGATCCAACAGCGCTCGTCACGCGACTTCGTCACCTCGGGCGGCATATGCGTCGCGGTCAACGACGACGCTTCGCTGGTCGCGACAGGACACCGCAGGGGGACTTGATTCAAATGTTGAAATATTGAGAGTTGTGTCAAATTTGTTAATTGTTGATGTATTTTGGCTGATGTATTTTGGAGATCGATATGTCCAATTCATGTCAATTGCCAAACAACATACACCCTTTTAAAAATCTGGACACAAATACTAGTCTTTAATATAGTTATACCTCCTGTAGTGGACCTGAAAAATAAAATTCGATACCAATCGGAAAAAAAATCTGCATATGCTCTTTGACAGCTTGGATACACTCACACTCTTTTGGTTTAGTTAAATTCTAAAAGCAGAAGTAGAAAACTGACCCGCTATCTGCGCCAGATCGGCAACGACAACGCCAAGGGCGAATACTACCTGACCGACCTGGTCTCGATTGCCTGCGGCGATGGCCGCGCCTGCGCCGTGGTCGAAGCCGACCCGGACGAGGTGATGGGCGTCGATTCGCGCGCCGCGCTGGCGGTGGCGGAGGGCATTGCCCAGCAGCGGCTGCGCCAGGCAGCGCTCGAGGCCGGCGTCACCCTGATCGACCCGGCGACCACCTGGTTCAGCCACGACACCAAGATCGGCCCCGACACCATCGTCGAGCCGTCGGTGTGAATAGTTACGGTGGTGGAAAATATGTTTTGCCAAAACCGAAACGAAAGTTTCAGGAAAATTTCGAAACGAAAATTTCTGAGTTACGATTATCTATTGAGTTACGATGCCCAATAAACGGTTCAAAAAACTGTTGGTGGGTTCGGTCAAAGTAAACTTTGTACAAGATCAAGGCATATAAACACACCGCTACCTAAATTGCCACGAGTCCTACCCTTCCCAGAATTTAGGAAGCTACTCAAGGGTCTTACTGATTCAACGTATTTGTCAATGTTATATTTACGTTAAATTTATTTCAGGCTGCGGCTGGGGTGAAGGCGAAGTTCTTGAAGGCCATCATTCTTGGCGACGCGGCCGTTCCCGAGATCACGGTCGAGGCGGCGCTCGAACAACTCGGGCACATGAAGGGCGGACCTTCGATCGAAGTGCTTCTCGATCTGGCTCTGGGGCAAGACGAGTCGATCGCGCTCGCGGCGGCCGAGGTTCTCAAGACGCAGGTCTTTCTCTACGAGGCGGACACGGCGCGGCTGGAGCAAGCCCTGCAGGGTGGTAGCAAGATCGCCCGCGACATTGTCGAGAGCTACGCGCGCGCGGCCATGTTGGAAGGGTAAGGAGTGACATGAAAACTTAAAACGAACAGAAATTACTCCGTATATTAAAATGCCTGTTCCCTCCTCAACGCCCCGCTCTTTGGGCTAAAGTTTTTTACTGTTTTAAAAAGTAGAGTTGAAAAAAAGTCAAGCTATAGCGTAAAGAGCTGGTCGTTGAGGAGGGAACATGCCCTTTCATATACGGAGTAATTTCTGTTCGTTTTAAGTTTTCATGTCGCTCCTTACTTTCAGTAAAAAAAAACTTGTTTTTTTATTCAGTTAAAGGATACATTGATTTTTCTGTATAAACGGTATTTCTTTTTCAAGTTTGAACTTATTAAAACGTTTACTTCTTCAGTATATGGATTAAAATATATATTTTATTGTTCATTACACTTACTTAGTTGAATCGGAACAACTTTAGCATTATTTTATTTATTTAACCATTTTTCAAAAGTTTTTGTTGGTCAATTTTATAAGTGGTATTAATTATGCCACTAGCCTGCAAGAAACTTAAATTGGGGGCACAAGGGAAAGACCAAAATATCAAAACACAGCCAAAGTGTTGCTGCCCCCCAAAAAATATCGATAATAAAAAAATTCATTTGCAGATTCATTTGGAACCTTAAGAAGAAATATCTTGCAAAATAACAGGGGGTTACTTTTTTAATTTTGTACGCTTTTTTCACATGGTTTTTCTATGATTTCGTTGATGTATTCATGCAGGTGTACTAAATAGTATTTCTAGAGTGCACCCTTTTTTGGGCCATTCATTTTAGCCCTTTTTTTTCAATGGTCAACAACCAATGGCTCACAACCAAAGCCCTCTTTTTGTGCATGTAGTGTAGTTTTCTTGCCAGCAACACATTTTTTATCATAACTTTTGATCCAGATCATAGGAATTGATTCTATTGGTCTTAAGTTTAATATTGCCCTTTAATTTTCTCTGAAAAACTTTGAACTTTAAAATTGCTTTTTAATTTTCTTTGGGATTATTGCCAAAAATCATTCGCTAAACAGTTATCAAAGGAGAATCATTAGTGTAACGGAGATAAAGGAGATCAAAGATGCATTGCCCTGTTAATTCCCCCTTCAAGAGCAGCTTAGCTTTGACATTTATTTTGACTTTGATTTTCATTTACATAATAAGAAAAAATATAAACTATAACAGATATAAATCACTACGCTCTAGGTGCCCTCCAAGTTTTTTGGTCACTTAAAAAGGACACTAGAACTTTTGATTTCCGTTAGAATGAGCCCTCTCGCGACATTCTAGGACAAATGGGTCGATACGATCACCCCTGGGAAAAAGAAAAAAAAAAACGACAAATAAATACGCATCCGTAATGTGTCTTGTGGTAAAGAATGCAAAATTCCACATTTTTCTAGATAGGAGCTTGAAACTTCTACTGTAGGGCTCTCTGATACGCTGAATCTGATGGTGTGGTTCTCCCACGAATCTCCCACATCGTCGGTTAAAAATGATACAAATTTCAGTAATTGATTTTCCACCCTGCATGTCAGTTATTGCAATCATATGGGAGCACACAATACATTTACTCGCTCTATATTGTGAGACAGGGATTTTTCCATGCGCTGAATAGGCTACCATGCAGAATTTATTAACCGACTAAAAATATTAGAAATGATTTCATGGTCCAGTTGTCCAAGACAAAGTTCTATTGGATGTAAATGGCTCTTTTGAATCCTAATGCGGACATAAGATCTTCAGAATATAAAGGTTCCCGGACAAAACGCCTTGAATGGAAAAAGCGCCTTGATACAGCTAAAAGGAAACCTGATCCTTTAAATTGATTAAGAAGAAACCTCCTTAGATACACCTCCTCCATACATGTATAATAAAATTAGGGAAAAATGGGAGCTCAATTTAAAAAAAAAGACCTCCATATACCCTGGTTTTCTATCCAAGTAGCTGAGCGTACCTTAAGATGGTTCGGACACCTACTTTACCCACAAAGATGATCTTTGACCCTACGAAAGCCTGTTGGAAAAGACACCTCGGCCGACCGAAAAGCGATGGTTCAACAGTCTGTCCAAGTTCCTGGCGATGGCAACGCTTTGCAATCTAGTCTTACAATTGCGACAAAAAACACAATAAGATAAAAAAACGAGTTAAAATAAAACACTAGTCATCTTCTGATCTACATTAACCATAAAAAGTTAGCATAAAATCTTGGTGAAGATGGCACTGTTTTCTATCAACGCATAGATGAAATTTTTGGACAAGACGTTGAGGCATCGAACCAAACAATTTCCTACCAACATACATGAAACCTGAAACAAAGTATAAGCAAAATCCGAAATTCAAAGATAACACTATTTTCAAATAATGTATCGGTGAAATATTGGATGTTTTTCGCTTTATTTTTATTTCCTGATTTTATAGGCGCAACGTAAGGGAAAGTCGACGGTCTTCAAGGCACATGTTCGTACACGTAAAGGTGCTGTGAAGCTTCGTTCGTTCGATTATGCCGAGAAACATGGGTACATTCGTGGCGTTGTGAAAGAGATCCTTCACGATCCTGGCCGAGGTGCACCTGTGGCCAAAGTTCAATTCCGTAACCCTTACCGGTACCAACGTGATACGGAGCTCCTTGTTTGTACAGAAGGCATGTACACCGGTCAGTTCATTTATTGTGGAAAGAAACACTTTTTTCACTCTTTTGCATATTTTTCACTTTTTCACAATAAGCTGTTTTATTCATTAAAGAAACACAATAAGAATACACAGTAAAGAATCATAGGCAGTGCAATAGCGCTGCCTATGTTAGGAGCGATGTGGGGACATTTTCTTATTATTTTCTTATTATTTTTTTGTTTTGTTTAGACCAGGGTACTTCGTATCGAAGGAGTTGTCGTAGAAAGTTCAAAAAAGGCTTATTCGATGGGTAATTGAAAAGGCTCAATTCCCAAAACACATATAAGGAAAATTTTGAGATAGCCGGCGTGCATGAAGGCTTCTCCCTCCTGGGTCAGGTCGCAGCCATTGGTGCGGCGGATCAGCAATTTGCACTGAAGGGCCGCTTCGAGTGCGCTGACCCGGCGGCTGACCGTGGCATGATTGAGTTCAAGCCGGCGCGAGGCCGCCAGAATCTGCCCGGATCGTGCGACCGCCAGAAATATGCGAACATCATCCCAATTCATGAACCGCTCCGCAGGACCGAATGGTTGCTGCAAAGGACTATAAAATTTGCACAACGGATGCGCTAGGTTGTGCATTGATTTTCACAATTTAAAGCGGCTGACAACCCCCATGCCTTCTCAAGACCCAGAACATAGACTAATTTGTACTTTACTGGGGAAAAGAATGAATGTGGATTGACAGTTTAGTATACATATACTGACACTTATTCCATAGAGTCTCAATAATTTTTGATTTGTTAAAGTTAAAAAAGTGAAAACATTTAAAATGCATTTTGTTTTCAGTAAAGTTCAAATGTTCTTGTCTTGATATGGCATGAGGGTTGTTGGCCCTACTCACCTTCATTTCTGCATCTTTTGAGTTTGACTTGGTTATTTATTATAATTTCCATGTTTCAAATCAATGTCAGAAACCTTTTTCTGCGTTCAGACGAGAGGTATTAAGCTGTAGCACCCTAATTCGGAATGAATCTGAATAAAGGGGGGTGAGTAATTAATTTATAGCCCCCCATGCCATTTCCTGAATTTATCTGAAGTGTCATGGAGATTTAGACAAAATATATTATTGAAATGGCATTCTACTGGCCAAATTTCCCTTTGGTTGCTTAATTTTAGATTTGGGGCGTATTTTCCGGAAAAAGGGGGGAGGTTTTTGGGTAGGATTTTCCCGAGAGTTGTATTTTCCACGGGAGAAAAGAAATGTATGGCCGGTCGTGTGCGTGCCAACTTCCAGTACCGCTTTGGGTGCGTCTCGATTGAGCCATCGACCCGAGAAGACAATGGCAATCGAGGCGCCAAGGCCGGCGGCAAATCCTGAATAAAAAGGCGGCACACCCCACATTTCAAGAATCATGAACGTTCCAAGGCCCAGAAACCAGATCCCGGGAACCAACCATCCGTCGCCAGACCAGCACAGCATTCACAGCCCTCAGTTTTGTGATGAAAGAATTGGACGTCATTTCAACTCCTTGCATCACAGTATACAACTCCGCGCCCCTTTTTCCTCAAACCCATCCGACAAAAACTTTGAGATAGCCATTTAAAAAAAAAATAGTTGAAAGGTCATATAACGAAAACTCCGGGCTTGACACAACCCCACAAAACCTGGAGGCAGGCGTTGTAGGCTATGCCCTGGGGTCATATGTAGTTCTTATGGAAGCGATCCTAAAATAAAATTCAGAGAGACCTCATTTGAATGGTAATTGAAAAGTTCACTTTTTAATGTTCAAAAGAGATGGGAGGGCAACTAGTCCCCCAACGCCCATTTTACCCCAAACCCAACAACCTAGTGCTTTGTGGTAATGATTTAGAGCACACTATTAATATTACATAGAGGTTACCCATTCTCCACTGACCAGTGCACGAATGGGAGCGGTAATTATTCCACAATATCACACCTCTTTGCGCCAAGCATTTCACACTTCCATTACGCGTGGCGAGTCACCTGGTGTCCACGGTTTTAAAGTGAGCCATCTGTCGACAAATATTAACGATAGGGTACTGCAAGAGTGACAAAACTTGAGACGGCTATTTACAAACAGATCATTGCTACACTTGGGAACAAGTGTCGTTTAATTTAACCTCGATAAGTACATTCAAATTGGAGATATCAATTCTCTAAAGTTTTTAATGGATATTATCCTTGTTTGGCTCATCATGATCTAAATTTGGAAGTTTTCGAATCTGCTAACGTATATGTTAAACAGTCGTATTGTATCATTAAAGATGTTCATTTTAAAACATCTTTCGATACATTAAAATGTATATTTTAAGTTATGATATTGCTCATTGTTTTCCAGTGAATGTCAAAACTGGGAAAAATCCATAAATTTAATTCAGGATTCATCTCTTTGACAATCTCAGAAAGTTTCATCCTCCCCATGATGTCCAACATCTTTTTTGGTAGTTTACGTGTGTTGTTTTCTTTCCTATTCGTCTTTAGCACTATTTTTTTCCACGAGGTTATTGTTTCAGCCATGGAAAGTTAAAACTGAGTCTTAAAAAGCAATCTTTCTGGCATAATTGTCTTTAAAAATTGACAAGTTTTTTTTTAATTCTCATTAGTTTTCACTGCATGTCCGAAAGAAGCATTAAACCAAAAAGTCTCAGGCAAACATTAAAGCTAGCATAACCCTGGATTTGCATACTTTTTTTGACACAGAACACTATACTTGGCATTGTGTGCCCCTAGGCCCGGGCCTAGTGAACCTATTGGTAAATCAGTCCAGTTTTTGTTAAGAAAAAAATCACTTAGTGATAATTTATTGCACCCCTTGGCTTTGTGCACCTCTAGCCCCGGGCCTAGTATACCTATTGGTAAATCAGTTAAGTATTTGTTAAGAAAACAATTATTCATTGATAATTTTTTGCACCCCTTGGTATAGTGCGCCCCTAGGCCGGGGCCTAGTGAGCCTGATGGTGTATTTGGGCCTGCTTATAGCCTCCTGACTTGAACAAGAAGGAAAAGAAATTATAAAGAAGGTTCTAAGGAAAAATGCCACATCTTGGGAGGGTATAATGAAGGAGTCTCTGGATAGATTGGAATGAAGGAGGAGCATACATAGCTATGTTGGCCTCAGGCAGCTTTGTCCAGCTGTGATTTGTTTGTAGTAATAGTAAGTAGGATGGGACTCCTTTCTCTTAACTCTACTTCTTAAAACAGTAAAAAACTTTAGCATAAAGAGCGGGGCGTTGAGGAGGAAAAGCCCCTTTCATATACGGATTAATTTCTGTTCGTTTTAAGTTTGAATGTCGCTCCTTACCCGTCACCGTGGCGTCGCCGGCCATCTTGGCTTCGTGAAATCGCCTTATCAGCGCCGCCGGCACATGGCTTTCCGTCGGATGATAATTGTCGCCAGGGCCATAGAGATTGGTCGGCATGACCGATATGAAGTCACAGCCATGCTGTCGACGAAGCGCTTGGCAAAGCTTGATCCCCGCGATCTTCGCGATCGCGTACCACTCGTTCGTCGGCTCCAACCCGCCGGTCAGCAACGCGGATTCTTGCATCGGTTGCGGGGCGTTTCGGGGGTAAATGCATGATGAACCCAGAAACAGCCATTAAGTTTAATCTTATCCATCAAAAGCAACGAGCCTGAGAAAATTTGCTTGATTTTAGAAAAAAGGGGAAAGGCCGTCTAGAAATCATAGAATTTTAATGTAAATCACAACATTAGATTCAGCGTAAAAAGAATTCTTTTGTAGAGGTTTCAAGCTTATATCTGCAAAAATTTGGGATTTTTTTATTTTTACCAGAAAAAACCATGATGCCTGTCTATTTGGTTTTTTTTGCCAGGGGTGATTGTAGCGACCCAGTGGATCTAGAACGACAGGAGAGGGCTCATTCTAATGCAACGTAAATCATCAGATTATTGTAGAAAATCACTAAAAGCTAGTGGTTTTTTTTTTCACCGGGTGCCAATCCTGTCTCCAACTACAATGATGGATACCCACTTGTTAAATTTGGGCTTCTCACAAGTTGAATCTTATATTTGGATTTTATTACTATTTTCTTAGGGAAAATTTGGCTTAGTCCCGTTTTCAAGTACCGCGTTTGAAGCATATTTTAAGCAGGTTAGATGAAAACTGTTCTCCGTGTTCAACCCAATGAAGCTTTAAAGCGTTGTCATCTTACGGGTTCCAAGTGTGTTCTCAGACTGGAAGACAAGATTTTTATTTCACAGGACAAAATGGCAGAAATCGTTGCACACCAGACCCTTTAAATCTTCGTTTGAATGAGGCATCTCTCGATAACTTGTTGCCACTGGTTTGATAATATCCCTCTTGGAGAAAAAACAGTAATAAAATAAATATGTCCCTTTGAATACCGTTCCCGTGAAAAATTTCAAATTTTACATTTTTGTAAATAGTAGCTTGAGGGGCTTATGTAGATTTTCATTTTATACTTTCAAGCTTTTTCAAATTTTACGTTTTTGTAAATAGTAGCAAAATCTGTTTTGCATTTTTACTTTCATAGCACAAAGATTTTTCAGTCATCAAAGGTCATTGCCCTCTAAAGGAGGAAAGAGTGGCAATACATGCTTCAAAATACCTTCCCAGGACATATTTTAGTGTGTAGACCCATGCTTAAAAATTTCACACATTTATATATATATATATATAGTAAAGGGGGTAGGTTAGGAAAATTAAACTTTCAGGGATGGGTCTACAGGCTAAAGTATGTCCTGGGAAGGTATTTTGAAGTACCTACCGCCTCTCCCTCTCCCTCTAGAGGGTCCGGACCAAATAAGTATTTCAAATAAGTTTGTTTCCAATTTGGTAGTCGCTATGTATTCATGTTCGTATCATCAACCACGAATTGGTCCATGAAAGAAATTTTTTCTTATTTGTAGGGTGAATAGAACGTTTGGCTGAGTTCTTCTGGGATCAAACCCACTAAGGAATTTTCCCCCCTAAAATGATTCCTCTTCTCGAAATAAAACTTAGACTTACCTCAAAGCCTCGATAATATTAGTTTTCTCAACTTTCCATCTTGATAGTTTTTTTTGTGGAGTTTTATCTCTCTTTGCTGTTTGTTGTAATTTTTTTTTTAGAGAAACTGCTTGATGATATTTAAAGCTGAAACTTTTTGGGTAGCTCTGTAGAATTTCTGATTTTCGGTGTTAAAGCAACGCAGAAACTAACGTTGATTTTTCAAGTAAAGCTTTCTTTTACACATTGGTATATTGAAATTTGTCACTTTTCACACAAAAAATATTTATCATAAAATGTAAAAGTAATCTAAATTCTCATCAGTTACCTGGATCTTTTGGGATTAAAGTCTCATACTAGCATTAAAAACAGAAAAAAAACATGAAGTACTATGGAATAGAACAAACAACATGGCTATCTCACAGTTTTGATTAGATGCGTTTTGGAAAAATAGGCAGTTTCGGGCGGGGGAAGCTAGTTGCCCTCCAATTACTTTTGATTCTTAAAAGGGCACTAGAACTTCCAATTTCGAATTGATTAAGCCCTTCTAAAGTTTGTAAGACCAGTTCTTTCACCTAGGTGCAAGTGCGAGTGAGTTAGTGAGTGCGAGTATGAGCAATCGAGTGACTGATATAGTGAGTGACTGAGAGAGTGAGTGAGTGTGAGTGCTAGTGATCGAGTAAGTGAATGAGTGAGTGTCTGCGGCGGCTGCGGCTGGTGATCTTCGCGCTCTTGTCCTGGGGCACCTTCCTGATCATGCGCGAGGTCACCTGGCCCTCGCGAAGCTACCTGATCGGGGTGGCGGCGACGCTGGCCACCGCCTGGCTGGTGATCGCCTTCCTCGCCCGGCTGGTGCAGAACCCGGCGCTGCGCAAGGTCTTCACCCGGGCGATGTGGATCTATGCCACGCTGGTCGCGCTCAACCTCGACGACGATGCCGCGCGCATCCTCGACGGCATCGCGCTCGACATCGGCGAGGTGCACCTGTCGCTGCTGACAACAATGTATTTTCAAACCAATTGACAACATTGTTTTGTTAGTTATTTATCATTTTATTCTTCTTGCAAGTAGAAAATAACAAAATGTTAGAAAATAAAAAAAATGCCAATATCCAAGAATAGCCAGGATCAGCGCGAGCCAATATTTGACGATATTGACAGTATTTGAATGTTTTAACTGTACAACCCCTTTGGTACTCGGTTGAACTTCAAATTCGATCATAGCCCCACAAGGACACAGCGCGAACCAATATTTGACTCTGTGGGATAAATTTCGTTGTGCCTCCTCATGAACTTACAGTTTGTTATCACAAACTGTTTTAAACAGGCTCTCTGAAAATTTTCATACAATGCTACAAAGGGATAAAAGGATTCCCATGCATGAAAAAGGATAAAATTGAAGAGCTTGTGCCTCTCATAGATGTCATCACACTTCTTCTGACTAAAAGGAAAGCCAGAGAACAGATTTCTTTTCCTCCATTTGTTACGCATCGACTAAATTTCTTCAGCTGAAAAGGGGATATAGAGAGAGGGAGAGACCGTGAGACAGAGAGAGAGAGAGAGAGAGAGGGGGAGAAAGAGAGAGAGTCAATTAACATGTAAGATATAAAAGAGAACATACCTGAGGCCTGGGAGTCAAAACGCAGAGAGGACAACTGAAAATCCTGTCTCTCTTGGTAGAGATCCAATCTTTATTATAGTTGAAATCTTTCATCCTTTCTTTCACTGGTGGCTCCATATTCTTCTTCGAAAACGTTCAATTTACTTTGTAAACAGTGAACTTTAATGCTCATGTTATAACCCATACTTCTGAAACCAATAAGCATTTTGTTCCCCAGCGTATCGTAGCTTTCGGCAATTCGGTTACTCAAAAAATTGTTTATGCATTAGTAATTAATATAGATCAGTACTTGAATGAGGCCTTAACCCTACTCATCCATACAACTACATAGGTCAAACAGCATAGCCATACAAAATCAACCATAAAGAATAATCCATGGACAGGCTGTTTTTAAAAACAGCCTGTTTTTAAAACAGTTTCTTACTGTTTTAAAAAGTAGAGTTATGAGAAAGGGTCAAACTTTAGCGTAAAGAGCGGGGCGTTGAGGAGGAAAAGCCCCTTTCATGTACAGAGTAATTTCTGTTCGTTTTAAGTTTTAATGTCGCTCTTTACTTTCCGTAAAGGCCTTTAAACAGGGGTAATAGAACCGTTGAGCTTAAGGGGTTTCTTGCTCAAAATTAGGATTAGGTGCGATGATTGGGTACGGTTTGATAGTTTCTATGTTATATGTGTGTCAATAACATCCCTTTTCTAAATCATAACGGTGTAGAGAAAGTCCATTTCTTCAAGAAGGCTCAATAATGATTCCTAGAAACCTGAAGAGTGGCGAAACAGAAATTTGATAGGAAGAATAAGTAAGTCCTAAATACGTGATTGACATAGCCGTAACGGATATGTTCTCTTCGGTTGGGGGGAAAATAAGTCCTTGTATAGTCGCCATATTTAAAAGATGTAGCTGAAAAAATATACACGGATATTTTTGATGTGACATCCATCACCAGTGCCAACATTGTATCCAAACCGAGGTTTTTTTTGTTTTTTTTTAGATGATGCGAACAATTTCATTTTCAAGAGAATAGTCAAAATTTCAAATTTTCATGTATGTCTAAACACGGCCTAAGAAAATGCTTAAGAGGATGTTTCATTATTGCAACATTTTGCAATATATCTAGATTGATGAGGTTCTCCTTATTCCACCCAGGAATATAGGCTCTCCAGATTGCTTCAGGTACGTATTTAGAGCTCGGTCGACTCTGGCTGAGCTTACAGAGTCACACCATTGACCCCGTTCCAAACCAAATAATCAGCGACACCAGGACTCTTGCTCTTGTCCTCAGGATTTCAAGTCTGAAGTGTTAACCACTCGGTTAGGACGGCTCCATCTGGGAAGTAGATTCTGAACTGAAAGCAGTGAAAAATTGGCTTCGAATATGGTTAGCACGCGGTCGGCCTCTTCATTACCAAATTTTTGAAATTAAGCGTAAAGCTTTATGAAGGAACAGAATTTATAAATGAAACTCAAAACGAATTGACTTTATTTCTGCTCATTCTTGGCTCAATAGAGCTCTTTACTTTTCTTTGAAAAACCTGTTTTGTGGAAAAAACTTTTTTAAATTAATTTCTGTTCGTTTTTATTGACATAGCCTTTTTCGTGAATTTTTTTTTTATATCTTTCCAGTTTTTTTTCTATGGGAATCTACAGTTTGGTTTACTGTTTGTATGTTGGAGAAACTGTTTCAATAAGTTTTAATCCTGACACAAAAAGTATTTTTTCTGTTTAATTTTATAACTCCTGAAGTTGACAGAGTATGGTGAACATGATGTAATGCGGAATGTGGATACCCGTAACAGAAAAGTTACACAAATATTCTTAAGTAACTGAATAACAAATTTCTCGATCGCAAAATCTAATCCTTTAACCTTAATCAATCAACTGTGTTCACATAATTCACTCGGTTGTTTGTAATACAATTTAACCCTATCTTACAGGGGGGGTGGGGGGGCCTGTAGGCCCGCGGCTACACATTTCAGTTCATAACTTTTTAAAGCCGGGCCCAATTGACACAAAATTTGTTGACTTTTCCTAAAATTTACTGGGACTATTTTGTGTTATGTTTTTGTACAGCCAGTAACTTGATCTGATCCTAGCCTTTTGAGGGGGGGGAGGGCTGTTGGGAACGAAGTGCTGAATAATAGCTCTGGCCTACAGAAGAAGAGACAATAAAAAACATTTTTAGTACTAATTAGGATATGTGTCAAATTGAAAGATAACGCAATAATCTTTTTTATCCAGTAGCCTATTCAATCAGACACTTAGGCAAAGTTAGATGTCTGGATTATCTTTGAGTCTACACTGCAGATATCCATTAGCCTATCCAACAGATCAAGTAATGGAAATTTGGAAGCAAGAAAGGGTTAAAAATAATTTGTTGACAGAAGCTCTAATATTTCCTAACATTGCAAAAGTTAGCATATTTTGCATATCTTTAGTCTCCTAGAGTGACTGAGAGGGTGGCAAAGACCTCCCCTTTCTTTCACTTGAGTGTTCCTATTACCCGCTTCGGGAATATGCTTGATGGTCATGTGGTGAGGGGTGTCATCTTTAGGCCTCTTATTGATACTTTAAAAACATCATATTGACGTCAATGCTAAATTGAGCTATACAGATCCTTTATATAATGTTTTGTTCTCATTTGACTTTAAGTTCCTTTTATTTTATTATTTTACACTTCTACGGTATACCTTTCCCCCTCCCCAAGATTATGGATGTAAAATTGGTACTGCTTACTTTGACAATCTTGATCTTCAATATACAAGCTTTGACCGGTAATCACAATGAACGGCTTGATTTCTGCAAAAAGTCACAACATATTAGAAGACCATTGTAAAAATCTGACAAAAAGCTATGCGGTATACGTTCTAAAAAAAATGTATGCGTTGTGAGATATAACATAAAAGATTTACATAAATTCAATCATAGAGAAATTCTTCATCACTAGAAAATGCTTATAAATACCACGTCCATCCCCCCAGGGTTGTGGATAATTTGAACACGTTTTAGCTGCTGCTTCACTTGAAAGAATTGAAGAGCAAGTGCTCACCGACTCATTAGCTTATGTTAATAAAACTCTCTCTTAGATCCTGATATGTCAGTATTATCGGACTCACAGCTCAGATCTCTTGCATCCCTGATGCTTATATCCAATGTGATGCTAAGATATTTTCGCGTGATATTTCTAACAGATTTTTCTAATCTTTGGTTTTCCAGAACAATAAAACTGCTTCAAAAATAGGATAATAAAAGATATTTTCGAGATTGAATTGAATTACCAGTGAAGCCATAAATACAAAATAGGTAGGAAAAATACCTATTTAACCGCACCTCAAAAGAGCAGCTGTTTTATTACCATGGTTTTTACAGTGATCTCGACTTTTATATCATGGTGTAATTCAGAAGATTACACAGTAAGTGTCAAGGCAAAAGAAACAACTAAAGAGATCCAAAAAGGTTCTCGCCTTTTCAAAGAAAAAAAATGTAACTGCTGAAGCTAGGTCTGTTTTCGCCACTCTTCTGTTCGAGTCTTTATTTTTGAACGCACTAAATATTTGTTTTAGATCTATTTCTTCATTTTTAGCATTTGTTGCTCCATATGTTTTGATACCACAGTTACACACGCTCCTCCTACAACCTAATCTATTCAAGGCCTCCCTCTTTAAACCCTCTCAGGAAGTTCCCATTTCCTTTAAATCTTTATTTATGACATCCTCCCAACCCAGACGAGGGTTTATTTAATCACAAATAAAAGCATTATGAGATATGATGTATCTGAAACAGATAATAATATGTCTAGTCTTAAATATAATTGTGTTGTTTGAACAGAAAAAATGTATTCAGATTGTATATTAAAATCCATATCAAAACTTCGTCGAAGTTGAGATACCTTATGTAAGGGTATATAGCGCTTATATTCGTTGCATTGTTTCATCGACACAAAAATCTTGTCAAGCAAAATGCATTTTCATTAGAACAATATTCTAATCAGAATGAAGGGTTGCCAGGAAACGTTCTTATTTCAATTGGAAAGATGGAAGCGGCTGTGACAGTATACAGGTGGATACAAGGGGCTACCAACCCCAATAGTACATTGAGATAGGGCTCTAACGGGAGCCGGGTGACATTGGGGGGAGTTTGGGGGGCCTAAAATCTTGGAAAACGCTTAGAGTGGAGGGATCGGGATGAAACTTAGTGAGAAAATAAGCAGAAGTCCTAGATACGTGATTGACATAATCGGAACGGATCCACTTTAGTTGGGGGGAGGGTTAATTCTGAAAAATTAGAAAAAATGATGTATTTTTAACTTACAAAGGAGTGATCGGATTTTAATGAAACTTCATATTTAGAAGAAGCTCGTAACCCAGATCTCTTATTTTAAATCCCTACCGGATCCAGCGTCATTGGGGGGGGGGCCCCGCTCTTTTCACTAAAGTGTGACTCTTTCTCTCAACTCTTCTTCTTAAAACAGTAAAAAACATTAGTGTAAAGAGCGGGGCGTTGATGAGGAAGCAGCCCCTTTCATATACAAAGTAATTTCTGTTTGTTTTAAGTTTTAGTGTCGCTCGTTACTTTCAGTTAAAAAAAAATATTTAATTTTTGAACGTTTTTGAATCAATGCATGTTTTGATTTTGGCTCTCCGCAGAGTAATAATTAAAACGAAATTAGCATATTTATTTTTTTTGGCTAAATGGCTTTTTCATAGTTTTGCGCCAAGAGAACCAGGGGGTATCGGCTGCAAGGAACGCTGGCGCGCAACATTGTAGTAATGACTTTATGGCCTTGCTTGATGCAGATGATACTTGGACTCCATTTTTCTTATCTCGAATTGCTGACTTGAGTACCCGTTTTCCACACATTGGACTGTATGCAACGCGCTATCAAAAGGTCTATGGCGATAATGAGTTTTTAGATGCCAAAATTGCTTTGACGCGCTGGGACGCTTGTGGCTACGAAATGGACAACTATTTTGACGTCGCTGCCAGTGGAGATCTGCCATTTACGATCGGCTACCTGGCCGCGGGCATCGCCATCGGCCCGGTGCTCGGCCTGACCGGCACCGAAACCGAGGATCTTCGCCATTTTGCCGAGTTCGGCGTGGTCATGATGCTGTTCCTGATCGGGCTGGAGCTGGAGCCGCGCGCGCTATGGGCGATGCGGCACAAGCTGCTGGGGCTTGGCGGCATGCAAGTGTCGCTGTCCACGCTCGCGCTGATGGGCGCGGCAATGGCGATGGGCCAGCCCTGGAACGTCAGCCTGGCCATCGGCCTCGCTTTGTCGCTCTCCTCCACCGCGATCGTTTCTGTTTACCCAGAGTAACTACCAAAAGTTGTTCGTTGGAACAAAGCCTACACAAGTAATTCCGAACAGTCATTTCTGAACAGTTTCTACGTGGTTTTCAACAAATTTCATTCCATGTTTTATTATTGCCATTCACCAAAAATGTAAATGCAAAGAAGAGGTCATACAGCTGTTGAGCTTTTTGCTGCCCAAATATGTCAATTTAGCCATGAGCACAACTTGTATTTACCTAGCCAACAAAAGCCAAGTCAGGAAATATTAGATTACCTTTATTGATGTTTCGAATCCCACAACCACCAAATATAGCAAAGTGTGCTGTAAAATGTTTGAACGTATTATAAATTGTAAGATTTAGCAATTCCACATTTGCAAAATTCCCCATTTCTTTTCTTCTCAACTGTCAAATTTTGAACGACTTTAAATTTTAATGACTTCTAACATATCACCCAGACAGTGGGTTTATATTTAAAGTATAACCCTTTGGAGGGGCTATACTAGGGACTTACTTAGACCTGTTAGATTTGCAATTCCACATTTGCAAAATTCCCCATTTCTTTTCTTCTCAACTGTCAAATTTTGAACGACTTTAAATTCGACACTATATACCATTATACCATTTAATTTTCTATATACCATTCTTTTTGTCAAACTGATTTAACTGTTCGTATAATGATGGAAAATTCATTGGATATATACGATTCAGGGTGTATATATTTTACAGTTAGGGGAAGGGGGTGGCTGTAAAGTAACTATGTGATGGAAATGAATTTTATATTTGGATTCAGCATGAAATTCAGATTCTAAAGATGTTTCTATTGTTTACTTATCTCAATAATCAGTGAATCGAAGAATTACCATAATTTCTCTCAGTGAAATGTTGAAAATAATGATCCGTCCTTCGTAGCGGCTGGAGATGTCGATTGCGCGCTGCAGCACACCGCTCGACTCCTTGATGCCGATCACCCGCGGATTGTCGGCGAGCGCGTCCATGACGTCGAAGGAGATCTCAATGCCGTCCTTGGGCGGATAATTGTAGAGCACCAGATTCACATCCACCGCGTCGAGCACGGTGTTGTAGTGCGCCACCAGTTCGCCGTCGGTCGGCCGGGTGTAAGACGGGGTTGCCAGAAGCACCGTTTCGTAACCGATGTCCCTTGCAATTTCCGTCTGCTCGATGACTTCACGCTTACTTTCATAAATGAAAAATTATCCAAACCTAAACAAAGAAATGTCAGTATATGTCAATTTAACGGACAATACACGGTATTTTTTTGTTTCTTTGTTTGTTTGTTTTTTCAGTAAAGCGCAGATTGTGTTCTGGTCTTGAGAAAGCATAGGGGTTATCAGCCCTACTCATGTTAATATTTGCTCGTTTTGAGTTTGACCCGGCTATTTATAATGATTTCTGTTTGTTTTGAGTTTCATTTATTTGTTGATAGTGATTTATGGTAGTTTTAGGCCTGGAAGATTATTTGACTTTTGTATGATTTCATAAATTAAAATTTAACTTAAAAAAAACATTTATATTTGAGCTAGATATATGAAAAGAAAAAAAAAGGGTTGTAAGCTATGCTCTAGGGGCATATACGGTTTTTATAGAAAGGGTGGTCGCATGAACTTCAAAAGGGGCTCATTGGATTGGTAGTTAGAAGCTCTTGTGCCCTTTTTAAGATTGAAAGTGATCAGAGGATAGATAGCCTCCCCCTCGCCAACACATATATTTTGTATTTTCCCGAAATGCATCTTATAGAAATTTTGAGATGGCTATTTGTTGTTGTGTCTTGTGGCAAAAAATGTAAAATTCCACATTTTTTTTTGTAAATAGGAGCTTGAAACTTCTACTGTAAGGTTCTCTGATACGCTGAATTTGATGGTGTGATTTTTGTTAAGATTCTATGACTTTTAAGGGGTGTTTTCCCCTATTTTCTAAAATAAAGCAAATTTTCTCAGGCTCGTAACTTTTGATGGGTAATTCTAAACTTAATGAAACTTATATATTTAAAATCAGCATGAAAATGCGATTCTTTTGATGTAACTATTATTATAAAAATTCCGTTTTTTAGAGTTTCGATTCCCTGCGTAACACATAGTTTGACAGCCTTGTCTGCAGATCTTGAGCATGGTGAGTGCCATGGTATTGAACCCTCTACAAGCCAGGGTCGCCAACTTGCACAGTTTTCGTGTGAAATACACTTCTTTTATCTCAGAGGGGAGGAGGAAGTGTGAAAATCACTCTTTTTGGGTGTTAGTTTTCATTCACTTTGAACCTCAATAGTACTTCGTAAAAATTGTAATTAATCCAAAGAACAGGGTTACCCACTTGCACACTTTTCATTTGAAAAACACTCTTTTATACCACAGAGGTGATACATGGAATTTCTCTTCTCCCACGACAAATTTCTCCAAGGGAAGATCATCCTACGTAGCCCCCTCTCCTCAAACTCCCCTCCCAACCAAAAAATCCCCCTGAAAATATCTGTACACTTCCAAATAACCATTACTGTATGTAAACGATGGTCAAAGTTTGTAACTTGCAGCCTCTCCCCCGGTGACTGTGGGGGAGTAGGTCAGCCCCAAGGACATAGTTATTATGTGATTTCGACTATGCTGAACAAAATGGATATCTCAAAATTTTGATCCGTTGACTTTAGGAAAAATATGAGCGCCCCCCATCTGAACCAAAATCACTGATATCTCCTACATATACAGTATATATATATAGTACATATATAGTATATATAGTATATATATAATATATATAGTATATACATACATATATATATGTATATATATATATATATATGTATATGTATGGCAGTCTGACAAACAATGCCGAATGTGAAACCTAATATAACTGTATACTACACTACTATACTAGTATACAATATATACATACATATAACACTAAATTGTGGCCGCCTAATACCATCTCTTGAACTCTTCTAGATGCAATTTCGTCCTTTCCTCTCCCTTCAGCCCCCCAGATGGTCGAATCGGGGAAAACGGCTGTTATCAATTCAATTTGTGCAGGTCCCTGACGCGCCTAACAATTTTCATCGTCCTAGCACATCCAGAAGCACCGAACTCGCCAAAGCAATAGAAGCAGTATCGACCCCCCTAAGATTACAACAATGGTAGTATACAAACATCTATCAGACCATACATGCACGTGGGAAGGGGTATTTACACGAGATTCGTCGGAAAGAAGACTCCCCTTCAAAACACAGAACAGTTAAGGGTACATGTATGATATAGCCTGGGCTGGACGACGCTGTTCTGGCCAAACTTTGGGAAATGCATGAACGCATCGCCAAGAGCCTTCCCGACGAACCGCCCGCCCACACCCGAGACGGTGGCTATATTCGCAGCGGTGTCGACGAAGAGTTGGATGAGCTGCGTGCCCTGCGCAAAGATTCGCGGGCCGTGCTCACGCAAATTGAGGCCAGAGAGCGGGAAGCAACCGATATTCCGAAATTAAAAGTCAAGTACAACAAAGTGTTCGGTTACTACATCGAGGTCGGCAAGGCCCATACCAACAAGGTTCCGGACCACTTAATTCTGAAAAATTAGAAAAAATAAGGTGTTTTTAACTTACGAAGGAGTGATCGTATCTTAATGATATGCCATATTTAGAAGGACCTCGTAACTCAGATCTCTTATTCTAAATCCCGATCGGATCTAGTATCATTGGGGGAAGTTGGGGGGAACTGGAAATCTTGGAAAACGCTTAAAGCGGAATGATCAGGATGAAACTTGGTGGGAAGAATAAGCACAAATCCAAGATATGTGACTGATATAACTGGACTGGATCCGCTCTCTTTGGGGGAGTTGGGGGAAGGGTAATAATTCGTTTGAAGAATACCTTAAAATCTGCTTTGAAGCCTTGTGAGCTGAATTTTCGGTATTCGGGAGTCTTTTGTTTAATAACATGAATAATGAGGACTTGCTAATAAAGAAATAATGAGGACCTCCTGCAGTTCAATATCTGAAATTTTGTACAAGTTCTATTGAATAATGAAAATCGATGGTGTAAAACTTTAGGACTTTCCCCGTGTAACCAAGACAGCCATAACTGCACAATTGGAAACACTGAATGCCATAAGCTGACTTAACCGTCAGATAAAATAATGATGATATAAAGGTCTGGGACTAGACAATATAATTCTGTTCAAATGAGCCCTTTCCCAATGTTCTAGTTCTATGCGATCAGCCCTGGGGAAAGAAAACAAAAAACAAACAAATGAACACGCATCCATGGTCTTAGGTCTGGCAAAAAATATAAACCTTCACATTTTTGGAGATGGGAGCTTTAAACTTCTACAATATAGATCACGGATATGCTGAAACTGATGGTGTAATTTTAATCAAGATTCCTTGACTTTTGGAGGATGTTTCCTCCCTTTTTCAAAAATCAGGAAAATTTTCTCAGGCTAGTTGCATTGCCGACGACGGGCCTCGAGTTCCCATCGAATCGGCGATTCGTGATTCGGCCCACGCTGCCGACGCGAATCGGCGAAGGGGGTCGACAGGCGCGGGGCGTCTCGCCGATCCTCGACCGTGAGCCCTTGCGGAGGAGGAGCGTCGACCGTGCACGGCACACACCCCGAGACCTGGCGCCACGATCACGACTGCCTCGACGAGCGCCACGAGCAGAACGAACGTCAGACCCTCCTCGTCATCGCGCTGACCGCGACGATGATGGTGCTCGAGATCGCGGCCGGGATCGCCTTCGGCTCGTACCAGGACTCGGACTATGCCTTGTTCTCGGTTGTCACAAGACGGGGCAACTACTTTTTTCACCCAGAGGGCTTCATGATCATAAAATTGAGTCGCTCCGAAAAGCCATTCTGGGGACTTGGAAAGAAGCACGTTGACTTCCTGAACAAACTACTTGACAACTATTACCTCGTCCTCCTTGAATCGAGTAGCTCCGGATACATATTTGACAAAGAGGAGATCAATACGAACGTAGAGCGCGGCAAGTGGAAATTGTCTAGTAGTGACTATAAAATCAATGAATCATCTCTACCTCGAATGAAACTAAAACTATGCAGCCACACAGATTACTTAACCCTTCTGTGACTGACAGGGTTTGGAGGTCCGGGCTGAACAAAAGCTAGATTTACCATCTCAAGCTAAAACTAGTAGGATTTTATAGATACCGCTGATCAATTAAACGATCCCTAGAGACTATCTTTGCCATCTATTAGGCTCTCAGAAACGCACTACAAAATTCGCGTAACAAGTAGAAGAAGAAACTGATGTAGCTAAAGCCGCATATTCAATTTGCGAAGAGAATTATACAACTGAAGATGTATTTTTTTTTGCAAGTAAAATTATAGATCAGGTTATTTTTCTTTACCATCAAATGGCTAATTTGACAGTGTATATATATACAAATCTTTAAATCAGCCAACTAGTAATACAACCCTAGGAGACCAGCTGAACATAATAAAACATTTTAAGAAAACAATTCTCACTCCATAATGTGCAGAATAATCATAGTTAGCATATTTTGCAGGATGAAAACCTTTATCTTCCTTTCTTTCCTTGTTTTTCTAAGAAATTCATGAATTTCTTAGAACCAATATATATACAGAGTATATAGTCCAACAGCCCTAATATGATTCTCGCCGATATCGAGGAGCCCTCGGGTCCGGCGCGGGTCATCGAGAGCAAGCATGGCGGGACGATCGTCACCAAGGCTTGCGATATCGCGGACCGCGCGGTGGTGGATGGCTTGGCGGCGGAACTCGACGCCGAGGGGTTGAGCCCGAACGCGGTCGCGCTGACCGCTGGAATTACCCGCTACAACGACTGGATCGACGCCGACCCGGAGGCTTGGGACGCGGATACCGAGGCGATCTTCAACGTCAACACGCGCGGGCCGATCAATATCGCGCGCGCCTTCCTGCCGAGAAAAGGGCTGCCGTGTAAAAGTTCGGTTGAAGTATACTGTATAAAGCTATTTTACTTATGATGTGAGGTGCAGCATTTTCTGTTTGTAATTTTTTAGCTTCTGTTCTCGTAACGTTAGATCAGATTTGCATTATATATTATTTACGTAGGAATATTCTGTCCTGGTTTTATTGGCTGCATGTATTTGGTTCTTGGTCTGAGTTAAATTTGAAGTTTTTTTTTTTTTATTCAGTGATACCTTAAATGTACATTGTTCTATTTGAGAGTCATTTTCTGTTACTCTTTCAGGAAACAAGGAGCGTTTTCATGGCACTCTAGTAGGGAATTGACCAAGGTAATGTCCACAGAATCATTTGAAGCCACAGCTCTCTGAAAGCAATCAGTGACCTCTTTCAAGAAGGCATCAACAATCGCTCGTTTTGTTTTTCAGAGGTCTCATTTTCTTGCAATGATTCCTCAAGTCAATCAAGGCCTTTTTTTGCAATAGATGTCAACTAGATTCAGCCCCCTTTCTTCTTTTGGTCTTGAAAGCTTTGTTCAGCAGCTTGTTCTGCTGCCTTGCTCTCCACAAAGTCTTGGTATTTTGAATAGGCCCTGAAATAATGCTGAGTTGAATTCAACCAAGCCCAAATATGAAAACAAGTCCAAGAAAGACTTGTGGGATGCACTGACCACGATCTTGGTCCATGTAGTTTTTGTCACAACTGTTTTGTTTCAATCGTGGAATCAACTATTATCCCATCTATTATCAACTATCATCATATTCGCAATTTTCATTTATCACGTTTTAAAGAGAGTTATAAATAAACTTCTATTTATGTATTTCATAAAAACCTATTAATGCGTTACGCCGTATCTGAGGACCGTCAAGCTACTTGTTTAAGCACTCTCTACCTGATGCATTTTCTTATGCTATCTCCAAACATAATTACCGTTTCAGTTAAAAATTCATTGTGTTCCCATTATGATTCCATATAGTTTATAACCTTAGAGTATAGGCTTGTTCAAAATGGAAAAAACACTTAAACAATAAATCTCTTACACCAGTCCATGACTTTAATGTCAAGTAAGTTGAATCAAGACCTTGTTATCAATGGTAGCCCAAGTGGGATTTTTTAAACATCAAAATCAATAAGGTGGCAAGGCTTATGCTCTAACAGAGATTTGCTTATAAAAGTTCCTACAGCTTCAAAAAATGACGAAGACCACACTGCCGTTCCATCAAACAAAACAAGAAAAGATGAAGACGAAATTTGTGAATGAATAACTTTTTTGTCAGTCTTGGCTGAACCTATGCGGGGTGAGCAGACCAAGACTCTTTCAGAATTTATTTTATTATTTATTTATTATTTTTTATTTATTTATTATTATTTATTTATTTAATAAAGTTATTTATTATTATCTATTTATTTTATAAAGTTATTTATTTTATTCGTTTTGAGAGTTTAATTTATCGACGAGCTTCTTTGAGCAAGTTTGTTTTCTTTAAAAAAAACTTGTAACTTCTCTTGTTTTATGCTGGAGATAGATATAGCACCGAACCATGCATGAACGGCTTTCCGTTCAATCGAAATGAAGGGCTTTCCCCTCAACGAAATCCAGGAGCCTGCCCTTGCTCTTCAAACAATGGGCCAACCCTACACGGATTGGATGCCGCCAGCGTTTCGACGTTGGACAACGGCCAAGGGGCGCCCTTGGATGCGTTTCGGTATGATTTTGTTGGATTTTTGGGCCGCCGATCTGATATGATGAGGATTATGAGCGAAATTGACCAAAAGCAAAGTATTTTCCCATTACTTGACGGATGACAAAAATCTGATCTATCGTTGAGCGATTGACTCGGACACCCGCCTGATGCTCAGGGATGATGTGACTGGTTGGTGCTTTTATTCTGTCCAGTAGTATCTCGGTCAACACTTTGGCACGTTAACTTGTCAGGCTGATTGGACGGTAATCGTCACATTCGGCTTTGGACCCTTTTTTATGCAGTGGATCTATGGTAGCGGAACACCACGTTTTCGGGAAATATTCCTTGTGCCAATCAGCTTTGGCAATTCTGTGGTAGAGGTCTGTTTATTAACGGGACATATGAAGCAAAGAAGAAAAAAGAATAATAAATTAAAGTTTTTTTTTCTGAGCACTGAAGATTTGTCGGGAGTTCTATGTCGAAATTAAAAAAGACAAGTTTTTTTTAACTGCAAGTAAGGAGCGATATTAAAACTTAAAACGAACAGAAATTACTCCGTATATGAAAGACGTTCTCCCCTCCACAACGCCTCCCTCTTTACGCTAAAGGTTTACCCTGTCACAACTCTACTTTTTAAAACAATAAAAAAAACGTTAGCGTAAAGAGCGAGGCGTTGCGGAGGGCTTTGTTTGCGACAAAAAAGAATCCATAGATTATTGTCTTCTTTCCCTTGTCTTTTTCCACTTCATTTTCTGAAAAAAAGTAGAAAAACAGAGAAGAAAAATGAAAGCATAGCCTCTGACCATTTACTACTATACAAACAGAATCCTATATCTATTTTAAAGGTTCATTTCAGAAGTATTCCTATAATTTATTTTTAAGTACGTTAGGTGACCGTATTTCATACCGTAAGCTGTACGAAAACGTGGTTCTATTCCGCTTTCTAGCGCTATAACGAGAGAGAGGTTGGAATGGCTAGATCGATGCAAAAGCCCGTGTGACGCTGTTGAGTGTGGCCCAAATGCGCTTTGTTCAGAAGGCATCTGCAAATGCCCTAATGGACTGACTGGTTCACCAAATGACCCTACTGTTGGATGTAAAGTTCCCATTTCCCCTCTGACGTGTCAAACTGATCTTGACTGTCCTACTTCTGATGTTTGCCTACCTGGGACTGCAAAAGGAGATGCGCGAAAATGTTTCCCGGCATGTGAGAGCGTTCAGTGTGGACCCAATACATTTTGTGTAGCTGAAAACCACGAGGCTGTGTGCTTATGCGCCACGAGGATCTCAGCCGCGACGCCGAAGCGGGCTTCGAGCGCCTCTATGGGGTGCTGGGTCTCGAGTTCGACCAGGCCGCTCGGGAAGCGGTTCGTGATCATTCGGCGCGCGGTAACGCCACGGAGACGCCGGTGGACGAGGGCCGGATCAAACATGCCGGATCCATCAAGGTGGATAGTCGAGAGAATCTAAAAAGCTGGCATAACCGATTGACTAAAGAGGAAATTCATCGGATTCGCGACCGGGTGGGTGAGGTCTCCCAGCGATTCTACGATTGCGCCTCCTGGGAGTGACCTTGAACCTGAAACTGCTGTCCGAAAGGATCTTATTGCTGCTGGTCCTTCAAATGCATCCTCGGGATAAGATCTAAATGATGACGGCACAATTTTCATCAAGGTTAGTCACTATTATTTTGGGTTCTGATGCACCTCTCCGTGTTCATATCGGTACATCATGGTTTTTGTTGCATTTTAATACAGGTAATAAGCTACACGCAGCAAGGTTGTGTGAATTTATAGGCATGGTACGATACCCCCGTTACCCTCATGTTGCCCCGCTTGAACTAGCTTTAGCCTACTGTACAATTTCAGGTGGGATGTCACAAACTCGAAAAGAGCAAAACTTAGGGAAAGTGCTCATAAAAAGGGAGGACTTAAAAAAAAAACCGTGGAAGCCTGAAGTTTTTGGAGGAAGAGGGCAAGAACCAGCAACCAGAGGCGAATCTCCAGCACTTGTATTGGGGGGCGGGGCAAGATGGGTTCATATCCGGATTGTCAAGAGACATGGGCTGTGTAATATTTTGTCTTCGTATGGGGGGGCAACTGACCTCCCTCCTCCCCCCCAACGGAGCTTCTGTCCGCAGTATGCTCCCTATCTATGTAAGTTACAGATTATTTTGTCAGGAGTAGAAGAAGTTGGTCACAGATTAACCGAATTCAAAGACACTATTGACCAAATAAGCGAATAGAAAGCATATACGTTATATTTGGGTTTTAAACCGCATTATTCACATGACTAATCAAGTAGTTATACGTATGGCAAAGGATCTAAAGTCCGCATCAGCTAAAAACGATGCTCCAATTTGGGCAAAATTAGCAGAATATGCACTAAAGCCATCAATTGCCAGAAGAGACATTAATTTGAATAAAATTGCTAAATTAACTAAAGAAAACGATACTGTCAAGGCATTTTCAATGAAAATATAAAAAAAAATCTAAAGGGGGAGTATGGGGCGGTTCCCTTGTCCCTCCTGTAATTGACACCACTGGTCTCAGATTTCTGTTTTGCCTCTCTTCAGGTTTTTAAGAATAATTATTGAGTGCAATCAATAGAATGACAGAATTGGCAATTGCTATATGTCATTTGGTTAATATCAAGTGCCATAAAATGGATTATTCAAGTTAAAACAAAGAAGTAACATTAATTTTTTTTTATTTCTCACAAATATATTAAAAATAAGAATGCTAAAATACCTTACATGCGTTTTTTAAGTTTTTTGTACCCCCCAAAAGAAAATACCCTTTTATACCTCCCCACCCCGAAAAAATCCCGGATATGACCCTTAGGATTGTATCCAGGATTTTCTTTTGGGTGAGGGCTAAAAAAAAACTTAAAAACGCGGCAAAAATTTATTTATATTGATTTTTGTTACGTTTTCTGCGAGTTGGAAAAACATCTCAAGGTCAACCCCTCTACCCCCCTGGATACTGCCTTGCCGACCCTGTCCGCTAGTATTCCGTTGAAAACAGGTCGTGTTACTTTAAAATAGCAATTGAAGCAATGAGCAAAAACCCTGCATAAAAGGAAGTGGTATTAGTGCTGGCAAGAGTAGCGTAGAAAACAGTATTTTAGAATTCCATTATTCAAACTTTTCAGGCATTGATGATTTACATAGAAAACTAAAAGAACGTGGTTTTATTGTATAAAAAACTAAAATAGAAGAAGTGTGGCCAAATCAAAATAGTTATTCTTTCCACCATCCAGCTTATCATGCATTTAAAAGAAGACACCTTTATATTCGTAGTGTCGTTGACCAGTGGCAAGCAGATTTGGTTGATATGCAGCAGTATAGAGAAACTACAGTAAATCGCCAAGTCGAACTCAAAACGAGCAAAAACCAACATGAGTAGGGCTGATAACCCTAATGCCTTCTCAAGACCAGAACATAATTTGCACTTTACTGAAAAAAAACAAAACAAAAAAAACCTAGATTGTTAGTTTAATTGACACAAACTGATATTTATTCCTTAAAGTTTTGATAATTTTTATTTATGAAAGTAAAAAAGTGAAAACATTAAAAAAAATTTTTTTTGCATTCGGCTTAGTAGCAGTATGCGCATAGCAGCAGCACCTTTGATTTATTCAATAAAACTGGGTGTAAACCCCGAAAGCAAAGCAGAATATTCTGCTTTGCTTTCTTACTGCCAAGTCCAATTGAAATTTGGCTACCCGTTATTCTGCAGTAAAGGCTTGCAATGATAAGAATTTGGCGACCTCCCTATCTCACATAGGTTGAACTGGGTACAGATCCCTAAGAGATACAAACAAGGCAGTCAGATTTATTTTCAATGTTTTTTGGCTGTTATCCAACTTTCCCTTACGGTATATGTTCTCTCGACTATAATTCAGATATCCCTGTTTTTTCTCTTCTTAAGAAATCTGATCACACACATATTGTTAAAGGTCATCAAAGGTCAGGGCCTTCTAGAGGCAGAAGGAATAGAGATAGTTACTTCAAAATACCTTCCCAGGACATACTTTAGTGTGTAGATTCATCCCTGAAAGCATCATTTTCCTAACCTAAACCCTTTCTGAGATAGCAAGAAGTCAATTAACTAGAATTTTACCAAGGTAGGTACTTCAAAATACCTTCCCAGGATATACTTTAGCCTTTAGACCCATCTCTGAAAGTTTCATTTTCATAACCTAACCCCTTTCCAAGATAGCCAAAAGTCAATGAATACATAAAACGTTGAAGGGTCCCAATGAATTTAACTAACGCTTGTGTATAAAAGCGGTAGCTAGTAACCTAGTAAGAGACAATCACGCCCAATACTAAGAAATGTAATAGCCCATAACTTCCAAAAATAGTGACAGATCAAAACAAGAAGTACACTATTAGAACCGCGCCTTGTCCATAATCCCTGGCTTGAATAACGAGGAAAGTGTATTGGCTGGAGAAACAAGATAAGTTGCCTTAAACTACGATATTCTGGCATCGACAGCATCTTTTTTTTTCTTCCTCAGATAATAGTTAAGTTAGAAAACGTAACTTCCCCGATTTGACCATCTGGGGGGAGTGGAAGGACGGTTAATTCGGAAAAATTAGAAGAAATGAGATATTTTTAACTTACGAACGGGCTATCAGATCTTAATGAAATATGATATATAGATGGACCTCGTGTCTAAGAGCCCCTATTTTAAATCTCGACCGGATCCGGTGACGTTGGGGGGAGTTGGAAGGGGAAACCAAAAATCTTGGAAAATGCTTAGAGTGGAGAGATTGTAATGAAACTTAATGGGAAGAAGCTCTTGGCTCTTCTGACCTCGCACAAACATGACGTCACCCGACAGACTCACACACACACAGACAACTTATTTTTATATATATAGATAGATAGTACAATCAACCGTAGTCTGAAAAGAAACTCCCGTAAATCAATGGTAATTTACCATGTGAGAATCCCGATGAGCCCCAGAATCCCGATAATATATCCCACACATTTATTTCTGTAGAGAAAGTTTCCCCACATGTAATTCTGAGCAGCCACGACGGAATATTGCTGTGTTATCCAGTAATTTATTAGTAATATATACAAATGAGCATTTGATTTCAAAATAGCCATGATTCAGTTTCAACGCTTTTATTTTTCAAATTTTTTGCCAAATCTTCCAGTACAAAGGAAAATACAGTGTCGAGCCGAAAACGCGTTTTTCAGGGAACCATGTAAATCCGCTAAACTGTTTTTAACAAAAATCAAAACAAAAAATTACAGATTTTAAACTACTCAACGATTGGCTGTTTCTCCAATTATTCGTCTTTGTCTCCCAGTTCTTCATCTTTGTCAGTCTTAAGAAAGGTCTCTTTTATATCTTTTGAAGCCTTAAAACTTTAATATTCATGATGGAATGGCTGTGGAATTGTTGTTCCATTAAACTGAGCATGTTTTATCAAAGAAAGAGTTTTTGGTTGTACATTAATTGACATTTTATCATCAGTGGGATTTGTGATGGTAAAAGTTGCAGTAGTTCTATCTCCAGCACTTAATTGTCCTGCAAACCAACTTGTCATTGAAAGAGAATGTGAAGGAAGTTTGAATTGTTCAAATCCAACTTTGGTAAAATTATAATTTTCTATTGCAGGTTCAAGAATTTTTTTGATGTTTTTGTATGAATCATCATTAGATACGAGAAATACTCCATTTGTTCCATTTACATAGGGTTCGTATTTATACAATTTAACAGTTTCTCTGTAATGCTGGACATTAGCTTTGTCACGCGAAATTAGGCTAGCTTGGTTAAATAAAACAGTATGGTCTGGATTAATAATTTGTGTTCTGAGAGGGCAAAGTTAAAATTTTCATTTTTTTTTTCGCTTTTAAGGGTGTTATTAATTGAGATAGAGTGCCGAGTTAATGTATTCGTAAGTCGTTGGTTAGTTCTTCTTATATACCAAAGACCATAAGAGCAAGGAATCCTGTAGACACCGGAGTTTTTACATATCGGGATAGGGGCCAAATTAACTGAAAATAGAAGTTACAACAATCTTTTAAACTAGAATTATAAAAGGTGGATAAAAGTCATGTGTGTTCAAGGGCGTCGCAAAGACAACGTCAGAATCACTTCTGCCAATAGAAATTTGCGATTAAAAACCCTCCTAAATATTGACAGTGTGCATGATTCTGTCTAAAATTCATGTCAACATTATGCCTTCATATTCCAAATAGCAATTAAAACCTTGTAATTTATTGGACACAACTAAAGGTGATCAAACATTATGATAGAATATTCATTTTTCCAAAACCTGATGAAACGGCATTTCAGCAATATCTTAGAAATTGTTTTGTGTGGGAAATTAGAACTTACGAGGCTTGTGTTGAGGGATTTTGAACTAACCAAAAGACAATATTTGCATCATGATACATAATGCTTCTACTTTTACAATTACTACTACTGCTAGTATTATTGTTACTGCTACTGCTACTACTATTTCTAGTAAAGGTAACACTACTACTATTTACTCTGCTCCTATTGCTACTACTACAACTACTGGTACTACTACTACAATTAACAAACTTAACTGTAATAAGGCAAAAATTTTGGGCAATATATTTGAAATTAGTATAATAAGTCAATTCTTTTGGTACACCTATTGATATCGAAATTCTGTTTTTTAGAGGTTCGGTTACTATTGAGCCGCGTCGCTTCTTATTTACAGTTTGTTACCACGAACTGTTTGAAAGTAGAAACACTGGTTGTGACTAAAACAAAATATATATTTATTGAAACGTGGAAAAATCCATGATTGGATTTTTTGAAATAGAATAGAAATATGTTTCCATGGTCCATGTTGTTTTTAATGCTAGCTTTTGTTATTAAATTGCTAGCTGTTTTAATGTAGTACCGTCATGGTTCGATCCTCCCCCAGAAACATCGAGGGAGAAGGACTGGAAGCTTCTTGCGGAATCATCAGCGTCAAGTTGGTGTCCACGGATACGTTGTGCCCCACCTCAAAACGCCCGCCTTCAATATTCAAAAAGCCCGCCCCGCGAAACTGGGTCGGGGTGATGCGGTTGATAAAGATAAGCTCCGGATCCCTCCCTGGTAGATCGGACAAGTCCACCAGTTTCACATTCTGCTTAAAGTCAATCAGAGCGGAATCCCCGGCTTCAATCGCGCCACCATGGAATTCACATTCTAAATAAATTTCGTTCTGCACCAGTGGAAAGGGCTGGCTCTATCCCCTTAAACCTCCTCTGGGATGATTTGTGTTATAATTGTGATAGTTGTGAGTAGAAAAAATAAAATAAAAAAGAATACCAGTGTCTGCAGCCTAGTCTTGCCTCTCGACAAACCTTGAAATAGGAACATATGTAACACCTGTTTCAAACTGTAATCAAAAGCCTGGATTTTCCTAATAATTTGAAAAGAAGGTAATTTTCAAAAATGTCTAGAACGATTACAAGGCCCCCTAAATAGGCTACGTTCATGTTCGAGGCTCAAGTTGCAAAATATAGACACATATAGACTGCAAAATGGCAACTCCGTATTGCAACTCAGGAGTCTAAACAGCTCCATATGTAAGAGTATTTAGAGGCTCAAGTTGCAAAATATAGACTGTTTACCAATAAAGCTAAACAGCTCTTTCAATCTTCAGTTTATTCCATACAGAATATTGTTTTTTGTAGCTGTGAATTAAGTTTTAAAAGATAATTCCTTATATTAAGAATGACGTTAATTTAAGAAACGAAGGGCAGGAATATAAGAATTGAGTGATAAGAAAACCTACTGTCGTTAACTACCGCCGTACCGTTGGTTGGAGTCGTCACAATGGTAATCGTTCCCATGCTCGGACCGTCGCCGCCAAAATCGTCATTCGTCAAGACGTCTATATTAAGCGGCGTATCTTCCGGAGTCGTCTGGTTTGGATCGTCTACCGCTATCGGCAAGTCGTTGACCGGATCAACCGTGACGTCAATCACCGCCTGGTCGCAATCGCCGTCGGCGTCGCAAATCTGATAAGTGATCTGATCCGGACCGTTATAATTCGGGTTCGGCGTATAATCGATCGTATCGTCCGTCGGATGTCAAGTTAATGGCTTCATTAAAATACCAGCTAAATGAGGATTTGTAGAATGAATCACCGGTAAAAAATAGTCTACCTGCATCAATCACTAAATTTTGATAAAATTAAGTATACATTATTAAGCTTAACTTTAAATTAATTCACATAATTTAGACCAACAAGTAAATACAAAATATAGAATACAGAAATGTTCAATAACAACAAATTACAATGATCTTCCAGTTATTATTATGTTCACTGACTACAAAACTAACGAACGAAATGAAAATTAATTATATTATAAATAAATTATTAAATTCATCAGTTTTGCCAAACTGTTTCTATCTCCTGTAGATTTCCTTGGAGTTTATCATTTCATTTTTAATACCTTTTATCTGATTTTCTTAGTTTACCCTTTTTATGGCATTTGGTATTGACCAAGTGACATATAGCGATCGCAAATTCTGTCGATCTGTCTGTCTGTCCCGGTTTTGCTACTTTAGGCACTTCCAGGTAAGCTAGGACGATAAAATATGGCAGGCGTATCAGGAAGCGGACCAGATTAAATTCGAAATAGTCTTTTTCGCGATTTGACCATCTGAGGGGAGTGGGGGTCAACCGATATATTTCTATTACAGATTGGAGGCAAATTTTCATATATCATTATCTAGGCCGTATCCTGGAGGGGGGGGGGGGGGGTTTGACCCCCCTGAAATGTTTTTACAACTCGTAACAACATAACAAAAACTCATATACATAATTTTTGATTTGTTTTTAAGTTTTTATTAACCCCCCCTCCTGATACGATCACCCCTGGAAAAAAAAAACAAATAAACAAGCATCCGTGATCTTTTTGTGACTTTTAGGGGGTATTTCCCCCTTTTTTTCAAAAATCAGGCAAATTTTCTCAACCATTACTATATGTAACCACTGGTCAAAGTTTGTAACTTGTAGCCCCTCCCACGGGGACTTTGGGGGAGTAAGTCGTCCCCAAAGACATGATTATAAGGTTTTTCGACTACGCTAAATAAAATGGCTATCTCAGAATTTTGATCCTTTGACTTTGGGAAAATAATTGGCGTGGGAGGGGGCCAAGGTGCCCTCCAATTTTTTTTGTCACTTAAAAAGGGCACTAGAACTTTTCATTTCTGTTAGAATGAGCCCCTTTTGCAACATTCTAGGACCACTGGGTCGATACGATCACCATTTTCCCAATATATCTCAGTTAATTCTTTTATTTTTTGAGGTTTTGGCGAGCCTTGGCCACTGTCCCTTTCTTATCACGTATCTGTTATGCAAGTGTTTCTATATAAACGATATTTCATTGTCATATCTGCACACAGCTGGTTCTTAGTTCCTCCCCGCCACCTGGAAAATAGTAAACGCAATTTTTTTTCTGATTTTACCACCAGTCAAAATTGAATTGCGAGAATTGGATTTTCTCGCATTACAAAAGAAATCTAAGACAAGATCGTTCTTTTTTGAAAAAAAATAAAACTCGAAAGCCATTTAGCCAAATAAATAAATATTCAAATTTCGCTTTAATTATTCATCTGCGGAGGGCCGAAATCAAAACATGGACTAAATAAAAAACGTTCAGAAATTAAATGAAAAAAAAGTCTTTTTTTTAAGTGAAAGTAATGAGCGACATTAAAACTTTAAACGAACAGAAATTACCCCGTATATGAAACTGGCTGTGCACTCTTCAACGTTATGCTCTTTACGCTAAAGTTTTTACTGTTTTAACAAGTAGAGTTGAGAGAAAGAGTCAAACTTTAGCGTAGAAAGCGGGGTGTTCATGACATTGAGAATTAGAATTTAGCTGAACGACAAAAATCCTCTCCATAAAAATCCCTTAGATGTCATACTGTAGGTAAAGATGTCTTACTGTAGATCTTTGACAGGATAAATAATAATTTTGAGAAACTAATTATTCAAATATACATCTGAAGATGCGTGACAAAACAGCATTACAACAAACAAAAGAAAATAATTTTTCATTGTTCTTTCGTAGCTCTATCTATTCTTTGTACAATCAATGGCTGTGCAGAGAGTAAAATTAGTAAATTAAGATTCGTACAACATCTTAGCAACATAAAACCGAGCCAAAAAGAATAGAATGCTCTCATAGGAGCAGAAAATTCCCTGACTAATCTGTACAGAACAAAAACTGATTTATAAGCCTCTCAACAATTTTTCAACGACAATGAAATCGATAACTTTTAGCATGCGATTATAATTATACCAAAAATTTAAGAAAGCAAAGTTGTTGTTTTTTAGCAAAGCACTAGAAAACACAGCATTGATGTCACATGGCCTGACATAGTGGAAAAATGGCACTAGATATCGCACTTTCTTTGTAAATGAACCATATTCCAACATTTTGTGGGTTAAGGTAGGAAAAGAGGTTAGCAGCTGGTTTTGTATTAAATCAGGAGTTAAGCTGGGTTGTGTTCTATCTCCCTTTACACGGATCATTTTGATGAACTTTGTCTTAGGGAGCGCAGGAAAGGCAATTGGAGACACCGGAATCAAATTGGGAGGAAAAACTTTCCTGGAAATAGATTATGATGATGCCTTAGTCATATTAGATGAAAGCGTGAGCAAAATGAATGAATTTTTAGAGATTCTACGAGTTCAGGGTGCTAGAATAGGTTTGAAAATCAATATTTAGAAGAATAAGTCTTTTTCTCTTCGTGAATTTTGTACATTGATTTTATTTTTGCTTATGACACTGATTTTGTCCATGAAACTTATTGCGAGCATATATTTGTTTGTGAAACTTGTTGCATGTTGATTTTTTCTTCGTGGAACTTTTACATTGATTTTTCTCCTCATGAAATTGATGTTCTTCATTGAACTTCTTGCGTGCTCATTTTTGTTCTTGCAACTTGTTGTTTGATGGTTTTTGGTAGTGAAACTTGATGCAAGTTTATTTTTTTTTGTTCGTAAAACTTGCTTTGTTCATGGAACTGAATGCAATTATTTGACTTTTAGGGGGTGTTTCCCCCTTTTTACGAAAATAAGTCAAATTTTCTAAGGCTCGTAACTTTTGATGGGTATAACTAAACTTGAAGAAATATATTTTTGAAAGTCAGCATTAAAATCTGGTTCTTTTGATATATCTATTGGTATCAAAATCTATTGTATCTATTTTCCGTTTTTTAGAGTTTCGGTTACTATTGAGCTGGGTCGCTCCTTATTGATTCAGAGTTCAAAGTGTGAGGACCTCTTTTTGGATTGAACCTATCACTAATATTTGGTAAAGGATTATCGTGGATGGCAACCCCCAGGACCCTCAGTGCAATGGTTATAAGTTATGCTTCAAGGGCATATAAGGTTTTATGGAAAGGGTGGTTGTATAAATTCCAGAGGGAGGGGGGCTCATTTGATGGAATTGGATGACGTTCTAGTTCCCTTTTTAAGAGTCAAAGTGTCCCCTAGGGGCATACAAGGTTTTTATGGAAGGGGAGATCATGTGACATTTGGAATAGGCACATTTTATTTGAAATGTATAGTTCTAGTTCCCTTTTAGAAGTTAAACATGATGGAGAACAACTGGCCCCTCTCCCTCTTGGTGTCTTGGTTGATGACAAGTTGAATTTCTATATTTATATAAAAGCAACTAGGCCAACTGCAAAGGCTAATCAAACACTTGGCTTAATCCAAAGAACATTCACTAACAGATCTCCAAATTTTATTAATAAGCTGCATAAGAGTTTAGTTTGACCAAGGCTAGAATTTGGAATGTGTGTCACATGCCTAATCAACAAGACTGGCAGAGCAGCAATGGAATCAGACTATAGGAGGGTAACCAAATGTTTTAAAGGTTTCTGTGATGTTCTATATCTATCCTATCTCTGCATACTTTCATGTAACAAATGTTTTTCTACGCTAAGCCATTTGAGTAAGCATCAAATTGTGCACACGGGCGAGAAGCCTTATAAATGTGAGATATGTAAAAAATGCTTTTCTTCGTCAAGTATTTTGAACAGGCATCAAATGGTACACACAGGCGAGAAGCCTTATAAATGTGATATATGTAAGAAATGCTTTTCTACGTCAAGTATTTTGAACAGGCATCAAATGGTACACACAGGTGAGAAGTCTGTTAAATGTGAGATATGTAAAAAATGCTTTACTACATCAAGTTATTTGAAAGACCGACACATCGAACAGCTCCACCTTCCCGCCAACCTCGTCGATGTCCAGCAACTCCACGGCGTCCATCGTGACCGGTGAGTGGAAGTCGAAGATCAACTGACCGCCAGCCTCATCGTCGTTGGGTTGAGCCGCATTCCCATCGGCCGAAATGATGAGCACGTTGAGTTGTGAATAGTCGTTGACGCCTTCTCGGAAGCTCCCGTCGGGGTTTTGAAAAGCTTCCACGTCGCCACCCTCGAAACCGACTCCTGGACCAGGAAGCAGTTCTTCATTGTCGAAGGCCCGATTCGGAGTACCGTAGCGGTGGTGGTAGGACTATTGCTAGTAGAAGTAGTAACGTGCGCTTATTGCCTTTTTAGCAATCGATTATCTCCCCATCATTCCCTGAAAGTTCCAACTTAATGCTCAGAGTCACTCTTGGGATACGCTCTTTTGACAAATTGCATTCACAGTGTTTGGTTCTATACTCCCCTCAACATTTCCTGAGAACTTCACCTGAATGCCTATTTTTTTTTTTTTTTTTTTTTTATATAAAAGGGCAAACATCCCCCCCTTTCCCAATAACAAATTCTAATTGTAAAAAATGCCCGACTTGTCGATGCTAAGTGCTTTAGCCATCTTGGCGAGCTTGGACCGCGCGGCGGCATAATTGGGCGCAACCATCGGATAGTTGGCTTCGAGGCCCCATTTTTCGCGGTATTGCTCCGGCGTAAGCCCGTAGTGGCTCATCAGATGACGCTTGAGCGATTTGAACTTCTTCCCGTCCTCAAGACAAATGATGTAGTCGTCGTGAACCGACTTCTTCGGATTTACGGCTGGTTTCGGCCGTTCGGCCTGTGCGCCCTTGGCGGCGTTTTCAACACGTCCAAGGGCCGCGTGAACGTCCGCTATAATAAAAGTATACGAATATAGAAGTTCGTTAGATAAGTTAATTTGTAAGTTGTCTATATTCATTACTAATAAAAACAATCATAAATAAAGTTAAGAGTTTTAGTGGCCTTCTTAAGTAGCCGAAAATTGGAGGGAAGCAAGGCCCCCTCCCCCTCCCCTTTTACCTCAAATCATCAGATCAACACTTTGAGAAAGCTGTTTAGCCCCAAAAAAGTAAATTTAATATGCAAATTTTGTTTTAATTGTTCATGTACGGTGAGCTAAAATCAAAACCTGCATTAATTCAAAAACGTTGGCAACATTGTTTTTGCACGCTTTATTATCACTGCCAATTGGGGCTACGTTTTTACGCTTTATTTTCTGGGTTAATATTGTTGATCTATAGTTATGGAATTCGGTTTATAGAAGATTCATATCCGGTGTTCTTTTAAGAGATCCTTTACTTTCAAATTAAGTATTCTATTTAATAGGCCAAATTCTACTAATATACTAACCAGAACTCTATAATTTATAAAGTCTTCGTGCATTTGCAAAGCAATTGATCATAAGGAAGTTTCATAACCACACTCTATCATTTTAAAAAGCCTTCGATAAAGGTCACTACATGAAAAAGAAAATAAACATTCCAATGAAAGCAGTTACAACGTAACAGTTCATGTTCTTTATTTTCAATTAATAGTAGAAACTTGGCGCATTACTCTAAGTATGAAAAGTTGTCGACTTGATATAATTATTGCCCCAAACGATCCAGCCAAACTTCGTTTCTTACGAACCATGTCTCTGTTCTGCAATGGTAAGCTCTATTCTAGCAGAGAACTAGTCAGGTAGGCCAGATGCTACTTCTAGGAAATACAATACGAATTTAATGTGCAGCATTCTTAGTCCCTGTCATGGGATGTCCACCAATAAAGTAATGCCGACCGGAGAAAAGTTTGCTCGCAGTTGTGGCAATTTCGGCTTTGGTGCTACCTAGATCGGTTACAAGTGCTCCGTCTGTGCCTTCCAGACCGAGGGAGTCAGCAATGTCCGACGTGATGGGCTGGATAGCCACGCCAAGCCAGCCGCGCTCGACCGCTCCATCGTCAATCAGGTCGTTGACCACATCATTGGCAACGGATGCGGGGATGGCGAAAGCGATGCCGACATTGCCGCCCGATGGCGAGAAGATGGCTGTGTTAACACTTACTGTTCGAGATACACTCGGTCAGTCGGGTACCTAAGGCAATTTTTTAGGAAAACATCCTCCTACTCCATTTCCTCCTCCGGCTTTTGAAGCACCCATCCTTCAGAAGTATAATTGAACACTGTCATCACTGTGACTTCCACTATTATAATCTTGGTCCGCAGACTTATCTTCCTATTCTTTCAAACTTTTTCTATTATCTAGGTAAGTGGAGTTGTCCATTTTGCCGACCTTCTCGTTACCCAACATTACCTCTTACCTTCACTTATTCCTATTCTTAGCGACTTAGTCTTTTTGATATCAAAATCACACAAAATCAAATGCATTTGCGGATGAAAAAAAAATATTGCATAAGGAAAGCTAAACACGTGGACGCACCAGCGTTGCCGATTGACTGAGTTGGATGAATGAAGGAACCTAGGAACAAGGGAAGTGTAAAGACCCCCTCAATTATTCCCCGCAATTTATGGGTAACTTAATACCAGCGGATACCATACGTCGCTTGCGGGAGGTTTTATCCCCTCTTCTGCCTGTTCCCAGTACATTTCTTAATGATATAAAATCAAAAATTATCTACGGTCACTGAAATAGCCCCTGTTCGAGAAAGTCATAAAATATCCCCCCTCCCTTTATAATATATCAGAAGATACCCTTGGAAGTCAACAGCTATCTAAAGACCAGCACTTATCAAACAAAGCAAGAAGCAACTCTAATTAAACTTGAGGCAATTACAGAATTTCATATTTTATAGGGTTTCCATCTTTTGACTTAACTTTATAAACATCACATACATCAGCCCAATATTGCTAAATGTTGTTCTTGCACTGAAAACTACTTGATTATGAATGAAATTTTCATTATATAGCAAGGGTGTATCCAGGATTTTTGATTTACAAATATTTTAAAGGGAGAGGTGAATTTAAAAAAAAAAATTTTTGTCACTCAAAAGCATCTTGCTTTGTCAAAACATTACAGAATTTACACTTTTCAGTATTCTGCCTCCCCTTTGTGAGTATATTGCATTTTTACATTCTGTTCAAATTAAAATGAAGTAATGATTTTTTAGTCTGTCCTTAAAGTGGGGCCCTGGGGTCTTTGTGACATCTAACATCTATTCCTGCTATTTCTGCTTCTGTTGTTACCGTTTACTGTTCTTATTACCACTACTTCTCTTTCAACTTCTTTTTTTACCTTTCGAATAAGAACAATGTAAATTAAAGATGTTTCATAGTACCACACCTAAAGAAAAAGACACCCACATTTTTTTCCCCATGGGTCAATCCTAAAAATTTTCCTGACGATTTAACGTTTGAAAATTTTTTTTTCAAGCAATATTTGAGCTTTATTATTTGATCTTTCATATATATATATGCTGAATTTTATGATTCGGAACATAAATCTAAGATTATTATTAAGTCCTTGGCGGTAGTTCAGAAATAATTTAAACGAACAAACCCAGTAACTTAGGGTGATACTGTTACACAGTGGAAATGCACAAAAAATTTGCCTTTAGAGATAACATCCCCCCCCCCTAACAACCCCTGGGGAAAAATCTTTAAGCCCTGAATTAGCCAATTGTTCACGTATAGTGTTTGGGATTGGGAAGTATGAATACATTTTTTTCGGGTTGGAGAGGAGGAGGGAAAAATCTCTACTGGGAGGATTTTCCACTGGAAGAATTTACCAGGCAGTGAATATTTTAGGGGCAATTTTCACTGAGGAATTTTGCCCCAATTTCTTTACAAAATTCTTTTTATATGTGTTGTTTTGTCTTTATCTCGAGAATATTATTTACAAGTCCCGCGATTAGTGATAGTAGCAGTGAAAAGATACTACCACCCGCTTGAAGAATTCGTTTTCTTTTAAAACCTTTTCCTTTCTGTGTACAGGCTAGGACATAGAAGAACACAATGTTGCTTTTTATTATTGCTAAACTACCTCTGGTTGTTTTAACGTTGCCCTCAGTTTCATTTAAGCAAAGCTCAGATAGGAGATTAATAAATTCATTTTCAATGCTGTGTTTGATAATAGCTTTACCGAGCCGTGGTTTCGAATTACCTAGGATGGTAAAAAATGGCCAAACTTTTATTCTGATTTAATGAAAATCGAAAGACAAGTGAGACCCTAGCGTAGAAGCACCGATGTTATAAAGATGTAAACAGCGGCTCAAACACACAGGCATAGAGATAGAGAGAGAGAGAGAGAGAGAGAGAGAGAGAGAGAAAACAAAAAAACATGTACAAGTCGAACACAGGAATAGAACTCAGATAACCTGGTATAGCTCAGTTAAGATAACCAGTTACGAACTCAGAAAGCCAATAGAACTCAGAAAAACCCAAATAACCAGAGTCAATGCGCTAGCTCAAGTTTGTTTCATAGTGTTTATTTACCATAGCTCAAATGTTTCTTATAATTTTTAAAACTTCAATCTCTTGTCATTATTCTTATACAATTCCAGTACTCCCTTACAAAAAGTTATACAGGAACAATAATGGTATATGTCTACCACGTCAAGAGTTCTGGTTGTGGCCTTTCCTGATTTCTTTTACAAAAAATGAAATAATAATAATAATAATAATAATAGTAATAATAATAATAATAATAATAAAAATAACGATATACAGGAACATTCCAAATTACATTGTCTCTGCATCTCCCTTAATATCAAAAGGAGAACGCTGCTATCAAAAGGAGAACCTGATATCTAGATAAGGAGTCATTGATCCACTGATTGTCCCTTTGGAAGTAGCATAGCACCCTGTTTTGACAATTGTTTAAGAAGTGTGAAATCTTGAATACGACCTTTAACCGTGACAAATACAATATACCATTTTCTTAATTCGACAAAAAAAAGACAAGAGACATCTAGTTTACGAATAAAACTGTCAATTAAAACTGTAAAAAAAAGAAAAAAAAGCAAAGAAGCAAAACATACAAAGACTAGATTTAACAGCAAAACCAATGTTTTTTTTTTCGAAATTTAGGCAATGTATTTGCATATCTTTAAAACCTTATGAAAAGGAATTGAGCAAAGTCATGAAGCTGAAAACAATTTTTTTGTACTTCAATTAAGCAGAAGATCTATTTTGCAATGTTTCACTTTTATAACACATATTTTTTAAGGTCAGGGCCCTCTAGAGGGAGAAGGGGTGGAGGTAGTTGCTTCAAAATACCTTCCCAGGATATACTTTAGTCTGTAGATTCATCCCCAAAAGTTTCATTTTCCTAACCTAAACCCTTTCTGAGATAGCAAGAGTTTCACTAGTGAATGTATTAGAAAGTGTAATGGCGCATTTTGGAGAGAGAAGAAGAAAAACGAATTGAAAATCATAATTAAATAATAATTAAGTTTAAAAACACGAATGACATACCAATTTTTATTATCAGTCGAGGCGAATCAGAAAGCATTATGTGACATTTAATTTTAGGAAAAATCTAAATTTACGGTTGGGGCCATAACTATGATTTTTTACGGGGGGGGAGGCTTACAAAAACTTAAGAAGCTCGTCAAAAATGTATTTATATACATTTTTGTAAAGGTTTTACGAGTCACCTGGGTACAATTATTAGTAAAGAAGGTGAGTGCGGTGCAGATGCTCGAAGAAAAATATCCAACGCCAAGTGTATTTTTTTTTTTTCATAACTGAAAAAAGTTTGGGAAAATAAGTCAACAAACCGAATCAGAATATTGGAAGCTACAGTGATGAGAGCGGTCAAGTTAGGTTCTGAAACGTGGACACTCCGGAAGACGGAAGAGGATTTGGTAGATGGTTTCCAGAGGAATTGTCTACGAATAATTTTAAGCACCTGTTTGATTCTTCATATTACCAATAGTATGCTGTAAAAATCATATTTTTTATTAGAAGAAAAAATGATTCAAGGGATATTGGGAAGTAAGTTTTATCTTTTTTAGGAATTTTTGTCGGAAAATACCGTTTGTTTGATATGCTCATTGAAAAAATCGAAAAAAAACAAAACAACAAAGTTCCCACCCCCAGATTTCAGAATACATTTTACAACCCCCCTTCTACAGTTTCTTTAGTCAATTAACGCTGCTGGATATTCAAGTAATTAAAATATGTAGCCTACTTGACAAATATTTTGTTTACATTGAGGATTATTTTGTTCTTACAAAAATTGGATGTGTTGCTAAGATTATACTTTTCATTTCTACAAGGATTAGAATATATAGAAGCCTCTTTCACAATTGCGGATAGAATCTTCGGATCTACATTCTTTTTAGCAACAGGTTTTCATGGTTTGCATGTGCTTATTGGTACTATTTATCTTATAATTTGTATTTTACGTCACACTAAATGCTACTTCTCACCCAAACATCATTTTGGGTTTGAGGCTGCGGCTTGATACTAGCATTCTGTTGAAGTTATATGATTGTTTCTTTATCTTTCTATCTACTGATGAGGGGAATGTATCTTTCTCGTTAAGATCGTATGACTTTTAGGGGGTGTTTACCTTGTTTTCTAAAATAAGGCAGGCTCAAAACTTTTTCTAAAACTGGTCTAAAATTTTCGCAGGCTCATAACTTTTGATGGGTAAGACTAATCTTGATGAAACTTGTATATTTAAATTCAGCATTAAAATGTAATTCTTTTGGTGTAACTATTGATATCAAAATTCCCTTTTTTAGAGTTTCGGTTACTATTGAGGTGGGTCGCTCCTTACTACAGTTCGTTAACACGAACTGTTAGATTAGTTTCAAAATTATCGCTAGTTTAGTAAAGTTAGGAAAATTCTCTTATCCCCATCTTGCTACAAAACACTCATAGAACAGCATGTTCACTTAAACTAAACTCGTGGCTAGGCCCAACTTAAGCCATCCATTATTATTAACGTTATCAATTGTAAAGTCAAGCCTTTTAGCTCACACTTATTTTGATGCAATGAATAAGTACATTACTATAAAGACAAGATTTTGAAATCAATTGACTTCTTTTTTGTTCTTTTACGAAATAATGCTTTTCGGCTGGGATGCCTTAAAAAGTGTTATGCATGCAAAAAAAAATTGTAGGGGGGTTAATTCATTACTTCATGAAAGAAGTGAAAAGGTAAGAAAATTGAAGGGAAATGTTTAGAATTACCCTAATTAAAATTTTCCAATATATTAGCTAATAGTTTTTCCCTAACCCAGGGTCTTAGAAGCTTTATTTTAAATACTGGCCAAAAGGCCCATGTTCAAAACCAATAATTTACAAGCAAATATTGCTCTTTGAGTATTAAAAGTTTGTATGTGATATATATATATATTTTTTCAACAAAATCTAATCTTTTTTTTTTATATCTTAAATGTTTATATCTTAATCAGTTGTTGTAAATCATGAACTTTGTATATTTCTGATAGTGTCCTTTCAATGGGTACAAGCGGGCCCGTATCCTATTACTTTAAGTGGGCCCATATCCCATTGCTTTAAGTGGGCCCATATCCTAAAGTGCTATTGAAGACATCGGGTCTGTCGAGTATCTGGTTTTATGTAATCACTAGCTGTTGGGGTGGCGCGTCGCGCCAACCCAACACTTGGCTGGTGGGGGCGCTTCGCCCCCCCCCCAAGCCCCCTCGCGCGCGTAAGTCGTTACGCGCCATATTAGTTACGCGCCATTGTAGTTGCTACTCCTGAAACTACTGCTACTGCTATTATTATTATTACTGCTACTGCTGCTACTAAAGCTAAGACTGCTACTATTAACTCTACTCCTACTGCTACTGCTATAACTACTGGTGCTGCTACTACTACTAATAAACCTAAGGGTGTTAGGGCAAAAACTTTGGGCAATATTGTAACTGCATTGAAATAAATCGTAACGCACTATGCCCACACAGGTTGTCAAGAGGACGTATCAGCAATGCTTCAGGACCGGTTGATGGTATTAAGTTAAAAATTTTATCTTTTGTTGAATTTGATGATCGAGACGGCGGCCTGCGTGGCGAGCGCCGACAGCAGCGCCTCGTCGTCGTCGGTGAAGGTGCCCATGCGCTTGTTGAGCACCTGCACCACGCCGAGCGTGCGCCCGTGGCGGTTCTTCATCGGCACCGCGAGGATCGAGCGCGTGCGATATCCCGTGCGACGATCCCACTCCGCGTCGAAGCGCACGTCCTGGTAGGCGCCTTTGATGTTGATGCTGGTCCCCGTCTTGGCGACCCACCCCGCGAGGCCCTCTCCGACCTTGAGGCGAATCGTCGAGGTGCCCTGCCCCTCGGCCAATTGAGTTTCTATGTGGTATTATAGATTTTATAGTAGGCTAATTTCAAACAGTAGGTTGTACAAAAAATGTGGTTCAAACCCACTTTCTAGGGCTATAATGAAAGAAAGGTTGAGATGGCTAGGCCACTTTCTGCAGATGAAGGATGACAGATTGCCAAAGATTGTCCTTCTTGGCCAACCAACTGGGGCTACATGAAAGCAGGTTGTCCTATGTCTAGGGTGGGAGGATATCATAAATAAAGATTTAAAGGAAACAAGAAGTTTCTGGGAAGGTTTAAAGATGGAGGCCTTGACAACAGAAGTCCAGCTAAAGATTCTAAAGAAATTAAGCGAAATGTCAATAAAGCTTAAAAAACTTGATCCCCTGTGCGAAAAGATACAAAAATTGTCTTTGGAATTTTCTTCAATTTCGGAATTTCTAAAAAAAAAATTGTGAAGTGGAAAAAAGGTCGGAAAATAAAGTGGCGGAAGTTTGTGAGTTGAAATCGGAAGTTGCAAAGAATAAAAAGATAATGAATAGAATTGAGGCGGATCAAAAAAGGTGCAATGTGATAATCTACAATTTTGACCAAAAGATAAGGGGTTCTAGCTCCACACCCAACAAAATGTATGATTCCTCTTTGACCAGAGGATGATTTTTTAAATTTTGGAGGTGATAAAGCACCAAGGATCAAACATACTCATTTTTCATTATTAAATAAAGAAAACAAAATTTTAACTGAAAATAAGGAGTAACATTAAAACTTAAAACGAACAGAAATTATTCCATATATGAAAAGTGGCTGTCCTCTCCTCAACGCCTCGCTCTTTACTCTAAAGCTTTTTATTGTTTTAAAAAGTAAAGTTGTTGCAAAGAGTCAAAATTTAGCATTAAGAGTGAGGCGTGGCCCCCTCCCACGCTCATTTTTTCCCAAAGTCAACGGATCAAAATTCTGAGATATCCGTTTTATTCAGTATAGTCGAAAAACCTAATAACTATGTCTTTGGGACGACTTACTCCTCCAAAGTTCCCGTGGGAGGGGCTGCAAGTTACAAACTTTGACCAGTGTAATGGTTATTGGGAAGTGTACAGACGCTTTCCATGGGGGAAGGATCTTTCAGGATTTTTTTGCATTTTTTTGAAAAAAAGTATGAAAAAGTTTTTTCAACTGAAAGTAAGGCGCAGCATTAAAACTTAAATCTGTATTTAAAATATGCCATAGCATATTTTAAATACATAAACTAACCATTGCTGTATTTAATATATGCTATGCTTTACCCCCTCTCCTAATGTGCAAATATATAATAACTCCATAATGGTGAGTTTGCAGTAGTTTTGCAAGAGAGAAAAGAAGTTCAAAAAGTCAAAATGTATCTACTAACAATAATTTCATGATCCAAAACAACTGTTCAGGCAATACCAGCACTGACCAATTGTTTTAGGCTACCTTTTGGGGTCCTAATTTGGGCTCAAAATGGAATTACCTCCAAAAACTATGAAGGAAGTCATAAGACAGATTTAAATGGAAACGAGAGTAAACAGCGAAGCGTTGAAGAGGGGAAAGCCGCTTTCATTTACGGAATAATTTCTGTTCGTTTTAAGCTTTAATGTCGCTCCTTACTTTGAGTCAAAAAAAATTTTTTTTTTGTTACTCTTCAGCTGGAAAACCCTCGTTTCCCATCGAAATAAATTTCTGGGCGCTTTGAATTGCTCATAAAAATGAAATTTGCTCATTTTATTTTGAGTGGTCCAATCAGTCGTGCCAGACTTTGCTCCTAGATGGGATTTGAAGTCTGGTTTGAGAATTCTTTCTCCAAGGGGCACAAGTTCAATTCCTGGCATAGCCAGTTATTTGGTTTGGGATGGGGGTCAGTTGGGTGACTCGAGGTCAGCGAGAGTCAGCCCAGCTTTAAATGGGTACCTGGAGAAATCTAGGGAAAGTAATCAGGAAGGGTGTGCGAAAACATAGGATGGCTGCCTCCTCTCCCGCCCCCATTCCACTTCCTGGCTGAAGGACCATGAAACAGAGATCAGCACTTCCAGCTTGAACCTTAAAGGTCTATTGCTGTCATAATTGTCATTTTTATTCTCGCTTCTTACGATTGTTGTGATCAGTGTATGGCGAAAACGTATAGAAGAGTGCATCTGTTACTCAACGCAATGTTCAAATTTTGTACTACAAACTACCTTTTTAAACGTGACTTTATTATAAATATCAACACCCAGCAAAGCCCGCAAAAGTAACATGATGCAAACACAAGAAAATACCAACAAGTATCACCTTGAGCTTTCGATGTTTCTCACATCATTTTCAGAGGGTGGTTACACGCGTAATTAATTGAGTTGATGAATGTATGGGCTTCAGATTGATGACAGGCCGGAGGGCATTGTAGTATGACGATCAACAAAAGACAGCATGTTCACACATTCTCTAATAATAAACGAAAAATACAGATGGAATATACAATATTAGTTCCTCAACGATTTGTCTTTGCGCCTATCTCAGCTAAGTTGGGCCGACAGCATGTGGCTTATCGCATAATTTTTGCTGTATACTGTAAAATCGAAAGTTTTTGCGCGGAACTATGAGTTTCCTAGGGTTAGGCGATCACTTAAATGGAGCGGAAATAAACATCAGTGGCTAATTTAGCACAAGCCTATAGAAAATCGAGTTTTATTTTAAGCCAACATAGCTACGCACCCTCATCCTTCGTCCCAATCTATTCAGAGCCTCCCTCTTTACACCCTCCCAGGAAATTCCCGTTTCCTTTAAATCTTTTTTTATGAAGTCCTCCCGCCCAAAACGAAGACGACCTGCATTTTGCTTAGCCAAAGCTGGTTGGCCGAAAAGGACAATATTCGGCAATTTGTCATCCTTCAGTCGTAGAACGTGCCCAAGCCTTTTCAATCTTTCTCTCATTATAGCCCTAGAAAGTGGGATTGAAACACACATTTCGCACAGCCTAATGTTTGAAATATCGAGAGCTTTCTCAAGGAAGAGCGCCCGTTCCTGACACTGGGCCGTCGCGGCAAGGTGGAGGAGGTCTTCGAGAACTACCACCGCCCGGTCTTCGAGGACAGCATCCTGCGGCCGGACGAGCCCTGGGTGGACCTGGGTGCTGGCACCTCGAACGACGACGGGTTCGACTGGAAGGCGCTCGACGTGCCCGACGACGAGATGCCGGACTACCGGCGGACCTCGTGGCTCGGCGAACAGCTCCAACGACCGTCTGCGTCACCGGGCATGTTCGCCATCGGCTACCACCTGCCGCAAACAAAATTTGCACATTACTAAAAAAAACAAAACAAAAACAAATGACCCTGAATTGTCAGTTTAATAAATATATACTGATATTTATTCCTTAAAGTTTCAATAATTTTTACTTATTAAAGTCAAAAAAGTGAAAACATTCAAATGTATTTTGTTTTCAGTAAAGTGTAAATTATGGTCTGGTCTTGGGAAGGCATGGGGCTTGTCTGTCTCATATATTTACTGATGGTGATTTGTTGTTTTTCTATGTGTGGAAGATTATTTGACTTTATTTCTGCTCATTTTTGGTTTAATCAAGATGGATATCTGTTATTGCAATAAAAATTGGGTTTCTAGTTTAAGCATCTTTTTATACAACATAGATTATACGTATGATGCAAGCTATAATGCACGAGGTATGCCCTGGTGCTGCTTCAGAACTGCAGCACTGTTAGGTAGCATTAAGCTTGAACATGGGGTGGAGGTCAATAACAGGGCCAACTTTGAGTTATAGTTTGTAGAGTATGTCAGAAGAGGGATTTTTCAAGGCATTGTTATGCCTCCTCAAGTTTCAAGTCTGCTAATATTTTGTTGTGTTTGTTCATTTTCGTATTCTTGTTCATACTTTTAACCCGGATGTTGACTCACTGCCTCAAGACAGTCATGACTTAGAAGGAACTGTACATTTCGAATCTGAAATGGCTGAGGTAAGTTTTTCTAGTATACACCTTGGCTGAACCAAATACAAACTAGACCTACGTTGACCGGGGAACGTGAAGTGTTGCGGCAACCTTTGTCCGGCTTTGCCGACTATAGTGTTTCGTCGCTACCGATCAGTAATCACATGATCAGAGGCTATTCCTCAGAGTTGAAAAAACAACAACTACAAAATAGTATCAAAAGAAGGGACTGGTAAATTTTCCAGAAATTGTTTTAGCTGTCAAACGCGCAAATTTTCTGGAGAGCTGGGAATTCGTGCCTAATTCCTATTGCTGTTAAACTAAGAAATAAATTCTTGAGTCATCGAAGCATAAGTTCGTCTTCTTATCATGCCATCTCCGTAACAAGAATTAAAGAAGAAAATAAGACAAAAGTAACTTAAGTTCGCTTAGAACCCAGCTCAAGCTCTGGAAGCCATAGATTTAAGCAGGGAGGGAGATTTTTTTTTATTGTTGACACTTCCTTTTACTATTAGATTAGCATTATTAGCTTTCAAATGAGCCATTAAACGTAACTCTTATAAGTTCTGCTTGTTCAATGTCCCCAGCTTTTCCACTTGAAACATGGCACAAAAGTGCCGTATGGAACTTGCAGATGGTGGAATTTATAGGAAGAACGTAGATATGAGCAATATATTTTATATGAGCTATAAAAATCTGTCTATGATGTTCTGGTAGCCTGTTAGTGCCACCCCTTGAGAAATGGTACAAAAAATGCCATTTTAGTGCCATATGGCATTTACAGATGGCGGAATTTCTAAAAAGCACATAGATGAGAAACAACCTTTCATACTTTTGGAACTGACTTTCAGCTATTGGAATTTTGGAACTAGTACTAGAATTGGTTTCCAGTCTGATTATGATCAAATATTTTGAAAATTCTCCTGTTCCTGACGGTATTACAATGATTACTACTATTTAATTATCTCCTATTTGTGTTAATTCACATCTGATCTCCCTATTTGTTTGATACATCTCTGATGTTTTAGGTTATAAAAAATTGGGATTCCCTCCAAAACGTAAATACATTTATGTATTTACATAAAACAGAGGCAGTTTTACCTGCCTTTAAACAGAGGCCTTAGATGATTTGGCGAATGGTATGCACATTAGCTCTTGAATAGATTTAACCAATTGGGACGAGTCCATTTACCTGGAGCTAAAGAAGTGCCAGGACTAAACAAACTATTATTTTAGAATCTGAAATGGGGAAAGATTCGATTTCCCATGATATGCTTGCAGGTCCGAAGGTGTACTGTATGCCAACTCAAAGTAAGAATATCGAAAAAGTCTTCTAGCGGGCACCTAAACGTTATGTGACAGAGAATTTCTGCGTGAGTGTTTATAGAAACTGTGGAGAAAAAATTATAGTCCTGACAATGTCATTACCTGAAAATAAACTTTATGAGAACAATAGGAAGCAGAAATATCTGAAGAACCGGCTGCGTATTAATTTTCAGTTTTACAGTAAACATGTACATCAGTACACATAGTACAAGACAAACAAAAAGAAATATGAAGGAATAAAGATATGAGAGGAGTAAATAAACGAAGGAAAGACTCTGAGTAATAAAAACATATTTAGTATTAATCGGACGACGAGCACAAAAAAAGAAAAAAGCAACAGCTCTCTTGTGAAGAGGGGGAAAAGACACTTTATCCCCTTTGCCCAACGGCCCTGGTAAAAGGTTAATGTATAGATAGGTATAGAAGGTGTAAATAGGCTGTTGAAGCATAAATCTGCTTTTACATTCTTTGGCTGTTATTTAGGTGCTGTTTTATTTAATATTCTGTTATTTTCTGTTATTAGATATTCTGTACTATTCTTTTATTTAGGTAATTCTTTGATTTTGGTGATTTTTGCCCCTTTTTTGGCTTCTCTTTCAATTAGAAATTTAATTGCAAGCGGTTCGGGTTGGTATAATTTTTTTGTTTTCGCATTATGCTAGGGAAATTAAAAAGGTCGTTATGGGTGCATGTGGCTTCTCCCTCCTAAATTGGGAAAAATGCGTTTTCGGGTTCTTAAAATCAGAAAATTCCTTTTTTATCAACAACAACTTTGCATAAATGCAGATGTCAAAACATACATTTCCTGTCTACTCACAAAATTTTGGTGAATTTACGCCACTAGGCTAACCTAAAATGAAGTTAGCTTAGACCAGTGGTTTCCAAACTTTATGTTGCTACGCCTCATTTAAAAATATTTAATCATTTTGCGGTTCCCCTGAAGGTTTTATAGAATAAAACCCAAAATTTATTCGTACCCGGCTTTCCCCAGAATAAGGGAGATAATGAGACAAACAAAAAGCTTTTTAGTAATTTCTAAATTTTCAATCGACGCATAATATTTCTATCTTCAAATATACTATGTTCTATCTTAAAGTTATTTTTTTAATACTGTCAAAATAATGTTGTCGTGGCTAACATAGAGGAGAGGTCACATCTAGGAGGGGGTTACGGGGTTTGAACCTCTCCCTCCAAAATTATTGCCCGACTTGTAAAAGAGTAGCAAAAGTGCATAGAAATAAATGAGCTATGCTTTTTGTAATTTTTTTTTGCAGACGGTCCCGCCGCCGCCGACCGGTGGCGCGGGGAGCACGGCTCCCACCCCGATCGTCCCCCCCGCCGTTCCCGAGACGGAGACGGAGACTCCGCCCGCTCCCTCCGGGACGGCTCCGACGGAGACCGGATCCGCTCCGACCGAGAACGCACCCGCCCCGACGCCCCCGGCGCCGGCCCCCGGCGACAACTGACCTGCCCGGGGAGGGCTGGAGCGTGCTCAGAAGCATGACCGGACATGGCGAGGGCCGCGTCGAGAACGAGGCCTTCGTCTTCTCCTGTGAGATCCGGAGCGTCCCTGATTAAGATAAAAATGTAGACTGGTGGGCCTTCGCTTTTATTTTATCGAATAGACGGAGGGGGAAAACTATGGGAAAATTCTTCAAAGGTGTTGAATTAATTCACTCTTGGAAATTAGGTGTCGATACTGAATTCAATTTTTCAGTGAAGTGCTTGAACAAAATATGGGTAACAGTAAAGCCACGCCCAATTAGTGTATTTTTGAATCTTTTAAAGTAATGCCAATAGCTTCTTAGGAGCACTAACATACAGCAGATGTTTGTATTTTACGACGAGCTGGATGAAGGGCTTTCTCTTGAGCATCGACGAGTCCTGGACCGGAAACGGCTCCGCATGGCGCTTTCCAGACTCATCGATTGTGACACGCGCCCTGTCGTAGTCTTCTCGCTGATCATTCGCCGCCATGTCACACGTAAGGGTTGCCTGGACCATCTGATTTTTGCTGGCACGACCGGCCAGTTTAGCGATCAGAGGTTTGAGGAAGAGGTGAGAGCAGACCAGGCTTGAGACGGGGTTTCCCGGTAGGCCGATGAAACGCATGTTGCGAAGCCTGCCATACATCAGCGGTTTGCCGGGGCGCATCGCGATGGTGACATATAGCGATCGCAAAATCTGTCGGTCTGTCTGTTGGTATGTCTGTCCCGGTTTTGCTAGTTTAGGCACTTCTAGATAAGCTAGGGCGATGAAATTTGGCAGACGTATCAGGGCCTTGACCAAATTAAACTAGAAATAGTCGCTTCTCCGATTCGACCATCGGGGGGGGGGGCAGTGAGGGACGGTTAATTCGGAAAATTTAGAAAAAATGAGGTATTTGTAACTGACGAACGGGTGATCTGATCTTATTCAAGGTTGATATCTAGAAGGATCTTGTGTTTCAGCGCTCTTCCACCGTCAGATCACTTTATATTCCTTCTCACATTTTACACTATTTGGTTTCAGAGCTAATCAGTTTGGTCGCCGAACCATTCAATTTCGGGTGAAAACACAAATCTAGTTCATAATACAGATATATCATAATACAATGGTCTAACGAGAACCTAGAGAAAGGACTAAGCTTAAATTGTGGTTAGCAAAACCTCATTTGCATCTTCTATTGCATTCAGGATATGAGCATGGGTCCAGTGTTTTTGTAGCAGGCCCATTTGATTTGTAAATGGTCCATGTTTAATGCAGATAATTTTGTTATTTTGGACCCGATAAGAGGGTCAGCCACCCCCTTTTTCAAATCTTCCATACCTACATGGATGCAGAAGTCCTGAATTAAACAAAACCTCCTTAATCATGAAAATATGTCATGATCTTGGAAAGCTGATTTCCGTGCCTTTCGGCTGCCTAAAAAATGTTAGTGTCAAAAATACAATGGAATGAAGGAACATGTTGATTTAGCGTGTGCCTGTCTATGAAGGATAAACAGAAAGAAGGATTTGGTTTCTCGCTAGAATTACTTAATTTAATTGAAATTGCAGATCTTTCACTTCTATATTGTAAGGTTTTTTCTTTTGTAACACACATATTTTTAATGGTCATTAAAGGTCAAGTCCCTCTAGAGGGAGAAGGAGTGGAGGTACTTGGTTCAAAACACCTTCCCGGGACATACTTTAGTCTGTAGATTCATCCCTGAAAGTTTTATTTTCCTAACCTAAACTCTTTCTGGGATAGCAAGAAGTCAATTAACTAGAATTTTACCCTTTTCTTCATTGTTCTTATTTGTCATACTTTCTCTGTGGCATCACAATTTGGCGATTGGAGTTATTTTCCACGGGGGAATTATCAATTATACCTAGGGATAAAATATTATCAACGAAACGGGGCCAGAAAGTTTTCCTAGGAAAAAAATCTAAATGAAAGTCTTAGAGAAAATCCATGAAGGAAATCTACAATTATAACCAGGGACAAAATATCATCAATGAACTGGGACCAAAAAGTTTTCCAAGGTAAAAAATCTAAATGTTAGTCTTTGAGGAAATCATGAAGGATATTCACAATCAAACAGTTCGTGCTAACGAACTGTAGTAAGGAGCGACCCGGCTCAATAGTAACCGAAATTATCATCCAGTTTAGTCTTACCCGTCTTAATATTTATGGTCTTACTTGACAATTGATCAAAAAAAAAAAAAAAATGAAAAGTCTAATTTGTTAACCGATATTTTTAGTTCATCTAAAGCTCGTGTTAGGATTTCTCATAGTCGGGTTGTCAGTCAGACAACCAAGTAGGTTGTCTGAGGGGAGATTAAGATCTTTGAACCGAACCTTCAGCTTATTTAGCTTGCCTTTGCTCTTAGCTGTAACTTAGCTTTGCATTAATTGCTTTTAACGTAGTTTTTAAACTAAGTATTATGATTGGTTATAATTATTATTTCGCACAGTATTAACGAGGGGAAAAACAGTTATGATATGGAATTTTAACAAAATGGAATAATACAAAAAAAAATATGAATAATCAGTTATATTTTATTCTTAATTTAGATGGCGATGATGGAGCATTTCATTTCTTTTTATCGTGGCAGCAGTAACATTACTTGCAAAAAAATTGATTAGGTTATTGTGCGCCTATATTATTTTTCTGTTAATTGGTTTCCAGGCTTTTAGAACCTTTTCCTGTTGATTAACATTTGTGAACTGGTACTTTTTGAGACTTGTCTTTGTTCTTAACGTGTTTACCTATACCCACCGACATAACTCATTGAAAAAGCTTGAAAGCAACCATTATTTTCTTATAGCACAGCTATCGCCCCAGCAAGATAGTTAGGACAACTTGGTAACGTGCTCTTCCAGATTAGTTTCTTTTTCCATTACTAGTTTTTATTGTGTGACCGACCTAAAAGAAAAAAAGAAGAAAAAAACACCATAGTTTCCAATCAGAGAAAACGAAAGGTTTTCTTATTCAGTCAAGCTTTACGAACACAATAAACTACTTTTTGATTTTGACGTTACAGAAGTTCCTCAGAATCTCTAATCGTAGAATCAGCAGTGAAGCGTGCATGTGTAAGCGCGTGCCAATTTGATTCGGTATCATAAACCCATTGGTTGGTATAATGACCTTTTCTGGAAATATAGCCTGTATCGGTTCTAAAATTTTCCAAAAAGGAATAAAAGCCCTTTAAGTGGGTGCTGGTATGCGGTCGTCTAAAACTAGCAATGAGCTGCCATTTACCAATTTCAGGTGCATAAAAATAAGCTGTATAATCGGTGGAGTTATTGATAGAAGGAACACCTTTGAGTAAAAATTTATAAGTGTTGCCAACCTGCCAGTGGTTTGTACCCTCGTTAATACCTCGCTCTTTACACTGAATCGTAAGTTTTGTGCTGATTCTTTAAGAATGACCTCTGAATCAGAAAGGCCGTAGAAAAAATAGCTGAAATTACTAAAAATACTATAGCATAAAGAGGGAGGTATTTATATCCTCCTAAATACCTTGCTCTTTATGCTAAAGTATTTTTAGAACCCCTCAAATGCGTAATAATCTCTGTTCGTTTTCAGTTTCAATGGTACTCCTTACTTTCAATTGAAAGAATTTTTCCATGTTTATTTTTTCATTTTTTTTATAGCACATCGTATTTTCCCGGAATGCATCTGATAGAAATTTTTAGATGGCCATTTGTTGTCGCTAAAACTTCGAAAAGAGGTCATTCGATTGGAAATTGAAAGGGCTAGTGTCCTTTTGGTAGCCAAAAGTGATTGGAGGGCAACTAATCCCCCTCCCACGCCCACTGTTTCCTCAAAGAATTCCAGTCAAAATTTTGATTTTTGACATTTTGTTCAGCGTAGTTGAAAGGTCCAGAAATTATGTCTCTGAGGATGACAACCCCCCACAGCCCTTAGGGCAATTGTCATGAGTTATGCCGTATGTCTGCTCCAAGAGGACCGCCCCCTGGACGAGGCCCTCCTGGACGAGGCCCACCAGGTCGAGGTCCACCAGGTGCAGGACCACCTGGTAGAGGACCACCTGGAAGAGGACCACCAGGACGTGGACCACCAGGTGGAGGACGAGGACCACCTGGAAGAGGTCCACCAGGTGCAGGTCCACCAGGTGGAGGACGAGGCCCACCAAGTGCAGGCCCACCAGGTAGAGGTCCACCAGGAGCTGGGCCACCTGGAAGAGGTCCACCAGGTAGAGGTCCACCAGGAGCTGGGCCACCTATCAAAAATAGCTCTACACTTAATGGTTTTGAGCTCTTTGGTTAGCTATCTATTAGGGGCACCACTAAGAGGATGTACCAATCACCTTCCCTCTATATTTTAAAATATAGGTCTTAAATATATATCCCGTCTAAAATCAATGATGACAAAGTAATCGTTGCAGATCTAGTGTGTATCCTCACGTTGCTTTATTCCAGCAACGCTAGTACTAGCTGCAAAAACATTCTCTTTCTGTCCGAAATTAGAACTAAAATGACGTCCCAGTAATAAAGACCATCGTCAGGGATCTGCCTTACAATATTTCATGTATACATAAATACTTTCCTATTACTGTCCTGAACAAAAATAAAATTGGAAAAAAAAAAACGCTTGAAGATACAACAGTTTACCTAGTAGACGCGTTCTCGTCTGCAAGGGATGGAATGACGGTCTCCACGGTCTTCAACTGTTAGACTAAGTGTACTGGAAGATTTTTTAAGCCCCCTCCCCCCAAAAAAGAGCAACCCCCGGATGTTAGTTTAATGAGCATAAACTTGGATTTGGCTGGAGTTGAAAGCTTTTGCTGAAAAAAGCTGCTTATTTTTCTTCTGTGTTACTCACCTCAGTATCGAAAAAGAGCTCAGTGTGTCAACATCAACAATATTAATCTTGGCATATTCTGTAGTGATGGATGCTTTTACTCTATTGGATACTGAAGGTGCTAACAATGGCAAAATGAAACCTTGAGTGTCTAACGTAGTAGCAGAAATAATATGGGTTGTCAGCCAACCCTAGAATGGGCCGAGATGTTTGCAAGATATGTAATATCATTGAGTAAATTCAAGTTGGAAGATCAGTTATGCTTTGCGGAAAAAGTGAATATAATGTATATGCAAAGATTACCTGACGAATGAGTTTCTTAAATATGGTGGCTCTGAGGTTAGAAATAAGCTACTGAAGCTATGAATATGATTTTTGAAAAAGGGGAAGTATCTAATGATGTTAGGAAAACCTTAATTAAACCACTGTAAAGAAAGGTTACAAAAGTGAGTGTCGCAATTGTCGAGGCATTAGTCTGGTCTCTGTAGGTAGCAAATTACTGAGTAATATGAAACTTTTTAGACTGAGAGATGCTTTAGACAAAGTATTAAGGGAAGAATAGTGCAGTTTTAGGCAGAGGATGTGTCGACCAAGTTTTTACTCTTCGATGAAACATTTTATCGTGATAGATCATATAATGTGGCTTAACGAAAAGGGAAAGCTCAGTACCCTCGTGGAATTAAGCAAGGAAAAAAGAAGTGTAACTGACTTTAATCAAGGCATCAATTTTTGCAGGTCCTAGAAAAAGTGCGTACATTACTGAATGGATATGCTGAGCTTCAGCCTTTCGCTATTGTCTTTATGGGAGATTTTTTGTCAAGTAGTAAAGGAAGTGAAGGATTAACTTTGTTTAGGAATCAGTTTCGATTCACAACCCTGAATCGATGGAAAAGGTAAAAGAAAAACCAATAAACACGCATCCGTGATCCGTCTTGTGGCAAAAAAATGCAAAATTCCACATTTTTGTAGATCGGAGCTTGAAACTTCTGCTATAGGGTTCTCTGATATGCTGAATGTGATGGTGTGATTTTTGTTAACATTCTATGACTTTCAAGGGGTGTTTCTCCCTAAAAATAAGGCAAATTTTCTCCGGCTCGTAACTTTTGATGGGTAAGTCTAAACTTAATGAATCTGATATATTTAAAATCAGCATTACAATGCAAATCTTTTGATTTAACTATTTTTATAAAAATTCTGGACCCTTACCAGTTTCCAGGAATAAGCTGAGATCGGCGGCATAGGAAAAAAAAACAACAAAAAAAAACGGGACAAAACCAAAGTGTTGCTCTCGCAACACAATTCTAATGGATCAATAAATCGGAATCGTTTGAACTGAGGTTTGTCAATAGACTTCGGGATCGAGTGAATTTCCCGAATCAACATGTCATACAGGGATTTGCAGACAACATTGGAACTTAATTAGCCACTTTATTGTGAAATAGGTTGATTGAAAAAAAAAAAAAACAGAAATGATTACTAACACTTGACAATACTTTAGCCTTCGAAATGGCTGTATGCAACGTAGTGAACCCTTTTAATTCTCAAGTAGCAATCAAAAATTTATACTGAGCAATTTTTTTCTGAAGTTCTCAGAAAGAATTTGCTGGTACAGTAGCAACGCAGTGAACTCTTTTAATTCTCAAGTAGCAATCAAAAATTTATCCCGAGCGATTTTTTTCTGAAGTTCTCAGAAAGAATTTGCTGGTGCAGTAGCAACGCAGTGAACTCTTTTAATTCTCATGTAGCAATCAAAAATTTATCCTGAGTGATTTTTTTTCTGAAGTTCTCAATAAATTTTTGAACCAAATTCAAATTCTTCTTCTTCAAACATTCGAGAAAAGCTTCGAGAAATATGCCTGCCAAAGGTTCTTTAAGTCATGAGATTCAGCTCAAGTGACGTTGTTACAAGTTGTTCTAGTCAATCAAATTTTGGCTTCAGTTTTAGGTGAACCTTATATCAAGAAAGACAAAGAAGGTCAGAAAGCCTGCATATCTGTCATGTTAAAGTCATGGCAACTATTGCTGTCACTTGTAGAGCTTGACTTCACAAATGGTCAAGCAGAATTACCTGGTCAGAATTGCCTCTCAAGGATTTTACTAAGATTACAAGCAACCGTAAATGTCCTGTAAGAAGAACAGTTCAATAGACTTACCTTGCTTAAGAACGGAAGTGACAGTTCCACACAAAAAGCTATCAGGAACAAGAGAATACACATTTGGAAAAGCAACCGTAAATGGAAAACAAAGACGGGCAATTTACTTTAAGATAATAAACACTAATTCCGTCAACATCAACAGAGCTTGATTTCAATTTCTCAAAAGATGCAATTACACCATCAACAGAAACGGATAGAATTTGTGCCTAAGTCAAGGAAGACGGGCATTGACTCAGAGGAACACAATTTTGAAGGATGTGATGTATTATTTGTAATATAAAAGCTAATTTTTCTTGAGCCTCTAGCATCAAACTTCCATCTAGCAAGAACTCAAAGCACGCTTCAGCTTTTATAATTGCTTAGCTAGCAAGAGCCGTATTCTTGTTACAAGATAGAATGACAAAAACAAGATAAGTCAAATTTGGCATTTGAATTGTTTTTAAAATGATGAGTATTAGAAAATCTGTACAAATTTTGTTTTTATTTATTTCGCTTACAAAAAAAGAAATATTCCAGACATTTTGTCGTCTGGGGTATATTTCCCAGCAGCGTGGCTATTACCTGAATAATACTGGCAAATGAGTATGACGTTATCCTTGGCGTCATTGAGCTGGCCATAAGACTCCCAGCCAACTTTAACGTTTTTGATTTCCTTGCCTTTGAATGTCTGGAAACGAGGGATCTCAAAGATCTTCTTTTCCACCAACGGCTCATAGGCTTGAGCACCGATATTGGTCATTATCGCCATCGCGGCAACGCCCACAGCAATCAGGAACGCAAACCTAAGCATGGCATTTTCTTTCGCAGACGGGTTGATGTCCCAGCGGATCGTGCTGTCGTCGTCGTCGGGCAGCGGCGCGTTCCGGTCCCAGTAGTCGAGCTGATCGACACCGAACCAGTTCGCCTTCAGTTGATAATAGCGGTGCGACAGGGTCGGATAGGCGCCGCGCACGGCATCGACGAGAGCGTCGACCACATCATCCTCGACGAAGTTCGAAAGGTTCCGGCCGGAGACGGGACGGTCAAACCCGCGCCACTTGTCCTCGATCTCCTTGTCCTTCGCGAGCGTATTGGTGATCAGTGTGAAAATCCGTGCGTTGTCGCCAAGGCCAGTACCTGGCCATCAACCTGCCGTCGAACGACTTCCGGCTGACGTCGTACACCGACGCTGGACGCGATCGACTCGCCGCCGAGAAGAAGTGGTTCGACTTCAGCGCGGGAACACAACGTGTCGACGTGCTCCTCGGCGTGAATGATCCGAATCCCAACGAGCGGACATTCTCCCACCTTCGTCTCTTACGGGCGGGCCAGCGTTTCGCCGCGTCGAGCGTCACACAAGAGCGCAATCAGGGGAGGTTCGCTCGAGCACGACTCGAACGTGGAGGTCCCTGGTACGTCTTCCGCCTCGTGTGCCGACGATCTCCAGGATGATTTCGAGGTCCTCGACGGAACGGTTGACGTTCGCGCTGACGAGCGAGTCGAGGATGAACGTGTAGAGGGCGTCGAGGTTCGTCGCGATCTCGCGGCCGATGTCGCCGCCGGCTTCCGCGTCGAGCGCGACCTTGAGCTCGGAGATGATGTTGTACGCGTTGGAGATCGCCGTGCCGCAGGCGGCCACGTTGTTGCGCTCGAGCTGGAAACGCGCCTGCTCGACGTAGCGAATCGCACCCTCGTACATCATGATCACGAGCTTGCCGCGGGATGCGTGAGGCTACCGAGTTTTCAATTCCGGAAACCAAAAAGCCACATGTCATTATGGTAGTTGGTGTTAATGGTGTGGGTAAAACCACTACGATTGGTAAAATGGCCTATCAATTTAAAAAGAAAGGACTTAATGTTGTTTTGGGAGCAGCTGATACTTTTAGAGCTGCAGCTATTGATCAACTTCAAGTTTGGGCAGATCGTGTTGATATTCCTATTGTAAAACAGTCTATGGGTAGTGATCCAGCTTCTGTTGCTTTTGATACACTTCAAAGTGCGGTATCTAGTAATGCGGATGTGGGCTCAGCGCGTCATAGTTGCCGGTCAATCCCAGTCGTACTGACAGGACAGCGGAGTCCAATTTGGAGTTGCGGTCGTTGGCGTCGCGAATGACAGATTCCAATCTTGCGTACTCGTTGCTGCTGGTATCGGCTGACAGCAGAAACAGAACGATCGTGGTCGATACCGCGGCGATTAAGATGCTGGCGTGCAGAAAGATGCGTTTCATTTCAGTCGCTCCTCAATGACTCCGGTCAACGATTGCAAGAAAACGCGGATTTGCAATATCTCGTGTTCATCCAGCGCGGTTCCCAGTTTGAAGTGAAATTTTAGCTGGACAAGTTATGTCGTTTTTTTTAATGATACAATACTATTTGACCATTTTATGCCATTCATAGTGGTATAGACAATGGGACCATGAACCTCATTGCCATAGTACTGTTGGATTTGTAATTATTACCTTTATCGTTTCTGTAAATTTTTTAATGACAAAAATAAAATTTCAACTGGACCAGTTATCACGCTACCTCATAAATGACAGGAGGTTACAAATAATCGTTTAGCACAATTTTTAATCGTGAAATTAAAAGGAATCAGGGGCACAGCCGGATTTAGCATTCTACCTCCAACATTGTCTCTAATATCTTGCTTATGAAGAGGAGTGTAAAAGCTTGGGACCAATCCTTAAGTTGACACTGAATAATCAAGTTTCGAAAGAGGTGCAATTCGTCCAGATGAAACCCACTAGCTATAGAGACTATTAATTATGAAATGACAAGGCTTAACATGTCTAACTGTTTTTTACGTTTATTTATGAAGAGTGAATGCAAATCTTTGGGGCTGTTCTTTAATTCGAAGAACCTATTTCAAAGAGGCGCAATGCATCAGTATAAAAGCGGGAGAGGGTTCTTGGGATGTGCGGAAGTCAACGTAGTACTCTCCAAAAACATTAGGACCGCCACCTGAAAACGAGCTTCAACATCTGCTTCACTTTCGAACCCTAGCGCAAACAGCGTTGCAAATCCCTGCACGACATAGCATTCTGCTGTGGAAGGTACATTCGCGCAATCGACTGCGTGGTATCCACGAGATTATAACGAAAAGTGATGGGTGAGCTCCCAGGTCAACGGCACGTATGGGGAAGGCACTCTTCGTAAAAAAAAAAGATACATCGACCTACCTCCAACCGCGGGAATATCGGGTTGCATGTAAAGTAGATTGATTCTAAAATATAAAAATATGTAAAAAAAAAATAATTAAAAATATAACAGATTATAAACTGTAAATAAAAGCACATTAAAGAAATTAGTACGGCTTAGAATTTCCAAGGAAGAGTTACTAATTGTTCTTTATAGTTTTCTCTGTTTATCTTTTTTTTAAAGCCAAGAAAAGTGGTATCGAACTGTATTTCTTTAATACAGCCATATGTCGTGACTGATTTCATAAACTTTATTACTTAGACTATATTAGGAAAGGAAACAAAAGGTAAACGTGTAAACATCCAGTCTTGAAATGGCGGCCTCCAGCGCCCGTCCCGCCTGGCCGAGCGAGGCTGCCATCTCGGCCATGATCTCGCCATCGAGCACACTCGCGCCGCTTTCAAGCGGCGCCGATTTCATCAGCAGTCTGGGTGGTCTGACGCTCATTGCTCGGTCAATTGTTCCGTATCGGCGGCCGTTCTCCGAGTGGGCGGCCAGGAGAGCGGCCAATTCTCACCCCATCCCACGGGAGGGTCAATAACGTCTGCAAAACATCGTCGTCAATATGTCCACGGCCGAACCGCTGCTTCCCTCGGCTTCAGAATGAAATTCATTATAAAGCCAAGATACGCACTCTTGATTCTATATAATTTGGAATGAAGAATTAGTACTATACTTCAACAGTTTGTTTAGACTGTAGACTGCCTTTTTCAGGATATGTTCCAGCTTGTTTTTCCAATTTTATAAAGTATAGTACACCTACTAAGAAGCTTAATGTAGTTGGAAGAGAGATAGTTAAAATTCCATAATTTCCAAAAAATTTCACAGCATAAACTAGTCCAAATGAGGTTATTATATAGAGTAATACATGTGAAGCAGCGGTTATTACGCTTGGGAAAATTTAAGTTGAAGCAAATTTAAGTTGAACGTATGCAAAGGTTAGATATGTAGGATTAGTTAATTGTGTTAGGAATTTTAATCGTGTCATGATAGCTGTACCAAAAAGTTTATTGTCAAGTATTATAATACTTGTTAACCATTGTTAAAATTAATAAACTAAGCATTGTTAAAAGTCATCTTTAACAAGGCTCCTTAACATGTCATAATTCCCGATCTCTGATCGATCGAATATTACCGATTCCTAATTTTTTTTCAAAAAATAAACAAGAATGAATCAAGTTCATTGTCACTATGGATGTATCAGATTTTAGGTTTGTGTCTTATTTACGAGACCTTAGCATTTGTGTATAGGGTTGAAATGCTAATAGATGTAATTACATTAGACCTAACAGAACATAAAGACCCTATTAGATAATTATTTACGTAAACGAATATTAACACTAGCAACTAATTACATCGAAAAGCCACATGAGACCAACACAGTTGCGCACACCCCCTTCCCCCCAAAGCTTCACTCTTCACTCCCTTCCATGAAGTTTATGACGCCTTCCTGCCCCATTCGGGGACGACCTCCTTTGCGTTTAGCTCAGCTTGTCAGGAACGCATCAAGTATACTCGGAATGCACTATTGGCCTAACGATCCCGCGTAATTCTGCTTTTGTCAACAAGTGCTACTATTATCTGAAATAGGCAATTCCCTGTTTGTCCGGTTCTTGCTTTTCAGAGATTATCCGTTTTCAGAAAATAGCTGTACGTTATCGCCCTCCCTGTACACAAAAAAAAGTGTAAATAACGAACAGCAGTGAATAGAGTTCCATGCAACGCGTAAGTCTGAATGATATTTTCATTCGATTGGTGCTGCCAATTTGCGTCAAGTAACGGCGCCATGATTCGCCAAAGGTTTTCACGAACTAAGGAGTCAAAAGCAGCCACAATTCTAGAAAAAATATTAATCACGGGGATGGTGTAGCGTTCGCACGTTTGGAGAATAAGACGAAGATCTGGTCAGTGCACCCTCTTGCTCTTCGCCACCCGCACTGATTTCCACATGTCTTCTCATCCTTTACTTTGTCGATCCTTATGAGCAAAATCGTTGTGAATACTTTGGTTGCCATATTCGTAAGTGATATCTCTTGGTACTTGCAGCAATCCCATTTGCCCCCCCCCCCCACCCCTTTTTCAACTGTTACGAGAAAGTTCCTCTCTAATTCTCATCCTAGAGTCTACCAGCATTACAACTTCCCGAGAGGTAGTTCCCCTTCAAAAATTTCGTCTATGAATTTACCCTAGTCACTAGTAGATGGTGATATTTACTTTTAACATCAATAACAGCACTCCTATATACCCTAGTGTCTTGTATTGATCCTGCCAGTATTCAATTTACAATAACATAATCAATAAGGTTTGCTGTCTAACCACCACGAGGATACCATGTTAACATATTGGCCATTTTATGACCAAACCCCGTATTATTTTCCACTGTTCGTCGGCGAGCTGGATGTGTCCTTGCAGCGAACCACCGCCACCAGTTGGTTCGCTGACCACGCCGGTAAACGAAGCATCGATCGTTTGATCAACGACCAGATCGATGCTGGATTGGCTGACTTGCCAGGTTGCGTGGGTGATGTTGTCGGTGACAGCGATACTGACGTCTTGAAGTTTGACGTCGGCGCTGCTGGCCGGGCCGTTGCTGGGCGTTTGCAACCAGGTGGCCAGGTCGTCTTCTAAGCTACAACGCCCCTCGCCGACTCCACACGACAGATGGACGCCGTGGCCATGAAGGAGTTGGAAAGTGTGGGCAAGCTTCAACAAAACAAAGCTTGCTTGTGGTCATTCTACAGTATACACCTCTAATGGGTAAATTGATTGCTTATTTTGTATAGCTTTTATTTTGCAAACGATACAAAGAGGGTTTTAAAGGCGTTATGTTCAAACTGTCAACTATCGTTGCCTTATTTATGAGAGCTCAAACGTGTGTAAGCCAAATTCTTTTTGAAAGGTTCTCCAATTCACATATTGAAAAACTGGCTAAGAAATATGGATAGTAATGAACATCATTTCTTGTTGATGTAAAAAAAATGATTTATATAGGTAAAGAGAAAATTTATTAATGTTAACCTTGGGACCTTGGTCACTGTCTTATGTCACCATCTCACTCAAGGATGAAATTTGTAAAGTTTCAAATCTGTTCTGATAGCTTTGTTTGATGGCTTTATTTTTGAACGAAAAATAGATTTTCATGTACATTGAAACATTTCAAATAGGATTGCTACAAATGGTAGTCTATTCAGTGCATATGCCAACAGATTACAAAAGTTAAATATCTGAAGAGCGATTTAGTGAGTTATGTAGTAATTTGACATAAAGGCGATTTACCTTTTTCCGCTCTTCTATTTTGGGTATTTTGATCAAGATCGCCTAATTTTTGTTTGATGAGGTCAAAAACGTTAGGGTGCGCCGTTTGTTCTCTGGGATTGGCCTGGTTTTGTTGCTGGACGTCGGTAATCGTTTTGAGGATCACGTCTAAAATGTTGTTTTTTGCCATAACGGTTATTTTGTTATTTGAAAGTATATCGGAGAATGAAATTGATATACTTGGGACGGAAGCTTTAGGAAGAAGTAACGGGTTTAGAGAAAGGATCTATCAGAAATCTAAATGTGTGGGTTTTCATGCAGAATTTTTGTGGGTGGGGGGGGGGGTTATTTTTTTTACACATAACACATCATAAAAATTTCAGGGGGGTTCAAATCTGGGAACCCTCCAAGATGGTGGAGCAAAGGTTTCGATAGAAACATTTCCTTCTATTCTTAAAAAATTATTTCTATTTAATTCTATCTATTCTTATAAAATTATTATTTTTTCTTTTTATTTCTTTCTATTCTTATAAAATTCTTTCTGTTTTCGCAAATGTAGCCTAATTTCAGAAAATGATCGCATAAATTTTCACGCTAATGAAATGAGGGTGGATGAAGGAGGGTAGAGAAAGGAAGGTGGAATAGTTGAAGTTCTTAGACTGATTTATTTTTACATTTATGTCACAGATGAATTTGAAAAAAACAAAATATTAAACAACAGAACAAGTCAGTTTTAGATGAATCTTTTCTGTTCACTTTATTCCCGAAAATTTAAATTCACAAATATTCCAAATAATTCTCCTGTATTTTTTGGAATATGTTTTTGATACCTTTATTAAAAGCTTCAAAAGAAAACCCCGTCTGCCCTGCATGAAGGATACCAAATACATACATTCTACGGAAGCAATAAATATTTCTGTAATTTTGGTTTGAGTTTGATTTTTTTAAGATTAAATGCATAATAACTAATTAAGTTATCGATTAATTGATCCCTTTGCCAGGAATCCTTGTCAATCAAAATTTACTGTATTTTTTTCATTTTGCATGCAATTTAATTACTCTTTTTATTTTAGAGTTTTTCCCTAAGACTATTAAAAATAAACTCCTACGAAAAAAATATCCTGAACTACAATCCCTGCCAGTCGACCACCAGTGCTATTTCGGCGTCTGTCCCTCACCCCATTGGATAATTGCTTCACAGGGAAAGTTTTGTGAAAGTAAGATTCTCTTTTTGTTGAACAAAAAAAAATCCAGTGTGAATATAGTAGGCTACACTTTTCACAGGGAAAAATTAAAAAATTGTCCAAACTGAATGTAAAAGAGATTTAAGGGCATAGTTAAAATGAACGTTTAGTTTCTGATTATACATACTCCACAAAGGATGCATTGATTTTTAATGTCGCAATGTGTACAAGATGGTACATACATTTTTGTTTTGAATTTATGTGGCGTGAAAAATTTGAAGTTTGATAGCCTCGTGATAGACTGGAACATAATTTAAACAAACAATCGGACCAAAAACATACAACAGGTACTAATATAAATGAATAGATAAATCTCGAAACGAGCGAAGCTTAAGTTGAACATGCAAATGAAGGTTTAAACGAACAAAAATATTTTGCTATTGAGGCATAAATGAAACCCAAAATTAACAGAAATTAAATAAACAATCACAGCAAGCAAACAAATAATAGTTACTAATATAAATGAGTAAATAAATCTTAAAACGAGTGAAACGTCCGCCTCTTTTGCTAAATTGTTATTTCTTTTTCTTGTATTTGTGCAAATGAGATACAACACGACTAAGATGGATGGATCAGCACAAACTACAACCCTCTGATAAACTTTTTGGAAAAAAAGTTTAAGTTCTAGTTTCAATTTGAAATTCCAGTACCGATTTCAAATCCCAACATTGTGCATAAGCACTTTGCATTAGAAATGAATTGTGACCTTCATATTTCGCCTTAAAGCTCATAAGCCCTTAGTATGAGCTACCCGATAAAATACTATTGAATTGCTCACATTCCATTGTGCAGAACGCATTCCCAATATGTTCAAACAGCGTAACTTTGCTCAATGCCAATTCTGTTTTCGTAGTTGATACCTTTAGATACAGTTTATCAGTCCAGTATTCGTCTGGTATGGATGTTTTTGTGTAGTATTTTCGAATTAGTAAGATTTTTCAAGAAACCAACTTTTGACATTCAAGATATACATGATAACCTAGGTGGTGAAGCTTGAAGAAAATATATTCATGTAGTGCAAAGTATATTGTCAATATTTATTGTTGTTCCTGAATGAAACAGGAAGTTGAAAAAAAATTGATGCAAAAGGACAATCAGCAATGTGTTTTTAATCCCTGAATTAGAAAATAGACATGCACCCATCACAAGTAGACAAAAAAACTTTATCAGTAAGAAAACAACTAATTCCGGACGTCTTTGTTTTTGCAGATGTGAATGTATAGTATATGATGCACAGAGTTCTTTGATGAGTATCCATTTCAGTGCTAATACGAAAATAATATTTTTTTTTTGGATTTTACGCAGCCTTTTCGATAGCTGACCCTCCCCCCTCCCTTACAGAAAATGATTGATACCCGGTCTGAATTCAAATTGTAAGTAAAAACCCGAAGAAAAACGAGGAGGAAATCGAGTTGTTAGTCTATTTTGTGGAAGCCGTAAGAGGTACTTCGCATATTTATAATATGTAGACTGCAATTCTTTCTAATCTTCTTTTTGTAATATCCTCCAGAAGGGACTTAAATACAGATAATGGGGTAGTGCCACTGGATGGTGCAGCTGGGCCAAAATCCACCGATCAAACTGACATTTATAAATTACAACACTGCTATACGCTAAAGAGATCCGTTTCTGCAGATGACTCTGCAAAAGGTGACGTTTCAAAAGCTGGTGTTTCAAGCATAGGCCGGCCAATAGGGATCCCCAAATCAACTATGTGTTCGGCATTATCGCAGTAGTTTCGGTAGTAGTAAAACTAGTTGCAGTGTTAGTGTTGTATTAGTAGTAGTAGCAGCAGCAGTATCAACAGCTGTAGTAGCATGTGCATATTGCCTTTTGGTCTTTGAAAAGTGCTTTCATGATGCCCAGAAGTTTCACCTTGACACGTTAAGCTGTTCCAAAAATATTGTTGATGTGAGCTTTTGACGCCCTTTTCATAATACCCTAAGCCTCACAAGTTGCTGCAATTGAAGTAGTAGTTGGAGTAGTTTAATGCAGTAGTAGCATAAGTTTTAGTGATAGTAATGCGCCTCCCCGGTCTCCAACGTGCGCTCGATCGCCTCGGCGTTCATATAGGCCTGCATCAGAACCTCGCCGCTGTCGGCGTGGGTCGTAATCACCGGGACAAGGCCGGCAGCGTCGAACTTCGGCGCGAATGTCGTCCCAGTCTCAATCTCATCACGGCTCAAGGTGTCACGCTTGGCGATGGCCGTCCCCGGCATGGTCTGGTGCTCCTCTTGTCGGCTGAGAGATGATCATACGAAGGTGCCGACCAGCAGAAAAGGCTCGCCGCCCATGCCTGCCTTGAAACGCGCGATTACGTTCGGACACAAGGGATTAGTACGCGTAAACATTGCAGCCATAAGCAGGTACGGGTGATTGAGTGCCGTTCGAATAGGTCGAGCGATACCTCTCTAGCAGTCGCGGTCACGCACAAATATGGTGCACATACGCGGACTAGGTTGATACGACGGGGCACGTCTGCTAGAGAGTTAACAACGCCGTTCCCAGCGGGCAAATTCGGGCCCTTTGGGACTAAGTATATATTTGATGGCATTTAGTCAGATGACACAGGCGTTAACGGGATAGCTAGCACGAACGGGGAATAACCGCGCCGTCAGACCCGCTGTCGGAACGCGGCATTCGATCCTTGGCCGTTTCTCAGGTGGAGGCGACCGTGGAGTGCGGAACGAACTGCGAGGCCGGCGGTCTGATGACGGCGTCCGAATGGACCCTCCGGAAGAAGAGCTTGCGCATCCCCGAGCGGTCGAACGGTGACCACTGGTCCGCCTCCTGCGCGAGTCGATCGGCGATCACGTAGAGGGCCATCGGGTTGTGGCCGAGGCCACAGTGGCTTCCGTAGACCTCGACGTTCTCGGCCTCGGGCCCGGTCTCCTGGAGGCAGCACTGCTTTTTAAGTTTTTATTACGCTCGGTCATGTCCAAGAGAACAAGGGATCTTAATTTCCTGTGATTCTAGTATAGAAAAAAATGTTTTAATTTTAACGGCATACGAATAGAAATTATTTTCCTAAGACATTAAACAGCATTTTGAAACCGTATGGGCATTCCAGGAAATTTGAACAAACCTCTTATTTCAAAGTTTGAGGTATGATTCGTCCTTTAAAGGCTATAGCTATTGCTTCAACGTTATACGTGAGCAGGTTAACTGCCAGCATATCAAACAACAATAGTGGATTCAATCCGGACTAATCTTGATGAAACTTATATATTTAGCATAAAATGCCATTCTTTTGATATAACTATTGGTATCAAAATTCTATTTTTTTAGAGTTTTGGTTACTATTGAGCTTGGTCGCTCCTTACTACAGTTCGTTACCACGAATTGTTTAAAAATGTGGAATTTTGTATTTTTTGTCAGAAGGCAGATCACAGATGCGTGTTTATTTGTTTTTTTTCCAGGGGTAATCGTATCGACCCAGTGGTCCTAGAATGTTGCGAGCCAAAAAAATCGGAGGGCGCCTAGGCCCCTGTCGCACGCTATTTCAATACAACATATCAAACCTAGATTTGTAAAATCGCGTAAGAAAATTGGAACCCACATCCCATGGTAACCTTACCCCCTCCCCAGATTATGAGGCCTAAAACCACTACTGACTAGCTGGTTGATAGTAAAAAAAAGATTGTCCATACACTTTTTTAAATTTTCAGCTCTCTGAACTGAATTCATAGAGCTCAATGAATGGTAGATAGAAAAACAAATTAAATGTCAGTTTAAACTTGCAATTCAGAGAGACGTGCTGATAGAATTTTAGTCCTGTTTGGTGAAATTTACTAGTGGTGCATTTCAAGGCGCGTATGCCGTTTGCGTGTTCGCATCCAGCGTTTCGCTTGCGGCACGCAGATAGTCGACGAAGCGTTCCTTCGATCCATCCATATCACCGGCCTTCCAGAGCGCGACGGTCTGCAACTCCTCCGAAACGTCCTCGATCGGAACGAGAGCCAGGCCCGAGCCGAACGAGTTGCGCACGTTTTCGGTGAGAATGGTGATCCCCATGCCGCAGGCGACCAGCCCCAGGATGCCCGCGGTGTTGAATGCTTCCTGGATGATCCTCGGGACAAACCCCGACCGCCCCCCTGAAAAAATCTATATACTTCACAATAACAAATACTATACGTAAACAACGGGCAAATTTTATAACGGTTTGGTGGAAAAACGGGTGCGGGGGCTAGTTGTCCTACAATCATTTTGGTCACTCCAATCTTTTTGGGTGCTAGAATGTTTAATTTCCTTTCAAATGAGCCCGCTTCGATGTTCCAAAACATTGGTTCGATATGATCACCCCTTCAAAAAAAAAAACTAATATTACGCATGTGTGAGCTTTCTTCTGACAAAAATAGAATATTCCACCTTTTTTGACAAATTCTTTTTCAGTTAAATTCAAAATGTCCTCAGTTAGATTCAACACGTCCCCAGTTAAATTCGACATGTCTCCAGTTAAATTCAACATGTCCCTAGTTAAATTCAACATGTCCCAAGTTAAATTCAACATGACTCCAGTTAAATTCAACATTGCCCCAGATAAATTCAACATCTCTCCAGTTCGATTCAACATGTCTTCAGTTAAATTCCACATGTTTTCAGTTAAATTCAACACGTCCCCAGTTAAATTCAACATGTCTCCAGTTAAATTCACCATGTCCCCAGTTAAATTCAACACGTCCCGCGTCCGACAGCCCCGGACGCTTCCTCCCTAACTCGATTGAGAACGGCTGCAGCGCTTGGCACGCGGCGTGTTCTCCGACAGGAGAGACGGAGAGGAATGAACCAGTCAGTTCGACTTGAACCAGTTGAAGACGGTGATGGCCCCGCGGCGGGTCGCGTGCGTCATGCCGTCGAGGAAGCCGCCGGAGGGGTTGTGGACCTCGCCAGAGACCTTGTCGTCGATGATCTTGGCGTAGTTGCGGAAGTCGCGGCCGCCGTTGTCGTCGGGGTGGCCGTAGGAGGAGCCGTCGTCGCCGGGTTTTTTAATTACGTTTTCTGGCTTTTCCTATATATATTTGTTAAATTGACTCGTTGAGCTTCGCTGTCTGCTGCCTGGAGCTATTGTTCCATTTTATTAACAAATCTTTAATCATTGACAGGATTTGGAAATGGCAAAATAAGTAGATGTTGAAATTCTCCTTTACCCTGATCGAATGTGCGTGGGTACTTAGAAATTAGAGATTTCGCTTTAACTTTGGTATTTATGATAGTCAAAATTGGCAGAAGGGTTGCAGGTTCCTCTAAGAATTTTTTCCTCCCGTCTTTGTTCCTTGGCGCGGCCGGATGTCACCGGAAAGCAGCGTGCACAGGTCCTCTTGGGGAACCCTCCGGCAGGCGAAGGCGATCTTCGCGCGACGAAGGCGCTCCGACTCGAGAGGCTGACAATCCAGTTTCGGTGCGTCGTGGCCAACGACCAGAGCAAGGCCGTTGGGCCACTCCTCGAGCCGCTGCGTACCGGCGAAAGCATCGTGCGAATCGTGCATGAGATCAAAGACCCTCCAGAAGACGGGGAACACAGAACCGGAACGAAGCAATGCGCAAATGCAGATCCGCGCATTTTCTGTCTCTTTCAGTGCCTTTTTCCTAGTTTTTTTCTTGCTTTTTTTTATTGTTTGGGCATTCCATGTCTCAACTTTTAGTAATCAAAATTTCATGAATCTGTCTATCACACCTTTTTATAAATCCAGTCCCTTTTTTTCATCAATCGTTTTATTTACCATAGAGTTAGAAGTGGCTTTACCATTCACCATAAAATTCACCATAGGAATACTGTTCACAACAAATTAGCACCGACAAAAAAAAATATTATCTAAGCCTTCAAAATTCAGCACATATTCTCTGTTCGGTTGAGGTTGAAAGCTATCGTTCCAATTTCTTGGGCGATGGGTAACCATTACACATCTTAAACACTCTTTGGTTTTAATCCAGCTTCAATTTCAAACTGGTATCAGTCTTCTTGCCTGCTAGAACGGGGCTTGCCAGTCCAAGGCTGAAACATGACTCGATGGAACGCAAAGTTGGCTATATAACTTCGCATAGTTCTCTCTGACAGAGACCAGAAAACTCTATTTCAACTTACACATTGAAGGCTCTTGCATCATTGACAGCGGAATCCATCCTTTTTGGCCCCTGACAAGAATATACGCAGCTTTCCAAAATGTCGTGTCTCAGAGCTCTTATATTAAATCTTGACCGGTATTAAGCCTCTGATTTTCCTTTTAAGTCAATCTATTGATTCTTAGAATTTGCTAGAGGTCGTGCAATATGAGCTCCTGGCTCTTCAGACTTCGTCACAAGTACCATATGAGCTCTTAGCTCTTGTTTTTTTATGTCTCGTTTGTTTCCCCCATCTAAGTCACTTCAAATTTAAGTTAGAACTTTTTGTCCTTTTTGTCTTCTGTTTAATCATAAATAGAACGTGTAAAACAAGCAAAGATTTAGTGTGTCTCATGGCTCTTCCTGAGCCGGCGCCGTGCGCCCTTCGATCATCTCCCGGCATGCCCCGACATCCGTCGAAACCACCGGAATCGAAGCAGAAAACGCCTCCAAGATCACCAACGGCAAGCCTTCACTGATACTGGTCAACAACATGATGTCAATGCTCGCTAGAAACTCAACCGGCTTCTGCCGGCCAATGAACTCGAATTGATTCCCAATCCCAAACTGCTCGACGAGTTCCTGACACGCCTCGAAATACTCCTCGTCCTCTTCCGTCGGCCCGGCAATCAAGAAGTGGGCATGGGGACACCGCCACGGATGCCGCGGCGCTGGCCGTTCTTCCGCAGGTGCACGGCGAGATGCGCTCGCACGCCCGCGGCAACCTGCTGCCCGGGGTGTTCTCGATCCGCACGAACCTCAAGAGCGAGATGGCCCGTTCGGAGCAGGCGCTCACGGCCGCCGAACGACTCGACCTGATGTTCGGATCCCGCGACCACCGCTCCTTCTTCGACACCGCCTGGTACCGCCTGGTGGAGAGCACGGCGCACGACTCCGTGACCGGCTGTGGCGTCGACGCGACGGCTGAGCAGGTCGGGACCCGCATCCACACCTTCTTCGATAATTTTTTCGTAGTTTTTAAGATTCTTTCCACACAGCTTATCCAACCAAGACGTAAAGACAGTACAAATAAAAGAATCAACAAAATAAATTTCAGCTAATAGTGACAAAACCATGGCACATAATCCAATAACAAGCAGTATACCTCTGAACCAAACTTCTGGAGGGGGTTTCAACTCCATGAAATTCTGCACAAACACAGCTGGGTATACAGTCAAGTAGGCAGATACAGATAGCTGTAGAATAGTTAGCAGAAGAAAGGGCAAGTTTGTATAAAAAGGTTTTCTGGAAAAAATTATGTAAATGTCCTTTCTTGGCCTATAAAAACAAACAAAAAATCATCATTTATGTCAACATTTTGTAACAATTAATAATTAGACAAAGTAGAGACCAAAATTTTAGTACCTTCCCGTATTCCCCCTTGCAAATTTGAGGTCCACTTCTCTCCTCCCCAACCACTCCCTGAAAGTTTCAGATTTATTCCCAAAGCAGTTCCAAGGATAAAGCATATACGGAATTTTGATTATATTTACAGCAATATTTTGATATGATCACGATATTTTGATATGATATACCTTGCAACGTTTTTAAAAGTTACCCTCCCCCCCCCCCCCCAATTGGCACCCCTGACACTTTTCCCAAGATACCAAGCTCAATCCCATGATCTTAGAGGAAATCTCAAGGAGTGCTTGATTCGAGAATATAATCTCCAGAATACCTCGTAAGCGTCCTACTACTGTCCTATTATGATTGGTTTAGGCATCATGACCAGCGTTGTCAATGCTATGAAGTAAGCTGTATCAATTTTGCAACTAAAGTTGTATCGCAAAAAGGATGATTTGAATCATCAGAAAAAATTGCCCTAGCAACTAAAGAAATTTGTACTATCAGCATAAACATCGAAAAATACTCGAGGTAGAGCCATATCTGCAAAGAAAAAGGCAACAATCTTCAATTATACTCAAAGATCGACAGTGATTTCTTCGTTTCTCTCTCTTTCTCTCTCGCGATGTATTCAATTGTACGGAGAGAATCGATTAGTAATAAATTCTAATCGAACGTATGAGTATACCTTGTTCACAACGGAATCATCAATAGATGCATTTTCCGGGATAGAGAATAAAAACGATCTCACAGGAAATTCTTTGATACAATTCAAGATTTGATATATTCTTTAAAGGGAGTTCATATCTAGAAAAGCTGCTTCCGACTTTTCATCGGTGCCTTGTCCAGTTGGGTCAGTTTCCAGGATATAATCTCCATGAAAAACATAACAGTCCCTTATGAATCTCTCTACAAATAAGTACTTATCCAAGTCAGTTATCATATTCATCTTCTCTTTACTGATTTTGAGGATCAAACCCTTTAGCAGATGAGGAGTTAACAAATAATACACCAAACGCAACCCAAATTCTTAACATATTTTTATCCGTGTGGTTACATACATCATCCAACAATGTCAATTAATGAAAGTTATGACAGGGCTCATTCTAACGGAAATGAAAGGTTCTAGTGCCCTTTTTAAGTGAAAAAAATATTGGAGGGCACCTAGACCCCCTCCCACGCTCATTTTTTTCCAAGAGTCAACAGGTCAAAATTCTGAGATAGCCGTTATGTTCAGCATAGTCGAAAAACCTAATAACAATATCTTTGGGGACGACTTACTCCCTTACAGACCCCGGGGGAGGGCTGCAAGTTACAAACTTTGACCAATGTTGACATATAGTAATTGTTATTGGGAAGTGTAGGCTACCGACGTTAACAGGGGAACTAACGGCAATGGCAAAGACTACTGCCAAAAATAAAACAACGCTGCATAAATCAAGACAAGTTACTTCACAATGTTTACCTCTTGGCCATGTCCTAAGAAGACCCAATGACTGCATCATCAGGCCAATGTTTCTAACTGTTCCTTTGCCTTATTGGCACAGATGTCCTGGCAGTCTAGGGACTAGTTTAAAACTAGTTGAGGAACTATTGGGCAAATGTCGAAACGACATCGATACCATTGGTGAAATTTGAATGTTTAGCAGAAAGTTAAAGAGCTGCTGGCTCCGGTTTGCTCAAATCAGGTACTGCTTTCCTGAATCAAAATTAGCCGGAGATGAAGTATTTGTATGCTTCAGGACATCAAAATTTCAATGGGATGACTTGAAAATACTTCTTCTTAAAAGTCAACTGGGGAATAAAAAAAATATTTCCTCTAAAAACGTATCGGACAATCTGAAAATACTTGTTCTAGAAATCTACTGGTTGATCTAAAATACTTCTAAAAATCTACTGGGCAATTCTAACATTTAGTGATTTGCCTCATTCTTGCAGATAAATATGCTGCCAATAAAACTCAATATCTCCACCCTTATTAAATTTAATTATTAAATTAATTGATAATTATATTAATAATCCAGTTAAGTAGTTATTGATACTTAACCATACCGTCGCTGTTACGCCTAAAGGCTGTTTCTTATATCTTCAAACTTCTGAAATAATCTTAGGCATGAAAGCGATCATAAAAATAATTTAATTGTTTATATTAAATATATTAAAAAAACAAATTTAATTAATGATTAGTTTATTAATTTACAACTAATTACTTATTATACTACCTGCAGACATGACTAGCGACGATAAAATAACTTAATTATTTAACTTAAATGCGCTGAGGCCGAGCTGTCGATGTTCCTCCTGCAGAGCCTCTTCGAATGAATGGCGCGTCGACTTTCTGGTCACGGCAGGTCTCCTCGATCGCTGAACGCGCGAAGACGTCGACCCGACGGCGTCGGTCCACGCGATCCCGTGCTGGGGTGATCGCTCCGCGTTCCCGTGGCGGTGGTGCCTTGTACAACGGCATCGGGAGCTCGATCCGGTCGGAAGCGATCCATGTCTTGATTCCTGCTGAATAAGAGATAAACTAGTTTTAGTCGATTCTGATGTTTAGCCCCACGGGAGAGTACCAATAAGGATAGAATAAGCGAATATGAAAAAAAATCACTCAGGGGAAAAGGAGCGAAATCTTAATAATCTTTTATCTTTAGCGTAATGGACTGATTTTGCTTTCTATACGTGAAGTAAATCTTCTTCAAATCAACGTAAATAAACTGAGACATAACTTATCAATACAAGAAAAATATTATGCGATGGATACTTCAGATTTCAGATATTGATTCCTTCACCAAAAAAAAGTCAAAAATTTATCAGAACTGATAGCGAAATGCTGTGTACTCGGTTTTAAAAACATTTTTTCTTGTCAGAATTAGGTTTTAATTATAAAATACTGCATGTAAGTAAGGAACGTCAAGTGCAGTTAATAAATAAAATAACATTAAAGCACCTGAATAAAAGCCTTGGACTGGTGGATTGGCAGGATGTTATATCCATGGAGGATACAGATATGGCAACTGATAATTTTCTAAGAAATTTCAAAATTTGTCTTCTAGTTGCCCATGAATTACGAAAAAAATTTGCAGAAAAAAATTTCCTATAAGGCCATAGATAACGTCTTGAATTTTGATATCAGTTGAAAAAAAAAATCAGTTATTTAAAATCTTTATTTTCAGTTCCCTTCCGATAACCAATATTTTATTTATGTATTTAATTTTATTTATTTATGTATTTATGTATTTAAATAATAAGTAAAATGGAATGATCCACTAGGCTGGAATGATTCATTAGTTTTGCTTATTATTATTATTTTTTTTTTTTTATATCGGATAAAATCATCGGGAATTTCGATTTGACAAGAGATTAAATCCGTAAACATTGTCTTATGTCTATTTATGACTATATCCGGCTATTTGGAATGATATCCCAGCTGGCATTAGGGAGGCGGTACATATTGGGCGGCAAAGTCGAAATTCCAAATGCCCCGGGACTCGGCGTCAGTCTCGACCCGGACCAATGCACACTCTTGTGGGAGACATTCGTATGACGACACCAGCGACACCGGTGAGCCAGGGCATCGAGGCCGTGTTCCCGGCGGAGGAGTTTGACGGGCGCATGGCGCGGGCGCGCACGCTGCTCGCCGAGCGGGACATCGACGTGCTTATCGTCACCGGACCGGAAAACATCTTCTACCTGACCGGCCAGCAGACACCGGGCTACTACACGTATCAGGCGCTCTTGCTGCCGGCGGACGGGTAGACCCGTCAGCAGATACAGCTTCGGAGTCTGGGGAGGTGCGGCTTTTCCGTAAGCGTTTCCCGGTTCTTGCGTTTAGGAGCGTGTCGACGGAGTAAACGGTCGGATCCTCTTGGAGGAGTGAAGACCTTGGCTTGAAGGAGGTGGCTTTGCCATTTTCCAGAGTCGATTGCGTTGAGATGTCGAAGAGCAAGAAACGAAGATCGGAAAATCTCGTTCTGGTGCTCATCGCCCCGTGAAAAGCGACGATGACGGAACTGTCCTGCTCGTCGGAGGCGAAGACGATAGTGTGGCCCAGTTTTATAGATTATGAGCAAGCGTTCGATTCTGTTGATAGAAGAGCTTTAGCAAAGTTCTTATCCTTATTATTAAGACTTAGATTATGCTGATGAATTAAGCGTATTAGATGAAAGTGTGACAAAAATGAATGAATTTTTAGAGGTTTTGCGAGTTCAGAGTGCTAGAATAGGTTTAAAAATTAATATTAAGAAGACTAAGTCACTAAGGCTAGGAATAAGTGAAGGTGAAAAGGTGACGTTGGGTAACGAAAAGATTGATAAGGTTGGCAGCTTCACTTACCTTGGTAGTATTTCTAGAGTCCTTTCAGTTTAGAGCTCTTCTTTAGTATTTCCTCTTCTATTCATCCTAAAATATTTGAATAAAGACCAAAATCGTCCAAAATATATTAACTCTAATAAAGATGTATGGATATGCTTCAAACTAAGTATATGAGTCGAAATACTCCTTAAACAAAAGCTAAGAATTCATATGGCAATTGTTGCAAGGTTGGAAGAGCCAACATTTTGCAATGTTATTGTGGTTATTTTTTTTGTGACTACCATGATGAGCACGACTGCGCAGGAAATCTGCCTCTGAATAGCTTTTTCGACTTAGATTTCAGCAGAACGCACACGGATGTGCCAGAACGACTGAATTCGCTTGCAGAGCCAAAGCGTGAACTACAGGGACGTTTTCACCAATCGCAGAAGCAGTACGCTCGCTGATTTCCACGCGGGAATGCCTCTTTATCGCTTCATCCGCACTCGCAGACGGGTGCTATTTCACTTTATTTGGCTACTGTCTCTTTTCATTTGCGCGACAAGGCAACCCGCCACCGCCCAGCAGCTTGTCCCCCTGGATGATCAGCAAACCATTCTGCTCAAGCCTCTTCCCAACGAGAGTTAAGAGGTAGGCTAAAAACATATTTCGCAGGAAACACGACAGGGATATGTAAGGATCTCGCTCATCTATAATGCCTAAATTGGAGATTATTCACGCTGTAGTTCAATAACACGATGACTAAAGGCTATTTATCGACGCCCTGTGTGACTCTGAAGGTACAGAAGGGGCTAAGATCAAAGTAAGGGTCGAAGAGACGCCCCCTTTACATAGACACCCACAGAATGTTTGCTTGTGCCCGGGGGAAAGATTATGTTAGCAGCTTTTATGTGCAAAGAAGTTTGATTGTTTTTTGAATTTGAAATTATTGCGTATATGAGGGGGTTTTCCCCCTCATTAATACCCCACTTTTAACGTTAAAGTTTTTTTTAGTACTTTCAAAAGAGCTATTTATTCTAAATAAACATACTTTATGATTCAGGGGTCATTCTCAAAGAATTGGAACAAAATTCAAACTTTATTGTAAAGAGCGAGTAATTGATGAAGCCGTGAACCCCATCATATACATAATAATTTCTGTTTGTTTTAACTTTTAATACTGCTCCTTACTTTCAGTCGAAAAAGCCTTTTTTTTATATAGTTTCTGATCGGCTTTTGGCTTCAGCAGACTTTCCACGGTGCCTTCGGGCAGCTTGGCGAACGCTTCGTCGGTCGGGGCGAACACGGTGAACGGTCCCTTGCCGGAAAGCGTGTCGGCCAACCCGGCAGCCTTGACGGCGGCGACGAGGGTGTTGAAGGACTTGGCCGCGACAGCGTTCTCGACGATCGTCTTGTCACACGTTCCGCAACCGGCCATGGCCGACGCACTGAAGGAACCAGCCAAGACCACTGCCAACGCCATTGCTACAAACTTACGCATCGAAATTCTCCACAAACGGGTGTGATGAACAGCTTCCTTTTAAGTTTTTATGAATAACTATTAAACAATTTATGAGCTGAATAAATTGTACTGAACGGATAGTATAGTCTTTTCTGGGGAATTAATTGGAGGGTCTCTTTCATTTTTAGGACTAAAAACAGATTTCTGGTCTGAGGCACTTATAAGTAATATCATAGAAATTGTTCCTGGTACACGATCCTAGTATTTCTTATCTCTGTTTCAGACAAATTGCTCAAAAAATCATTTGGAAATTGTAATTTTTGAAAATATGTATATTAGAAGGACATGAAGGTTGGCTATTATCCTATGTTGATTTTGCTAGCCAAGCGCATATACATTAATACTAACGAAAACGACCGCTTTAAGTCTGAGGTATCGTCCCGCGATCTGCGATTTGCCAAACAGTTGATGGATCGTTACCCGGCTCACAAATATCATCGCTCTCAGCCCATTCTTAAAAAACTGGCGATGATTAAGTCGCCTTTGGAAGTAGAAGTTATGCGGCAGGCGATCGACATTACGGCCAAAGCCTTTCGCCGAGTGCTGGAATTTGTTAAACCCGGTCAGATAGAGTATGAGATAGAAGCGGAAATTACGCGCGAATGGGACAAAATTTAGGCTTTAGTGTAAAGAGTGAGGTATTAACGGGGGGACAAACCCCCTCTATGCATAATAAAAATATAAGAATATAAAAGTTCGCTACGTAAGTTAATTCCTAGGTTACAGATATTTTTACTAATAAAAAACGTTAAAAATTAAAAGTTCTAGTTGCCTTTTCAAGTAACCAAAAAACTGGAGGGCAGCTAGGCGTCCTCCCCCACCCCTTTTTCTCAAAATCGTCTGATCAAAACTAAGAGAATGCCATTTAGCCAAAAAAAAGAATTAATATGCAAATTTTATCTGGTTCCGGTGCTGCCTTCCGGCCCGCGGGCGGGGCGCTTTCTGCCTCGTTCTGCGCAGCCCTCTTACGGGGCCCGCCGTGCTTTCCTATCAAAAGAGAGTTAAAGGGCTACGCTGTGATTGGGACTTTATTATGTCGAATTGTGGCGTAACTGATCAATGAGGTTTTAACCATGATTCCGCGGCAGAGACAGGCCGGATCACGCGGCGTCATGCATCCGGGCGGGCCGGAAGACGCGCAGGGAGGCCGTGATGGACGCAAGGGGCGATGAGGCAAAGGGCTTGAAGCGCCGCATTAGTATGCACCTCTGCGCCAGCTCGCTCCGCTATTTCTTGTAACAGATGACCAAAACGACCAAAGACCGGTACCAACACTTTGTCACCTGGTTCAATACAGGACACCAGTACAGCTTCGATGCCAGCACGAGATGTGCCATCAATCAACAGGGTAGCCTGGTTGTCGGTTTTAAATACCTGGCGATACAGGCCCATAACTTCGTTCATGTAGCCTGTCATCACCGGATCGTACTGACCAATCAGTTGTGTCGACATGGCTGAAAGCACACGTGGATAACAGTTAATGGGGCCGGGTGTAAGGCTCTTCTATCAACAGAATCTAACGCTTGCTCATAATCTATAAAACTGAGGACCAATGGTGTTTGACAACGAAGGCACTTCTCAATTATTAACCTAAGAGTGAAAATTTGGTCGACACACACTCCACCTTTTCTAAAACCGCACTGTTCTTCTCTAAAGTCGTGAAGTGTTTGTTTTCTCGAATCTAGCTAAAATCAAAGATACAGATCGCCATGCCCCCAGCCAAATGGCATTTTTATATTACTTCACAGCTTTTATATTACACATTTTAAGCTTTTTCTAGGAGTTTTTCATCGCCTAATTTTAATATTTTTATCCATAGCTTAATTTGAAACTGGTAGGGTAATTGCTTGTGGCAACATGTATAAGAGCAAAGGCAGCATGTTTATTGCTTAAAGTTCACTATTACACATCCAAAACGGGGATTTTACTATATAGCAGACTATATTGTGTTGTATGCACTTATCACGATTAGATATTTCCCTTGGTTTACACTTTGCTAAGAACCTAACCTCATTGTTTCGTCTTTTGTCTGTCTGTCTTTTTATTTGTCTGTTTCTATGTTTTTTTGTCTGTTTGTGTGTCTTGTCGAGAGTGTGAGCCACAGATCAGCAGTGTGCGTGACGGCCTGACCGGGTTGAAAGCTCGAGGTGAAGCAACAGCCAGTCACACACATCGTCGCCGCGAATACACTGCACAAAAGAATGAGCAATGAGGAAGGAAAGAAGGAATGAGGAAACGGAAAGGAGAAGTGCTGCACACTGGCTTATAGGACTTGAACAGCCACTTGCGGGCGATTCGCGGCACGTCTTCGGACTCGTACATCTCATCTGCCAGTCGCTCCATCTACACACAAAGAGACCATGGTGTGTGTGCACAAAAGCTAAGAATTCTTATTTTCATTAAGGGTCTTTATTGCTTCATAAAAACTTGCTATTTCACTAATCGCAATAGTTTATTCCAGTTTTTGGACGAACGGAATGATACACGTACAATTCTAAATTTGTTGCTTTAAAATGTGTGTAATTGTTTTGATGTCTTCTTTTTCTTTCTTTCTCTTATTTGTTTTATCAAAAAGTTAATCCAAACAGTACAAAAGTAAACGTAATACCCCTCCCCTCCCATGTCTCCTTACTCAGATTTTTTCCATCTTTTATTTTTACAATTCAAGTACCCACTTCTAATTTAATTCAAACAGGTCTTCAGGACTAAAAAAGTTGAGAAGCACTGACTAAAACATATCTTAAGTCTAATATCCATTACGCACACAAACATATTAAACGTATTCTTGTAGGCATTATACAGGCGATTATAACCAGACGAACAAAACAGCCAAAGAGATAATTGGCTAGATCAAAATGAAGTCTTCATGCGACTAAAATTGAGTGTTTTAAAATAACCTTATTCAATAGAATACAGCATTATTAACATACCTGCGATCAAGGAGGATCGGAAAAAATTTCCTTCCTGTGATTGAGGTAGGAAGGGTGAAGCGGACGTTTGTGTGAGCAATCGCCACGTAGGTTGAGATGGCTTTCATCAGCAGTGCGGAGGATTCGATTGCCTGCAAGAGGAATGTATTCAATACCGGAGAGAAAGTTTGAGTCAAAAAGGGCTCCAGAGACGGACGGCGCGCTGCTTGATCAGGAGCAGGTGCTGTGATGCCACCACCAGCGGCTCCGCAAGAATCTCCAGGGCCGCCGACACGCCTGCATGTGTCATGGAGAAGTGTCATTTCGACTGCGCAATCCTCCAGCTGGGTAGGCATCGGCGTTTTCTTTTCCTACACCAAATTTACCTAGGCAAAAATATCATCTATCCCTATTTCTACCGACCTGGGCGTTAACTCTCTTTGTAAAAATATCATTTTTCTACCGGAAACCCTGTCTATTTGTCCCTATAACTGTAAGTAAAATTCCTCTTAGTCACTAGTATCTCATTCAGTCGGTTCTGCAGGGGTATATACTACTATAACTGATAAGCTTAACTTTTTAGTCATAAAATGAGTCATAGTATTCTGTTATCAATAACTTCCCAGCCTAAACAAGACTTAACAGCTTCGTTATTGTAGGATTAGGATAGGTATGTGGCGTGTGTAAACATAATACAGTTACTTCCTCTAATTCAACTGCAATAAATACATCATTAGCATAAACTAGTTGCCCTGGAACTTTCTATAAATAGCAACTGCGAAGACACCCAACGGTCTGCCACGAGTTGTTTTGGCAGGACGAATAAAAGAGTCATCTCCATATGACGACGTAAGCCCCATAGCATCATCTGAGTTTTGAAGGTGTTCAGCAAAGCACACTATATCAAACAAACTAAAAGTGAGTGCTAATATATCTAACTTTTTTCTGGCCGTCGAAAATACCCTGTCCTACCTGAATAATATCAAAATCAGTGTCCTAAGAGTGAAATGCTCTTAAAATATTTGTGAGCTTGCTTATTTATAAAATTAATGTGTACAAAAAGTCTTCATTCTTTAGATTTCTTCTTCCACGTATAGATGACCATTGCCAACGATAAGTGCAAGCCGCTCGTCAGGACTCATTTTGTATTCTTCTTGGAGTACAAAGTAAAGAGTGCATTTTCTACTATATAATATGACTTTACTTTTATTATATCTCCTTGTAAACTCAATAACACCATTTTCGTTGCTAAAAATATTGTTGCCTTAATTCTCGGTGTGAAACATTCTCTGCTTTTCTTGATTTTCTCTTAATTTGAGGTTGTCCAAAACTCTCCCGTTACGCAAAATAGCATCTATTTGATACGCATTTGAAAACCAAATAAGTATAGGACGGGGTCCCAATTTTGATGGCGATCTGACAAATGTTGTATTGCTCCACTTGCTGAGTTTTGAGCCTCTTGCAGGCTATTGAGCCTCGAAACCATCACTTGTAACTTTTCGGATAATGTAAGCTTATCACTCCCACTAATCTGTCGAAGTTTTGCCCAATATAGATACCAGGCCTGGTCGGTGGAACGCATTTTTGAGACCGGCTGGTAGATTTGACGGTGGCCGAGTGACTGTATATTCGTTTAGCCTAATTCATTTCGATTTTTGAAAGCCAAAGCTTATGAAGCAAACTAAGCATTGAATAAAAGGATATTGCCAGAGTATATTTAATCTTAAAATTCATCCGTTAAGACAAATTCATACCGTTAAGCGAATATCTATTCAATAAATTTGGATATTATCTCATTTGTTTGTTTTTTTTTTGTTTTTTTTTTCGTTTGAAACGCCTTATTATATGCTCGACAGTACTGGAAAAATTTGCCTGTTTCTGTATCTACCAGCCAATGAGGTTATTGGACGACAGGTAATAAAAAGAGAAAAAAAGATCTCGGGAGCTGGTACTGATTTTTATGGCACTTGGTATCTTCCAAGTGACATATAGCGATCGCAAATTCTGTCGGTCTGTCTATCTGTTTCGGTTTTGCTAGTTTAGGCACTTCCAGGTAAGCTAGGACGATGAAATTTGGTAGGTGTATCAGGAACCAGACCAAATTAAATTAGAAATTGTTGTTTTCCTGATTTGACCTTTTCTCTATAACCGTTAGAGATAAATGTTTTAAGGACTAAAAATATGCAGTTTTTGTGTTCTTTATATATGACACAGCAAATCATCCGGACGTTTTCCCCTGCATTATTTTCGTCTGGATATTTTAGTCTTTTATAGTGTTTAACCCCTCTCGCCTACCATCTCTTACCATCTCTCCTCCCCGACCAAGACGTTAAGTTTTTTTGTATAGTTTGTTCCTTTTTTGTCCCACAGTTACTAGACGATTATATTTTGTAGACAATTTTTTTTATCTCTATTTTGTCATTACTTAATTGCATTAAAAATTAAAACGAACAGAAATTGTTACGCATATGAGGCTCACCTCCTCCTAATACTTCGCACTTTACGCTAAAGTATTTTTAGTAATTTCAACTATTTATTCTACGGCTTTTGTGATTCAAAGGTCATTCTGAATGAATTGGGACAAAATTTAAGCTTTAGTTTAAAGAGCGAGGTACTGACGAGGGGGTGAACCCTCTAATATATGCAATAAAAACATGAGAATACAAAAGTTCGTTAAGTAAGCTAATTTATAAGTTACGTATATCTTTTACTAATAAAAACATTCATTAGTTCCTCCTTGGTCCCTAATCACTTCATTTTCTCTCTCCTCTAAATATATAGGCCAAAAATCTACTGATGGTATACCATCACAAACCTCTATTCCTCCTATAGAATTTTTAACTATACTCCAAAAGGTCCTAGTATCCGCTTTTTTATAATCTTTCTTTAGTTGCTCTCCTATCCTAATTTCATGCTCTTATTTCTTAATCTTCAACATTTTCTTAAACTTATTCCGAATCAACTTATAATCCATATAAAATCTAGTATTTTCCCTACTACCTATGCTATCCCTCGCTTTCTGCATTCTCTCTTAAATAATATTAACTGCATATTTTTAACTATTTTGGTGATCAAACAGTTCGTGATGACAGACTGTAATCAAGGAGTAACTCGGTCCAATAGTGACCAAATATGTAAAAAAGAAATTTTGTTAATAATTAATAAATTAAAAGAATTGAAAAAGAATATAGGCTACATGAAATTCATTAAGTATAATATAAACTATTAGAACATAAGAGCCTGAGAAAATTTGCCTGATATTCAAAAAGGAGGGATACCCCCATAACGTCAAAAATCTTAATGGAAATAACACCATCATGTATTACTAAAACCCGAATTTTTTGACATCGCATGTCGAAGGGCATTATATTGCAGGTTGACATTGTCTTCAAAGGGTTTTTTTCCACCCATGCTTACTAAATCTTCCTTCAGTATTGGGTATAGACGGGTATCTGTTTATTTACTACTTTTACTTGCAGCAGTAATGATAAAGCAGTAATAATAACAGCTGTAGCATCAGTTATAATTTCGAAAAACATAAAGAGGATTTTTCTAACCCTGTAAATCAATTATTCTTCCGATTATTGTGGATAGATAGCTATTTGAGTAGTTCAGTCGTGGGGGACGCTCGCTGGTTTTGGGTCCTGCTTGGCCTCGCCGCGCTCGCGTGCGGCGATCCGCAGCAGACCTTTCCGCCCCGCGACTTCGCCTGCGACTCCGATTCCCCGCCGTGCAACACCACCGAGCCGGTGCGGAGCGAGGGCGAGCGCACGGTCGTGGTGCGCGAGGAACGCGAGCCGAGCCGCCTCGTGTACGTGCTCTCGGTGCTCACGCTCCCTCATGGCGAGGTGGCCGCCGGCTTCAACCTCGACGCGACGAGCTCCGGAGCAGGCGCGGGGGAGGGCGTCTGCTTTTAAGTTATGCCCTGGGGGCATATAACGTAAATATAGAAGGGGTAATCGTATAAACTTCGAAGGGGACTCATTGGATTCCTAATCCGAAGCTCTAGTGCTCAAATTAAGACTCAGAGTGATCGGAGGGTGAATACACCCCCCCCACTCACCTCGTATTTTCCCAAAATGAATCTGTTAGAAATTTTGAGATGACCGTTTGCTGTCGTAGAAACTTTGAAACAGCTCATTCAATTGGAAATTGAAAGGGCCGGTGCCCTTTTTAATGTCTAGAGTGATTGGAGGGCAACTATCCCGGTAGATAGTCAAGAGCTCGGGCTCAAGGCGGCGCGATAGATCGAGCACGACGAGTCCCGAGAGACCCGCCGCCACGTAGGCTCGATCGCCTGAGATGGCCAAGGCCAGGGCCTCAGGAGGGAGGCCGGAAATGCGCCGGGTCGATGGGTTCTGCGGATCGGAAAAATCGACCATCGCGACATGGGTCTCATGTTGGCCTCGTATTCGGGACAGGAAGTAGACCGTATCGTCGGCTATCGCCAGGTCAATGAGCTCCCCTTCCGCGTTGATCGTGCCTAGGAGAAGGGCGTTTCCTGTTTTAAAAAGTAAAGTTGTGACAAAGAGTCAAACTTTAGCGTAAAGAGCGGGGTGTTGAGGAGGGGACAACCCCTTTCATATACGGAGTAAGTTCGTTTTAATGTCGCTCTTTACTTTCAATTAAAAAAAACTTTTTTTTATTTAATATATTTAAAATCAGCATAATCATCTTATTATTTTGATGTATCTGTTAGTATCAAAATTCCGTTTTTAACGTTTTGTGTATTATTGAGCTGGGTCGCTCCTTACGACAGTTCGTTACCACGAACGGCTTGATAAGATTGATTACAATTCTTAGAGGGCCAAGCCTACTTTCTAAGAAGGCATCATCTTCAGTTTCTAAATTTGAATCAGATGAGCCAAACGCAACAGAATAATGTCAAAAGTATTGCTCTTAAAGAATACCAACATTCGCTTTACTCCAACCGCTATGAATAACCCAATACTTTTTCCACAACAAGTTTGGGCTTTTAAGAGCCTCAGCAGTGGCACGCTCAGCTTCCCCAGGTTTATGGTCACTGACACACTCGATATATACGTCTTTTCGTCTTTCTGAAAAGCAAACCAGATCTTGCCTTACCACAATCACAGCACGCCCTGGCCACCCTTGCCGCAGGTGCCGATGCCGGTGTCGAGCTTCATGTCATTGCCGATTGCCTTGACGCGGGTAAGTGCGTCCGGGCCGTTGCCGATCAGCGTTGCGCCCTTGATCGGCGCGGTCACCTTGCCGTCCTCGATGAGATAGGCCTCGGTGCAGGAGAACACGAACTTGCCGTTTGTGATGTCCACCTGCCCGCCGCCGAAATTGGTGGCGTAGATGCCTTTCTTGACGCCGGACAGGATTTCGCCGGGCTCCTTGTCGCCCGCCAGCATGTAGGTGTTGGTCACGATATTGCAGAAATTTCAGGAATTAAGAAAAAAGTAATTCAGCGAGCATACAGGTTTTTAGTTCAAAACCTGAACATGCATTCGGACGCATATAGCCCAAACGAATTTGTGGCACGAATATCAAGTGAGGCAAAAGTCTCTGAAAAAACAAAAAGGGACGCAAGGAAAATTTTGGAGTTTGGTCGCAAAAATGGAATAACGTCAGGTAAAAATCCAATGTCAATGGCTGCAGCGGCTGTTTACCTTGCAATCAAAAATAACAATGACAGCATTTCACAGACGGTTATATCTCGTAAAGGGTCATCTCAAAATTTTGATCCGGTGACTTTAAGGGAAAAATGAGCATGGGAGGGGCTTAGATACCCTCCAATTTTTTCGGTCACTTAAACAGGGCACTAGAACTTTTAGTTTCCGTTAGAATGAGCCCTCTCGTGACATTTTAGGACCATTGGGTCGATACGATCACCCCTGAAAAAAATAAATAAACACGCATCCGTGATATGTCTTCTGGCAAAAATAATGTAAAATTCCACATTTTTGTAGATAGGAGCTTCAAACTTCTAAATTAGGGTTCTCTGATACGCTGAATCTTAACAAAATCGGAACACACTTATGTTCACGCTGATTGTCCAAAAGCTATTGCGTCAGGAACGGCTGAGGACATTAAGTTCAAACTTTCAGGGCATGTCGAACAGTGCTTGAACCTTCGGGGAACGCTGAAGGGGATCTTAAGCTAAATCATGACACTATGTACATCCAAGCTATCTATAGAGAATATCATTTAATATCTTCAGAGTGGCTAAAGGTCAGAGTATTCAATCAAAAGATATTAAGTGCATCTCGGTTTTCAGAAGTTCGTATCTGAAATATCCCAGGAATGGCTAATTTGCTTGAGGCCGGTTGCCTCGGCAATTTGAGGCGTGATCCGCCCGGCAATCTCCGTGCTTTCGATCATGTCGGGGAACAAATCCTGCCGCAGCCCCGCGCACTCCAAAACGGCAGCGCTGTGCCGCCCGGCACGCAGGTCGAAAGCGCCGCCAAGGCATTGGTCGGTCGGGTCCGTCGCCAAGGCATCGGTCAGACGGAAAAGAACGTATTCCTTGGCATGAAGCCACCTCGCGGCCTTGCCGAACAGCTCGGGCTGATGTTCGGCAAACCACATCATGCGAAAGGCCGAGGTCATTTTTTTCTGCAAAAGGGTTAAACACTAGAATTTTTTTTTTCTTTTTTTTAAACAAAAGCTGAAGCTTTTAACAAATTTCTTGTACAGGAATTCTGCATTAAAGTTTCCCTTCATATTCTCTCATTATTGTAATTTTCTTCTTTCTTTCTTGAAAAACGTAGCCTTTTCTGAACCCAGGGTGTGGCTGGACCTTTGCATAACGCTTCTGAAAAGAATCCGATTCATTCTGTATCTGCTGACTTTTCGTAAGCCTTCATAACATGGAATGCACCGTATGTGAAATCCAGCACAGTCTCTCCGGTCCGAGATACGCCCACCAAATTTTATCGTCCTAGCTTACCTGGAAGTGCCTAAAATAGCAAAACCGGGACAGACAGACCGAAAGACCGACCGACAGAATTTGCGATCGCTATATGTCACTTGGTTAATACCAAGTGCCTTAATAATTGAATTTTGGATAATTACCATCTCCTACTAGGAAATAGTGGCATTTGGGCAACAGCAAAGGGCAAAATTGTCATTACTACACAACTGCTTTTAGAATAGCTGTCTTTGTGAAGCGTTTTCATAGGGGGAATGTTAAAACCTGCGATTCATTGTGTTGGGCCAACAAGCTTTGAAACCTTTTACAATTTTAAACTTGTTGCTTTTTTATGATACTTGGTATTTACCAGGTGACATATAGCGATCGCAATTTCTGTCTGTCGGTCCCAGTTTTGCTAGTTCGGGCACTTCCAGATAAGCTAAGACGATGAAAGTTGGCAGACATATCAGGGACCAGACCAGATTAAATTAGAAATAGTCGTTTCCCCAATTCGACCATCTTCGGGGGGAAGTGGAGGGACGTGGAGACCCCGGGATGAAACTTGTTGAGAAGAATAACCACATACTACTGCTTCTACTGCTACAGCTACTAAAGCTAAGGCCACTGCTCTGACTTCTACTATTACTACTAGCACCACTACTGCTCAATGGCGTAATTTTGTCAAAATGCTGGGGGGGACATTTGAGTAAATTTTCCCAAATCAAGTGAAAATGACAGTGAAAACTGCAACATGAGCCACATAGTATCATAAAGACAAATGTATTCTATAGAAAACTTACCCGTTTCTGTGGATACTTCAATAAAGCAGACGTATCTTAGTTTTCACAAGATTTTTGGAACAACTAAATTTCAGTTGGGTATATGAAAGGTACTGTCTCCACCTCAGCGCCCGCTTTTTACGCTAAAGTTTGACTTCTTCTCACAGCTCTACTTTATAAAACAATAAAAAACGAAAATTCTTTAGTATAAACAGCGAGGTATTGACGAGGGGAAGAACCCCCCTCACATACGTAATAATTTCTGCTCGTTTTAAGTTTTAATGTTACTCCTTACTTTCAGTTGAAAAACTTGTTTTTTTAAATTTAATTTCTGATCGTTTTTTAAATAACGCTGGGATATCCTTTGCCCCCTACATATAAACTATCTTACCCTATCTTTCTTTTCTGTTTTAGAAGACCCAGAAGTACTTCAAATTCGATCAATTAATCAGTACACCCGTATTGATTTAAAGCTCAGCCCTTTCGGGTTACAAAATCAATTTTGGATTTATAACCAACTGCCAGCCTCTCTGTCTCAACGTGAACTCACCAATTTGATGGGCTTTGAGCGAGGACAATTTGGACTGCTACATCGCAACAGTTTGCCGACCCCAGATTTCACAGGGAAAATGGTCGAAGCGTTCATTGATGGTCAAAGCTACTCTAACTTGCTGTCAGAAGTCGTTTTAAATTTCTAGCAGCTGTTTTAGTTTCTTATCGAACGTTTGACGGTTAAGTAATCCAGTCAGTTTATCTCTTTCATTCTCACGTAAAATTGTGAGGTAGTTTTCATAAATACGGACAAATGCATTCAACATAACTTGTTGAGCGCTATCCAAGCCTTCACTTTTTACCTCGATTGCACCCACGGGCTTTTCGTGTATGACTATGGGCAACCAACGACTTTCAATACCTTTTGGGTCTTGCATTGTGATACTGCATGCAGATTGCAAGCAGGAGTTCAACTCAGCATGGGGCGTGTCAATCAGCTAAAAAATAAGATTTCAGGCACGCCGGTAGTTGATGATGAAGGTCGGCTAGTAGGAATCCTCTCGGAAGTGGACTTAATGCATGTCATCGTCCAAGACAGCTACTACGATGAATCGGTCGGCATCGTTGGCGACTATATGAAGACGCCGGTTGATGCGGTTGACCCCAACATGGACATCTATGGATTGGCGGAACGATTTATCAAAGAGCGTCGACGCCGCTACCCAGTGGTTAGCAACGGCAAACTCATTGGCCAAATTAGCCGCCGAGATGTTTTACGTGCGGCTGAAGATTATCTGCCAAGATACACTTGAATCAGCATCTGAAAAATAAGTACAAAACCTCTTAGCAATATCCCCATCCTCCTTTGACAAAACCCCATCCGGAGAGGTAATAACATTTGAAATTTTTTCTTTGAGTTATTTCTTATAAGTTGAAAATATTCCATTTATTATTTTCAATGTTGCTCGTATATTATTTATATTTAATTTAAAAACGGAATAATAATCATTTCTTTTTGTTCACAGTAGCCCGGTATTCCTTAAAAAGTTTATCATTTTCAAAGGAAGAGAATTTTATTTTCTTTACGTTGTCTTATCGTTCAGCAAATTCATGATAGATTGTTACTAGTGCTTACCAATGTTCCATTTATGTAGAGACTGATTTGTCTAAATATATTATGCAATACACAATTTTCATAGGATAATTCATCAGAAGGATTCGGCATTTCATTCTTAGATTTTATGACTGCCACATGAAAATCGGACAAATCCAGAAAATAATCTTCATTGGATTAAGTTTGAAATCGAACTTTTTCAGAGAGCTATTATTGTGGACTGAATTGCTCACAGGAAACATTTAATACGCTCGCATCGATATTTTCTGCTGCCGGAGGAACCTCTGTCGAAGGATCATCCGGTTAGAGACATAAATGGCTTTCTGCTTTCAGCTCACCGCGCTGGCGCCATTGACGACGTCTTTAAGCAAATCGGGCCCATGTTGTTGGGCGACATGGATTTGATGCTACGGGGGCTACCTCCCGTCGGGCTAAAACGCGCCCAACGGGAGACAGTAAGCCAACTACGGTCTAAGGCGGTCGACGAGTCCTGAAAGGCTCTCGTCAGCCGCCTGACGCTCAACCTCCAGGCTTATGCTGCGTCGGCATATTCGGCGCCCGTTTTTCGAAGTAAAGTGCACCGGTCAGTAAAAAACCGCAAATAAAGCAGATCGCCAGTGCCCATTGCTGGGCAAGTCCGTTCGGAAAATTCAGATTCATGATACGTTGAGTACTACCTTGCCGATGGCTTGACGCTGTTCGAGGCAGTTTAACGCTTCCGCATAAGCCTCAAATGGAAATTCTTTACCGACCAGCGGTTTTAGCTTGCCTTGCTCCATCATCTCCAGAATTTCGGCGAAGTTCTGTGCGGCATCTTCCGGATATCGTCCGGTAAACGCGCCGTAAAACACCCCGACAACCTCAAATGGAAAATATGCTAATTATTGATAAAATGACCAGCCAGTTGGTAAAATCCCTCATTCCCCCTCATCCATGAATATTTTGTCTTGTAATGCTCCTGACCCCTATTAGCCCTTTAAGGGCTCAAATGTAATTTCCCCCAGAAGCAATTATAGAATTATGATTCAGTATAAAAGAAACATTAAGTTATGTATTCACCTCCACCCTAGCTAAATTAATGTTGACAACTGCATAAAGTAAAGCAATACATTTTTGGAAATGTTATGAGTAAGCATTTTTTAGGCTTTAAAATGGTTTGAAATAATCAACATACAACATGTTTCAGGAACAAAGAATTCAGTGTGAAGCTAGTTTCAGGAAGAGAAAAAGATTTAACGTGGAACAAGCTACTCGAAGATAAGAAAAATGGAAATGTTTCACGAAGAAAAAATTAATATAAAACTAATTTCATTAAGCTAAAATAAAAGTACAAAAAGTTTAATGAGGAAAAAATAAACATATAATTAGTTTCAGGAAGAAAAAAAATCAACATATATTGGCCTTGTTCGGAAATTCTGTCATAGTCAATTGCTTCAAAAAATTATACACATATTCTTTGCTCATTCGGGTCATATGCCCCCAATGAATCTTCTCATTCTGATATCGTTGGTCACCAGTTGTTGTTCGATATCAACCCTAATCTGGGCATTTGTTACTCTATCGGTCCAATGTACCACAAAGATTCCACGCAGGCAATTATTCTCGACGCCAAGAAGTCTTTCAAGGCTCCAAGACTTGCATTCATATAAAAGTACAGAGAGTACATTACTCCTAAACAATCACAATTTCAACTTCTGAGAGTAGTATCTGCATTTCCAAATATTCTTCAGCAGAGAAAATGCTCCACCTGAACTCAAATTGTGATAACAGTCATGAAGTGTCAAATAGCACCTACAAAATGGCATTTTTTGGTGCCATTTCTAAAAAAAATGCTACGAGGCGTGAAAAGGGCACCATTTTAAAGCTCGCGATCATATCTACGTGTTCTTTGTAAACTCTTTATTATAAATCCATCATACAGTGCCATATGGCACAAAAAATGGAGGGGGGTAGTTTCTGGAGTATAAATGCTGGGGAGCATGGAAAAGTAGCCTGCAATACAAATCTACTTAGTTGAAAACCAATTACCAGAGGTTTAAAATTTCCTTCAGATTGCTGAAATATAATATTTTTTTTGTACAGTCATGAGTTAAGCTCTAATCCTGCATAATTCTGAACATTTCAGTAGCATAAAGTTGCCAAATTTAAAATATACGGTTTAAATTCATAGCAAATCATGCCAGATTCATTGGTTTTGCTTAGGTCTATTTTCCTCGGTTTTTACCAATAACTTATCATGCTTCTCATTTAAAACTGATTCTAAATTGGTTACTGATATTGTATAACAATAACTGAAAATAAGGGACATAGTTTTAGCAAGCGAGAACACTAAGTGATTTTGTTCGACAATGAACCATTTTTGAGGGGATTCACGCTTTTTTTCAAAATACCATAAATCTGTTTTCGCAATAATCTTTTACTTTTAGGATTAACCGAAATAATAGTTAATATTTCTGAATCATTTTTCCCATTAGGCGGTTTTGTTCCAAAACGCGTTTCAAACTGTTGATTACTATGGGTTGTGGTTCGCTCTTTACTAGGCTGCAGTTAATGATGCAACCATGAACATTGTAAGTATAAAAATAACAATGTTAAAAATGAACGTAATTTTTGCCAGAAAAAAAAAATGCATCTTCATTCCGGTTTCGCCATACCCGTCGATATTGCCCATGCCGGAGACGATCGCCTTTTTGTCGTGGAAAAGCGAGGCGTCATTAGAATTGTTAATTCTGACGGAACTTTATTGCCGTCGCCTTTTTTAGATATCGACGCCCGGGTGAACTCTGTTGCGAATGAAAGAGGGCTGTTAGGCCTGGCTTTTCATCCCGATTATGCAAACAACGGCTACTTTTTTGTCAATTACACCGATAATTCCGGCGATACGCGTATTGCTCGCTTTAGCCGTTCTACAAATTTCCCCAATCTGGCGGATCCGTCCGAATGCTGCTTCAATCTTGGTGCCAACACTCGAGGCCTCGAGCAACATGAATATCATCGTGAAAATAATCAGGAAGGTATTCGTCAGCACGTCTTTCAGGCTGTTGAATATGGTCGCAACCATGCCCATCGCCCAACCCGGATTGACCATGCCGCGCAGGCTCTCCGGCGATTGCTCGATGTTGAGCGTTTCAGCGAGAAACTGCATGACGCCGCCGAAGATGACGGTAAGTCGCTGCTGATAGCCCGGTACGGCCGCTGTAAAGTCTGCGATGGAGCTGCCGAGAATCATCTTCATTTTGGGTTTTATCTATCCATTAATAGTAATTTATTTTTGTTTTAGGTTAGAACAATTGTAGCACTGTATTTCTACTTGTCTTAAATTTCATTATTCCTTTTTATTTTATCTGAAGAACTTCTTTTTTTTACCAAAAACACTTTTTGAATTAATCAATAGTAGAATTTGTTCAATCTTGTAAGGGCGACGAAAAAGGGGACGCATATCCAAAAGTAAGGTTATTTGCTTCTATTTCATTGTGCAATTTCCAAGTTTCTTTCTATTCTAGAAATTCTTTGAGAAGATTAAACCTATTAACGCTACGTTACTTTTAACCTTTTTAGGAAGGCCTTTTGGAGCTGGTTGATCGAGTCGCATTACTTCTACTGGATCGCCTGGATTCCGGTATTCTTGATTTTGAACGCGGTCTTTCGGGGATTGAATGATAGGAGCGATTTTATTTTTTGAACCGCCAAATAAAGAGCCAAAGAAACTGAAAATACCCATGGTGTTTTAAATAATAGATTTGATTAAAATTAAAAAGATTTTAAATTCAGGTTTTGAGTTTTGTCAATATTTTGTTTGCGATGATTAAAAGTTTACAAAGTGGGGTTAGTGAAAATACTGAAGAAGGTATTTTTCAAAGGGAGTGTATGGAAGCAAGTCTTCCCTCTTTTACTCCCCAATTGACGCGCTTTTAGGCATATCCAAAACTTTAACTGGAAGGTTAATGCAGTAAGATTTAATCTGGGACCATTGATATAGCCTAAACAGATAAGGTTCAGTAGAATTTTTGAAACTATAGATTATTTAAGTATTTCTTATAAATGAGTATTAATTATTATGTTTAAACATAATAGTTGTTTTATTCGTTAGGCTGTATAATTTTTCAGCCTGGAACAAAGATAGCTTTGAAGAAAATCCAAGGAGGGGGAGGGTAGATTGCAAAGTCAGTTTTTAATATTATATTAATTTCTTTTTTCAAATTGCACAGACAGATTGCCTTTTCCTAGCATGTGTTTTACCTAGCATAACCTTTATCAGAAAATTCCTACCTCCTTAGCCCCTGTAGCCTTTAACTCATATTTTCAGTTCACAGTGCCTTCCCTGTTATTCCCTCGAAATCTTGACTTGAAAGTACCGTATGTCTCCAGGAAATCTTAGATTGATACTTATCATCTTTAAACTTTTGGGATCCAGGACGATATGAGCCGTCATCGCCATCGGCACCGAAGCCAACGCCTTGAAGGGCACGAAATCGCTGGCGCTCAGTACATCCCTGGTCTCGTGCACGATGGGCAGTTCAAGGTGAGAATCGGCGCTTGCCCGTCCATGACCCGGGATGTGCTTGAGGACGGGTAAAACACCGCCGTCCATCAGTCCGGCCACCGCTTCCCGGCCGAGTTGGACGACCGCGTCCGGTTCCGTCGAATAGGCGCGGTTTCCGATGACGTTGTGGCCGTCCGAAACCGGAACATCTAGGACCGGCAGACAGTACTGAACCCCACCACCTAACTCCCCCAAAGAGAGTGGATCCAGTACGATTACGTCAATCACGTATCTACGACATTTGCTTATTCTACCCACCAAATTTCATCCCGATTACTCTACTCCAATCGTTTTCCAAGATTTCCAGCTTCCCCTCCAACTCCCCCAATGTCAACAGATCTGATCGGGATTTGAAATAAGAGTCTGAGTCATGATTTCCTTCTAAATCTCGAATTTCATTAAGATCCAGTCACCCGTTCTTAAGTTAAAAATTCCTCACTTTTTTCAATTTTTCCAAATCAACCTACTTTCATGTTTTCAAAATTTGTAAAAACAAGCTTCCCAAAGGATTTCAGCAAATTTTTCAAAAGGAATATAATTACCGGAAAAAAACTTCGTTTGTTCAAATTCCCTTTTCCATTCCAAAAAGCCAGGAATACGCTTGTTGGTAAAAAAAAAAGTAACAGAGACAAGACTCTGGAAGAATATTTTGTTTATAGTTATATTTTCTTTTAGTTCATTAATTTTTGAAGATTTACCAAGTAATTTTTAGGGGTATGTGGCAACCCTGACCAGTTTAGAAAACAATAGCTTTACGCGTTGCCGAAAATTTTATTATCAGGTGCACGCTCTCTTGAAATATTTCATCTTCACTTTTTTAAAATAAAATTTAAGTGTTTATCCTTTCAGTGTTCAATTAATTTTGATCGAAAACATACAGTAAACTAACTACTGCCCATGATCAACCATAGAATATTATGGAGGAATGCACAAAAAACACTCAACTAGTGTGCAAGTATACTCAGAGTTCATTGATCCCTATTTCTCTTACTTCTTCCTGGACCTTATTTGTTCAAAAAAAAAAAAAATCTACAATGATATATTGTTTTGTTTTGCTATGCCACCCTTTTACAAATGTTTTAAAAATAAATTATATAACATGTAGCACTAGCCTTTTATAACCATCAATCAAACAATATACGTATAAAAACGAAGTCATAATGAAAAATATACCCAAATAATGGGAAAAAACATATTATGATAAACAAATCAAAATTACTGTACAAATCATACCTTTAAAAATCCGCTACCAAACGTTTGAAGGTGCCAAAGGAATGACGGTCCCAGCTGGGATTGCATTCTTAAAGATCCGCCATGAGAGGACTTAAATCAGACGGAACGGAAGGTATGGGATCGTTGCTGCGTCCTGAGACGATCAGCGGCGAAAACTTGGGCCCCAGAAAACCTGCTCCGGTTTGTCCGAATCGCGGGGGTGCGACACTGACAAACGGCGGCAAATCAACGTCTTCGCGAATCATCCGTTGAGCGATCACACTGCCGAGCGACGGGAACTCAACCCCACCCGTCCCAGGTCGACGTCCCGTCGTCATGAGCTCCGTCGCTCGGCCGTGATCGCCCTCACGTGTTTTCATCCCACGGATGATTGCGATGTCTTTCATTTGCTGAGCAACCCCCGGCAGGTTCTCGTGAGGTACAGGAACCAGCTGTGGCACAAAAACCTGTCAACATCGTCTTTTGCAAGGAAATGGTTTTGGATGGAGAAACGGGTGATGTTATGACCTTCCGACAGTACAAGGAAAAACACAAGCTTCGTCGTTCCAAGGGATACGACAAGATCACTAAGGATAATGTGAATACCACCTACGTAGAAACAAAGGGACGGACAAGACCTGGACGGATTGCTTCTGCGTTGCATCTGTCTCCGGGGAATCCGTTCCAATGGGATGGCGGTCGATGGCAGAAAATTGCCTCGAGTGGGATCTTTGAGTTGGTCATTTGCTGTCTTAGAGACTTTGGAAAGAGCTCATTCGACTGGAAATTGGAAGGACTACTGGCCTTTTTAACAGTCAAAAGTGATTGGAAGGCAACTAACTCCCTTCCCATGCCCACCATTTCCCCAAATCCACCCAATCCAAGTTTTTAGATAGCCATTTTTTTTAACGTAGTTGAAAAGTCTTGAAATTATGTCTTTGAGGATGACAACTTCCCCAGAACCCTCAAGGCAAGGGTTGTAAGCATGGCCTGGGGTATATAAAGGTAATCGTTTAAACTTCGCAGGGATATGCGCCAGCTTGCTGAACGTACCGGCCAGCTGGAAGCAGAGATCGAAGAGTTGCAGGTAACGCGAGCGCGCGCAGAGGCGGAGTTGGAAAACTTTCAACTGGTTGTAGCTGATATGGGCTACTAGGTTCAGACGCTAGTTTTCATCCGCTGATTTGCGCCGGTCATGTTTTTGTCGCCGGTCTTTTTGGTAAGACCCGGAATTGCCGCTTGGACCGGCCGGCGCAAACGGGCTACGCCGGTCTTGCCCGGTGCGACGGTCGTCGTAATGCGCGAACTGGCAGCGACAATCGGCCTAAACACATAACTTACGCTTTTTTACCACCCCCCCATCCTCTCCCATCGTTCCGTCAGGAAAAAACTTTAATCAGATCAGTTTTGTATGAAGCATACAACAGAATATGATGAAAAATTGTATTAAAATAGAAGTAATAAGCATAGGTTGGTTTTTTCCGAGTAAATCTTCTCTTTGCTAGTGTCTTGTGCTCAATATCAGGTTAAAGTAATATAATATATAAGGCAGTACAAAAATCAGAATCCGATTTTGAACTGCGATTTTCGCTATCACTCCGTGTCGTTATCTGCACATTCTTAGTGCATACATCACGTAAACAAGTGCAGAAACCATTATCGCTCTTCTATCTACCGCAATTGAAATCAACGCCAACAAAAGATATAAGCCCAATACCAATGCCGCAGTCGATACACCAGTAATTCCAGTAAATATCCCCAGTGAGCTAAAGATTGGATGTACAATCAATGGAGCAGCTAACAAGTGCAACCAAAACGCGATATCTGAGTTACGAGTTTGACGCTGTGGATCAGTAGAATCCCAGTACATTGCAAGAATGAAAGTCAGTACCCCTGCACCTGTCATATAAGGCTGTAACTATAATTTTACCCAACATTCATTATAAACCTAGACAGCAAAATCAAGCCATTTTTGGTAGTTAATTCCCCAAAAGAACATTTAACATATTATAGAATATTTTCATCAGTGTTTTTCAAGCGCCCACGAAAGTATCAAATAATAATTTAATTGTATTTAAGTCTAAGAAGCTAAAAAATGCAATTGCCCGTCAAATAACTTGACACCTAATTACTTTTTATTATTAGCTTAAACGTACTGATCGTTTACAAATATTACTAATTCAATGCATAATTCTTATGTTTTTTTAATTGCTCGCTAATCCCACCGTAACCGGAGCCATTCCCGCCGAGCTCGACGGGCGGTATGTCCGCATCGGGCCAAATCCCTTTGGCAAGGCGGGGAAGGGCCATCACTGGTTCCTCGGCGACGGGATGGTTCACGGCGTCCGGCTGAAGGATGGCAAGGCCGAATGGTATCGCAACCGCTTCATCCGTTCCGCCGAACTTGAAGGCAAGGGCGGCCCGGCGGCGGTTGTCGGTCCGCGGCGCGGCTTTGGCGATACGGTCAACACCAATGTCCTCGATATCGGTGGGACGATCATGGCGCTCAAAAGAAGACTCAATTTATTAACTAAACTGCAACGAAACAATGCAAAAGTACAAGAAAAAAATATCGGATGAGCTTTGCTTGCTGTGTTATCTTCCAAATTGTCGGAGCAATCCGGAATTCAATAAAGATAATAAAAAAAGACAGTGATAAGATAAGACCTGAAATATACAAGATTTAAACAAACTTAAAGACGACTGTCGCATATTTTTCAGATGGCTAAAGCCTTAAATTTAATAAATTTTAGGACTTGTAGATTTTTTTTGAATATAAGAACATAGTGAACGTCTTATATGTGTGAAAAAGAATTGTTTTAAGACGTCGTTCCCCGGAAATAAAGCCCAGAGAGGGGAAAATTATTTTTTAGATCGGCTTGAAAATTGTATTCTTAAGCCTTTGAGCTAACTGGACACTACTGAAAAAGAGAAAATATAATTTTTTCTGTTAAACCTAAAACAGAGCCTGACAAATGACTGAAAAATTTTTCACGGGCCGCTTCGTATTGAAGCGGTGGTAAATGAAACTCAAAAAGGGGCTTATTGAGCTAAAAATTGAAAGTGTTTTATTAATTTTTAAGGAAAAACGTGTTTGGGTCGAAAGCCTTATAAAAACAAGTTTTTCTCTTTCTATATTTGTCTATTAATAACTTTAAAATAAACAAACTATCTGTTTTTCCTTACCCTGACCTGAAATCTCTTTGTTCCTCATTTATTATATCATTTTTATTTAACCAATTGGAAAGCCTGATATCTAACTTTTTCTCCAATACCTTACTTAAAGCAGGGACAAGCGCTATTAAACGCTTATAAACGCTTCAAAAGTTTTTGGCTTTCCTCTCTTAAAGTGTGGAATAATCAATGATGTCTTCCAAACACTTGACCAGTGCCCTTGTCGTCGAGCTCGAAGGCGACCGCGATCGCCGCAGGGAAGGACTCCGCGCCGACGAAGGTCACCGAGGACTCGGGCGTCTCGCCCAGCCAGTAGACCGTGTAGCCCGTGCCCGTCTTCGAGAGCACACCGATCTGGTTGGTGTCGCTGTCGTAGAGCGACCACACCCCCTGTCCGGTCAGGGCCACGTAGCCGACGACCGCCCCGAGATGGCGCACGACGCTGGCAGCGATCGACGAGGGAATGGCTGCGGTCTTGGAAGCCGCCGCTTCCGTCTCCTTGGCCTGTGCCTTCTTCTTCGTCCGTTGCCTGGCCGGGACCGTTGGCCGTATTGACCAACAAATACAGCGCTAGTGCAAGCGAGATTGTAGCGGGCGCGATCCAGGATTATGGCCGAGGAATCATCATTGGTGATGCTCAAACCCACGGCAAAGGAACCGTGCAGGCGCCGTTGAATCTTGCCGAAACCTTGTTTCGATCTCGGCGAGACCCCAGCAGCATGGGGTCGTTGAAAATCACCATCCAAACGTACTATTTGCCCGGTGGCAAAAGCACGCAGCTGCAGGGGATTTCTAGCGATGTCGTTTTGCCGTATTATTTTCACGGGTGATTTTAACATTTGCCTTGCGGGTACGTCGCGTAGACATGTTTTCTGATCCTTGTCTTTAGTAATTTCGTATGGATCAGCTCTATGTATGACCATACTGACAGGAATTTTCAACCACTCAGTTCCATTAATTGACAGCATTTTTTAATTGCCAAAGAACTTGTATTCCTTTCGATTCATCCATTCATGAGCATATTCTGCTTTTGGCAGAATATTCGTTGAGTTAAAGGAATGGCCGATACGAGAATACTCATCCGTTAAAGCCCTAAAACAAATTTTTATATAAAGTAATTTTAAATTTGGAGCAACAGCAATAATCAACATCTCTTCAATTTTGACATATTGGTATGATTATTGAATTGAGTTTAGTTCTTAGTTTTTTTTGAAAATATGTCTCAAGTAAAATTAGGATACTTTTTTGGTCTCTAATTACGTATTCTTTATCTTTCAGACAATTAATTTTAAAAAAATATCAAAAAAAAAACTTTTTCAAAGAAAGGTAAAAAGCCATAATAAACTTGAGACGGGAAGAAATAAGGCCATGTAATAATTCAAATTTAAAACGACCAGAAATTACTGAAACGCCTAACACAGCTCATAGAAGCTGAAGAGCGACGCGTTGGTCTGCGCTAATTATAGTCTCACAACAAAATGTGTTCTTTTTTGTGTCATCGCTGGTGGCCAAGGAACAAATCCAGAGCACACGGGTCAAATATTCCGATTCCACGTGGTCCCAGCCGCGTTGTAGAGAGCAGAATCTCGGTTTGTTTTGTCTAATCTTGGACTAGGTCGAGGGAAAGCTTCAAACTTAGGTTGATACCTAACGATGGAATACGTGGAAAACCCAGGCTGTAGACATTTGTTGAGGGAGCCTGGTGAAGACCTGGAGTCGCAGCTTGAACAAGGCATGGGCGAGCCATGCGTTGTACTTCAAGGCGGGGGTCTACACCCTCGACAACAACGGCAATGAAACCAATGCGGGAGCGGCGACCTTCAGCCAGTTGAAGGTCGAGCATCGTTAGCTGCGGTGTTCCGTCGATCGGTCCGCGTCGGCTAGTTGCTGCAGGTCGGGGCGTCAGTCGGGTCGGCCTCTGCGCCCTGGAACTGCGAGATCTGCAGGTGGCAGCGACGGCGCACGGTGCTGTCGAGTATCTGGCTTTGCAGCGGCAGGCAGGTTATGAAACCCTGTTTCCATATTTATAAAAAGTGTTCAGAATCACCAATCTTGCTGAAAAGGAAACCTAACGGCTTTGAAAGGAAGTCACTAAAAGCACAAACAAGAAGAAACGGGATTTCCAAGATGAAAAACGCTTTTTTCTTAGTTTCCCAATTCTCTTCTTGATCTCAGATGGAGAAATAGAGGACAGAGAAGAGGAAATATCATCCATTGGTAATTGATAAGACAATGCTGGAAGGCACTGGATAATGGAAGCAAGGAATCAGTCAAGATTATTGGAAATAGTTTCGTAGCTGTTGACACGCATCAATGTCTCCATGTATGAGAACGCATAGTCCAGAGATACAGTCTGAGGAGTCTTTACTGACAACTGCTCGCAGCATCGTGTCCACTATAAGTACAATCCAGAACCGGCCTCCCAGACCTTCGTAGTCGCTGTGCAACGCTCGCCACAGCGACTCGAGGATAGTGAGTCTTGCTGAGGGGCCGCTTTGTCCAATGTCTCCGAGATACAAGTCAAAGAGCCGAGATCTCGCCCCTTCGTTTGCATTCAAGAGGCAAGCGACAAGAGATCTCCCTAGGACTGAATCTGAGCTTTGCCTATCGACCGGCCTGGTCGCCGGCAATGTTGTTCAGCAAACAGAAACCCTCACTTGCTGTTGATCAGGTTGGATTTGTCGTTGCCCGCGGTGAAACACTGGGAGTGGTTGGCGAGTCCGGCAGCGGCAAGTCGACCATTGCAAACATCGTTGTGGGACTGGTCGCCCCAACCTCCGGCTCCGTGAAATTGAATGGAGAAGCATTGCCTGGACTTGGAGACCGGCGGTCATTTGCACAGCGCCGTCGGATACAGATTATCTTTCAGGACCCTCTCTCATCGTGGCAAGATAGGAGTTTTCATAACTGTATATTGGTATCTAAGCTGTGGTCTATATTCCCAAAACAGTGAACTAGCTGCCGCTGGCATTCAGTTAAATTAAGTAATGGATGTGAGTGAAATAGACTTCGAAGATGACGTGGGAATTGACAGATTCATTTATTATTTCATTGAAACAATAAAACTGATTGCAGTTAAAGCAGTATCAGTTTTGTTAACAAAACACTAAGAGTCGTTCAAAGTACGGTTATTTTTCCCGTCGTCGTATATATCTTTTTGTCGTATATATCTCTTTTTAGCCGTATAACTGCCCCTCGGGATTTTTTAGGGCTGGGCTCAACCAGGATAACCTTTGTTTTGAAAAAGTGGAATCCAGCGCCCCGGATTGTTGTGTGAGAATTGTTTGCGAATCATCTCCCCTCGAGGAAGAAATTGTCTATTATGACGAAGAACCAAATGGTATGTTTGTTCCGCTTCAGTAAGATATTTCATAGTTAAACAATGATCAACTCTTTGAGGTAATTTTATGGTTGATGACTAACTGCAAGTCAACAAAGAGAAAGCATTCGTGGGATTTTGACTAAGTTTCTAAATGGCCAAGGCTGCGGGAAGGCTTGATTGTAATTAATATGGCCCCCATGTCGGTTGTTATCGTGCCGCCTCGCTGCGCTGCCACGCTCTCAACCCAATCTCCCTTCGTTACAGGTGCCTCGTCGTGACCGCGAACAATCCCCTGCTGCAAGACTTCGACCTGCCGCCTTACTCGCAGATCAAACCCGAGCACGTCGAACCTGCCGTCGAGCAGATCCTGGCCGACAGCCGCGTCGCCATCGCCGAACTGCTCGAGCGCCAGCAGGCCAATCCGAGCTGGGACGGCCTGGTCCTGGCGCTGTGTTTCAGCACTAAAACTCTCCTGACGGGTCCACCACCTCCAGACTCGCGGCCTGATCGGCTTGAACCAGCATTTCCGGGTCGACGAAGCCAAAGCGGTCGCGCACCCAGACCTGGGCTCGAATAGATATCTGCTCGAGCTGTTCGCCATTTCCTTTCGCACCGGCCTCGATAATGTCGATATGCCAGTGGTCTCTCACCACGGTGCTGATCAGAAACGTTGCGTCTGCAAAGAGGTTATCGGCCTGTTGGTCGAGAGCTTTAAATTCAAGATAGACCGGTACTTCCAGGATCTTGTTTCCCATCGACATTTACGGAAAGGGCCCCAAGTACAATATCGGACCACTTGGCTTGGCGTTCCTCGATGAGAATCACCTGCTCGTCGGTGGTGGTGGTTTGAAGGATGGCGAAGAGTTACTTCGGCTTTATAAATTGCCTGAGGCCGGTAAATCAATCAAAGCCTCTGAAATGGTTTCCAGCAAGAACTTGGCACCCACCGATCAGATCAAGGGCGAAGGAAACTTCTACGCTTTGGCGATTTCTGGGAACACCGTTTACGCTTCGTGCAACGGCGATGACACCAAGGGCTGGCTTTTTGATTATGTAGAGGACGGGACACCCGGACTGCGCGAAGCTTGTTTAAATAATATTTCTTACTTTACTAAATGGATGTATATGTTCATATACAATTTGAATTTTAAACTTCACACTTCGTGAATGTACAGTCATCACATAAGAATTTGAATACCGTAGGAGTCGACGCGTCATACAGCTGACGCACGCGGTGGCGCCCGTTCACTTTTTCTCTCCTCCCCGTCTGCGTTGGTTTTTGGTCGGAATGCAAAATGTGGGAAACACGAATGCGTTTCTTACTACGTACAAGTACTACCATTCAATTTTAGAAGAGAAAAACAGTTTCTTTTTTATGAAGGTTGTTACATTTATAATCTTGATCTTATATCTAAAGTAAGACACGGGAAGGTACTTTCTTTTGAAGTATCTGGCCCCTTTCTTCTCGAATGGACATTGACGTTGGAGAACGCGGGAAAACCTTTGCTTTATAAAACTAAAACCTGCAGCATTTTATTTAACTGTGAATAGCGCTATAAATAGTGAACATGGCCAGAGTAAATACGATTTTAATAAAAAAAAAATATTAAAGCAATGTTCACATGACTTTGAAGTGGCTGCTGGAATACGTTGATAGCCCTTTTCAGCTATTGTGAATTAATACATAGTCTTAATCTTTATTCTGACTGTTCAACAAAAAAACTACTAATTAAGATCTACAAATTAAGATATCTTTAAAAGTAAGTACATGCGCATTTATTTCAAACAATATTTACATACTGAAGGTAGAAAGACGTCTACTACCTTAATTTCAAAAGAGTGCAAGTTTCTTATTCCCTTATAGTACATTTCAACCTCGATATGGAATTGAATTTCCTTTAGAAATTTTCTATCCAATTAAGCACTTTATGTGCTTTACCTTTCTATAGAGATTAATTGAGGGGTGCTTGCTAGAGCCTTGAAAACTTTAGAAAAAGAATAATTCCTTCCCATATTTTGAACCTTTGGCAAAGCAGAACTGATCATAAGCGAATTCTTCCATTTAAATATTTGCCCTTAATACAGTTTGCCCATAATACATCTAAATTTGTATATTGCTAAAGGCAAAGAGTGGTGGGTTGTGGATAAGTTTGGTACCCTATTCATCTTGTAATAAGATAGGTGTAGTGAATATAATATATACTATTTAGTGTGTAATATGTTTACTGTTTTTTCTTTTGTTCCTAATTTTTTGTGTGCCCGGGGCAAAATCTTGATTATTTCAAATTCGAATAGTCGATTCCTAAAGATAGTCACACCTTCATAGGAAACCAGCACCTTCTTTAGCTTTTTGGTACCTTTTTTTCAATTGTTGTTTTGTTTTGTTCCTACTTTTTTTCTTGATTAGTTAAAATTCAAACAGTCGATTCTTAAAGATAATTATATTTTCATAGGAAAACCAGCAACTTCTTAAGCTGTTTGGCGCCTAATTTTTTTTTAATTCTTGTTTTTTCTTGTGTTCCTGACATGCAGACGCCGGGGGCCACGGAATGGCGGATTCCATTCCGTGATGTCGCCGTCCTCGGCGCTAGGATCGATTCGGCCGATTCGGTTGCCATTCAATTTGGAATACCAGATCATTCCGTCCACGGGTGAGTAATCCAAACCGTAGGGAGTAATGCCTCGTGACTCACCACGACCCGCGCCGATGGCTTGGCCGGCACTTCGCAGTTTGTATTCCTTGACCACGTGGGATTGTGGGTGGATCGAGAAACAAGAGTTGGAACCGGCGTCGGTGTACCAAATCAAACCTTCGGGATGATGCTGCGTATCACGCTCGAAGCCGATGGTGAGGCGACAAAAGTGACGCTCCATCAGACCGGCTGTCCGGAACAGATGACCGAGCACCTGGCGTCCGGCTGGGACCAGCGCTATTGGCAGCCGCTTGCCAAACATTTTGGCTAGAATCTGAATAGGAACGTCAAATCCATCACTTTGGCTTCAGACGATCTCCGCAAAAAATGCGCTGTGCCCGGGCAGATCCACGTTGCGGCCGTCGCAGGGCACGTCAAACCCGGTGCCGGGAACGGGCCTGAAGTCAATCCCATCGGGCACGGGACATCGCAGCAAATAGACAAATACCATCTTTGACATGTAATTAAGAAAAAGCGATGCTGCCTCATACACATGCGATGCGTAAAATACAAAATAAAGTAAATATTATCATTATTGTATCATAATTATACATTTTACATTCTATTTATAAATTGTATCCTGAAGTTATCTTTTTTCAATAGACGATTTTTTGGTTTCTCTGTAATTAGCTGATGCTTTTTTGTTGTTACTCAGAGTAGGTTAACATACTTTCCATTTTTCGAACAAATGAAAGTTCAAATGCAGATAAGTCCTTTTTAGGCCGGCACGTAACCGGAAACGGCTTTGGCTTTGAATCCGCTCAGCGGTGACAGAAAGCGGTTGATTTCATCCAGATCCGGGATGGCATCCGGTTTCAGCATCAGGTTTTCGACACCTTCGAGGAACTTTTCGTTGGCGTATTTCTGCCATTTGGGACGCATGTTTGCGTAGAGCTTCTGCCAAGTCCTCTGATTCTCGTCGCTGTAAAGTTCATAAGGCTGCTCGATATAGAGTTCGCCATTGGCCTGAGCTTTTTCTATAAACGCAGCTTTCGTCGTGGTCAGGCCCATATCTTTTTACCTTTTTAACTCTTTTACTGACTTTGTGCAGTTAAATCATTGATACTTTTTTAGTGTCCCTCTTAATTTATATATAGGTTTTTATCTCATTCTTTTTTGTATTTATTCACTTATTCTGCTCCCTTCCTCTTTTTTTAATGCCCCTTTTATCTCTTTCTCTGACTTGATTTTGTTTAAGTTTAGTTTGACCAGTTTTTATCTTTTTAACTTTTTAATTAACTTTTTACAGTTCAATTGCTGACTCATAAATGATTATTCGTTTTTGTTATTTGCATTCTCCCTGTTGATTTGCTTATTTTCATCTTATTTCAAACACCATCTCGTCGCGGGTCAAGAGGCTGCACGCCTTGCGCGCCTCGAGCAGCTTCCAATCCACTTCGCTCAGGGTGCACTCGTAGCAGGGACCCTCGCCGGGCTGGAAGACCTTGGCCACGCCCTGGACGGCTTCGATCGCGCCGTCCACGAAGGGCGTGCCCACCCGCAGGCAGGAGCGGTTGGTGTGGAGGCGCGCCTCGCGGTTGTCGAGCCCGCCGATCACCACGTCGGCCCAGCGGAACGCACCCAACCCGAGCTGGGTGCAGATGTTTTTTGAAGTTCGCAAAAGAAAAAAGGCTCGTATGCCGCTCGTTCGCAGAGCGACGAGAGGTGAAACCAGGAGTCAAGATTTATAAGTGGAATGTAAGAGTGCCAAGGGGCATCCTTGTTGTTGACGCGACCAGTGCAGAGCCAAATATCGTGGGCGAAAGAGCAATTCCTCTTGACGAAGATCACATCAGCATCTGCAAGCCCGAAAGCAAAGAGTCGCCGTCCTATAAGTACGCTCGCGCGTTTCTACTGGAGTGCATCGATTCGATTGGGCAGGCATTGGGTAACACACCAACAAGTTACTTTAACTAATGACGCTAAGGAAACTAAGGTGAAACTTTTAGGAAAAATTTAGAAGGAGTTTCAGTTTGACGACAAAACTGTGTTCATCCAGGTTTTTAAAAAGGCATACAAGTAATATTATAGGCTGCATCATTCAACAATAGCTAAAAATATTATTGAAAATTTTAAAGGAGCTAATTCGATTCAAGATCAAAAGTTCTTGTGCTTTTCTTAAGAGTAAAAACAGGTTGGAGGGCTAGCAGTGCTTCTCTCAAGCCCATTCATTTTCCAAACACATCCAGTCAAAACTTGTGTGCAGAGTTTACAGGGACTTCCCCTGAACTTGCAAGTTTTCAGTCCTTCTTTAAGTCCTAATTGGGATTTGGTGTCAGATATGGTTAGTGTCTGTTCAGTGACGTATCGTTCGCCAAAGGAATGCAAAGTTCGGTACGTTATTTGCTATTTTACTGTTTGTATATATTCTTTGAGGGGACCAATCTTCGCTAGACGGAAAGAAAGACAGTGTTTTTTAATAATCTCTTTTGCAAAATAGATTCGATTTAATATAGTTTTTTTTTTTTTTTTGTAGAAAGTAAAATCGTTACGGGGGGGCCCTGCTGGCGCTGTCGCGCATCGGCAGCCCGAAGGCGCGGGACGCGCTGGACGAGGCGCGCAAGGCGTCGTGGGCCACGGCGGACCTGAAGGTCTGGATCGACCACCTCCTGGGGCGGCCGATTCCCGACACGGGCTCGGGGGCGGGCGGATAGCATGTCGGCCCCGCTGGAGGGATGACCGTGAGACGCCGCACCGTCCTGCTGCCCCTGCTGACGCTCGGGCTCGCCCTGCTCGCGTGGGCCCCGGCCCACGGCGAGGACGCGCCGGCCATGCCGGCGACCGAACCGCCACTTACAGTAAGATTTCTTCTTCTTTGATGACCCGCTTTGCAGATTTTAAATTTTCTAGTGATTAAAGCCTTTAATCCTAAATCAGTGACTGATTGCCAAGACATAATACTTTCTTTGATTCAAAAAGCTCCTAAATTGTTTGGATATTTTTTCTTTATCTTACCTGTGCACATGAATTTATTTCTAACAAGGGGGAGGGGAGAAGGTGTAGAAATTATAAGGAATTATAGGAACGTAAACATGTCGTGATTTCGGATGTTGGAGAATAAAAAGGGTATATATATGTATATATATTAACTGCACGGCACCACGTCTTCACCAAACGCGCGCTTATGCGCCGCTACAGCTGACGCCATACACAAGCGCGAGTTGGTATCAACATTTCCAGAACCAAGAAAGCCTTTCATCAGCTTGTTGGCAACGTAATAGTCTTCGGTGAGGAGTTGGCCAGACAGATAAAAGGCAACCGACTGTGGGCCATACCGATCGATGGTTTCGCGAAATCGACCCGCCACCGTAGCGATGGCCTCGTCCCAATCAGTTGATCGGCCGTCCACAACCGGTGAGAGAAGTCGACCAGCGTCTATTGGTTAACTAAAATTAACTAAATTGTAAAAACTAAATTTAAAATGAGCCATTAAACAGCTCTATGGTGTTTCAGTGTCCCGTTCGAGTCGAAGAAAATCACGAAGCAGAAATAAGAGGAAACATCAGTGCGAGTCATACAAAAGGGATTTTCCTTGTTGTTTAAGGTGGGAGGGGGGCTGTAAGTATCATGTATAAGGTTCTCGACAATGGCAATTTCAATGGTTTACCTTTCATATCGGCTGGACGCCATTTGCGAGGGGCTTCAGGTTCTTTTTCCCAGATTTCTCGATATATAAACCATTAGATTTAAATCGTGTTTTTATCATCAAATTATCCAGAAAATGTCTTAGAAATTATGAGGGGTAATAGAGGGTGCCAGAGGATTCAGTAATTGTGTGACAAGGTGGCGTGAATCAACATAGTGTATCACTTAAGGGTGTGGTTTGCATAAACATTAACCATTGGATTTAAATCATATTTTTATGTTGAAAACATTGGGAAGATGACTTAACAATGATAATATGTAAGGAGGTCTGCTAAATATTGCCACGGTGGCGTGAATTGCTTCAACTAACATATTTTAGTGCTTAAAGTTCCACGAAATTTAACCACCAAATTTACAATTTGAAATGAGCATAAATTAGTTTATATGACATAAAACTTACAAACAGACAAAAATATCTATCGGTGCCACCTAAACTAATAGACATCACGTTGAGCAATGAAACCAACCTTAACATGGATATAAATTTACAGCTGAGTGTTCTGCTGCTCCCCCAACACCCCGTGTTTTCCTGTTTTAATATTGATAAAACTAAACATCGACCTTATTTCACTTGAAGATAGCAACATTGTTAATTAGAATAATCTACAACAAATATTGATCAGTTGAAGGAATGAAAGAATTACTCAATTTCAGTTTAAGGCACGTGTGCAATCTTTGATGCAATTAAATCACACCTCAGTCACTTAGATGTTTTCACAGGGTTCTTAATCAAGGTTCTTGATTAATAATTAGTTATCAAATAATTCAAGTTCTGATTATAGAAATATTTTCAGTAAAAGTCCATAGGGAGATCAAAATAGCTAAATAATCAAAGTTCAAGGTTGATTAAGAGAAGTTCATAGGGAATCACGATTGAGTATTACTGTATAATGAGATTATATCCAGATTGTATCCAAATTGCGAGACAACACTGTAAATGTATAATTATAAAATAAAGTCGAGCCACCTTTATTGTTGTGGGATAGTTTATGTAAAACGTCTACTGTATCGACAGGAATATCTCTGCGTATGGATAATAAGGTTAATCCATTAAGCCGTTCCTGACCTGAGGCATTCCTGACATAAGATTTCACGCTTCTAATGGTAGACAAAGAACGCTCGCATGTAGTTGTAGTAACGGGAGGCTTCCATTAATCTTCAAAAATCGATGTAGAGTGGGGAAAATATTCTTATCATATTCTTTTAGGCACGTTATGGTGGCCGCAGGCGACCTCGCGCGCAAGAACGAGGAGCTGACGCCGTGGCGCGACCGCGCGGTCGCCCTCGTCGACACGCTGCTCGGGGGCGTCGAGCGCAGCTTCGACAACTCGGACGTCCTCGGCGCCTGGGAGTCGGCCTACTGGTTCCAGGCCGAGCTCAAGGGCACGTCTCTCGAGACTCGAGTCGAGGAGATCGTGAAGCGGATCCAGGACGCCCCCGGAACCGTCGCGATGCACAAGGTGCAGTCCGAGGTGCGGGCGCTGCTGTCGCACACGCCGCCCGACGTCGCGACGATAATGAGCACGAAGCCAGTCAAAATTAGGGGATGGATGAAGCAAGTCACAAGATGTTAGTTGGGAGGATCAAAGCAAGACTGACATTGGATGTAAGCAAGGAAAGAATTATGAGGTAAACAGAATCCCCTGGAAAGTTAAGCTTCATACCAATGAAGATATATAAGTGTAATTCAGTGTCAATAGCAGCGATCTGGTTTAGTTTTTTCGAAGATGAGGAGACCTATTCTTCTATTAAAATAAGTGAAATACAAAAAGGTAAACCGCATATCCATTGTGCTCATTTGTTAAAAATGTGGAGGTATTTGCTTCAAATTACCTTCCCGGGACATACTTTAGTCTATAGATTCATCCCTGAAAGTTTTATTTTCCTTACATAAACACTTTCTGAGATAGCAAGAGGTCAATTAACTAGAATTTTACCAAACCTTTAAATTAGCCAACCAGCATTATAAGGAAACATGTTAAAAAACAATTCTTTCTCTACAATATGCAGAATAATCCTAGTTGACACATTTCACAGGGGGATAGCCTTTATCTTCACTTCTTTCATTGTTTTTGCAGTTTTTCTAAGAAATTCATGAATTTCTTACAGAAGGTATAAATGTCTGAAGCTTTTTATTTAATATAACTATTGATTTCTTGAAACTTTGAAGCTAGGCAGTCAACATTGCTGAAAACAACACTAAGTCTACTAATTTTTCCACAAATTCTACTACGAGATGAGAAATTTGATGATATTTAAGAACAAGATGAGCAACCAATTTTCCCTGATCTAATAGTATAATAATATCTTGAGAATGTAGCAAAATTATCACTAGTACTTGTAAAGCACTGAGTTCCATCTCTGTTGGAGGGGTGGGATTTAGCTTCTTTTTTTTTCAATTCTCTTATTTCTTTTTTTTAAAGTTTATGTCTAGCTGTTGTAGTAAGGACTCTACGGTCCTTGTAAATAAAGATTAACTTGAAAGGATGCTACTTCATAGGATTTCGCTCTAAAAGTGGAGTCTTTATTTAAGCTCACCGCGCTGTTTTGTCAGCAAACATAGCTTAGTCCAGAAAGCATAACAGAAAAAGCATTGAGCAACGTTGGGCAACTGAGCCCAGTAAGTTAAGAATAGTAATTAAGTGAGTAAAAATTATCAGAAATGTGACAGTGCAATCTTATTCTTAAAAAAAAGTTTGTACTAATAACTGTACTAATTACTAATAACAAATACAAATTTAGGAGCACCATCAAAAGCTGATTCTTTGATTTAATGTTATCAATAGCTCTTATACTTTCGTTTATGACAAGGAGCGTTATTTACTTACGATTCATTACTTAAAAGAATTCAAGAAAATTAGGATCACTCAGTCACAAATTAGAGCTTACATTTTCCTTATTAAGGGCCAAAATCTATTGGCAGGCAGCTAACAATGGGGCAATACATATTTTTCCATTGTTTTACCTGTTCTGCTCTCTCTTTTGGTTTCCTTGGCCCTTCTGTGGATGCGGCAAACCGGTGTGCTGACGAAGGTCTTGCCGGAAAGCGAGAAATGGGGGATCGACGCGATTCCAGGCCTGATGGCGGCTGAGAGGGAATTTCAGTGGCCGCCCGATCCGCTGCTCAGGCTGGAAGCCATGGTTCGGCCGGATGCCGATGCGATGCAGCGGCTGGCGGACCGGTTGAGACTGTCCCGCAGCGAGAAACTCCGGCTTGAGGCGTGGAGCAAGGCGCCCGATCTGGACCTCGATACGGACCAGTTGTCGAAGGTGCTTTACGGGGCAGGGCCACAGGGAGAGAGGGGGATGATTTCGGGACCAAACCGTCTTTAAATCGCACCATTTTTTACAATCTTACCCATATTTTCTTAAACTCATCGTTTTACATTTTTTTCAAACTTGTACACCACCCCCGAATATTATAACCCCTCTAAAACCAAGATATGGGTGCCTTTATTAGTCTATATTAATTACGAAAACATGTGTGCAGTCTCTTGCGAATCGTACATGCTATGTTCCTAAGAATCCCTACAAAGACAAAACCGATATCATTGAGGCTAATACAACAGTACGCTAATATACGTTCGTAGCTTGAGGTCGGTCTCGCTGATTTTGAAGCCGTCATCGGTGGCCACCATGGCTTCGAGGCGAACTTCGGCTTCGTGGGAGCGCTTGTAGTCGGCCATCAGGACGCAGTAGCTCTGGCTAGCGCCTCGACCAACGCGTCCGCGAAGCTGGTGCAACTGACTCAGGCCAAAGCGTTCAGCGTGCTCGATCATCATGACCGTCGCGTTAGGCACATCAACACCGACCTCAATCACTGTTGTGGCGACTAGCATGTCCGTCTCGCCATTCTTAAAACGCTCCATTGCTTCCTCTTTTTTGAATTTCATCCATTCTTGGAAACACAAACTCGGGTAAACCAAAGGTACATTCAGTAATTAGTGTCTTGCATTTTGGAACTTTTGCGCCTTGTAGAAATCCACGATTTCTAGTACAAATATCACCAGTATAGAAAATGTCATCAAAGAGCAGTCCTTTTGCTCCAAGTATATGTCCACTATCAATCAGAGAAAAATCATCAAGGGATTCAACATGATTTTCCATTTTAAATCCACGCAAATTAGCAATTTCATTTGTTTCAATTGAAGCCAAAATAGTACCACCATTTTTTGAGGGACTGAAAGATATTACAGTTATCCAAAGCCTTTTTTTTTATAGCAAATTGCATTTTTAAATGTTTAGACCACTTTTAAATATTGTATTGTAGAAATTGTAAGGGAAGTAGAGCGAGGAGACCAGAATCTATGTCTTTTCGCTTGACTCGACATGTTTCGTATGAATGAAAATATAAACTGCACCTTCGCCAGCAGGGTTTTGCCCCCTTCCCACTAGGCCTGCCTAGTATTTGCATTTTATCATTTTGACAGCAAATCCCCTTGTCGTCGCACCCTTATCTTCACCCAGGTTTTTCCCTCATGTTGAGACCGCCTCTAGATTCTTCTGCTTAGATTTTGTATGCCTAGCGAGCTTTTATTTAAGTCACCGCTGGACTCGGCCTGATTTTGTCCGCCTTCTTCAACTGATCTCTTCGTTCTTGTAATCTTCAAACTTTTTTCTTTCTGAAGCACTTACTGAGTGCGTTGAGAGTAAAGACGAACAAAAGTAAAAACCCACCTATGGCTCCTTTTTTCATTTCAGCATTATTACCACATAATTTTTACTCGTCTTAAGATTAATCGTAAGGGATCCTCGTAAAGGTGCAAAATGGAAAGGCAGTGTGGTCTTCAAAGTTATCTATGAAAAAGAAACTATGCAATTTTTAGAAAATAAATAGCTCTTACACAACAGATCCATCAGATGACCTTGGCACTAAGATCATTACAGGAATAGGAGAGCTGATGACACATTGTTGCCTCATAAAAGCTATATTCTTTTGAATCTCCGTCTCACTCCTTGGACTACTAATATTTGCAGCTCCTAGATAGACAACTTTATTATAAATGACACCAGCTTCGTCCTGATTATCAATATAGCTGGCTGTTGGGGAATTTAATCCATCTATGAGGCGTTTGGCCGCCTTCGCTCCCGAGCCCGACGTGCACTACGAGCACCTCGTGCTGTACCGCGGCGTGCACGACGGCCCCTACGTGCCGCAGCCCACCGAGGTGGCGGAGATCCGGGTCTTCGACGAGCGGGAGCTGGCCGAGCTGCTCGCCTCGGAGCAGCCCATCACCACGTCGCTGCGATGGTTCATCGCATGGGCCCGGGAGGCGGGGTTCTGGGGTGATATGCTCGCGCCCTCCGCGGCCCCATGAGCGAGTTTCCCGAGGACGAAGAAGAGCGCACGGACCCCAACATGATCTGACTGATTTGGACGATTTCATTGCGGCGTTCTCCTGCGGAGCGAACCATCGTCCAGTCCCCGATCCTCCTCCAAAAAGTCTCAATGGGAATGTAAACGTCATCGTCAAAATCCTGAGCCGCCATGGAACTCCCGATGGCAGACATTGACTCCCGTTTCTTCATCGAACCGACAACTTCGTAGGGGATATCGCGGATCCGGATTTGTTTCCCCACAGCAGACTCCAAGGGAAACAGGTATTTGGCCAACTCATAAGAAAGGACGCAGAAGTTATTCGCGTTGTCCACGTCGTATTTTGAATACCATGGGGGAGATCTTGTTCTATGCTTTTCTACTGTGTTCATCAATAATTTTCATTTCATTTTAGGACAGCAAAGAAAAGCTTGAAAAGCTCTTGGATTTTATTTGTCTTTGGCTTTCTTAGATCGGCTTTTATTCTATCATCAGGCTATCCATATGATGTGAAAGAGTACGGAATCCATTGGAATTTTTTTCTCACTCTAGGATGTGTAAAGGTTAGTGATTGATCATTTCCTTTCTTCTTTTTTTACATTTTTTCTTCACTTTGGTAGGTTTTCCTTCTGCCATCTACAGGGCAGAGAAGCAAACCAGGAGGCAGCCTCAACGGGCCAGTATGGGAAAAATCAAAGAAGATCATGTCAACTGGGATACTATAGTCAATCAACTTGTTGACATATTCATATGCATCTATAATTTTGTCTCAACTTAGCATCCAGATCTAAAGCTGTGTTGGCTATCTCTGAGCACATTATAAGTGTCTCTTGCACTGCAAGATCCTCATAAATCTGAATTAGACAAAAGTGAACCCATCTGTAAAATAAAACAGGTTAATTTACAGATGGTTTATTTTAGAAAAATCCCTGAATGGAGGATAAAAAAAATATTTGCTCCAAAGCTAAAGTTTTTCAAATTTAGTCAAAATGTTTCAACCCCTATTAACGGGCATAATTTTAAAAATATCAAGTAGTTTTCTGACAGCAAAAAATAAGTACTTTTTGTTTTACACATTTTCACATATTCTGAATTCAAATAATTCTTAGACAAAAGCTTTGTCAGTAAAGGGGTCACTGAGTGGAGTTCCTTCCCCCTCTGTGTGTACACTTACGTTCATAATTGCCCTCCTTTACAATGACTTTTAGCGCTAAGCAAATACTGTATTAGCAGGTCACTGAAGTGGATTCGACGGCTGTCAGTATGTTGTTTGAATGGTTGCGTGCTGCCAATCAGCGGCAGTGTCGCATTGAATTTGTCCATTTGCCCGCAAACCTTGAAAGCCTGATTCAGTTATACGGCGTGACCGATATTATTACAGCGCAATCGTGCTCGTAAGGTCGGTGAATATCTGAATACTGATCAGACTGAGCGTATGATTTTATGCCTGCAGCCATAGCCGTCGAGAATGTATGTAAAAACTATGGTACGTTTCGCGCACTTGATCATGTCAATCTGGAAATTCGATGGACTAAAAAATGTTTTCGCATTCTGACTTCAGCTGAAAAAGCTATAATGAAGACAGGATTTCACATTTCCCCAACAACTGCAATAAATAAAATCCTTCAATTTGTGAAGCAACTACTCACAAGAAAAACCAACAATAGCACCTAATTATGGATTGGTTGCGTTGAACAGAGCTTGAAAAGCATTAATAATTGTCTTTATGCACCAGATTATAAGTTTTGTATAAGCCTACTTGTACACATTGGGACTTGAAAAAAAAAAACTTTCCCAAAATTAATCCCGCAGACCTCCCGCGATTGCGGATGTGACTGTGCACCTGTTACCAAGTGCCGAACCGTAAAGAAGATCTCATTTGAGCGAGTGACCTGCTGCAAGCCAGTTACCCGTCTTCGTCTCAAGTGCGTTACCGATTGCTGCGGTTGCCCACGATTGAAGCTTTGCAAGGAAACCACTTACCGACAAGTGACTCGAATCAAGCCTCGAGTAACCACTTGCTGCAAGTGCCGAACAGTTTGCTGCCCAAAGCCAAAGCCGTGCTGCCAGCCAGCTCCTTGCTGCAAATAGGTTAAGCGTTTCACGCTTTTCGTTTGTCTATTCTTTATTTTTGCACGCCTACAGACTTAGTTGTGGAACCGAACTTAGATGTTTGCCGAAGGTTCTTTTGCGCCGTGTTAATATTTATATCAATTACTTCTTTCGAACTTATAACAATTTTTCATAACTATCCTATTTTCCTGTTTTGTAAGATATAACATTCTCTACAGCTGGATCAAACCACTTGAATGTTTTACATGGGGCTAAAGCATGGTTTATTAATTAAAAAAAAACCTAACTTTAATGTTCTACTGTGCAGCTCATCTATCAAACCCCGAGTTACCATCACAGGTATTCCTGCCGCCAGCGATTGCACCCGAAGAGGACCGTGCCCCTCGTTTCGTCGACGAGGACGACGAGTGAGAGCGGGCAGGGCGTGCGCTCGGCGGCCTCGTCAAGGTGCGCGATCGACGCGATCGACAAGTCGGTGAGGACGTTGCCGCGACGGTCTGTGGCGAGAGGCGTGGGCACCCGCAACAGGCTACCGATGTCGTGCCGCTGTCGGGAGACCTACGGCGTGGTGCGCTCCTCCCCGAATCGGCACTGACGGTATCGAGCCGGTGATGCGGGCAGCGAGTCCGTCGGCGGGGGGGCCTTTTGCCTCCCCATCCATATTTATGCTCCCAGGTGTGGGTACCCCAGCTTGTTTTAGCTACCCCTGAGACTGTTTTCCCCATTGGTTTTTGCGTCTCTTTTGGACGTGCCCTATATATCTGAAAGACTTTCACTCATTTGCCACCATGGGAGTTCTGAGTGGCCTGGGGCTGGTACTCCTCCTGAGAAGGTGTCTCAGGAGACTCAGCATACTACATAATAATTATTAATAATTGATATACGTGTGTATTATAATAGAAAAGGGGGCCTTGGCAGTATCTCAGGATTCCACGGCGCAACCGCCATCTCCATGTTTGGAGATTTCGCCCATCGGCAGTTCAAAACGTGTCGCATTGCCGTGCCACATGCCGGCGGTCTGGATACCGGTGACGATATTTGCGTAGGTGATCGTCTTGCCGCGGTTTTCACCACGCTCGATCTTCACGTCGCGAGCCTTGTCGAAATAGACCAGCACCAGGTGGGCATCGCCCAGTGTGCCGGCGTCGCCCTGTCCAGTCCGGATGATCAGACTGTCGCCTACCTCGTCGACGGTCAGGCTGACGGGAAGCCCAATGCCATTCCGTGTCATTACCATGAACGGTTTTATTGAATGTTAGTTCCTCTATCCTAGCATTAAGACTTGTTTTCATCACTTGGTTGAAAAAACTTTTTATATCTTTAGTTGAATCTATTAGTTGGATGGGAGTCAAGGTTAAAAACAAAACTACATGCATTTTGTTCACGTGCGGATTCAAATGCTAAGCTTAGGGTCCAGGTCGGGTGTCAAAGAATAATTGCAATGAGATATGACCAAAATGTCATTATAAAGCCCTAATAAAACTATATTTGGCATACCACAGCCGTTTTGTTTTATTTTTATCTCAATCAAAAAATCTGATTTTAGAAATTAGTGCTTCTAGATATGCGTACAATATTGATACAGACAGATTAGGTCATCACGTTATAAAAGCCATACTCGTCCTGCATTCTAAAATTGCCGAAAGTAAGGATCCCCGAGGTCAAAAAGAAGAATTGGTGAAAATGATCAAATATTTCTCTGAAGTATTAGGTAGATACATCGTAGAAGAAAAGATGGTAACTCAGAAAAACTGCTTGGAGGCTATCGAGGTGAGTTTACCACCTTTAATCGTAGTTGCAGCAGTAGCTACAACTTAGTGGTTCCCCCGTGCCCGTGCGCGGGGTCAGGTCCTAGATTAGGCGTACTTTACTGCACCGGGAGCTATGGATGGTGCTCCTGGTCCGCCGATAGCCAGAGCGACACGCCCGACACGACACTCCAGCAGCCGAGACCACGATGCGCACCCGGACCCTGGCCCTGACCGCGGCCTTGCCCCTCCTGAGCCCCCTGGCCCTGCCCTCCCAGGAGGGCCCCGACCTGGCCCGCCTCGTGGACCGCCAGCTCGCCGAGGCGGCCGAACTCGAGGCGGAGGAGATCTGGAGCCGGGCCAGCCGGTTCTTGATAAAAATTAATTGTAAAATCACTAGTTTAAACCAAGCTTATATAAATTATTTGTAGAAAAAAAAGACAATCTTTAAACACAAAGATAGCTTTACACATATTTATTATAAAGATTTCTTGAAGTTGGTGACCCAGAAATTACTACATGTTATGGCAATACAAGTGGAAGGTTTTGAGTATGAGAAATTAAGGAGTCACACATTTTTAAGTAATACCTAGATGAAATTTTGATCACTTCTGCAACAATTTCATAAAATCTTGAAAAAATCAGAAATTTCCAAAAGCTCATAGAACGTTTTTGCACCCCAGTTCGCCATAATATTTTACCGCAGCAGAATTCAGTACAATTAGGGTGTCGAAATTTCTGATTGTGTTGGACCACAGAAACAGAAGGACCCTTCCCAAGACATTCCCATACTCGAGGATCAGATCCTCTTTCATAAGGTTGTGCATTGTGCTGACCTTCTTGTAGCGAGCAATGCGTAGCCAACTGATGAGAAAGACAAAAAAGTCAGGGACAAAACAGTGTGAATGTACAACCTGAAACTTCTGCCGCTTGATCAAGACACGGTACAAAAAGTCCTTCTTTTGCTTTCTCTTCTGTTCCTTCCCAGAGCCTTGAGGGGGAGACTATGTTGAAATGTGTTTGTTGTAAATATATTGTTGAATAAGCTCTGAGATCAGGAATCTTAGCAATAAAGAAGGAATATGGCATTGTACAGTAATAAAAAAAATGTAGAGTAAAAAAAAATAAAGAAAAAAATATTTCTTAAAACAAAAAATATTAAAATAAAACCGGAAAAAAACTATGCGAAGTTAAGTTTCTCTTCAATTATCAAGTTTTTAGGATATTAACATTAAGAGAATTATTGTTTTTGCATTGTTTATTTGTTTGTTTTGTTGTTTTTTTTCCAGGAGTGACCGTATCGACCCAGTGGTCCTAGAATCCTCATTCTAACAAAAATTTAAAATTTCTAGTGCCCTTTTTAAGCGACCAAAAAATTGGAGCGCACCTAAGCCCCATCCCACGCACATTTTTCACACCAAGTCAGCAGATCAAAATTTTGAGATAGCCATTCTGTTCAGCTTATTCGGAAACCTTAAAACCATGTATTTGGGGACGACTTAATCCCCCACAGTCCCCGGGGGAGGGGCTGCAAGTTCAAATTTTGACCATGTTGCCCCCTGGGGTCTATCATGTGAATTATCAGGTCTTGGCGGCTGATGGTCATGTGACTGAAGGGTCTATTCGATTTACCATCCTCACCCACTAAGTTGAACCGATGACAGATCTTCTCGAATTCATCAGCGGGTTGCTCGATGGTGTGGCACTTATCGCGCTCGCCTTGGTATTGGGTGGAATTGGGTTCGCGCTGATTGTGCTGCGAGTGACTCATGACGACCGACCTCTCCTTCAATCAGGTGTGCATCGAGTTCTTGGTCTGACCCTGACTAGCGCGTACTGTCTCACTGGATTTTTTGAAAATATTTGCTAAGCCGCTAGGGATTTATACATGGCTTTCCAGATTAGCCTCGTGTCCAGGCCAAACCCAACCTCTCCTATCTTAGAATGACCTTATATAAAGATCAGGGATAGAGAGTGCAGCAATGATTTACATCACTGTAAGTAAAATTGAACACTTAACATCACGCTAAAAAATAGTAAAATAAAACTGTATTCTCCCAATAAAGTTAAATGAGTTGATCACTCAAGTCCTTGTTTTACGATAAATTAAATCTCGAACAAAACTTTCATCCTGGATAGGACTTGGGAATACAACAACAATGAAACCAACTTGCTGGGCCTCGCGCTGGAGCGCGCTACCGGCACACCTTATCCGGAATACCTGTCTACGCGGCTATGGCAACCGCTGGGCCTCGGGCCGGCGGCCATGTACCTGGACCAACCTGGTGGTCGGGTGATGAAATCCTGCTGCATCCTGTCCAGGCCCGTCGATTGGCTGCATCTTGGACAGTTGATGTTGAATCGGGGTCGCTGGCAGAACCGCCAACTGGTCCCGGCCGACTGGATCGATGAGATGATCACTCCGGCATCCAGTTGGTCAGCAGAAGCAACTCTGTATCACCAGAACAAGAGCATCTCCAGACCAGGATCTTTAGCTATACAGCTAAATGCTATAAAATCGGTTTTGATAAGTTGAAGACTAAGCCAATCTTCTCATATTCAACGCTCAAAATGGGATAATTACATTAAACATGTAACACAGACCAGCAAACACTAAAGATAGCATCAACATAATGTAGGATTGAGACGATCATACCATCGTAGATGAAAGATGTTAAAGAAGACTACTGTGGTTCAATAGTAGTTTTATTATCCAGCGGGACGATGTAATTGCTTCAGTCTACATGTCTGTCTGTCTTGGACTCCTCTTGCTCTGGATGTGCGACTTGTTCATATGCTAAAACCTTCAAAATCATAAAAAAAAGAGTTGCATAGTTGGTTCCCTTTTATAAACCTATTATCTGGTTAAGAATGTCCAGTTTTTTTCTTACATTTTTATTTTTGAGTAAAAATGAGTGTTCTTTAGAATATTTTAGCATGGAGCCGACCAAATTAATGTAAAAAGAAAATCATTCAATGGCCAATATTTTTCTTTGGCATATAGAAAATTGAATTTTGAGCAATTTTGTATTGATTGCAACACCTGCTTTTACTCCTCTTTGTTTAATGCGTGAGAGGCTTCCGTGAAGAAGTGTGCATGTCTCATATTGAAGGGTGATCCCGTGGATTGAGTCTCCTGCTGCATCAATAAATTTCTCAGAGAAACTCTCTGGCGCCTCAATTTGTAGATGTATATCAAGTGGCGGTGGGTTGGTTCTGGCAAGCGCCTCTACTATTGGTATCCCTAGAGTCAGATTATGAACAAAATGCCCGTCCATAACATCTACATGTATCCAGTCCGCACCTGCTTGTTTTATTGCGTAGACCGGCAATACTGGATTTACGTTTGTCAGCAACGCCTTATATGCGTCTCATTGTCATCTCTATCTAAAAGGATTATTGTACATGTTTCGACAATAGAAAATATGGAAAGAAAATTCCGTCTTCCATAGAAATGAAAATTATTTCACTATTTGTTTCTTTGTGGTCATATTCTCTTTCTTTTGCTTCTTTTTTTTTAATTTAATAGACGCACCCTTAAGTTTAATGTTGCCACTCTTAATATGTCGTTTGCTACGATCGGGCTTCAAATGTACATTTGAAAGACTTCAGAAAAACCTTAGATTCTGGCACACACAGTTCCAACATGCTTGGGAAAATCCCAACAACTTTTGATAAATCTTCAACACACTTTGCAGACTTTCGCCACGCTTGGCGAAAGTCTGAAACCTGGTGTACATGATTTCTTAAAGTTTGCCAACCATCAGTAATTGGTAAGTGGCCGTATTTTCGAGCCAATCATTAATCTAAAAAGCATCATGCAGTACCACTGAACGGGTAAATATCACTCAGATTAATCTTTACACAGTGCTTCCACTTCTGCCGATTTTCCGGGAGATCTACCGAATTTCCAATCCATCATTTCCCTAATCTTTTTTTTTTCAGTTCTTCGGAACCTTCTAACATGGTGCATTCACCTGATTCTAATCATTTTTCTTGTAGAACTGTCAGTCTTTATCCATATTTTCGCTGTACTCTGTATTCATTCAGTCTGTATTCCGTCTTCAAGTTTCTAAATATCTTTTTGTTTCGTTTCTGAACTTTTGGCGAAAATGTTCCAAAGATAATTTCAATCACCTAATAGTCGCTTCTTTTAATGTTTGATAGTCGTTCGCGTACTGTCTTGACAATGTCAAAAATGAAGTTTGTGCCTTCCATACGAAATAATAGTAAAATAATGTATTGGCACGTTAAGAAATTGAGAGGAAATGGTCAGTTTGGGATTGTCACCGTTAAAGATAGGAATGCAGCCTCAATTAGTGATGGGGGAAGTGCTAAAGAGAGATGTAGTTTTTGAATTTTTTATATCGTGATGAAGTTGTTTGGGAATTATACGGTTTTTTAGATTTTTTTATCCGTCTGTTCTGTTCCTGATCGTATTATTCTATGTGAACTAGCACATAATATACAACCATTTTTTTCATTCTGGATTTCTGTGTTCAGAATTATTGCCTGCTTCTCCTTGAATTCAGCAGCGATTGATGTTCGGCCAATCCACCAGCAGCCCAGCCCAACCGCTAACAGCATCGTAAGGACCGACATGAGCCAGCCGACTTGGTCTCCCTTTTGAGAAAACGTGTTCATCAAGAAGATGACCGTGTCATCGACCATGGGTCCCGGCGTTACGGTGGATCGAACGTCGGTGGATGCATAGCGGATCGTTACGAAAATTATGCAGAGGACGACCGTAGTCGTCCGATTGAAAAGAATTTGCGGTCGAGCCTTGGGGTGAGGTCGCAATCGAAAGCAGGGTAATATGACATTGCATAAACCGGGAATTCCCATAGTGAAATGCTGTAAGATTTTCAAAATTCTGGGCGACAACTCGAAATTACCTGTAGCTAGGGCAGATGATGCTAAAGAATATGAAAGTAAATGCACTTTCTAGAGTTGTGTTACACTACTCAATAATTAAGGGAACTTGTTTATCATCAGGCTTATTCTAGAAGCGGAATTGACTGATTGACTGATGGCTGATATAAAGTGACGGGATTGATGATTAACAGGGGTGATATGGGCACTTTTAGGAATGATATAAGTATTGCAAAAAACAGGAGCGCTGTTTTTTGCAGGATAAATTTATCGGAGATTACTTGAGCAAGATCATCTTTTTGACTTGATGGAAGTTCTTGCCTAAGATTTGATAGAAGTAGATACCACTGGCAACTTTGGAGCCATTGTTGGAAGTTGCATCCCAAACAAAGTTGTGGTAACCAGCTTCGAAATTGCCATTTACCAGCGTACGAACCAGCTGACCCCGGGCATTATAAATCTTCAACGAGAGTTCACTTGCTTCCGGTAAGCCGAAGCGAATAGTGGTCGTCGGGTTGAAGGGATTGTTCATCCAGTAATATACTTGATTCTATGTTTAAAAATATCTTCATAGTTAATGTGATTTCTCGCAGCGACCAAGTAAAAATTCAGTTGAGGAATCACGATAAGTGATTTCAAAATTCTCTTGGCCCATTTGTATCTAACTGAAGTGCCAATCAAGAAATGCTTATCAATGGTTTTCCAAGTAATTGTTTGGAAAAAGATTTTTTGGCCCTTTCTGAGACCCATGTAACCCACTAGGCTTTTTTCTGCAGTTCCCCCTTGGTTCAGGAACTAAGGGCTTTAATTTCCAAACTTATTGAGGATGGCAAAACGCCGGATGCCCGCCGTGCGCCAGGCCGCGACAGACCGGCGCTCCGGCGCTTCCGTTCGACGAGATTGAGCCGCGTCTTATTGCTGCTCACAATGGCAAGTACGCATACGACGGATCAGGCTATCGGGATACAAACTCGAAAGTCAGGGCTACCTGTCCGTTGCATGGCGACTTCTGGCCTGTGGTAGCGCTGCATCTCCGCGGGCGATGGGGATGTAGGGAATGCAGCTACGTAGCCCGCCGGCAAGAGAAACAAACGAGCTACAAGGAATGGCTACGCGGCGGCTACTTTTTTAGATTGCCCTTGCTTTGTCAGCCATGAATATGACAGGGCTTATTTCTTGACTTCTTTTCCGATTTTGTTTTATATTTATTGGCTACTTTTCTTGGATGGCCCTTGACTTGTCAACCATGACTGAGTCAGTCTATTCTATAGGCATGTTTATAGGCTACTGTTGTTATATTTTAGCCACATTTTATTAGGTTTTAGCTACTTTTTAAACGCTACTTTTTTAGATTGCCCTTGCTTTGTCAGCCATGAATATGACAGGGCTTATTTCTTGACTTCTTTTCCGATTTTGTACCTACGTTCTTCCTACAAGTTCCACCATCTGTAAGTTCCGAATGACATTAAAACGGTACTTTGGGTACTATGTTTCAAATGGAGAAGCTGATGCTAATAGGCTGCCAGAACTTTTAAGAGTGATGTTTAATGGCTTATTTAAAAGCTTTTGCTTATATCCACGTAATTTTGGTCGATTCTACCATCCGTAAGAATGATAGAGCACTAAAATCAACACTTTTGGTTTCCCTTCTTAAGTGGAAAAGCTTGGAGTTATAAAACGGTATCATTGTAAAAGTTATGGTCTATACACCTTATAAGTATGAGAGACCGTGCTCGTCACATCAGTGCTCAAATTACCATCACCCCAGTCAAAGCAAAAACTATGTTAGAGGTTGTTTTATAATCGCTATCCAAAGCAAATAAGTACAACTAACTCTGAATGGGCAGGCATTTTATAAGTGGTCATAAAGCGGGTGCTCAAAAAAAGGCGCGTTGTCTGCGCCTTTAGAAAAGTAAAGTTAATATGCCCCAGCGCCGTAAATTAGCTCATAACTGTGGCTATAGATTTCTAGAATATTGCCAAATGGGTCTTCCATGTAAATCATACACCATTTATCATTGTGGTAACATTTAACTTTAAATTTAACTTTGTGGTATCGCTTAGAAACTATGATAGTAATGAAGAGTAGGAAGTGAGGATAAAGATACAACTTGTATATTCGTAAAAGATATATTAAACATTGAATAGTAGTTCTTTTAGGGGTATAACAAGAAAAACAGAACGAAGAGATAGAAATGCAAAGAAGACATTTAAAACGAGGGTTTTAAGTATAGGCAACAGAGCATTAACTAATCATTGTTTCTTTTTAAAAATAGTTTCAATATCAAAATTTCACTTTTCATGTTTGACGCCGATTTCCTCAAGAGACTTAGAAACACGCGGGGTTGACTTAATTAGGCTAGATTTAGTGCGGCTAATCAGTAGTCAATCATCTGCATATACAATATACGAAAGATTTGTTAGGCCTGAAAACCATGATGGAATAATACGTTGTAAAACAGAATAAAGACAAGTATTAAAAATATACCGGGATAGGACTTCTCCTTGTCTAAGACCAGAACGGATAGGCATATTACGAATGTTAGTGTCACTTGACTTGAGTCGAACAATGAATTAGCATACCAAAAACGAAGAGTTGACGCAGTTAGCTGTGGAACTGAATTAGGGTCATACACATATATATCAAATTTCTTTTGTGGGTCAAAAGCCTATTACATATTAAAAAAAAGTAATATTTCACAAGACTGGCATGATTATCTCTCCAATCTCTTATGTGGTGGGTTTGTCCGAGTTAGTGTATATCTAAGTTTGTTATGTGTTATATCATGTGCATTGTGTCTTTTAATCTGTATGCTGTGGCCTTTTTGTATATGTTTTTAGTATGAATTGACTGTGAGGACTTTGTGTTTGTTTTATTTGTTTCTTGTGCTGCATCGAGATCGACACCTCGCTCGCGACTCACATCGCCTTGCTCGGACACAGGGACGCCGATGTGCGTTCGATGGCTTGCTACAGCCTGGATCTGATGAACCAGGATGCGAAAGCAGCCATAGTCTCGCTGACGAAATGTCTCGACGACCCCGTCGAGAACGTGCAGCGGCAAGCGCGCCAGGCTCTCGACGCGATCCGGTGATCAGGCCGAGTGAGTGGCTATCTCTCAGCGCGGATGACCTCTCGCGAGACGCCACCATACACCCGACCTACGAAGAGCCGCGTCCACCCGGCACTGTTGATAACTGACTCCTAAAAATGCCAATAAGATAGTGTCAGTGCAATAGTAGCCTCTAGTAAGGGGTACATAATACCCTACTCATATTTTCTTTTTTCTAGTTATAATGCCACCTAGTGCCCTTGATCTTTTAACTCGTCTTCACATAAGTTATCCTATGATGTTTAAGCTCAGCAATGAAATACAAGAAAGAATGACTCATTGTGGTGTTTTGGAATTTGTTGCCCAAGAAGGGAGAGTTCATATTCCGTATTGGGTAAAGTCTTTGTCTTTATTCTTATATTAAGTTTGTGCTAGCCTCCACATCCTTTTCCCCAAATATATTAGATTAAGTTATGAGATAGCCATTTTGTTAAGAATAGTTCAAAGTTCTTATAACTAAAACTACGATGACGACACAACCCCCCAGGGCCCAAGGGGAGGCGTTGAAGGGATGCTTGTATAAACTTCAGAGAGAGCTCATTTGTTTGGAAAGTGAAAGTTCAAGTTCACTTTTTAAGAGTCAAAAGAGATCAAAAGAGAAAAAAAGATCTGAGGGCAACTATTCCCCCTCACCCTTTTTTTCCAAACCCATCGGATAAAAATTCTGAGATGAAGTCGCTTATTGCTAGGTTATATTATGGAACCACGGTATATCGTGGTTGCAGTGGTAGCAGCAACCTAGAAATAAGCGAACCACAGCCCATAGTAACCAAAAGTAAAAAAAAAACGCGTTTCGAAAAAATTGCCTAGTGACAAGAAATTGCCACCTAACACTGACTCTGAATGGGTACCTAGAGAAATCTGGGGAAGGTAAACAGGAAGGGTGTGCGAAAGAACAGGATGGTTGGCCCCAACCCCCAGTTGCACTTCCTGGCTGAAGGGCAAAGAAACGGAGATCGGCACCGCCCTAGTTTGATTGAAAATTGAAAGTTCTAGTTACCTTTTTATGAGTCAAAATGGATCGGAGGGTATCTACCCCCCCACAAACCCTCTTTCCGCAAATACATCAGATCAAAATTTTGACATTGCTAATTTGTTTGAAATAGGCCAACAATCAGAAAACAAAACTTCAGGGTCAATATAACCCTCCCCTAGAGCCCGGAGGAAGGGTTGTAACTTATGCTCTGGAGGCATATACAATTTTTATGGGAAAGGTGGTCGTATAAACCACGGAAGGGATTCAAATGATTAGAAATTGAAAGGGGCTACGTTTGTATTTTGAATGATACAACTCAATGACATGAAAACTCAAAACATGACTTAAAAACATGAAAATAACTCAAATTTTAAGCAAAAACGCGAGACATTTTTATTGCAATTGGTATTAACCTAGTGACATATAGCGATAACAAACTCTGTTGGTCTGTCCTGGTTTTGCTACTTTAGGCACTTCCAGGTAAGCTAATAAGATGAAATTTTGCAGGTGTATCTGGGACTGGACCAGATTAAATTGAAAATAGTCGTTTTCCCGATTTCACCATCCGAGGGGGGGAGTGGGGGTCACATTATTAAGATATCAAATTTGAATGATAGTTTTCTTTTTTAGCCTTTTTTGAAGTTGCATCAGCTGGGCTCAAACTACTCATATCCTTTCAACCGCACTTTTGACTTTTAAAAAGGGCACTAAAACTTTCAATTTCCAATCGAATAATAAAACGTGATTAATAAAGCTTCCACAGTCCTCGGAGCAAGGGTTGTAGGTTATTGCAAGCTACCCGTTTCTGAAATGTAAGGTTTTTATAGAAAGGATGATTGTACAAACTTTAGAGAAGGCTCGTTTGATTCAAGTTCAATTGGAACAATACATAACCCTTGTATTAGCTTATAAAACAAATATTGCAAAACTTCTAGTTATAAGGTCCAAAATTTTTTTTTTTATTGCTTTGTTGTCTTACAGGAAGCATCAAATGATGTGTCCATCCAAATGTGATTAGGCCATTACGTTTGATGACCTCATCAAATGAATGACAAAGCACAGCACTCTTAACTGAGGTAAGAGTATTAGTAGATTTGCGTGTGATCACTGTAGACCTCATAGACTCATATAAATAAGTCTTCTTTTTGTTATCTTGCTGTGCGACAAAAAGTTATCCCACAATTTAAGAGTCAATCCTGATGGGTACCACGGCTCTTTCAAATAACTTTCTCACCCCTCTTCTGCTTACTTTTCTCCTCCCACCTTTATCGTAGAGTAATTGCAATAGAAGTGTAATACAAGCGATATCTGCAATGGCTGATAGCATCAGCCGTCAAATCGTTTGGAAAATGCTTAGGAGAATCCTCAAGTAAATCAAAAGGTACTTTTTGCATCCGGTTTTACAAGATGACGTGTCTACAATGTGTTGAGAACAACTGAGGGTATAAACATGAGGGTGTGAAGTTTTAACCCTCCCTAGGATAAATGCTCGAGTCCTCCCCTCCTAGGGTCAAACCCATGACCACATCGGAAACTATTTTTAAACATTTATAAACTTTGTAACATATCTAGGAAAATACCCATATGGTAAATACCTTGAGGTCACTATTGAGAGCGACAAGACAGGATGGAGTGAACGCCAAAGTTAAGCAAAGAGCCAATGGGTACCAGTACCAGTACTGACAGAATACCATAAGTCCAACTACCCCCATTAAAGATGTATGACCAGTTCTTGACTGAAGGGTTATCGTGGCGTTGCGACCACCTCAAGTGTGACTCTATTAATTTTGGTTCTCTGGTCACTCGACCAGATTAGGTGATAGCCTTCATCAATGCCTTTAGAGTTGTTTCCTATAAGTGGGCTTAAGTTATGCCTGCTACAGCCACACCAAAACGCTTGAGTTCTAGCGCAAGCATTGACTTCGCTCCTGAGAAGTTAACGGTCAGAATGTTCCAGGTGGCCAGGCGAAGACCACCTTGGTCAATAAGGTTCAAACGATGGTCAGATTTCGGTCCGGGGACATGCTGAGGTCTTGAAGGGTAAAAAGAAGATCGATCATCCGGATGCAAGAGACGCCACAACAAGAGCAGCAACGGCTCCCGGAATCACTTTCGGTTCTGTTTGTCGATGATGACAATGTCTTGCGCAAATTGTTCTCTCGTGCCATCAAGCGAGTTGCGCCCTCATGGACGATTGCAGAAGCCGCCAGTGGTGAGGCAGCCTTGGCAATGATGGAATCGTTGTGTTGCGAAACCGAGTCAACATTCTTTGATCTCATATTTATGGATCAATACATGGCGTCGACGGAAAAGACTTTGTTGGGGACCGAAACTGTACAAGAGCTGCGGAATCGTGGTTAATAGCAAACAGAAAAATTTTGGAAATTTTCTGGTTAGCTCACTAACAAGATACTTAAGAAATACACATAGGCCTACTGGCCTACCTCTAGAATAATAGGCTAATTTCATCCTGAATCCATCTAGGTTATAACAATACTTTGTGTCAATAATAGGCATATGTATTTATATTAATAGAGTAAGTTATTCAGAAAGCTAAGAAACAAACTTACCTCTAGAATCAAAATTTAACTCTGAATCTAATTTTGATATTTTTTTTTTTTTTCATTTCAAATTTAAATTCAGGCTAACCTTAATGTAATAATTTCTGCTCGTTTTAGGTTTTAATACTGCTCCTTACTTCCAGATGAAAAACCTTTCCACATTTATTTTTTAATTGTTTTTTTTTAATAATGCTAGAAAATCCTGCGCTCCCTTCATGGAAATTTTCTTCCTCCATGACATAATCCTCGATGGACAGTTCCCCCAACATATTCCCCTCTTCTCAACCCCTCCCCCAACCAAAAGATCCCCCTGAAAACGTCTGCCTACTTCCCAATAACCATTACTATATGTAAGCACTGGTCAAAGTTTGTAACTTGTAGCCCCTCCCAGTGTTATCTCCTCTCTTCTAATTTGTAAGTGCAGAAAGAAAACTCGTTGAAAAAGGTGCTATTTTTCTGAGAAGTCTTAAAAAGGTGACTATCTTCTAACAGAACAGAAAATTAAACATCCAAGTGAGAATTAACCGTCAATTCCTTAATAGTTCGAAAGCTTTACTTTTCATTCTTGCATTAAGAAAAATTTCCTAGCGTCTCTGCAACAACGACATCTAAGAAATAATAATCTAGATGATGTCCAATCACAAACGGTTGTGTGACGTGAATAAGGAAGATATACAATACGCAAAATGGTATCAAAATATTTTTTTCTCTCTTTATCTTTTCCAGCAGCTCTATCTCGGCATAGCATATTCTCAAAATGTTCTGCCCATCTCTCTTGAGAACTTTTCTTATCACTTAATCGTGGCCCCTATCTTTGACTGGAACAAGTCCAGAGTGACTACTCCCTCGCAATTTATTAACATGCCATACAAATATTTTACTATTATGCCGTAGCTGCATCTTCCAGATCCTCGGCAATTTTATCCATGGTCTCCAGTTCATACCTCTTAGTTCATTTTTTAATGCTTTCTCCACTTTCTTTCAAAAGACTAAACTGTAATTTGCACTTTACTTTGATTAAAACATACATTTTGTTTTGCCAAGTAATTGGGAACTTTTAACGACTGATAAGGTGCCACAGATAAGTTTGGTGTTGTCACCCCTCAAACCTCCCAAGACTAGACTGTAATTTACACTTTCCTTTGATTTAATTCACAAGTTTTATTCTGCCAACTGATTTTACCATGTGCTTGAAAGGAATAGGCCTTTAAAAGAGTTGCCTTTTTAAGGCAAATTCTTTTTCTAAAAAAATGAATACTATTCTGACGATTCATCAGAAACTGGCTGCCGCGAGCTGCGCCGGAATCCGTCGGTTACCGGCTGGTGCGTGCGTTTAGGATTGAAGTTAAAAAACGGCTGTTCTACGCCCTGACCCAGCCTGTGCGCGCCGCCTATGGCGAGGATGTGAGCCTGCGTGAGAGCAACCAGTTTGAGGCGCCACTGTGGTCGCTGTTGACGATGCGGCCGAAGCATTTTCTGCCCGCCGATTACGCAGACTGGGACGAGTTGCTGTTGGCCGCAGTGCAACAAAATATTGATTATTATCGTGAAAATTTCGATGGCCCGCTGTCGGAGAAATAGCTCGTTAATTTCAGCATATAGATAATATAGTTAAATAATGCAATCGTACAGCACAGGGTAACTGTTCATAAGTTTAAAGCCAATCAGAGTAAACAAAATCTACCAAACGTTCGGGCACCGAGCTAGTAGTGGGGATGGTGTGGAAGAGGTGACATATCCTGTTTTGAAATGATACAGCTGAAAAACCTTTATTTGTTTCCGGTTCAAAGAAAGTACAAAACATTCACCTTTATGCTGCAGAGTTTTGAGGGCCCAGGGACTTGGGTCCTCAAAACTCATTTAGAGGGACATTTTTACCAGAAGACAGAACACAGACGTGTGTAATTTGCCGGGGAAAGACATTCTCGACGGGAGGTTGGAGAGGCACTTTCCGGGAGGATTCTGTCATAACCTACAGGGAGGGTACCAGCTAATACAGGAAAGACAAAACCTGAGTAAAAATTTGCTTTAAAGACTTCGAAAATGAGGTATGAAAGACACATGCACGTACTTGGGAGAGAAATCATAAATTTATTCGGATTATCAAATTAGGTTTTTATCATTATTATTGAATGAAAAATATTAAGCTGAACTGGCCAGCCATGAAAAAATTGTAGAAAATACTTCTGATTTCTTTCACCAACACAGTTATTTATCCTAAAATAAAATATATTGAACCATTAGAGACACAAAGTTATTTCGAGCAAACATACTTGAATTTCAATATAAAACAGAAAATTTTCGGGTAATCAATCTTAAAGCAGCACAAGAGTTCTGTGACGTTACACACAGGGGCGTAATTTGGTATGACACAGGGGGAGCAAATGCCCCGTCAAGACCCAAGTTTGTCGCCCAGATCTCATTCCCCCCCCCCCCCCTGACATTTACTTTCTGCCAACCCTGTCCACCCATCTTCGCCGCTCCCCGCTTTTCGCGTCTGACTCCGCGGTCCGCGTCGATACCCCGCGAACGCCCCGAGGTCGCTACGGTACCCGGGCGCCCCCCGTACTCAGTTGACGCGCGATGTGGCCGCCTCCGCGAAGGCCACGGCCTGGCGGCACGCGCTCTGTAACGACCTCCCATCCAAGGTGGGGGCGCCGCAGCACCAGTCGAATAGCCGAGTCGAGCGACTCAGACGTCACGATGCTGCGCAAGAACGCAAACCGTTGATAGAGCGTGACCGCATTTCGGCTCTCGTCTCATTTTTCCCATAGTCGCCTGATAAAAATTCTGAGATAGCCATTTTATTCAGCAGAGTCGAAAAACCTAATAACTATGTCTTTAGGGACGACTTACTCCCCCACAGTCCCCGTGGAAGGGGCTGCAAGTTACAAACTGTGACCAGTGTTTACATATAGTAATTGTTATTGGGAAGTGTACAGACGTTTTCAGGGGGATTTTCTTGGTTGGAGGAGGAGGTTATGTGGGAGGTCCTTTACATGGAAGAATTTCTCAAGGGAGAAGAGAATTTTCATGAAGGGGGTGCAGGATTTCAATTCAATAGTTCTCATGAGCTTCAACGTTGTAGTTTTTTTATTCTCTTTCGTAGGCCCAGATATTTCCTAGCTGAGTGGAATTTTGAGCTTGAAAAGCAACCCCTTTTCACTAGTCGGCTGGGGGCCTAAAATTTGAGCATAGCTGAAGGAAATGATTGCTTTAGAAACGGTTAACTCTGGAGAGGTTGGCTGTCAACTCTGCAGGAAAATAATTTTAGTCTTACGGCTAAGGCCACCCTATGTTCCACTGAAACTATTAAGTATGTATGACCTAAGCAGGGCCATATCCAGGATATCAAAGGTTGCGAGCTTGAGAAAATTTTCCTGATTAAAAAAAAAAAGAAAACGCCCGCTAAAAGTCAAGTGACCTTAAATCACACCACCAGATTCAGCGTATCAGAGAATCCTATTTGGTAGGTTTAAAGGTCCTATCCACAAAAATGTTGAATTTTGTACTTTTTGCCAGAATAAAGATCACGGACTTATGTTTATTTGTTGTTTTTTTTTTGTTTTGTTTTTCTTTTGTTTTCCCCAGGGGTGATCGTATCCAACCCAGTGGTCCTAGAATATCATAAGAGGGCTTATTCGAAATGGTGACAAGACTGTTTTTCTTTTCTAAAAATGTATGGGCAAAAACTAATTCCTCCTGCAATATCCCGCTTTGAAAATTTGACAAACAAGCTTTATACACAACAGTTTCAATAACTACTCAATTTATCGACAATGCTGATGTGCTGTCCAATTACAAGGCCGTCCTGGCTGAGTGGTTGGTGCGCTGGCGTGGGAATTCGGTGTCCAAGGGGCACGGGTTCAATCCCAGTTGTGACCAATTATTTAGTTTGGGACGGGGGTCAGTAGCGTGACTCTGTAAGCTCAGCCAGAGTCGTGGAGTTAACATCAGATCAAAATACCTTTATTTTATCAGGTTCCTAATTTTTGACATGAAATAGGTGAGCTGCACACCTTGGTTCAAATCTAGATGCCATGGATAAAAAAAATGCCTCTGAGGGCACTAAATCTAAATCAGAAGAAAAAATTTGCTGCCATGAGTCTTTTAGTTTTAGTAATAAAATAAAAATACGGTCTTTGTGGATCTTTTTTTTGTCTCGTTTCTAATGGAGTTAACATCAGATCAAAATACCTTTATTTTATCAGGTTCCTAATTTTTGACATGAAATAGGTGCCAAAAAGGGTGGTTTTTGCTTGTCCATGAGCCAGAGCCTATGGTGTGCAAAATGAAGTGAGTTATATAGCCTATGTCAGAGAGGAGTATCTGAAGATGTGCAGCCAAGATTTTGTTTCATCAAACCATGTTTCTGCTTTTGAGTGGAAAGCTCCGTTCTAGCAGGCAGGCACCACTTTCAAATTGAAGATGGACTAAAATCTATAAGTGTTAAATTTATGCAGCAGTTACCCGGCCCCACAGCCAATATATCTTCTTTGAGTGATAAATAGACAAATTTACAGAAACAAAAAAGGTTAGGTTAGATTATGTTAGTTTAGGTTATGTTAGATTAGCTTAAATTTGGTTCTAAATATCATAAATTGGTTAAAAACCTAAGCTAACTTTACCTAATCAAATACAACCTAGCCTGTCATCATCAAACCTTGCATTAAATCAAAAAAGTGAACTGGTAACGCTGAGTAAATCCAAGGAAAAAAAGGTATTTCCATGTATAATCTTCCATACAACAGTTCAATAATTACGCAACAATCTACAAATCCCACAAATACCCCATGAACTGTAGGAGGGGGATTATGAAAAAGATCACATCGGATTGTTCTAGGCACCCGGCTGACTGACCGAATTTCAAACAGTAGGCTACACGAACAATGTGGTTCAATCCCGCTTTCTAAGGCTACAGTGAGACAAAGGTTGAGATGGCTAGGACACGTTCTGCATATGAAGGATGACAGATTCCCAAAGGTTGTCCTTTTCGACCAACCGTCTAGGGCTAAACGGAAAGCAGGTCATCCTCTTCTGGGGTGGGAGGATGTTATGAAGAAAAATGTAAAGGAAATGGGAACTTCATGGGAGGGTGTAAAGAGGGAAGCTTTGAATAGACTGGGACTCAAAATATGGACTTAATAAGAATATTCCACCAATAACTTAAGTTTACTATAAAGATTAAAAAAAGAAAACTACAGAAACAAACACGAAAAATTACTGCCAAGAATATTGGTGGTTTCAGCCAGCTATGAAAAGGCGAGTGAACCTCCTAAGAGAAAGAAAGGTGGAAAGAGAGAGAAAGAAAGAAAAATGAAAAGTGTGGTGTTATGATTGCATAAGAAACAAATGAATATAATTTTGAGAATAAAGAAAAATTTTAAATAGATCTTACCTTTTCAACGATACACACTAGGCTGAAATACAGATGGGGAGTGAGAGGGGGATAGAGAGAGTGAGTTGGACTGAAAAAGGATGGTTACCTGTAGTTTCTTCGCAAACCCAAAATCAACAAGCTTAACATAGCCATGGACATCGAGCAAAAGATTCTCCGGCTTAAGATCTCTGTATATTATTCCTCGGGAATGTAAATAATCGAATGCTTCAACAACGCATGCAGTGTAGAACCTCGTTGTCGCATCATCAAAGTTTCCCCTATCTCTATAAACAGAACGACAATTTAAAAATAGCGCGAATTCTGATAAGTCATCAAAGTAAAATCTTTATTTACTTACTAATTTCTGTTCATTTTAAGCATCAATTTTGCTCCCTGTTTTCAGTAAAAAAAAAAAAAAAAATAGTTTTTTCTATTCAGCATAAAAAGCCAATTCTTTGTTACATCTAATGGGTACTTGCAGGATATAGTGACCACTCTTTGTAACCTGAGTGACCACACTCAATAAGTGAAGTCAGGTTAATTTTATTACTTGAAGTAAAATTACTTAATTAAAATTATACTTTTATAATTTTATTACTTTTTATTACTTGTGCCCTATAGCCACCACATTCAAGAAAAGAAGATAAATCTGCGTGCTAAGATTAAAATATTGGTAGTTACAGTGGTCACAGTGATATAGTATGGTTCTGTACCGTGGGTGGTCCAAAAGACGGAAGAGGATTTGGAACATGTTTTCCAGAGAAATTGTTTTGAGTCCCTGCCTGACTGACCGTATCTCAAACAGTAAGTTGTAGGAAAGATGTAGTTCAATCCCGCTTTTTAGGGCTATAATGAGAGAAAGGTTTAGATGGCTAGGACACGTTCTGTGGATCAAGGATGACAGATTGCCAAAGATTGTTCTTTTTGGCAAGCGTAATAGTCAGGTATTAAAATTAGATAAATGAGATAGCATAGACCACCAAAATTTGAAACATCTTACCCGTACCTTGGCAATTTGATAAAAACTGCTTTACTGCCTTTATTATGTATAGCAGATTGAACGCGGATGGCCGACTCTTAGTATAGGGTTTTGTATAGGTTTCCTTCCTTTTTTTTTGTTTTTTAATTTTATTTCTGCGTAGTTGAATCAAGGCCAGACATTTTGAGATTGTTAATCAAGTAGTTCTTAAAAATACATTAAAGAAAAATTTTATTTTATTTTTGCAAAGTAGTCAACCAGCCACGAATAACACATGAGTAGCCAATTCCAAATATGTGTATGGCTCAGTGTTTCCGTATTATATTTTTGAAAATTCCTGAAAGCTGACGGAAAATCGCTAAGATCTAAATTTTCAATGCTAAAATCCCAACAGCCCCACAACTACTAAAGCCTCGTGACTCATCACTGACCATCACTACTAAAGCCTCGTGATACAGAGTTTCAACAGTAGTTGTTTAAGACGACTTATCAAACAGTTCGTGGTAACAAACTGTAAGTAAGGAGCGACCCGGCTCAATAGTAATGATGATGATGATGATGATGATGATGTTTATATTGATGGTGATGACTTTTACCGACGTGATTATGCGCTCAACGTTTAACGCGCCGATTGAAGCAGCCACCGAACTAACCCGTATGTTTATGGCTATCGTTGTGTTTTTGGCGCTGCCCATCATCAGTGGCCGACAAGAACATATCGTTGTCGATCTTGCGGACCCGTTATTCAAAAACAAATGGGTGGCTCGAATAAGAGACGGCGTGATTAATATCGCTTGTGGCGTCATGCTGCTCTGGCCTGCTCAACGCGTTTGGGTTTTGAAGTAGTATTAGAACAAAGAACATCAGGATGAAGTTAGTGCCATTATACTTACATAAAAGAATGACTTAGTAGGTAAGACAACGACTGCAGTGATTGAGACAACAGTGACACTACCAGATTACAGTCTACTCGACGTGCACAAAAGGGTTTAAGCAGATTGGTCCATCGTGTCAATGTATATGTAGCTACATGTATGAAAGAACCACTTTCGAGGAGTTATGGTGAATAGCTGCTGATTCAGAATTATGGGGTTCTGCGGGTACCGTGTTTATAGCCACTCCGTCTAAGCGTGTAGGGGCAACAAAACGGATCTTCAGCCTCATCTAGAGTTTGGCGACACTAGACACTTTTTTCAGTATAATAATACAAGTATTTAATTTAATGCGTGCAGTTGTAAAATTAGTGTGCTAATTAATGTCTGATTTAAGTTTCTAATAGAAAAATGATTATAAAACCTTAAAAAAAATCATAAATGTCGCCAATCGCTAAATGTCGTTAATGTTTTTTTGCTCATATTGATAAATAAAGGAATCTTAAAAAGAGTAACAAATTAATTAAATATTCAAATCAAATTTAAGCGTACAAAAAATCTGATCACTCTGAATCTTATAAAAGCTACTAGAAATTCTTATTACCAATCCAATGAGCCCCCTTCAAAGTTTATATGATCACCCTTTCTATATAGGCTATACCTTATATGCCCCCAGGGCATAACTTCCAACCCTTGCCCTGAGGGCTGTGGGGTGGGGGTGTCATCCTCATAGACACAATTTTCGGCCTATTCAACTACGTTTAACCAAATAGATATCTCAAATGTGTTTGGGGAAATGTTGGGCGTGGGAGTTGCCCTCCAATCACTTTCGACTATCAAAAAGGGCACTATCCCTAAAACTAAAATTTTCTCTTGTAATTGACGCTCATTTTCTTCAAAGCAACGCATCTCTTTACGATGTTGATCTTCCACTCGTGACATGATTACATCAGCTTCCTGTAGAGTTTCACGATACGCCCTTTCTTTTCTTTCTAGATCAATATTTTTCTGCCGCAGAGCACACTCTTCATGAATCAAATTTCTTACCCTTTCAATTAATATATCACAAGAATCATCATCCAAAACAAATTCACTAATGGATGCAAAATCACTTGTCCTTTCTGGCATTTTCTTCATATCGAACTCCAACTATAACTGACCATTTATGGTTATAGTTTTTTTCTGGCCATTTATGGTTAGAGTTTATATTACAAATGCAGCAGTATACAGTTTCCTTGTTTAAAAAGATTCTGGAAAGCTAAAAAAAACCTTGTTTATATTTACAATATACACTGTTAAGACTATTTATAATTGTATTTAAAAAGCTTTTCGTGTTTCAAGTTGTATGTACTAACTTTTGTCTGTACGACAGTGTTTTGCTGCAGTGTTGCAGCATCACACTTTTTACCGTTACTGAAGGTTTAATTCTCTATAGAGCAACCCTTATCTACTATTGACCTTCTGAAAGGGAACGTTTCTTAGAGCCAGTCATCCAAGGTCTAGGAATGTATTAATTAAACACCAATAAATTTCAATAACTAATAAAAAAAAAATCAACAACAACTAGCAAACAAAGCTTTAGTAGCTCAACAAGGCATTGAAGCAATCAACATCCCAAGAGAGACTGGCATTCAATTAATTGAGTTTTAGCTAAAATGCGAGTTTTAGGATATTGTTTATAAACCGTTAACAAAATAATTCGTTCGACAAACGTCTGATTTGGTAGTCCTCGCAAAACAAAATATTTCTAATGAAAACGCTTCAAAACATCTATGGATCGTATGTTTCCAATCCCTTCGATATGAGAGCGATTTTTATCCCCTTTAGGAATCGAAAGAGATTTCAACCCAATGGAAGTGTGTGCTAGTCAGCTGGGCCAAGCAGTAATTGATATTACTCTTATCCGGGCAATACTTTTAAATGGAAACTTCAAAATATATATGGATCGCATGTTTCCAGCCTTTACCATACGAGAGCGCCAAGGCTTCCCAATGCTATATGTGGATGATGTGGAGGGGGAAGTATTAGCGTCTTTGGAGGCCATTCCAACAATTCCTGTGAGGGTAACTCACACAAGGCTTCACCGCCAAAGAAAAATGTCATATGTAATGAAGTATACGACCGAGGTTTGATTTTGAGTGGCCTTCGTCTTTTCTGTCCTTGATTCTTATTGTTGTTGTTGTTGTTGTTGTTAGGTTTGGACGGCTCTATCATAGTGTGATAAGAAGACGGTTGCTGTACTTCTGCTCCCTGTTCCGACGGACGACTGTTGACGGAATTCTCAGTTGGTTCGTCCTCGTTCGGGATGCTGTTACAATCTTGTGTCGGCGAATCAGATGCGTGTTTTTCTTTTTTTTTTCAGGGGTGATCATATCGACCCAGTGGTCCTAGAATGTTGCAAGAGGGCTCATTCTAACGGGAATTAAAAGTTATAGTGCCCTTTTTAAGTGACCAGAAAATTGGAGGGCACCTAGGCCCCTTCCCACGCACATTTTTTCCCCAAAATCACCGGATCAAAATTTTTAGATGGCCATTCTGTTCAAATTAGTCGAAAACCTAATAACTATGTCATTAGGGACGACTACCCACAGTTCCCAGGGGAAGGGGCTGCAAGCTACAAACTCTGACCATTATAATTCATTGTCATGGATGGTTAAAATAATGTAAGAAAGAACAAGGGAAAAGAAAGAGAGAAATGCAAAAGGAATTGAAAACTTGACTATAAAATATAAAGGGGAAACAAGCATACAAGTAATAGAACAACATAATTTACAAGACTCAAAATTATGTGGTCAGATTTGGCAAACAGACCACTTCAGCCATAGTTCGAATTTTACAGACCTCTCCGTGGAGTCTTTTCCAAAAATCGTCCCGTTATTCGACCAAACATCTCTGGTTCCGAGCTTACTCTTAGCCAAGTCAAGAATAATTTTGGAAAACGTTTAGAGTGGAGAGATCGGGATGAAACATGATGGGAAGAATAAGCACAAGTCTTAGATACGTGATTGACATAGCTGAACCCGATCTGCTCTCTTTGGGGGAGTTGGGAGGATTCCAGTGCTTTGGCGAGTTCGGTGCTTCTGGACATGCTAGGACAATGAAAATTGTTAAGTTTTTCACAGATACACTTAAATGTTCTGTGAAAATTCTTAAGTGTTTCACATTGTGGTCACAGACCTGGACAATCGTGAGCATTGAGGCAAGTTGATTTTTAAAATTGATGGGGTGATATGTAAGACATTTCCTAATTATTTTCTTTGGATTGCTACATGAATTTGGTTAAATATTCTACAAAAAATTTCGTCAGGGAAGCGATTATTAAGGATACCTTAAATAAAAATTAAATAAGGAACAAGCAAAACTTCGAAAAATGGATAATGCTAAAGGCAGAATTTTATTAAAAAGGGTTCAGAAAATCTCAATTCACAGGCTTAGGGACAAAAAACAGAAAAGAAAGAAATAATTTTAGTATGAAAAAAGATAAACAGAGTAGAACACCGTTTGGTATTAAGAAAATTTTTGAAGTTAATTCTCAAAAAAAGTTATTTGCCATCTGAAAGTAAATGATTTTCTTTGGGGCCAATTTAACTAAAAGCAATCCGAAAGAAACTGTATTCCTATCCTCTGTATTCCAGCAAATATTTGTAAATTCGGGAATTTTTTCATCAGATTGCTAATGTATTACAATGGAAATTTACATGAGCTTTTTCATTTATTTGGCTTAGGGAATTAGTCACGTTGTCCTTCGAACAATCCATACAGCAAGTAAAGTCTTTCAAGACATTTAAGCATTCAAAAAGTCTATGGGGTAATATACCATTTTGCTTTACCATTCTTTACCATCAGGCTTTATCATTTTACCGTTTGCCATGTATTCAAACGTCTAATCTTCCAATTGTTGTTCCAAACGGTGACAATACATTGAGTAGCAGGTCTGAGTAGTTGAGATAGTATCTGGTTGCCAGACATACTGCCTCAGTGGGTTCTCATCTCACTGCATTTTTCCGGCAGAGAAATCAGAGTCTTCATGGTTGTTCTATAAAAATTACTTGACATTAATCGATGAAAGCGATACGACAATTGGTGTGGATTAATATAATTTCAATTTAAATAGCCTACTGATAATTCTATAACCTAACTTCTACCAGAAGTTGAATTCCGCTTGTGCAACTGAAATTCGATTCGCTCTTTTCTTATAAGCGAATATAGGGTTCTTTTCCCCTTCAAATCTGAGTTGAAAAATACGTCTTCCTGACTGGTGGAATCATACATAGACAAATAAAAGGATACTTTTATGCAAAAATTTAGTTTGGGTGTTCTTGTTTCATATATATTCAAAGAAGTCGTCTTTTTTAACATTCTAGGTGAATTTGTCTGTTCGTAAGTTGATGAAAATAAAGAAATATAATTTCTGTTCGTTTTAAGTTTTAACGTCGCTCCTTACTTTCAGTTAGAAAAACTAGTTTTTTTATGTAATTTCTCTTTGAGGCACAAGCCTGTTTTCATGCTGTTGTTGCGATTCCTCGGCTCACTTTCTTTTGGTGATTTCTCTTCGAGACACAAGCCTGTTTTCACGATGTTGTTGTGATTCCTCGGCACGCTTTTTTTTATACTTTCTCTATTAGCCATAAGCCTGTTTTCACGCGGTTGCCACTACAAATCAAAGATTCTGTAGTGCCTTTAAGATCATACTTAACAAGCCACTTTTAAAAAAGCTTATTGATCTAATTAAACATCAATCTTAAAGAAATGGGACAAAGAATAAAACTTAACGCAAAGAGGGAGGTATTGAGGAGAAGACAATCCTTCATATACAAAGCAATTTCTTGGAGAAATCTTCCTCCATGGAAAATAATTCCATATAAATTCTTCCCAAGTAAAATACATCCCAGTTCTTCCCATGTAGAATACATCCCCCCCCCCCCCCCCCCCCCCCCCCCCACAAAAAAAACCCCAAAAAACCCCCACTTAACCAAAAAAAAAACCCAAAAAAAAACATACCAATGTCTTATCAAATATCATTAAGATACGATCATCCGTTTGTAAGTTAAAAATAACTCGTTTCTTCTAATTTTTTCGAGTTTACCCTTCCTATACTTCCCCCAAGATAGTAAAATCGAGGAATTGACTATTTTTAATTTAATCCTATCTGGTTCCTGATAAGCCCCCCAGCTTTCATTGTCCTAGCTTATTTGGAAGTGCCCAAACTAGCGAAACTGGGACTGACACACCGACAGAACAATAGACAGCCAGACCGAAAGAAATTGCGATCGCTATATATCACTTGGCAAATACGAGCTTAACTGGTTTCGTGATGAGTCAATTGATTCGATCAAGTCTGATCCACGAAAAGCCTCGCCATCTAACATGACAATGCCATTATCTGAGAGAACCAGAGTCGCTAATTGCCGGAAGTTCTTGAATGAAAAAGGTTTCAAGACAGACAAATTGTTTTTCGAGAGATACAATACCTTTACATGTGGCTCACAATCAAGGGTCTCACTTCCTCCAATATCATCAGTGCTTGTAATTGCATTATAACTTAGATTAAGGGTCTGCAAACTACTTAAACTGCAAAAAATTGGCCCGGGTGCACTATTCGTTTTCCTGGGAGCTTTGTATAGAAATGGCGGTCGTTAAAACCTCATAGGTCATTCGATCGGGAATTAAAGCTTCTAGTTCTGTTTTAGGAGTTGAAAGTAATCAGACAGCGAAAAATCCCTTATGCTCATTTTCACTGCCCACTCACAAGACATCTTATCAAAATTTGTTGACAACCATCTTGCTACCACGAACTGTTTGATACATCTTCCACTAAATTCGTTCCAGAGAGGCTGGGTGAGTGCTTAGTATATATCGTAGGCATCTGTGATGGAACATGTTCAAGAAGGTTAAAAAAAAAAAAATAAAAAAAAATCCAGAAGTTCAAACAGTAGTTTGAATATTTTTCTGAATATTATAGCAAAAAATTTTAAACAAATTATCGTTTCCAATAAAACGCTAATTTGGGAAATTTAATACCATTACCACGAAGGGATGACGAAGTCGCCCAGAAACTCAAAGAAATTCATATGAATGGTTTGACGTGTTCTTATCCATTTTGATTAGACCCTTGAAACTGGGGGGCTGGTGAAAAGGATATAAAATATGTACTTCTTGACAAAGTTCGTCACTGCAACGTATATAAGCATAGTCCTGATACATAAGTAGACTTGGAAATCAAAAGCAGGGTTGGTCGGGCCTAAAGTTCGGAAATGTCTCATTTTTCTAATTATTCAAGTTTGCGGAAAGAACCCCTTCCACCCCTCCCAAAAAAATTCATAATTGTTGTTAAGGCAGTTTTAAGTAGCAAACTCGCGATTGTGCTGCTTGTGTCAAACATAGGGAGAATTTTCTCAAGGGATTTTTCCACGTGGAAATTGCCCGGGGGAGTTTTCTAGGGGAGGAAGAAATTAACCCGTTGGGGGATTGAAGATGACCTGAGCTGATATCTTTTTCTTGTGATATTTTATTAATAAAAAAAAGGGTGATGACCCTTTTTTAAGGGGTGCTTCACAAAGGTAACTCTTTAAGTCAGATTGCTCCATGAGCCTCGAAATAAATGGAAAATCTCAGATGGTTAGATGACACGTAAGCCGATTAGTTGTTTACTTTGTAAACGTGGCCCTTAATTGCTAGGACTCGAGGGACAAATCCTATGCTACGGCGTAAATAAACATATAAAGTTTCTTGGGATAGCATAGAATTGACGTAACCCCCTTAAAGCAACTAATCTCTACACTTTTTTTATTTCTCTAAATGAGCTCGATAGTGAGAAAGGTCACATTACTGGACTTTTATCTACTGTCCAAATTTACAGGGGAGTTTTCGCATCATAAGCAATAGCGAAGACGGGCATAAGCAATAGCGAAGACGAGCCTTGGTTGAGACAGAATGTTCGGTATCTCTAGTTTATAAATTAACAGGCGAGAGAGAGAGAGAGAGAGAGAGAGAGAGAGAGAGCTGAAAGTAATTTCTGAGAATAGTTTGTTCAATATAGAACAGGAAAAAGTTCGAAAACAAAGGTTAAAAAGTTGAATGTATCGAACGATCTTTTCGATGCTCGCCATTTCTCTAACTCTCCTCGAAGATATCGCTTCTGCGTGATTTTCAATAGTCAACTTCGCGAGGCCAGTCAGGTTCTGCAGGCGTTCGTTAATGAGAACCAAAGTAGGTACAGCAGATGTCCAAATTGCACGCTGCAGTTTAGTCATGCCTCTACCTCTCGTCAGATCGCCGCTTGTTTTCATACTTCTCATCAACGTCTGTTCGATCAACAAATCAGGAGAAAGTGCCGCCTAATAGTTGTCAGTTTTTCGGATGAACAGAGTTGTACTTTTTTGTCGAAAGTTACATCATATTTTAAATATTATGCTTTATCACACAAAAGAAAACGCAAATATTTTAATTTCCTTTCAAATGAGCCCATAAGCAGCTCTCTTTTTTTATTCCACTTTCCCACTAGCGGTGAAATAGCAAACAGAGGAAGCATCAGTGTTACCGAAGCAAATAAGTTTTTTTTTCTTGTTGATCCAGCCATGGGGCTGTAATCTTTTTTTTATATAGATTTTTTGGCAATGACGAAGCTGTGGTTTTTGTTTCAGTCAGATTTCCAAAAATTTCAATATTCGATTAAGCATAATTTCTTCTTTTTATCTAGTCCTTCTATAATTCAGGTCTGTTTCTTTGTATTGAAGATTGACTGGAAAAGATCAAGCTCACAAAGTAGAAGAAACTTTTTTTTACTCCTACTCACTGTTACATACTCAGTTTTGTACCGAACAATACACAGTTAGATAACAAAATTAACATTCGCTCGATCCTTATAGGGATCTACGCATACAGATAGTGATTATCTGATAGTACAGATTGAAAATCGTTGTAATTTTATATTTTAAATGAGGTGCTACTTGGCTATCTCAAAAATTAAAAACATAAAATATAATGTGTCAATGTCAATTCATCTTGTGTCCTTTCTACTTTAATAAATAAAAAATAAAATGCTTCATGTACCTAATGCCTCTAATTAAACTTGTTAACGAGAAATAGGCAGTTTAAGTTCTCTTTTTGTAGATTTGAATGCCATTATTATAGGATTCAATGTGGAAAACTACCTTCTAGCGATTCATAACCCGCGAAAGCTTTGAAATTCTCCATCATTTATCAAACAGTTCGTGGTAACGAACTGTATAGTAAGGAGCGACCCGGCTCAATAGTTTCCCAAAGTAACCGGATCTAGATTTTGAGGTAGTCATTATGTTCAGTATAGTCTAAAAACTAATAACTATGTCTTTGGGGATGACTTAATCCCCCAAAGTCCCCGGGGAAGAGGCTGCAAGTTACAAACTTTGACTATTGTTTACATATAGTAATTGTTATTTGGAAGTGTACAGACGTTTTCAGGGTACTTTTACGCGTTGGTGTGGGTAGGGAGGAGGGTTTACGTGGGAGGATCTTTCCATGGAACAATTTATCATGAGGGAAGAGGAATTCGACGAAGGGTGCGCATGGTGCCCTTTAAAACGCGAGGCCCAAATGGGCCTAATCGTTTCAATCGCCCTTTATCCGACCTTGATAGTACCCCTAGTTATGAACTAATAAGAGAGTCAAATTAAGTAATCACAAGCAGTAGTTTAGGGCTTTGATAAAGATATTATGTCTTAATCATTTTCAGAACCATCTATAGGGAAGACCAGGGGCTATGACCCCTAAGATTCGAAAAGCTCATTAAGTTTGAACCAAAACCGGGACAATTTTTTGAAAATGGAGCAAAAATTGGAGTTTCTGCATTTACTGTAGGTTTGCACTGAGCACCGGCGGGAGGGGGTGGAAAGGCTAATGCCGTATCGTTTACCCTGACCTCTGCACTGTAAAGATTGGAGAAAACCCGTTCTAGCTTGAGTAGCACTGATTAAGCCTTTTTTTCTTTATTTTATTCGGTGCTGGTGGGGTACTGACACTTTGTAGAAACCTGTCTTTATGTTACCGAAGTAGACAATGGTTTTCCACGAAAACACATTTTTCTGGTATCTTCCCACTGATTATCTATGTCACCTCATGCTATTTGATAGTCATAATATCATGCAAGAATTACTTTATACATGAACCCTGCGGGCAACAACGCCGACACCAGCAGGTGGTTCGGCACCGCGCCCATGGCGGCCAAGTCGGACAAGTTCCGATTGACGGCCTTCTGCCCCACCGACTTCAGGGGCGCGTCTGCGTCGAAGTGCACGCCGGCCACGACCGGGTCGCAACACACGACCTGCGGGCGTGACGACGGGGCGAGCACCGCCGCGTCGTCGCCGATCCCGATCCGCACGTCGCGCCGACTGGTGGCGAAGAACTCGGCGAGCCAAGCGCACAACGCCCGTTCGGTCGTCATGGATCTCCCCGTGGTACCTTTTGCAAAAAATTTTGAGGTTAAGAAACCCGATATTGTAACTACAAATTCATATATTTTGACATTTTCTGGACATTGTATTCTCCAACACTTGATCAATTCCAATAAAAAATAGTTAATTTTATTTTTTGTCTTAGAACTGGCTATACGATGACTAGATTACGTAACGCATTAGATTAACTTTCTGAAATGAATAGATGCTCTTTATACAGTTGCGTATATATTGAAGAAACAATTGGTCACATCCTTATTACAGTATGTTATAATACCCTTATAACATATACCCTTATTACACTTTGGGTTCGTTCGTTACTTTTTTTGGTGCTGCTATTGCTGGCCATTACATTTTTAACTTTTCCTGGGAAATATCTTTTTTGTTTTCGGCACTGATTATTGTGACTGGACCAACAGTAATTACGCCTATTTTGAGGAATATTCCGTTAAAAAAAGATGTATCTGCAGTACTCAAATGGGAAGGTATATTAATTGACCCAATTGGCGCCCTTGTCGCTGTACTTGTATTTGAGTTTATAAGTGTTGGAGGTGGAGGAGCTTTCACAAAAACAGCGCTTATAGAGTTTGGAAAGATAGCCGGAGTGAGGTGGTCGTGGATCCGCTCTCGGGAACGGTCACCTCGACCCAGACGACGGAGAGAAGCGAGGAGGGCTCCTCGCACTCCGGGGGCCGACAGGGCCGATAACCTCCCGAGGTCGGGTTCGGGATGGCCGCGAGAATCGCCTCCGGGCAGCTCTCGCCCGTCTCGTCGCAGCGGAGCTCGTGCCGGCGAAAGCTGAGGGCCTCCACGCTCGCCTCGGGGAGGGTGATGTCCAGGATCCGGACCGGAGGAGCTCCCTCGACGGTGTCCAGGCGCAGGGCGGCGGCCCACATCCGATATTCGGAATTGAAAGCTTTCTAGAACCATTCATTGCAAATAACAGAGAAACTAATAATGTTTATCAGAAGTAACCTGTTAATATGACAGAGTCCATGAAGATCATTTCCCTTGAATCCTATTCTTAATCCTCAAGGCCTGGAAGGATATTTTCGGAGGATTGACAATAGAAGACAAGAATTATATTATCAATTAGACACAACTATCCTAGGCTAATACAGGCTTAACTTTAATGTTTTTTCTTTTGGCTTCTAGAACGTGATCTAGCCTATTCCAATTCCTATGCTATAATCCCTTCATCTGCTGATGCCTTTTTGTGTTAAGGGAGAGGGGAGACGATTGTTTTCTCTGGTTTTCGCAAAATAGCATATGCCACATTTTTTTTCTGGTATCTGATAAGTTCTACGGTGAGCCTCGAGCTATCTTTTGCTGATTGTTGCAGTCTTCTAGTCAAGGGTTTTAATTTTTACATAAGGCTTTTGGTTATAGCTTACCATAAAAGATTGCAGTTTTTTTATTTTTAAGGTAGAAGCTGGAAAAGCTGCACTAGATGATGTAATTCTAAAGAACTACCCTAAAGAACTTAACAGAAAATATTACGTATATGAGATGGGTTGCCTTTCCTCAGTAGCTCGTTCTTACGCTAAAGTTTCTTTTTTAACTTTTAAAAGAGTCCATTATTCTAATTAGATAGCCTTTGCGATTCAGGAGTCATTCTTAAACAACTGAAAGAAAAATCAAGCTTAGGTTATTATAAAGTTATTATTAGTTTAAAAAAAGTAAAATTAATATGGAAATTTCGTTATAATTGTCCATGCATGGTGAGCCAAATTCAAAACCTGTATTAATTCAAAAACGTTCATAAATTAAATACAAAAACAGAAGTTAGGAGACCGTCTGGAGACCTCTCCTGCTCAACCGCTCCTGGGGCTGCGCTCCCCGTACGGCGGAGTTCAGTCCGCCGTCACTCAAACGCCGTACGGCGGACTTCAGCCCGCCGCCTTTACGTTTCGGAAGCTGGCATACTAGGTTGCAAGCAAGGTTGCAGGCGCCCAGGAATTCGAAAACTCAAAGAGCACTGCTGGACAAGCCAGCTGTGGCACCCGAATGCCGCCGAGCTCTGGGATAGCCACCGGCACCGGCAACTATGTTGGGCACTATCTATTCCGCCTATTCCGTGCTTGTTTCTTTTTTAGCTTGAATTCACTAACATAGGCCTACAGTACTAACCCACTGTACCAACTTAGGCCAATTTTGTATTTGACCTAGCTGTGACTTTGTTTACATTTTGACATCAGCCAATGAAATTATATGGGTTTTATCACGTGGTCATAAATCATGGACGTTGATTGGCTATTCAAAATGAAGACAAACGAATTCGTGAATGAAATATAATATTACGTAAGTGTATGCTCTGTACTTGAATGATGTATAGATTGTAAAGTAAATGCACATATATTTAGATAAGATCTGTTAAGCTGTAGCTATAATAATAGTAACACGACTTCCCATAAATTAAATTATCGACACCTCTAAAATTCTTTTAACGTCCTAAAGTTTGCACAATCTCAACATGTCTCATGGACCATGTTTTATTAATAAATGATTTTTTGTTGCCAAATGCTCGAAAAATTTGAGGATAATATACCCCTTGGACCAATTATGTGATGAAATTGCAGGGTTCTTTTTTTGGCGGGGGAAAATTTAAGTTTCTTGGTTTCTTATTTGAAGTTATACTGAGATTTTCTTTTGTAGGGTTTACTCTGCATAAAAGGATTAAAAAGAATATGGTTGTAACTCATATCGGAGAACCTCTAGTAGGCTATTAACATTAATTTTTCCGTTTGTGCACTTTTTCCCTTTTTTTCACTGTGTATTTTCTTTGTATTTTGTTTATGGATTTTTGTGCAAAGTAATTCTAAAAAAAAAAAAAAACACAAACAAATACTGGACAGTATTCGTGACAGCTATATCTCATGATGCTAGCCTTGTAGCGTTTTTTTTTTTCTAAATATGTCAGTCTACTTAAAGGGAAAAATATGGCAGTAATCTGTTGTTTGTTGTCAAGAAGAGGAGATCAACATCATCGATGCAGTCGAGTTGCTTGAAGCCATGAAGGATCTTTTCGAAAGAATATCGGAGGATGAAACCAATAATTTAATTGATAGTGCAGCAATGTTTCTCAGATGGATGAAATCGACTCAGGGGTAGATTTCATCTCACATCTTGTGTAGACAGCGGAGCTCAGAGTCAAGCCGAGATCTCAATGTATCATTTCTACAGACAACATTTTAGAGACCTGCTTGATAGGCTGACAACAATGATGGGAGATAATCTCAGAGCTTACCTTGTCAACTTTCACGCAAATGATCGCTGATGAGATTGGCGGTTAGACGACAACAATTATCGTCACCCTGAACTTGTTTCAGCATCCATTATCAAGTCGGATGGATATTCCGGTGTAGAAATGGATGCTGAAACAAGTTCAGCATGACGGTATTTATAGAATTCGTCGTCCCGGACTTGATCCGGGACCTGCATTGTACCCAAAGTACCCCGAGGCCCGGCTTTCGCCGGGATGACAAGGTATCTATTGCGAGAGAAAAACTGACCATGACCGCCGCCGTAAAGATATGTGGGCTTCGTGAAGCCGAGCAGTGTGATTTTCTTAAAGATTCTATGACTTTTAGAGGGTGTTTTCCCCTATATTCTTAAATAAGGCAAATTTTCTCAGGCTTGTAACTTTCGATGGGTAAGACTAAACTTGATGAAACTTATATATTATTTAAAATCAGCATTAAAATGCAATTCTTTTGATCTAGCTACTGGTATCAAAATTTCTTTTTTTTAGAGTTTTGCTTACTATTGAGCCAGGTAGCTCCTTACTAAAGTTTGTTACAACAAACTCTTTGATACCATGCTAAATTCCCACCATTTTCGCTTTTCAAAATATTAATTCAAAAACGTTCAGAAATTAAACAAAAAAAGTTTTTTTCAATCGAAAGTAAGGAGCGACATTTAAAACTTAAAACGAACAGAAATTAACCCGTATATGATAGGGGCTGTCCCCTCTTGAACGTCCCGCTCTTTACGCTAAAGTTTTTTATTGTTTAAAAAGTAAAACTTTGACAAAGAGTCAAACTTAGTTTCAGGGTTTTTAGTTTTTTGTTCCCGAACGTGTCCTTTGAGACCTGAAAAGTGTATAACAAGATTACATGCTCTAATGCCTCCTCTGTAAGAAGTATTCGTGATTTCCGGTTTCACCCTCCAATTCTACCAATATCACCGGATCCAGTCAAGATTAAAAATAAGAGCTCTGAAACACGAGATCCTTCTGAATATCAAATTTCATTAAAATCTGATCACCCATTCGCAAGTCAAAAATGCATAATTTTTTCCATTTTTTTCCGAATTACCAACGCCCCCAAAAGAGCCAATTCAGTAAGGTTATGTCAATCACATATCTAGGACTTGTGGTTATTCTTCCCACCAGGTATCATCACGATCTCTCTAGACTACTCTAAGCGTTTTCCAAAATTTCCGGTAACAACTTTCAGAATTTGCCATTAGTGAAGCTTGTATTCTTCACACACATTTAAGTCACCAAGGAGTAGAGTTTATGGTATCAGAACCCTTACTTTACCCCACTTTCCCATGACCATGTCTAGAGAGAAGGAATATGACAATATTTGATCTCAGGTTTTTTCTTTGTTAAATAACTTTTTACATTGTAAACATAAGAACGGATATATCTTTTTGTGGTAAATCTCATAATTGTTCGCTCAAAAATAATACAATTTCCGTGACCCCACCCTCTCCTGATCACCAGATTTTTTCGAATCGTCATTCGGTGAACCAGCGCACGCTGGACGTGCGCAAGCGCCGGTGCGCCGTAGCTGGTCTCGCCCCAGACAGGTGCGAATCCCGCCGAATTCAGGAGAATGTTTTGTTGGCGCAGGGGCAGTTCCAGAGCGGCGGCGAGGCGCAATACCATTTCACGGCTCGGCTGCGCCCGCCCGACTTCCAGAAAACTCAAATGGCGTTGCGAGATATCGGCAATATGGGCCAGCGCCAGTTGCGACAGTCCACGCCGTTTGCGCCACCAGCGCAATTGCTCGATGAAGGCGTTTATCGCGCGAGTAGTCAATCTGGACTTGTCCCAATTAAAGACAGGAAGGGAGCCAAAATTAGTGATAAAGAAAAGGGTTTAAGAGAGATGGGCAAAACATTTTGAAAATGTCCTAAGCCGAGATAGAGTTGCAGGAAAAGATATAAAGGAAAATGACAAAAAGCTTGTGATACCTTGGATGTAAAGGAAGATATGTTTTTGTAAGGAAGAACTAGCGACGGTACTAAAAAGATTAAGAAATAATAGAAATAAAATCAGTATGTTTTTCAAAATGGTCATTTTCCTAAAAATCCACTCCAAGAAAGTAGGAAAGAGTATTTTCAAGTAGAAAGTCGTTCAATCAAGGATTGTAACCATCTCGAAATTCACTGTAGATTATTTCAAAAGAAGAGTGGAAATACTGCCCAGATAGTGATGGGTGTACGGGAAACGATCATGGGCAACGTGATGCCTGCAAGAATAGCTTTGAGCAGTGTCAGTTTAAATCTAGAGATCATCGTTGTTTCTTCGTAAGAGTGGTCAGTAGGCCGATGATCTACGCTTGTTTCCGCTGCTTTCCATTGATGCGAATTTTTTCTTAATGCAAAACGGTTCACGGACGGTATTAGGCATGTCAACTCTCCACAATTATGGAATTGGCCCATTATGCTTCAAAATTAAATGTTGCTTTGAAATAAGTCAAAAGGCTTTGTGTTAAATGGTTGCTTATAAGACACCTCAGCAATATATCGAGAAAGACTGGGGTTATTAAGTTGAAACTTTAGGGGATACTACTATTAATACTTCTGCTCTTACAATTTAAATACATGAAAAGAGTGTAAGTGTGTCCAGGTTGTCAAAGAGCAAAGATGGAATCTTTTGGTAATGATAGTACGTTTTGTTTTTTACGTCAACTTGACCCCGTCCTTCGAGGACGTGACCCTGAACCTGAGCCGCGAAACCCCTCAGATCCTCTATTCGGAGGAAGGCGTCGCGTGCAACTGACACCCCGCTCCCTGGCCCTGGTCTGCGCCCTGCCCCTGCTGCTCGCGGGGCCGTCCTTCGCGAAGGACGACGCCGGCGCCGAGGGCCTCGACGTGAAGCTCGCCAACCTGTTGATCGACGTGGCCCCGAGCCCGCGTCCCTACACCGGCCGGGAGATCCTGACCGAGGTCGTTCGGCGCAATTACCGCGGCGTGCTCATCGACTTCGGCTATGACATACTTCAAGGATTGACAAGTCATCCACATATTTCCATCTTTGGAGGAATTCCTTCCCCAAAGATGTGTGCAGCATCTGTTGAGGAGCAGTCCAACTAAGAGGAGAGAACATCAAACAGGTCACAGACATCAAGTACTTAGGAAGTACAGTCACTTCCAGTGGCAACTCTGAAAAAGACTTGCACATCAGGATAGCCTTAGCCAAAGGTGAAACTTAGGTTGTTCCAGAGCAATGTACTGTCCATCCTGAGTTTATGCTGTGTAATGCCTCAAGCTAACAGCAGAACAGGTTTGTTTGCCAGTTTGCTAAAGTTTTGCTAGCCAAAGGTATACTGTAACATGAGCTAAATACGTTAGATCCTCATTCCATTGGTTGAACTTTCTATTAGGCAAGAATAAACACTGGTTGTATTTTTGCTCACTTTTCCACCACAGTTCTCATTGTCCAAGAGTAGTTGCTTAAATATGTTACCATAGACTATATTGATCCATGAAGCCCTTTAACGCCAATACTCAGGACATTAGCTTCTTTTGTCAGATCTAAAATTGCTCTGTACTGTAATGTATCATGCCCAAAGGAGCCAGGGAAACCTTAGAAAACGCTTAGAGTGGAGAGATCGGGATAAAACTTGGTGGTTAGAATAATGACATGTCTTAAATATGTGATTGACGTAACCAGACTGGATCCGCTCTCTTTGGGGGAGTTAGGGGGGTCCAGTGCTTTGGTGATTTCGGTGCTTCTGGACATGCTATGACGATGAAAATTGGTAGGCGTGTCAGGGACCTGCGCAAATTGACTTGATAACAGTATTTTTTCTCAATTCAACGATCTGGGGGGCTGAAGGGAGAGGAAAAATTAAAAAAATGAGGTATTTTTAACTTGCTTACATCTGAATTTCCGGTAGAAGCGATTATTATATTGGTAAAGAGCATAAAAAAAAAAGGCATCGAGTGGTATATTCACTTTATACAAAAGCCAGTAATACTGTTTGCTATAAATTTACCCGGAAATTGACTTATAGCAAGTTAGACCACCATACAATTTAGGATCAGGTTCAAAAGGAAAGGAGCATGCAGAAGTAGCAGCTGTTTTCCAACATTAAAAATATATAAGTTAAATGCTTCTTGACCATTAAATTCAAACTGAACAACTTTGTTATCAACCACCAAACTTAGAAATCAGAGGTAAATCATAACTCAACCAATATAGCAAGTCTTACCTGGTTCAAACATGTTAGAAAAAGCCAGAGAAAATAAAAAGCCAAAGCACATGCTGCCAAATGTCAATTATAAACTAGTACAAGGAAGTGTATAACTGTAAATTCAGCAACATTGTGTTGCAATTGGAAGAAGAAGTTAGTGCCACCTTCATTAAAATTCAAATTACATGTAGGCAATATTAAAGAACTCAAGACTTAGAATGAACCATGTTAATGATCCTCTCAGCCAGTGAACTGGAAACTATTTGCCGAGAAACTGCCAACTTCTCTAGTTAGCAAAATTGCCAACTTCTCTAGAATAAAGGTGTTTTCTAGGGAATTTCATAAGGATACCTTTGTTCTCATATCCCTTTAATTTTACTTTCCTTTTTCAAAAGTAAGTTCTAATTTTATTTCGTTATAGGAAATTTTCATTCATTTAAAAAAAAAATTCAAACTTTAAAATGTACGGTCTTTCTAGAATTATACTTTAACATCAGCTATAGAAAAAATTGATCCGTCAATCTATCTTTTGAACTATTTTATTGTAAAGCATTAACGGTTTTGATTACATATCGGTTTTCTTTAGTATACATTAGCCTTTATACGGCTCATTTTTTTATTTTTCATTGTCATTTTCACTTGACTTGGGACAATCGGCTCATACTTTGCCATAATACAAAAAAGCCACCTCCTCTTCTTAGGCCATACCTTCCTTCAGTTAATTTCATTGTCTCAAGCCTCATTGCATAAGAATTATATATACTTTTTTTTTATCTATTTCCTTTCTGGTCTTGGTGACAAATTGTCCAAAAAGAAAAAAGAAATACCTAGGACATAACCTCCCCAAAAAAGAAAACGCAATCTGCTTGAGCGGCACTCGATCGGTTGACACTTCCGGTAACATTTTCGGTGGCTGACAAGCCTGTCGTGATTCCTAAGAAACCGCCTATCAGCACCATTGCCACAGCAAGTTGCTTCCACATCTTGATTGTCTCCGACCTAAGTTTGAGCAGCGCCTCTATCACGCATGACAGGTGACCCAATCTCACGCGTTTGGCACGCACCTATAACGTAGCTCCTAGAGCGTCGGTTTAATTCTCAGTGTGATGGTTTCACCGAGCAGCATAAAGCACCGTCCTTAGTGAGACCAAGTGTCAATACCAGTTACCTGATTCTGCTTTTTCTTCGTAAGAATCTCCTGCGGGATTTGAGTTGGGTTAGAATCCGGAGATTGTCCGTCCCGACTTTTTGTTCTAACAGTCAAGTGACGGGCTCCAAGCCCTTCCAAGCAGGACAAATCAATTAAGGCATGATCTCCTGAAATTATAATATATTATATATACTAAAATGTATATTTGTTAAATATATACAAATTAAATATATATATTTGTATACATGTTACCGTGAATGTTCGATATTCATGAATATCGAGATTCACAGGTGAATGTCTGAAATGTAGAGCGAATCAATTCCCGCGCCGCCGACCAGCACGTCGCCTACGTCGTCAAGCTGCTCGCTTTCGCTGAAGAGGCCGCGGTCGTCGTTTGTCCGAATTCCGCTTGAATTGCGGATGATCACGCCGCCGGGGTCCGTTCGGTCCGGTACGTAGCCACCGAACAGCACGTCGTCCCCGTCGCCGCCTTCCAGGAAGTCGGCGCCGCCGCGCCCATGCGCCAGGTCGGAGCCCGAGCCGGCGAAGACCTGATCGGAATAGGCGCTCGCTTCCAGGATGTCGTTGGCGCCGCCGAACTTACCTATCTCGCCAGGGGTATGACCCTCCGCTGCGATGACGTACGCCACAAGCCGTTGCACAACCTTGGCATCGACAGAGAGCGTTGCGTGGTCGAGCGCGACCGTGATGGGAAAAGGAGGAGCTTGCACAAGGGCGAGCGGTCTATGGCTAGCCTAGGTCACCGAACAGAGATTCGGTCATGGAGAGGGCAACGCTGCTCATAATGAGTTCCGGCGGAAGCTGCGTAAAGTCGGTCGAGAGCAGTTCGTTGTCGACGTTAGCGTAGAGCGAGCACCCGGCTTCGCGTTCGATAACCACAAACCTAATGGGAAACAACAATACACGTCTCTGAATAAAAATCAATAAACAACAAACTGCGTAACACAAAAAAAATAATAATGGTATCAAATCAAAACCGTAAAAAAATACACAAATTTAATGGGGAACAACAATGAATATCTCTGAATAAAAATCAATAAACAACAAAAATACCATAAAAAACACACAAACTTAATTGGGAGCAACAATATGTCTCTGATTAAAAATCAATAAACAACAACAATACCATAAAAATACACAAACTTAATAGGGAACAACAATAGATATCTCTTTCTCAAAGCTCTTATTTTGAATCCCGACAGGCATTAAGCCTCTGATTTTCCTTTTAAATTATTCTTTAGATTCTTAGGATTTTGCTAGAGCTCATGCCATATGAGCTCTTGGCTCGTCCAACCTTGTCACAAGTGCCATATGAGCTCCTAGCTTTTTTAAAATAATATTATTTTTATCTTTAAAAGGCTTTCAATTTCACATCCTTGAACTTGTGAGATAAGAATTATTCTAAATTATGTATTCATTTCTTTGTGGTAGATGTGTCCTGGCAGATTTACTGTGACACAGACAGTTGATTCTTTTGATGTATCTTTAGTATCAAAATTCCGTTGTTTAGAGTTTCGTTTACTATTGAGCCGGGTACTATAGTTCGTTACCACGAACTGTTTGTTAATTTTAATTCAGAAAAACTTCTTTTTTTCACTGTCCCTAAGTAAGACATTTTCTGTTCTTAGTTTTATCGCAAACTTGACAAGCCTTTTTTTGTGCTAACTCGTGTATTTTAAGATTAAAAAAAGAAACGAAAAAAAAAAAAAAAACAAGAGAATAGATAATAATATGCTACTAATAATATCATGTCTGTTTTTTGATTGAGCGTTTCGCTTATGAAGAATAATATATCGAGGTAATAACTGATCACCGACCATAACGATTGCCACTTCGTCAATAGTTGGAGCATTGTATCTACGCATATTTTCGCCAGTAGGCGTTTTGTCGGTAGAAATAACAATTTTATGCGTATCTTAGGCATCATATCGATTGTTGTTTTGAACAGATGTACTAAATCATTATTTTCATGGAAAAGCTTTTGCAATTGGGAAACGATAATCCTTTCAACGTCGGGAGAAATTTCGCAACGTGTATTCAATTCAGAATTGCTATCACTGCAAGTATAAAATAGTTGTTATTGTCAGACCAATTATTCAATAATCATAAAGTTAGTACTTATTTCACGTTTCTTTAGTTTCTTGTGCTCAGATAATGCTAAAAATCAGCTGAAAGGAAACATCATTTAAGCAATTTGGCAGCATCATTTGAGCAAAAAGGGAAAATGAACTTTTTTTTTTCATTCGCATTTCATAGTCAAGCCACGGATTCTTGATAGCTTTTGGTGATAGTCTCCTGGGAGAATTTACTGATAGGTTATTTATCCTTATGACGGCAAGTCGACGCTGAGGCATATCATCCACAGCCCAGTAGCCTGGTCCCAAATCACTTCATCTCCCCAAAAATCCTGATTAATAGAATCTACAGGATGTATAGAGTCTAACCAGTGAAATATCTTCTAAATTTGGTACAGGTTAAGCTTAGTTCTCCCTGATAAAAACAAATTATTTTAATTGTATATTATTCCTTCAATTGGGCAATAATCATTCAGCCAAAAATCAGATACTGTCTAGTAGATTATAAGATACTTTTACTGTATCTTCGGACTGTATTAGTACGGCCTCCCATATTTTACTACAGGGACAACTAATACCTTTTCCAACCCCATTTGGGGACGATGTGCCTTTTGTTTGACCCCAGATGTAAAGAGAATATCAATCACAATTTCTTTGGATGTTTAACAATCACCCTAAGCAACAAGCAAAGAAATACACTTTTGTGTGAAAAAGCAGCTGCTTTTCCTAATTAGTTTATAATGTGCCCAGAAATTCAAGTTTAATAATGTCGAATTCGCGCTTCAAGGATTGTTTCTTTATCATGATCAAATAAAGGCTCGTGGAATCTTTTCCCCGAAAACTTTTACAACAGACATTTCCAACAATTCATACTAGACCACGTCGCCCTGGCCGGCCGCGCCGCCGGCGGTAGTCACGTTGAAGCCACCGTTCTGGGTGATGTCGCCCGTCACGGTGTCCGCGGTCACCACGCCCGTGGAGGTCGTGATCGAGCCCGGCGCGTTGAGCGTAAGCGTCGTCTGTGCGTCCATGTCGACCGCGCCGCCGGCCGTGCCAGCGCTCGTGTCGATGATCGAGTCCAGCTGGATCAGGCCGCCGGCCGTCAGGAGCACGTCACCCTCACCGAGGGCGCTACCCACGGTGTTGATCGTCGCGCTACCGACGCCGTTTTTTTAGTGCATTTGCCTTATGAATTAATTTTGTTTTATTTTTGAGAGTATTCTTTTTAATACCTCGTCATATATACCCTAGTTAGCATTTAAAAATCAACAAAAATAGGGAAGGCGACTGTGAAATTGTAGGCAGTTGTAAAATAGTTAACCCCTCGATGCTGGGACTCTTTATTTACCGGATGCTAGATCTTACATATAGATTTGCGATAAAGGATAGCCATAAGTGTCTAAAAACGTTAAAAAAGGTAAAGGATGCGGCACTAGACCCTTAAGGTGGGAACCGGCGGTGCTGACCCCAAACCGAAAAAAACTGGAAACATCCATACACTTCCCAATAACCATTACTATATGTAAACAATGGTCAAAGTTTATAGCTTGCAGCCCCTCCCACAGGGACTGTGGTGGAGTAAGTCGTCCCCAAAGAAATAATTACTAGGTTTTTCGACTATGGTGAATAAAATGACTATCTCAGAATTTTGATCCGGTGACTTTGAGGGAAAATGAGCGTGGGAGGGGTCCTAGGTGTCCTCCAATTTTTATGGTCACTTAAGAAGGGCACTAGAACTTTTAATTCCTGTTAGAATTAGCCGGTATCAAAATTCTTGTTTAAAGAGTTTCGGTTACTATTGAGCCGGGTCGCTCCTTACTACAGTTCGTTACCACGAACTGTTTGACTAAAATATCCGTTTGATTTATCAATGCCATAATATAAGAACCGAGCAGTCCTTTAGCAGAGTTGTGTAGTTTTTATTTTTTTTTTTTTCTGACGGTGTATTACGTGTCTACTTTTCAACACACGTCTCAAATATAGCCAAAATTTAGGCCTACGCGTAATAAACAAGTGTGACGAGGCCAGAAGAGCCAAGAGCTCATATGGTATGAGCTAATGTTCACTGAAGATTTTGAAGTTTTCAGCCACGAAAAATTTAATCAATACACCAATTATATAATTGGGGATAGTAGTTAAGAAGAGAGAAATAAAACAGTCTGAACATATAAGAAAAAAAACAAAAAAAAACAAATTAAATGAATATTACGAGAAATCATGGAGAAAATCACAAAGATCATGTGATTCGGGAAGTGGAAGGGGAAGCGGGGAGGTCTAAAATAGCAAAGCTATATAGAGGTTGTGACTACGCTATTGCAATAAATGCAAGAGCAGTTCCTTTATTGATAATAAGGAGCAACCCGTCGCCCAGGAAGACAATACGTTCGCCGGCCGCAAGCTTGAGTGGCGGTTCGGCGGCCGCCAAAGGAAGGGCCAGACAGCTCCAAACCGCGAGCAGCAGTTTTCCCGCCACAGCGGACCGAGTGGCGCCCGGCAGGCGCCTCCGCCCTAATTCGGGGATGGTTTGCAAAATGGCTTCGAGAGCCGGCCCGCAACGCAGCATGGGTCTGTCCCTGAGACGGTAGGATCAGCCCACATTATGGACTAGCCGCGATGGTCAATGAAGCGTCCCCAACGCCACTTGCCAGGTTATTGATAGCAAATCTTCTCAACAACTGGAAAGATGGATGAGAAATAGATAGAAATAGAAAAAATAGAAATAGAAATAGAAATAGATAGTATAGATAGATAGTATAGATAGATAGCGAAATAGATAGTCATGTAATGGTTAGAAATAGATAGTCTATGGTTGAACAATAGTTATTGATAGCAGATCTTCTCAAGAACTGGAAAGATGGATGCGAAATAGATAGAAATAGATAGTATAGAAATAGAAATAGAAATAGAAATAGATAGTATAGATAGATAGTATAGATAGATAGCGACACGCTCGACGAGGCAGCGCGCACGGCGCTGTTCGCCGTGGCCGGCGGGGACGCGCGCAAGCTGCTCAACATCCTCGAGTCCGCCGCCGACCTGTCGGGCGGCGGCGCGATCGACGCCGACACGATCCGCGAGGCCGCCCAGCCGCCGCTCACAGCCTACGACGCCTCGGGCGACGACCGCTACGACCTGCTCAGCGCACTGCACAAGTCGCTGCGCGGCAGCGACGTCGACGCCTCGCTGTTCTGGATGGGGCGCATGCTGGAGGGCGGCGAGGACCCGCTGGTGATCTGCCGCCAACTCTAGTAAAATTTAGCCAGTTCTTTTATGTTATATCTTCCCCTGTTTTGGACAATTTTCACGTACCCCAGTTTAAGCTTCTCTTTAATATCACTCAATGCCCAGAAACAAAATAATGTAAGCGGTTTGCAAATATTGGTCCCAAGCCATCGGAAAGATTCGACATATTTTACAGAAAATAAACCGCAATCAAGTGGCGTTGTGGAAGATTTTGAATTGAACACTAAATATTTACATTTATTAGTATTAATACTAAATCTGATTTCACCATAGAGCCGCAATACTGGTAGCATGTTTAAGTAAAAAAAAACAAAGGTTCGTCGATATGTACTTCATAGTGACGCTGAAAAATAAAGAAGAAAAAGAAAAATGAAAGACTTATATAGAGCTCTAGCTCCAATTCGAGGAATCTCTCTGCACTAGCGACTAACCCAGAACCAACCCCCTTCATTACCCTCCGGAATATTTAAGAATCTCAAGGAGATGTGAAGCTATGTGTTTATTTAATTATATCAGTTCTTTTATTGAATAGTTTATTGAATTTAATTGAGTGTTTACTGTTGTAGATTTTGAAAGTTATCGGTTATATGGTTGGGTAACGAAAAAATCAATCAAGTGGACAGTTTCACACACCTTGTTAGTATTATTAGCAAAGGCAGGGGGAGCAGTGAAGATGTTAAAAGTAGAATAGCCAAGGCTCAGGATGTTTTTTCATAGTTTAAAAAACAATCAAAAGATAAGTCTGCCAAGCCAACCAAGATTAGAATATAAACCAAGATTAGAATATTGGAAGTTACAGTAATGACAGTGGTCAAGTATGGTTCAGAAGCATGGGCGCTCCGAAAAACCGATGAAGATTTGCTAGATGTTTTCCAGGGAAATTACCAGTCCTCGTGCTCGGTTCCGAGCCCGGCCCGGGTAACGTCGTGCCGGTCACGCCATGGGCCGCAGACCGCGGACTGGCGGCCACCGGCCGCAACGAGATGCCGCTCGACTGGCTCGGCAATCCCATGGCGTCACCCCGCGACTTCGCGACCTCCTTCACCACGGACGGCGGTCAGATTCTCATCCCCCGCGGGGATCAGCTCGTGGATCTACGGGCCCTCATGGCCGAGACCACCGATCATCGACCTCTCGAGACCCAGAGGTAGAGCAGAGTCCTCGACCCGGGAGACCGGTGCACTCAAAGTTTTGATCGGATAATTTTATTTACAGACGTTTTTATTAGTAATAAATATAAGTAACTTACAAATTACCTTACGTAGCGAACTTCTATATTCGTATATTTCTACTACCACTACTAGAACCTAATCCATATCCTACTGGAACTGATATGTTATGTTCTATTTCAAAAAAGTTTTCTGAAAAATCTCCTAGTTTCAAAAATTCATTTAACACAAATTCTGAAACATCTGTTTTATCAGATTGATATCCATTTGCAGTAATTTTATAATTTGATTTTTCTTCTTTCTTTCTTTCTACAAAAATAAATCTATCAAATAACCAACGAGACGGTAAAGAGCAACCGATAACGAGACCAACGAGACGGTAAAGAGCAAGACGGTAAAGAGCAACCAACGAGACGGTAAAGAGCAAGACGGTAAAAACAACCGAGCTTAGGAGTGATTATATAACAAACTTTAGTTAAATATTATATTATTTATTTATCTGTACTTAAATTTAACAATTTGTTTTGGAACTCGTGAATTAGGACAATAAGATGGTAATAGCTGAGAGTGAAAGAAAGATTAAAGCCGTGGAAGGTATCATAGAGGCTATCTTAGATGACATCTTATAGTCGATTCTCTTTATCTCCTTTTTTCTCATCCAACTGCTCAGGTGGGGGAATCATCTCTTTTAGTTTCTCCTCCGCCTTGTGATTACCCAAAGTTTCAATTTCTATTTTCACCTTTTTTTCATCATCCTCAAGGCTAACCAGCACATTTTTAGTTTCCACCGTTTGTCCATGCTTCAATTTCTCCTGTACATTCATTTCCATCTGCTCTTTCATTTTTGGAGTCACATTAGCATCAATAACAATCCCAGATTTTTCTCTATAGCGAATTGGCTCAAAAGCTTGCAATCTAAGGACCCAGATGGGATTCGAACTCAAAATCTCATGGTTACTAAACCAACACCTTAACCATTGGACCATCAGGGCCCAAAAGCTAAGGCAGAGATTTTTAGTGTCAATCTTCTGGTAATATATATATATATATATATATGTATATATATATATATATATATCATGGATTGGAGCATTTAATTACCAATTAATTATATTTACCAACTGTGTTTCAGCCTTGAGCCTTCATAAGTGCCAGAGATATATAAGTACTCAGCAGACACATAGCATTTATGATATAACCCACTGGAAACTTCTCTCCCCATGAAAGATTCTCCTTGAGGAATATCCCTCCATCAGAAAATTTACCCCCCCCCCACCTTAAAAATGTATGCATACTTCCCAATAAAGAATGCTATGCGTAAACTATGGGCAAACCTTATTAATTAAAGACCTTTCCTTTGGGGCTTCTTTCCTTTGGCTTTGGGGCTTCATGTTATCTCCAAAGGCAAAGTGATTGAATCTTTCAGCTACGCTGAACAAAGGGTCATCTCAAAATTTTGTTCGGACGAGTTCAGAGGGGAAAGGTACGTGGGAGTCAGGAGCCAAAAATATCACTGTTTTACTTAATTATAAAAACATACTAAGAAAAATTTATTTTTCAAATTTTTCAAATTTAAAATTTTTTTAAAAAATTTAAAAAATTTTAGGGTCTTTTGAACTTTAAGTTGTATCTACAATGTTCTGGCAAGAGTTTGTTTTTGGAAAGGGCTTCCCTATCATAAGTCGACATCGCAGAACAAATTTAAAGTAAGCCTGGAACATATGAATAGTACAACTTAAGGTATAATAAACACCGAGCTAAAAGGCCAAGAAATATTTCACTTTTCAACCATTAAAAAAAAAAATTGTCTTAGATTATTCCAAATGCAGCGACATTAAAAAAAAATCAAAAGTTTCATATTGAGAAATGGCATCAATACTCAAATATGCAAGTCAAATTAAAAACTGTAAAAGAAATTCAGAAAATGTAGTAATTACTGAGCTTTTTATTGTTTCATTATTTTACATACCATTTCAGAATATTATTTTCATTCGGATGCTTTATTCAGAAAATAGTTATTTCTCGAAAAAAACTTGAACTTTTTCAGTGATAGAGTTACTGGTAATGTGAGTACCACATTCCAACATATGAATAGGAAAGGATAAATAAAAATCGCTGAAAAAATGCCCTTTAAAAGTATTTCAGACGGGAAAACCTTCTGATGTACGCTTAATTGACGCGTTCTCATCGCAAGGAGTGAACTGTTCTCATGTATTATAGTTGCCGATATCAGAACAAGAAGCAATCCACAGAGTCCACAAGAAGTAATTACTCGTACTTCTTAGTCCCAGCCTGCTATAATTGAACACTTCCATCACAGGGCAACCCATCTCCGGTAGCCACTAATTTCACACTTTCGTTCTTATTTTTTTTTTTCCTTGACTATTTTAGAGTTACCAACCAGAATTTTCCAGAATTGATAAGACTCTTTATAAATTCATACCTTTTTCAGAGCATTCGTAATTTTTCTTTTATATTCGATCAGAGCCCATACAGAGAGTCCAAGAGAAAGCAGCCCGAAAAAAGCCATAAATCCTCCAACATCAATCCCCGGACCATTTTCAGCCCATCCTTCAAAATCCTTTGTACAAAGAAGAGCTATGCCAGCGCCGAATAAGACTGGGAATATGCTTACAATCGTGCAAATTATTTGAAGGATTCTATAAATTTTGAACCTCCAGCACGACGAACGGCAGCCCCGCCGCGACCTGGTTCAGCCGCTGCAGGAAACGACCGCGCACGGATTCAAGGCGCAGCCCGATATCGGTCGACAGCAGGACCTGATCCTCGATGGCGACAACGCCATCGACCCGCGCGATCAGCGCGTTCAGACGGTCGATCGTCGCCTGCAGCACCGCGTTGTCTTTCCGGAAGACCGGTCCGTGGCTCGGCAGCAGCCATTGGACGTCACTGTCGCGAATGCGAGTCAGCGATTCGATGAAATCAGGAATGTCGGAGCCGTGGTGCGCATCACCTGATAATGGTACCCTTCAGGTCCATCTAGATCCCCTGAAGTGATGACAGAGTTAAAAATGACAGCTGATGCACTACCATCATCGATATCATAACCGTCATAGTCTTCGGTAGTGTCTAGATGTCTAGGTAGTTGAGGTGTAAATTGTTGTGATTGGTTGTATACAGTCGGTACCGACATATTTGAATCTCCCTATTTCCTTTTTTCCCGAAGCTAAATCAGATTTCAGCTTTTAATTTTGTATAATAAAAATTATAACAAAAGTTAATTTTTAATTAAATTAATATTTACAATTCTAAACGTGCCATCGACTAAAACAGTCCCCGCCAGATCGACGGTCATATCCATAACGGCGATTGAAGTTGCTGAACCGCCACCTGTTCCCTGGAGAAACTCCGCTTGCTCGGTGTATCCGGTTCCTGGAGTATGCGACCTATTACGCATCACAACCGCACCGAAGACCACCGAATGATCGACTGTCGTCGTTAGATTGAAACTATACGCGTTGTTGTCGATACCTCCCGTACACGCACCGGCGACGCTGTTCGTGTTTCCAGAAATTATGGTGCCGATCGGATTTGTTGTATCGACACTTCTGTACGATCTAATGTTATTCCAGGTTCGAAGTAATAGTTCAAAATATGTCTGCAATTAAAATATTCTATTTTACGCCTAAAGTAGCCTAAACTTATTTGGGGGGTTTCTTGGGTATGATTATTACCCCTGGGATAATTCTTTCAGGGTATGAGGATTGAGGATCCGTGATCCATCGTTTCAGTGTCAAATGATAAACTAAATAATTACATTAAGCTCATTTTCGAATTACTGGAATCCTTAAATGCTCGTCTGAATCTTTTTTGATTTATAACATATAGAAATAAGCCTATGATTTCGTCAATCAACAAACATGACGTCAGTCAACACACAAACATGACGTCACTCGACACCCACACACAGACAACTTATTTTTATATATATAGATAGATAGATAGAAGATAAAAAATAAGTCCTGTGTCTGTTGACTGACGTCATGTTTGTGTGTCGACTGATGTCATTGTAAGGATTGAGCATTATGCTGTCATGAAGTTGTTTGTCAACTGACGTCATGTTTTTCGACAGACAAAAGTAAAGACGCTTCGTGTCACCCCAACACCTAGTTGGTGGGGGCGCTTCGCGCCCCCCCGGTAATATCACAAACAGTTTAGAGATTTAAGGGGTTGGCAGGCCCCCATCCAGAATATCTACCTGAATAGCATTGTCAATTTTACTTGGATTTAAATTGTTTTTAATTTCGAAACGGGGTAGGCCTATTAGTTCTTGTCGAGTTTCATTTTTCATAAATATGACCCTATTTCAAAAAGAATGGCTGTTAATTTTAGATCGTGTTAGGTAAGTGGCGAATTTAAGTGCAGAATCAAGTTTTTCGCTAAATTTTTGTTAGTTCCCATTTTCGTTAAGTTTTTTTTTTTTTAAATATATCAAGAAGCACCGAATGCTACTTCCAAGACCGTGAAAAAGACGATACCAACTGCCTTCTCAAACAGATTTTTCGGAATGCCCCTAACACCAGGACACATCGCTTGCTCGAGAATTAGATTCGCTGGCGCGGTAAACACGCATTTTTTTGTTTCAAAGAAGGAACGTTTGAGTTAGATCAAATGGCCATGTCAGTACTCATCTATAGCTAAGCATCTTTGGCTCTCACATATCAATGGAGAGCTCCACCGTCTCTTCAGCTTGCCCCAGAAGCGCACACTGAACTGCCAGAAAACTTCCTTCGAAGTTATTTATGATATTATTCTTGTTTATAAAAAACTTTATGCTAGATTAGGTGCTGATGCCTGTCAACGCTTGGGTCCTTACCACCCTTTGATTCGATTGTATTGATTGCATTGTCTATGTTATTTTATTTTTCTTTCCTTTTGTGTTTTTAATCCACTTAAATTGTTAAAAAGAGCGGGTAATAAATAAATTAATTATATTATTTGAACTATTTATATTAATTTTGGATTATTTTGCTTAGTTTTATAATTTATTAAAATAAAGTGTGCACTCAAAAAAGCGAGTTTACAGGCAACTCTGAAAACTTTTATTTAAACAATTCTGAATTGAAATCTTTAGATGACAATATAATCCCCAATAATTGATAGACTACCAATGAACTACCAGTATTAAAAAAGGAAGTAGGCTATTCAGATGCTAAAAACTAAAGAAATATAAGTCTGACCTCTGTCTGCTAAAATTATAGTGACATTGGTAAATGATCCCATTATTCAATACCTGATAACCAATAATCTTTAGCTCAACTACCAACATAGTTTTAAGAAAGGCAGTTGTAAGACACTAACCAGCATGATGCCTATGATGGAGCCCTGGGTAAGGACTTTAAGTTACACCCTGGGGGAAGATGAGGTTTTTATGGAATGGCTAGTCGTATTAAATTCAGACGGGTCTCATTTGATTTTAAATTGGAAGTTATAGTGTCCTTTATAAGAATCAAATTGACTTGAGAAACCTCCCCACGCCCACCATTTTCCATAACAAACATCCACACGAAGTTTTGAAACATCAATTTTTTCAGCATTTTTGAAAAGGTCAGTAATTATGCGTTTTTGGATGTAAAACTCCCTTCCCCCGAGGCATCAGGGCAAGGGCTGCAAGTTCTATAATTCTTTTGGACCAACAACATCAGGTTTCACATTTGTCAAACTTACTCCAATGACATCTGGCTCAGCCTCTACAGCTGAGTTATCTGAGTGAGTTGGCTCTTGGTCCTGATTTTCCTCCAAATCAGGCTCCCTAGCCACTTCCTGGATGTCTACATAACCATGCTGGTCTAATTCTTTATTTAATAAAGGTTCAGGCTTGTTTTCATCAGGCCTTGTTTCATCTACGTTGGAGAAAGCTTTAGCACTTGTTGAAACATCAGATAAATCTTCTTGCAAATTTGTCTGTTTCTACAAAAAAAAAACACAAATGATTGTACATTTTCAGTTTAATATACATATGCTGATATTTATTCCTTAAAATCTTTGTTTGAAAACAAAATAGGTTTGAAATGTTTTCACTTTTCTTACTTTCATAAATAAAAAAATATCAAAACTTTAAAGAATAAATATCAGGTTATGTCAGTTAAACTGACAATCAGCGATCATTTGTTTTTTTTTTCAGTGAAGTGCGAATTGTATTTTGGTCTTGAAGAGGCAAGGGGGTTATGCGCCCCACTCATGACAGTTTTTGCTTGTTTTGGGTTTCGAATACGCACATTAGTTAGCACATATGTGTAAGACAAAGCACAAAATCCAAAACTTTTATCTAATCAAACAGTTCGTGGTAACGAACTGTAGTAAGGAGCGACCCGGCTCAATAGTAACCGAAACCCTAAAAACGCCTATTTTAGAAAATAGGGGGGGAAACCCCTTAAAAGTAATAAAATCTTAACGAAAGCCACACCATCAGATTTCGCGTGTCAGAGAACTCTAAAGTAGAAGTTTCAAGCTCCTATCTACAACAAGAGCTAAGACCTCATATGGCACTTGTGACGAGGCCAGGCACTGTTTTCAGTTAAGCTGGAACTGGATTTCGAATTTGCTATGCTTGAATCTTCAGTGATAGATTCGCCTACTGTTGAAATACTTCCTGTTGTTTTAGGACTTGATACCTCATTGAAGAACGTTGATACTGTCGTTGATATTCCGTAGAACTGGCTGCTGTCACTTGTTATTATATTATTTAGTGTCAACGTTGACAATCCTGTTGAAGTACTTTCGTCGTCCTCAACTGTAGGATCCGGTTTCCTTGTAAATTCGGTGTTGTACTTAGGGGTGCTTGAAGTGCTACTAAAAAAGCAAATCTACAGGATGTTCACCCAACCTTATTCGCCGGCCAGTGCGATTTAAGGTAATTTAAGGTAATATGCAGAATAATTGCAACTAGCCTAATACTTTTGCATGTAACTCTGCTGTAGGCCTACATTACCCCCAGCCCAACCCTCTAATGTGCAAATATATAGCCGAAATTATATATTGCCAAAGCTTTCCACCAACATCACTCTTGTTTTTTTAGTTCTTGTTTTGTCACAGATGATTTACACATTAGGTTGAAACAAGAGATACACTGGAAATACATAAATTGGGCTATATAGAAGAGATAACTCTTGGAAATCATCATCTAGTATTAAACATTTTTCAAAAATCTCTAGATTCCGTTTGATTTTTTATTTCTCAAATCCATGTTCCTTCACTGTCTTTCTTCTGTGCTCACTTTGCTTCTTAAATTTTATGTTTCTTCACTTTCACTACCTTATTGGACACGCACCATCACAAATCGGTAGAAAAACAGACATTAGATTATCAAGTGCTCTCGTAAGGAATTTTTCGTCAAAAAACACGGGGGTCCAATTAACGGGGTCCAAACATAAACTTCCTCCGCAAACTTTTATCACAAACTTCCAGTCCAAATTTTAGATTAGAAACCAGGGGCGGATCTAGATCAAAATCTTGAGAGTGGGGCCAATGTGACAAGGCGCCAATGATCAAAATCTTAGGGGGGATGGAGCATTGTGACAATGATGCCAATAGTTGACCAAGTTGACAAATTTATACTAAAAAAGAGTGAAAAAAAAGAAAAAACAGGGAAAGAGGGCACCAGAAAAAAAAACCTTTGGGGAGGCAGGTCCCCTCCGCCTGGATTTTCCGGTGATAGGAACAGGGATGGATGCAGGGGGAGGGTCTCGGGGGGTTCAGGCCTTCCCGGTCGTATCGGTCTGGGTGAAGGGAATGCAGATCTGTTCTCAGTCGGTCTGTACTGGAAGCCGGTACCGAAGTTCCAAATCCGCACCTCTTACCTCTGGGGTGAGGTGAACGGTCGCCTCGGCGTCGGTTCGACAGGTACAACTCGGGCAAACTACGACGTAATCGGCTTCCGGGTCGAAGTCAGAAGAGACTTTTAAAAGACGTCCCATTCCGTTGGCGTATTTTAAGATAACGTTGACAGCTAGGTTAACGGAGCATCCGATTACCTGAATTGATCCGCTTTGATGTAAGCGATTTTGCGACTCAGGTCAGCACAGTTGATGTATTGGGTCAATCAGGTCGTGCAACAGTAGTTATTGATATCGATGGCACGTACGAATACGTGGCTTATCAGAGCGGCAGTCAGTACACAGTGAGTGTAAGACCACCACCAATAGATATAACTGGTGATGAAGAAACCGCCGCATACACTGGTGAAATCGTAGGTGTCTCGTTTCAGGACATTCCATTGCGATCAGTGCTGCAAATCATGGCGGACTACTATGACTTCAGCTTAGTGGCTGGCGATGCGGTATGGTGGGAGCAGTGAAGATGTTAAAAGTAGAATAGCCAACTCTCGGGGTGTTTTTTTCGCAAAATTCGAAAAAGTTTGGAAGAATAGAAGGATAAGTCTGCAAACCAAGATTAGAATATTGGAACGTATAGTGATTACAATGGTCAAATATGGCGCTCCAAAAAGCGGATGAAGATTTACTAGATGTTTTCCAGAGAAACTGCCTAAGGATTGTTTTGGGCACCTGGGGCTGACTGACCGTATTTCGAACAATAGACTGTACGGAAAGTATGGATCAATCCCACTTTCTAGGGCTCTTCTAAAAAATATTTTCCAGAAAAAGCCTTTCGAAGAAAAGTAAAGAGTTATATTAAAACCTAGAACAATCAGACATAAAGCCATGGAATAAATCAAACTAAAAACGATCGAAAATACTATGAGTAAATAAATGAAACCCAACACGAAAAGAATTGAAATTAAATCATAAGTGTTAAAATAAAATAAAAAATCATTTTCGAAATGGACTAAAAACCAGAAAACAATTTTATTTTTTTGCAAATCTGTGAATATAAGTGAAAACGAGGGGCGGAAAACAGATTGGGCTTTATATAAATCGTTGGAGTAGGAACGCTGTTTCTTATGTTCCAGAAGCAACATTATTCCTGTTTTGCCGCTTTTTGTACGGCTCTGACTTCCGTTTCTAGATAGGAAGTGGCAAGGGTCTCTGCTCAGTATTTTTTGCGTAAAGTGTGCAAGACCGATTGTTGAATATGACATTAAATTTTCGCAGGCTCTATATATTCCTGCCTTGTGCCAACAAGGATTGCTTTTGTTTATTTTAAACAGTTCGTGGTAACGAACTATTTGAATTTTCTGCCACAAACGTTGGCACAAATTTCTGTGCCACATTTTATTTAATTATATATAGAGGCAGTTCTTCATTTATGGGTTAGCATGTGAATCCAGAATGTAAGGAATAGAACATTATCAGCGCTAATTATAGGACGTTTTAAAGGCCAATGAGCCTTTGGGGGATTAGTAAAATGTACTATTGTATGTGTATTTCATGATGAATAAATATTATCTTAGATCTTTCAATGAGATAATTTACAGAGAAGAGAATTTGGAACTATATTGGTGTTTCAATTATATATTGGAAATAAAAATTAAAAGGACTAAATGATTCCTGGAGCAGATTCCTCCTTGATAAAAAGGCCATTAAGTACGGAAACTTAAAAAAATTAACATTCAATTCCAAACAGCCCAAGCAATGGGTTGTTTGTCCATTGTTGTAACAAAACAATAGGTGTACGGCCAAACGAAGGAAGGGAAAAGAAGAATTAAATGACGGATATCTCGCAGGTATAAAAAATAGGCCTCTTTAGTGTCTTCATTGGTTTGTTTTATTTTCATCTTTTTCTTTATCTTTTTATTTTCGTGATTCTATTCCTTATGTTTTCTTTATTTTTACATTTTTTTAGTTTTATATTTCGTATTTTAGATGATTTTTTTTGAATATGCCATAAATGTAATAACGTAATGTTAGTTTTAACTGATTTTATTTTGTGAAGTTTCACAGATTTCCATTTTTAACTAGAATACCCATGTTCAAGCATTAAAATCATGTTGTAAATGCAATAAAAATTAAATAAATTATTGTCTGGTCTTTCATTGCAGGAAATCTCGTATTCGTCATCTACTGACACAACGTGGTGTAAGATTCGGCCATGTCACATGTCATGTTACATTAGTTGCTCTTTTATAACTTAAAATTTTGACACCTTCAGCAAAAGGGGTGTCAATAAAAAGGTTTCATCCCTATTCTGAACTGTTTTACTTTCGAGTACTCTTTAATTCCTCCAATCATCTTAATTTTCGGGTGAGGTCATCAGCCAGAGCGGCTTCCTGCTTCTTATTATTTCTTATTTTATACTCTGTTGTCATCTTTACCTCTTCTTTTTATCATCATTGCTCATACAGGTCTGTATTCATCCTCTTTCTTTGGATTTTGGGGAAATTTTTCCTCTTTACCTCTTCTTTTTATCATCATTGCTCATACGGGTCTGTATTCATCCTCTTTCTTTGGATTTTGGATCTGACTCCTGGCGCGTCTACGCGTTGTCGCCTGCCTCCTACCTGAGCTTCCTTGTCGCTATTGAGAATGGGTTGAAGAACGAAGAAGAGGATTCCGAAGCCGAACCCGAATCCGACACCGAACCCGAATCCGACACCGATCCCGACACCGATCCCGATCCCGACCCCGATCCCGATCCCGATCCCGATCCCGATCCCGATCCCGATCCCGACACCGAATCCCTGCCTTTCTGCCTTCTTCTTCTCCCAAACCCTATTCCCAATAGCGACAGAGGGAGCGAAGGGGCGAAGCCCTGATTACTAAAAAAGAATATTTTGTCAAAACGTGCCAAAAGAAGAATACTGGTGGGCATTTGTCCTCGTGGTTGCTCATATGATTCTTGGTGGTCGCGACCTTTTTCTTATATTTTAAAGTTTAAAATCTTAAGTGTGAAACTGTCAACTATTATAGTTATGTGGCCTAGAATTTTCGACTGACTATGGACTAATAAAATAAATCTTATTTGACAAAATAGTTGCGAAGAATGGGAAATCTATTTTCGTAAAAAAATCTGAAACCCAACTGACCTGCACAAATATTTAGGATAAAACTTCGCCTTCTCTTCTTTACATTTTTTTGGTACAAATAGAAAAACTGCTTATCTAAGCAGCCATGTTTTCTAGTTCCAAAAATATTGCCTTAACTCTTCACTGTGATATGTCATTCCATAATCTAATGCTTGAAAATTAGATTATACCTAACTCGAGAAATAATGAATGGCGAACAGAGTTAGCACTGTAGTCGTTCGTAAGTTCTATATTGTCAACAAATGTGACTAGAACATTAAGACAGGTTTATATAGTACTCTGTAAAACCTTATAAATCAGAGTTGAGAAAAGATATGATGTAACCACTGGAACGAAAAAAAAAACATCGATAAGCAGAGAAATAAAAATATAAAACGCAAGAGTTCCATTACAGGACAAACTATCAACCTCAAACCTCAAACCTCATTACAGGACAATGGGTGCCCACAGGGATTTTTACAAGACGGCTACAAATACATTTTTGGGAGGAGATTGGGCGATGTATGGTTTGAAAAGGAATTTTTGACAAACAATGGTGTTTTTGTTTAAATGCTACTAAGTGTTACCTTTTGTGCGAATTTCAGTGCTAAGGGGGAAAGATCAAATACCCCCCTCCAGATGCCACTATTAGCGGAGTGAACAGTCGGGGGACTCATCATCCAGGTGAGAGAAATTAGTGCACTCTACTTCGCGTCATTCAAGAAGACCTGGATCGTGAGGTCGTACGCAGAACAGATTCACTTCTTGACGAGTGATGGCGAGCCATGAAACCAACGAACCGAAAACGGAACTGCGTTTGTTCTTATCCTCTACAGGAGTACCTGTCGTGCGTTCCGGAACAATTCACAAACGCTCCGCGGTCGACGGTAATGGGTGGGATAGGTGCTCGCGAGAAGAATTGTATGCATCTGACCTAGCACGAGCTTTGGCGACTTAAGCCAGCACGGGGGGGGGGGGGGGGGGGGCTACTAGGCCCGTGGATATTTTGACATATATAACTGCTATAAAACATTGTTATATGCTTTTATATTAAGGTTTTGAATACTTCAAGATCTTTTACGTTGAATACAAGAGTTTTTATTGTTAAACTTTTGGTAAAATATGTTTTCTAACTAGTATGACAAGGTAGGGTAGTCAAGTCAAAAACCTTTTGCCGGGTGTAATTCTGATCGGAACAGAATACACGTTGTTACACATTTTTTGATGTAATTTGATATTTAGAAGGTCATCGTGTAGAATGAAGATTGGTTTGGATAGAAGGTTGGGATAGAAGGATCCCAATCGGATAATTTGGTTAATTCGGAAAAATTTGAAAAAATAAAATTTTAACTTACGAACGAGTGATCGAATCTTAATGAAATTCGATGTTTAGAAGGACCTCGTAACTAAAACCTCTTATTTTAAATCTCCACCGAATCCGGTGTCATTGGGGGGATTCGGGGAGATTTTCAGTGCTTTGGCGAGTTCGGTGTTTCTGGACGTGCTAGGACGGTGAACATTCGTAAGGCTTGTTCGAAGCCATGTTGCCTGGTAGCGGCTTGGTGCTGCAGTAACGTGGGAATTTTGTAACGTTAGATTCCAAAAAACCAACAATTAGTGTCGGATCAGGTCCAAACACCAAATGCTTTGGAAAACGAAGTAAAGAACGAAAGCGAACTAGAACATCAAAAATGAATGTTGAACATGCATACTGCTCATGACCTTGACTTTAAATAATGACGAAGACCACACTGCTTTCCATAATACAGCTACAGAAGAGAGAATAATGAGGAATTTTTTCCCCAAGACAGTGAACCAACGATAGCTCTTATGTTTCAAACGGTTGAAAGCCCTAATAACTATGCATCCAGAAATAACCTACCCCTCACAGCCTTTGGGGCAAGAACTGTAAGTTATGCGAATTGTCCACTGTTTACATATAACTTTTGTTATTTGGAAAGGGGGGCATGTTTGGTCCTGGATTTCGAAAAAGAGTATTACGTTGATAGTTTTAGAGAGTGTTGAGAGAGATCTCGAAATATAACAAAACACACTTTGTTTATATTTTACACTATATTCACAATATATTTACACTTTGTTATATGCTAAGGGAATTACTCGTGATCTACCCAACAAATACCGAGGCCGCTGAAGAGCTCGGAGAAGTGGTGGCACCGAGTGATATGCCGCGCGTGGATCGGGTCCAAGCTGAGTTTGCGCGTCGCCTCAACAGTTGCCCAAGTAGACTCCGCGGCTTCGTGCTGGAACAGTACGCCAACACCTATCGTGCAGCGACGCATTCGAGCCAAATGAGACGATAGAGTAGCGGATTTAGTAGTCGGTGTAGTTCTCGCTGTGACTTATAGCACCGAGTTGCTCCCGCAAAGCGAGGACTTGATTGTACCAATAACGTCAGCCAAAGTGCATGGAATTCTTGAGCATTTTCTACAGACTCTGCAGTGGATTGACCAATTACTGTTGGCCAGAATTCTGGAGATAATTTAAAAGGTTGCATGGACTATGAGTTATGTTTTACCACCCCTTCTTTCTACAAGCCTAAAGGACTACCATAAGAGGAAAAAATGCCTGCACTGACTGATGGCTTCTATAAATTCGTATAACGATTAAAAAATAAATAATAATATATAAAATATAAGTAATACAAAATATAATTATTTTTCCTCAATTTGATTGCTCCAAAAAAAGGCTGTCAACAAATCGTGCTCCAAAATTGAAAAAAATCTTTTTATTTTGTCTCTTAGCTGTGGTTCATCACTGGTGCAGTCAATCATATATGGCGCCGTTGTGATAACACTACGTCACAGATACACAATCATAAGCCCTACCGGGTTCAATTTTTACTATGGGCTTTACGTTTTTTCATTTTTTGGTAACTATGGACAGTGGTTCGCCCTTCACTCGGCTGCAGCTATCCACTACAACCATGATATTCTGGGTTATAGTTGTTGCTACAATCATGATCATACATAATTTACAAGCAAAATACAACTTGTTTTCTTGACAAAGTTTTTAGTTTGACTTTGGAGCTTCACGACGCCCTGCAATTTGGAAGGAGCCGTGTTTTTTCAAATGAATTGTCCAGAGAAAACATACCGTACTAAGAAAGCCATGGTAATGTGAAGCAATAGAGTAAAATATGGGTATAGGAACATGAATTTAAAATAGACAACAATAATAATTATAATATATTTATAACCCCAATCATAACAAGTTATGGCACTTGTGGAGTAAAACAAAAAAAAAAGAAAATGAAATACACTGCAAAAAAAATACACTATAACTAAACAACTGAACTAGAGGATATTTTGAACGTGAATTTTAGGGTGCAACCTGAAAATTTAGGGTGCTACCCCCGCCCTCCCAATTGACGCCCCCGGTTGCCACTAACTATTTGACTCTATTTTCTTCTGTTTCAGAGACAGTTGCTGACTGGTGCTTTTTTTCACAATTACAGGATAGTCAAAACCTTTGTTTACCTATCATAAATTCCTAAGTCAGAATTATTTTTTGGGGGGGAACGATTTTTTTAGAGCTCAAAAAGGGGCCAATTATGTGAAGATTTTGAAAATTGTGGTGTCCTTTAGTGCACCCGCCGCCAGGTTGGTCGCGAGTTGGTACGGCCGCTCTCCAGGATTAACAGGCGTTGTCGCGGTCGAAGTTGCGCAGCCGGTTAATAGAATCGGGACGAGCAGCATCGGAATAAGGCAAAATGCGAAAGGTCTATTCAATTGTGGCAGCAACTTGGCGGATAAAATCGTCATTCTACAGAGTTCAAGTGACGATGCTCTGACAACCTGGCAGGCGATCTGTATGAACAGCGTACAAGCCTGGGCCGATGGTCATGGGTACGACTATCGTTGGGAGGGAGATGTCATAGTATCTTATAGTTTAATATGTTCATTTGACAACCCGTATGCGCATAACGTGTATTGACTAAGTTAAACGCTCCCCTCAATTTTCTCTGAAAGCCTGACTTGAATGCCCTTCGTCTTTCTGGAATGTAAAGGTCAAATATATCAGTAGTGATGCCTCACTGGTTTTAAATGACCAGATAGGGGGTAAACTATTAGAGCTACTAGCCTGTCAAGACGTTATTACGCACACCTGTGCAATACTATATCGCGCATGTATAGTACACCTACGTAGTGGGGTTTGCCTATTATGTCACAGTAAAGTGCCAATGATGCAGTAGGTTTTAGACTTTACTGAGAGAAGGAGGGGATACTCAAACTCTTGTTTGTAGTAATTTTGTTCGTTTCAAACTGTATCTGCATATTCAGTTTAAGTTTCACTCATTTTAAAATTTATTTATTCATTTATGTTAGTACATATTGTATGTTTATTTGCAATGATTGTTTATTTAATTTCTGTTCTTTTTGGGTTTCATTTATACTTTAATAGTAATTTCTTGTCGTCTCTAGTTCGAATTTTAACAGGTATTTGTATCTGCTGATCTTAAGTTTGGCACTGAAGAAGGCTCAAAGCCGAAACACAATTAATAATTAAAATTAATGAATTTCCCCTTACCCACTGAGGTGAGGCGAAAAAATGGCAAGATTGACTTGATAATTTCTCACCTTAATTATTGGACTTGATGGTCCAATGGTTAAGGTGTTGGTTTTCAAACCAATGGGTCGTGGGTTTGTATCCCCTCAGCACCGTTGGTGAAAAAAGAAAGCAAATTATTGTGGTAATGCTTCACTCAGTGATAAATATATAATAAATGCTATGTGTCTGCTGAGTACTCATATATATACATCCCCCCCCCAATAGAGCGGAACCGTTCCAATTATGTAAATCACGTATGTAAGACTTTTGCTTATTTTTACCACCAAGTTTAATCCCGATCCCTCCAATCTAAGCGTTTTCCATGATTTTAGGTTTTTCCACCCCAAACTTCCCCCAATGTTACCAGATCCGGTCAGGATTTAAGATAAGAGCTTTGAGACACGATATCCTTCTAAACATGAAATTTCACTGAGATCCGATCGCCCGTTCGTAAGTTAAAAATACCTCATTTTTTCTAATTTTTCAGAATTACCCCCCCCCCCCAACTACTTGTCTATTATACGTCACTTACTTATGTTTACGCTGTGTAAAACTCGAGAACAAATCGGTTGCTTTTTGCTTAGTGTGAGACAAGACAAAGACAAGTGACAGAATAGATGGGAAATATATAATATTTTTTTTTTCTTTTTTTTGTTGATTGTTTTTGTGTGTTATTGATTTATCAGTTTTGTTCTATTTTTTTTTTGTAAGCGACCCTAGTTGGCCTTAAGTTTAATAAATAAATAAAATAAATAATTTGGGCTATATTTTTTGCAGATAAGATTGAAATATATGGACAGTTGGACGATCAAAGCCGTTCTGGCCGCCGGGATACCCACCTTTGGGATCTGCCTGGGTCATCAGATGCTGTGCCTGGCCCTTGGCGCCTCGACCCAAAAGATGCATCTCGGCCATCGCGGGGCCAACCACCCGATCAAGGACCTGACCACGGGCAAGGTCGAAGTCACCAGCCAGAACCACGGCTTCGTCGTCGACAAGGACAGCCTGCCGGACACGTTGGAGGCGACGCACTTTTCGCTGTTCGACGGCTCGCTTGCCGGCATTCGCTTGAAGGTCCGGCCGGTGTTTTCCGTACAGTATGACAAAACAGGTCGCGTTTTTCAGATCCGGGCTGATGCGCACTTCGGACACGGTGATCGACTGTCCGGCCAGGGCAGGATCCCGAAAATCCGCCCGTGCCAGGATCGCCGACAGGGCATGGCGAATCTCTTCCCCAACGCGCAACTGGCGCTGCGAGGGTGGTTTCATGGACATCGACATAGTTCCTGTAGCGCGTGAACCTTGCTATGAGCCCGCGCTTTGCTCTCGCGGGCGGGCCGCCAAGCTTAGCATGGCGGCGGCCGGCGCGCGTCGGTCGCGCCGGCGCTTAGAGTTAGTGCATATACGTAAATACAAAGGATGACAAAGGCTTTTGACAAAGGTTGCACCTTTAAATGCTTTAGTGTACCATGCACCATGTTCTATTTATGGAGGAAAAGTCATTGTTATCACTATGTTAAAGTTATCAAAAGGTTTCAGTCTTATAAGTATACCAAAAGGTTACTGTCTTCAAATTTTATCTATTGTTGGTAAAAGCTTCTGTACTAGCACTGTTTCTGTACTGTTTCTTTTATATTCCGGTTTCCCTTGGAGTTGATGTCTTTGGATTGAGTTGGATATTTAATTGAGTTTTTTTCCACTGTTTCCTATTCGATAACATCATTCTGTTGGCAAACAGAGGGGAGGGGAGAACGAGGAAGCAATCACTGCGAATTCCCAGCGATGAACCAAGCAACCCTTAGTTCACACATGCTACGATTTGCAGAAAGGTGGAATTTGAACACGGAATTTATTTTAGGGAAAAGACACAAACATCTTTGGAAGATCGCAACTACTTTTTCTTGTATCAGAGAAGATAAGTTTCAATCCAGTTGCTGCTGTCGAACCTATATTATTGCAACAAAGAAGTAAAAAATGTTAATTTACAGTGCGACCCTGAACTGAGAATTGTGAAAAATAAAGCCAAATTGTGGCTGCGGATATGGATTGATAATAATCGACCACAATCCGGAAATGTTTTTGAAATAAAGCAAAAAACTAAGCGTGTGTTTAAAAAACGTCTACGATCAAGCCGATATAAAAGGTCAGATTGTCTTACCAACAAGAATGAATGGGACAAAGTGATTATTTCATCTAAATTACATAACTCAGCAAATCTTAATTGCCCCATCTCGCCAGCTGCGTGGTCTGACCACTATTCAGTTATGTTTTCCAAAGTGAATTTTACATTGGCTATCTAACTAAATTAGCCCACCCGCGTGTAATTTTTTTTATTAAAATATAAAAAATATGCATTTTTGTATTTTGTAAGAATTATTTCTGTTTTGTTGGAATTTTTGGATTATGTTTGAATTTTTTGTATTCTATGAGAAGCATTGGGATGTTGTTAGAACTTTTGTGTTTTGTAGCAAGTATTTTGTGTTCTGCACCAACTATTTTACATTCTCTTAGAACTATTTTAGAATTTTGCATAGTATTTTTGTATTTCATAACAATACTTTTTTGTTTCGTACAAATCAAATCAAAAAGTATTATATTCTAATTAAAATTATTGTATAAAATATTATTTAGCTACCAGACAAAGAACCTGTAAGAACAGAAATAAGAAAAGCCAGGTGTTACGGGCATTTACAAGTTATATAAAGTAAGATTAAAACAACAGAGAATCTAATTTTGTTCTGTTTGTCAAGAGTTCTAATTAATGCTAAGAAAAAGAAAAAAAAGGGAGCCAGTCGAGTTGACTACCTTCCCTAGGTCGTTATTCAGGATTTTTTCCCAAAGGGGAAGATACTTATAAAACGAAAAAATGATCATTACCCCAGAAGTAGGAAATACTAACAAAACATTTTTCCCGGTGTTTACATACAGTAATGGTTGTGGGGAGTGTAAAGAGTTTTTGGGGGGGTTTTTTAGGTTGGGGGGGGGGGGGGGGGTGAGGTGAGGGGTCTACGTGGGAAGATCTTCCCTTGGAGGAATATGTCATGGGAGAAGATAAATTCTGTGAAGGAGGCGAAGGATTTTCTTGTATTATTTAAAAAAAGGAAAAAATAAATATGAAAAGTTTTTTCAGCTGAAAGTAAGAACAAGCAATAAAACTTAAAAAGAACAGAGTGAGAAAATGTGTCTTATCTTCGAAAAAAGGAGGTAACACCCCCTAAAAGTCATAGAATCTTAATGAAAATCACGCTATCAAATTCAGCGTATCAGAGAACCCTGGTGTAGAGGTTTCAAGCTCCATCGTCAAGAATGTGGAAGTTTTTATTTTTTGGCCAGAAGAAAGATCACGGATGTGTGTTTCTTTATTCATTTTCTTTCCAGGGGTGATAGTATCAACCATTGGTCATAGAGAGGGCGCATTCGATTGGAAATTAAAAGTTCTAGTGCCCTTTGTAGGTTACAAAAAATTGTGTGATAGCATCAACTTTCTGCATGATAGATATTGGTTTACTCTCACTGAATGATTTTAGCTGACCTTGGGTTGCTTTTTGTAGGTTCTACATCTTGACACTGCACTCTTAAGAGGTAATGAGTCACCTTCCACTAACAGTTTTTCTTTAGCATCTTGGTTTCTAATTCCACAGACAATTTGGTCATGAATCATTTAATTTTGTTCTATGTACAAACATGGTTTGGCCAATGTTTTAAATTCTGTGATGTATCCTTTCTATACAAAAAAGCCTGGGGGAAAAATAATGCATAGAATATCATGATCACGATCATCATCATCATCATCATCATCATCATCATAAAAATCATCACCATCATCACCATCATCGTCATCGTCATCATCATCATCATCATGACATCATTATCATCATCATTATCATCATCACCATCATCATCATGACATCATCATGATCATCACCATCATCATGATGATGATCATCATCATGACATCATCATCATCATAATCATTATCATCATCATCATCATGTCATCATCATCATCATCACCATCATCATCATCATCATCATCATCATCATCATCATCATCATCACCCCCAGAAATATCCTTCCGACTGGTAAAAACGTAACAAAATTGCATATAAACAAATTTTTAATGCTTTAAAAATTATCCATGCCTTCCCCTCTCTGAAAAAAATCCCGGACACAGTCTTGTTGTTATGGTAAATTTTTAACCTACTGTTTAGATTGGTACAAACTAAACTCTGGTGGTAGAGCTCTAGTCGGGAGACTGGTGCAGTTTATTTCTGAGTTCTGGCACGGCCCCTTCCATCTGTGATCACATAGATTTTAGCAACAAATTCTGGGAAGGAACATTCTAAATTAAGAATACCTTAAGAATGACCCTTGAATTGTAAAGGCCGTAGAATAAATAGTTGAACTTACAAAAAAAAATACTTTAGCCTAAAGAGCGAGGTATTACGAGGAGGTAAACCCCTCATATGCGTAATAATTTCTGTTCATTTTAGGTTTTAATGCTGCTCCTTACTTTCAGTAGAAAAACTTTTCATATTTATTTCTTAATTGTTTTTTTAAATAATACTAGAAAATCCTGCACCCCCTTTATTGAAATTTTCTTCTCCCATGACAAATTCCTCCATGAAAAGATCCTTCCACGTAACCCCCTCGTGCATTTTTTTTTTACGCATAACGGCTCGTGGATATCAGGTACAGGAAAATCAAAAACACTTTCAGACAGAAATGGTACATTGCGCGAAAAATATTATGAGATATTCATGTAGTATAGGCCTAGGAATAGACTCAATCAAGTTATAGAAGCCAAGAAAAATATTCGAAGGGCTAGCCCGAATTAGGCTAGACTAGGTATGCTTAATTAACAGCTAATTTTCTATGTAGATTTCCCGAGAAAATATCCTCCCAGGCCATGAGGATTAAAAGTTTCTTTGAATGGACATTGGCCCTTGTAATATGTATCAATTTAAAACTTCATTCAGATTATTTCTTTAGAGAGCTTAAATGTCTGGTAAAACATCACTTTTAACGACAACAATTCAAAATTGTGATAAAATGCTTTTAAAAAATTAAAACCATCTAATGTGGCTATAGTCTGTGGCAAGAGTACTAGGGTAAAATAAAGACTTTTGAGCTAAGCTTAAAATTCATACGTGGACTTGACATGTTTATTATTATTGAACCAAACTTGAGGTAGATAACTAGTGATTTTAGATGAATCAATTGAAGAATGGTCTCTGGATCGTATTTAATGCCAATTTTAAATATATAAGTTTCATCAAGATCAGTTATACCTATCAAAAGTTACGAGCCTGAGAAAATTTGTCTCATTTTAGAAAATAGGGGAAAACATCTCCTAAAAGTCATACAATGAGAAGTTTCAAGCTCCTATCTACAAAAATGTGGAATTTCGCATTTTTGGCCAAAAGACAGATCAAGGATGCGTGTTTATTTGTTTGTTTTTTTGTTGCTTTTTCCCCAAGGGTAATCGTATCGACTGAGTAGTCCTTGAATGTCGTGAGAGGGTTAATTCTAGCGGAAATCACTTTTATAACACACATATTTTTGAAGGTCATCAAAGGTCAGGTCCCTCTAGAGAGAGAAGGAGTGGAGGTAGGTACTTCAAAATACCTTCCCATTTCACACTTAAGTCTGTAGACCTATCCCTGAAAGTTTCATTTTCCTAACCCATTTCTGAGATAGTAAGAAGTCAATCAACTAGAATTTTATCCTATATTTCCTTAGCACCCTCTTTTCTTCTTAGTCAGTTTAGATAAATATTGGGTAAAATTCTAGTTAATTAACTTTTTGCTATCTTAGAAAGGGTTTAGGCTGGGAAACCGGAGGCCCCGAGCTCGCGCAAGCCCGCGCCGGCCTCCTGAAGCAGGCCGGCCAGCTCGCGCGCGGCACGCAACTCGAGCTGGATGGCGTCGCGGCTCGGCTGTAGGTACGGCAAGCGCAACGCAGAGGACCAGTGCGCCCCGAGCCGCGTATAGTCCCGGCGTTGCCAGAGCGGATGGAGGCGCTCGCGCCGATCGGCGAAGAGCTCCTGCGCGTCGTCCGCCTCGTACTGCGCCTCGAGCTGGGCGAGCTTGCGCAGGCGGCGCTCGAGGGTGATCGTCGCCAGGCTAGAGATATTATGTGAATTGTCGGTATAGTTCAAATAAACGCGAGATAGGCTTGCAAGCCAGCTTCGATTTCCATTAGCATTAACAGCTAATATTCTTTGTTGCTAGGAAATGAATAGTTGCAATCACCCCCCCCCTGCAAAGTCATGTTGACAACATTAGTTTTTACAAACCAGTTTTTCGCAAAACTAGCATCGTTCTATTCAAGAAAATATGTAAAAAAAACAAAAACAAACATTTTTTCTAGCAGGACCGAATCCAGCATTTTTGTTCAGGAGGGAAGATTTTGTTCGATGGGGAGGGCTTGAAGAGTGAGGTATTGAGAAGGTCCATCATAACTAATAATTTCTGTTCGTTTTAAGTTTTAACATTGCTCCTTACTTTTATTTGATTTGTTTTAAATTTAATTCCTATTTGAGGCAGTAACTTAAAATGCATTGACTATATTAAAGAGGGACAAGGCTTCAGTATACGTATTATTAGTATTTATTTATTAGCTTTTTTTGTCAGAGCCGCTTCTCATGGAAGGAGTGGTTCTATAAGCTTTGGAGGGGCTTTTTCAGTTGGCCATTGAAGATATTGGCACCTCTTTTTAATATCTTGATGTGAAGGCGACAACCTGGCGCCGTGCCCGCGACAGGCGCCGCCGATAGGCTGCGGCGTTGATGCCAAGCACGCTTGAAGCTTCTGCATGGTCCAACTCGAGGATATCGCCGAGCACGTAGGCGAGGCGCTGTTCGATGTCGAGGCAGAGCAGCATCGCCATGGTGCAGGAGATGCGGAGCTCGTTGAGCATCACCGCATCGTCCGGTGCCTGCGGTGGGTCGGCGACAAGACCGTCTTCCAGGTCGGCGTCCCTACTTTTAGCCCACTATTTTCACCCGGTACGTGGATGCATATCCGGATTACTGTTTTAAGAAATTCAGCAGGCTGTTCATGACCAAGCCTCACATATGTGGGGAGATTCCCCCCCCCCCCCCCTGCTGGCATCCTTTCTGAACAGTCTTCGATTATTTTTTTTTTATTCATTTTTGTTCAACAACTATTTGTCGATTTCTGAGCATAATGAATTACATTTCTGAATAGATCTATCTATTCTTGTTTCCTCCATGGCCATATCCACGGATTCAAAAATAGCATTATGAAATGCTCCTTCTATGTCAAGGAATATGCCTAAGGCGTGTTCTTTACACAAAAATAATGTAAAGTGGAATGATATAATTAATACATTTATAAAGGATTAATATGTGCCACCATTATTAGATTTCACATTATTTGACAATAATGAATTTCACAATAGCCTTATATGCCCTCGGAGCACAATTTACAGCCCTTCACCATAAGCTCTGGGGGCCGAGGGGGGGGAGGTTGTCGAACCCAGAGGCATTGTTAAGACATATGGACAAGTTTGCACAAAAGGGCTATCTCATAGTTTGGATCTGTTAGATTTGGAGGGGCAATGCATTAGGGGGTAAGGCTAGAAGCCTAATAGGCTAACAAGGCATATTTGACATAGTTTGCATACACTAGATGCGTACATTTCGAATTTCTATAAGCCTTTTTTAACCACTTCCTTTCCCTGTAGATTCTAAATATTTAAATTTTTAGGTGATTATATTTAATTCTTTATTTCAAACTGAAAATCTAACGTTCATGTCTTTCTGAAATTGTACAGATTATAATTTCTTCAAAATAAGAACTAAAGTAATTTAATGATAAGTAATAAAAATATATGTCACATATTTGAATAATGAATTTATACCCGCAGACAAACGAAAATGTAAGACTTTTGCTTCTTTTCTGGAACTAGCACCACTACAGGAATCAATTTCTTTTAAATTCATATTCAGACAAAAGAAAACTGTCTTATAACTCAATTTATTACTTTTAGTTTCTTCCTGCTTCATCTCTAAAAGAAGCAGAAATAAGTCCACAAAGCATTCTTATTGCAAGGGATATAGCACGAAGGATACATGAAGAAGGTGGAATAGCTTTAATTACCGATTATGGACATAATGGAACAAAAGGGGATACTTTTAGAGTAAGACATTTTTTTTTCAATTTCAACATTATTGTGATAAATCTTGAACGTTTCGATTAAAAATCTTCGTCAGCACTACTTTCTAAAGGACAACCGAGAATTTATACTACGTGATAAACAAGGCAAGGTAAAACTAAAGATAAAGTAAAATTACATTTTTACTACAAAGAACCCTATTCCCAGGAAACATGACTACCCCCGAAATTAAAACCAAGTGGGAATGAAAATCACGTTTTGTTCCAAACTGTTTTTTAGCGTAAACAAGAAAATGAAATGGTTGGCACATTAGCAAATGATCCCTTGGAGGTTTGGTCTGTGACTATTTTGATCCTCCAATTTTTCCTTGACTTTACATTTTATTTCATTTTTTATATTAACGTTTTTTTTTTTTCGTCTCAGGAGTTCAAACAATCTACAAAAATAAACGAATTGCTCCTGTTCAAAAAATTTCTTCTGCCTTTAAAGTTTTAGTGTCAAAGTGCTTGATTGTTCTTTTTCTAACACTTTTCCTGACAATAGTGAATATTAAAGCTAGTGATCAATGCCAGAAAATGACAAAAATAGTTTTTTTTTCTTAAGTTTTCCAAAAACCAAAAGGGAGAAATCTATTTTGTTTTCTGGGTTCTCTCGCCTGAAAAGTTACAATAACTCTTAGTATAAGACAAAAGGGGCCCAAATTGAGGAAAATGTCACACTTCAATTGTTTTTAAGAAACCTAGTGACCTATGTGAACATCTGAAGATTCCTGTTTCGAGACCAAGAAAAATAGGGCAGCAAACAACGAGACATGGCGCTCCGGCCGTCTCTGCTAAAACTATTCAGTTTTAGTGCTTCTTAGTGCTATATCGAGTGCGTACTTCTGGAGGTCACTATTTATTCTTTTCTTCGAAAATTCAATCCATGGCGTCACCCAAAAGTTTAAATCGTATAGCTTTGATAAGATCCACATAAACGACAAAAAAACTAAAAGCCGGCAACTCCTCTCCTGAAAATCTAAAAAAAAACAATCTAACTTATCCAGTTTTGCACCAGAGAGATTTAATCTCGCACAAAGATTTAATAAAACTTACATTGTGAGATACCATTTTTTTATTATTTCATTTTTTTTTTTTACTGAACAAACCAGAAAATTTCTTCTTAAAGTTCAGGAAAGGCGGGTCCTGAAAAATATTCTAGTTTACCTTCTTGGGAAATATTAAAAATCAGCTCAAAAAAGTCACATTGCGACTCCCCTGAAAACGTATGTACACTTCCCAATAACCATTTCCCTCCAACCATTTATCAACATGCTAACTTTTGATGGGTTAAGACTAAACCTGATGAAAGTTGTATATTTAAAATCAGCATAGAAATATAATTCTTTTGTTGTAACTATTGTTATCAAAATTCGGTTATTTAAGGTTTTGGTTACTATTGAGCCGGGTTGCTCCTCACTACAGTTCGTTGCCATGAACTGTTTGATCTTCAACCTTACAATCAGTTTGCATAGGGTCTTGAAGTTCAATATCCTGAACATTAAGCTTACAAATTTTCCAAAAGTGGCAGGTCAGCTTTCAAAAAATATTCCTTGAAATATCCTGGATTCCCCTCCCCTTTCCTTTAAGCCGTTTCCTTATGTGTGTTCATTATTGTACTGCAAAACTACTCGTAACAAAGTAGTTTAGGTTTGCGTCTATTATTTGAACTGATTTATTGCACACCCATAAGTAAGTAAACCTTAAGTTGGGATAAGCTATGATCTTTTTTACTTTAGCTATACCATAGTATTCGTTAAACCGCTATATTATACGTAACGTTAGGACATTGATTATGCACCAGACGTACTAACTGTGACCTCCTCCAAAAGGGCCCGTGTTGCAAACAACAAGCCCTACCGCAGCGTCGTGTTGACGGGCACAATGGCTGCTGCCCTTTAGTCTTGCACTGGCTCTCATCCCACTACAACAGGCCTGTCCAGCTGCCTGGTGCAGTGGCACCCTCCCAGAGCCAGTCAAGCAGTGAGTATTCGTCTCTTTGTAAAGTCTCTTCTATTTTTATCACCACCACGCACAAGTCCTCTCTACCCTCCTGCAATGGTGGGAGTGGTAAATGTGTCAAAGTCGGGTATCACAAGGAATTATTCCGTCTATAAAAGGGGCTGTCTCCTCCTCAGCGCCTCGTTCCTTATGCTAAAGTTTGACTCTTTGTCGCAACTCTACTTTTTAAAGTAATAAAAATATTTATAAAATCTATAGTGTTCCAGGCTCTCTGTTTTACTCATTAAGTTGCAATTTTTTCTCAGTAGAGAGAAAAAGAAAATAATTTTTGTTTTTATTCTGAGATAAACGAACATTTTTAAATGTAATTTTTTTCAATTTTATACTATTCCTGATTGAAAGGAATCTCCTTCTCCCCTTTCTCATCTCTTTCTTCCTTTTTTTAGTTTTTTTTCAGTTTTTAGTTTTTTTAGTTTTTTATTAGTTTTTAGTTTTTTTTCTTTTTAGTTTTTTTTTTGTTATTTTTACCTTTTTTTAGTTTTTAGTTTTTTACCATTTTTTTTAGTTTTTTTTTGCTTTTTTAGTTTTTTTAGTTTTTTTAGTATTTTCTTTTTAGTTTTTTTTTGTAGTTTTTCCTTTTTATTTTTTTTCTTCTTTTGTAATAATGCTAAAGCCAAGGTTCCAACTTGGAACCTCTCGGACCTAGAACCTGGAACATAACGCTTTAGAGATTTTGGCAATATGTCTCTAGACAAGACCATAATAGACGAGGCATCAGGAAACTGGTAGCTGATGAAGGTGAAGAAATAACTGATATCAACAAGCTTGCAAACTCATTAAATCAGCAATTTGTTTCTATTTTCACCACTGGACCCGATGGTCCTTTGCCCTCTTCACCTGAATACATTGTAAAATCCCCAATGAAAAGCATCACTCTATAGCTTACAGAGGTTCTCAGACTCTTACAGAAATTAGATACTAACAAATTGCCAGGACCAGATAACATACATCCAAGGCTATTATAATTGCCTTGGTGACAATCGGGCTGGTGACGGTCATCTTCTATGCGGCGATCGTCAACCGGCAGCGCATTGTCTACCAATTCAGAACCCTGTCTAATTTGTTGGAAGCCTTGATGCAGGGCGAGTTCACCCTAAGAGGCCGCCAGGTGGGGAGTAGCGATGCCTATGCCGAACTGATCGACCAATTGAACCGTCTTGCCGCAACCTTTTCCCAACAAAATTTAAGCGGTGAAGAGCATCGCTTGGTGCTGGAAAAAATTACCGACCACCTCGACGTGGCCGTTTTGGCAATCAATGGGGGGGGGTAGGAGATGTGTATTATTGGTGATGATTTGTTTAATATATGTCATGCGCTCCCTCACAGGTCACGGTTGTGCCCTTTTGGGAGAGTTGTGTATGTTTTTTGGTAATTAAGTGTAAATAAAAAGAATTGAATTGAAAAAAATTTTAAATAGCAAATTACTTTTGAAACTTACTTCTGCAGTGGTAGCAATCTCTAACTGTTGTAGGGTGCCTGCTTAATCAGAGGCCCTCCCATCACCACCTTTCCAGCCCTAATGTAGGTATGTTGCTCCTTGTTTGAACCGAAGTCGGGTTTTAGTTTTCAGAAATAAGGACGCATAATTTTTAAAATGCATTTGATTTTGTTGATATTCTTTGATCATTTAAGAAATTAAGGGTCTAGTTTTCATAAGAAGCAAGGCATGCGGTTAAAATACATCTTACTCATTACAAATAATGGAATATTTAAGAAATTTTGTTCTAATTTTCAGAAATCTGAATGTACATGGTTAAAATTTATCTTTTTTCATTAAAAATATCTAATCGGTTAAGAAACTTAGGTTTGGGATTCAGAAATAAGAACACACATAGTTAAAATACATCGGGCATATGAGCTCTTAGCTCTTGTTAATAATCAAAATTAAGAGCTCTGTATTTTCGTTATCGCAAATATTTATTGTATTCGCTGCATTCTTATAGAAATCGGACGATTATTAGAAAGTTTTGTGCCACTGATATTATTTTTTTTATAAAAAAATCTATGCTAGATTAGGCCTGTCAACGCTTGGTTCCTTACCACCCTTTGATTAGACTGTATCGATTGAATTGTCTGTGTTATTTTGTTTTCTTTCCTGAGCATATTTACTCTACTTAAATTGTCAAAACAAGCGGGTAAAAAATAATGCAATTTTCAACGTCCTAACACGTCCAGCAGCACTGAACTCAACAAAGCTCTGGACCCCCCTCTAAATCCCCAAAGAGAGCGAATCCAGTCCGGTTACGTGAATGATATACCTACGACACTTGCTTATTCTACCCACCAAGCTTCATAACGATCTCTCCAATCTAAGCTTTTTTCCGAGATTTCCTGTTTTTCTCTCCAACTCCCCCCAATGTCACCAGATCTGGTAGGGATTTAAAAAAAGCGCTCTGAGACGTGATTCCTCATAAATATCAAATTTCATTAAGACCCGGTCACGGAATGTGAGCATTGCAATAGTGCCATTGAGCGTAGTTAAAATTTATAAACATATTGGGAAAGCGTTCTGCACACTGAAATGTGAGCATTTCAATAGTGCCATTGAGCGTAGTTATACTATTTGAACATATTGGCAATTCGTTCTGCACGCTGGAATGTGAGCATTGCAATAGTGCCATTGGGTGTAGTTATACTTTTGAACATATTGGCAATGTGTTCTGCAATTTTAAATGCTAGCATTTCAATAGTACCATTGAGTGTAGTTCAACTATTTGAACTCAATGGGAATCCGTTTTTCCTTCTTTGGCTCATACATGGATAATGGGTATTTCCATCCATGCATGGATTGATGGATGATGGAATAATTTTAGGAAAATAGTTTGTGAAGTCGCTGATAGTGGTCACAGCACAGCTAAAAATATTAGCGAAAATGCTTCATGTTTAATAGAGAGAAAGAGAAGTCTAGTGCCTTTTTCAGAGTCAAAGTGGTCAGAAGGAACTACTCCACCCCCCATATGTCCTATTTTCCCGACATGCATCCAATTTAAATTTTGAGATGGTAATTTTATATAAAAATAGTCCAATTATCATAAAGTAAATTAAATTTTCTCAGGCTCGTAACTTTTGATGCGCAAGACTAAACTTGATGAAACTTATATATTTAAAATCAGCTATAAAATGTGATTCTTTTGATGTAGTTATTGGTATCAAAATTCCATTTTTTAGAGTTCTGGTTTCTATTGAGTCGGGTTGCTCCTTACTACAGTTCGTTACCACGAACTGTTTGATTAAATAAAAAAAACAAGTTTTTTTTAACTGAAAGTAAGGGGTGACATTAAAGCTTAAAACGAAAAGAAATTACTTCGTATATGAAAGGGGCTGCTTCCTGTAGTAATCATTTAGGTGTGGTTATGTATGAGACTGATATCTCCATTTTGTATATTGCTATGATATTGGACAGTAGCCTGATTCTTTTCTTCTTTAGTGTTTTAATGGCAGATGCTTATCAAGCAGTATATTTTAGGCTCTTAATTCATTATGTAAACTTACACTCCTAATGCAACCTTTAGTAAGATAGTAAAAAGCTGTTCAGCTATTATTTTATATTTGGCTATTTAATTCTTGTGACATTGGCTCTCTTTAAAAGGCAGTTACAGTTTCTTATTTCTCTGCAGAAGAAAAGCAAAGGAAAAATATAACTTTCTTCTTTATGTTTTGTGTTTAATTTAGCTTCATTCACTTTTTTCAGTCGATAAAGCTCCAGGACATGGAGTCGAAATATTCGGATTTTTATCAAAACAGTTCGTGGTAACGAACTACAAGTAAAGATCGATGCGGCTCAATAGTAACCGAAACTCTATGAAATACGGTCTTGATAACAATAAATACATCAAAGCAATTGAATTGTGGTGTTTTTTCAAAATATATGAAATTCATTAAAGGTGCCAATCAAAAGTTACGAGCCTTAGAAAATTTGCTCCATTTTTGTGACTAATGGATATGCATCTGATATAAAGCTTTTAAATAAAAATTTACCTACCTAAATGGACAAAATTACCGCTAAACACTTTAGCTGGCCATCCTTCGCCATGTCTCCAGTTTTTCAAAGTCTTTTCTATTACATCCATAGGAATAAAAAAAAAAATTCAAAATATATCTTAAAAAGATGTTCTTCTGGAGTAAACTGCGTAGGTGGTTTTAGAGCAGCTTTACGTCCCTTTAGAGCAGCTTTGCTTGATGCTTGCTGGGCCTTCGATCCATAATCCAAATTATTGTGTTGTTTCTATTTTTTTTGGTGGGGGGAGGAAGGCTTACAAAAGAATTTTTTGAGGGAGGAGGGTTAAAAACTTAAAAACACAACAAGTTTTGTTTATATTCATTTTTGGTAAGTTTTTATGAGTTGGACAAACATTTTGGGGTGGGGTGAGGGAGTGGATTCAAACCCCCTAATCCCTCCCCCCTTGGATAAGGCCTTGAAGGTCAGCATAATACAGTTCAGAATGAATAAAATACTTGCTGACCCCAAAATTATACATAAATGCCTGTATGTATTGACAATTCGTGTTGTTATGAAATTCTCCTTTTGAATGTTTTTAGACGTACTAAATCTAAGGATGGAGGTATTGGTTTACCAGCCATGAACTCACATTTTCTATAACTAGTTATTGTCAGAGTGCTGATCCATTCGCCAAAATCAATATTTTTGCAATAAAGGTTGGTCGAGCGGGAGAATTACTTTGAAATGTGCATATGCTGTAGTTCCTTGATTTGGATTGTAATGGGAAAAAGTTCAAGCATGCACACTGAATTGAAAATGGAGGGCTTAATCTCCCTAATTAAAGAAGACAATGAGTTGAAAACCACATATGGTTTTGACGAAGTTGCACAAACATTGTGCAGCCGAACTGCATTTGGAATTCCTATGCCCTCGTATTATTTGCTTGTTTTTCGTAATCTATTGGTAGCCCTGAAAAATTAAGTGCCACTTTTGATAACCTTCAATTTGTTAGTGTTTCTGTTTCAATGTCACAATACTAAAACATAAGAACTCATAAATCTTTCTTTAATGCCAATTTAGTCTGGGAAATAGTAGAGCAGCTAACAGGGCAAAATACTCACTTCAAATTCTTTAAAATTTTCAAATTCGTTTGTCTAAGCTCTTCTACAAATAAGTGTGTATTATCAGTTTAATGTAGTCGTATTGATTTTTATTTCTTAAAATATTAATAACATTTGATTTATTAAAGTTATAAAAGTAAAAACATTTAAAATTTATTCTTTCAGTAAAGCGCAAATTATGTTCCGGCCTTGGGAAAGCATAAGGTTTTTAGCTCTTCTCATGTTAATTTCTACTCATTTTGAGTTTGACTTGGCTATCTATTGTAATTTTTGTTCTTTTTTGGATTTAATTGATTAATCGATGCTGATTTTTGGTAGTTTTACACTTAGTGAATTAATTGGTCTACTTAAGTTTAAGCCTAGGTAAGGTTCTTCGCGTTGCATCGAATTAAACCACATGCTCCACTGCTTGTGCGGGCCCCCGTCAATTCGTTTGAGTTTCACTCTTGCGAGCGTACTCCCCAGGCGGCACACTTAACGCGTTAGCTTCGGCAAAGTCGGGGTTGAGACCGACTACACCAAGTGTGCATCGTTTACGGCTAGGACTACCAGGGTATCTAATCCTGTTTGCTCCCCACGCTTTCGCGCCTCAGCGTCAGGAGTAAGCTAGAAGACCGCTTTCGCCACCGGTGTTCTTAATACTAATTGCTCATTTTATGACTAAAAAGTTCACTTATAGTAGTATTTGCCCCTGTTGAACCGACTAACGAAGATACTAGTGACTCAGCTGAATTTCACTTACAGTTGCTGAAGCAAATAGACATGGTCCCAGGTAGAAATATAGTTTTTTTTCTAAGAGATTTTAACACCCAGGTCGGAAAAAACAGGGATAGATGGTATCCTAGTCTAGGTAAATTTGGTGTAAGAAAAGAAAACAGTAATGGCTACAGACTTTTGTAATTTTGTAGGTATAAAAATCTAGTTATAACCAATACTTTGCGGCGTAAGGAAGAAAAAATAAAACAAAATTTAAGATAAAAAAAAGTTGAAAATTAAAAAAATAAAAAATAAACCATTGATTATACGACAAAAAAACTCCCACAGCTCACAAAAAAAAAGACTCCAGGACAGAAATAACCCAGACTTATCTGTCTATTCGACATGGATGGTTAAAAACATATCCAGGACTTTTTTTGGGAGGGGGAGTTTAAAAAAATTTAAAAACGTACCGAAATTTGTTTTATTAATTTTTATTACATTTTATGAATCTGGAAAATATTTGGGGGGTGTTTTTTTCTTCTTTTTTTGCCAAGGGTTATCGCATCCACCCAGTGGTCCTACAATGTCACAAAAGGGCTCATTCTAACGACAATCAAAAGTTCTAGTGCCCTTTTTAAGTGACCAAAAAGAATTAAGGGCACCAAGGCTCCCTCCTCACGCTCATTGTTTCCCCAAAGTCACCGGATCAAAATTGTGAGATAACCGTTTTGTTCAGCATAGTCAAATTATCTAATAACTATCTCTTTGGCGATAACTTACTCCCCCACAGTCCTCGGGGGAGGGGCTGCAAGTCAAAAACTTTGACTTTCTGGTTGAAGCGATTATTATATTCGTAAAGAGCATAAAAAAGGCATCAAATGGTATATTCACTTTATACGAAAGCCAGTTATACTGTTTGCTATAAATTTACCAACGGGTAAACATCCCCTAAAGGTCATATAATCTTAATGAAAATCAAACAATCAGATTCAGCGTATCAGAGAACTCTACTGAAGGGGTTTCAAGTGCCTAGATGAAAAAATGTAGAATTTAATATTTTTCACCATGAGAACGATCACGATCATAAGGAGAAGGCTAGAAGTGGATGGACTAACTACTGAATGAAAGCGTTTATCTAGATATTTACGCATGATGGCCTGCTCTAATCGCCCTTTTCGATCAGAAGGCGTCGGAATTCTCAAATACAATTCAATATTATCTGAAGTGGGGCAGTGAACCCAAACTCGAGGTTCTACGTTTGGTGTTTCAATACCTTGTTGGCTTTTCAACTGATCCATACGTTTTCGTACATCCTCTATATACTGAGAGCATTCTTCATTAGCAGCATCTAGAAGTACTTTTTCATGAACTTTCCAATCTTCGTTAATTTTTAAAGAAATTGAAAAAACATGAAACATCGATGGTCAAATTATCGGTCGCTTATTGAATGAGCGAATTGTGGATATATTTTATATATAATAACGGCGCTAGTAGTAAACAATATGAGTGTTGAGCGATGTAATTACCGCGAAGAAGTCTGTCCGATGTCCAATTCTATAGGTTAGATGTCCTGGTGGTACAGTAATTTACTTTCTCAGATTATGGCGTTTACTCAAGGTAAGTATTTTGTATTTTAGGGACTACGGAGTACTCCGTCGTAAGCAGTACGTACTCCTGGTTATTACTTCCTCACTACCGCTCGGCAAGAGTGTGTATTTTCACATTTACTAACAATTTCTGAACAAGACGAGACGAAGCTTAAACGACTTAAAAAGATTCTGTGTTGGTGTACTGGAATGCTTTTTTCGTTTCCCTTACTCCGGACGACGTTCTGCGATGGCCAAACAATTTCGTTACTTAAGAGCAATTTTTTTCACTTGCATTCACGAATCAGCTTCTCAAATAACATTTGCTTTGGGTTACAAACTTTTTCGCACCTTATTGGTTAAGTAAGTGAAGATGCTATCAATGAAATCTTTAGAAATTTACGTCTCGGAACAAGACGAAACAGTAGAAAAATATTTTTATATAGGACAAGTTGTTTAGTTTCTTTAGATGCTTTTTTGGACTCAGTAGGTTTATACATAAACCACTAGGTGCCACAAAGTCTCTTGGTTCTCTTGGTTATACATACCTAGAGAAACCTAGCAGCGTTTTTGTCATAAGTATTCAGATGTACAAGATTAGAATTTTGTCTAGATTTGAAACTTTTCTTGGTACTTATTGATTATATAATAAACACTTGAAAAGTGAAGTTTGGTTAATGCTTATGAAATAAAGCAAAATATGATGAAAATATAATACTTATATAGACATAGCAAAGGAAGTTCAAGCCTATGACATCACAGGGTGTATAAATAAAGCAAAAGTGAATTTTTACCAATCCAATATAAATTTTTCTAAACATTTACTTTAATGTTGCCTGTAATTTCAGCATCATTTTTCTTTTTCATACAGATTTGCCTTTTTTCCAGTTTCTTGAAAATAGTAGCCTACCATAAATAGGGAGGGGGAGGGTCAAAAACTCTTATTTTATTTTGTAATTGCTTGACCTCTTAAAAGTTGCAATACTAAAGGTCAAAGATGCAGTTCTTAGCGGTATCCAAGACTTCCTTTGCACACAGCCCCGTCTCCAAATGTTCTCTGGATATGCTTTAAAGTTATTGCCATTGAAAAATAAAACATTTATCTGTGATGAATCGACATGTACTTTTTCAGGGGGCCCAGTAATCAAATATGTTTTTGTTACTTTGAATAAGAAGTACCCATAAATTTTGGGAAATTCAGGGCCGAACCTTCTTTCAAGCCCATTGGAACCGTCAAATTAGTTGTTTACTCTTAAGAAAACAGAATAATACGAAAATATTGCGAAGTTTTGTCATTCTCATCAATTTTTACCCAGGTAGTCCGAACTGGCGAGATAGCTGGTCAACTCGTCGCGGAACAACCGGAAGCTCTTCGGGACCTGGTCGCCCTTGCCCTGGTGCCGCAGCACCGCGCTGGCGGCGTGCATGAGGTCGACCGGGTAAAGGCGCAACCGGCCCTCTTCGGCCGCCTTGCGCAGCGGCGTGGTCATCGCCAGCGTGCGAAACGCCTCGACGATCCGCTCCGGCGAGGTCTGCTCGACGCTCGGCACCAGCTCGCCGTCCGGACCGACGTCGCGCTTGGTCGAATCGACGTTGATCACCAAGAAGGCTGAAATTCAGTCTCTTCAACAATCTTGTCAAAACTAAGATAAGCCTGCATAATTCAGGCATCCATTGAAACGGGTCAGTTTCAGTTTTAGGTCAGTTTCAATATCTTTACTTTTTTGCCGTTTACCTTTTTTCGCTCATTATTCAGTTTTCACTGTCATTTTCATTTGATTTGGGAAAATTGGCTCCCACTTTGTTCCCGCTGGATTTTGACGAGATTGCACCGCTAACTTATGGGACAATATTCCCTGAGCCTGGTTCCTTGACAAAACATTTGAAGTAAAGTTAGATTATTGCCCTTTCTGAGATAGCAAGAAGTCAATTAACTAGAATTTTACCCTATTTTGAACATTTAAGCCAATATTAGAAAAAAATCCCCAAATTTATTTATAGTATCTTCTTCATCATATCTATCACAACCATCAAGTTGGATTAGTTCATTTCTATTCTTTTCATTTGACACCAATACATTCAGATATAACATTCCATGTTTCTTTTATATTACCTTTGTTTTCTTGAAACTTTAAAATTCTATGCAAATAACAGGAATACATTTTCAGAAATTAACCCAGAGAAAAAGAAACTCAAGATTTGCTTACTTTTGATTCTTAAAAAAGCACTAGAACTTCAGATTTCCACTCGAATGAGCCCCCATCTGGAGTTCGGATAATTACCGCTTTAATATGAAGTGGCTCCGGAAAAAATAAAAAAATGAGAATAATAAAACTTTGAAGTTTATGGCGTTTACAATAGGCAACGCCTTTTCGTTGCCTCTGTACCGAGCCTGCTGAAAAAGAAGAAGAAGGATATTTTAGTGATTTGTTAGCTGTTTTGCTTTCAGAATCCAGTTTTCAGTATCTAGCTTTTTCAAGAATTCAGTGATTTTTTTGAAGGTTGTGACGATTTGAGTGCTGCGAATTTTTCCATATCAAGTGAAGCCCATAACAAGACCCAGCTATCTAGTTTGAACGGCATCAACTTTTTTAATTCGTTTTTTTTGTAGGATTTTTGAGACTGTGGCGTTGTGAATTCAAGGTTTGGCGACTATTGTGCGAATTGAGGAAGACTGCTCTCGAGAATCGTCAAATTACAGACTTTGCCTTTTTTTATCTGGTAGAGATTTCGATGTCAAGTGTGCCATTTCAAGATATGCTAGATGAGAGATATGTGAACTGCCTAACCGTATAAAGAAAAAAAAACAAGTTTTTTTTTTTTCAACTGAAAATAAGGAGCAACATTAAAAATTTAAATGAACAGAAATTATTACATATACGAGGGGGTTCGCCCCCTCCTCAACACTTCGCTCTTTACGCTACAGTTTTTTGGCACTTAAAAAAAAGTTTTTATTGTCCTAATTAAGCAACCCTTATGTTTCAGGAGTCGTTTTTAAAGACTTCGGACAAAATTTAAACTTTAATATAAAGAGCAAGGTGTTAAGGAGGAGGTAACCCCCTCATATACGTAATAATTTCTTTTCGTTATGGAAAAGAGAAAAAAAAAATACAAATGAGGGCGCCAGAAAACCTTAGGGTGGAGGGCCTGGTCCACTCAGCCCCCCTAGATCAGACCCTGGCCGGTTGCTCCAATCTATTTGAACTCTTAAAAGAGGACTAGAACTTTCTATTTCCAATCGATTAAGCCCCCTCTGAAATTTGTACGACACTTTTTCCATGGCAAGTTGTCTGGTGAAAAAAAGAATATTGAAGCCACATCTCTTTTTACTTCAGTACGGCTATTGATCTCTATGATTCCAAATATGTAGGGCGCCAAAAATCCGCTATGTTAAGTTCTATTTTAAAAAAAATGGTAAAATCTGTTTTTGCTGTTGTAGATTCTAGGCAGTATCTCGAAGGTATAGCAAATTTCTGACTTTCAAACAAATCTTCTATAGGGAAGTTTTCCCAGAGGAGAAGAGCGTAGTGATGCTTGAGCCATATTATAGTTACATTTTTGTGTATGGTTAAAATTACACATCACTGCACTGCCAGTAATGTTTCAAATTCGTGATTGTTTTTTTTTTTTTTCATTCGTGAATGTTTTTTCCCTATTTTCTTTCCTCTGCCGAGACCTAATACTCCCTACTTTCAATTGAAAAAACTTTTTCATGTTTATTTTTTCATTGTTCTTTTTTTATAGTAATGCTAGAAAATCCCGCACCCTTTTCATTGAACTTCTCTTCCCCCATGACATATTCCTCCAAGAAAGGATCCTCCCACATAGCCCCCTCCCCCCAATCCCACTCGCAAACCAAAAAAATCCCACTGAAAACGTCTGTACGCTTCCCAATAACCATTACTGTATGTAAACACTGGTCGAAGTTTGTAACTTGCAGCCCCTCCCCCAGGGATTGTGGGGAAGTAAGTCATCCGTAATTCTAGGAGCATATCCATTTCTGGTTGACCCTTCTCCTCCATGGGGCAAACTAAAAAACCATAAAGTGGACTTGCTTACATATAACATTACCTGTAGAGCAAAGCATATTAGTCCATGAGGGCTAATGGACTAATATGTTTTGCTTGATAGGTAATGTTACATGTAAGCAAAATTGGACTTAGTTTTGTTCACAAACAGCTGACTAGTTTAAACTAGTCAAATCTGAATTTCTGATAGAAGCAATTATTATATTTGTAAAGAGCATAAAAAAAGGCATCAAGTGGTATATTCGTTAGCCTATATGAACTGCTATAATTTTACCCTTCAAAATACCTTCCAAGGACATACTTTAGTCTATAGACCTATCCCCAAAAGTTTCATATTTCTAACCTAACTCCTTTCTAGGATAGCAAACAGTAGCTAAAATAGAATTGTATCTTGATTGTAATAGCTTAATTGATAACAGGGCTAGAATATAGACTAAATTACTAGCCTATTTAAAGTTATTAGCTTGAAGGATGAGCTAAACTAGGCCTAGCCTAAGTTATTAGCTTAAATTATGTAAAGTTGGCTATACAAAGACCAGAGAGGAATTGAAGAGGGGGCGAAACCCCTCATATGCGTAATAATGTATGTTTGTTTTAAGTCTTAATGCTGATCCCTACTTTCAGTTGAAAAAACTTTTTTTATATTTAGTTTTTCATTGTTTTTTTTTTGTTTTTTTCAAATAATGCTAGAAAATCCAGCATTCATGAAAATTCTCTTCTCTCATGACAAATTTCTCTATGGAAAGATCCGCCCATACACCCCCCCCCCAAAAAAAAAAAATACCCTGAAAACGTCTGTACACTTCCCAATAACCATTGCTATATGTAAACATTGGATGAGATGCTTAGATGTGACTTATATGATACATTTGATTAGATTTCTGATAAAGTATGCCTATTCAGTTGTTGCGTAAAGCCTACATGCTTACCTAATTTGTAACTAGAATTTCGCTCTTGGTTTATCATATTTCCATCTGGTAGTCGCTCTTTCATCAATCAACTACTCGTTCGTCTACAGAAAGGAGCTTATGTATACTCTATTAAATGACACAAAAGCCAATAAAGAAGGGGGTTTAATGTCTGCTCACTGAGTAAAGGGACACCCTAGTTTAATCTGAAAGTCTCCCTCTGGTTTCTTAATAGTTCGATTATATTTGTTTTCCATTTTCATTTCACTTAAAAGTTTTTCCATTTATTAGTAAATATTTTTTTTTGTAATTTTCAGAATCAGAGATAATTTTTCTTTAATTTCCTTTGACTTTCTCCCCAGAATTGATTCATCAAGTGAAAGAATTCTGAGAGGGAATCAAAACATGTGTCAGAAGCAATTTGAGTAATGACACGTTATTTGGTTAGATGTGCCTTAGTATTCTAGGAAAAAATGTTTACATTTTTAATAATTTCGTAATTTAATTTTTAAAAGTTTCTCAATCACAGCATGCCGTCAGTACATAAACAGATATTAGGTTACGCTACCAATAACAATTTAAGTTGGACGTTTATAAGATATTTATGATATGTCCTGTTGATAACCTGCATGCGCCTATTATGTGTTTTGGATAGTTCAACACTCCCCTCAACAGGCCGAGGGTCAATTGATCATCTCTGCATCATTTTCTTGAAGTTCCAACTTAACGCTCTCAGTCATTTCTGAGTTTTCTCTTTTGACAATCTTTATCCACATAACATGTTTTGATTTAGTTCAACCCTTCCCTCAGTACTCTGGTTAGGCAACCTTGTGGAAAGGGGGCTCTAAAGTTATGAGCTTTAGACCCATAGAGCAACCTTCCCACTTTTTGAACCTACCCCCTTTCCCATTTAGATTTTGAAAAATACCATTTTAGGGTTATTTTCATTGAAAATGCCTTTTTTGGCTATTCTAAAAAAAATTGAAAACACGACAAAATTGCCTACTTCCTACATTTTTTAAGAAAAAAGTTTTTACTTTTTGATCATGTAATGTCTTTATAAAAATAAAACCCAGCCCCCCTCGGCCCCCCTTATACATAAAAAAAATTAGATACTTTCAGAGAGGGGCACCAATAAAATCAAGAAGTGCTATTTTAGATACGTAAAGTTTATATTGCTTATTCCTAACCGGCACCGAAGTTCCCGTCCCATAAAGTTTAGGATTATAAATCCAATTAATTCGTGAGAGGTCTGTGATAAAAGTGACACTGAATAGATGACACTTTTCTCTGATAGTAATTTGAAGTGTTATTGCCATAACAAATTGAAATTTGAATGTAAATTTAAGTGTTGAAACCTGATAGTGCCTGGTCAGTAGTCTAGGTTTGTTTTCGCTTGGTTTTGTTGGATTTGCTTAAGTACATTCAAAATATTCAAAATATTAAACATTGTCTTCACTATGCGTTTTGAATGTAATTGCTGAGTTCTAAAACAGCCAACTGACAAAATAGATTACCTGTACAGAAGAATTCAGAACATATTTCTGGCATTGAATGCCAATTTGAAAACCATCTGAAGGTCAAATGACTGAAAAGCAAAATTGAAATCTCTTATGACTGAATTTATATTAAAATTGATTAAGCAAATTCAAGATATTCAAAAATATATGACATTACTGATTTCTTTTTATGGACTTAGTCAATTATACATACATACATACATACATACATACATACGTACATACATACATACATACATACATACGTACGTAGTACATACATACATACATGCATACGTACGTACATACATACATACATACATACATACATAAATACATACGTACATACACACATACATACATACATACATAAATACATACATACATACATACATACATACGTACGTACGTACGTACGTACATACATACATACATAAATACATACATACGTACATACATACATGCATACATACATACATAAATACATACATACATACATGCCGATTATGATTTCTGGGAATATTTCTGGTCTACGCTGTTATTACATAGTAAAGAGTACAATTAAACCCCAAAATGAGCAGAATTTATTCTATATAAGAGGGAAACTGCCTGTTCCTCATCCAAATCTCCAGATCATGGTCGCAGAAACTTCTGAGGGTGCTTCTTAGAGCAAAAAGTCCTTTTTTAAAAGTCAAAAGTGATTGGAGACCACCCGGCCGCGCGGGGGGGGGGGGGAGAATTTTCCGATAGGTATTCCTCGAGAGAGGATTTTTAGCGGGGAATATTTTCCATAAAGTAACGATCGTTTACGCAAATTTTTGGGGCCTGATTTTTAAGAAAAAATCCAAGTGAACATAAATATTTTGGTAAGATTAAAGTCGCCTTTCCACTCTTTTTTTTTAACATTAGTCTTTCAATAATGTTTTGCCAATGCAACTCTCTTGTTTCAATTTTAATGCCAAAAAGAATACTGAAAAAACACAAAGCAAATATTTTGAGAGGACAGCCACCTCTCTTCTTCAGTGCGAACAAAATAATATATTTAAGGAAAATGCTGAAGAAAAGCAGCAAAACAGACATGGAAAGTCAATGTAGGGTTGTACAACTCTAAGCTAGTGTATAATTATTTGCATTTTACATGATAGCCTCATTTCTATTCCTTTTTCTACTAGATTTAATCTTTCAGTTCGTCAGGACTAAGAGAAAATCCAGTCAAATTTGCCACTTATCTCTAAGGATTGAACTTTTGAATAGTTCTATTGAACTATAATTGATTATTTTTTTTTCTTTCCATAAGTCGTGTTCTTTCATAGTTTTCAAAGAAAATTTTTCGAAAACAAGAGCTAAGACCTCATATGGCACTAGTGACGAGGCGAGAAGAGCTAAGAGATGACTAGAGGGCAACTAACCCCCACCCATACGTACCATTTCTACAAAAACATTTAATCAAAATTCTGAGATAGTCATTTCGTTCAACTTAGTTAAAGATCCAAAATTATGTCTTTGAGTATGACAACTTTGTATCCACAGCCCTCAGGGCAAGGGTTGTAAGTTATGCCCTGGGGGTATTTAAGGTTTATATAGAAAGGGTGATCGTATAAACTTCGAAGGGGCCTCATTGGATTTCTTATCCAATTTTTGATCCAAATTTTAGTTTACGTTTTGAGATTCAGAGTGATCCTGATAATATTTAAAACGATATTTGCATGTTAATATATTTGGGGGGGGTGGGGCTATATGACTTTCTCACAGTTTTCATCGAACGATTTAAAAAAAGGGGGTTGGAAGAGGAGGTCTAGTTGCCCTCCGATTTTTGACTGCTTAAAAATTCAACTAGAATTTTTTTTTTACTAACGTTTTTATTAGTAAAAATATACGCAACTTACGGAAGTAAGGAGCAGCATTAGAACGAAGGGAATATTAACGAGGAGAAGCACCTAGCATCAGTCATCTTAATACAGTTCTATTTGAACTTATTGGGGAAAAACGTCTTATTTTATCGTAAATCATCAGGATTTTATGAGGCAATTCAGTTGAGACTGGTTTCAAATCAGTCTAAAACCGTATGAGCCTCCAGCCGTAGTCACAGTTGCGTTGCAGAGTGTTGTCCCATACATTCTCGGTAGCTGCTGCGTTGATATTGTCCAGTTAATTTGAATCTCAACATTTAAGACCAGAAATTAAACGTGGAATTCGGAGGTGAAGTGTAGAAGCATGAAAATCTGTACATCTGTAAACTTCCAGCGTCCTCAAGGAAAGTCTCAATTAATGAATGAATATGGAAAAATCAATTGATCAAATTGACTTTACAAAAGGTGCTGGTCTTGTGCCTGTAATAGTACAAGATGTAAATACAAAAGATGTTCTTACTTTGGCATACACAAACAAAGAGTCTTTAGAACTTGCAAAAAAAACCGGTAATTCTTGGTTTTGGAGTCGTTCTCGAAAAAAACTTTGGATGAAAGGTGAAGAATCTGGCAATACTCAAAAAATTAAAAAAATTTTGGTTGACTGTGATTCTGATGCAATAATTTATCTTGTTGAACCCTCAGGACCTGCATGTCATACCGGTGATCCTGAAAAAAACAAGTTAGCATCATATCATAAATAGTTTTTTGAGCGCCTTTATATATTTCAAATTTTTTTTTCTCTTCTGCTGTTTGGTTTTCTTGCTCAGATTTAAAAGATTGTTTTGATCTTGGGTGAATTGTTTTTTCATTTATTTGTTTTTGAATATTTTTAGTCAAACGTAAAGTCTTTTGACAAATGGGATGTTTTGTGGCTTGTCTACTTAAGATCACGGGATTTTCCTCTTCTGAGTAACAGAATAGAATATCTTTTAAGAGTATCGTAGGAAAAAAAATCTGATAATGTCCTCTTGGCAGTGAGCCATGAGGACAATATCGTCAGCGAAATTGCAGTCATATATTTGACGCTCAGGGCTTAGTTGTATGCCTCCTTTAAAGTGGCAAGCTTGAAGAAAAAAATAAATAAGTATTGCGAACAATATCGGAAACAGTAAACATCCTTGACTTACACCGGACTCAACAGGGAACCACTCTGACAGCCCATTTTCCATCTGGACTGCACAAACCTGTGCAGCATACAGGGATTTAATCAAAGTCACATTTTCGGAGGCATTCCATACGCTAGGAGAATTTTCCAAAAAAAGATGGCGGTAAGACAGAAATTTTGTGTTTGATTCGTATTTTTGTGGACAGGCGCTTAAAATTTGGCACTAGACTTTTTTGGTAAGATCCTTTAAAAAGCCAGACTTTGAATGAGGGACGGGTACTTGTTAATTATATGGAACACACCCAAGAAGTGAAGTTAGGTTAACCCTAATGAAATATATCAAAATATGATGATAATATAATACTTTAGAAACAAAATTAACTATGACAAAGAATTATGGAAAGCAAGCCGTGCAGAACAGATTATATTAAAAACCTAACCCAACCCGCCATCTGGAGAGGTCCAGGAATATTGGTGGATATCACGGTGTTGGAAGAAACTCCCACCAATACCTCGGTCATTCGAGAGCACTAAACCGATTAGAAGCTCACCATTTTCATTCCGATTACTGAGGCCATGGCAAACCATAGACAGGGGGCAATATTAGCGGACGTCACCAATAACTGCATTGAAATCACCGACAAAACAAGCTATGTCATGTCTACGTATATCACTGGCAACTGATGGCAGGGTTCTGTAAAATTCTTCCTTTACATCTTCACTGGCTTCGTTTTTGGGTGCGCGGTCCAGTTATGTCAGTCACGTATCTCGGACATGTGCTTATTCTTCCCACCGAGTTTCATTCTGATCTCGCCGCTTTAAGTATTCTTTAAGTTTTCCGTTTCCCCTCCAGTGACGCTGGATCCGGTCGAGATTTAAAAACCAACGTCTGAGTTAAGAGGTCTTTCAAAATATGAAATTTCATTAAGATCCGATCACTTCTTCGTAAGTTAAAAATACCTCATTTTTTTATTTTTTAGAATCAACCCTTCCCCCCAACTCCTCCAAAGTGAGTGATCCGTTTCGGTTATTTTAATCTATAAAAATGTAAACCAGTTTCATTCAAACCGAATACAAGTATGCTCATAGAATTGTCATGAGTTTAGAGAGATATTTAGTACGGCTGGAATATGCAAATGAAGTTTTCATGAGAATATGCAAATGGGGTTTACATGAGAATATGCAAATAAGGTATATCGCTTGTATTCATAGGAAATCTGGTGGCTAGGAAAGGTTTTTCCAGATGGCCTCATGGGTATATTTAAATTAGGGCCTGATCGGCTTATGTAAATTATGTATCTCCCGGAGAAAATGCAATATGTAAAAACAGGTTAGGTTTCCAGGCGTGAAATCTGCCGGCTCACCGCGCCCGGCGTTACCGAGAGTTCCTGGGCGGCGCCGGATACCGACCGGTGTCGGCTGACCGCCTCGAACGCGCGCAAGGCGTTTTGAAAGGGAAACCGTTGCGGGATCGCGATCCTCCTTTGAGAAAAAGACAATTGTATCGATCTTTATCGCGATTTGGAATTCGTCCGGTGCGACACCGATACATCTGGTCCGCCATTTCCCGCTGCTCTACGGTGTTTCCGTGCGACATTAAGGGAGAAAGCCATGAAATCGGCGCTTTGCGAGATATTATTTTTCAAAAAAAAAATCCAACTAAAAAAACAAAGCAAACGATTATGCTTTGAAATCTGAACCTGTTTTTTAGTTTGATATTTATGCTTATTTATCACGAATATATATATATATATACACTTGGCAATCATGTAAGTGGTGTTTACTATTTATTTAAGGGTAGTTATTCGATGATACCGTGGAATCATGTAAGGGATATTTTTGATGATGTGGAGGAATCATGTAACGGATTTTTTTTTTTTTTTTAAGTGCGGATTTTATATTTTCTCTGTTATTTTTTTCAAAATATTATGTTATTATTTATTGAAAACCCGTCTTCATACAAAAGAAAATAATGGAGCAAAACAAATATTTTTATATAACTATGACAACGTAAATAGAGTTGAAAATCCCCCCAATTTCAAAAAAGCTCCCCAATTTGTTATTAAAAATGAACAAAATTTTTTTTTTCAAATTAAAGCATTGAGGAGCGGCTTTCGACAGGGTTAGACTTTTTCTTCAATCGTTCAAGAACATATGATCTAACACAAGGACAACGAGGCAAAAAGTTTAACTTTTAAAATGTCCCGGGAATAGAGGAACTCCATGATGCAACTCCGTTAGTAATGCAAATTCACGAAAATGTGGAGTGGGAAGGGAACGATAGTAATATTCGCAAATTTTTCTCATCTACAAAATTAGCTATAACCTTTCATTTAATCGAATTACTATATATCAGGGATAGTCTGGCTGGCATATATTTTCTGGGTACATATATTATTACTCACGAAAAGACAAATAACATGAAATCGTATGCTATCTTTTACCCTCTTAAATTATTTACATTTGGCATTGTTTTTTATGATATCTGCAAGTTGTTTCTTTTCTACAAAGAATCAAGAGAAATTTTACGGAGCAATTTTCAGTTATGACAGAATTTTCTAGGAGAAATTTCTGGGGGGGGGGGTATTTTACACGGTTGGAACTTACTATTGAGGAATTTATTTGGTAAACAGAAGGTTATATGGAAGGGGAACAATGTTTTACCGTATTACTTGAAAAAAAATCCAGAAATTAAATTAAACAAAAACAGTTTCCTGGTTGAAATTATTCCTTTTATTAGGGGGATCGAACCTTCTGCAATAGTTCTATTTTTGTGCAAAAGTTGGACTTCTTGTCCAAATTCTTTAAGAAAGAATAAGAAAACTGGAAATTTGCAGAGTAAAAACTAGACAAATATAAGCTGAAAGGAGAAGGGCTAAAGCGATTCACTTATTTAACCAATCAGCCATGACGAAAGTTCTTCTACTGATAGACTGACCAGTACACATAGGAAATATTAGCTTTTCTTAGTTTTTAAAGCGTCCATTTATATAGAAATACTGATTATTCGGTTAAATCGACTGTTTAAAAAGCATAACTAAATTTTTTCCGTCTCAAAAGGGGGTTACTCTGTTAATATTGGCATGAAGTATCAAATTTAGTGTTCTAACCACGAGAGGGGAGAGTTGTTTTTAATGTGTAGAGGTAAATTTACCGGCACTGTCTGAAAAACGATGAGAAATTGAATAAAAAAAAACATTTATTTTTAAATTGAAGGTAAGGAGTATCACTAAAAGTCAAAACGAACAGAAATTATTCCGTATATGAAGGTTTGCCCCCTCCTCAATACTTTGCTCTTTACACTAAATTTCGACTGTTTTTCCGTGTTAAGTAAGAATGGCTACTAAAACAGAGGGGGGGAGGGTAATTAGAATCGGAAGCTTCCTCAAAATGCTGACAGCTTTAGTCATCTTCAAAATAACTTAGGCACTGCAATTGTAAACGTTTCTCAAGCAAATTGTTAAAATTGAATTGCTTTTTTCCCTTGGAGTCAAAGGCGATCAGTTGTTCGTCAGAAAAGGAATACCAATTTCCATTTTGATCGCGATGAAGGTATTGGTATTCCACTGCTTTTAACTTTATGACGCCTTCGTCGTCGAAAAAAGTAAATGGTTGAAGGCCGTCCTTAGTCCGCTTTTTCTTCCATATGCTTATTTCCTGGTTTTTACTATCGTTATCGCCAGTCGCCATCCATAATGTTTCGGGGGAGTTGGAGAGGGAAATCGGAAATCTTGCCGTATTGGATTCACTCTCTTTGGGGGAGTTAGGGGGTGGAGTTCAGTGCTTTGGCGAGTTTGGTGCTTCTGGACGTGCTAGGACGCTGAAGGGAGAGGAAAAATAGAAAAAATGAGGTATTTATAATTTACGGATCGGATCTAAATGAATTTTGATATTTAGAAGGACATCGTGACTCAGAGCTCTTATTTGAAATCGTGACCGGCATTAAGCCTCTGATTTTCCTTTTAAATCAATCTATTGATTCTTAGAATTTTGCTAGAGTGGCCCACCCGCATGCCGCCGCCGTTGGCGCCGGGGATCCCGCACGTCGAGGTGTGTTCGAGTCGCCAATCGAGGTCGGGGATCTTGTCGGCGTGGGCCTTGAGGATCTGCTTGTAGGTGTCCTTGGCGACGAAGTAGCCCCAGTCGACGCCCCAGCGCTTCGGGTCGGCCTGGAACGCTGAGGACGGGAACGCCTTCTGCACGACGCGCAGGCAGCGCTCGGCCCACACCAGGGCTTCGAGGAGGTTCTTCTCTTCGCCTGGATCGCCGCGCACCGTGAAGTCACGGCACGCCAGACAAAACTTAAGATTTAGCGTAAACAGCAAGGTATTAACGAAAAGACGAAGCCCTTCATATACATAATAAAAATATAAGAATATAAAAGTTTGATACGTAAGTTAATTCTTAAGTTACGTATATTTTTTACTAATAAAGATGTTCGTTAAAAATGGGAAGGCAACAGGGCTCCTTCCCTACCCCTTATGTCTCCAAATCGTCTGATCAAGTCTAAGAGAAAGCAATTAGACAAAAAAAGAATTAATACGCAAATTTTATCTTAATAATTTATGTGGGGGGAGGCCTACGAAAGGCCAATATGTTGCCTATAAGCGTTTTTGTCTGTAATACTTTTCCTGCACCAAAATGCCAATTATATACTTAAAAAAGAATATTAGAAAGAAAACCAATGCCTGGTATTGTTGTCATTCACTATTTGTGTTATCTGTAAGTAATAATTTTTAGTAGCCATACTCTCTGTTTATCTTTTAGTTTCTTTTGCTTTAATGTTCATCTATTCGACGATGTTTACTCTGTAATGGAAAGTCGCTTGCTTTTATTTAAGGCTCTATGCAAAGGTAACATTTACTGGCTTTGAGCGCGGTCTGAAATGATTTTAGAACTACTTTGTAATATTGTAATTGTGCGAAAAACATTACCAAATTCTATTATTAATCACTGATGGTGGCAACCTTGAAGAGTCTTATTTATTGAAGTCACTCTCATTTCTGGGGGGGGGGGGCTAACTCTGCTTCAATATTTTTCTTAATCCCGTGAGGAATCTACTTAGCATTAATCATTTAACCCATACCCTTTAGGGTCATTCCTTTTTATATGTGTCGAGATTGTTCTTTAAAATTGTTGACTGAATTTGTGATATGAATATATATGTTGAGCTTTTGGATTCATTGTTCTAATTAAATGACCCTTGTCTTTCAGGAGTCATTTTTAAAGAACTGGGACAAAATTTAAATTTTAGCGTAAAGAACGAGGCGTTGAGAAGGGGAAAACCCCTCATTTACGAAATAATTTCTGTTTGTTTTAAGTTTTAATGGCTGCTCCTTACTTTGAGCTGAAAAATTTGTTTTTTCTACTCAATTTCTGTTAATTTTTAAATAAAGAAAGGAAATCTGGCGGAAAAATCCTCCCCACCCCCACCATGGAAACATCGTCTGGGCAATTCATTCCTGACAAAAATTTACCTAACCCAGGCGCACAATTGTTCTTTACACTTTTTGCAAGTATCAACTTGTTGTTGATGGTGTTTAATCTGATTCCGTTAGGTCCTTTAGACGGGCACTACATCTTCCCTTATTTTTTGCCGCGTAAACTGGCGCACAAATATGTAGTGTTTAATGCCCGGCACGGCACGCTGATCTTCCTAGGGCTTATTGTGTTGAGTTTTATGGGGCTACCGCTACTGCAGTGGATAGGCGCTTTGTCTCAATACCTCTTGCAGTTGATCACCTTGGTATAGCGTTGTGAAACCTATGAGCTTATTTGATTAGACTGTATTAATTGTATTGTTTGTGTTATTTTGTTTTTCTTTCCTTAATGCTTTTACTCCGCTTAATTTGTCAAAACAAGCGGGTAACAAATAAATTATTGTTACTATAAGCATACATTTCCCATAAATATTGCTTAACAGTTTATCCATATTCTAAGATTGAAAAAATTGTTTCATGTTTCGAATTTTAAAATATCTGGTCTTACCTTTGAGCTTGTACATGGGTATTTGATGACCCCACCAAAGTTGTCTGCTAACACACCAGTCTCTTATGTTCCGCAGATATTCCCTCCTCTTCATGATCATACATTTGAATAGTTTCTGGCGTCCTGAAATATCACAACTTTGTACAAATTCTTCTTAGGAAGAGGAAAAAGCCAGAAGAGCTCAAGTCAGGCCAGCAAAGGGGTTAACAAACTTCAAAAATATTTTTGGTTGCTAAAAACTATCTTATTAAACCGACCATAGGGCAAGGAGCATAGTCATAATTCAATACCCATGCGCTCTAGGGGTTTGGTATCATATTCATGACCCTGTGTTGAAATTGTTGAAGAACTTCTAGTTTAGTGTCGTGGCACTTCAGGTTCAGATTATTCGGATATGGGCAACTACAGATTTATCTCGGCATTTTAAAGCGTTGACCGCCCAACTCCGAATAAAATTGACTTTGAGGGCGTGTTGACCCGGTCAACCTCAACTAATTCAGATATTAGAAATTCAATGGTGCACACTATTCCGACCTCAGAACTAAAGAAAAACCTGTTCCATCCCAGAACGCCTAGGGAGCAAACTATACAAAAAGAAGTCACCTACTTGTCTGAATGCTTTGCAGAGACGGACTTCCCAAATTGATCCACAGACGAGCTCCAAACAAATCCGAGATTATGTGTAAATTTTACAATCTACAACCATTACAGCAAACCTCTGATGTCTATCACAAATAGTTTGAAAGCAAAATCAGAAAAATACAATTTCAAAATTTGCTTGCTTTTTACTTTATTTTACCCCTGTTCCCGGCTTAGTAGCGTTGTCCTTCGGCCAATAGAAAGAAAGGTTGGATTTTACTCCACAAGGTATTATGTCTTTATGCCTTTATGTCTTTATGTCTTAAGACATTTTTCTTCATTATGAAGAAAAATATCAACAGAAGGTGGCTGGGTTTAAAATACCGGTAAGGTTGATTAAAATTATAAAGTAGCTATATGTTATTTAGAAATTGGTATTTATTTTATTTAAACTGATTTTTATAATATTTCCTCTTTCTTTTCTTTATCTATTGTCTTTTTTTCTCTCTCTTTTTCTTTTAAAAAAACCGGAAATTATTTTCATCACAATTAACTTAAATGTTGTTAATAGTTTTGTGCTAATATTAATTATTTAATAAACTTTACAAAGATCAAAGAGTGTATTTAAAAATTGTGTAATGATGTAGGAGAGCAAAATTAAAGCTTGAACTTTTTTCACAGGAAGACGCCCATGGCCGTATCACCACCGGTGGCCGACGCTTTGCCACAGATGCGGAGCTGACGCCGGGCAAATGGCTCCACGCGATTGAAGCCGGCAGCCCCCTAGAGGGGCGCACCGCGATCGATCCGCTAGATCAAGCTGGTGAATACCTGATGATGGGGTTACGCATTCGTGAAGGCCTAGACGCCAAACGCTATGAAAATCTCGCTGGTCAGCCTTTGAATCCGGAAAAAATTGCCTATTTGTCAGAGATTGGGATGATCGAGCAGATTGGTCACTCTGTCCAGGTGACAGAGGACGGGAAAATGATTTAAAAGCGCCCTATATTGTCAATAGTCATGTTTGATGGTGTACTGAATTTCGAACAGCTAATTGTACTCTTTCCTCAAGGAGTGCTATAAATATCCTACAAAAATTACCATTTGAGCACTTGAATCTTTTTTCTTTTGGAAAGCAAGCAAAATCATTTTGAAAATATTCTATTCTTTTTGAAACCCCAATTCTAAAGCAAGAAATCACCTAAAAAGGGCTTCAGAATTTGTTGTCTCACTCTGGATCATTTCTAAATCAATTTTTCTATTTAAGAAAGTTGAAGGAACAATCCACTTTTTTTTTCTTTTTTTTTCTTTTTTTGTGTGTGTGTCAAAGTGCAAATTATGTTCTGTTCTTGAAAAGGCATAGATGTTATCCCTCCTACTCATGTTAATTTGTACATTTTTTTAGTTTGACTCGGCTATTCATTTTAATTTCTGTTCTTTTTTAGCTTCAATTATTTATGGATAGTGATTTGTGGTAGTTTTACATTTGGAAGAATATTTGACTATATTTCCGCTCATTCTTGGCTTAAATGGAGCTCTTTACTTTTCATTTAAAAACTTGTTTTGCGGAAAAAGTATGATCAAATGATGAAGCAGGCCGGTACTTTCGTCTCATTGCTATCATTAAAGGGTCGTATAAATTATACCTGGCTAAAATTCTACTGTTTCGTGTCTAAGGTGGTAAACCCAAACACTAGCTGGATCAAATTAATATTTGGCTCGTAAGATGACGGAATAATGAAGTATGGATAATTTAATATTAGTAAAATATAGTGTTTCTTACACTTACAACCGGAGTGTGGAGCAAGAGTGATATTGAAGTTTTTCTAAAAAGCAACTAAATGTCATAATGACATACTTTGTATTTATTTCCTGAAATTTTGTCTTGAATCTATACGGGGTCGGCATTTTGCCTTCTGAAAGGTTTTATCCATTTAAAGAGGCACTAAAACTTATTGCTTGTGATGAGATGAGTGCACCCAGTTCATAGTCATGTGCTATGTATGACGAGGCCGTGAAGTTTTCGCTAACGCGTCGACTATAGTATGTAAAATAGTTTTGCAATTTTTACAATTTTTAAATTATATAGGCTAGAAGCATAAACAACAGGACATAAAGAACGTTCAGTTTCGAACATAAAAGTTTTTGTTATTCGAAATCAAGTTACGAAAGATCTTATGTATCAGATGCTCCATTTTCAATTCAAATCTGATCTGAGGACATAGGGGCTGGAGGGGGGAAAACAGAAATCTTGGAAACCGGAAATCTTGGAAAAAACTTGGAGTGGAGAGATCGGGATGAATCTTGATGGAAAGAATAAGCACAAATTCTAGATATGTGATTGACATAATTGGAAGGGATCCACTCTCTTTGGAGGAGTTGGGGGGAGGAGTGTTAGTTGGAAAAAAAATAGAAAATTTGATATATTTTTGACAGAACGATTGGCCAGATCTTAATGAAATTTTTCTCAGGCTCGTAGCCATTAATGGATAATAACTGAATTGAACTGAATTGAAACTTGTATATTCAAAATCAGCATAATAAGCCGATCCTTTTGATATATCTATTGCTATAAAAATTCCATTCTTTAAAGTTTTGGTTATTATTGAGCCGGGTCCCTTCTTACTTACAGTTCAATACCACGAACTGTTTGATATATAGACCTATTAGCCAATAAGCCGAAAGATTTTTTTGAACTTCACGATTGTCTGAAGGCCATGGTAATAGTGTATTTCAAAGTTTTGAAAATTATGCAAATCTAACGCCCGGGTTACGCTCGGGCAATGGCGGACCGCAGCATCGGCCCCTACGACATCCTCGAGGAGCACGGGCGGGGCGGCATGGGCGTCGTCTACGCCGCCCGCCACCGCGAGCTGGGGCGCGAGGTGGCGCTCAAGCTGATGCACGGCGTCGACCCCGAGGCCCTGCAGCGCTTCCAGGTCGAGGCGCAGGCCGTCGCCAAGCTGCGGCACCCCGGGATCGTCGCCATCCACCACCTCGGCGAGCACGGCACTCAGCCGTACTTCTCCATGGACCGCGTGCAGGGCGAGTCCCTTAAAAACCTTATAAATTGGGATTGAACTAAGTTGTGAAGCTGAAAACAATTTTGTTGTACTTTATGTAAGCAGAATATCCATTTTGAAAGATTTTCACTTTTATAACACACATATTTTTAAATGTCATCAAAGGTCAGAACCCTCTAGAGGGAGAAGAAGTAGAGGTAGGTAGCCTACTTCAAAATACCTTCCTGGGATTTTACCCAAGGGACTGTAAGCTTCCTTTTTAGGTTTTTTAGACAAAGTGGTACTAATGGTGTAGCCTACTTTTTTTCAATCTGACACCATTTAGCCTAAGGGCGAACCTTGGGATTTGGCCCTGTTTTTAATTGTGGAGTCAAATACATCTTCAGTAATTTTTTCAGAATTTGATTAAAAGAAAATGCATTGACGTTTTCACTTTATATATAATTTTTATAATGATTTCGATATCTCCGTGTATTTTTTGCTCCAATTAATTAACTCTTCGCTTTGCCAAGGTTCAACAACAAAAGTTGTAATTAGGGAGTATTTTGTAAAAAAAAATTGTTAACATTGAATAATATAAAAACAATCTTTGATGACATAAATGATCATCGCAAAAATCAAGATATTAATCTAATTAAGGATTGTTATGAATATATTTAGAAAAAGTGTCTTTGAATTGCATTACACTGGAATAAAAAGTCTTTTCTTTCTTGAAATGGAGATCATTAAATAGATGGACAGTTGATTAAAGGTAATCAGCAGCATTTAATCCGCATTCGCTAAAGTTTTGTGTACTCTTATAAGAACAAATAAAAATGTTTGCTAGATCTACCGGCTCCAGTAAACAATTTTTAGAACAGCAACTGCTCCAGCTACCAATTATAAAAGGAAAGTCCTTTGAAACTGTCAAAAAATCAAAGTCGACTGCATAGAAGAGAACAGATCTAACAGCCGCTTTATATACATAAATTTTTATCTTCATTCTGATCTCCCGTTGGTGCCACAAATGGTGTCAGGTTTGTGAGAAAATGACTTGGGCTTTGTTGATTCTGTTCTGTAGGTCAAGCACAAGCTGATAATCCGACTGCATATTTAGATCCACGACTTTAGTTTTGGCCGTGTTGATCTTCATATCCAGTAGCTGAGAGAAATGTAATATGTCATTAACATTGCTACGGCAGATGCTGGATCATCAGCAAGAGCGTCGATCTCAAATCCGGATCCGATTTGAATTGAAAATGGAGCTGATACATAAGATCCTTCTATATATCAAGTTTCATTAAGATCCGACAACCCATTCGCAAGATAACGATACCTCAATTTTCACGTTCTTTAAGAATTCCGGGGTCCCCCTCCAACTCCCCCAATGTCACCAGATCTGGTCGGGATTTAAAATAAGAGCTCTAAAGCTCAAGATCCTTCTAAATATCAAATTTTGTTAAGATCTGATCTCTCGTTCCTAAGTTACAAATACCTCATTTTTTCTAATTTTCCGAATTACTCCCTCCCCCCTCTAATGGATGATGTTATTTCAGAGAATGGTTCTGGAGATTGAGATGGTGCATTGAATTTGGTAAGTTGTATAGACTTTAGTTAAGAGAAATGCCAGCATATAAGTTGGTTATTAGTTTAGTGGCTGGCCAGTTCTAAAGGAAATCCAGTAGTAAAGGTAGTACCATTAGATTACGTATTTTATGTTCTTTCCAAATATCATGGTAGCTTGGTAAATATATCGCAGTTCATATTATTGACTTACCAATAAAGTGAATATACCACTCGATGCCTTTTTTTATGCTCTTTACGATTATATACATCTCCGACATGTATTGATAGCATACTCACTAATGTTAACCTTGACACCTTCCGCGTTGTTGTTAGTGACACCTCTGTCCATTTTTGTGTGTTTTCTAGACATGCTATTCCTCTAGGAAATATAGATTAAAGAATAAGTTTCCTTGGCAATATGCAAATAGAACAATTCTTTTATGTTATAACAATGTATTACCCTAAATGAATCGTGATAAATTTTGTCAGGCGGGTTGCAATCGGCAACCGCGGCGCGCAGGCTCGAGCGTCTGCGCGACAAGGGTGTTCTGCGCGGCCATAGTAAAGTAAAGAAATCTTGTACCGCGATTTCTTCAATCTTTTCCAATGTCCATAGAAATATGTAACCTAAAATTTAGTGAATAGAAAGGATATCAAAAAGCTTATCATACGCAATTCTGAAAGCTTCTGGATTTCTTAAGGAAAACCTTAAGATGAATGATAATAACAGGAATAAAAGCTGTAAAACGCTATCTAAATGGGATGGCAAGAAACGCTAATTAATGTAATTAGCTTTTGTCACTTAAGATTTTACTCAAACTGGAATGTAATTTAGGCTGAAAGGCTATAACAAACCTTTAGTTGTTACTTTAGATGAATTCCGTTCTAACAGTTAAGACGCCTAGTTTTATACTGAAAAAATATTTATTGTTATTCTTTTCTTTCTGCTGGCCTTGTTGGACCCGCTATTGTTTTTCTCGAGATTTCTAGCTTTGTCTAATTACTTACATCAACTGTGACTGTACGTAATCGGGGATATTGGCTTCTTCAAGTGTCATTATTGGGGTAGGCACATCTTCTCCATGAACCGAAATTTCCTTCGATGCACGGTAGCTCTCCACTTCCTGGTAAGACCTAAAAGAGATGTACATCTTTATCGCCATCAGAAATACTGTTTTTTTTTTATTTGTTTAGTTAATAACAAGTTTCCAGTAGCTCGTAGAAACAGGATTATGACAAACTGAAATATGTTGTTAACAGTTGGCGGAAACGTGTAATTTGGACGAGACATTTATAAATTGAACATGCAAATGTAAACAAAAAAAAAGTACAGACAGTATGTTTCTCTTCAAAACAAGTAAACAATGACATATCAAGGAGGCACACTCGTGCCTCTATGGGATGGGGAGGGATGCATTTCGTAGCCCGAGCTCCAACTAAGAAACCTCCTAATTATTCGTCTATAAAAAATAGATTTTAGCTGTTTTATCAGTAGAGCCGAATTATCTAAATACTTATTGAGCGACACATCTTATTCTTTTTTCCAAGTTTTTACTTTTGATGTGATATTTTTACGTATGTTTGATATTGACTTCATCGATTAATAAATAAAAACTTATTTGGTGGAGAAGCGTGCAATGTTTTCAGACCGACTGATGAACCCCTTTCTACTGGGTCTGACTCTCCAGGCTTACGAACAATGGCTTACGCTATTTTCTCGTTGAGTATTTTAACTTGCAGTATCGATGGACAGGGTGGCCTGGGCAGGGTCGGAGGTGAAGTCCGAGAAATACTCGCGGACCGTCTGTTGCGCGGTGTCGAACAGGGGCGCGAAGGCCTCAGGGACGCGGACGGTGGGCTCTCCGCCGGTGCTGAACAGCCCGGCCCGCAGGCGCTGGTTCTCGGACTCGAGCTGCTCCAGCTTCAGGGAGTCGCCGTTCGGCGCGGCTGGGCTGAGGTCGATCGGGTCGGGCACGGCGTTGGCCTTCTCGAAGAGCGCCGCCTCGAGCAGGTTGCACTTATTCCTCATGGCCTCGTTCGAGTCTATTGATAAAGAATTGGAGGGAAAATTGTCATATAGACTTCCACAGGAAAAGCACAGCAAGTATATGTTCCAACAATTATTGTAGACTTTTCACCTTAACCACTTCTGCCACCGCTATTTCTCATCTCTGATTTCCTTTTTTTGACATTCAATTTTTTCTTTGAGATTTATAGAAATAAATAGTTTCAGTAAGTACCTGATTTTGAAGCAAAAGTTATCAAACTCCTGCTTTCTATATTTTGGTTACTACTGATATCTTTTACTATATGCTCTACCCAATCCTCTGCTTTTATTATTAGTTAAAAAAATGAATTTATAAGAAAATTTTGTTTTAATTATTCATCGTTTTTATAATTAATTATTAATAATTCACACAAACCTGCATTGATTCAAAAATGTTTAAAAATTAAATACAAAAAACAAGTTTGTTTTAACTGAAAGTAAGGAGCGACATCGAAACTTAAAACGGACAGAAATTATTCCGTATATGAAAGAGACTGTCCCCTTCTCAACGACTCACTCTTTATGCTAAATTGGACTCCGTCACAGCTCTACTTTATAAAACAATAAAAAACTCTAGCGTAAAGTTATCCTCAAAGACATAACTTCCAGAACTTTCAATTATGTTGAACAAAATGGCTATCTCAAAATTTTATTGGATGTGTTTAGGGAAATAAAAGTGTTGGAGGGGGTGAGTTGCCCTCCAATCACTTTTGACTTAAAAAGGGCACTAACCCTTTCAATTCCCAATCGAGTGAGCCTTTTTTGAAGGTTTTACGACAGCAAATGCCCATCTTAAAATTTCTATCTGATGCATTTTTGGAAATTACGATGTGTGTGTGTGTGGGGGGGGGGGGGGAGGATTCACCTTCCAAACACTTTGCGTAACTTTGAAAATGGGATTTTGATGCTTATAGATATATCAAAAGAATCGGATTTTTATGCTGATTTAAAATATTTAAGTTTTATCAAATTTAGTCTTACTTATCAAAGGTTAAGAACCTAAGAAAATTTGCCTTATTTTGGAAAATAGGGGAGAACACCCCTTAAAAGTCATAGAATCAAAGTCATGAATGCAATGCATACCATTGCATTCAGCGTAGCAGAGAATCCTACTGTAGAATTTTCAAACTTCTATCTAAAAAAATGTGGAATTCCGTATTTTTGGTGAGAAGACCGGCTATGAAATTTGGGGTCAAAGTTCTTATTACCTGAACAATTGTTTTGGGTCATGAAACTATTGTTAATAGATGCATTTTGACTTTTGGAACATCTTTTTGCTCTTGAAAAACTACTGCAAACTCACCATTATGGAGTTATTATATATTTGCACATTAGAAGGGTGGGGTAAAGCATAGCATATATTATATACAGCAATGGTTAGTTTACATATTTAATATATGTTATGCTTTACCCCCACCCCCCTAATTTGCAAATCTATAGCCCAAATTTGTTTCTAAAGTATTACATAGTCTTGGCGAAACTTGCATTTCTTATTATCAATTAAATAAAAAAAAAACAAGTTTTTTAGCTGAAAGTAAAGAGCAACATTAAAACTTAAAACGAACAGAAATTACTTTGTATATGAAAGGGGCTACTCCCTCATTAGCACCCAGCTCTTTACGCTAAAGTTTGACTCTCTCTCAACTCTACTTTTTAAAACAGTAAAAAACTTTAGCGTAAAAAAGTTGGGCGTTTATGAGGGAGCAGCCCCTTTCATATACGAAGTAATTTCTGTTCGTTTTAAGTTTTAATGTCGCTCCAAACTTTCGTTTATTTAATTGCTGATCGTTTTTCTGAATAATGTCGTTAAGTCCAGCTCCTCCTCCATGGAAAATTCCCTTCCTTTACGAAAAATTTCGCCATGGAAAGATTCACCCACGTAAATTAAGTTAGCAATATTTGCGGAACCAATTTTGTCAGGTATAGTAACAAAACGACCAAAGAGGTCGAAACCATTTCTATGAAATTGAGAGTCACAAGGTGAGCAACCTTATTCCTCACTTTCAGTTAGAAAAAACTTGTTTTTTATTATTATTTAATAACAACCACAATCCGAAGACATACGCTGAGCACATGTAGAAATGAATGGCGCCTGCGGACACCGACGCTGGAAACTTGCGATACCGATTCGCGTTGGTTGCATCGGCAAAGAATCTTTCCAATCGCTCATCAAAAAATTCACCGATGCGGTTTGACAGCAAGCTCAAGGTGATTGCGAGTTCTCTCGAACTCATGACGGACGATCCTTGGGGGGATTCCAACCGCGATCCCGCCGATGCAAGTGGTGGCGGCGAACAAACAGCAAAACCTCTGGCAACTCCTGATACACTGATACGCAACTTCCGCGTTGCCGTAACGCACTGAACAAATAAAATTAACTCATCTTTTTAAACTTTAAGAGTTGCTTCAGGCCAAAATAGAGTCTGGAAAAAATAAGCCTGGGCTAGCTTGAAAAACTCTAGGCAGTTTAAGGGGGCTACTTGAATTTAACCTGGTGGGCCTACTGGCAACATAATTCTACTTTCTTTACCCTCCTCTATATCTTAATATACACGAATGACAAGTAGGCAATAGTTTAGGCTATGCTAAGAAATGAGAAAATCGTCAAATGTTAGATAGCGTTGGTGATTTTGCTTTTCGACAGTATTCCACTCTCCCGGATGTAGCGCTGACCATTCATCTCTACGCTGACGATCTGATCGCCGGCGGGCAGGATGCGGGTGGTGACAAAGCGGCCCTTTGCGTCCACCGGCACCGCGTCACCCATGATGCGGACCTGTGATCCGGGGCGGGCGTTAGAGCCAGATACCGTCACTGTGCCACCGCTAAGTGGGATGCGACGCACCCGCGAGCCATCTTCGCCTTCGCCGGCAGCAATGATGCCTTCACCGCCCTGTTGGTCAGCACCTGAGGCGGTCTCGCGGCGCGAGATTTCGGTGGGGAAGGTTTCGTATAGCGTTGCCGGGACCCAGAACACAAGGGACCCCATCCATATATAGAAAGCCTGTCGCGTGCCATGCTGGGGTCCGCGGAGCCCGGTGGCAAGGCCACCGGGACCCAGCACCGTCTGTGGTTAGAACACAAGGGACAATGAGAATTCATATATAGAAGCCTGCCGCGTGCCATGTTGGGGCCCGGTGACGAAGCCGCCGGGACCCAGCTAGTTTTTCTAATAAAATCGATTCAATTTACTATGTACAGTGGTTTGTTTTTTACTAGGTTTCAGCTATATCCAAGGACAGTAGTATGAAAAAATAAAACTATTAACGGTATTTTATTCCAAAAACCATTAGAGCTGACCCCTGGCCCTCCCTCCATGCCCCTCCCTAAAAGCAACAACTTATTAACAACATTTAATTCCAAAAATCATGGGATCCAATCTTTGGCCCTCCCTCATGATCCGACCCCCCTAAAAATAACAACTTATTAACGATGTTGTATTTTAAAAATCATGGCAGTTTGCCCCTGACCGTCTTTTCATTGCTCATCCCCCCTCTCCCCACCACAAAAAACGTTTTGACGATATTTTTACAGATATCATGGGGCTATTTAGGAAGAGTATACCGCTTTGCCCACATCAAAATGGCTTTAAATATCTACCAATTATCAGGAATCTCATTCGACATGTGACAGCTATCACAGAAGGTATACAGCTGGAATTCTTTTTATTTTTTATTTTTTGTTTTGTTTTGACTCTAAACCTTGCAAAAAGGGCTATAAGACAGAATATTTTCTATCCCTTATTAGCTGAATTAAAGATTTTTTATTTTTATTTTAACCCCAAGTCAATTGAATGTCATTTAAGCTTATAAAAAGGCGAAAGTCGTCTGTGACCTTTATCGCAATGTCACCGGATCCTGTCAGAATTTAAAAGAAGAGCTCTGAGACACGGTATCCTCCCAAAAATCAAATTTCAGTAAGATCCGATCACTCCTTCGTAAGTTAAAAATACCTCATTTTTTCTAATTTTTCAGAATTAACCCCTCCCCCCACTCCTTTAAAGAGAGCGGATCCAATCCGGTTATGTCAATCCCGTATCTAGGACTTGGCTTATTTTTACCGTCAAGTTTCATCCCGATCCCTCAGCTCTAAGCGTTCTCCGAGATTCCAGGTTCCCCCCCCCCTCAATTCACCTCAATACTGGTATAAGGGGGAATGTATTTTTTTCGTATGAGTCTTACTTAATTGGTAGACTAACTTAACAGGAGATGAGTAATGTTTTGGATGTGTCGGGGAGGTAGCTGAGGGTAGGAAGATATCAGGAAGTAAACCTAAATTAGAGATGTGATACTAAAAGCATACAATAACCAATTATTATGATTCAGAGCAGTGTTGGGTAGTTGGAGCTAGAAATGGCATAAAGGGTAATGACGAATGAAGAAGGGCAGCTATGGTTCTAATATATCAGAAACTGTGCAAATCTTACCCAATAGATTAAGTGCCATTCTTGGACAGCTACCAGAATTTAGTCAAACATTTCACTGCTTTGAGAACTCAACCCACTACCCAAAAAGATCCTGTGGAAGAGTATTATGAAAGAGTACAGGAACCTATAACTAAAAACATAGTCAACTGGTGCAATTTGTAGTTTTTGAAAAAGTATTTCTTAAGAGGTTATGCTTATTATTTTTGTTGTTGAAAAGTTTTAATGGAAACGTCAATATTTTTATCTTTGATTTTGCCCTTAAGTTTTCAGACAGGTCAAGATTTTTTTTTCTTAAGCTTGCACTTGGTCCGCGAACTTATCTTCCTATTCTTCCAAACTTTTTTCAACTGTGAAAAAAACATCATGGGCCTTGGCTATTCTACTTTTAACATCTTCACTACACCCACCATCTTTACTAATAATACTACCTAAGTAAGTGAGGCTTTCCACTTGATCAATCTTCTCGTTGCCGAAGGTCACCTCTTCACCTTCACTTATTCCAAGTCTTAGCGACTTATTCTTCTTAACATTAATTTTCAAACCCATTCTTGCCCTCTCAGGCATTCATTTGGCTAACATCTTTATCTAGAATGCTTTACTAGAATATTGCTATGTAGCCTATCCACCTTGTCTTTTAATAGACTACAAGTTAAAAAGATCTTTATATGAAACAAACACCATGCTGGGTAAATATATGTATGCTTCTATTGTTGATGTAGAGATAAGGTGAACACACTACTTGATGTCTTTTTAAGATCTTCCTAAATATAATAATTGTTTCTTTTGAAAATGTAGACCATCCCCTTATGTTCCTATATATAGCCCTATTTAATACATTTCTCTGTCTTTTGCAGTCTTTGATGCTTTATTTTCTTTGTGACTAGATTTTCTGACAAAAACACCAGTTTCAGTACTAACAAAACAAACAAGGTTCAATCGGGTTTAATTAAAAAAAGGAAATAACTAAACTTAAACTACATTGCTGTTTTAACTATACTGTTTTAACTTTGCAATTATTGTCTTGGATTATAAAACACATCACTCATTCTTAGGGTTTAAAAAACTCCTTAAGGATTTGGAATCAATATTTTTAAATACCAAAAAGGATTAGTACGTTATAACCTAGTTTTAGGGTATCATAGGTACAAGTACTTTCTACAAGCAACTACATTCTTCTATTTCATGTTTATCATATACACTCTTTTTGGGGGACTTGGGGGGGGGGATTTCCAGTGCTTTAGCGAGTTCAGTGCTTCTGGAAGTGCTAGGACGATGAAAATTGGTAGATGTGACAGGGACCAGCACAAAATGACACGATAATAGTCGTTTCCCCGATTCGACCATCTGGGGAGGGGGAATAGTGAAAAATGAGGTATGTTTATCTCACGAATGGGTGATCGGATCTTAATGAAACTTGATATATAGAAAGAGGCCATGTCTCAGATGCTCCATTTGAAACTGCATCGGATCCGGGGACATTGGAGGGAACTGGTTGATAACCAGTACTTGAAAAAAATAATTTCTCTCCGCTTTAAGTTTTAATTTTGCTCCTTACTTTCGGTTGTAAAAACTTTTTATTTATTTAATTTCTGAGTTTTTTTAAGTAATGCCAGGGAATCTGGCCCGACCATCACGGGGAATCCCCCTTAACTAGAAAATATCCTCTAGACAGTTCAGTACCGATGAAAATATATCCGAAAACTTACCCTTAACAACTCTACACCTAAAATTGAGACGGAAAAGAGAAAATAAGACATTTAAAAAGATTTTTTAATAGGAATTGGTTGGCCTTGCCCTGAGTTGCCTGCATAACCTGGCCAACAAAAAACCCCAACACCTTATCCTTGCCGGAACGTAACTGGGCAACCTGAGCAGGATTTTCTGCCAAGACCTGCGCCACGATACTCGCCAATTCGTCACTATCATTCATTTGCGCTAAACCGAGGTCGTTAATAGCTTGATCCACATCGGTACCTGGGTTTGAGCAGAGCGACTCGAACAAAGTTTTGGCCGTTTTGGAAGACAAGGTATTGTCGTCCAAACGTTGTATGAGGGTTGCCAATTGGGATGGGCTAACCGTTTTCTTACAAAATAATAAAAACTTGTTCAAAACATAAAAAACAACTTCTGTTGTTTGAAACAACTTCTTAGAGAATTTTTACAAACGTTTTCTTAGAGAAGGATATAAACTTAGGAAAAACATAGGAAATTTCAAAATATAGGAAATTTCTTAACTGGTAGTAAGTTAAAAAGAAAGTTAAGTCGGTTAGGCTAGCCTAATCTGCTGGCATGTAAGAAATTTCATTTGTTTTGAAAAAATTTATATCATTCTCTGAAAAAATATCTCTAAAAAAATCTAAAAAGGAGCATTTTAGCTGCACAAATTGACTTGATAAAGTTGTTTTCCCCGATTTGACCATCTGGGGGGCTGAAGGGAGAGGATAAATTAGAAAAAATGAGGTATTTATAACTTACGAGTGGGTGATCGGATCTCAATGAATTTTGATATTAGAAGGACATCGTGCCTCAGAGCTCTTATTTTAAATCCCGACCGGCATTAAGCCTTTGATTTTCCTTTTAAATCAATCTATTAATTTATGGAATTTTGCTAGAGCTCATACCATATGAGTTCTTGGCAACAGCCTAGAATCTATTTTATCAATCTTTCTATGCATAAGAATATCCGCCCACCCTACCCTCGATATTGCTATCATCTTTTTTTGCACGGTCTTAAGGGCTTTTCCAAACTTGACTTACAACCAAAAATGACCCCCTCCCCAACAAGTAAACACCAGTCAACAAGCAGTCACCCACGAAATGTGTCCATACTATTCTCAAAAATGGAAAGGTTAACACGGTAACTGAATATTCGTGACCAAAAACAATTAGGCAAACCAAAAATAAATATTTCTTATCTCAATAGATAATTTTTCATTCTAAGTTTTTCTGTGACGCTACATTGTTACGAAAATTTGCCTCATTTTAGAAAATAGGGGGAAACACCCCTTAAAAGTCATACAATCTTAATGAAAATCACGCCATCAAATTCAGCGTATCAGAGAACCTCAATGTAGAATTTTGAGCTCCTATCTACAAAAATGTGGAATTTCGCATTTTTTGCCACAGATGTGTGTTTATTTGTTTTTTTGTTTGTTTTTTCCCATGAAATGACTAGAATGTTACGAGAGGGCTCATTCTAACGGAAATTAAAGTTCTAGTGCCCTTTTTAAGTGACCAAAAAAATTGGAGGGCACCTAGGCCCACAGTGCAGCTGCAGAAGTGAAGAAAAAAAAATCAAGACAAAAAGAAGGCAACTCCCTTCCCCCTTCTCCATAAAATAATGCCAGCAAGAACTGAACAGTACGTAAGTAGAAAACTTGCAGTTTGTTCTAAGCTACACCATTTCTCTCGTTGTATACGTTGCAGGAACGTATACAATTTTTTTTTTTTTTTTTTTTATCAAAATCAAAATTTGTTTCCTTCCCTATGAATGTCTAACTGTTCAAAAATGCCGGTCATCATTATCACCAAAACAAGACAAGCCGTTGTCGATTCTCCATACGAGTGGAAATAGTTCCATAGAAGGTATTATTAATCTTTTCTGACAAATTTTATGGTGCTAGGCCACTAAAAATTTAAGGCCTAATGCGCCATAAGCCAACCATTTATCTATGTTTTCTCCCCAGAATAAGAAGCAAAAGGAAAGAAGACAAGATCGAAAGAAATGATTGCAGGGAGATTTACTCGCTCTAATCCTCTTTTAGAGTTGCAGAACTAGCTGTGACCTAGTAAAGAGTGCACCACAGCCGAAAGTGGCCAAAAATTACAAAAAGCGTTTTAAAATAATTCTTCAAGGGGAAGTCAAATTCCATGGTCTTTTCTATCGGATTTCATATTCAAAACACAGGTAGCAGTGTTTTAACGCCACCGCGGTTTTCCACCACAATAATTTTCCGCCACCTTTTAATTCAGGTAGGTCAGAATAGACATAGACATGAGAACAGACATAGAAATAGAGACAGACACAGATATAGACAAAAACATAGACATAGACATAAGAACAGACATAGAAATAGGCATAGGCAAAGATATAGACACAAGCACAGACATAGACTAAGCTAACCCGTCTATTGTGACCTAATTCATCCTCTAGGAGAGTTTTATTTCCCCATTTGGTTCCTTTCTCTCCAGTAATCTTTGTTATACTCCTTAGGACAAACTCCACTAAAACGATCCATATAAACGGAGATGGAATGCAAACCTACTTCACTCTTGATTCAATACGAAACCAGTTACTAACCTCATTTCCCACCTTAACAGTAGCTAGTAGGCGACAGTAGGTTCTTCTCATATACAGCAATAAACACTTTAATCTATTTATGTGCTATACAATACATGTATACATCCTTCACTAAATCTCTTCAATCATAACTAATTATTAAAAGGCATCAAAAGAATCAGATTTTTATGAAGATTTAAAATAAAGTTTCATCAAATTTAGTCTTACTTATCAAAAATTATGAGCCTGAGAAAACTCACCTCAATTTGGAAAATAGGGGAAAACACCCTTTAAAAGTCACAAAATCTTAACGAAAATCACACCATCGTAATCATCGTATCATAGAACCCTACTGTAGAATTTTCAAGCTCCTATCTACAAAAATGTGGAATTTCGTATTTTTTGCCAGAAGGCCGATCACGGGTTAGTGTTTATTTTTTTTTCCAGGATGATCGTATCGACCCTCATTAGGTCTAGTTTTGAAGTACAATTCCCTGTAGCCTATTTTAGTAGAATTTTTCACCTATTCCAGTTAAAAAAAAAATGTTTTGTCAGTTAATCTTGGTGCAATTTCCATTAGAATTAGACTAATTAACCTGTAGGAGAAACACTATAATAACAAAAAGTACAGTAATTATATACAGTATTCCATAATTGGCATAGGGACAAAGTGAACAGATCAGTTTTTGATGCTCTTTGAAAAAAACTAATACACTCAATTGCAAATCCACCTTCCCTTCCTGTTAATCCTATAAATACCCCTGATACGAAAAATGCGATGGTGTGATTTTATTTGAGATTCTATGACTTTTAGAGGGTGTTTCCCCATGTTTTCCAAAATAAGGCAAATTTTCTCAGGCTCGTAACTTTTGATGGGTAAGACTAAATTTGATGAAACTTATATATTTGAAATTAGCATATTAATCCAATTCTTTTGTTGTATCTATTAGTATCAAAATTCCATTTTTAGTGTTTCGGTTCCTAGTGAGCTGGGTCGCTCCTCACTACTGTTTGTTGCCACGAACTGTTTGAAAATATGAAGACCACTGCGTTATGGGTACGTGTCAAGTAGGGAAATTTCTAAGACTCAGAAATCAGAAGTGGGCTAACAGAGAAGCTTGGCAATACCTTCTCAAAGTATGTTTCTGGTCACGGATTCATTACCTAGAGTTTGATATTCCTAACCTAACGTCTTTCCAAGGTAGCAAAAAATAGCTGGATTTTTACAAAGATCATTTTCAATACAAAGAATTTTTATTATATTTGGTTTGAGGATCAAGTTCTGATTATATGGGCATCTATTTGTAAGCAAAACCTTTCTCATTTGTCAATTAGTTTGGAAATTTAATGTGCTGCTTTTTTTTGGAGCTAGACGGACATGTCTAGTTGCACGTTCTTAAATAATTCATTTATAATAATTATTATTAATAATTTTAAAATATTATATTTATCAAAATTAATATTATAATTTTCTTAAAAATTCTAATAAAAATAATATTAATAATTATTAGTAATTCGTTTATATTTAATGCTGTTTATTGTCAATTTATTTTAGACCTATCAGCGTGAAGCGCGGCGCCCTGTTGAATCTCATGAGCAACATATTGGACGAATATTGGGTGAAGTTGGCCCTTCCATGCTACTTTCTGATCAGCTTCATTTTGGAGTTCCTTCTGGAGTTCAGAATCTTCAGCCAAAAGGTGGAGTGCGTGCGTGAGAAACTTCTGGCCGGTGTCGGAGGCTTCAAATAACAGCGTCAACAGGTTTCCGGTTACTCTGTCGCGAGTGATGGTTGAATCTTCCTTGGACGTAAGCGAAGCTAGCTTTCCCATGATCGTTTTGGGCGCCATGTCATTACGAGTCTCATTTGCCATCTCTTGATCCACAAGATCATTGAGAAACTTGGAGATCCGAGAGATTGGACCGCTGAGTCTATCGAGATACCCATACATGTACTACCAACCATCACCAACTCCTCACTGCCTTTCACTCAATCATACACTCCGTGAGTACTAATAACACTATTTAGATACTTATACTTAATAAATTTGCGATAATTTGAGGCGTTAAAAAGTGTGTTGGGGGGTGCCGATCTCTCCCCTAGCCGGCTCACGCCGGTGTAGATTTAGATTGTAAATTTGCACCACGCCGGGTGACTGACTAAAATCTCAGCAAACTCCTCTCAAGGCTAACCCTCTCAGCCAGGGCGCCTTCCTAACTATCTCACTTTATTATTAGGAGATCAAACTCTATTCACTATTTATTACCACAGACAAAATGTAAGTAATACATATACTTTTTGTCTGTGTTTATCACTCTGCCCGTACTCGGTGCATCGTTGCCCCCTAAAGATCCCTAATTCTTAGAGATAGAGCATGCTTAGAGAACGGCTAAAATGAGGAAAGAATTACTGCGGAAACAGACGAAAGTTCTAGAACTTATTTATTTTAAATAAGCTGAAGAGTCAGAAACGAATCATTTATTTCTTCAATTAATCACTGTAAAAACAATCACATAACTCACTTTAAAATATCACCCCGGGTGAAAGGTCTCTAAGTTATAAAAATTGCCCATTGTTTACAAATAGTATTGGTTATTGGGAAGCATGCATACATTTTAGGATGGGAAGACGAATTTCTGCTGTTTTTTTCACGGGGGAACTTTCCATGGGGAGGAAAGTTTCCAGAAGGTTCATTCTATCGTTTCCAGAGGGCTCATTCTAACGGAAATTAAAAGTTCTAGTGACCTTTTCAAGTGACCAAAAAGATTGTACCACAGCCCCAGGGGAAAGGTCTCTAAGTTATAAACATTGCCCATTGTTTACTCATAGTGGAGGTGATACAAGGTCAGAGGGATTAGTCAACTCATGAATAACTGATGAATATTCAATATTTTTACTGAAAGATCCGGTCACTAACATTATTTTCTAGATGTTTTACCTCTACTTGGCTGGTATGATTATTTTTGAGATTTTGTTGGTTTTGCTAAGTAGAAAGAAAGGGGAGTTGGAAATATCCTGTTGGGGAGGAAGATAATTACATTGTATGCTAGACGGGGGTTGAGAAATAATTATCAAAGGTTGGTTTAACGCCTCTTGTAGCTAGCTTTTTAGTTTGAACTATTGAAAAGTAATAGCAGTGACGTTTGGTGTATATGTCCCGCAAACGCCGTTGCGGGAGTAACAACAATCGTTACTATCAAAAAGAACAATGACAATACTTCTCTTCTCATGGTGCAAAACGACAGATGCGATAAAAAATAATGATGATGATGTGTGATGGCAGACCATCGTTTGTTTGGTTGATCTCTCATTCCGATTTCCGAGTTGAACTCATTCCGTGAACAAATTCCCAAGTTGAACTGCATCAATATCCGGGTTCTTGTTTCCTTGAAAAGAAGATCGGTGAATACAATTTTCGCGCCAGATTTCCTGTTTCCCCCTCCAGCTCCCCCAAAATCACTGAATACGGTCAGGATTTAAAATAAGAGCTCTGAGACAAAAGGTCCTTCTAAATATCAAATTTCATTAAAATCCAATTGCCCATTTGCAAGTTAAAAATACCTCATTTTTTCAATTTTTCCTCTCCCTCCAGCCCTCCCCCAGATGTTCAAATTGGGGAAACGACTGTCATAAAGTCAATTTGTACAGGTCCCTGACATGCCTACCAATTTTCATTGTCCTAGCATGTCCAGAAGCATTGAACTCAACAAAGCACTAGAAAACCACCGAGATCACTAATTCAGGAACGTCAGGCAAACTCCAAATTTTTAACATGGGAGGTATAGGAAGATTCCTTGAGAGCCCGTCCTGCCTTAACCACGGAAACGGTATGCAACTACAATATTGACAGGACTCTAGCCCGACAGGACTAGCCATTATTAAATTTTTTCTTGTGACACCCCTAAAAGAACTAGTACTTAATATTCAATATATCTTTCACGAATATGTTGGATTTTAAACCCTAAGCTGTGGAAGGGGTAATTCATCGCGGATTAAATTAAGGCGAGTAGAAACTTGCCTTCTGACACTGACTCAGGAATGGTAACTAGTATTTCGGTTCGTCCATAGGTAAAAGTTTATTGCGAAAAGAAATTTATGGTGATTTCGAAAAAAAGTTTGAAACCCGTCGAAAATAGCGTCAGATTAAAATGAAAGTGTACCATTGGAATCATCATGGTCGAAAACCTTTGACAGGGAAATTTTAGTCCCCCTCCTTAAATAACAAGGAAAACCAATTTTTTGCATCGGTTGTACTGATCTGTCTCCCGTTTCTGTTCCCTCATATACGGTCTGTTCCCTCATTTTTTCAGGTAAACTTTATTCAATTTGAGTGTTTGATAAATTTTCAAGTACAAATTATCCAATATTTAAATTCGACAAAAAATTACTTACGAATCTGGCATGCGAAAGCCCATTCTGCTAGCCGTTTACCTTTTAAGAAACCATTTGCGAGAGTCCATTTAATGGAAAACCACTTAAATATGGCATAATAAGGAAGTTAGGGCCATTGTATATATATAGGTGAACAAATATTATTATCATAGGGGTCAGAAAGTAGTTGAAAGACAGAATTGATAAAGATAGAAAGGTGAAAGAAAAGGAAATAGGGGAGGCAAAATATTTAATTTTCTACAGAAATTCATCAGAAACTGGATACCTGCCAGTTTGTAATTCTAGGATCTTTATAGTTTATATACATATAGGGACTCTATGTGACGTTCTTCTAACATCTTATATTAAATTTCAGAGTCATGTCAGTCTTTGCTGTTTATTTTTGAAGGTCATAGTCATTCCTAATTTTTAAAATTTAAGTTTACTGGGCTTTGAAATAAGAATTAGGTTCTTTTAGAATGACTATATTTCTGTTCTTATCAAAATGACAGTTTTGGTGAGTCAAAAGGTGATTAAAAAATCTTACATCTTGTCAAATATTTTTTGATTTAGTTATAATTCAGGGTTGAAGTAGAATTGAAATAGAAGCCTTAATTTAATTTTAGGTATCTGCAGCATTGATTTACGATGCAGTACTTCTGTTTTCTAAAGCTTTACATGATTTGGACCGCAGTCAAGATATATCTGTCCGACCTATGAATTGCAATAGTCCAGATCAAACAACATATGGCTCAGCCCTTGTCAGCTACATGAAACTGGTAAGCCCCGTCTAATTTGAATATAAAACCAAGTAGGTTCTATTCTATTTTAATAAAATTGTTAAACTTTAAATTTTGATTCAATAGTATTAATTTCCTATCAGAGAGATGAACCTTATATACAAAAAAAATTATGTCAGTTAAATAAAGGTTTTTCAACATCCATTACGCTAGTTCCTCTTATCTAGAACGTGTCCTAATTTTATGTTCATGTAAGTATGCTAATTAATACGTCGGCCCTGTTACAGGGATAGTAACCGGTTATGCTAATATATGTCTAGACAGTATTAGGGCCTCCACTGCTCTCTCTTAACCCTGTGAGTTACTTCTGGATGGTTGTCTTGGTCATGAAGAGGACATAGACAATCCTTCGGTGCTGCTCATATTAGATTTTGTCGAGCACGTACTTCACTGCTTCATATTTCTTTTTGAGAGTTGTAGAATGTGCAAGAGAGATTGAGGTGAACTGGTTCCCATTGTGAGGAGCACACACTTCAAAGAGAGCTCGTCAATGAAGAGTCACCTATCCCTCAGATCTTATTGAGGAGCTTCAAGTTTACCAAGAAGACTGGTAACATCTCGACAGTATACGAGATCCTCCTTCTAGCAGAAAAAGCCCGGGTAGTCTTCAGGCCTTCTATGCTCCTTATTGCAGTTAAAAGACGTGTTTTTTTTTATTTACTTATAAAATTAAAGAGTAACATTAAAACACGAAATATGAAGAATTTATTACGTGTAGGAGGGAGGATTGCCCTCTCTTCGTCCCCCTCTTTGTCGTCGTAAAAACTTCGGCGGATACTCATTTGATCGGAATTTAGAGTCTTTACCCTTTTTATAAAAGTCGAAAGTGATTGGAGACAGCCCCTGTACTGGAACCTGATTTTTTTTTATGTCTAGTCTTTTTGTTACCGTTTAGGACATATGATCGACATTTTGGTGGCGTCAATGGCTGTTTTATGCAAGTACATCACTCCATCACTTCAATGGATTGTCTTGACTAGTACTGCCATTTGACAAGATACCACAGCAAACAGGTAAGCCACGGCACGGTCGAGTTACCCACAAGAGGAGACATTCCGCACTGAATAATTGAAAAACAACTTTTTAGGACACACTGTATTTCCAAAGAGAATGGTCTCCCGCAGGAGATAATTGAAAATCCGTCGGTTGCTTCTTTTATTAAATAAAAAAAACAACAAGTTTTTTGAAATGAAAGTAAGGAGCGACATTATCTTACCCCCACCCAAATCTGAAGATTCTTACAATCTTTCATTCGAGTTATTGTATTTTTACATATAATGGGTCGTTAATCGCAAACTTCGGACAATTTCGTTCCATCTCAACAATATTCAACTACCTCGATATTGCCCAATTTACTAATTTATAGTTATTCACTTTTTCTGTTAATAACAAAGACAAAAAAGAAAAAAACAACCTTTAATTCTTCTTTCTTATTTAATTAAATGCTTGTACCTGCGCAGGTCCGTTCTCTGTGTATTAAATAGTTCATTTTGATTTTCATCCTTCCATCTATTAAGCCTACCTGCTTGATACATTCTATTAATGTTCAAAGGCAAACTAGACATGTTAAGTTATTGAATACTGGGTATCAAACAGTTCATGGTAACAAACTGTAAGTAAGGAGCGACCCGGCTAAATAGTACCGAATCTCTAAAAAACAGACTTTGAAACCAATAGATACATCAAAAGAATCGGATTTTCGTGCTGATTTTAAATATATAAATTTCATCACGTTTAGTTTCACCCATCAAAAGTTACAAGCCGGAGAATATTTAGCTTATTTTCGAAAAAAAAGATGGGAACTTTCAGCGGATTCTGCGTACCGTTCTTGTGTTACACGGAATTTCTCGTGACTAAGCACACAAGAGATGACGTACCGCTAGGTTAATTAATGTATTTCTGAAGGAGTAGGGATAGGTGAAGAGGGGGGATTTTTCTGTAAGCATTGGTTCGAGGTTCCTATGTGGCTTATTTTTATCGGTTTTGGGCTTTTACATGAAACTACATATGTTAAGGTGAAGAGTATTAAATCTATTAAAATTAATATGTCAGGAAATGTTGAGGGGGAAGCAGAATTAAGTAAAAAATACTATGGGTACATATCTTTCCAAACATTAAATTTCATTAAGATCCGATCACTCCTTCTTAAGTTAAAAATACCTCATTTTTCTAATTTTCCAGAATTAACCCTCCCCCCCCACTGCCCAAAGAGAGCGAATACGTTCCGGTAATGTCAATCACGTATCTAGGACTTTTGCTTATTTTTCCCACCAAGTTTCATCCCGATCCCTACACTCTAAGCGTTTTCCAAAACTTTAGGTTCTTCCTCCCGCCCGTCTCTCCATTCTTACTCTACCCCGTCGGCTCATCACAGATAATGCTTCCCGATGTGCTAGATAATATAGGCGGCGCCGCAAGAACTTGGAGTCCAGGATTTCACGGACTTCGAATTCTTCATGATCATCAATCTCAACTGGTGGTGGAGGTGGCGGAACTCGATCCGGGAAAGGATTTTCTGCATATGGCTCCAATAAGGAGACATGGAACACTGGGTGAATCCGGACTGATGGCGGAAGCTCCAAACGAAAGGCACGATCTCCAATTTGTGCAGTGATTTTATACGGACCCAGCCGACGAAAATCCAATTTATCACACGGGCGTGCAGTGGGCAGGTCACGGCGCAAAAGCCAACTGCTTGACAGGTAATTGCTTTGAAAATCCAACGTACCTCAATAATTACATCAATATAAAAGCGCAAGTCGGTTTTTGGTACGGAAAGGCAGCAAAATGATTTTAGTGTGCTTGAGACACCTCCTGCTTCATCAGACAAATACCTTGTCTCCATTTAAATTACAAAATGACTTTTTGCAAAGAAGGTTAAGAACAACTAAACTTGACCTGTCTTTTGTATCCAGAACACAACTAAAGGATTTTTCTCACTGTTCAATCACAGATTAATATTAATTGCTAATTAAAATAGATTGTTATGCGAAGATGGTTTAGAAGACATGTAGGCCTTCAAAAGATTATTTTTGTTCCTCGAACTTTTAAGGAGTCCAGGAGTCATCCAAGGATTCAAACGGAATGTTCTTTTCGATGCCGGATTCGACTGAGTGCATACATGTATTCAAGGTAACTTCTTTCAAAAAATCATAAAACAAATTAAACAAAGAATCTATATCAGATTCATTTTCAGAAATAATCCACGAACGACCCACCAACCGTGACCTAAGAATATGCAAACCCTGATCATTAAATTTTAAAGAGGAAAAACCAGCTCCTTGACTCCCCAATATACGTAATATAAGGGCATTCATCTCCTCGTCAACACCTTGCTCTTTATGCTGAAGTTCGAATTTTGTTCTAATTCTTTAAAAATGACCCCTGAATCACAAAGGTCGTTTAATTAGAATGAATAGCTCTTTTAAAATTGCTTAAAAATATTTCAGCGTAAAGAGCAAGGTATTGAGGAGGCGACGAACCCCCTCATATACGTAATAATTTCTGTTCATTTCAAGTTTCAATGTTGCTCCTTACTTTCAGTTGAAAAAATTTGCTTGTCATTTATTTTCTGATTGTATTTAAAAGTTGAAATCGGGCCAAAAATAAAAATGAAAAATGGCACAGCCAATAAAAAAGCCAAGAGAGAATGGAATCTCAAAATCTTGGCATTAATGGAATTAATGCTAAAATTAACAGTACTAGAAGCGAACGCTTCTAGTAAACTTTCTTCTTGATATTGGCCTTAGTATTAATCTTGATAAGTCTGGTTACCAAGCTTTTAAATCAAGTAGCAGTTAATGGAATGCCACCTTTTTATTTCAATACGCGGTGGCTGTTTACCTTCTTACGCAATGCAATGATTTTCCATCACCATATGTAACAATTTTTGTTCGTTTCAAGTTTTAATGTTGCTTCTTACTTTCAGTTGAACAAACTTGTTTGTTTTATTTAGTGTCAAAAAAGAATCCTCCAAAAAAGAAATCCGTAGTTTTTTACCTTGTTGCACCTTGTTCATTTCATGGCGGTTTTGGCTTTTATCAATCACTATTTATATCCCACCAAAAACCATAGAATGGTTACGAATGGTGTTATGACTTTTCAAGCTCTACTCAGTGTATAGCTTTGTTTACGCAGCCTTTAAATTTTTTTGTGTTTTCCTTCTGCTAGATATTACTCACAATTTGTACCGGCATCCCCAGGTTGACATCCCCAATACTGGACCTTTCAACAATGCTGAGCAAAATAGCTCTCTTAAAATTTCGATCAGATATGTTTTGAAGAATGGTCGACTTGAGGGGGGGGGGGACTGACGTCCCTCCATTCAATTTGACTTTACAAAATATTGAAAATTTAAGAAATATATATATCAGTGTATGTAGGCTATACTAAACTGACAATCCTCTCCCATTCTTTTTTTAGTAAAGTGCAAATTATGTTCTGGTCTTGAGAAGGTATGATGGTTTTTTTTTTGAATCCATTGCCGTCTATTAATTGTTGGCATAAATATCTGATTTTAAAATACTTTAAAACGTTCCGCTGACGCGATATAGTAAAGCAAGCTATTATTTATTCGCCATACCTTATTCTCTTTTGATATGAGGGTAGACATGCCTTTTTTCTACAGGTACTCCATCAAAAGGCGGGGGCGGTTCTTCCATAATTACTTCCGGAAAAATTTTCGTTTTAAAACCCTCAAAATCACGGGCCCATTCTTTGTGGTTATAGACGCAAACCGGCAAGCAAATAGAGCAGTAGTAATGCCGTAAAAACGAATTTGCCTAAAATCCTAAATACATCTAGATCCTCTTTTGAAGCTGATAAATACTAATGTGTCAATATTCAGAAAAAGTTATCGAGCCGTTTTCGAGAAACAATTATTGCTCTCTTAAAAAGGTAGAGATATATATCATGATAAATAAAATCAAATGAGTTCATGAATTTGTTTCAGTAAATTTTTTTACCTGGATGATTTATTAGCCTCCCATTGTCTAAGTTCATCTTACATAATTGGCATATACTGCAACCAAAAAACGAAGCTTTTTGTTTTGATTTTTTTCTAGAAGATAAAGCCAGACGGCGTAATAGTAAAATATTTATTGTTGGGTTAAAAAATTGAGAGGGAATAGTCAGCTTGGACTTGTCCCAGATAAAAATAGGAATAGATCCACAATTAGTGATAAGAAATGAGATAAAGAAAGGTGAGTGGAACATTTTGAGAATGTGTTAAGCCGTGATAACGTTTTAGTGAATGATGTGAAAAGAATGAGAAAGTTTTTGACACTTTGGAAGTGAAGGAAGATTTATTTTGCGAGGAAGAAATACTGACAGTGATGAAAGGATTAAAAAACTCAGGGCATATGTAATCTTTCCACAAGAGAAAATAATAAATGTATTTTCTCATTTATAGTTTTTCATACTAAAACAGTATTGCACCAGGTCACGATAAAAATTACCCAAAATTACCGAGGTAAGTGACTCCATTCTATCTTCGGCTACTTAATACAGGAAATTCAGAATCAATAGCTCATTACAGGCAACTAGATAAGACACAACCCAGTAAACTAGAATAAAAAAACTCAATAACTCGGAAACTCACCTCTTTCTAATCGTAGCCTACTACTCATTCCACACAAAGAACATAAAAAATCGTATTTGAGGATAGCTGCCTTTTCTTCAACCCAGACTCTTTATGCTAAAGGTTTCTAGTGCTATGCTGAAATCATTTGTAAGTATAACAAATGTTGTTTATCGATAATTCCGATTGTTACATTTACCGATTTTCTTTTAAATATTTGAACTCAAAATTTGACTATTTGAAGCAAATTGATAAAAATACTTTCCGTAAAAGACAATTTTAAAGAAAGTTAAAGGCCATATTAAACTTAAGATCAGCAGAAACAAAAACCTATAGTAATTCAAACTCAAAACGACTAGAAATTACTATCGGCACGTTCCTGCTCCTCTCCTACGCCGCCGGCCACTCCGGCATCGCCGAGTACCTGCAGATCAAGTGCGTCCCCGGCTCCGGCCAGCTTGCGATCATCTGCGGAGCGCTCGTGGGCGGCGGCCTCGGCTTCCTGTGGTTCAACGCATCGCCCGCCGAGCTCTTCATGGGCGACGTCGGATCGCTCGCGCTCGGGGGTGCCCTCGGCACGATCGCCGTCCTGATCCGGCAGGAGATCCTGCTCGCGGTCGTCGGCGGCATCTTCGTGATCGAGACGCTCAGCGTGATCATCCAGGGGTGGTAAATATTTTCTTGTAGAGTAGTTAGGCTGCTGCTTAACATCAGCAGGTCGTAAGCAAGCGAAATCTGGCTGAGGTCACATAGATTCATGCAGAATCCTCCAGCAACGTTTTTGTTATTCCGTATGTAAAGGTATTAAACAGGATGGGGCTTAATACCGATCCTTGATAAAGATCTCGAACAAGTCTAATCGGTCTGCTCAGGTGATCCCCTGTCAGTCTAACTATAGACAAACTGCCTGAGTACCAAAAAAATAAGAATGCTACGACATGAGCATTCACACCATACTCGGTTAAACACTGGTCAAAGTTTGTAACTTGAAGCCCCTCCCACGGGGACTTCGGGGGAGTAAGTCGTCCCCAAAGACATAGTAATTAGGTTTTTCGACTACACTGAATAAAACGGCTATCTCAAAATTTTGATCCGGTGACTTTGGGAAAATAATTAACGTGGGAGGGGGCCTAGGTGCCCTCCACTTTTATTGGTCACTTAAAAAGAGCACTAGAGCATTTCATTTCCGATAGAATGAGCCCTCTTTCAAGATTCTAGGACCACTGTTTCGATACGATCACCCCTGGGGAAAAAGACCAGTACCTCCTCATGATTACCTTGTCCTTCTAGGAGATGTGAAGGCTAGCAAATGAGTCCGGTCTGTGGGATTTCGCTGTTGGACCCGTAAAAGTAGATAGCCTAAACGACAATGGAGAAAGAATGCTGAACTGCTGTCTCTCCCACAATCTCACTATTGCAAACACGTTTTTCCAGAGACCCAGTATAGCAAAGTATACCTGGTATAGCAGTGATGGATCAACGAAGAAGATGCTCGACTATATCATCATATGCTGACGATGGCTGTCGTCTGTGCAGAATTGTCACACTTACCGAAATTGGTGACAGGGATTGTTGCTCTCCAGGGTAAGGATACTGCACTGCAATGTGTTATATTCAAGCAGCCAATCCTGTGCAGATGTTTGGATCTTGTGAAGGTCACTCAGTAGACTTTTGTTGATTTGCAGGCCCAAACACCTTAAAGTTTTTGGCAAACAGATTGATATGATTTTCTGTTTTGTTCACCATATACAATAAATAGGATACAACCTAAAACTGTGCCTTGGGGGACTCTGCTTGCAACAACACATGGCTCAGAGAAAATCTTGTTGCCATTTGCTGGAAAGAGTTGTCAACGTTATTTTTTTATTGGAATATGCAGATTCTGCCTTGTCAATAACTTTTTTTGAAAGAGGGCTATACCTTCTTAAGCTGTTTTGTGCTACATACTTTAGCTTGATCTCGGCAATTTTTTCACACGATTCTGGCATACATATTTTATAAGAATACATAAACTATATTTTATAATATATATGAAAGAATATATATATATATTTTTAGATTATAAAAACATAATATCAAGATATATTTAAAACTCTTATATTTACTGTCACTGTTCTTGATACTTTAACAGAATTGAACACAGTCCCAAATCATTCTGAATTTCAAGTACACTCTGCTTTAGGGTTTCCATGTTCACATTAATAGATTGGACCATTTCCAAAATTTTAATGATATTCTCTGCATTCGTTTTCTGGCACTCCGCATGGACACTCATATCCGAATTACTAGTAGAATTCATAACCGAATCCGATAACTCAGTTAGAGACGACTTGCTCCAGCCGTTCTCTCAAGCTCTCTTTTCTTCGAAAATCTTGTGGAAGCTGGTAAGCAAGTAGGCTCTCGTTACGAACTGAGACAAAAATCTAAAAAACCGTGTGTGTGGGGGTGGGGGGGGGCGGGGGGGGGGGGGGGTCAAGTGATTTATATGGCATGATCTGGTGTCTTTAACCTCGAAAAACTTAACAATCACGCAGATTCCCAGCTCTCTCTTAGAAAATGTTCTTGTGATTGGAGTGTTATTGTAACAACAGTGAATCCTTTTTAGCAGAAGGAATATACTACTATGTTCGTTGATTTGGCCAACGTACAATCTTGGGGGGATTTCACCTATTTTGCTATATACGTATATACAAGTTTGATTGTAGTAACTAGTAACGAGAGTTTGATAAGGCTTAACGGAAATTCTAAGAAAAAAATGTACTATGAATACTCGTATTTAACCCGTGTACAAGTAACTTGTAAGCAGAAAAGAAAACACAAGAACATTCAAAACCAGGAAAGAACGTGGGATTTAAGATAATTCAAAAAGTAAATAGAAAACTAACACGAACTAAAAAAATAAAAGCGAACAGTAATTGTTTTCGAACGCCAGCATACTATTCCAATATTAAAATTCGTATGTTATTTTTAAGGGAAAAATTATTATTACTGGAGTTATGAAAAAAATTCTAAGTAAAGAAATCATTTTTTAACGGCGTAACTTACAACTCTTGCCCTGAGGGCTGTGGGAGGGGGGTTGTCATCCTCAAAGACATAATTTTCCGACCCTTTAACTACGTTGAACAAAATGGCTACCTAAAATTTTGATTGGATGTTTTTGGAGAAATGGTGAGCGTGGGAGGGGGGTTAGTTACCCTCCAATCATTTTTGACTATTACAAGGGGCATAATCCCCTTCAATATCCAATGGAATGAGCCTTCTTCGAAGTATCTACGACCACAAATGGCCGTCTCAAAATTTCTATCAGATACATTTCGGGAAGATACGAGACCGTTGGCACGCTACCATATTCAAAGAACTAGTAGTCGCTTACCCCCCCCCCCCCCCCATAAGGGTGACCCCTTACAAAGTGGTGATCTTACCGCTGCTGCCCCTTTATAAGGGGCAACTCTTATTGGGGGGGGGTAAGACTAGAGCTTAGAACGATTAGAAATAAAGGTATCAAAGCAGGTATGAAGCACCAAAGCAGAAATGAAGTCAAACTTAAAAGGAAGAGAAATCAGAGGCAACATTATTGCTTTTTGTTCAAAATACTGAATACAAATTAAATTACAAATCTTTTCTTCTAAGCCTTTTGCACTTTAAGCCTTGGTGGAACAATGAATCTATTCATAAATAAATAGCGTTATAAATCGAAAGATACTATGTGATCTAAGGTTATCAATATATCATATTTTCAATATTTTAGGAACGGCTTGGAAGATTAAAATCGAGTTTAAACTTTCAGATTGTCTTGCTCCGCAAGTGAACGTTTAATTTTGAACTGATGGAGGGGTTATCTTATAATTAGCAATGACCATACCTCCTTGACCTCCATAAACACACTCAAAACGAGCAAAAATTAACATGAGCAGGGCTGACAAGCCTTATTTCACAAAAAAACTAGAACCAAATTTACTTACGTATCTTCTGCACAATAAAGTTGCATTTATATTACCCTTTGGGAACTGTTTTCCAAAGCAAGTATCTCAAACCGAGAGTATGGCTGCCCCCCCCCACCAGTTCAAATCTGGACTGTGAAGGTGGTCTTCTTGATCTCAAATATACCTTGTGCAAGGAATATATTCTATTTAGTTAGAAAGATATACATGAGCTGAGCTGTGAGCTTGCGCAACTGTATTTGATTATGTTTTGTACTATATACCATGGGTTAAAAGAAAAACAGTAATGTTAATATTAATGTTATAACAAACTGTTTTATTATTTTATTACTGTTTTATTTTCACTGTTTTTTTTTCTTTCAACTGTTATTTTTGTTCAACTTTTTCAATAGGTCTAGCAGACATACTTTCAGTGAAGTTATGTCCTCCACAGCCCCCGGGGCACAGATGGTTAATTATGCAATTTGCCCGTACTTTACACATGGGATTTATCGTTAAGAAAAGGAGAAATGTTCGGTTCCTGGTGTGTCCAAAAGGGCTGAGGCTATAATGTTAAAACTTTTTATTTAGGTTGGAAGTGCCTAAAGTAGCAAAACCGGGACAGACAGACCGACAGAATTTGCGATCGCTATAAGCCACTTGGTTAATACCAAGTACCATAAAAAAAAATTAGTAACGCAGTATACAAAGCGGGGTCCTGCCCGGACTTCAAGCTCATTATTACGGTTTCTTGAAAAAACGTATTTTTGGGATGACTAGGAAATTTTGATCATTACCTCAACCAGAAGGAATAGAAAATTAAGGTTAAACTGGTTGTCATACTTAGGGCAGAAACACCCTTTGGGGTCCTCTGAGGATAACCCCTCGGCTTAGGGGGAAGATGGTAGATTTAGATCTCCTAAATAAACCAGGGTTTTAGCAAACTAGGGGGCAGAGATTTTTCAAACCGGACGCAACGGGCATTTTTTCAAAAATGTGTTTTAGAATAAAATCATTTTAAATATTTAATTATTTCGTGTTTTATTTATATCACTGAATGGTGGTCTTTTGCTAGTGCCTTATATGCCCTGGGTGTGGGAGGTATTAAATCTAAGCTATTTCAGGGTGCAGGTAGCCCTTGGGTCCGAAGCCTTTACCCTCCCACGTGAGTGTTATTCGCCAAAGACGAACAGCGCAAACTCACCGGAATCACGGTGGCTAAAGAAGCTCACTTTACTCAGCAAGCCTGGCGCCTGGAGCGCGTCAGACGTACTAAAATCAATGGCCGGGTTACCACTTCATCTTTTTATGAAGTGCAATGGGAATCCACATTAACCCCCGACAAATTGGGTGTTGTAACGGTGAAACCCGAAGCCCTTTCAATTTCAGGACTGCGGGATTACATCCAATACCTTGATAACAACGGCCAGGATGCTTCTCGCTATGACCTGGCCTTCTGGCGCAAGGTATTACAACCGGTCTGTTAAGGAGGAGGCTAGCAACCCACTTCATGTATATAATAATTTCTGTTCGTTTTAGGTTTTAGTGTTGCTCCTTACTTTCAGTTGAACTAACTTGTCTTTTTTTTCTCGTCGTTTTTTTAAATAATCCCAGGAAATCTGGCCGTACCTCCACGGAGAAATACTCGCCCCACAGACATATCCTCTTGACAATTCATTCTCAGTGAAAATTTACCCTGGACAATTACCTTTAACAACTCCATATGTAAAATTGAGACGAAAAAGAGAAAGCAAGGCACATAAGAAGAATTTTGTATAGCCAAACGAAATGTCTGGCGATAGAGAGTATGCATTAATGTTTTATAGAGCAATATTGGACAGTTAACCTTTATTTGCAGTCTTATCTTGCAGATACTATACCATCAGCTAATGCTTATTACAACGCACTTTTTAAGCAATGATTTTAAATTACATTATGTGTTTCTCGGTTACATTATAACAGTGGTAAATCAACTTAATGTAGAGTTATTGAGCCGACCCGGCTCAATAGTAACCAAAACTCTAAAAAATGGAATGTTGATACCAATAGTTACATCAAAAGAATTACATTTTCGTTTGAGGTTTTCAGATTTTTCAAGCACCTATCTGTAAAAATATGGAATGTTGTATTTTTTGCCAGAAGAAAGATCAGGATGCGTGTTTATTTGTTTTTTTTTTGTTTTTTTTTTCCCCACCAATTTGATCCAATTTATTGGATTAGTCTTGGTGCAGGTTAGAGACTGCGTCCGAAGCCCAGTCTGCTCGTCAAAAATTAGAAACTTAAACTGCTCGTCTAAAAGAATCTCAAGTCTTGTTGTCGTTTTGGCACTATCTGTCAAATCTGTCATGTCTGCCTGTGTCAAATCTGATAAGTTACCTCGTCAAAAAGCACTAAATGATCTGGATTTTCAACGAAATAGAGGGCCAAAGAAGAATCAATATCTTCATTTTTATTTTAAATCTCGTATCCCAGGGAAATCTTCTGTTCATGTCGTAGTTCCCCAGGGAGCCAGCGTTTACCCTCCCCTCCAGAAAATATCCCCATGGAGAATTCCCCTTCCTTCATGGAAATCCCCCCCCCCCACTTTCCACCTTGATAATTCCGAATCTTCATTAGAAGGGAAATTGAAATTTCTACTTTCGTGTTTAAGTCAGGGGTAATCATGAATTCACTGTAGATATGAAAGGGCTGAAATACCATTAATCGTCCCTCTCTTTACGCTAACATTTTCACTTTTCTATCACAATACTGCGAGAATAGAAGCGGCCATTGCAATGGCTTAAATATTTGGAAGAAAACAGGTAAATAAAATATTCACGAATATCAACCAGCTATATTTTTTTTATCAGTGATCCTTTGATGGCAGTGATCCTGGACAAAAAATAGAAAAGGCATTTGTGATCCAAAGATGAAACTTGAAAGGTGGAAAGAGAACTTCAAAGATAAATTCAATTCCTCTGTTAGGTGTTTCTATTTTATTGATTATAATTTCAATTGACGGTGAACTGTCAAACTATGATGGAATATTGTTGCTTGTTGGTTTAGGTATGTTTGGAGTTTATACTTTCAAAGATGCAATGAAACGACGAGAAGACAACAAAGATGACATTCAACAAGGTGGCAACAATGTATATCTCAAATCTATTGGTCTGATTGGACTTGGAATTGGTCTCTTGTATGTTGGTGCATTTTTAACAGTATAAAATGCTGTAATTCTTGCCAAAGAATTCGGATTGCCTGAAAAAATCATTGGTTTAAGAATCATATATGCCCACAGCAAAGCTTACAATGCCTGCTCCCGGGCCCTGGGGGGTTGTATAGACACTAGATTTTTTATTATCTGATATTTGAACTCTTTTTAAAAAGTGTCTGTCTCATAATTTTTATCGGATGGGTTTGGGGTGGGGGGAAAGGCGTGGGGAAGGGGACTAGTTGCTCTCGGATTTCCTTCGATTTTTTAAATGGGAATTAGAACTTCCGATTTCAATCGAATGAGCCCCCGCCCCCCCCCCCCCTCCCTCCCTCCCCCCCCCCCACCCCCCCCCCTCTTCTGCGCTTCCAGTTTATGCAAAATATGTCACATCTAGTGAAGGGATGACGTCGTAGTTTTCAGAGCCACCTCGACTAAGAAACACAAATCATTACTAAATTTTTTTTATGGAAGACGTATCCTTAAAAGAGAATATTAGTTACTTGAAATTGCAATTATGGTCTTTAAGCATAAAAAATCTTCTTTCTTAGGTTTCCATAGGAGTCAAATTGTGCTTTGGCAGCCAAATTTTCCACCAAAGCATTAAATAGATTAGCTAATGCGGCCAAATATTTTACTTGCTTCTATCTTGGTTCAGTGGAAAAGGACTCTTTCAAAGTATCAATAGGGATCATGCTTCCATCACCGAGGGCATCGGCAACTCACGGGTCACCGACAACCTGGCCGGCACCCCCATCGACGATGCCGTGCAGGTATCCGATCAGGACATGGTGGACATGGTGTACCGGCAGATGCGCGAGGACGGCTGGTTCTTCGGCTCCAGCACCGGCATCAACCTGTGCGCCGCGGTACAGGTGGCGCGGCGCCTCGGTCCCGGCCACACCATCGTCACCGTGTTGTGCGATGGCGGCGGCCGCTACCAGTCGCGGCTGTTTATCAAAGAATATCGAGCCAGGTGGGGGAGGAGAATTTGTCCAGGATTGCTGTCTCTGGAAAATTTTCGCATAAATACGTTAAAACGCCGTGAAATCTCAAAATTTGACTTAAAAATATTTTTGTTTGAAAAATCAAATCTCTTAAGGTTTGTTTAAAGGAAATTAAGTTCGATAACAGCAACATTAAATAATTCATTAAATACAGATATGGAATACGACTACCCAAAGGAATTAAACTCCTGAGAAGAGTACTCAAAATATCGTCAAAGGAGTCAAAAACAATTTGATGGCGTTGCCCTTTCCACCTCCCTTTTACCTCAAAGTTGTCTGAACAAAATTTTTAATCAAAATTTTGAAATAGTCATTTTGTTCAGTATAGTTTAAAACTCCAGCAACTATTTCTATGTGGATAAAATAATTCTCACAGCCTCTGAGGAAAGGTTTGCAAGTCATGAAACGCAACAATGGTTTATGTGTTTTATTTGTTATTCGGAGGTATGCATATTTGCATTTCTTTTGGGGGGAGAGGTCGAATTGTTTTCTGGGTGACTTTACTCGAAGAGAATTTTCCATGAGGAGAAAAGTTTACACTCCTTACTTACAGTTCGTTATCTCGAACTGTTTGATTTCAATCAGTACTGAGAAACAAACACAATACAAGGCAATTTATTCAGATTAAAACAAACCAGAATCCTGTTTTTAATACCATTCTCGCTTTTTAGCAACTAAGATAAATAAAATATGTTGAAAAATTTCACTGTCTTAACATGATTCCTCTTTGTTTTACCTTTTGTTATTTTATTATGGGAATGCAGTGTAGTTTTCGCCATTTTTATCTTAATCATACATCCGTCCAAGACCATACCCAAGGTGTTTTTGACCCCCCTACGCTTCATAATAACCATTACTATATGTAAACAATGGTCAAAATTTGTAACTTCCAACCCCTCCCCGGGGACTGTGAGGGATTAAGTTGTCCCCAAAGACATAGTTATTAGGTTTTCGACTAAGATGAACAGAATGGCTATCTCAAAATTTTAATCCGGTGACTTTGGGGAACAATATGCGTGGGAGGGGCCAAAGGTGCCCTCCGATTTTTTGGTCACTTAAAAAGGGCACTAGAACTTCTAATTGTGTTTAGAATGAGCCTTCTCGCAACATTCTAGGACCACCTGGTCGATACAAAGTTTTACTCCAGTATGAACAAAAATTCTTGATACTGTGAAAATTATTCGAAATAATTGTGTTGGGCTGCCAAAGACGACAAATTCAACTATTTCAACAGACTCCGGTTGAACTGCCACCATAATTCGATATAAAAAGAACCTCTTTAATGCTAATCTAAGAAAAACTTTGATTTTTGTTTGGGCGTCTGTCAATTTATAAGCGATAGGAGTCGCCAAGAAAAGCGAATTAATCACCAAGAATAATTCACTAGTGCATAATAATTATTGTTTAAGTTATTATTTCTAAATTCCTCGGTGACGTAGATATTGGCGGAAGTCGCTTGCATGTGGGCACTGATGGCAACGTCGGTATCGGGACGATGAGTCCGGCAAGCAACTTGTCGATTACAGGTGACGTGGATATTAGCGGAAGTCGCTTGCATGTGGGCACGGACGGCTACGTCGGCATTGGAACGCCAAGTCCCGCAAGTAACCTATCGATCGTGGGTGATGTCGATATTAGTGGAAATCGCTTGCATGTGGGCACGGATGGCAACGTCGGCATCGGGACCCCGAGTCCGGCAAGCAACCTGTCGATTGCAGGTGACGTAAAAGTTTCAAGCTCCTATCTACAAAAATGTGGAATTGTGTATTTTTTGCATGAAGCCAGATCACGGATGTGTGTTTAATTGTGTTTTTTTTTCCCTTGTTTTTTGCTATTTCTTTCCCAGAGGTGATCGTATCGACCGAGTGGTCCTAGAATGTCGCAAGAGAACTCATTCTAATGGAAATTAAAAGTTCTAGTGTCCTTTTTAAGTTACCGAAAAATTGGAAGTCACCTAGACCCCCTCCTGTGCTCCTTTTTTCCCAAAGTCCCCAGATCAAAATTTTGAGATAGCCATTTTGTAAGGATCTGTAGTCATGAATCACATTAGCAAAGTTCTGCTGCAATTTTACTATACAGTAATTGAAATCCTCCAAGCCAGATGTGAACAAGCTTTGAAACAAACATAGCACCATAGCCAGCACCTTTCAGTCGCGCCCAGTGCGATAAGGGGTTAGGGTAGGTTTGATTGCTGGTGTCAATAACTTGTGCCGTTAAAACAATAATGGTCCCAAGTGATTCCAAAAGATCTTGGAAGTAAAAGGTCCGGTCATCAGCCAAAACTTTTATTGTCCAAGGGGGAGAAGGCCATTCTTCCATTCAGTTCATAAGCATAAATAAATTCGATACAAACTAAAATTATATTGGAGAAAATAATTGGAAAACTTAAAGGGATTGAGCTGCTTCACTCGAGATTTTGTCCATTTTTGTAGACAATTACTACTACTACTACTACTAACAACTTACCGTAGCACCAAGCCGCCTGAGGCCAATACAGCTACTCACGCTCCTCCTTCATCCTATTCCATTCAAAGCCCCCGTCTTTACACCCTCCCAAGAAGTTTTTATTTCCTTCATATCTTTCTTTATGACATCCTCCCACCCCAGCCGCGCTGAAAATCACCATATCACATTCAGTGTATCCAAGAACGCTAATGTAGAGGTTTCAAGCTCACCAGTTGATTTATTTGCACTAGTTTTATTGATATATGTTAGATAGGCTAGGAAGTAATATATGTTAGTTTTAAGTTTCAACTTCGTTCTTTACTTCCGTAAGAGAAGTTTTGCATTAGGAATTCATTTTTAATCCCTTTATTTTTATTGTGCATATAAGGCTCTATATAAACATCCTGTTTAACTTGGGTGAAATCAAAGAAGTCGACGAGATTTTTCATAAGAGCATCAAATACAGCCAATGCCGTAATTTTCTATACTAACTTAGAAGATGTTACTCAACCAAAATTGACCAAAGGCAGAATTAGTCAGCCTTCAATAGGCTCAGATGAACCCTAACTGACCGCTCATTATGTTTAGTTCTAACCCTTGGTTCTCGCTAAACCTCTATTGCGAACTAATTCAGCTGACAAAGAAATTTATCTTCTGAATATTGAAAGAAAAAGAAAAAATATGAGAAAAGAGTATAAGTATTTAGAATCTAAGCTAGGTGAAAGTATTAACCAAATTGTCCTTTAATACACCGCTTACCACTGCCTTTCCATAATACAACTACAGAAGAAAGAATAATGAGGACTTTTTTCCCAAGACAGTGAACCAACAAAACCTATTTGAATATTTCTGCCCTATATCTAAGGGCTAAAAAGCTAACATTTTACAAGCTAAAGAGGTTCATTCGTTGAACTAACAGTATTTATTAAAAATTGGAATAACTTCTTATTGCGGTATTTGCCTTCTCTGCAGCTAATCTTGTAGTTCTTTTGGGATTGGGCTTGTTTTTATTCGTTCCTATTTTTGTTTATTTTGAATGAGATTATTTGCTGTTTGCAACTTTACCTTCTGGAATGTCGACACTCTCGTAAATATGAGATTTTAATTCATCCATGTCATCATAGGAAGAAACTTGTGGGGGCAGTGGCAACTAAAATTGTAGAATAAATTTGTTTTAGATTATTATATTGTCAGACCACTATTTAACTTTTGAGTATATTATAGTCTTCACTACTTCTTTAACTACAACAAATTCTGCCTTCTATGTAATCACAGAGAAAAAGAGAGTTTACGTGTAAAATATGCTGCAAACCAAAAGCTTTTCTTTCTTTTTACTGGCTTACGCTTTCATGTAATCTTGTTCCTAAATTTTGGTGGGTTCGACCATTGTAATAATTTCCACAACTACATGGTATTTGATACACCCCTCTTAGACGAGAAACTGGGGTTTTATCCTTGCCAGAATTGAGAAGATTCATTGTACTTAAATTAATTGTGAATACAACCCGTAAATTGTTTTTTAAACAACCTTTTTCAGTTTTGAAGTAATTTTCGGAATATAAGGTAGGTAAATCATGCTTGTGGGTTTATTCGAATCATTTACTGGTGTTGGATTTAAGGCTTTAGAAGAATTTATCTTTAATCTTTGTTCTACCATGTTTCAGCTTCCTTTAACTCCTCATTTATTACAAATAAAAAAAAAAAAAAATATTTCCAATTAACCAACTGAGAAAAAAAGAAACTAAATACACCAATTCAAAAATATAACTAGTTTATTTCCGAGAAATATTCTATAGTGATTGTCTTATTGATTTTGTGTCAGTCCGAAGTGATTTATTATTATTGACATTGCTTTCTCCTGAATAAACTTTATCCCAACCCTCTCCCATTTAATTTTGTGGTTTTTCCAAATATGAAGTGAGCCATCCTCATTTTGGGAGTCAGTCAGTCTCGACGCGCCGGTGGTCCATGTCAGCTATTACGAGGCCGATGCCTACGCCCGCTGGGCCGGCAAGCGGCTGCCGAGCGAGGCCGAATGGGAGGTGGTGGCGCGCGACCGTCCGCTGCGCGGCAATTTCCTGGAGGATGGAAACTACCGGCCGATGCCATCCGATATCCGCTCGAAAAAGGCCGATGCCGAGACCGGCGAACAATTCTGGGGTGATGTCTGGGAATGGACCCGGAGCCCGTTCACGCCCTATCCCGGGTTCCGGCCGCCGGAGGGTGCGATCGGCGAATACTGTACAAACACGTCAACACGACTGGTATCTTCAAAAATTACGTTAAATATTCTCCAATTAATAACTGATTGTTATTTATTTGCCTCCCCGGGAGTTAAATTGTTTTGTTGTTGTGTTTCTTTTATTCCTGTTTCTCTTCTGTTCTTTCCCGGCCATATAGTCTGAAGAAAGAGACCGTGCTAAAGTGTATGTTTTTGTACATTTATTGATGAGTAAACAAACTATAAACTATCTGAAACCCTAAGCTGTCTAAAAGAGATTTTGGGTACCTTCCAGCTTGTAGGCATTCTTGGCTAAAAATCAAAGCGCTCTGTGATATTCAGAGGCGTCTCTTCGATAGTGGTGATATCAGCGTTTTTGCGGCAGGAGGCTACTAGTACTACCGTTACCATCAAAACTATAAATTTGTACATCAATGGCATTCTCATCGACTTACCGTTATTTCGCGTTCTGATCGTAATAGCAGAAAAGAAGGGGAAACGCTGCGTGGGAAGACGATTTTTTTGGAAAAAGCCAAATGCGGGTTATTTTCGGAGGAATTCGATTTGAAATTTTTTTTGATTGTTAGAATGAGAGCAATTCTATCGCGGCTATATAATCCACAAACATTTATCTTTCAAGATAAAGTTGAACGCTCCTCCATTTTTCAATAATCGCTTCTGGGACAAATTACAATTTGAGCCCTTAAATTAGTAACCAAAAGTTTAAAAACATGTTTTTAAATAAAAATGGGTAGTGAGAAAAAACCACCTTTTGTAGCTGATTCAGGAAGAATAATTATTATTTCCTTTAGTTTTAATAGTAAAATGTCATCTTGACAAGAGATGTGCAAGAATTTTTAAAAAGAAGCTAGAAATCCTTAAAAAATATCGTCAGTTTTGCTGTGAAAACGTCCAGGTTTCTATCTGGATTGCTTACAGATAGTATATTGTTACAGGGAAACATATAGACAATTTTCTGCAGGGGGAGGGGTGTCTAAGGGAATCTTCAGTGGGGTAACAAATTTTGAAATAATTCCCTTTCAGTGGAGATCAAATTTCCTGGCAATTAAATTGCCGTAGAAAAATGTGGATAATATCTACAAGGGTGCCGCAAGGTGACACTTTTCTTCTTATTGCACAGAAACGTTTCCAGCTTTTATTGATTCAAACTCAAAACGAGCAAAAATTAGCATGAGTGGGCAAACTCAATAATCTGAGCCGTTCTTGAAATATTGCTTTGTCACCCTTTTGACAATCTACATGCTCATAGTTCGTTTTGGTTTAGTTCAACACCAACCTAAGTACTTCTTGAAAGCTTCACCTTAATACTATTAGCTTGAATAGTAGCAATAGTTGTAGTAGCAGTAGATTTAATAGTAGTAGCCTTAGCTTTAGTAGTAGTAGTAGTAATAATCGCAGCAGCAGCGGCAGTAGAAGTACGAGTAGAAGCAGTAGTAGTAGGATGCAAATGTTGTCTTTTTGTTAGTTCAACATCCCCCAAGAAGCAACTGAAGTTTAAATCCTAGCCAGTAACTCTCATTATAGCAATTGTACACAGTTAATTGGTAAATTTATTGCGTAGTTGTCAAATTTCAGGCTCTTTATTGGAGGGGGGGGGGCTAAAGAGACTACAAATTTCGGACTAGGGAAAGGGACAGGTTATTTTTTAAGTTTTCCGCACAAAAATGGTACAGGCTCTTAGGCAAGTTTTTAAATACCAGTTGTATGGCTATTTAGCTAAAAATCCAGGAGGGGCATGGTATGAAGGCTCTCACTCTGCATTCACACCTGGGAAATTTGTTTTGCAGGGGATATTGGTGAATTTGTTTTGCACAGGAAGATATTGATGTTGATATTAGATTGTCGAGAAAGTCGAGATTTGTTAAGCCACCTTCCAAGCACACCAATAAATCGGATTGATAACCTACCCAATGTATATAAAGAAGCCCTAAATATTGTTGGTGATAAGTCATAGTACATTACAGAGACGCTTATATTTGTTTTCTTGGTTATGAGCTATATGTGAGTTATTTTGTGGAAACTGCTTAATTAGATTCTTAATTTATAGAAAGAGTTGAGGCAGGTATGTACAATATTTCTTTCCCCTTTATTGGCTTCAGAAGTACTGGTAATATCCAGACTTTTGAAAAACGGAAAGTCAGAAGGACCGGATGGATCTAGTACAAATTTGCTGAAGACGATTATCCAGGAAACTGCAGAGGGGTTAGCTCATATTATCAACCTTTGTTTTAAGTAGGGAAAATTTCCCTATTGCTTTAAAGCCTCTAAATAGTCGCGTTACAAAAGGGAGGTGATTCATAAGATCCAAATAATTATCGTCCAATTTCGATTTTATCGACTTTTTTAAAACTTACTGAACGTTGTTCTAAGGGAAAGTCCTTCTGGGATGGGATAACCTCCACTGGGAGTTTATTCCAAATGGCAACAGGATGTTGAACTATAGTCCTAGTCCTGCCTGGTTCTGAATAGATAGTCCTGACTAGATAGTCTTAGTCCTGGTAGTTCTGACTAGTCCCAGTCTGAATAGTCGTGACCAGTCGAGTGTCGAGTGTGTGACCACTATGTCGAGCGTATCTTAGCGGCTAACTTCTGCTGTGTGTAGCTCCTCTGAGTTGCACATCGACCAGCCAGCTGCCAGGTATCGCTGCTAGCTCCTCTGATCTTACTTTCATTTAAAAAAAACTTGTTTTTTTTTAATTTCTGGACGTTTTTTAATTAATGCATTTTTTTTTATCTTGGCTCTCCACGCATAAATAATTAAAACGAAATTCGCATATTAATTTTTTTGGGCAAAATGGCTTTTTCATAGTTTTAATCGGAAGATTTTGAAAAAAAAGGAGCGAGAGAGGAGGCCTAGTTGCCCTCAAATTTTTTGATTACTTAAAAAGGCAACTATAACTTTTAATTTTTTACGAACGTTTTCATAAGTAAAAAATATACGCAACTTACGAATTAACGGGGGATTTTTCCATGGCAGGATTTTCCGCGGGAGAAATCCTCCAGGGGGATTTTGCACAGGAGGAGCTTTCCATGGAGGAAGTTTTCTTGAGCGAGAAATTTTCATGGATTGCGAAGGCATACTTCCTGGCATTATTTAAAAAACGATGAGAAATTAAATATAAAATCAACTGGAAGTGGGGAGCATCCTTAAAACCTAATGTTAAGATATATATTAGGTGGCTTGCTCCATCCTCAATACCTCGGTCTTTACGCTAAAGTTTGACTTTTTGTCACAATTCTTTTAGAACGAGTCTCTTTTATTGGGCCATTTCTCGGCCTGATGAAACCTTATTGAAAGCTTTATTTTGTTATTTTTTCCCTGAAGATGGCTGAATGGAGGTCTGGGCCGAAACATTTGAATTTTGTCTTCGTTTATTACTTTCGTTGAACTTGTTTTCTTTTTTTTCGTCCTACGTTTTCTCCATTTCTAAAGTCTTCCATGTAAGTTAACCTTGCTGTTTTAATGTGAATATCGCTGACAAGAGAAACGAATCGCTCAACTCTGTCCCAGAAAGGAATTGGCATGTTAGACCAGATGAAAGCAGTTTTATGACTTTGCATTTTGGAAAGTCTCGTAGAGGTTTTCCAGCTTTCGTTGAGGAAATACCCTTTAAGATATTTCCAATAAAACGATCATTTTTATTTACATCCCTCCACCATTCCTTTTCGGATTTATTAAAAGCAAAGGTATAATTATCGACAGTTTTTTTGCTATATCTTTCTGTTATGTACAATTTTTGGTGTGGTTGTTTGCCTGTTCCAGCTTTTGGAAACTTGTGACTTTCTCAGCTATAGGAATAATTAGGAAAATACTTTTGAAAGAAGCACACTACTTACCTTTGATGTTGAATATTAAACTTGAGAGTTTAAAATTCGACAATGTGGAAGATGGATGGAATAATAAAAAAAAAACTGTGAAGTTACTGATGGTGTCTTGCGAGTTCAGGGACCTAAAATAGGTTTGAAAGTTAATATTAATAAGATAAAGTCACTAAGGCTAAGAATAAAAGAAGATGAAAAGGAGATATTTAGCAACAAAACTATTGTTCAGGTGGGCAGCTTCACTTGCCTTGGTAGTATTATTAGTAAAGATGGTGGGAGAAAACCCAAGGCTCAGGGTGTTCTTAACAGTAAAAATTTTGTCACTCGGCTGGGGATGTAGTGCATGGGAGGTGATTGATTGATTCTTCTTGCCTTGATTGTCGCACAGTCCAATTATTCTAATTTTTCCAAATTAAGACCCCCCAGCTCCCCCAAAGAGAACAGATCCGTTTCAATTATGTCAATCACGTATCTAGAACTTGTGCTTATTCTTCCCATCAAGTCTCATCCCGATCTCTCCACTCTAAGCGTTTTCCGAGATTTCCGTTTCCCCCCTCCAACCCCCTATGTCACCGGATCCAATTCAAGTCGAAAATGGAGCATCTGATACATAATGGAATCTCGCGTACAGTTTGTGAGCGACCCATGAACGGTAAGCAGGACTATCCTCAACCCAGTGGATTACTAGAGTCGGGTGATTGCGATAACTGGCTTAACAAAATTCGAAATCCTGAAACATTGGAGCCATACCTACAAGACTCAGCACTCGCATCATCCGAACCACAGGCAATACACGACGAGACGGACCATCATCACCATCAGAATGAAGCCGAAGAAGACACATCACAATGCACTGTGTATATGGCCGAATCCACTATCCCCGGTGCAGGCTTAGGAATATTTACTGCAATGTGTGTACTCTCCTGATGAGCCCTTGTGTTGAGTTGTTTCTTCTGAATTATTTGTCTTTTCTTTTTTTCACTGTTTTTAATATTTGGTAAATGACGGCTTATACTTACTTACGACGCGACTGCCTGTTCATGGATTATTCTTTATGGTTGATTGTGTATGGCTATGCTGTTTGACCTATGTAATTGTATGAATGAGTAGGGTTACGAACTCATTCAAGTACTGATCTATATTAATTACTAATGTAGGAAAACAGTCTTCCTTTTTTCCCTTTGTCTTTTTTTATTTTTTATGTGTTGCAAACCAGAAGAGAACAAAAGATACTGAAGTTCCTGAAAAAGGTATGACTAGCCTAATCATCCCACCAATGCAGGGCTCTAATTATTAAAAGAGGACTTGCCCACACATTTAAAAAAAAACGAAAGCAGAATAAAGAATGGATAATAGAAAAAGCAGAGTTTATTGAAAACAAAGGATATAATCTTCAATTTCAGTGAGATATTACATCTGCAAGACCTTCCACTTGTACCTCAATGGACCAGAAAAAACATAAAATATCTAACAAAAGAATTTGAAAAAGAAGATCTATTTAACAAAGGTTTGGGACAAAAAGTCGAACTTAATTATAATGATTGAGGGGCTGAGGTAGGGACAGCCCCCCCCCTCATATACAGAATGATTTCTGTTCGATTCAAGTTTGTAATGTCGGTCCTTTCTTTGACTTGAAGCTTCATAATAGCTGATTATACATTACTGAACATAATTTAACGAAAAATCAAGTAAATCAACTTGGCTAAATAAAAAATTAAGATAAGTTTCTATATTAACAATTTATCTTGTATGGACTACGTAACTTTTCAGGAGTGAATCCTATCATCATTTCTTTCTCTCAATCTTTTTTGAATACGCTTTTTTAGATTTATCATTCTTTTTTAGATTCAAAACATTTCCACATGATGGACATTTGAACATTCCTTCAAGTGCATCTTCAAATGTTACGCGAGGACAATCCTCATTTCCGCAATGATAAAAATCTGAAGCATTTTCATAATCTAATCTCTGTTGTAGCCTTTCTGTAATTTTCTTCTTTTGATTTTCAATAAAATGTTCTACTTCTTCTCTTCTGGTTCTCCATCTGTAAACAAACCAGCCTTTTCTTTCGTCTTTAACCATACATCCTGTAATCGTCGTCGGCCATGGCCCGGACTGTAGCCCGGCTCGAACGCCCGAGAATCCCGCCTCGAAATGGGCCTACACCCGTTGTAAGTAAACGCTATCATTGGAGCCGACCCGATGGAGGACGCCCCGTGATCGAATACCTGCGCATCGATCAGAAACACCCCCTCTACCAGCAGGAAATCGCTCTGCGCCAGAGCATCCTCCTCCCAGCCCGAATACGGCGGAACGCCGAGATTGTGGTATTGCTCGTCGGTCAGCAGCGGACCGTTGTGGCAGGTGATGCACTTCGCTTTGCCGGCAAAGATCGGATACAAGGATTCAATCTCAAAAAAATTAATTCTATTAACTAGGATATTTTCGGATTTGCTACGTAAACGAATCTTAATTTTTGTAAGGAGCCTAGCCTTTGGTTTTAAAGGCTAGGCGACAGCGTATCAGTAAAATATTAATTAGCGGCTTTTTTTAAATCATGCTAACTAGTTTATTGACGGTTTTTTCTATTCCTTCTGCGACTTCCGAAATATTTTTTGATCATATTGGTGGTGCGGTTGAGCAGGTTTCCCAGGTTGTTCGCAAGGTCGCTGTTGATCCTGCCGATCTTTTATTTAGCTTTCTTTTTTATACATTAACTTGTATTTAGATCCAACTCCTTGTATTCTGCTGCTGAATATGAGCTTTTCAAAAACATTTTGATCGAGATTGTGACTGGTGAAAATACTGGCGTGGCGTCATCAATAAAAGTGCTGAACTCAACATCCTCGATGATCAAGAAAACGAACAAGGCTGATGCAGACAAAGCCACTTTAAAGTTCGTTTCTTATGGATGGATTGCAAAAAATGTAATTTCTTTTGTCAATTATTAAGTCTAATTCATAATGCTCCTCTAACAGAGGTTCAATTACTATGCCTTCGTACATAACATGACCCGCACAGCCATGTTCGCGTGTAAATTTCATAACAAATTTCACGAAGCAATGAAATGTGTTCATTGTTTACGTGTTGTATTTGTTATTGGGAAGTAGGTATAGATTTTTTGGGTGAGGAGGAGTAAATGTTCCAATGAGAGTAAAGTTTCCAGGGGGGGGGGGTAAACTTTTCAGGGGAAATTTTACACTGGGAGAATTTTTCATAATTCCTGTACGAGTTTATTTTTATTTGTGTAACTTTCTCTTGTCCAACTCCATTTTACATAATTTAAAAGTCTAAAACATATAGATTTGACAAATATTGTTTGATTTCCAGGCTAGAAACATGAGCGCCAAAAGTGGGATTCTTGGGCCTGTAAAACCTTTTTCCCTTATCCCCGACTTCAGACATTATATTAAACTTAAGATCAGAAGAAATTGAAACCTATGATGTTTGAAACTCGAAACAACCGAAAATTATTTTTATAGAATAATTGAAACCCAAAACGAACAGAAATTAAACAAACAACCATAGCAAAAAACACACAGTAGGTTTAAATATATAAATGAATAAATACGAGGCCGACAGCTGTCGAGAATTTGACGTTTGACTGTGAAATGTGACTGAAAAGACAGTGAAATTTTCCTTCTCTTTTGTCAGTGACTTTCTCAATCAAAGCGGATGGTACTACAGGGAACTCCCAAAACCGTCAGATTATTCAAATGACAATTTCTTTGAGCTTATTCTTATCATTTTCCAAGCAGGTATGCTAGAACTTTTTTAGAGACTCCTTTCTTGAAGAAGAAAATTTTGCTCCGTTTAATCGAAAGAGCAAAAGTATCAATTTCTGATGATTCACTAAAACTGAAAATATATCAGCCTGTGACATGAACTGCGAAAGGATATTCCTTGTTTGGCTTAAATTGTCTTTTCAATAAATTGTACTTTGTTTCATTCGAAACTGAATCTCTTTTCTTGAAAAAGGTTCCGATCACTGTCAGTGTTTATATCGCCATGTTTGTCTGCTATTACCTTAGCATTTGGTATTGGTTGTTAAGCTAAATTCGAACCTTCTCTCGTAACAATAATGGTCCAATGATCACTAAGTTTGTCTGTTTCTGAGTCAACCTTACTAATCTGTCGTTTTATACCCCAAATTTGGAGAACGCTATGTTTGCCTGTAAGGGTTGTAACCCTAATGATTAACGAAAGTAATAAACCATTTTGATGACTCCATACTGATTTTTTTTTAAACGGCATCTGAAATATTCAACAACAGTGGCGGCGTATACAAGTAAAAAAGTAGTAAGTAAGATGGCACTAGACCCTTAAGGTCCAAACCTGCGGTGCTGATCTATGTTTCATGGCCCTTCAGCTAGGAAGTGCAATGAGGGGCTGGGGGCCAACTACCCTGTGCTTTAGCACAGCCTTCCTGCTTACCTTCCCCAGATTTCTCCAGGTACCCATTTTTTGTTTGTTTTTTTAACTTAAAAAATCCCTTTCACTTCTTTGCAACTTTTGAAAAAAGTTCTATTCATTTACCTTTGGCATTATGTCTGTTACTTTTCAAAAGCAAATAAAATAATCATTTACTTGTCTCTGACCTTTGAAAAAAAACATGTGATGCGTGTCTGATTTTGGAGTAAAATCTTGTTCAGCTCTCTCAGCCTTTGTTAAGAAAAGAACCTGTAATTTATGTTCATGTGTCTCTAGCCCTTGAAACAAAATCATTCATTCACATATCTGGTTTTTGATTAAACATTCTCTGTTTATGGAATTATTTTTGAATATTTTTTTTTTTAAATTTCGATTGTTTCCCTGAATATTTGCTTTAAACCTTGGTCCCTTAGAAATCTTTGTAAACCATTAGATGAATCTAATGAACCGGAACCGAAAAGGTCAAGGAGATTTGATTATGCTGTTGTATTGAAAAATAAGAGCAATAAACTATGTGTAATTAGTTTATTGGGTATTTTTTTTATGTCTTTTAGTTTTACTGCTGATGATGAACACTGTACATGTGTTTGAAATATCCAGTTAAAAATTTTATATCTGTTCACTGGGCCTTTTCCTGAAATTGCGTTTTGCTTTGGGCGGCGAGGGCGGCGTTCGAAGCGGCGGCGGCGTATTCTTTCGATTTAAATTGCGCTAGCGCCAGATAGAGTCTTGCTTCCCGATAGCCGTCGGCGCCCTCTGCGATCGCCTCAAAAAAACGAATGGCTTCCGGATAGTTTTCTGCATTCAAAGCTTCTAAACCCGACGCCAGAACGTCTCCGGCGCCTCCTTCCGCACTCCGAACGATCGTACCGACAGCTTCCTGGCCGAAGTGGTTCTGCGCTAGCGCCTGATTGTTATAATTTTTGGGCCTTTTTTTTTTTTTTTTTTTTTTTTTTTTTTTTTTGTAATTCAGCAAAAGCTCTTTTCTTTATTCATGCCTTGCTTATTTTTTGTACCTTTTTCTCGCTCATTCATATAATTGACTTTTTATTGCTTTTGGAGTGTTTATGTCTGAAAGTAGGGGCTTTGTTTTCTTTAAAAGTACTTGTCATAAACACTGACAATGTAATTAATAAGTAACTGTATATGAATGACTATGTTTTGGGGGTCTTAGGTTTTTTTTTAATCAACTATGTCTAGCTTTAATAAAACAAACAGTTCTGTTTTTAACTTTAGCCTACTTGGCACTCTCATTGAACTCGAGTCACTTTATTCTTGAAAGTATAAATGTTTCCATTTTTTTACGGTCATTTCCTTCTGGATTTTCAAACTTATTCGTATAGACTTTTTATCTTGCCAGTTATTATATTCCTGAAAAACGGCTCTCCTGTAAAAGGCATAAAATCTAGAAGAAACCGGAAAACCTTTTCAAGTTCTTAAAATTCAAATTTCACTCTGGCCACTACAACTTCTTTGTGTAGCTCTCAGACATTAGTCTCAGACATTTTGGCCCGAAAAAAACGTAAATGCCAGTATGGATTCTGATTAAGATTGGATATAAGATTTTATTAATCAAGCAACAACAAAAAAACAAAAACCTAATAGCTATAAAGCACATCGTAATTCTTTTATCTCTATGTCAATACATCAGGCCCCGCAAAAGGCTCTATGGCCCATATACCTTTTTTTATTATCATTAAAGAAAAAATACCCCTCCTACTTGCATTTCTTTGGCATTTTCTTTTAGAATGAAATTGAAAAAACAAGAATCTTTGCGCCCACCGTTACATCTTCGTTAATTGGCGCAATATTTAAAAGAAAAAACAATGAAAAAATAAATATGAAAAGTTTTTTCTACTGAAAGTAAGGAGCAGCATTAAAACATAAAACAAACAAAAATTATAACGCATATGAGGGGTTGACCTCCTCGTTATACCTCACTCTTTACGCTAAAGTGTTTTTGGTAATTTCAACTATTTATTCTACAACCTTTGTGATTCAGAGGTCATTCTTAAGGAATTGGGACAAAACTTATGCTTTAGTGTAAAGAGCGAGGTATAGACGAGGTTTGAACCCCCTCATACATGCAATAAAAACATACGAACTCTACGATGATGCCGTACGAGTTCCATTTGCGGTTCGCTGGGACGCACAGATTCCACCGGGCCGTGTGGTCACCGATTTCATCAATTTCCCCGACCTCGCGCCCACCCTCCTCGAACTCGCCAAGGTCGAGCCCCCGGCACAAATGACCGGAGCCAGCTTTGCGTCCCAACTGCTCAGCACTCGATCCGGTCGCTTGGATCCCAAACGCAATTACGCCTTGCTTGGAAAAGAGCGGCACGACATCGGACGGACAGACGGCAACCGGCTCCGTGTCGCCTACCCTGTCCGAGGGCGCATTATGAAACCTTTTGGCGCCATTTTGGGGCTTGAAAGGCTAAGAAGCATAATATATTAATTATCAAAATCTCCATGGATGAAAAGTCTTAACCGGACGTTTGTAGTACCATCTCTTGATTTGCTAACTCGCATAGTAGGAGGAACCCATAAAACGCGTTTTGAAAAACTCCCTTAAGAGCAAATTTTCACATTCAAATCATGTTTGCAGCAGTAGCTGCAACCTAATAAAGAGCGAACCACAGCCCATAGTTACTAAAATTTAAACGGCTCGTTTTGAAAAAAAAACTGCCTATGTTAAAACTTTCAGGGAATGAAATTTTAATTAAACTCAAGAAACTCATAATGGCTCAGCTAATTTTAAAGATATTGTGTACATCCTGATTGCCAAACGTAAGCATCTGCAATATTTCAGGAAAGGTTTTGTTAAAACTTTCAGGGAATTCTTAGAGGACACTATGTTTAGTCAGGTTGTCAATACGGCGTATCTGCAATACAAAAGGCTTTTTCAGAAATATCTTAAGAACGGCCTAGAGTTACTAAGTTGAAACTGTCTAAGAATGTTGAGGCGGATGCTGAACTAAATTGAATGAAGGAGCCATGCGGTTCAATATTAACCGAAACTCTTGATTCTTGATTAAATAAAAAAAACAGTTTTTTAACTGAAAGTAAGGAGCGATATTAAAACATAAAACGGACAGAAATTATTCCGTATATGAAAGGGCCTGTCCCCTCCTCAATGTCCCACTCTTTACGCTAAAGTTTGACTCTTTCTCACGACTCTACTTTTTAAAACAATAAAAAACTAGAGCGTAAAGAGCGGGGCCGTTTTAAGTTTTAATGTTGCTCCTTACTTTCAGTTAAAAAAGCATTTTTTATTTAATTTCTTAGTACAATTTTTAAGAAGCGTTTTTTCATCAATATGGGTCTAAGGATACCTCTTTCTAAGTTTCTGGTAAGTCTGAATACAGGCCGATCAAATTTGCAAGATTCTTTTGAAGTAGAAAATCAACTTAATACTGTAAGCAGTTCCTAATGTATTGCTGATATGCCCTTTTACAACAGGGATGCACTAAATACGTTTTGATTTAGTTCAACATCTCCCTAATTATTCCCTGAAATTCTCATCTTAATGCCCTTACCATCCATAGTAGAAAGTAGCCGAAATTAGCTAAATATTATTTAGGGAATTCGGAAAATTTGAAACTTTGGCAATCAAAAACGAACAAAAATCAATTAAAATAAAATCCAAAAAAGAAGGTTTTCAAAGAAAAGTAAAGGTCATATTGAACTTATGATCAGAAGAAATAAAAATCTACAGTAACTCAAACTCAAAATGACCAGAAATTACTATTAAAAAATAAATGAAACCCAAAACGACCAGAAATTAAATAAACAATCATAGAAAAAAAACATACAACAAGTTTTAATATAAATGAAACAATAAATCTTAAGGCAGGATGCACTCTCAAGGAATCCTAAAATATTACATGTTGCTCTGTTAAGTCGCCTATGCGTCATAATCACTGCGACGCTTCACAGGGCCTTGGCAGGGAGGGTGTCCAGTTCAACTTGTTTGTTGTTACGTTAGGACAGACCCAATTGCCTATCAGAGGGCTACAAGATTCTCTCTCTCTTTCTTTCTCTCTCAATGATTTACTTCTGACCCGTGTTATGATAGGCCTACAAATAATTCTAGTTAACTTTGTTTTTTTTTTTGTTATTTTATTAATATTCCTTAATATTCCCTTGATTTTTTTTTGTTACTTTATTAATGAGGAAGGGTGTCCAACCTTTTGGGTTGGACACAATTGGATAGAATCCTCTACAATTACCTAATTTGTATTTGGAATCTGTACCAGGGAAATATTGAAGGAACGGTTCAGGTGTGGTGATTCGAAAGGGGCTAGATACTACTTTCTGTCTGACTAAACTTTATTGTCCTGCTTCTAAACAGTAACACAACTGATATACCCATTTTTCAGATCTTTTGCTTTCCTGTAAAATGGGTTCAGTTTCAAACCAAACGTTTTATTTATGGCAGGGAACTAACTCCTTTCGTAATTGGTAACAACTTTTCATTTCCAATGGTGCCTTAGTAAAAAAAAAACATCAATAATACATTGCGCCCACATCACTCTTTACTTAGGCAGTGCCATTGCGTTGCCTGTGATTATACGTTTAGCCTCTGTCATGGAATTAGAAGATACCGAAGTGTTAAAACTTGTAGCACAAGTCTATCGCTCCGTTTGATGGTTTAGAAATTACCGGTTCAGTTTTGTTCAAGAAATCCTTGAAGTTGGAATGTATCTCAGGCATGAATTTTCTGGTAGAAGCCTTGATTCAAAGAAAAATAAATTATTTACAGATCTCTTGAATGTACACTTATTGAATATTCTGTAGCTGAGCCGCTTTTTCCTGTCCCCAAATCTCTACTCTATAATGTAGAATGGGAATTATTCTCGATAAAAAGACCCTTTTATGAAACGAAATTTTTTTATTCCCTTTATATGTGAATTCCATCTTCCATTACATTGGTAAATATATCCAATATACTTAATTTTAAGCACAACTTGTATCTCCTCCCCCCTTAAATGAAAATTTACTTCCACGGTTATCATTCCTAGTGTTAATTACAACTACTTTTGATTTATGAACATTTACGAGTAATGAACAACATTACAACTTAAAACGAACAGAAATTATTTGGACATAAGAGGGGTCGCCCCTCCTCAATACCTCACTCTATACGCCAACCCTTGACTTTTTGTTCCAATTACTTAAGAATGACTCCTGAATCACAAAGGCTGTTTAACAACAATAATCAACTCCTTTAAAAGCTCCAATAAAAACTTTACCGTAAAGAGCAATGTATTGAGGAGAGGGCAACCCCCTCATATGCTTAATAATTTCTGTTTGTTTTAATTTTTAATGTAGCTCCTTACTTTCAGTTGAAAAACAGGGGCACTTGGGGGCGAGGGGGTGCGTATTTTCCTTCAAAAGTAAAGAATATTAGTAATCGGCGTAAATATACCAGAAACCCCCCAATTTTAGCATTAGTATTTAATTACTTGTTATGGAGCTTTTGTTCCTAATTTTGGCCTCGCATTGGAAAGTGTCCCCCAATATACATTTATTGGGCAAATATTGCAATGTTTATATCTATTTGTAATTAATATTTTCGTTTTCTTATCTTTTGATATTAGGCACAACCAACATGCATTGGACGGTCAAAGCACTTTTATTCGCAGCACTTTGTCACTATATTTTTTTCTGACAAAAATACAAAAGAGAAAGTGTAAAGTTACAAATTTTCAGCTTTTATTTTAAAAGCTGTTGTTATAAAGTAAAATATTTGTTTATGTTTCAAAAAATCATATTTTTTTTTTCATTGCTACGTGAGGGTTTATGCTACGGAGCGTAAGTAAACTGGAAGTAACGTCGGGTGCCGAAATAACCAGCTATGAGAAAACTTAGAAAATAAGAAACATAACTAGAAATAAGGTATCAGTGAAACTAAAAAAACACACAGTGAATGTTTTAGCTCGTATGCATGCATTGCTTCAAAAACATTCAGAAATTAAATTAAATAAAAATAAGTGTTTTTTAACTTAAAAGTAAGGAGTGACATTAAAACATAAAAAGAACAGAAATTACTTCATATATGAAAGGGGCTGCTTCCTCATCAACGCTCCGCTCTTCACGCTAAAGTCCGACTCATTCTCTTAACTCTATTTTTAAAACAGTAAAAAACTTTAGAGTAAAGAGCGGGTTTTTCACGAGGAAGCAGTCCTTTTCATATACGAAATAATTTCTGTTCGTTTTAAGTTTTAATGCCACTCCTTACTTGGAATTGGCTAGACAAGTTAAAGCCGATCCGGCGCTCAACGACATTAAGATCGTTTTGGTCACTTCTCTGGGCAGGCGGGGAGATGCTGCAGCGGCGAAAGAGGCGGGGATTGCCGCGTATCTCACCAAGCCACTGCACCACGATCAGCTCCGCGACTGTTTAGAGCAGGTGATAAAAGGTCCGGTGGGAGGGGGGAAAGATTTGATTACGAAGTATACCCTGCGTGAGGTCCAGCGACGGCAAGAGGGCCGGCTCTTGGTTGCCGATGATAATATTGTGAATCAAAAGGTCGCCGTCATATCAATACAAGCCTCTAAAATAGCAAAAAAGAAAAATCATTGACATTCGTATTCTCATCAAAGGTTCCTTGTAGCTACAATTGTAATGAATTTGACATTAAGTGCTTGCTGAAGAAGTGAATATTCAACTTACAGACTATAATGCTTTCACCTGTCAATTAAGAATTAAAGCCCTTCCGCCTCCTACCGTGATATATTTCACATTAAGGTGTGCCATACATCTATGAGATATCTATGACATCGTAAAATGTTGCTTTTTTTGTCCATTTCAATTGTGCTCAAAAGTGGTACTTGGGGCCGAGGGCGATCTTGCACGCCTTACCGCTATCCGGGAAGCGCGCCCTGACGTTCGTCTGATTGTCGATGCCAACGAAGGCTGGCAGCCGGATGCCCTCACGGACTGGCTCGCGGCCTGCAAAGACGCACGCGTCTCACTCGTCGAACAGCCGCTTCCCGCGTCGCAAGATGCCATTCTCGAAGATACACCCCGCGATGTCGTCATTTGCGCGGATGAGTCGGCGCACGATCGCACAAACCTGGAGACGATCCGAGCGCGATACGATGCCATCAACATCAAGCTCGACAAGTATTAGTACATGTTGTATGTTTGTTTGCGTTGATTGTTTATTTAATTCCGTTCGTTTTGGTTTTCATTTATTCTACAATCGTAGGACATTTTTTGTTCGTTTTAAGTTTGATTTGCATATTCAATTTTAGCTGTACTCGTTTTAAGATTTATTTATTCATTTATATTAGTACAACAAAAATATAAAAATGAAAGCAATGCAAAACCAGAAGATGGAACAAGAATAGTGCAAGAAGAGATAGGAAAACTAGAAACAATATATATTTTTTTAAGGGAAGCCAAAAGCAAATCACCCCCTCTTAGAGTTTCGGCTGCTATTCCTCCATGTCCCTCCTTACCTATACTTCGTTACTAAGAACCGAATGTCTCCTACGTACTTTTTATCCACCCACCCTCTCTCAACACTCAAAGACATCTGATGAGATAGCCATTTTGTTCACAATGGTTGAGAGGTTCAACAACTATGTCTCTAGCGATGACGTAACCGCCGCATCCCCTGTGACAAGGACTTTAACTTATGTAAGCTGCCCATTGTTTAAATTAATTAAAAAAAAAATTAAAAAAATAAGTCCTTCAAAGAAAAGTTAAGAGCTGTAATTGGCGTAACGCGTAAAGGTGGGTTAGATCTAAGGTCACTCTAGAATGCGCAATACCTCTTAAAATACATAAAACCTTGATCCTTTTTCAAATTTTCTCCTTACATAAATTTCCTCCTATTAATTTATAGATTTTCTCTATTATATAAATAAAAGTGCTTCTCCTTATATTCGTTATACTGTAGCCCTGCTGAAACACCTTTAGTCATATCCATACACACAAAACACTTAAAGGACTGTCTTACTTGATAAAAATGAAACGGTTAACTCGTTCTCCATAACACAAAAAACTGGATTTTCCAGCGTTATTTAAAAAAAACAATGAGAAATTAAATAAAAAAAGTTTTTTTTTTAAGTGGAAGTAAGGAGCAAGATTAAAACTTAAAACTAACAGAAATTATTACATATATAAGGGGTTCGTCCCCTCCTCAATACCTTGCTTTGTATGCTAAAGTATTTTTAGTAGTTTCAAAGGATCTATTTATTCTAATGAAACGGCCTTTGTGATTCAAGGGTCATTCTTAAAGAATTGGAAAAAAAATCGAACTTTATTGTAAAGAGCGAGGTATTGACGAGGGGACGAACCCCTATGTCAAAAATTCTCAGGTGGTAAGAACGGCCCGAAAATTCAGACCCCTTACTCCAGGGGATGTCAACGTCCATGACTCACAGCCATATAGAAAAAAAAATATCATTTGAGTGCCATGTAGATTCAGAACTCTATTCTCAGCTTGATTTGAAGCTTCACCTGTACTTACTTGCTCTCTATTTGTAGCAGGACACAAACTATATCAGCTCTCCCGTGTGCTGAGAGGTCGACAGACTGCTTGTAGCCACGTATATCTTCAGTAACGGAGGTGATAATCTTCAACCACGATTTGTTCTTTGCAACTACAAAATCAAGCATTGGAATGTTCTTTCTTTTAATTTTAGATCAGTTTTGAGGTAATCAAACAGTTCGTGGTAACGAGCTGTAAGTAAGGAGCAGCCCGGTGTTACGTGGGAGGACCTTTCCATGGAGTATTTTTCATGGGGGAAGAGAATTTTCCACGAAAGGGTGCCGGTTTTCCCAGCATTATTTAAAAAAGCGATTAGAAATTAAATTGAAAAAAAAACTAGTTTTCTAAACTGAAAGTAAGGAGCAACATTAAACCTTAAAGCGAACAGAAATTATTATGCATATATTGACAAAAAAATCCGTTTTTTAGAGTTTTGGTTACTATTGAGCTGGGTCACTCCTTACTTACAGTGTGTTACAACGAGCAGTTTGACAATTGAAGCTGTAATGAATATTACTTTTAAAAGATTGTATCTCGGAAATTGGATATGGGACAAAATTAAACCCCTGAAAGATCTTACTCCGGGATTTTCAAAAAATGACATGCACACAAATATCTGCAGCCATGACATTTGTTTGGTGGAGTAATCCAAGGTGACAACCCTTACCGAAATTAATCTTTCGCAGGTGTATTCCATTCCGCCGGTCGGGGGGGACACGATGTTCTGCAACATGGCCCGCGCCTATGAGACATTGTCGGACACCATGCGCGGCATCGTCGATGGGCAGCACTCGGTCTAAGATATCAGCCTTGTCGCGGGCCTTTATGAGCGCGACCCGGCGGAGGTGGCCGAGACCAAGCGCCTTAACCCACCGATTGCCCATCCCGCGGTCAAGGTCCATCCGGAAAGCGGCACCCGGGCCCTCTATGTTAGCGAACGGGTGTCCTATTTTCATGGCATGACGGCGGCGGAGAGCCGGCCGCTTATTGATTTCGAAGCTCCGTTACCTTGGACTCGACCGTTACCAGGTTGATGCTGTTGGATGCCGCAAACGCCGCTCTCGTTTCCTGCACGAACGTCGTATCGGTCGACACCAGGCCGATCTGGCTGCCCGCGGGCGTGCTTGTTGATTTCTTCGCCATCGCCAATTCAGTCAAGCGTTACCGGCGCCGCGCCGGATGCATCATCACCGTCCTCGGCCGCCTCGGGACGTTCGGCAGGCACCGCCAGATCGGTGTCCTGAACCCCGTAGGGCCAAGGGTCGACCATCTGCAGAACCGTGTTGGCGGACCAGTGGGTCGTTCCCACTTTTCACCTTTGTGAAAAGTGGGTATTCATCTTTATTATCGAAAACATACAATGCGCACATAAACCTGGAATATTGTAATTCCGTAAAGGCAATCAAATACATATGTATATGCGTCAACATGGCAGCTTTTTGCTTGAAGTCCAAAATCATTTATATCGATGAAGTTGTACAATATCAGGCCGGGAGATACATAAGCAGTAATGGAGGTGTGTGGTGAATTCTTTCATTTCCGATACATGAACGAAGTCAAGCTGTTGTTCACTTAGAGGTACACTTGTAAAGGTATGGTTCATGAATTAAAATCAAGTTGCCATCAAGCTATGGCTAATTGGAGAAAAAGCCAAGACAGATAGCCTAAGTGAGAGGCAAAGCTGGTATAAGTCTTATTCAGGATTGTATAAAATGGTATGATTTTCACTTGTTGATAGACATTCTTTCTTCCATCCATCCTAGGGAAGAACTAAGGTAGATAGTCATAGAACTAAGTCATCAAAGAACTGGGCCTCTTCAGAAGGAGACATGGTAGAACAAAAAGAGACACATTTTTACACTGCTAATTTTATGCTTATTTCCACGGCCACACGACCAGGTTGGCCGGGAATCGGCTCGCGGCTTGATGTCAGCCATTGCACCCGTTGCACGGCATAGTCGGTAGCCTCGCCCTGGATGCTTGGAAAGCGAACGAACCACGCCGCCGCGGCCGGCATTGCCAGTGTCAGCGTAACTACAAGCAGGGTTAATTTTGAGAACATGAATTTCATGGTGTGTTTCCTTTTCAGTTTCAGTGTTGTGTCGCGCGCGACAGCGCGCTGACGCCGACCAATACGCCGTTCTCGTCGTAGGCCAGGACGCGAAAGCGTACGGGGGTATTAAAGAAAATTGTCAATATTTTTTGTTTACTCTTTGGTAGTGTTCGTCTAGTTAAAGCCAAAAAGAATATTCAAACGGAAAGAAAGAATGCTGTTAACTGTGAATAGATGAATAAAAAAATACATCTGGAATATATTTTGGGTAAAATTTTTCTCAAAATCGGTTTATTCATAGCTAAAAGAATTAATAGTTTAAGGATACCATAAACTTGAAAACAGAAGTGCTGTATGTTAAACACATTTTTCATAATCTAGCTAATCATGGGTCACTAAAAATCTGTGATTGGTACATTATAAAAGCAATTTCTGAAACCATACTTATCTGAAAAATGCATGGAGACACTAAAAGCCTAGACAATCATGTTGAAAATTTTTAACTGCTAATTTTTCAAATAGGCTTTAGCCAATGATTTTTGAAATTGGGTTTTCAGTGAATAAATGTGTGTCATTCAAATTCTTTAAGATTTTAATTTGACATTCCCATATCAAAACATACTTAATACACATTTGATCAGTTTTGCTTGATTTTTACTGAAATTAATTTTTGAGGACAATTAATAATTTATAAGACCCTGAAAAGGCTCAAGTTTTATCTGGAATTAGGCCAGTCAAGAAAGGATCTGGCCATCCCCAACCAATCACCCATACGACTCAGCCTCCCACAACAACCCATGGTGTAACCGTGGTGACTAAAGACGGACCGGCACAAGTTCATGTCGGGTCTAAAACTTCTGGTGAAAGACCCCAAAAAAAGACGGTAGAGTAATCCAGGTAGAGGTTCGATATGGTGAATACAATTCAAAACCAAAAGCTTTTTTCTCTCCCTTCAAATTACATGATGCATGCGTTTGGAACAGAGAGTCAGATGACAAAAAAGACGCTCACTTATGAGAATCATCTATGACAATATGAAAATTTTAAATGGTATTATTGAAATCAAGCAAGTTATTAACACAATCTTCTATGGTATTATTTTTATCGTGCAAGTTATTAACAAAATATTTCATTTACAATTCATGTTACAATTCATATTGTGCTATCAAAATCATGTTACCCTTTAATGAGTCTAAACAAAGTGATATCAAAATTATACTATTTATTACCATTGTTATCAAAACCTTTTCAATCATGTTCTATACCTTACAATATATTACCAAATTTTTCATGATTTTATTGAATCCTTGCCCATCTCCACCTTATTCTCGGCCTTGCTGATGCCAATGCGAGAACAGAAATCGCGCAGCGAGGCCGGCGTGTAGCCGCGGCGGCGCATGCCAGAAATCGTCGGCATCCGCGGATCGTCCCAGCCGTCCACTAAGCCTTGCGATACCAGTTCGCCGAGCTTGCGCTTACTGGTCACCGTGTAAAGCAACTCGAGACGGGAAAATTCGATTTGCTGAGGCGCCGCTGGCACCGATGTGTTCTCCAACACCCAGTCGTAAAGCGGTCGATGGTCTTCAAATTCCAGCGTGCACAGTGATATCTCTTTCTAGGCTGGTCGGTCCAAACTCTGAAATGAAAGACCTGTCTAACGATTTGCTGCTTGTTGTAAACTGCAAAAGGCACTATGTAAAATGAAAGAAATTCTTAATGCTTCCAAGCTCTGATACAACTGTTTAAATTGTATAAATAGAGAGTAATGTGATGTTCAGTTTTAACTTAGGGCTAGTGATTAGGGCTTAGTATGAGTAAGGGTGACAACCCCCATGTCTTCTCAAGACCAGAACATAATATGCATTTTACTGAAAACAAAATACATTTTAAAATTTTTCACTCCTTTGCCTTTGAGATAGTTAGGCGACGTTGAGGCTCACAAATGATGTTTAAGGTATCGAATCCTCTTGAAGAAAAAGAACCATCTTGTAACATTTTTGAAATGTTGATTAATATATGAAGCCATAGTTTGGTCTGTTTGTTTTATCATTTCGGTTAAATAATTAATTCTTGGTAAAATTTGCTTTTTGATATTAATATAATTTGCGATATTCGTTAGTTTTGCTTGTTCAATTTAAAAATGAATTGAACCATATACTTTAGATTATTTAATCATGTTATATTTTAATATAGTATGGTTGCGCCTCGCCACCGGATAGCGTCGTGGCATTCTGACCAAGACGTATGTAGGTCAATCCTACATCGATAAGTGTTTGTAATTTACGGGCAATGACCGGAACTGCGTCGAAAAACTCACGCGCTTCTTCCACCGTCATCTCCAGCACTTCATTGATCGGTTTACCCTTGTAATGCACATCAAGCGTTTCCCGGTTGTAGCGTTTACCCTTGCAAAGATCACAGGTGACATAAATGTCTGGCAGAAAATGCATTTCTACCTTGATCACACCATCCCCCTGACAGGCCTCGCAGCGGGGAAAAATCGATGGTGGAATAGAAAGACGCTATTTGTGCAAAGTTCACTGAAATATTACATCTGGAATACCTTGGGAATGTCTTGGGGGATGGAGTTAAAACTGTTAAGTATGTTTGGGAAAGTGTGGAACAAGGGGGCTTCAATTCTTTTGTTTGAAAAGGAAGAGTTTGGTGGAACAATTTCTGATCCACCGAAGCATTTTTGCACTATATGCTCTGATAGGACTTGTAATCTCTACAAATTGAAGTTGTGAATTAAAGAAGGAAGAAGAAGAAGCACCATACATTGCCAGTGCTTCGTGGGTGATAGGAATATTCGTTGGCCCTAATATAATCGTAGTCCGTAGGCGATAGGAATATTCGTAGTCCCTAATGTGTCCGTAGTACGTAGTGATAGGAATATTCGTAGTCCGTAGGTGGTAGGAATATTCGTAGCCCATAGGTAACAGGAAAATTCGCTGTTCGTGGGTGATAGGAATATTCGTTGGCCCTAATATAATCGTAGTCCGTAGGCGAAAGGAATATCCGGACTCCGTAGGTTATATTCTTAGTTCCTAATATATTCGTAGTCCGTAGATGATAGGAAAATTCGAACTCCTTCCTTGTAGGCTAATTCCTATTGTATTGTACAGTGTATTGTATTGTATCGTATTGTAGTATTATATTATATAGCATTGTATAATATTATATAGTGTAGTGTATTGGATAGGATAATGTATTGTATTGTATTGCATAGTTTTATTGTATTGTATCATATTGTAGTATTATATTATATAGTATTGTATATTATTATATAGTCTAGTGTATTGTAGTATTATATAGTATAGTGTAGTATTGTATACTATTATATAGTATTAATATAAAAAATACTTTCTGAAAAAGAAGTTTGTTTATTTTGCAAACTTTTTTTTTCAAACAAACAGTGTCCTGGTGCGGGGTAATTATGGGTTTTAGACTGCTCATAATTCTTGCTGTGTCTTTGAATCACTATGTCCTCCAATATACTTTAAAATATTTAAAAAAATTTTGTCGGTACGCCACAGGGCACTTTAACACTGATACATCATGTCAATTAATTTGAAGCATTGCTTCAGATGAAAATCCACCCTGTAGCAACGATTTTAATGCAATCAAATGAAGCAATTAATAACTAATTGTTCTTAATTATTTTTGTGTCCTTGAATGTTGCAGCTGATAAACCGCCTAAAAACACCAATGCTTGCAGTAGTAGGGAGTTGGAAGATTCAGATAAGGCGAGCACATAGTTATCTGGGTGGATATCTGTGCCGCTAAACTGGTTTAGGCCAACGGAAGTGATGACAGGGATAAGCAAGGCAATAATCAATAAATAGAGTGGAAACAACCAGCGTGCCGTATGCACGTGTTTGACGTTTAGATTGTCGATGATGGCAACGTGAAATTGACGTGGTAAACACAAGACGGCGGCGCCAGCCACGAATGTTTGCAGCCAAAACGGAATGTAATGAGTTCAGCGAAAAGAAAAACATTGAGTTTGATTACGATTGGTCAGTGGACCAACGCGTAGGCCATCCGATCGCCATCGATTCTCATCATCTAAATAGTAACAAGCGGATGTATATGTACGCAGTTCATAGTTCGAAGTAAAACTAAATGTTCCATTCATCATTAACACATCCACTGTTGATTGATTCATGCAAAACGCTTTCTTCTCCCATTCATTCAGTTCTCGCAAACCAAAGATCACCGACTCATGACCCACTGTCTGCTCATTATCGATGAAGTAAGTGTACATCTGTAATTAAATTTAAGTAAAGAGTGGCTCGTTCTAATAACTGCTGAAATTCCAAGAAAAGTAGTTTGATAGCAATAAATACGAATATCAAAAGAATCAGCTTTTTATGCTGATTTGAATATGAAAAATTTTACAAAATTTGAAGCAACCCATCAAAGCTTAGCCTTAAAAAGATCCCCTATTTACAAGAAAAGCGCAAGACACCCCTATAAAGGTACCTTATATTGGTGAAAATGAGACCGTCAAATTTACCATATATACAAGACAACCTTTATGCAGAGGCTTCAAGCCCCGATCTGGTAAGCTTGCTACGCAACAACGTATGAAATTTCTTTTAATTGCAGGTCGTGAAGGGTATGAAATTGCCTTTGACTTTGCCGACCACTCTGGCCTCTCATTATCTGCTGACGATTCCCGTCGTCTGAAATTGGCTCGTCAGGGCCGCATGATTCATCAGCCATCTTCTGCAGCAAGACCCCCCCAGCCTCCAGCTTCTTCCGCCTCCTATGCTGCAAACCCTCTGGCATCTCGCAATCGCTTGTATTGCATTTTTTGCGGCCGGACCAATCATAGGATTGAGACTTGCTTTGCTTGCTCTGGAATTGACGCGAAAAAGACTCCCGATTCCTCAGACCCCCGAACACCCACAGAATTAATATGAGTTGCTGTCGGCAAACTCGTTTTAACTTCTTTTTTAGTAGTAACATTATAGAACGCAGGCGTTATATGCACCATAGTTGTATCTCCTGGCGACCCTCTATAGTAAGATAATAATTTAGGCTTGTAGAGTGAGTCAATACTCCAATCCAACAAATACATTTTTTCGGCATTACGTGTATCTACAATACTTGTAGTTATCCATTTAGAATCTTCAGACCAATTGACAAATGCCTTACCAACATTTTAGTAAACTTAGATACGACAAAATGGTGTGGGCTGCCTATTCTTTTCACCATGAAGGGACGAAAAACGAGTTCTGATGCAGTACTACTATTTGAAAAAGCATAAAATTAACAAAAACATCAGAAATGTTCATTTTTCTTCAGTTTCTTTGCTGGCCATCGTTTTGCTTCAATGGAATTCTCCTCTGGACATGAATCCCGCGCAGACGGAGAGACTTCAAAACATTCAGTAGCCCCCTTGGCCTTGTAGTACTGTTAAATATTGGTTTCAAAATACTTCTGGTCTAAAGTTTTTTACTGTTTTAAGAAGTAGAGTTGAGAGAAAGAGAAAGAATTATTTACGTGCGAAGATTAAAACATGTATTAAATTAAAAAACGTCCAGAAACTAAATAGAAAAAAAAGGTTTTTTTATAAATGAAAGTAAGGAGCGACATTAAAACTTAAAACGAACAGAAATTATGCCTTATATGAAAGGGGCTTTTCCTCCTCAATGCCCCACTCTTTACGCTAAAGTTTTTTACTGTTTTAAGAAGTAGAGTTGAGAGAAAGAGTTAAACTTTAGCGTAAAGACCGAGGCCTACCAAGATAACTTTACCTTAACCCTCTCCTCCTAGGCTACTGCCAGGATGTAACCATAGCCTAGGCTGCATAAGAAATTAAGAAAAATTTTAAGGCTGTAGTCCTATATTTGCACATTAGAAACCTTCAAAAAAAATATTCAAGAACAAAACAAGATAAATTTGTATACTGCTAGTTTGATGCTCATTTTTATAGTTTAGTTTGCATTTTTGATAATTCATCCTCAACACTGCAATAATATTGTCACACAACCCTAGGCTGTATAAATAAAATAACAAAAAAATGACAAAATTCTCATAAGAGCAAATATGCAGATTTCTCAAATTGGAATTAATTCTCTGGCTTTTATGTCGATATAAGAAAAAAAATGATTAATGAAGTTCTTTCTTTTTTACACATAGAACGTGTGTCATGAATTTTCACATGCTCACGCATACAAAAAAAAGTCAAATCATTTATTTTTTACAGGATGATTCACTATAGAAATTAAAAGAATAAAAAATGGTTTTATTAAATCATCAACTGTAAAAAACACTTCTAGCTTAATTTTAAAATTTTCTTTGCTCTTTCTAACGAGCCATAAATTATTTCTCAGTTTGTTTGTCCTGGTCAAGTACGTCCCATTTAAATGGATAAGTCGTGCCTACAACAGTTTCCTCGACTTTAGTCCACCATGATGGGTTGATAATCCACATAGGTAGTTTGAGGATAGGGGCGAGGTTCCCGTAACGATCCCAGGATTTTAAACGTTTTGTGGCGACATAACTGCTGTTGAATAAAACATAGGAAGTGCCGTCCCAATCCTTTTGCACAGAGTTATGAGGTATTTTTACCAAAAGGTGAAACGGTTGATCGCCGTTAGGATAGCCGTTATGACGCGCGGATAATGGATTCCGATGGGTCGTCCAGGGACAACAGGAACAATTTGGTCTGCCCGCCCAGGTATTGGATGGCGACGGCGATGTAGTCATCGTCGCTGTGCACCGTATCGAGCCCGGCGATACTGCTCTTGGAATTCAGGGCAAGCTCGGTAACCGGGCTGTAGTTGCCGTGCGGCTCGATGACGGAGACGAACGCGGTATTGGCAGTGTTGTTACGGCGAATCAAGATTGCCGGGTCCCGGCGTAAATTAAAGTCCGGGTCATTCGCGCCTGTTCGCGTTAACAGCACTTCGTCATCCGCTGGGATGATGTTGACGGCCGCGGCGCGCGCTCGACGCAGGTCGCTGTGGGGCAGGTCGGCGATGCTCTGGTCGTTGGTGTAGGCGTGGACGGTCGTCATGAGGCCGTGCTCGATGCCGAAGGCATCCTCGAGCACCTTGGCCATGGGCGCCAGGCAGTTCGTGGTGCAGGAGGCGTTCGAGACGATCGTGTGCTCGGGCTTGAGATCCTCGTCGTTGACGCCGAGGACGATCGTGGCGTCGAGGGCATCCTTGGCGGGGACGGTGAGGATGGCCTTCTTCGCGCCGGCCTTGATGTGGAGTGGTATAAGGGTATAAATAATTGATTCAACGAGTTTGTAAGTGTAGTTTTGTGTTTAATACCCAGTTAATCCTAAGTGGTGTTTAGGCTACTCATCATCAATCGTAGATAATTAAAAGTGTAATCAGTGTTTCGACTGTTCATATTTGTGTTCTTTTTTTCTGTTCTGTATTTAGTTTCAGTCCTATTTTGTGCTTACTTGGTTCAGTAATAAAAAGTGCTACTTTTCGTTTTTATTTTATTGGTTTGTCAGTGCTATTGCCACTTGCATTTGCTTTTTTGCCCCCTATCTGCTCTATGACTTTTAGGGGGTGTTTTCCCCTATTATCCAAAATGAGACAAATTTTCTCAGGCTCTTAACTTCTGATGACAAGGACTAAATTTGATGAAACTTATATATTTAAAATCAGCATGAAAATCCAATTTTTTGTGTATCTTTTAGTATTAAAATTCCGTTTTTTAGAGTTTTGTTCACTATTGAGCCGGGTCGTTCGTTACTACAGTTCGTTACCACGAACTGTTTGAAAAATTTCCGTAACTTAAGAATTAACTTACGTAACGAACTTATATTCGTATATTTTCGTATATTCGCTAAATCAGAATTCAATAGAACATATGCTGTAGGCACAAGGGATTTTCTCATCAGACAGTATTTAACCTTTCATTGGTCAAAAACTGATTAATCACCAATGTGTTCTGTTGATGTGAAACCAATAGATCTCTCTTTAACACTATCAGAAACTATTCCAAGTTTTCCAGGTTCTCCTACACCACAGTTCATTGATTGGTCAGATCTCAAAACTGATGGATACAACCTTGAATTATTGTTCCTAAGTTCCCATACTGGTACACATCTTGATGCACCATATCATTTTGTAAAAAATGGTTTTGGAGGTTTTATTCTCTCATTTCAAGTATAAATGGTATTCCTGTTCCACTTAATGCAGCTTCATTTTGATTCCGATTGGTTCTTTTTGTTTCGGTCGTAGCGTCTCCAATTAAGCTGTATTTCTGGTTTATTTACGCTCGTCTACTTCATGCAAACCAAAATAACCGAAGTCACTTTTTTCAGCCAGGTTCAGTGTCATTATTTGTAGGCCAGCTGATTTTTTAAACTGGTATAGTCTTAAGGGTTCCTATTAAGCTAAAGGGCTGTGCCACGAAGGGCTCAATCACGTAGTGTGAAACCATCCCCGGTACCTAACTAGAACACATTGTGTCTGAGTATTTTAAGTCCATTTTAAGTTAGAAGTTGTTTTACATTGTCCTATTAAAGAGTGACTCGTCAGTGGATCGCTGCAATTATCCTCCTAAATACAATATGTATGTTTCAAAAAACCTCATTTCTGATTATCATTTCAACAAAGCTGTATACAGCAGCAACTTAAGATTCAACTTATTCGGCTAGTAATTTTGGACAATTCCTATGTCTGGTATGATTTTAATAGTTAAAAAAAAAGGTATGCCCAATTCGTCTATTGGCGAATTATATTTGGACTTTACAAAGATGCCTTTTTACCTTGATAGAATACTTGAAATATGAACAGATCCCGCTCTTGCACCAAGGTCAATCAGAGATTGAGTCAATTCAATAAAGGCTGAGGATTCAAGAAGGCTCATTGGCCATAGCTCTTTGAGAAAAAAATGTCTCGCTTTTTCCACTGCTAAAAGCCCATAATCTTCTCCTTCGTCACAGGCTTGCAATCGGCAGTCTTCATGTTCTCCAAGGCCATCAAGGCGACTGGGAGTTACCTATAAAGAGTCAAGTATGAAGATCATTTTCCTTGACGGCATCGGAGAGTCTACCGAACAACGGTTATGGGAACAAGGAATCGACACGTGGCAAGACTTCTTGTCTTCACCCTCAATCCATGGCATTCCCTCCGCTCGAAAAGAGTTATATGATGCGGAACTCCGAACCGCAATTCATCATCTTGCATCTGGTAATTCCAAGTATTTTGCGCAATGCCTGAAGTCCCGGGATCATTGGCGGCTTTTTGAGACCTTTCGCGAGAAAACCGCGTATCTCGATATTGAGACGAACGGAGCTCCTGCAGCCGATGGATATATTCTCCAGCTCGGCCGTTTCACCCAACAATCGGAGCAACCGTTTGCGCGCGCCTACAGACAGCTGCGCAGTTTCAACGAAGACCCGCTAAACGACGACGACTATGCTGAAGCACTGCGCCGCCTTCACGAAGCGTTCAACAAGACGGCGGGCCATACCTTGTTTCCTGATCAGCTGTCTGAATTTTTTGCGGCACACCCCGGCTTTGCTTCGCTGACCGACGAGGTGACGGACTATTTCGCGCGCTCGAACGCGTACTTTTTTGCGCAGGCGCATGATCGCTTCACGGTCAATGAACTTTACCTCGCAAACGACCCTGATAACGGCTACCAGCAGGACTTCTCGAAGATCACTCCAGAAGCCTGGCAGAAAATCGAGCTCGCCTACATCTGCTCGCCTGGGAACCCAACCGGCCAGGTAATCCCACAGGCTCAGTTAGAAGAACTGGTGCGGCTGGCACTCGAGCATGATTTTGTCATCGCCGCGGATGAGTGTTATTCAGAAATCTACTTCGATGATGCTGAACCTCCCGGCAGTCTGTTGAATGCGGCACTGGCTGTCGGCAACAACAACTACAAAAACTGCGTTGTATTCCCTGTTGATGTTGAGAAGAATTGTCGGACGACGTAGGTTGTGTTAGCTTATGATTTCGTCGAAGACGAGCTGTTGGCGTCGGAGGATTTGATGTTGGTGTTGTTGGTTTTGTTGCATGTTGATTTGGATATAAATGAGGAGATTTGATACGATGACGAGCATGACGATGAGATTGATTTTGTACTTGTTCATTCGTTTGAATCAGATTTGGATTCATTGAGAGACGAAGAACTTCCATACGAGCTTGCATTTCACCTTCAGATGAAACACGACGAACAGTTGCTGAGGGAGCTGGTGCCTGATGAAAAACCAACTATTTTACAACCCGTTTCATATGCAGAATTTAATATGTTAAGTGATTCATCCGTATTACCTGAAACACTGGTAGTAATTATCAATGAATTTTCATTGACTGTTTTTGGTAAAACATATCCTTTTACTACTGATACATGAATGTCTGTTTTTGATAAAATAGATGAAAAAATATCTCCTAAAGCCCCAGATCCACCCATTCCTCCAAATACTATGTGGTTAATTTTTTCGTAATCTAATGATTCAAACTTCTCTGAATATGATTCTAAAGCTATTTCAGGTCTGAAGTTAGAATATGACGTGGAGTGTAGTATCAACCTATAGCTGCGTTTGCCAACAAGGGTTGTTGGAGAAACACTTTGGTTTTGTTTCTTCACCATTGGTTTGAAGTCGTAATTTTCAACTCATCAAACCCTTGAAAAATATTTGTGTCAAGAAGATTGTTTTCTCCAAGATAAACTTCAAAAATATATTATGACATACTCCATAAAGGCGATCTTAAAATACATTGTTTTCTTAAAACCGACTTTGTCCTCTGTCTCCCGATATCCAGTCAATATTATTAGCTTTAAATTACTGAAAAGATTGAGCTAGCAACGCAATCCGACACGGCGACTGCCACCCTAACCCGGCCGGAGAGCAGTTCCAGTGCGCAAACAGAAGAAGATCGAGTTCAAGACAACGTTCGTGCAGCGATTCATATGGATGCTATGGCGTTCGGTATGGGATGTTGCTGTCTGCAGATTACCTTCCAGGCCAAAGATATCGAAGAAAGTCGATTCATGTACGATCAATTGGCTGTTATGGCGCCTATCATGATGGCACTCACGGCGTCAACACCCATTCTTAAGGGGCGTCTTGCCGATACGGACGCATAAAAAAGACTTCATGTAGGTGTTACCGTGAATGTCCAAGACTCGTGAATGTTGACATTCACCGGTGAATGTCCGAAATACCCTTTTTCCTCCATTGATTTAGAGAGTATTGTCAGTCAACTTTTTCGATTTAATACAAGGTCTATTGATGGTAGGTTAGGTTAGACTAGGCGGGTTAGATTAAGTTTGCTTAGATTAGGTCTTTAACCCAATTTCAATGTTTATGATCAAATTTAACCTAATCTAACCTACACTTACATAGTCTTATCTAATCTAACTTTTACAATCATAGATCGATTGAAGAGTTTGAAAATCGGCACCAGATTTCATTACCCCATGATTACCGCACATTCCTCACGGAAGTGGGAAACGGCGGTGCGGGTCCGAGCTACGGTTTGTTCCCGCTGGAATTCTATGATGGTCGCACCATTGGTAATCTTTCCACCGCGTTCCCCTATCAGGAATCGTGGAATATGCCCAAGGAATGGTTTAGGAACTTGCCCGACCCTTACGCAAAATGCCGCGAAAAATTGCCCGCCACGATCACCAAAGCAAGAGAGAAGCTCAAGTGGTTCCGCGAGCATCGAGATGTTTCCAGATCTGCAATATACTCAAGGACATAATAATAACGAAGTAAGAAAAGATCTAGGCCTATTACCTTCATTGTATTTTCCAGATCTGCAACATACTCAAGAGCGTAAGAGTACTGAAGCAAGAAAAGGGTTAGGGTTGTTACCTTCAATACATTTTCCAGGTCTGCAACATGCTCAAGGGTTTAAGAACGATGAAGCAAGAGAAGAGCTAGGGCTATTACCTTCATTGCAGTTTCCAGATCTGAAACATACTCATGGGAATAATAATAATGAAGTAAGAAAAGAGCTAGGGCGCTATACTGGCAATCATTTTAGAATATCCAGTAACTCCCGTTTTCAAAAACGAAGCGAACTATCATCATCGGATGATCACAGAATCAATCTATCAACGTCGATTGGGATAGCAGATGGCAAGGTTGGAGTTGGGACTAACATTAGAGCACCATTTGTCGTGGTGCAAGCACACGAAACTCTCGCCGATAAGGACGTAATGCTCAACCCCACACCGCAGCGCGATACTCAAGGGAAAGCGGGCAATACAGTTGCAGGACTCGTTTCCCTCGGTTCAGCATTTACCGACAGCGGATTGATCATGAATCAATTAAAGCCCAGAATTCGCAAAAGTTGCGCGAATAAAAATTGAGGCCGTTGGAGCAATGATGGAGAAAATAGTGACGAAAAGCGTGCCGAAGTGCTCATTTCGCCCAGATGCGCCAGCCGATTGACGCATTTCGCTGCGTACAAGGCAGCTATTTTCTCTGGCAAAAGGGCACTAAATCTTTGAAAACGCGCTAAAATTGGCCAACAACAGCCGCCGATTGCAACCACAGGAGCTTGTTTTGGCGAAAATTATTGCCATTGTTGAAGATGACCCGGATCAGCGCTCGCTCTTCCCCTCGTTTTATGCACTAAAGGTTAGCATTTATGACAATATTTCGAGAATTAAAGGTTTTACGTCGCTCTCTGCTATTATTTGAAAAAAAAATATATATTGGGCCTGTCGATTTTTACATAACATTCAGGATTATCGTAAATTATGAGGGAGGCTGCCACCCCGCTCAACCCCTCGTTTTTGACAGTAAAGGTTAGCTTTTATGACAATGTTTCGAGAATAAAAAGTTTTACGTTGCTCTCTGCTATTATTTAAAAAAAAAATACGTCGAATTTGTTCATTTTTATATTATCCGAGAGGTTATAAAGAAGCATGTGATAGATTCATTACACATTATTACATAAAAGGTACAATAAAAATAAAAAGACTGCCAAAATTTGTACTTGATGCTATTAGTTATAAAAATAAACAATGTAGAGAATATACGCTGGAAAAAAATGAAGATTCGTGGTGTGCGTTTGAAAGGGCTCGAAATCACGCCACTCGATCTGTACGCGTTAACTGGGGGTCACTCGAATCTTCAGTCTTTACTAACATTCGAGGGTGTCCATAGAAGTTTTGGAAGTATGTTAATACAAACAAGACCGATATCGCCACGGACATCGATCGCGTTCGCGCCGTGCTCTCCGCGATGGGGCCGAAACAGCTGCTGCTCGCTGACTTCAACTGCGCCTTGCAGACGGATGACGCCATTCGGGCCCTGCCGGAAATCACCGACGAACGGGTCCTTTGGGAAGAGCCTTGTGAAGGCTATGAAGACAATTGCGCGGTGGCCCGTGCCCTCTCGTCTCCGGTCATGTTTGACCAATGCCTGGGCGACCTGCCGGCCTTCATGCGCGCCATCCAGGACAGGGCGGCCGCGTCGCTGGTCATCAAACCTGCGGTGACCCGTGCTTTGGTTGCGCAGGGGAATGAGGTTGTGGGCATTTCCCGTAGCCCAAGTCCACTGGGGAACCATGGTCCTCGTCATGAGACACTTGATGTCACATCTTCGGAATATCCGAATCTATTACAACGGCTTTTGTCTGAAGAAGGTCCCTTTGATACCTGTATTTATTGTGCTGCCATTGGATCAGAACTCAGGCTTCCAGACCTATCAAGGGAAGCCCAAGTCATTGAGGTCAACCTGACAGCTATGGTACATACCTTCGCCGTACTCACTCCCGACTGGATTCATCACTTAAAAAGAGCACTAGACCTTTTCATTTCCATTAGAATGAGGTCTCTCTCGACTTTATATGTCCACTGGGTTGATACAATCACCCCTGAGAAAAAAAACACAAACACGCATCTGTGATCTTTCTTCTGGCAAAACTTACAATATTCTACATTTTGGCAGATATGAGGTCTCTACAGTAGGGTTCTTTGATACGCTGAACCCGATGGTGTGATTTTTGTTAAAGTTATAAGAATTCAAGGGGGTCTTTTCCCTTTTTTTTTTAAATCAGACAAATTTTTTCAGGCTCGTAGCTTGCATACACGCTCGAGTTATCGGTATTTTGATCTGAGCTAATCAAACGTTCTGAAACAATCGAAATGCCTAATTTTTATACAGGGTAGTTAAATTCCACCTTCGAAATAAATCTGCGTTTTAAACAACGAAATTGGAGTCACAGTCATTATCACATTTTTATAAAATGCTAATTTCATTCAAAATTAAGCAGAAATATCATTTAGTGCATACTCCATCATCTATGAGCAATTAATTTTCCTGTTACGCTGGAATACCCCCTGTATTAAAGGTCATAGAGCCTTGGAGGAGAACCTGGAGAGCAGTGCGAACGGTTTCGTGGTAAAGGTTAGAGTAGTGCTTAATTACCTCATATGGTTTGATCCCACTCAGGGTTGCCACCACAGTAAGTTCCTAAAGTACTACAGTTGTCAAAACTGACTATAGTCATGATGAAATAACACTTTCATGTTATTTATCTCTTACATGTTATTTATCTCTTACAGACTCCAGGCTATACATTCTATAACAAGAATCGTCAGATCAGACAACACGGAGGAATTAGAGTGCATATACGGAGTAATATTGAGGTTTTGGTAAGAAGTGATCTAATGTTCAAATTATTTCAGGAGGACTTATAGAAGGCTTTCTACGTTTCTGTTATCTGCCCACTATCTGAAAATCATCATTTGGCGTATCAGTTTTGTAGATTGGGGACTCTGAGACAGTAATCATGGAATCATTCTGGCTATCATCATTGGATATTAGAGATACAACCATAGGAATATACAATAGCAAGGAATATACAACAATAGCTCCTGATAACTAATTAGATGATTGACCCCTTTCCCTGAGGGGGGCTAGAAGAACTAGGAAACATTGAGTTAAGGAGAGGAGAAGATTCCAGAATCTGTTCATGTGCGGCGATTCGGTCCCCGAGCGCGCGGTGGATATCCTGGGACAGGAATTCGACGCGCGCGAGGTCCGCTCCCAGCGGCTTCTGCGCGGCGACGGGATCGTATGATGGCGTCCTGGGTCGACGAATCGCTCTATGACGACTATCGGCAATCCCTGCGGGCCGACCGGGTGCTCTATGACGCCGGCACGGGCCAGCAGCGGTTGCAGGTGATCGAGAATCCGCGCTTCGGGCGGGTTCTCGTGCTTGACGACGTGGTGCAGACCACCACGGGCGACGAGTTCGTCTATCGGGTTGACCCGGCGTCCAAAATCTTCGCGAACCAACGTCAACTCATCGAGCTGCTTGTCAAATGCACGCAGCGAAAGTCGGAATCCGCCCTTTCCACTTGGCGAACCATGACAGGCTCCGGAATTGCAACCTTGTTTTGAAAGCGCAACGAGAACTTGGGATTCAAACGCAACGGGGGACTCGGTTTCAAAACGCTCTACGCGAACGGCAACCGATTGTTTGACGCTGCCAACTTCGCACACGATTTGAGTTTGTCCGTTCGATTTTGGCAGCACCACCCCGTCGCGAACCACCGCGTGCTGGCCGGACTGATCGGCGCCTTGCTGGCGCAGGGCATGGCGGCATTCGACGCGACCTGCCTCGCGGTCTGGTTGCATGCGCGGGCCGGTGAAGTGCTGGCCCGGCAAGGGCGTGGTCTGGCTGCCGGCGATCTGTCGTGCGCCATTCGTCAGTTACTGGAGGAGTTGTGTCCTTGTCTGAAGTGAGACTCGAAGCTGCCGATGAAGCAGCGATGCTGGCCCTGGGTGCGCGTATCGCCGAGGTCAGCGGTGGCGCGGGAGTGATCTACCTGCACGGCGACCTGGGGGCGGGCTGGCCGGGTGCCCGCTGGTTTGCGCACTTGCCGTGGGTGCTTTTGCCGATGTGGATCCTGTACGAAACGCTGATGCCTCGAAGCATGAACATTCGATTAGATTTGCTGATTTTCTTTTTCGGATTTTTGATTGCCGCGATCGTCTACATCATTCGAATGGTGGTTTTTTTCAGCCTGCGAAAACCACGCCGAGCGGTCGACCCATCGAGTTCGTAACGGTTTGTTTTTGCAATCGATGTTCAGTAATTGGCAGAGTGTTGATTGTTAACTTTGGAGTGCGATGACTTGTCGTCGCTTCATGGCGCACGTTTTTGCCACAATTCAACTGTTTCACTTCTACAACGTCGCGCGCGCGCAGTGTGATCCCATTTTTTTTTTCCCAATAAAAAATAGAAGAAGAAGAAGAAGAAGAAAAGGGAAAAACAATATCTTTTCCCCTCCTCCCCCAGTATATTAAAAACGTAACGTATACTATAACAAATATCACATTACTCAACGACGATGAAGAAATTAGAATAATGGTTTCGGCGTGGTGCCGTAGCCTCGGTCACGTCACGTACACCAACGATGGCTGTTTGCCGCTACGCTGTTTGCTGGCCAATCAGAGGAGCGGACCTATCTCAGCATCGACGATGACGATGACGACGACGATGATGATGACACACGCAGCATCCTGTCTGGCGACGAAGCGAGCCCACACGCCCGAAGGCGGCACAACTCATCCGCCTCCAGTCGCCCGTCACAGGTTCAGTGCATGTGTTGTGTTGTGGCTGTCAGTCCTCCCTCCCTTCCTTCCCGTCTGCCTCTCTTGCCATGCATGATCAACCTACCTGCATGATCCAACCCGTTCCAACCCTCAACGACCTCACACCAGAATCCCCTCTATATCTGCTTATTATGCTGATTCTAAATGTGTAAAATTTACTGATTTTAAAATTAATAGTGAAGATATATTGAACAGTTTTCCGATATCAAAATAGTGTACCTTCACTTTCTTAGCTCACGCTATTTTGACGATGCTGATAAAGAGAAGCTTGAATTCTCAACTTAGGAAAATTGGACCTATTTAAGAATTTTTAACGTTAAATTTTTGCAAAATTCATCCTTAACGTTTTTCTTAAAGTCTATTTTTAAAGTATGCTATTTTTATGATGCTGATGAAAAGTAGCACGGAAGTTATGCAGTCAGTATTTTTATTGGGGGGAGGAGGAAGAGGTGGTCCACCACCGGATAGTCAATGAGCAAGGGTTATCCTTCAGGGAAAAGCAGTGGCCGTTCTGGCCTCTTCAATTTACTTATACTTCAGTAAATATTATTATACATGTATTACAGTAGGTATAACTTGCTAGAACTACCTCTACTGCATTAAAAAAGAAATTTAAAAATTTGTGCCTCTAAAATTTCTTTGCCCGGGGCGAGTGCCCCCTCAACTCCTATCCCCTGAAACCGCCTTTGGGAAAAGGGGTATTAGAAAACGTGTTCCTTTATTGCAAGTGGACGCTTTGTGCTGAATAAATTCAACAATTTCAGCTAAAGGGAAATCTTTCTGGCAAGATCCGCAACGAAGCGAATCTCCTTTAATTTCGCTTTCACCTGAAAAAAAACTTTATCTTTAAAAAGTGTATGCAAGTTGATGGTAAAGATGTAATTACATCCATGGCAGGTTTTATCAGTCCCTCAAATATTTTTTGACACGGCCAAAGGCTTGGGAAGACGAACGCAATATATAAAACCTACATTTTTTTTTCGGAAGGGGGTGCTTCAGTTTTGCATTGCATTGGCCGTGGACTGGATGAACGGTCGGCGTACGCCTGACGCCAACCAAATACTCAAAGGAGCAATTGCGGGCTTGAACCTGGGTAGCGACGCGCCTAAGGTTTTTCGGGCGTTGGTAGAAGCCACCTGCTTTGGCGCTAAAGCAATAACAGATCGTTTTCAAGAAGAAGGCGTCCCTATTCATGGAATTATAGCTTTGGGCGGCGTTGCTAAAAAATCTCCTCTTGTCATGCAAATCATGGCCGACGTTTTGGATCGACCTATCAAAGTGGCCGCTTCCGAGCAGACCTGTGCTTTGAGCTTTTTTCTTGCTGCGGGTATAGACCATCTTAAGTGATTTGTGTGTATCGGCATTATCAAGTGAGGGATCAAAGTCATCAAATTCCATAAAAGAAAGGTCTATGACCATTGCTGATGCCATTAGTGGCAAGGAGGCTGCAGCAGGCCCTGCATAGACATTAGCATCTAATTGATAACGGAAAGCATCAAGGTCTTTAGCAAAGAGGGAAAGTGACAAATCTCCTAGACCTAGGCAGGCTCGCATGTCGATATAAAAGTCACTCGGCTTCCCCGAACTAAGAGTAAAGCTACCTATTAGGAGGATTATTGCCTACATCGTGACTCGTTCGATTATTTTCCAACAGACTGACTTTTGAATGAATATGGGTTAAATAATGTAAATATATAAATATTCAAAAATAATCTTGGGTAAAAACAATGAAACATAAGGTAATGGGCATTTCAAAGAAATTAACTTTGAAATTCGAATGGACACTACTATAAGAATATGATTATTTTGAACATAAATCAACAGGCCTGGGTAAAGTTACATGGAGTATATTTAAAAAAATTTGATGATTTTAGCTTAAATTAAAATAAAAGTTATATCTCCAGGTACCCAGTTTGGGCTGGGTTGACTGTGGCAGAGCTTACACTGTCACACCATGGACCCCCGTTTCAAACCAAATAACACGCGACAGTAGGACTAGAAGAACCAAGAACCAAATAAGATAGGATAAAACGAAAAGAGTCAGTCGATTCAGCGCATTGAGCTCAGGATTATCGTTTAAAGGCCCTTTCACAATGAGATTTTGCCGATACCGGGATTTTACTAGAGATGATTTGAGCCAGTCAGGTATGATTAAATCTTCTGATTGGTTGAAAAACTCTGATTAGCCGAACATTTCGCGACCGTGACATCAAGAACTTATCTCCAGAGGAGCGTCGAACACGACTCGAAGACCGCGGTTTGGGGGAGATTCTGAATTTTCGCGATGTGTATACCGACAGCGAAGCAAACGAAATCGCCAATGATCTGTACCGCGATTTTGTCCGTAAGATGGTGGACGATCCTGAAGTTGCAGAAAAGCTGCTGACACGCGACTACGGGCTTGGCTGCAAACGCCAGGTACTCGATCGCGATTATTACGCCACGTTTAACCGCTCTAACGTCACGCTTGTGGATGTGAAAGCAGACCCGTAACCTCCTAATTCTTGATGGGAGAACTAACGTAAATCTTGCCTGTTCCATTGAATATCTAAATTCAAATCTACCATTTTTACGAGCAGAAATTCTTCTATTGATTGCACGACACAAGTCATTCATACTAGCGAATACTTTGTATGGTAGCGTGTTGAAGGGATATTCACCAGAAATAAGTGATTCTATCCATTCCTCGGTAACGAGTGGCCAATCATGTGGTCTAACTTTGTCATATGTCATATGTAGAATCGTTTCTTGGGATGTCTATATATTTTTAAGATACAATCAACAAGTATAAAATTCTTACTTGATAATGTGCAAAACTTTCTACTAGTCAGTTTTTCATCTTTCTTTTACTTTATAAAGGGTTTTTACATCATTTCTGGTAATACAATTACCAGGTGATAAAAATTTGGTGAGGCAATAAAAATGTGAGCTTAGGTGATAAAAACTGAACTTAGAGTGATAAAAATCACCCTAAGCCTAGGCTACTCTACTTTCAACATCTTCCATGCTCCCATATTCTTTACTAATAATACTACCAAGGTAAGTGAAGCTACCCACCTGACCAAACTTTTCGTTACCCAACGTTTTGTTTGACTCAAAATACGTCCACTTTGTACTAATTTTTCCTATGCACCGATACTGCATAGTACATACTTTTGAAAAATATGGTGCGCAAACACATGGTAAAAGCACACAATTCGTGTTAATGCGACCCCTTTGAAACACTGCTTGTAGTAACAATTCTTTACTAGCCTCAACGAAACAAGAATTACTTCCTGGGCATGACATCCATGGTTGTTTTGGGCATAAAGAACAAACAATTAATAACAACCAAGGTCCGTTTAAGGTTACGCCCGTAGTTATCATATTACGGCCTTTCGGGTTCCTACCTCAAGCGCACCCCTGATCCCAATCAGGGGAAGATCAGTGATAATGCCGCATTACATCCCGATCAAAACTTCGGTGCTGAGCTGATCTGAATACCATGAGCATTCTCGTCATCAATCCCAATTCCAATCAGGATGTCACTGACAAGATGGCACAGGCACTTGATGGTTTTGCTCTTGAGGGCGGGCCGGAAATTGTTTGCGAAACTATGAAAAATGGCCCCTTTGGTATCGAGAGCGATGAGCATATCAAAGAAGTGATCCCGTTGCTCGAACAGCGTATCGCTGGACGCCAGGGAGCCAGACGCGCTCGAGCCAGCCCTTCAGCATGGCCGGAGGTCCATACATCCAGGTCGGATAGATCAGCACCAGGGCTTCGGCCCATTGCAGCGCCTCGACGTGGTCCTGCAAGGTGGCAATGTTCTTGTCGGTGTCGCTCAGATAACTCAGCCACTCTTCGCGGCTCAACACCGGATCGAAACCGTCCCGGTAGAGGTCGAACGCGCGGATTTCGTGACCGCGCGCCGATAGCGTCTGTTTAGCGCAGGCGAACAGGGCCGCGCCGTAGCTCTCCTCGTAAGGATCACCGATCGCGCCAAGGCCGGCAAGCGCGTCGGTATGCGGGGCAACAAAGGAAATATCGGCAGCACCGCGACGAATCGGATCGAGCGCAGGCATCGGGTCACGGCCCAGGGCCACATTGATCGCTGACAACTCTGTCTGCAAGGCAATATTGCCGGCACTCGGCGACATCGGTGGATAGCCATCGTGGAATTCAATACGGGCACTGGTATGCGGATGATTCGCAGCAACAATTGCTGTCATCGCCGCCCGGGCACGTTCGAGTTGCTGTTGTGAAATTGTGCGAATACCGCCGTTGCCTGGATACACCTGATTATAAAGTCGCCGACATTTCACTGGCGGACTGGGGTCGTAAGGAAATTGCGATCGCAGAAACCGAAATGCCCGGCCTGATGGCGCTGCGCGAAGAATACGGTGACGAGAAGCCCCTGGCCGGTGTTCGCCTGGTTGGCTGCCTGCACATGACCATTCAGACCGCCGTCCTCATCGAAACGCTCGCAGAGCTTGGCGCAGAGATTCGCTGGTCCTCATGCAATATTTTCTCGACGCAGGACCACGCTGCCGCTGCCATCGCCGCCACAGGCGTACCGGTCTCCCTATGACCCGCCCCAAGACCCGCTCGACGTCCTGCATGAGGACGGCCATTTGGTTGTCGTGAATAAGCCAAGCGGCTTGTTGTCGGTTCCGGGCAAGGGGGAACACCTTGCAGATTGCCTGTTGGCACGGGTGCAGGCCGCCTTCCCGGACGCTCTGCTGGTGCATCGGTTGGATCGGGATACATCCGGCGTGATTGTCTTTGCCTTGACCCCACACGCGCAGCGCAGCCTGTCGATGCAGTTTGAAAAACGCAGCACCAAAAAGACCTATGTTGCGCGGGTTCAGGGGCAGCTTGGAGAAGTTTTTTCAACAATTTCTAATCCTGACACAAACAGTATTTTCAATTTAATTTTAAAGCTTCTGAAGTTGACCTGAAAAATAAGACTTATATCATTCCCAAAAGATTTAATCTATGCTCTTTGACAACCAGGATATACTCACTCTCTTTTTATTTATTGTAGCTGTAAGAGCAGAAGCCGTAATAGTATTATCCACAAAAGTTTCAACTTAATACCCCCACTCGTTGTTGATATAATACTGAGTTGTCTTATTGTTAACCATAAAAACAATGCCTTTTAATTTCTTTTAGGAAGAAAACATTGAAGCAAGAAAAAATTTTTTCTTTGAAAACTTTATTACATGCAATTACTGATTAAAAAGCTACCTGAGCCGTATGATAAATTTGGCCCAATAGACCGTGTAGAGTTTTTGTGGCACTTGGTATTTACCAAGTAACATAAAGCAATCGCAATTTCTGTCGGTCTGTCTGTCCCGGTTTTGCTAGTTTCGGCATTTCCAGATAAGCTAGGACGATGAAATTCGGTAGGCCTATCAGGGAATAGATTAAATTAGAAATGGTTGTTTCCCCGATTCGACCATTTGGGGAGGAATTGATTACATTACACGGTCAAAAAACCGGAAGCGATCTAAACTGGCAATATTACGATTTTAAGAATAGAGTGGCAGAAGCCAAAGAACGGGTGCGCACCATGCTGCTAGGGTATCGGGAAAAACACTTCGCCAAAGCGCCGGCCATACCCCTGCGACTCAAACGGGGTCATTTGATCATCAAAAAGGATCATGGAACAAAAGGCGTACGCTTAACAATCAAAGATCGCCTATTTCAGGAAGAAGGTATGCGGGATATCAGCGACGCCTATCATTTTGCTAACAATCAGTTTTAATGCCCAATAATTCAATGGCCGGCCCTTTTCGCAATTCCCGATAGCGTTGGACGCCTCGCCTGGTTCGGATCCAGATCTCGCCGCCTTTACCCACTTCAAGATCAAGGATTTCGGGATCCAGTAAACCGTCCTCAACTGAAATCGTCGATATGAGATCGGAGCGCACTTTATTGAGGCCACCATTGGTCGCTAACCAAAGATTTTCGTTCTGATCCCAAAGGACTTCTTTCACGCTGTTCCCAGCCAAACCGGTAGGCACGGTGTAGTGGATATACTCACCGTCTTTCACGGTGTAACTACCTCTTTAATACAATCTGATTCCAAAGACACTGTGGAAAACAAACATGAATAATTTCTTTTATACTTATCTGGAAGTCATCCTTGTATCCACTTGGGAAAAATTGATATCATTTTGTTTTGCAGGAAGAGCCGATTGGTGATTGGCTTTTAATTGACTTTCTTCTTTCAGATAATCACCGAATTATTAACAAAATGTTGTGCATAAGAGATGGAATTTATATCAACCCTTTTGACTGCCACAGCTTCTATTTGTGTATTGGAGGGTACCAATCAGTGAAAATGCAATGCCTGATTCTTTCACTACCCGATTCCACTGATTTCGAATCCGAAAAGTTTGCTACTCTAACTCTTTCACAAATTTGAGCTTTTTTAGAGTGAATCGGAGGTCGGGGCAAAAAATGTTGATTGAGTAAATACCAGCAAATGTGACTAGATCTGTCGTTTCTATTCTCTTTTTGCTGATGAACATAGAAATAAATGTTTAAAGTCAGAATTACTTGGGACTTAAGTCCTTGAGAGAAAATGAGGTTGGATGAGAGGTTCTAGGAAATTTGTGAAAAAAAAGCGGTCAACCTCCAACAAACTCGGTGCTGGACGCCAGCGGTGCGTGCGCGCTAAACCAGCCGGCCTCGGTGGAGGCGCTGGAGTACATGCTGTCGCTGGCGCCCTATGCGCCGGAGGGCATGCTGAACGCGTCGTCCGGCGACATGCGCGAGCTGTTCCTGAACGGGTCGCTGGCGATGGAGTTCTGGCCGGCGCTGGAGCAGCCGACCCTGCAGAGTTCCGACCTGGATTGGGAGTTCATCGTCGGCCACGCCCCCGGCGACGCGGTGCCGGTGGGCACCTATGGCGGCTGGAACCTGGTGATCTACGAACAGTCGTTATACATTTATATTCTGGTACAGTACTCACTTACTTTATTTTTTTTACTTCGGTAGCTTATTGTTGGATGTCCCTTTACGCTAATAAATATTATGTTTTATTATCTATGTAAATATGAAATATTTACTGATTTGTCCATAGATTCGGGATGAGAATTATGATTGAATTTTTTTTTTTGTTTTTTTTTTAATAACTGGAATAAAGGTTTATGTTTAAAATAAGTTACCATTTCCAATTTTTAGCAAAGCGTCAACCGATTAGACGACAACTTTGATGAGATGAAAAAAATATTTTACAGTTTAAAAAATGGGTGTATCCGTGAACAGTTTCAAAATGTGCCACGGGCCAGCTATAGAGTGTTAAGGTGGCGTGAAATGCCTTGTACTATCGCGTTCTAACGATGAAATGTAAGGTTCTGCTGTTCAAATAAAAACAATTGTCAATTTTAGTTTATAGGATTTTTTGTACGAAAATGGATGGAAATACTTTAGGAATGGTCGATTAAGCCAGAGGGTGCCACGGGTCAGACATAGAGTGTCGTGAACTTTGTTTGACTATCACTTTCTAGCAATGAAATGGTAAGTTCCCACTGTCGTCGAAGGCCGGCCGGTCAACCGGCTGGTCATGAACAACCACGAATCGTGGCGGGTAGTGCCATTTTTTGACCGTGTTCGATTTGGCCGTGACGATAACCCGCGCAGCCTCAAGATCGCTGGCCGATACGTTGTCGCTGCTTAAACCCGCCAGCCCGATTGCGGCGGCTGCCAAAACACTCAGAACCTTACGCATTCATCACCTCAACTTTGCCCGTATAAGCAGAAAGATGCCGAAAAACTCGCTCAAGTCAAATCACACTTGCCTAAATTCTGGAACGTTTTGTGATTCGGGCAATGTTATCGGCCAGGGTAACGCTGACTACGGAGAGCCCCGTCCGGCTTTCACTCGTGACGGTTTTTAACTCTGGTAGTTCTTGCGCTACTTTTTCAATCTTATCGGTGATTAATTCTTCTACTCGCTCGGGAGAAGCGCCGGCAAAATTGGTTACTACCGTACAAACGCGTATCGTAAAAGGCGGCATGGCGTCGCGCGATAATTGATTATAACCAAGTAAACCCAAAACCATTACGACCATTACGATCATAATGGATACCCGGTTGTTGTCTATGGATAGTTTTGTGATGTTCTGCATTGATGGAATTCTATGAAACGGACCCGACGGCCAAACACCTGAAACCCTACGTTCCAATTATCAAAGATTCGCCTGTCTATCCTGTCATTGTGGATTCGCAAGAGACTGTTCTCAGTCTTCCGCCCATTATAAATGGATCGAAGTCTAAAATTACGCTGGACACGAAGAATGTGTTTATCGAGTGCACAGCGACCGACCTCACCAAGGCCAACATTGTTCTTGATACGGTAGTCACTATGTTTAGCGAGTACTGCGCCAAACCCTTCACGGTGGAACCCGTGGAAGTTCAGGACCACTCATGGCCATGCGGCCCACGCCAATCCATTCGCAGAGATCGGCCTGTGTAATCCCCGGATACCGTGTAACGCAGGCCATTACACGGGCCTGGGGCCGAGTAAGACCAAGCGGCGCCATCAATTTCGCGTAGGCGTTGGTAAACGCACGGGCGACGTCGTACACCAGGAATCCCATGTATTCGCTCTCCACATGATCGGATAGTGGCACAACACTTCGGTCACTCATAGAACTTGAATTCCTTCAATCAGTTGGTAAGGCATGTCTGCCGGGACGCTGCCGGCAGCGTGTTTTCTTCAAATCCGGCCGGTCCGCCATAGTAAGGATCGGGCACGGAGCGGGCCTCCTGGTTGCCGCTTGCACCATTCAGGAAACTACCCAGTAAACGTATATGCCCCGGTTCGCGCCCTGCAAGATGATAGAGGTTCATGAGGTTATCAAAGTCCATAGCAACAACGAGATCAAAATTATCGATATCCTTGCGTGTGACTTTTCTTGAAAGTGAATCCAGTTGGTAACCTCGTCGTTCCGCCGCTTCCATCATACGACTGTCCGCCGGATGGCCTGTATGGGCACCGGTGGTGCCAGGAGCAATCTCGTAGCCATCGTTGCCGAAGAGGTTCGGTTCCGGTTTTATCGATTCAAGATAACGGCAGATGGCAACGGATTCGGCGATACAGCGACCATCTTCCAGTTCCAGAACGGGAATCTTGCCGCTGGGGTTCTTTTTCAGAAACTCCGGCGTCTTGTGTTCCCGTTTCGTCATATCACAAGGCACCAGCTCAAGCGGAATATCCTTTTCTGCAGCAAATATTTTTACGCGACGCGGGTTGGGTGCGCCCGTGTAGTCATAGAGCTTCAACAACTTACTCTCCTCAGGTGTTGAAAACTAACAGAAGATGTTACCTATACGAGGAGGGTGCCTTTCCTCGTGTGATCACTCTAACGCTAAAGTTTTTTTTAACAAAAGTTATTATTCTAATTAAACAGCATTTGTCATTCAGAAGTCATTTTTAAGTAACTGGAACAAAAATCACAACTGGGTTACTTTAAGGTTATCATTAGTTAAAAAAGTAAAATAAACGTAGAAATTTTTTTTAATTAAATATGTATGGTGAGCAATCTTCAAAACCTAAATTAATTAAAAAAAGTTCAAAAAATAAGTAAAAAACAAGTTTTTTACCTCCAAGTTTCATCCTGATTCCACCACTCTAAGCGTTTTCCAAGATTTTAGGTTCCACCCATCAACTCCCCCAATGTCACCAGATCCGGTCGGGATTTAAAATAAGAGCTTTGAGTCACGATATACTTCCAAACATCAAATTTCATTAAGATACGATCACTCCTTCGTAAGTTAAAAATACCTCATTTTTTCTAATTTTTCGGAATTATCCATCTCCTCCGCCCCAACTCCCCCGAAGAGAACGGATCCGTTCCGGTTATGTCAATCACGTATCCAGGACTTGTGCTTATTTTGTCGTCCATGCACCATACGGATCTGCAATGACCAGATCTGGTGGATCGACTGGTAACATCTGAAATGCCTAGTATTCGATCCTTCCCGGCGTAAAACACAGAATTTCACGTTTCGCTAGTAATCTTAAACTGCAATACCTCAATGCATGTTATAAGCGTAATATTATTTAGTTTTGGACGATTGGGCTGTTTCCTGTTTTTCCTGCTTAAAATGTTTTAATTCCCCTCTGAATATTTACTGTTAAACAGTTTAAGAATTAGTAAGGTATATCTCTGTTGAAAGAGATAATTCAAGCCCTTTATACTGGTGCACTTTGGGTATCTTAACGGTAGCTATGGCTTTTGACCTTATTTACAGGTAGTCTAATTGGAACTAGGGCTTGAAATATGCATACTATTTACTAATTCCACCGCGCAGGGTGGGATGATTATGAATTTTCCCCTCAAATACTATCTGGGGACCTCTTCTCCGGAAAATTTTGGCCAGATAATTGTCTTCCTGGGGAACTAGGGCTTGAAATATGCATACTATTTACTAATTCCACCGCGCAGGGTGGAATGATTGGAAATTTTCCAATCAAATGATTCCTGGGTTACTGGTTCAACAAAATCAAAGCTTCAAGTTGTTGAACTTCAAATGAAATCCATGCAAGCAGAAAGAATCCATGAACCACTTGTATAGAAATCCATGATTGTTCGTTTAAAAATAAAGATCCATCTCAAGAATGACCACGCCAATGCCTTTTTACAATAGATAGGACAACTTTCAACGTTTCAGAAAGAATTGGCAAGGGAATTTATACGGTTTTTTACTATCTATTGGATTGAAAAAATGATTTGGTGGAGAACCTTACTTGCAGGATGTGCATCAGCCCTTTGACAGGAGTTTATGGGTGCGGCTGCGGGACTCCGTTGATATTCGCGGTTCTGGATTTGTGATGTTGGTCACCCGGATACACGGGCCATAATTATTGTCCTTGATCAGGTGGTTAGCGGGCATAATCTTCCCACACCAACGAATAAGTTCGTTAAACAATTGCGAACAATCAGAACAAGTTTGCCGGGTGCTTGCCATTGGCAAACTTCGCCTTATCTTTCGTTCGGAATGTTTGTCGATAAGGGTTTTCGACCATGAACTATGTGCGTACAGGTTTGTTGCTGGCCGGGTTGACGGCACTGTTTGGTTCAATCATGATGATACCGATGGTGTCCTTTTCATTTTTATTCACCGGCATTTTTAATGCATTTCAAGCTCTTTTTCGGTATTTAATAAAATTATATTCGCGATGTGCGTTTACTTTAAAGGCAAACCGGAACAACAGTTACTATTATTGAATCAACTTTAAAAAAACAAAACATTTTTCTCACTGGACAGTTATTTTCGAAACACAGTTTGAACTTTCGTTTAATATGGGCCGTGCTTCGCTCATTGGTAGGCTGTAGCTACTGCTGCAACCATGATACGTCTCGAAGCACAATGGTTAGTTTATTGTATTTTTCGATAAATATTAATTTTGCACTGGAAGGATAAACACGAGAAGGCTGAAACCATGTTAAACGCCGTGTATTCTAGTCATTCTAACTGGTACTTGAAAACAAACATTCCTTAAATATAAAATTTGTCCCCTGTGTATTTGTCATAAATCGTCTGTTAACTTGTTAATCGTAACAAGTTAATTGTACAGTCAATATTCTCTATTGAAGTTGGATTTCTGGTAAATACTACCAGCGATTCGTTAATAAAATCCTAAGTTTCTTAAGTGGTAAAATATACGCTTTAAGTATAGAAAATATTAATTTTGATAAACATAAGACAATGAGAAGAGAAATCCTCCATGTAGACAAGTAAAGTACTTGCTCTTAAGAAAATTTCTTACTAAAAAGAAAGAGTTTTCTTCAGCATTTTAGAAAGAAGAACAGCTTAAACAAGTCAATTAACATTAGAAAAACTAACGGCTATAGGAAATTCATTCTGATAAATTACTCAATATGTACATACCCATTTAAAAAGAGGACACCAAAAGAAAACAGTTTGAGGTCCTGAAAAAGAATAGAAGTTAATATCCAAGACTCAAATAATCTCTTGCACAGCTTGGAGCACGGCTTTCGTTCTGGACGATCTGTCGATGCCAATCTTCTGGAGTCATATAGCTATACTACTAAATTTCTTGATACAGAGGAGCCGCCCGCTGAAATAATTCTCCTTGACTTTTCAAAAGCTATTGTCCAAGCTTGTCACAAGGGAATTGTAGTCAAGCTACATGCATTAAAACTTAAAGAAGAATCCTCGCTGTGGATTCTTGATTTTCTTCACCTGCAACTTCACCATGTTGAGCTATTGTTGGAAGTAGATTTGTTCTAGAAGAATTGTTTTTGTTGTTTCAGAACCTGTTCTGATTAACACTTCTGCCCCTCGAATAGGTTTGTATGCATGGTCTACAACCTTTCCATTTACTACTACTGTTTCTCCGGAAACTATTGCACCCTTCTCTACATTTAGGTTAATGATCAATTCCCATAATTCTGCTTCAGATGTCTGAATGGATGAAAATAACATCAAAAATGAAAATATTCCTACTATTCCTGCTTTTTTGTACACCTGATGCCATGTTGATTTCTATTGTTAAGATAAAGTATGAAGAAAAGTTCGCTAATTTTCAATTTTTCAACGCGCGCTGGATGTGACCAGTCACAATATCGCGAACGCAAATACGCCAGGCTATAGCCGCCAGGTCGCCCACTTTACCGCTCGTCCCGGATCGGGCAGCGGCGTTGGCTACATAGGGTCCGGCACCCAGATCGCATCAATTGAGCGAATGTATGATGCAATGCAAACGGAACAGTTGCGCACGACAACAACGGGCTACGCGCGTTTTAATACACTGAACAACCTGGCCAGTCGAATTGATGTGCTGCTCGCGGATCCCGATACGGGGCTAAATACCGGGATGCAAAGCTTTTGATCCTGCATGGCACGGCCGATGCCACCACGCCCTATGCGCAGGGCAAGGCGCTCTACGAGATGGCCAATGATCCGAAGGACATGGTCACGGTCGAAGGCGCCGGTCACAACGACCTGTGGAAGAACGGCCTTTGGGACCACGTCCAGTCATTTCTGGGACAAAAAGCGGCACCGACGAGTTAACGGGTGATGCCAGGCACTGATCTAAAGTTTGCCTAGCGCCGCTCGCTCCGCATCTTCCGAAAGCGGTTCCCCGGCGCCGACAGCCTGCAGGTATGCGTCGAGCGCCTCCAGCCTGTTGATCCTGGAGCAGGGTCACATCCTGCCAAGTGACCACGGTTTTACATTCCTTAATGAATTGATACAGATTTTCATGCCCGATGATGACAAAATTCTACGTCAACAGGGGATTTAGCATGACCTGTTACTATTTTGCACATGGATACGAAATTTGATCAGGTAAATTGAATACAAAACTCGACGATTCGCACAGGAGTGGGTAAGGTCAAACCCTTACAGGTCGAGGTGTTTTGAGTAGATAACAATGCAAGAGCATCGAAATTCCTTACAACCCGGTTACCGACTGCACTCCTGTTTTATTTGGTAAGTCTAACTAAACAGTCAATTGTGCTCTGATTTGGGAAGAAACCAAACTGGTCTTTCTGTGTAGCTTTTATTACAAGCCTAAGGATTTTAATTTTAATCAGAGGTTCCATTGGTTGATAGAGGCAAGATGTTAGTGAGATGGGCCTACAGAAATCCTTTCCTGCTTTAGGTATTGGGATTATGGATGTCTTTCTCCATTCTTTGGGAGTTTATTGTTCTTTAATGGACATATTTAATTGAGAAGAATATTTTTGGCTTCCTCTGGTAAATTTTTAAGCATTATTTTTCATAGTTGACTTTTGTGTTTTCAGTAAAGCACTAGTTTTCTATAATCCTAAAAGCATAGGGAGAAATAATTAGTTGGTTTATTTGTACTAGTTTTATTCATATATATTAGATAGGCTGTGAAGTAATCATTTTGTCTGTTTCAAGTTTCAATTTCAGAGGAAGGGGAGTTTTTGTTTCCAAGAGGAGCCCCAGAGTCTTTCTTCCTATTGCTGTCTCTTTTTCCTATGTGAACCTTCTTGCTCTTTGATTAGTTCACACACTTCTCTTTGGCAAAGAACATGTCCATTGGCAAAGTTTGTAGAGGCTGCGAATGCCAATCGCCCGGGTGGTCGGGTTGCCTGGGTACCTGCAACCCGCTTTGGGGGTGCAATTCTGGAAACACTATACGCGGAGCATCCATGGACGCAGGAGTGGCGCAATTTTACCAGTCTTGAAGAGGCGCTCAGCTGGGCGGGTGGCGGTTAACTGCTGGCGCAACGTCAGGCGCATCGGGGTACGGTGGTAGTTGGACGCACAGTTGTCCCACCTTTTATAGCAAGGCGGGGTACCTACTTAAATTCTTCTGGAATATCCGCTGGGGTCATATGTCGGTCACGTGCAGCAGGCCGTCCACGCCGCCCAGGTCGACGAACGCGCCGTAGTCGGTGATGTTCTTCACCACGCCCTGCAGGATCTGGCCTTCCTTCAGGTTGGCCACCAGCTCGGAGCGCTGCTCGGCGCGGGTCTCTTCCAGCACGGCCCGGCGGGAGACGACGATGTTGCCGCGCGGCCGGTCCATCTTCAGGATCTGGAACGGCTGCTTGGTGTGCATCAGCGGGGTCACGTCGCGGACCGGGCGAATGTCGACCTGGCTGCCTGGCAGGAACGCCACGGCGCCGTTCTTTTTGGGGAGTAAGTCGTCTCGAAAGACATAGTTATAACGTTTTTCGACTATGCTGAATAAAACGGCTATCTCAGAATTTTGATCCGGTGACTTTGGGAAAATAATAAGCGTGGGATGGGGCCTAGGTGCCCTCCAATTTTTTTGTCACTTAAAAAGGGCACTAGAAGTTTTCATTTCCGTCAGAATGAGTCCTCTCGCAACATTCTAGGACTACTGGGTCGATACGATCACCCCTGAAAAAAAAACACGCATCCGTGGTCTGCCGTCTGGTAAAAAATAAAAAATTCCACATTATGTAATTATTTTTCATGTTTCTTTATTTGAAATGATAGTTTCCTTTTTCTTTATTTGCTTCATGATAAAGAGATTATAAATACAAATTACAAATCAATGGCATCTTATCATATAAAAAAAAGCCACTTATTCACGTAGTAAAAAGGCCTAGACCTTGGCTTTAAGATGTGGAGACTATTTGAAATTGATCTTTCTCCAAGCCTTTCTCTAATTAAATAAAAAAAAATAAGTTTTTTTTTTAACTGAAAGTAAGGAGCGACATTATAACTTAAAACGAACAGAAATTACCCCGTGTGTCCCTCCAGTCGGCTCCGGGAAGGATCAGGGAGCGCGGGGGGTAGGCCGGGGAGGAGCCGGGCTGCTCGATGCGAACGGTGAGCTCGGTGTCGTCGCCGGCCGCCCGGAGGTCGACGACGAGGTGACACTTGCGACTGAGGAGCGGCGGAAAGGGAGGCAGACCCCGGCCGACCTCGAGCTCGTGACCGTGCCGCCGGGCGATCACCGGCTGGAGCGTCTCGTGATCGGCCTGGAGGACGATGTCCAGGCTCCTCACGCGCTCACCCCCGGGGTGGACGAGGCGGAGGCCGAGGGGAATTGATTTATCAAAGTGTTATGAAAGTTTTAGCCAGGTGTCCAAGTCAACTTTTGGCTATTCAGCTTGATGACCTAGACTTGCAACAGGTACCTGTAAATATACCTGGCACCGATACCGAGTACCCCAATTGGCGTCGCAAATTAAATCATGAGCTTGTTGATATCTTTGAAATGCAGCAAGACTTTATCAAACAGCTTAATGAGATCAGGAAAAAACAATGAATTCTGTAAACAAAAAGCTTGGAAGTATTGAAGATTATTCAGAACAAGTGAGTGCATTGTCATCGGGTTGTACAAACTGAGTGAGAAGAGAAAAAATAGACAAAGTAGTCAGAAAAAGAAAAGGGAACGTAAAAAGTAAAATAATCAAACCCCAGCTAAAAGTCTATTGGAAACACGAAGTTTATTAAAACACTAGGAAATAAAAGACCGGATTTGATCAGCGCTGCCGGATAGGATGTATCTGCACCATTTAGGCACTTTTTTGCACTTTTTCAGGGATCTGGTAACTGGACTAAAGCCCATCTTCAACAAGCAAAAAAGAAAATAATAGTAGATAGGCACTAATAACACTTGTTTATTTACCATTCCAAAACACAAAAACACTAAATAAAAAAGACAAACAATGGAAAAAGAAAAAGACCAGAATAAAATAAAAAAGAAAGAAAAGGCTATCAAGTTCAAAAAAAAGAAAAGGACGTTAAAACTTCAAAAGAACAGAAACCATCTAGTATATAAGGATAGCTACAGCCTTCCATTGCCACATAATTCAAAGATTTTATGAGACTTATTTGCCGCTTCTCTTAAATTGTAATATTGCTCTTTACTTTTCATAAAAGAGTTATTTTGATAATTATTTAACATTAAAAAAAAAATTCTACAGGTAAATTTGAAATTGCAAAGTTAAACGTAGGTCAGTACTAATCAACGTACAATTATAGATTTATAATTTGAAAAGCAATTAACCAGGGATTTAAGGGACCTTTACCTCAAATTATACCTTTTTTAGGTCTGGGTATGATTTGGAAAGCAATCAGAAATTAAATAAAAAAGGAGTTTTTCAAATAAAAGCGAGAAACAGATTTGAAACCTCTTGAACAGATTATTCTTTACATGAAGGGGACTGTCTCCTTCTCAGCTCCTTATCTGTACTGTGAAGTTTGGCTACTGTCCAAGTTTTTGGTACCATGCTTTCCCTTCTTGATTTTATAATAATTTGTTAACCTAATTCTCTTATATTTTCAGACCGTTGAAAATTAAACAGAATAGGAAAGAAAACAATAGCTCACAGCGGTCCAGCTGTATAAAATAACTCTTTGCATCGATGATCAGAATTCCACCGAGCGTAAACGTGTTCAAATAGAATCGTCTACCACGAGTCACATTAGAATCTTTGATGAAATGATATAAACATTTTGCTTTTACTAGCATAGGAAGAAAGATCAGTAATTCAATGATCTATGTCTCGTTTTTGATGGCCTCCGCGACGGAAACCTCCGGGCAGAACCAGGCCGATATCGGGCTCGGCGACACCTTGCCGCGTTCCTCGGCATAGGCGACCAGCGCGTAGTCGATCATCGATGATTTCACGATCGCCGGCGCCAGGGTGGCGACGGGGAAATCGCCGGAGCTGATATCAATACCGGTCAGATCCAGGTCGTGCACGAAATGCGGCCGGTAGATCGGCGGAACTAGAATGCCATCGGCGATCAGGCTTTCAATATCGGCGCAGTCAATGATCGCGTCGAAGGCGAGGCTGAGCTGATCCTTCTGGAAGTGACTTGGTTTGCTGACCCTTAGGCTCTACCCTGTAGGAGGTCTTCGAGAATAAAAAAAAAAATCTTAACTGATTATTTTAAATTACTTTTCTCTTACCATTGCAAAATATTTAATTTTTATCGGACTTTTCTCTCTTGAAATAAGTCGAGTCTTTTTCAGAATAACATTTTGGCTAAAAAATGGTGCTGCACATTTCTTCCATCGTGTTTAAGGCTTTATTTCCTCATGTATTCACATCACCAGTGCAGCTTTTGTACTTAATATGCACATTAAGCTATAAAATAGGCAGTTTTTTAAATTAGCCTTTTTTTCTAATTTATGGGTGTTTTAGATTTTAGAAAAATGACGCATTTCTTTCGTTTCTTTCTTCTTCTTTTTTTTTAAGTCTGGAACACCCAAATTCCACAAAAAGAAATTGGTTTCTAAAAAAAATTTAGGTTAAACTTGAAGAGATGGGAAGATTCCGATTGTATTTTTTAAATTCAGAATAAAACTTTTGTTTTACAAAAAATATATTATGTCTTGATGCAACAGTCGAGCCATGTTTTTGAAATGTATTTTTGTCCAAGGCACCAAAAGTCCGACCGAGAACGAATTCCGACGTTCAACAAAGGAGATGGTGCTCGAGCGCAAGGCTTTGTTCGATACGCATTTGCAGTCGGCGCTCAAAGCTGTCGAATGTGCTAAACCGCGCCCGGTATATGGCTTTGGTGCCGCCCAGAACTTCCCCAGCCTCGCCTATTTCATGGGCGGAGACGTCTCGTTCCTCGAGTGTATCCTCGACGACAACGAGGCACGGCAGGGCCTCTATTATCCGGGTTTCCCGGTGCAGACGCGCAAGCCGACGGAGGAGATGGACTTCACAGATAGCGCCATCATGATGGTTCGCGTCGCGGTGGACGAGCTCGAGCGGCTCGCGAAGGACGGCGCCGACAGCCAGACCCTCGCGCGCGCGGACCTCGACTGCACCGCGGCGATCCTCGATCTGACCGGGAGTGAGGTGCTCGGGCTCCTGCTCAATCCGATCAGCACGGTAATCGAGCGACTCGATTCCTTGCGCGAGGCCATGTACCGGGCGCCCGAGAGCAACGTCGCGGGTTATCGCTTCCTGCTGATGTGGCTCGAAACACGCGACGCGACCGCGCTGCCCGCGGTGGTCGCGCAGCTACGCGAGCGCGGGTAGATTTATTGGGATTAATGTAATGGCAGTTCACACGTGGCTGTTACGTAATGACGATGTACATATGGGATCGCACATAATACCTTAAGATCAATGGGTTTTCCTTTTTTCTGTGGGAACATTTTTTAACTAAAAATTTTTGTCCAAAAAAAGACTCGAAAGTGATTCCTCCTCAACAGAATGGAGTGCTAATCAATTGGATTTTGAAAGTCATACCAACCTTTTGATTTGGCTAATATAGTTTACATGATAACCTATTGCAAACAAAGAGGATCCCCTGTTCATGCATACTAGATTGTGAGATATTTCTTTGTAAAAATGAGCCTGAGTTAAATCCAACATAACAGTAAAATTAATTAACAAGGAAAGGAGCAACAAGAAGAAAAATGCAGACGCACTATATCAAAGAGTGAACAGATTTTAGCCAAATGACGCTTTGTGAATTGAGCGCTTGAATATTTAACGATTAGGCGATTCAAATACCACATAAAAGGCTGTTTCTCTGTCCAGTCTAAACGATTAACAAGGAAAAAAGACCAATAAGACAAGAAAAAAAGAAAAAAAAAACCAAGACAACCTAGGAGCGCTATTCGCTACTTCACCGGGAATCGCTTTAGTGAAATAGGGGCTGCTAGTACCACAAACATTAAACAGATAGGAGACCGAATCCTTAGACAGTCTGCATCTGCTCTTTTTTCCAAGTAAATATTTGAGGTCCATTTAGCTCCCGAACACTCCCTCTAAGTTAAAACCTTTCCAGAGACTTTGCGGATTTAGTAATTTGAAAAACCTGCACCAAATAATGCCTTTGGAATTACTTCACTACTTGGAGACAGCAGTTTTATCCACTCCTCCCCCCTCCACATAGCCTACATAATTTGAAGACGGAAGGAGAAGCAGCAGCAGCAGCAGCAGCAGCAGCAGATGCGCCAGCGGTGAGTCGTGTTTTTGCCTGATGAGAGAAAGGAAAGAAGGGGAGGAAGATGGGTCTCACCTGGTCGGGAATCTCCTGAAGAGTGTCGGCAGCCAGCTTGCTGATCGGCTGTATGCACGGAGAAGATGAGCGGTTGGTGCCTGCTCTAGGTATGGTGAGCATGAGAGACGTACGGTTGAGCTGTACTCTCTGAACGGAACGAACTGCACAATGTCGCGCACAGCCTTCTGTCCGTCAATCTGAACAGGGCAGCGATTGCCGCTGCGCGGCGGGAGGGTCGTGTTTTAGTGATTGTGGGCACAGGCACCAAATCGCGCTGGCTACCGGAATCACCTGATTGCGATGTTGTTTCTATAGCGGATTACGCTGGCATCATAGATTACCAGCCGGATGAGCTGGTTGTGACGGCCATGGCTGGTACACCATTGTCGGAGCTGGAAGCAGAGTTGGCGGCACGCGGGCAATACCTAGCTTTTGAACCGCCGAAGTTTGCTGCAGGAGGCACTGTGGGTGGAGCTGTGGCAGCTGGTATGAGTGGACCTGGTGACTTCCGCGAGTTTACGCCTGATGATGGCCTTTCGCTGGCGCTCCCTCGACCAGCAGCGGTGGACGAGAATGGCGGGGTCTGGATTCAGGGACATTCTCATTCCGTTGGAGCGTTGTATTGTGAACCGACCCACGGAGATCTCACGGGTGACCCGATCATTCGAAGTCCCGGCGCATTGTTGCCCGGCAAGGGGCTAGCGAAGAATTGGGAGATGAAGGATGTGATTTTGGATTCTCGGGATCAGATTTGGGTCTGTTCGGGTGGTGTTTGGGTGTTGCCCCTGGCGGAGATTGTAAAATTCAAAAGTAAAAGGAGGGTAACTAGCCGCTTTCCACACCTTCTTTTCCCAAATGCCCCCGATAGAAATTTTGAGATATCTATTTTTTTTTTAATAGTCTAAAGATCATATAAAAGGTCTCCAGGGCTGGAAAAACCCCTTAGAACTTGGACGCAAAGGTTGTAGATTATGTACAGAAGGCCAATAAGGTTTTTTATGGAAGGCGTTGTCGTATTACGTTAGCTTTAGATGATGTTCATTTAATGGGATTTTGAATATTCTTTTCCATTTTAAGAGCAAAAGTAATTTGAGTGATTTTACTCACTTTCTGAATTGGCTTTAGATTTTCTTGAAAGTAAAGATCCAGGTTTAAAAAAAAACATGAACAATTTTGAGAGCAAACGGATTTGTTCAAAAAGTTTAATGACATGAGCTTATCCTTACAAGGGGACAGCTTTAATTTCAAAAAAACAAATGGTCTAATTTCAGCCTTCTTGGAAGATTGAAATTTACCAAGCAAAATATTAGTTGGCATGAATATTTCCACTTTCCAAGATTGTCTCACGTAGAATGCCTTGATGAAGATACTCAGACAATGGAAGCTTCACCAAGGTAAAGGATACCTATAACAACCGCCTACACCTATAGGGAATTGCCTTTAACAAAAAGGCAGAACTTGGCTGCATTATTTCATCTAAGTAAAACTTTACTAAAAGCTTAACGTATTTTCAACAAAATTACATACTTTAGATAAAAAACGGGTTATACCCCATTTGTTATTTAAATCTAATGCTAAAGAGACACAGAGGAGAATGGATATTAACTTAATATTTATAAAAATTTCAGAAGAAAAAGAAAATAAACTCCATCCATAAAGACTTGATTAGCAGTCTAAGCAGCTGACTAACTGTTTTCAGATGTTGGCCGTTCTAAAGATTATAGTTAACTTATAAGAGTGAAAACTGGTGCAAGTGTCGACAAAAATACTATCAGCACCACCTAGTGCTTGGAGACACTTATAATATTACTGTAATAATGCACTAATAGACTCTCGTAATAAAATTGACATTTTCTTACAATACAAATAATTAATTTATTTAGTGTGATTGATAAAACAAAGGTAGCAAAAAGTGTCTGATCTCAGTTCTTGATCGAAAAACTATTATGAAGTTTCCAAAAATGATAATTGTCGTCAAACAGTACACCGAACAAGCCGCCGAGGTTTTACAACAAATTGGCGAGCATTTGGATAGCATCAAACAAGACCAACAAAGCCTTTTACATGGTCAGGAGCAAATAATAGGCATGCTTCAAAAGGCACTTGATTTGAAGCCTAAACAGCAGGCAAAGCCGCAAAAACCAAAAGTGCGGCCAAGTGAGGTGCCGCCTGCTTCGACCGTCCCCCAAGGTTCCCGTTTGGTTTACAAACAGAACCCTCTTTTTGTAGGTCGCGACGAGGAATTTAAGGCGCTTGCCCAGGGTTTGAAAACCGAAGCTTTGAACAATTTTACTTTGTAATAGGCTTAAATGAGCTTTTATTTTATAGCTACTTAAGTTTTTTAAAACTTTTACTCACACTGAAGAGGACATAAGTTCGCAAGGCCTTATTGTGCTGATTTAGAAATCGAGTTTTTTGCCTACATTTCTTACAAATGTTGCTAATTAAGTATTTGCCTACTTTAAATAAATGGATAAAAAAACGGATCAAGAACATACGAAAAACGGAGTGATCTGAATTACGAAAGAAAATACGAAAAACGAAGAAGAATTTTTATTACCGGTCATCGTAAAGTGGATGCCACCAAAGACATTGTTGCCGCACTGCAGGCCCGGTTCCCAGCGATCCAGGGCCCCCACAAAGAAGACATCTGCTACGCCACCACCAACCGACAGGAATCGGTCAAGGCCATGGCCGCCAAGATCGACGCCATGTTGGTGGTTGGGGCGCCAAACTCCTCCAACTCACGCCGTTTGGTAGAGGTCGGATCGCGCAACGGCTGTGCCTATGCCCAGCTGGTGCAGCGCGCCACCGATATCGACTGGCGCGCCATTGAGGGCATTTCCTCCATTGGTATCACCGCCGGCGCCTATATATTGCTTTCTCTTTTTAAATATTACCGAGTCAGATCGAGTCAAATACTGGCAATAAAGCTGATGGAGCTGTCAACCTGATCAAATCTGATCAACCTGATCCCAGATCAACAAATTTGGGATCAACCTGATCCCAATAAGTATGACATAAAACTTTCCTGAGACTCAAGCAAAGGGATGGAATGACTGAAAGAATGACAATTCTTGGCTAAGGACGTAAGGGATATCTTGAAAGTGTAGGATCTAGGCCTTGACAGATATATACATGATCTTTGAAGGGGAGAAATTTCATTCTAAGCATAATTAAAAAAGTACCGAGAAATAATAAAAATTTTATTTGTGGTCGGCTGGGGACAGGTTTACTGGGAACGATATTAGTGATACCCATTAGCTATCACCTCCCATGCCCTTTAATTGTTTTAGTACTTCCGCCGTTGGGCCAAAGCACTTTAGCTCCCCGCTATCGAGGATCAAGATTTTATCGGCTTGCTGAATTAATTGTGGGTGATAGGCGATTATAATCACTGTGCACTTTTGTTTTTTTAACTCTTCAAGAGTTTTCAGTAATTCGTGCTCGCCTTTGATATCTCATTGTTGACGAGGCTGGAGATGAAACAGCAGATGACAATGGTGTGTCTTCGAAATCTTGCTCGGAACCATCATCCTACAAATGGAAAAACAAATTCAAAGAAGCGTTGGTGATGCAAAACTTGAAGCTATAATAATCTCAAATTAGATATCATGTGGAAATGCCCGCGAATAAAAACAATTAAAGAGGTTTCCATGAAAAATTTTGCATTATCGCAAATCTCACATGACATTTAATTGGAGACAGACTTTAGCCTTGAAGACTGGAATATTTTGAGGTACTGAAAGCTTTTCCGTTCAGTATAGTTTAAAGATCCAATAACTATGCCTCTGGGGATTACATTACCCCCTACTGTTCCTAGAGATAGAATTATAAGTTATGCAATTCGCTCTTCGTTCACTTGTATTATTTATTATTGAGGAATATGCGGAAATTGTTTGGGGGGGGGGTGAGTTTTCTGTGGTGGATTTTCCATGGAGATTGAAGTTTCTGTGGGGATTTTCCAGGGGAAATTTTAAATTAAATTAAGTTAAAGTCTAATAAATTAGTTTTTTTTCAACTGAAAGTAAGTATCAACATTAAATCTTACAATTTTCGGGAAAGGGGAAAAACTCCCAAAAAATCAAGTTGTCTTATTGAAAATCACATCATCAGTTTCAAGCTTTTAGGTATTAAAGTGGGATATTTGTATTTTTTACGGAAAGAAACATTACGAATGTGTGTTTATTTGTTTTTTATTTTTGTTTTCCCCCGGGGGTACTACATGAAACCAATGATCCTAGAAGATCGGGAAAGGGCTCATTTGAACAAGAATCAAAAGTTCTATGTTGTCTTTTAGTGACAAAAAAGATTGGAAGGCATCTAGCCTCAAATAAAATAAAAATTTTGCTACCTAGGACCTGACCAACCCGTCTTCAAACAGAGGTAAAAACCACAGAAATTCTCTAACTGTTGCGCGGTGGTTCAATGTCCAAAATATCCATCATGTTCATCCTTATACACCAAAATTATAGATTAAACATACAAATGTCAAACAACGCTACTAGGCGTAAATAAAATAGAAATCAAACAGCAGCTCTTTGTACGCAAGTCAGATGAAGGCTGGACATTCATATTATAATCACATTATGAGCATTCATATTATACCAATTCTGAATAAAATTATATAATTCAGTGATTCCTTTGAAAGTACTCGACGAAGACTGTACTAGAGTAGCGTCAATCCCACAAGAAGAAGCGAAGCACTGAAAAAACGAAGATAAACAAGGACAATGACTGAGACGGCAATCCTTGCGAAGTTCATCTTCTTGACGGTGGGTCTGCTCTTCGCGGTAATCTACGAAAGCGGCTTTTATGCGTGCATGGGCGATACGAAGGACGTGCCAACTCTTGTTGTGTCTATAGTGGTGATAGCCCCCATCGTGGTGGTCGCGGCAGTCACTGCAATCGTATTTGTATTATCGTCTCTGTTCGCCATGTTTATAGCCCATAGTGCAAAGACAAACCCTAAGGAATTTTGGAAGTATGTTTCCAGCTCTAATCCTAGTAGACGTAGAATATGCCCGTTTATACGTTATGATGCTACTGTGCTTGATTCCCCCACAAACATCGCAAACTGTTTAAATGCCATATTTGTCGCTAATTTCTCGCATTCAGTTTTAGTGTTTCCCCCCCCCACTTTTCTATAAATAAACCATACCCACGAAATGCCATCTGTTGTTATTGATGCAGATGATGTTCTCAAACGCCGGAATAAGTTGGATCCAAACAAGGCCCGTCCTTCGCAAGACAACTCAAACAAAAACTGCGCCCCTTTAAAATAGCGCCTGACGATTTTTGCCTTCATTGGGCTGTTATCATCGTGAATGACATCATCAGGCCTGACTAAGAGTTGCAGAGAGTTCACGGCTGCATCGACCTTGTTAATGGGCTTGGAAAAAACACCCAATGGTGTTGTGATTTTCCCGGCATCATTCAGTTCAGCGGGGAGATAATCACAAATTCCCAGAAAACGGGCAATTTCCTGAGTATCCGGACGGTGATACACCTCGTAAGGTGTACCTGACTGTACCAGGGCTTCGGATCTGGGAACACGGGTGGGGGTCGTCGCTGATGTTTTTGGTGCAGAACCTCTCCAGACATCAACCTTTTCCATTTCTTTTCGCAGCTTCTCCATTGCTCGCAGTTGTTGTTCCACCACTTCATTGGCCGCTTGTGGGATAATCAGAGTATTTGCAGGAAACACTGACGTTGGACCTGCGGGTTGTGGCGCTGTTGGTGCCGGGGCAACCGTGCCAAAGGCGCTTGGCGCGGCAGGCGCAGCTCCGAACGCACCAAAGGCAGGAGCAGGCGCTGCTCCAGGTGGTTTCTCAACGATCGATGTGGAAAGTAATACATCGAACCTACCTTCGTAGAAGGCAGTCATCACTTCTTCCATTTCGCGACCACCCATACGGCCATGCGCAACTGCAATGCGCACTTCGGGAACCAGCGCCTCGAGCCGTTCACGCACGGGGTCAAGGTCGGCAATGCGTGGGCAGACGTAGTAAGTCTGCCCACCGCGAAAATGCTCTCGCATTATCGCTTCGCGTATGATCACTCCATCGAATGGCAACACGAACGTTCGAACGGCCAACCGGTCAACTGGCGGCGTCGCAATCAATGCCCGGACTCAGAAATAGGATATTAAATTATTGAAGCTTCTCATTACAACCAAATAAATTCTGATGTTCAAGGTAAAAATCTGTCAAAAAACTGACTAGACAGACGAAAAACTGACTCAAAAAGATCCTTTCTGCAGAAGACAGAACTAGGTTCAATACGTCAAAAGACATTAGTAGCTTCTAGCTTAAGCCCAGAGAGAGATGCTCAGCCGAGATTCCACAAGAATTTTTTTTTAGAAGAGATGAAACCTCCGCTTTCATCATCAGCATAGTGCCCAATCACAAGTTCCTTTTTTTGTTAATATTCAAGCGTCCGACGGCTCAACGGCTATAACCAGCGCGGTTCAAAAGGGTAATAAAATAATCGAAATCCTACTTAGAGAAGCAGGCGCTAAATAGGGTTTATTTTGTTCCTGCTAAAACTTATGGTTTACCTAGAGAAACAGATTTCTTTAAAAGTTTTAGGAATATCAATTATCACAATAACGGTCAATTCCTTTTTTGATTTCATCGATAACATAAGCTCTTTTTTTCGCCGCCGCCATTTTCCTTTCCAATAAAGAAAATTCCCTGCTTAATGAGGTCAAAGCTGTGTTGAAGGGGTAAATTTTCATGCGTTGGATAAAGGGTTTGAGTTTGGTGCACTTAACAAGCCACTCGACGAAGCTTTGTTGGTGCTAGATACCCAGCAACAAAACGTTACGGAAAAATACTTTAGGGAAAGCGACGGCAGACTGCTGTTAAATTGCGCCATCACGCCTGCAATGTATACCCTGGATCCCCTAGTCGTCCGACAGGACTGTCTCTGCTATTTTATGGAAACGATTGACTAAGACTGATGGATAACTCTACCCGCATAGGTTTTATAGGCTTTGGCGAGGCAGGTCACCAAGAACAATCCCGATGGGGTTCTGCACCAGCATGTGAATGAAGAAGAACCAGAAGTTATTCCCAAGTGCGTTCCAGAACTGTTCAGACCAGTTTGGGTCTCCAAACAGGGTGCGGAAGTTGTCGAGGCCGACAAAGACCCGCGCCTGATCAACTTCCGAAAACAGCGCCAGCCGCAATGTGTTGAAAAGTGGGAAAATCATGATGGCCGTGTAGACCAGCACCGCCGGTGCCAGAAACACGAGGATGTGCCATTTGAAGCGTGGTTGTTGCATGGTGCCCCCTGAGTGAAGCGCTCTTTGATTCAGTAAGATCAGCTTTGATTTAGTAAGCTAAAGAGGAGATGCAACAGTTATAATACCCACTCTAAAGTGTGATTTTTAACGATTTTCAAGATGGTGAACCGTAAACCTCCAGTTAAGGATTTTGGATCATAATAAATTGATTGGCTATCTTAGAAATTGTATTCCCTGGACTTTTGACCCCCTTGGGGCAGAATATGTTTTGCGGCACAAATGGCTGAAAACATAACTCTGCTGTGGCACTGTCTCTTTTCTTACATAAAAATGGTATCAGACATTTTTATTTTCGTTCACCCACGTTCTCGCCCGTACCCACCCAGATGACGTTGGGGTTTGAGGGGTCGATGGTGATGCAGCCAATCGAATAGGAGGCCTGCTTGTCGAAGATGGGCTCCCAGGTGGTGCCCGCATTCACGGTTTTCCAGACGCCCCCTGAACCCACCGCCAGGTAGCGAATGCTGCTGTCGTGAGGATGAATGGCGATATCGGCGATACGCCCCGACATGAGAGCGGGTCCGATGCCGCGCAACTTAAGACCGGCAAAGGTGTTATCGGAAAAGGCTGGCTTTTCTTCTTGCGCGTAGATTAATTTTGGAAAAAATGTTGATTAATTATCACTTACACAAAAAGGTAAGCTGTACCGTACAGCTTTGCAGATTAATTATGTGAATTGTTCAGTTTTCTTTGAGGTTTTGGATTGTTTTCAATGAAGTTATCAAACGCTATACCGTAACTGGTGCTAACAGTTTTTAATCTCTTTCTTATCAAATTAAATCGCCGAAGGCTCAACTCTCCTTAGTTTCCTATATTCTTCGATTCAGTCCAATGACTATGGAAAATTTTAAGAGCGGAAATTGGCATTATTGTTGAAACGGGAACTGCTTCGTACGATCGCCTGGGGCGCCTTCGGCACCTCAGCAATACGGCCGACGAGATCTACTACGGCTACGACGAGCGTTCGGACCGTGTCCTGCTCGTCAACCGCCGTGGCTTCGGCACCTACTTCACCTTCGATCGCCTTGGGCGTGTCTCGCACCGCGAGGACCAGCTCGGCGGTGTCCGCTACTTTGGCTACGACGCTGTGGGCAACCAGGTGCTCCGCGTGGACGAGCTGGACAACCCGACCTACTTCGAGTTCGACGGGCTGCGCATGCTCACGCGGGTCAAGGACGCCAAGCTCTTAGTTCTATGACTATCTACCTTAATTCTGCCCTAGGATGGATGGATGATAAGAGTATCTATCAAAAAGGGAAAATGACAATTTTTACATAATCCTGAAAAGCCTAATGCCAACTTCACCTCTCACTCATAGTATCTGTATTGGCTTTTTCTCCAAATAGCCATGGCTTGATGGCAACTTGATTTCAATCCAAAAATCAACGGACTCGAATTATCGGCCTTCGGCCTCGACCACGTTTAACGCTGTTTGAGACCCACTACCTAAAAACACCATCCTGTTGAAATTCATAAAAATTGGTTCCTACTTTCAAAGAATTTTTACAAATTTTATGACTTTGCTGCTTCGAGAGTTCTCTGATTTATTTGACTTTTCCTAACCAGTGGAGGCATTTCTACATATCAATTTTCGATAAATACTTTTTTTTACATAATGTAATACTTACATTGTTTTCATAATTCAAGTTTCCTGAAAAATGAGAAGTTTACATAAACTTTTCGTTTCGACTTGGTATCGTACATTACGCTTTTGTATTAAGACGCAATACATTGTGTTTTCATTTTTATTTGAATGATTGAAAATGGTCAGTGATTTTGACGTTTTGGTAAAGTTCAACATAACGGTAACAAAATGGATTTTCTGGATGAGGTGTTAACACAATTTTGAAAATTAAGCTACAATTTTTTAAGCTTGATCCGGGCTTGAATCTCTATCTCCATTCCATATTTTAATTTTTGAACAGTTTGCTTATGATAGGTGTGATGATCTAAGACGATGATTATGATGTTCCTATGTATTTATCCGTCAATCTAGTGTGAAAGGACGTGTTTAAGTGTGAAACGTCGTAGTCAAAATAGGTATTCTCCGCATTCAGGTTATCAAAAGGGTTTCTGGCATTTGAAAAAAAGTATATGCTCTAAATTTTGATCTATAGATATTTTCCTATCAAATGTTAGGACAATAAACAGTTTTAGATTATCCTTTTTTCCAATAAAACATTCAAAGCATTCATTGATATATAAGAATTGAATATCTCACTTTTCTATATTTTGTTGCATGTATTTGATGTTAAATAACTTTGCACTCATTCAGAAGTTCGTAAAGTTTTGACAAAGATATCAAAGCTGAAGGGATTTGAAGCTCTATCAGAGTGGATTCAGCCATGTGTGAATCATTTGCATTGGAGCAAAATATTGAAGGAAATATTTTTTGAGTAGGTTGGTAGCATTGGCAGTTCCCTATGGTGCTGAGAGAAATCGCTAATGAGCTCTTTGTCTTTGACTCGGTCATCCGACACTAAAATAATTTTTAAGATATCGAATAAGATAAGATAACAAATCTTCTGCTGCCTTTCGAAGCACCCATGTTTCAGAACTATACGGTCTGTAATTAATTTTTATTTGAGTCCTCTTCCGGTTTTCTACATACAATGTTTTGATCCAACCATTCCTAGGAGAGAAAAAAGAGACACATGAGTGCTATGGGGCCCGCCACGCTCTTCAGCCATGCGGGCGAGGGCCACCAGCTCAAGCTGAACAAGGCGGCCAGTGCCGACACCGCCGCGCTGCTGTTCCAGACCGGCTGGAGCGGCCGCGCCGAGATCGGGCTGGCGGGCAATGACGATTTCTCGGTCAAGGTCTCAGGCAATGGCAGCAGCTGGAGCGAGGCGCTGAAGGTGGTGGCCGCCAGCGGCCATGTCGGCCTCGGCAGGGCCAGCCTGGCGGCGCATCTGGATATCGCCGGCGGCAGCGGCGACTACCTGCTGGCAGGCCCGGTCGTGAAAATATTGAATATTGCGGGACCTAGAGAATCCACGAGCCCGGGAATTGGTGAAAAGGTGGAAGAATTGCTGGTTCTGGCATTTCGGTAATCTTTCAACTCGGTCCAATTACAATAGAGCAAAACGATTTACACAAAGTTAGGGACTGATGAAGAGATCTTATTTGGCCGGTTTTTTCGGTTTCGCCTTGCTTTCATTAGCTGCGTTTAATTTAAGCGGAGACGAAAGTCACTTTCAATATTTGCCGCAGGGGCTGCAGGTTGACAAATCGATCCCCACTCCAAAATCGCACTTGAGGATTCAGCTATTAAGTCTTTCAAGCCATAGTATAACCAAAATGTGCGTATGTTTGTGTAGTTTTTCAGATTTTTTTTTCTGCAGGGGGAGGTATAGTGGTTCTAACTCGAAACCCCTCCTACCCCATTTATAGCTGGTTGCCTAGATCAATCTGCAGAATGGCTAAAGGAACGAGGTGCCAGAATTTTAGAGGCTTATCGGTCAAGAAAATTCCCATGAAACACTAATGCATAAAGTTGAAAAAACACGATCAATACCAGGGCGTCCATGAAACCCGACGCGATCAGGTTCAGTCAACCCCAGTGAAAGTCCTGAGATAGCCAAATGATTTGAAATTGTCAAAAAGCCAAATAGTGAGCTCTCCAGTTTCAGGGACAGCATTGCCGTGCAGTGGTACAGTCGTTTGTACAGATGCAAATAATTTTTGCAAAATATTAATTGCTGTAATATTTTGTTAGCGCACAAAATTCAATAGCTTCTGGCAACAAACTGTAAAAAAGAACAACACATGTATAGCAACCGAAACTCAAAAATAGGGTATCTTGGTAAATATAAATGCATCAATAGAATTTTTTCAGTAATTCGAAACGCCCATTTCGCGCGGGAGATGCTTGATCCGTAGCGCGGGTTCCACCTCGGTCATCTTGTTGGCCCCCACTTTCTCGCGGATGTTGGCGAGGTGTTTTCGGTACGTCCCGAGAGACATGCCGAGTCGTTTGGCGGCTTCCCTGGCGGCGTCCCCGTATCCGGACCAGTCCAGGAAGACCGTCTGCTCGGTCTCGGTCAGTCGGTCGAGCCCGTGGATGAACCAGGTTTGGCGCGCGCCGTACAGAATGACGCCGAAGGCCTCGAGCAGCTGGCGTTCGCGTTCATCGAACCGGCTCTGTCCAGTAAGAAGAGCAATAACACAAATGTTCCTCATTGTATCCAGCAAGACGTCCTCAGCGTTGAAAAAGGAAAACAAGAAACATGCAGTTAAAAAGACAAAAGCAGAGATCTAATATTAAGTAAGAATAAAAAAGAAAAAAAATTAAACGTTTATATACAATTGCTACTCAGTGACAAAACACCGGAAGTAGAAAATATATTTTGCATATTTGCCTTGCAATATGAATTACAGCATTTTATGTCTTGCATAGTTGGTCGTACTACGTCTTGCGAACTAATAATTTTGTTTGGTATTATGATTGTATAAGCGTGAAACAAGGAGTAACAGCAAAAATGATATATTTCTTTAGTCTGTCTTTAATCTCCTACTATATATACTGTTCATCTTGGTCTACATGTTAATGCACCGAGATCTCTACCGACAGTTTATACTCATACATCCAGATTTTTATATCTATATATGATATATAATGCACATGTCTTATGATAAAAATTAAAGAGATGCATGGCTCGGATGAAAGCTTTAGGCTTAGGCAAAAATAACTGTGGCACCCCACTTATAATAAATATATCTTGAAGTAATAATCATAGAGTCAACCAAGGCGAGGACCAGGTCCGCGGCCTCATCCCGCCTGACGGCGAGAACGCCGCTCGAGGTACTCTGGCAGCGAGCTTGATCTCCTCGGATCGGTCTGGCCGGCGAAGCCTGCAGGTGATCGGCTGATCCGCTGTTCGCCAAGGAACTCGCGCCAAGATGAATCGACCGCAGAAATCCTGCTTGACGGCCATCCTCGTCGCGTTTCTCGCCGGGTGTGTCGACGCCGCTTCAACGGCGATTGATTCGGCGACCTCGCTGGGTGAAGCGAAGGAGCTCGCCGAGCAGTTTGTTCAGTATGATATACAAGGAATTGCATCAGACGATCAGATAGACGAGGCTGCTGATGTCACTTTAGACTTTGTTGAAGACTATTTTGACCGTAAGTGTGAAATCAAGTAAGGTGGCCTATGCAGGGCGTACCAGCTTGCTTACAGTTCTTTCCCCCACATAATTTCTGATTAATTGTTTCGCAGAATCATTTGACAACCTTGAGAATTTTTTCTCAGCCACGTTGGGAGTTATCGCTGAACCAATGGAAATATTCTACGAGGTAAACATTGCATTTGGTGTAGAACCAGGTGTTTGATTTATTCAGTAAACTTGTTTGCCATCCATTACTCCATAGACTCTTCTCTCTCCTACAAAGCTCCAAATAACATCAGACGGCCTCGAAAAAGAATTTGTTCTATGAATATCATCAAGACAAATAAAACCCTCTACCTCATCCAAAAGAAGCAAAAACTCCTCAGTACCTACAAGCTCAGATGTAAAATAAAAATATCCATCATTTTTTTTAATGGCTTCAAAGATTCTACTAAAATCTTTTAGTTGATCTTTTTTTGTAAATTCCATATCTTCAACAATAACTAAACAAGGCTCTAAAAAGGACAATTGAAATTTCATTTCCAGTTTGAACGAGCCCTATCTCGATCTTCAAAGGATTTTAGTTCGATGCGACCACGAAAAATAAAATAAGAATAATAATAATACATAATTATGCATCCGTAATCTGTCTTCAAGCAAAAATACAAAAATTTTATTGTTGGGTAGATAGGATCTTGAAACACCTACAATAGGGTATCATGTTATGCTGAATCTGAAGCTGTGATTTTCATGCAAATCCTTTGGGTTTAATGTTTTTAAACCTCTTTTCGAAAATCAGGAAAATTGTTCTCGTGAGCAAACTGGCTGTCAAATGTCCCGATTTGAAAACGAGCAATTACAAACAACCGGTTGAAGTGTCAGGTAAACTCAAAGCCATTGTCTTGCCAACTGGCAAGCTGAAGGATTATTTTTCCGGTGGCCAGAACTTCTACGTGGTCTATCCAGACAAGATCGAGGAAATGTTTCTCGATGGCTCAGGAAGCCGCAAGCAGAAGCCTCAAAAGGGTGGATTGTTTCGACCCTAGTTGAAGCTAGCTGATATCGGGCCACAGGAATCTCTAAATATTGGCTTTTTAGCGAGAGTTTGTGTTAAGCAAAGCTACCGAATGTGTCTTCAACTGGTCCACAAAGGATGGTTGGCCGGTAGGTGTGGTGCATGCGTTTGTTTGGCATGAAGGTCGTGCGTGGATTACGTGTGGTGTGCATCGGCACAGAGTGTCGGCAATTCGGCGCGATCCGCGCTGTTCGGTTGTTATTAGTGGCATTGCGGCACCCGATGGTCCGAATGGTGCGATTACCATCAAAGGTCGTGCCATCATTCACGACGATGAAGAAACCAAACGTTGGTTCTACCCCGCATTAGCGCGAGGGCCGTATGGACGTTTTCAGCCTGGCCGGTGTGGTCGCAGCGGTTCGCTTCCGCTTTGCGCTGTCTGAGCCTGCCCACGCGCTGTATATTTTCGCCGCCATTGCCATTGGTCTGGGCGCGGGGATCAGCGCGCTGGATATTGCCTTTGTGGTTTCTGTTGGCTTTGTTTACTTGAACCTGCTGCTGTGGCGTCTGGACTATGGTGCAGATCTGACCTCGCCGTTCTTTTCCTTTCTTACCGGGCGGGGAAGGGATGACAACGAACTTTAGGTCGGCTCTGGCAGCCCTGTTCTGCTGCGTCTTCAGCGGCCGAGTACATCTTTTCAAAAAGAAAGTCTTTCATCCGAAACTAGTAATTCCTTATTAATGAGCAATTTATTTGCCCTTTCCTCCAGTCTCACGACATTCCTTTTTAGATTAATAACCTCAACTTTCTCTTTTGCACACTCAAAGGGTTTATCGATGCCCTTTGCAATAATAATCCATAATATGCTGAAGACAATACAAATAGATAGAGCATGTTTTCTTAAGCTCGTAGTTCGGGCTCTTAACATAACTTTAAAAGTTGTATAGCATATAAATTGAAATATTCTTCAAAAGAATATTTTCCAGGGAATATTGAAGTGGATGTTGAGCTAAACCAAAAAACACTTTCTGCGCCCAGACTTTCTAAAGAGCATATATACAAAATCTCAGAAACAGCTAAGGTCATTAGGTTGAAACTTTGAAGGAATGCTGCGGGGAGAACTTCCCATGTAAAGTGAGTCCTCATTTAGTTCAACACCCTTTCAAAAAAAGCCCTGTTTAGCTCAGCTCCCGCCTAATTCAACCCCCATGCAATCCAAACCTTGTTGAACTCAGACCATGTTTAACTCGAACCCTGATTAACTTAGTCCTTATTCGGAAAACGTGTTGAAGAGCATGAAGACAGCTCGTGTGGCTATTACTTTAAGGAATCAGTCTTAAGTCTCGCAGGCGTGAAAGACGTCTTAGAAGAACGAGAAAAGCTACAAGGTGGGCTTCTGCCCCTGCTAGATCCGTTTTTGCCCAAATAGCACTTCAGACGCAAACGTCCATTGGCTGATGGTGGCGCGGCGTACCTCGTGGAAGCCAGCTTGGGAATAGAACGGGGCCAACGTAATGCCTCGACACCCGCCTAAGAGCGGCGGATGGATGCGATACAGTAACTCCCACAACTGCGTAAACCGATAACCAGCCTCTATGGAAGGGCTAAAGTAAAAAAACGCTAGCGGTTCTGGAAATACGCTTTATTTTTGGGAGGAAACAAGGCAAGACAAAACTTGGAAGAACTGGTTCGATATATTAAATAGTGCGAAGAGGTTAATATATTTTTAATTTTATTATCCAAGTTCATTAAAACGCTCACAGTCAATTTATTAAAATCCCAAAAATAAATCGGGTTAGTTCGAAGTCGCATTTTATGTCTAAAAACCTTAACAGGTTTTAACCTTTATCTACTCCAACTATGTATTACCCCAAACCAAAAAAAATCCCACTGAAAACGTCTGTAGGCTTCCCAATAACCATTATTGTATGTAAACACTGGTCAAAGTTTGTAACTTGCAGGCCCTCCCCCGGGACTGTGGGGGAGTAAGTCATTACCAAAGACATAGTTATTATGTTTTTCGACTACTGAGAACAAAATGGATTTCTCAAAATTTTGATCCGTTGACTTTGGGAAAAAATGAGCGTGGGAGGGGGCCTAAGTGCCCTCCAATCTTTTTGGTCACTTAAAAAGGGCACTAGAACTTTTCATTTCCGTTAAAATGCGCGTATGTTTTTCAGCCCTGTTGTGGCAACACAATACTGAACTTTTTATTTTGACAGTTTAAAGAAGTTACGATTTTAATCCTCTTCTTTTAAATACGAAATGAAGATTTTTACCTCCCAGTTGGCTTGTGTGGTAATAAAGTCAGATTCTCGCGATAAAATCTAAATCCAATTCCATAATAGTTCCATAATTATTCGGGTCACTATCAATTCGGTTAAAAGTCTTGAAAACATCAGGGGTTAAACCATTCATGCACTGAAAGACAAATACTGTAGCTTGCTAACCTCTTATCTGTGGGCGGATTATTGTCTGGTGAGGTGCAAGCACTTTCGTCAGGCTATTCCGAGGTAGTCGATCTGTTTGAACAAGGCTGGGTTCGGGTGTTATGTATCGCGGCCCCCCAACGGCTCGAGAGCGCCGCAGAAGTTCCAACATGTGATGAAGCAGGATTGGACAAGCTGGAATTTGTGAACTGGAGAGGTTTTTTTGCAGCGCCGACCTTGTCTGAACAGCAAACACAAAACTTAGCCCAACTGTTGGAGGCGCTTATGCAAACAACACAATGGCAAGAGGCGAGAAATCGCTATGGTCCGCAGGTTCCGTTTCCAGTATCGCTACCAACTATGATTTTGTATCTCAGGAGGTCGGCCACCCGGACGCTGGATCGGTACGCCTAGACGTGAGCGGCGGGGAAATGAACGTTTTCTTCGTTAACCTGGAAGGCGTAGTGATGGATTATTTTACGATTGCCAAAGGTTCGGCTACTCGCCCAAGCGTAAGTATCACCAGCCCCGCCAATGGAACGAGTTACGACGAACCTGAAAACATAACGATTACTACCGAGACTTTCGATCCGGACGGCACGGTCAACCGGGTGGAATTTTTTTTCCCTCTTTTCGGGTCTCTTTCGTGCCATCTTCGGACGTTTGAATGTGGTGCGCCATACATTGGAACTGTCGCTACCCAAACTCACATTGATTGCGGGCTTAAGCGACCAACGCTCAATCGGTTCTGCATCGTTTTCAGCAACTACCAACGGCTCCGGAGCAGATTTACCGCCCTTACCTTTGATATGCACAACTTTGTAACCTTCATCATGCAAGCGCGCCAGTAATTCGCCAACTCCATTTGCCGTTACCTTCTTGATATCGTGCAACAAAATGATGCCTTTACCATGCCTGTTAAAAATGCCTCATTTTTTCTAATTTGTCCTTTCCCTTCAGCCCCCCAGATGGTCGATTCAGGGATAGCGACTTTATCAAGTCATTTTGTAAAGGTCCCTGACACGCCAACCAATTTTCATCGTCCTAGCACGTCCAGAAGCCCCGAACTCGCCAAAGCAATGGAAATCCCCCCAACTCTCCAAAAGAGAGCAGATCCGTTTCAATTATATCAATCACGTATCTAGAACTTGTGCTTATTCTTCCCATCAAGTTTCAAACCGATCTCTCCACTCTCGATATTTTGGAAACATATGGCAGTCTGTCCTCTGAAATATATCCTTACGAAATATGTCCGATACAAATATTGTTACGATAATCCAAGGCCAATTAGATAACTTCCAATCCATATTATTTCATGGTTTGATCTTTATTTACAAGGGTTGCTCCTTCTTAACAGTTTATTATCACGATTTGTTTCGTGTAAAAAACCTTTAGGATCAAGATTTTTTTCAGACTTTTTATTCTCTTGATTTCAATAGGCCGTAGCGTTCACTTATCCAAGCATTTTCGTTTTTGTGATGCCAGAAATTACGACAGAAATTACGATCCTTGAATTTTCTTGACTACTTGCCGTTGATCTAAACTGCAACATTGACATAGGGTCTAGTCGGTCTGATATCCCACTAAATCTTCTACTAGCTACACATAACTTTACCAATAAGAACTGTCACTCTTTCCATATCCATAATACTGGTGCTAATTCTGATTTGGACCATTGTATATGTTTGCCTCTCTTCATTCCTCTAGTTTTCATACTGATTATCACAGCTTAGATACGAATACAGTTATGAAAACTCCTATGTTGCCCATGAGAAACTTTTGGGACAGAGCTCTAAACTTGGCGCCTCATCGCATACCATAAATCTCGATCTATTACACAAATTTAAATTATCAAACATATTAGTAAACACTAACTGATTTCCACATTCTCAAGAATAGTGAATAGCAAGCAATAAAATTTCTCAGGATTGACTATTTTTAAGATTTGCAATTTTGTTTAATAAAATTAGCTCTTAATAAATGGGAGACATTGCGGAAGTGATTAATAATTGGTTACAATAGAAATCTATTTTCATCAAAATATGAAAATGAGTACCGCATTATACAATTAATGAACTGCGGTCATTTGTCAAATACCATAATGGTCGTCTGACGTGCACCAGCTGAGCCCATCAACACGCACAGACACGCAGACACATCAGATGGATCGCTATGGGGTGGTGCGGAATTGCAGGAGGGGAGGGGGCTCGTACGTGCAGGTCTTGCTCGGCCCACAAACCAGCTGCTTGCCGCAATCCACCTCGTCGTAGTCCGTCTCGCACGACGCTCCAAAGAAATCGGGCTTCGTTCGCACCTTGACAAGCTTCTTTGTTGGTGATATCTTGGTGTCGACTCCGTTGCCTGGACGAGGAGGACGGAGGAGGGCACAGCGGGCGAGGCGGTCCCCGAGTTCACCCTGCAACCGCCAGGTTTGACGGACCTCGGCAAGGGCGCCGGGATTGATATGGCCTACCAGGTCAATTTTTCGCTTGATGCTGAAGCCATCGCGGCGCTGCCGGACGATGGAAATGGCGGCAAGCTGTTCAAGCTCGGTTTTACCTCGACGCTCAATCAGCCGGTGTCGGACGAAAGCTGGGGGGTCGATAATCTCGTCATTCAAAGCACCGGTGTCGCCTATGAGGGCAATGAGGACACGGCGATCAACCTTGCCGGATTGGCTATCGACGATGTTGATAGAATTAAAATCTAAGAAGACTTTTTGAGGAAGCAGGTTACAGACACTGGGCGGACATGTCAGTATTTTCAGTGAGACAGTCAAGAGATTTAGCTATCTTTGGCCTGTCACATTGCATGTTTACTCTACCAGAACAGTACACCATACTAGTGAACTCCTAAATACCATAACAAAATCCATCATGTTGTAATGGCATTATGAAGCGAAGAAGAGGAAAAAAAACGGTAAAAAAAAAACTCACCGGTAAACAGAGTTTTTTTTCAAATACTGTTCTTCAGAGTCACAAGACGTCTTCTGAGCGCGCGCTCAACAATGGGCAGGGTGGCGGCGGCATAAAGTTGCACGATACGATTCTGACCTGGGCCAATGATAAGCGGGAACTCGATATCCGTTCTGTGGGTCTGCAGTTCCTCGATGCCCGCGGCACGGTGCGGGCGACGATCCCCGAGATGTCCGTCAAGTTCAGCGCGCGGGCATTGCTGCGCGGCCTGGTGGCACCGACGAGCCTGGAGTTGTTTGGGCCGCGCCTGCGAATTGTGCGCGGGCTGGACGGTTCGATCAGCATGGATATGGGTGATGACGGGCAGAACGGGCCCGGGGCACCGAAAGAAAAGATCGACTATGCGGATGTCATAAAGCTGGTTAACGTAAGGTCCTAAAATGCAATTGGCAAACACTTAAGGAAGAAGATACTGTCATTCTATTGGAGGCTGTTGAGGCCAAAATTATAAATGGCAATCCCAACTTCAGTTCCGGTGTCACCTTAGTAGAATAGAGGACAGCAAAGTGAAAGTAACATGCAAAGATGAGCGGATGGCATCATGAATCAAAAGGCGTTAAATGCTGTAGGGCACGAATAACCCGGACCTGTTACCCCGGAGAACATCTGAATCAAAATTAGAGAACACAAAAGAAAAAATTCCCAAGACTCAAAAGCGGTCGATCCTCTGCCAATACCGTAGCATGTGATCGGCCTAACTCACAGAGATTCAGATATACCGAAGAAAAACATCTATTTTGCGATTGGGAAAGCTGTCCAAATGAGGAGAAGGTGGCATTGGGTTAGTCGAGGCCGGCTTCATAAAGCGTCCCAAAACCCGGCCGCTCGTCTCCTACGCCGGCCAGCCGCAGGCAGTGCCAGGCCATGGCGTGGTTGCTGGAGGTGACCGGCTTACCGAGCTCGGGCTGGTAGTACAGCATGGCATTTGAAACATAACCCGAAATCAATCCCGAAAGGGATAGGAAAACACCGGCAATACCTGCATAAAATATAGCGCGGGACTGAAATATATTATTTCGGTCCAGCAGGTTTTTAGCTTTGGGAAAGTCTACAATTTCATGACCATAGTAGTTCCAGTACACTTGAGAAAGAGCGACCGCCAAAATCCACGCCACAAACATGTTTCCGACCAATGAAATAAACTGAGATTTTGACGCGTCGGCGAATAACCATGAGAACTCATCGGGAGACAAACTATATTTGTGACAGGTAACGATGACGATACACAGAAAGTGTACTCTCTGCTCGAACGTTTTGATACTCCTGGACCAGGAATTGCAGGTGACGAAACAGGAATTGAAAGCATTTCTGATATGAGCTTCCTCATTTACAAGTTGCAATACCACTCAGGTGGAGAAATTCAAGCAGCCTTACAAAAAATTGGAGATGACCTCTCAAAACTTAAGAGTGATAAGGTCAACCAAGGACTCGTAGATGCAATTAAGGCCGTACAGTGGATCGAAGTGACAAACTCTCTCATCTCAACAGGAGAAAGCATTCCATAAAATAAGCAGTAGCATTGTTCTCGAGCGACGTTTTAGAAGGCAACAATCTAATAAATAAAAGCAGCACAATTAGATTCTTCATTTTGTGCCCTTTCCAGATGTCATATCCTTGTTTGATATACTACATCCTATCCGCCTGATAATCTCAGATACAGTCATAGGATATACATAAAACTAAAGTAAACTAGACCTACGTTGCCCGGGCAACGTGAAGTGTTGCGGCAACCTTTGTCCGGCTTTGCTGACTAAAGTGTTGCGAGAGCAACACTTTGGTTTTGTTTCTTCGCCGCCGTCGAGCAGCTCGTAGGCGATGTAGTGATAGCCCTGCGCCTCCCCGGCGGCGTGGACCCGCACGATCCCCGGGTGATCGAGGGCGGCCGTGATCGCCCCTTCACGCCGGAAGCGCTCCCGGGAGGTCTCGCTGCGGTCGGGCTGCTTGGCGATCTTCAGGGCGACGTGGCGGCCGGTGCCGGGCTCGAGGGCTCGGAAGACGGTGGCCATGCCGCCGGCGCCCAGGCGGGACACGATCTGGTAAGGCCCGAGGGTGGCCCCCTCGCGGGGGACGGCGTCGGCCTGGGTCTCGCTTAGAGTCACAAAGAGAAATTTTGTTGGAACACACTGATGTGTTTGCTTTTTTTTGTTCTTATTTTTTCTTCTTTTCCCCTGGGGTGGTCTTATTGACACGGTTGTCTTAGAATATTTGGAGAGGGTTCATTTAAAAGAGAATCTTCGTATCTAACGCCCTTTTTAAGTAGCAATAAAGATCGTGTCATAGCAGACTTGTGTTTTCTTCTATTTTGTGTTACTACGCATCACTTCTTAGAAAAGGGGAATTCTAAGATAGGTAATCGCTTTTCTTTTGTTCAAAACCCTAAACAGTATAGGGAACGCCAGGGAAAACAAACGATCCAGTCATTCCCGTGAGGATCCCGTTGACTGTTCCGACGATAGGAGACAGCCAAAACTCCGCGCGACCCAAATCCGGCATTTTAGGGCGTAGAAGTCCATAAGAGGCATAGAGAACCAGGAGACAACCGAGCAGTGCCGACAAGAGCGATGTGTCGGCTGTCGCGAGAACACGAACCCCGATCCACGTTGCGACACAAATCGCGAGGAGCAGACTCCATAGCCGACGCAATATGGCAAGCAGTTGACCGCCGACCAATGCCTGCCAGTGTCCCAGAGGAGGAGTTCAAATTGCCTGATAGAACAATTCGATTTTAAAACCGATTATTTATTATGTTCGAGCAGAGTGGCTTTTGAGAAGACTCATTAGAAAGAAAATAGCTTGATTGTTCGCACAACAGAGTTCGGTGAGACTCTGGTGGGACTTTATTAAAAGTGAAATGATCACTGGTCTGAGAAAGATCACGGCCGAATTCTAGCAGCAAATTTGGATCTACAAGCAGCAGACGTTGTATACCGCAAAACATATTACTACAATTTAGCATCTGGCAAGAACCTCCCTTTGAGAGACTATTTAAAAAAAAAAAAATAAGGATTATAGTAAAAAAGATAAAAACAAAATTTGTCAAGCAAAAAAAAAAAAAAAATAAATAAATAAAAACTTCAGCCAGTCATCCCCCATCCTCAGCTCAGAATCCTTGACGATACATGGCTTCTAAGCGATCAATACTGTGAATTAAAAAAAGTTTTTTTTTTCAACTAAAAGGAAGGAGCGACCCTAAAACTTAAAACGAACAGAAATTATTCTGTAGATGAAAGGGTCTGTCCCCTCCTCGACACCCCACTCTTTACACTAAAGTTGGATCACGCCCAGTAGATTGTTGAAATCATGCGCCAAACCGCCGGTGAGCTGCCCGACGGATTCCACCTTCTGGGCCTGAACCAGTTTCTGCTCGACCTGCCGGCGCTCGGTTATGTCGATCAATACCGCGAGCGAGCGCCGTATCTTGCCGTTCTCGTCCCATTCCGCGATGGCGGACAGCAGGGCGTCCATGACCTGACCGGACTTTGTGACCCATTGGTATTCGATATCCTTGCAGGAGCCGGTTCGCATGAATTCGGGCAGGACTTCCTCGATCGCCTTGCGGGCCGAGTCCCCAGACTTAAACCGCAAGATCTTTGGGAAAATTGAAAGGATTGACAGTCATGGTAAGAATGTCCGAATGCATTTAGAGTGTTTTGTGTGTTTTCCTGTATTGTTTAATATCTTTCATTCAAATAACGCTTAACCATCATTGCTTGCTAAAGTATATACAAATTGAACCGGGTCATTGAAAACTTTAGATAAGAAAGAAAAACTCAGAATTACAAAAGTTTCTCTAATGTTGCAGGTTCTAACTCAGAAAATGTCTAACTCCTGACCATGAAACAGCTAGCACCTCTCAACCCTTTTAGCGTTTCCACTAACCTCATTCGTACGGGCAGCGTACTGGAATTGATCCAAGTACGATAAAATAAAGGCGCCTGGTAGTAGGCCTTCCAACCGGCCACGTCTGGCGGACTCATATAGACCATTTGCATGAGTTCCAGGCCGCCGAAAAATTTCCACCAGGCGTTGTAGTAAAATTTATAGTTGTCGGAAAAACGAACGTTAAATTGTTTAAAAGGCGTAACCAGATAATCGATCGGGTTTTTGATCATCGGTCCCACGCTCAGCAAATGGTGGAAGTGGGCGCTGCTGAATAAAGTGCGAATACCTTTTCTGAACTCGACCTGCACCCCCAGTTGGTGCAGGCCGTCACCGAGCGCGGCTATACTACGCCGACGCCGATCCAGTCAGCCCTCATCCCGCTCATGCTTCGCGGACGCGATGTGATCGGGCAGGCCCAGACGGGCACGGGCAAGACGGCTGCCTTTTCCTTACCGATCCTCCACAGTCTTTCCGTAGGCGAGGGCCATGTGCAAGGATTGGTGCTCACCCCCACCCGCGAACTCGCTGTCCAGGTTGCCAAAGCGATGGAGACCTACGGTCGTCCGCTCGGGGCTCATGTTGCCGACGCCGACGGTAACGAAACCGCGCGTGTCCAGATACATATGCGAAATCGATCCTTCGCCAGATTTGATCAATTCGCGGCACGCCTCTTCAAAGCTCACGCCGGTTCCTCCCGTTGCTACGCTTCAATTGGTCCAGATCCCCATCGCCGGACGGTAACCAGTTTCCAGCATAAAAGCCAAGCATGGCGTCGGATCAGGTCCAGTTCGGTTGCCGTTTCTCCAGAAACGCCGCGATGCCTTCTTCGAAATTGGGATGGTCCGCAAGGGCTTCGGCTTGTTGCCGTTCCATCTCTTCTTCATGCCCTGATAGCATCAATTTAATACTTTAAGCCGTTTCTGGGATGTTTCTGATAGGTCCTATTGATAACCTGCATGCACATAGTATGTTTTGATTTATGCCAAGATCCCCTCAACGGTCCCTAAGAGTTCCACATGCACGAGGAATATTAGTACTAACAGCAGTAGTAGTAGTACTACCTAGTAGTGAAGTATGCACTTAGTACATTTTAATTAGCTCTACGTACCCTTATCCCTTTGCATTCTCTGAAAGTTTTAACCTAATTCCCAAGGTAATTCTTGATGGGACTTAAATACTTGTAGTTTAACGCCATACGTTCTGACTTTTCTAAATGAAAGTTATTTGTAAATACGTAACTTATGATATAATTTACTTTTCGAACGCCACCCGAGATTTCGGTCACATTCAAATTGAAAACGAGGCATAGTAAATGCTAGCGAGTCCTACTGCAAAAACATATTGAGGGTGTAACATCGAAGACAGTTGACGATGGCGACGAGAACGACGACCACGCATCGGACGGGGGAAGAGACGCCTCTCTGGGAACACTCCAAGGAAAATGCTGCTCCATTAGAAAGAGATAATAAAAAAAAGAAAGTAAAACAGAACTGGGATATAATCGATTCCGATTCCATAGCCATTTAACGGTAAATCATTTGATCATTGATCGATTTTCAACGTAGCCATTTTGATTTCCCATTTCTGTTCGAATCAGCCTCAGGAAGAAAATAAAGATAGAAAAAAAGAAAACAAAGATCCTGGATAGAAATAAGTGCCTCAAAATTACCATAAAAATAAAAAATACAAGAAACGCAAAGAAAAACAAAATATCTTAGAAAAAAAATCAACTTAAGACAGTCAAATTCAATAATAATTGGGTCCGTTGCCGGTCGAATTTCAAATGACGAACTCCGGATTTTTCCTTCGCTGGCGAAGGGTCAATCTCGTCCTTTACTGGGTGGCTACAGGGGTTGCCGTCTGCAGCACCTCCTTGTCGAAACGGTCGAGCAGTCTTCGCCTCTGGTCAGGTGAACCGAAGGTGGCGAAGTCGTAGTCGACCATGCGAATGAGTGAAATATCGGGGGCTGCCGGTGGCAGCGACGCTTTCGCGTTTGCGGGTATCTGGTTCTGTCCCGAGGCCGCGCAGGTTTCCTGTCCTTCCGGGCTCAGCGGAGCCTATCGATCGCGAGCCGAGGTTGATCCGGCCTCTGAATTATCCGAGCGAGACACCGGGGCGGGGCGCCGGCCTCTTCGAAACGAATGATGGCCGGCTGGTGCTTGTTATCAATGTCATGCTCCGGTTGTTCATGGACGCGTTGGACGATCCCTTCGCGGCGGTGGAGCGTGTGCTGGAAGATTCGCCGCTTGGCGCCGCCGCCGATTTCATTCTCATCGATACCCATGGCGAGGCGACCAGCGAGAAAATGGCCTTTGGTCGCTGTTTCGAGGGACGGGGATCGGCGGTGGGGTTTGTCCAAATCGTCGAGGAGGGTTTGGTTAATACCTGGATACAAAGCGATGTCTTTTAAGGAACTCAATTTCAACCAACAAAAGTTTTGGGCTGAGGTGTGGTTCGGGTTGAGCTGGGGTGTGCCACCGGTGATTTTCCCTTGGAATACCATGTGTACAGTTTGCCCGATCTTGCCTTGTTTCTGCATTTCTCCGACGTAAAGCAAGGGGCCGACCTCAATGTCCAGACCTAATTCTTCCCGATATTCCCTTACCAAGGTCGCAGGCATGTTTTCGCCTTCTTCCAATCCGCCTGACTCAGCCCGCTGTCGGGGTCGGCGAGAGCGGTCAGCAGGCCGTTCTTCGCGGTGTTCCACGCTTCAGCCGCCAGAGCGCCGACCCGCGGGCTGTCGAAGAGCGAGGCCTTGGCGTTCTCGAGTTTGGCGCGCGTGGCCGGATCGTTCTGCAGGTTGTCCGCCAGGCGGGTCAGGTAGCCGTCGACCGCGATGCGCGCGGGGTGATGCGGATCGGCCTGCACCGCATGCACGAACTTGACCGCCTCGTGGTAGACCGTGTCGTCGACGAAGCGATGGGCCAGCTTCGGCACCCAGCGACAAACTACGCATATTTAAGAAGAAATTACTAATAGAAATGAAACGAAGCATGCATAACGTACAATATCAGCTTGAAAAAAAGAAAAGCTTCTAAAATATAATCGAATTCGTGACTATAAGAAAATTCAATGTCATGATCAGCCGTGAAAGTTCCGGGTCAATAAAAGACATTGGTATCAATCTATTTGCCTCTACAAAAACAACGAATAAAACATGAATTCATGCAGTGTTGCGTTAAAAAGCTAAAGCGACCACCACTTCTGAATGTGATAACGAAGGCAAAACCTATTTCGCTCGATGCTTTGTTCATATATTGATTTACAAGGAAAGGGCGTTGGGTCCATTGTAATTCGAACGATTAAATCCCCCGGGCATATCAGCTTGAATTAATGGAAATAACTTCCCCCTTTTACAAAGGTAGTTTACAAATCTACAACAAAAGAGAAGAAAATCACCTCGAAATCCTTTTTAAACGACGTGGATAATGACCGGTTGTACGGAATGTTGAGGCGAGTTTAATAATGTACTCCAGGCTAATAAAGGCCCTCAATTCGTCCGCGACAGAAAGCTGATGGAGGATCGGTCTTCTGCGACGCGGGGGGCTCGCACGGCATGCACGGCTGCAGCGATTGGAGCCTTTCTGGCAGCCGTCGGGTACGCCACTTTCAGTGGCGTTTGGTACTTGCTGATTGCCCGACTGATTTGGGGGCTTTCATTTGCGGCAATGAATATAGCGGTTCATGCGCTACCAACTGCCGAAGCGAGTGGTGCAGCAAAGCGAAGCGGTTGGTCCCGTTCTATCATTGCCTGCGGCCCGATGATTGGGCTGATTGCTGGTGCGATCATTGCCGAGCTCTATGGTCCGCGGATCGTGTTCGCTGCGTTGAAAAGTGATATTTTTTTATAATAATATAAATCCAGTTGGGAACTGTTTTGTTTTATGACAAGAAATTTACAATATGTCGCTTTTTTGCCGTTTTATATTATTGTGTCCCGGCACATGAGAATGTGTCATTTTGACAAAAAAGTGTCCAGTTGGCAACCCAGACTACCATCATAAAAATAACTTTAAAAAGTTTACATTTAGAACAGATAAATTTAACTATTGATTAAGAATTAACTTTTCCTTGGTTGACTAGTGTCCAGGCGAAACAATTCACGAAACTGTAGGACAGGGGGGTACGCCATCATCTGTAACTTTGCTAATACTGACATGGTCGGTCACACTGGTGACTACGATGCCGCCATCAAGGCCGTGGAAACCCTCGATGCCTGTCTCAACAGGGTCATAAACACGGCCCAGCAAAAAGGCGGCGAGCTGCTCATCACGGCAGACCACGGTAATGCGGAGCAAATGCGTGAATACACCACGGAACAGAAAAGAGTAGGTGAACCCCATACGGCGCATACCAGTAACCTGGTACCCATGATCTACATCGGTCGCCCGGCTGAACTGACTCATGTAAAAGAAGTAGGTCGTACCCATAACCATACGTTGCCAACCTCGGATTTTCTTATTACTTTTGCCGATGATACCACTCTTTTTACTTCTGGGGGAACAGAGGATGAGGTTCGTACACATTTAGTGGACCTCTTCGAGGTCCTTTCAATTTGGTTTGATTTAACTTGCCGTAAATGTTTCTAAATCTAGTTTTTTAGTTTTTTCTCGTATATCTCCTAAGGACTACTCCTGAAACACTATGTTTATTTAATTACAACAGTAAGAAGCTTTTTTTAAAAGTACTAAAATACTTTAGCGTAAAGAGCTAGGTGTAACCTCACCCCTTTCTGAGATAGCAAGAAGTCAATCAACTAGAATTTTACCAAAAAAAAAATTGGCCAAACATTATATAGGCCTATAGAAAAAATTGAAATTTTGACAAAACAGCATTTTACCTTAATTTTAAGTTACCAGTTGCTTTTTCTCTGCCTTTAGTTCTGAAAATGGAATTCCTGTTATTTGAGTAGAATTCTGAGCCATATCAATGTTTTTTTTTTGTTTTCGTTTTTTTTCAAAATTTAGGAAATGTATTTGCATATCTGTAAAACCTTATAAATTTAGACTGAGCGTCTATTTTTGCCGAAAGCGCCGGTGTTCTTACCGGCGAGGCGTTTATTCACATCCGCGATGTTCTTAGCTTGTTGTATTTATTCGGTTTTGTATGGGTGTACCTGGATAACGGCCCGGAACCTTCGAGCTTTTCCACTAAAATGATTGCCCTTACAATTACCGCCATGCTGTTGGTATTAAGCCGGGTTAGTTTTGTTACGCTAACATCGTTCGAAGATGAATATTATGAAAATCGCAAACGCACGATTGCACTATTTCGGGATTCTGCCCGGGATATTGATTTTTCGGATTTACTGCCAAGCTTCTACAAGCAGCGGTGGTACTATAGATATTCAGATAGCAGCGGCACTCTCGCAGCACCAACGGAGGTGAATATCGAAAGTGACGACACGCTTGGGAAGTTGCACATCAGCCGGTACAATCTAATCTTGGGTGCAATGCGGCTGCACCAGCAGCGGGTCATCACGGACGAGTGCAGCATACCATCTAAAAGTTTTAGGGAAGGAGATCACTGTTATGAGGTGCTACGTGATGGGAATTCGTTCAAAGGGAGCTATGGACCTTCTGGAGAGTACACATTCCTAACGGACAAGAATAATTTATTTCTTACCCGTCAATGTAGCAAAGTTTATTTGAGTTATTTAATGACGGAGTACAATAAGAAAGAGAAAAATGGCAATAATAGAGAAAAATCCTTTGCTAATGCTTGAACACTCCGATTCCTGAATGAGCAATTTCAGTCAGCGTCAGTTCTTTGATAGGTCGACTATTTTCAATCATTAAGCGATATCGGTACATTGTTTTTAAGACAACTGCTGTAGAAAAACCAGTTTCAAATATGTAAGATGTTACAAATGGCAATAAAATTTCTAAAACTTTGTCTGTCTTATCAGGCTGCAGACGGGGCAGCCCATGACTGGGTCGCTCGGTGTTTACTTCAAGGGCAAACAGGCATAGGGAGTGAAATGTTACCTTAAGGTGGGATTTCGTGGGTGGGAGGACAAGGTCAATTGTTTCAATAAGGGGTGGAGAGTTTTAAGTCTTCTAGTTGTTTATATTCTATATTTCTGTCTAATTTTTGAGGACAATGAGGATGTATAGGAGCTTTGGGAATTGACGTAGGGGATTTTTGAATTAGGGTATAAGTTACGGAACTGATACTTGCAATCTAGAGTAATTCCCGCATCTTGCTTTGATGTAACTGTGCCTGCTACGATCTCTGCATTCAAATGATCAGACAATACCTCAACTAAGCTGAAAGATAAAAATTAAAAAAATATATTTCATTTCAGTTATATTCTAAATCTAGTTACAGGTAACTGCAAAAAGGAAACAAAAAACCTAGGAATATAAATCTTTTCGAAACATTTCAGGTACGTGTTAATGTAAATTGTGGTAAGTATAAGGTTTCTTAGCGAAATTCTACGAATACAAATAAATATTGTTTTTCTCACTTTGACTCCACAGGAAATGGCTCGAAGATCTATTGACAAAAAGTCAAAATGTGCCCACTATTAAAATTGCTAAAACTACTACCTCTATCACAACTACTTGTAAGTTTAAGAGCATTAAGATAAGAATTTTCAGAAGTGTATGAATGTGCAGGTTATCAAAAGAGCAAATTGACAATGTCAGAGCAATTGCTAATTGTATTAAGTTGAGTAGTAATACTACTGCTGAGAGTAGGCTACTATTACAACTAAACCTATGGGTATGAAGGTGGAATTTCAAAGAATATCTCTGAAAATTTATGTTCGACGGATGATAACCTGCTGATAAGAGTGAGTGTGGAAATTACACAGGCACAGGCCTGGTTTCCGTAGGTAGTAAATCACTTAGTAATATGATACTACTTAGGCTGAGGTATGCTGTAGACAAAGTTTTAAAAGAATAACAGTGGAATTTTAGATAAGGTAGAGGTTGCGTTGACCAAACTTTTTATTCTTAAGTTAATAATTGAGAAGAATAATTGACACCTGATGTCCTCAGTTGTATAGAGTATGAGCAAGCGTTTGATTCTGTTGATAAGAGAGCTTTGGCGAAGATCCGGACAAATAAATCAAAGTTATTAGTCGCATTGCGTCTGAGGGTGAGGGCAACTTCGTAGCCCCGGCTTACACACTCGGTAAGATCACCGAACGGCTTCCGCCAGAATCCCCATTCGCGCTGGTTTGCGATATCGAGGGCGGCGAATATGAAATGATGGCCGTCGACAAGGCCGCGCTGAGACGGTGCCATACGGCCATCGTTGAGACCCATGCGCAGAACTTTGACGACCCGGATGCCAAGACGCAGGCCCTCCTCGCCGATGCAAAGTCTGTTGGTCTCTCACAGGTCGATCAGATTGGCGACGTCATCGTCCTGCGAGGGGTTTTTTTCGAACAAAATTCATCTGCATGAGTCATCGGCCACCTGTATTTTTTCAGATAATAGCTAGGTCCAGGTTTGACGTATTGAAAAATAAAAATATGGTCACAAAAAAGACATTAATCAAACCGTTTGTAGTAACAAACTGTAAGCAAGGAGCAACCCGGTTAAATAGCAACCGAAACTCTAAAAAACGGAATTTTGAAACCAATAGATGCATCAAAGAATTAGAGTTTTATGCTGATTCCAAATATATAAGTTTCATTAAAATTAATTTCATCCTGCGAGTCTGAGAGGGGCTTTCCTCGCATTATTTGAAAAACTGTCACAAATAAAAAAAAAAAAAAAACTGGAAGTAAGAAGCAACATTAAAACTTCAAACAAACAGGAATTATTCCGTATATGAGGGGGGATAGCCCCTTTAAAAAAAAACAAAATATCATGGCAGTATTGCTACCATGTGATGCATCATAGATTTTGCGGTATAAACAAAATTAAAAAAAAAACAAGTTTTTTCAACTGAAAGTAAGGCGCAACATTAAAACTTTAAACGAACGGAAATTTTTCCATTATATGAAAGAGGCTTCCCCCGTACTTCTGCCACGATGTGCGCTTCATCCGCCTGCCCCGCCATGGCGGCAGCCTGCCCATCGGCATCGGCGTGTCGTGCTCGGCCGACCGCCAGGCCAAGGCCCGCATCGATGTCGACGGGGTCTGGCTGGAGAAGCTGGAGACCGACCCGGCGCAGTTCCTGCCGACCGTGGAACTCGACGGCGCCACGCCGACCGCCATCGACCTCGGCGTGGTCGGTGCACGCGATGTGGTGTTCCGCCCGAACGTAGAATAACTACTTTTTTGGCGGCAAAAGCTAAGTTAAGTCCGTTATGAGCACCGCCGGTACGGACTGTAAAGTCTAATGCCGTATCCTTTACCTTTACCTTTACCTTTTCTTTGTGACTGTTATATTTATGTGTTGTCAAGTATTTTAAACTTAATCTTCATTGTTTTGTTTTAATTGCCATGGCCTTAGGAATTTAGTGTATTAAAACCTGCTTATGTCCATTCATTTTCTTTTAAACAGACAGGAGTTCTATGTTTCCTAGCTTCAATAGATTTATATGCAATTTTGAGACCAGGGGTTACAAAGTAGGTCAAAACTTGCAAATGTAACTGTGGTGTGACTACGAGACTAAATGAGATACATCTTCAACATCTAAGCGGAAGTAATACTTGTTTTAATGGTGGCAAATTTGATGCTTTCCTTAAAAAACTTGGAAAAGAATATTCTCTAAATCACTACCAGTCCCGTTCTCTAGATATTATCCAAAAGTAGTAGCACATATTTAGACAATATCATCATTGGTGAACATCAGGTGAGGTAATTGTTAAGTGAAAATTTTTCGTCACTCTCAGTTTTTCGATTCATGCAATACTTCGTACACTAACCAATAATCATGAATGGTTTACGCTAGGGAACCTGGCGTCCAGTGGTGCAGACAGATTCAGAAGTGGCAGCAGCAAGGAGAGTTTGGTGAACACCGTGGATCCAGAACGTAATGAAACCGCACCGCTCCCCAAGGGCCAATTTCCCACCAAAAATGATTCCTCGAGCCCGCCTGTTGTCGCCACTGGTACGAAGGAAAACGGCGAAACAACGACGAACATCCAAGCTGGTCCTTTCAATGTATCACCCCCGACACAGGTTGCTGGAGCTGATGAAATAATATCCGTAGACGACGGAGATACGGAGCTTGTGGTCCTCTATCAAGACCTATGATCGCCGCGTTGCAGTGAGCATGGGCTGCGACATGCTTGAAATTGTCGGTCGCAATTTCCACCGCTGCCTGTAACTCGTCGGGCCGATACTGGATGGCGTCGGCGCTTTCGTATTCCGACGACGTGATCGCACCCGACGCCATGACCTTGATGAGATCCGCACCGTGGGCAAGTTGCTTTCGCGCGGCATGGCGTACCGCATCCGCACCGTCGGCTTCCTCGTACATGCCTTTGAAGTACGGCGTCGAAGCCGTGGTCATGGTCAGGATTCGTCCGGCGCAGAACAGTCTCGGTCACCTCGACTACCTTCAGCGGCGGACCGACTGTCGTCAGCTTGTTGGGATCCGGCAAGATCACCGAAGCCACCGGCGCCCATTCAGTCTGGCCGTAGCCCTGCAGGATTCGAAGCCCCAGCGCCTGGAAGAACAGTCCGACATCATAGTTCAGCGGCGCGCCGCCGGAGATGAAGAACTTGATCTTGCCGCCGGTCTTGGCCTTGAGGCCCGTGCCGATCTTGTCGACGGCGCCGCCCAGCACGGCCAGGCGCACGGTGGTGCCGAGGCCGGCGTTCTTGCCGTGCTCGTTGCGCTCATTTCAAAAGCTCTTTTTTTGATACTTTCATCAAAGTATCAAAACTAGTACTGTATCAAAACACCAAAGTATAGAAAGCATCTAATTAAACAAGGCATCAATGTAAACAAACTATCAAAGTAACAATAAGCAAGTTCCATAACTCAGAGCCATTTCCCCAGGACTGAGAGGGGGAGCGGGTTAAAACCCCGAAATATATTTATTTGAACTTTTAACTGTTTTGTACAAATTAGCTATCTCAATATTTTGACCGGATACCCTTTGGGAAAGTGTGGTGTGGGCTAATTGCTCATTGAGACCGTACATCAATAATTAAAACAAAATTTGCATATTAATTTTACTTTTTTTTAACTAATACGACTAACCTTATAAATAAACCAAGTCTGATTTTTGTTCCAGTTATTTAAGAGTGACTCCTGAATCACAAAGGCTATTCAATTAGAATAATAACCTCTTTCAAACGTTAAAAAAACTCTCAAACACGTAATATTTTCTGTTCGTTTTAGAGACCCTTGGAGGTGGGACACAGATGACCATAAATTCCCTCTAAAAAATGTCATAGCAATTGATTCATTGATGACATAAGTTCGCTCCAAGTCTCTTGGTATGACGCGGAAGCCTACTGTACGTGGTCAGGGAAGCGATTGCCTACCGAGGCTGAATGGGAATATGCGGCGCGGTCGGGGACGGAGTCAGAACATTGGTGGGGGAATGAGGCTCCGAATACGCAGCGAATCGGAAATGTTGCTGATATTCAAAGCAAAACCGCCTATGGCCTAGAGCTAAGCTTTCCAGGTTATGATGATGAGCACGAGCGTCTGGCCCCTGTTGGGTCATTTGAAGCGAATCCATGGGGACTTCACGATATGATCGGAAATGTGTGGGAATATAGCATCTATATGTAATATAATTAAGATTGTGGTACGGGTAGGCAAGGATTTTCTTGGCAAGTAGGCAATGATTTTGAAGAATATTTGATAGGCAGAGGCGCCCCCATAATTAAGCTTTCAAGTGCAAGCATTACTTTTTGCGGATGACATAGCATTAGTAGTGGAAAGTAAAGAACATCTGCAACAACTGCTAGATCTAGCATCTTTTTATTTAAACCAGTATTAAACATAATCCGATAAAAGTACCCGATTCGGGCTGCAGCTTGCTTTTCAGGCCCTAGTTTGGATCTCAAGCAAGTGTGTTATTTACTGAACGCTTTTCTAAAGATAGTATCCAATAAATCTTATTTCCGTCCCAGATTAAATTTTGAAAAAAAAACTTTTTCATATCTTCATGAAAAAATACAAAAAGGCCTTTCGCCCTACATTTTTCTAAATATACTGTTCCTCGGTTATTTACACACGAATCCTTCTATACGAATTAGAAATTCTTCATAGCTTGGGAATAGGTAATAGGCCCAGTATGTATATATTCCTATCTTTTTTATAATGATAGCTGTCTTTAAATTTTACATGAGCTCAAACTTGACCCCCACCCCAATAGATCGGATCCGTTTCAATTATGTAAATCAAGTATCTAAGACTTCTGCTTATTTTTCCCACCAAGTTTCATCCCGATCCCTCTAATCTAAGTGTTTTCCATGATTTTAGGTTCCCCTGCCCCAAACTCCCCCCAATGTCACCAGATCCGGTCTAGATTTAAAGTAAGAGCTTTGAGACACAATATCCTTCTAAATAACAAATTTCATTGAGATCCGATAACCCGTTCGTAAGTTAAAAATACCTCATTTTTTCTAAGTTTTCAGAATTAACCCCTCCCCCAACTCTCTTTATGCTAAAGCTTTAAATTCCGTCCCAATTCCTTAAGAATGACCCTTGAATCACAAAGACCGTTGAATAAATAGTTGAAATTACTAAAAATACTTTAGCGTAAAGAGCGATGTATTACGAGGAGGTAAACCCCTCATATGCGCAATAATTTTTGCTCGTTCTCTGCCTTCTCTGCAGCTAATCTTGTAGTTATTTTGTGATTGGGCTTGTTTTTATTCGTTCCTATATTGTTTTATTTTGAATTATATTATTTTCTATAATTAATTTTGTGTACATAAGGTTGAGTGTGTAGGAATGGAAACGCACTACCTGACTATGTAAAGTCCCAGAACATTGGTACGCTCAAAAGAAATATTTTCCAATTAAAGGGTGGCAAAAACGGCTTTTGCATTTTAGGTCACTTAAAGCAAATGTAATTCATACATAACAATGTTTAACATTAGATAAGTACAAAACAAAAAGGATTCTAGGGAATTCTACCTATATTCCTAAGTACAGGTAGAATATACGGTGTAGAATATCCTATGTGATTTATTTTTATATTTTGATTTATTTTAGTTCTTTTCTTTGTATCTTCGGGGGGTTTGAATCTACAGAACTTATTTTTTCTCCTTGGACGACACGATTAATAATAAAAAAAAAAAAAAACACCAAAAAGAAGTTTTTTAAAGAAGAGTGAAAACCCACATTAAAACTTAAGACGAGCAGATATAAAAGTAAAATAATTATTCAAAATTAAAACTTTGCCTCATTGACGATTAATAACTAATTTTTTTTCATTTGCAAACCAGCCAAAGAAGGTAGTACGCAATTTTTACCCGAAATTACGATTTTGTATATAAGGTAAGTAATTCCATAATATACCTTTGGTATATTTATTTTCTCTGGACTACTGCACGCGCAGCGCAAATCCCGTCGGCCGGGGCGTTCGAACCGCCTGATTTGCTCGATCGGCGGCCGGTATGCCCGGAGGCGCGCGGAACCTAGGCCGATGGCCTGGAAAGGTCAATGCGGCAGTGCACAAATCGCACGCCGGCGGTGGTGCCTGTTTTGCTTGACCGTGCCGTCCCATCGTTTTAGAGCGTGTGGTCAAGCAGTCGAGACCCAAAAGGATGTGGCATGAGCTCCCCGATCACCATTCAGGACGCGCTGATTTACGTCATGGTCACCATGTCGGCCTGATGGTGTCAGGTTGGCAACGAAAAGAACTGCTGAGGGTGTCAGGTTGGCTATGAAAATAGCTGTAGACGGTGTCAGATGGGCAACGGAAAGAACTGCTGAGGGTCTCAGGTTGGCTATGAAAATAGCTGTAGACAGTGTCAGATGGGCAACGGAAAGAACTGCTGAGGGTCTCAGGTTGGCAACGGAAACAACTGCTGAGGGTGTAAGGCTGGCTTTGAAAATTACTGAAGACGGTGTCAGATGGGGAACGGAAAGAACTGGTGATGGTGTCAGGTTGGCAACGAAAAGAACTGGAAACTGGTTTCTGTCAAATTTTACACAGCGTAATTCTTGAATATGTTCTGTTTAACAGACAATTACCGACAGGACCAGCATAGGGACAACAATTAACTAAAGTTTAGAGGAAGGGGAGGGAAGAATTTCAAAGTTTAAGGGAGCGCAAATTTCAGTGACAACACCAAAGAATCATGTGTACTTGCTTAGGTAGGAGATTCGATACAAAAAAAAATTGTATACTTGAAAAACGTCCTTTGTTACTTATTAAAGCACAGTACGGAAGAGAATTCAGAATAGAGCAACCCAATCAAACGCCGAAATTTTCAGGAACTAATACCACTATACATTAGGTATTCAGTTTATTTCATCAGTTCTTTTCAATCCTGAATGGTTAATTTGATTTATTTTTTTACTTGTTGTCTATATTTATAAAAACCAAAACACACTGTTTAATGTGTGCATAGTTTTCGATACAACACAAATAGCGCAACAGGCTTTTGAGCTTTTACTTCAGGGGAAGGGGCAGCAGCCAAACTCTTGTTTGTAGTAATTTTTGTTCGTTTTAATCTTTGCTCGATTATTCAATTTAATTTTTGCTTGTTTTAAGATGGCACTTCAAATATTTTGACATCCACTCCCCCTTGTTATATCTGGATTTTTTCATGTAAAATTTTACGTACATTCACCTGAAGGAAGCTTAAAGAGCCATTAACTTGGTATCTTTTTGTATTGTTTTCTAGACGTATTTCAAACTAACGAAAATATTGTCTGAATGCAACACTTTTTCTATAGTGTATAACGTCATTGTAATAGTATCGTGGGTTCCGTTGCATCTGAACCCTCGTATAACTGAACCGCGTGAAACTGAACCCATGCGACTGGACCCTTGTACATCTGACCCCTAGAAGGCTATAACATAATAAATATAATAGATAATCATATTATAATATATACAAAATAATAAATAATAATGTGATATATAATAGATGTAATAAATTTTTTCTTCAGAATAAGCTCTTAACCACCTCTTTATTATGTCCCAGTGCATCGCTTGTAGTGGAAGAAAACACCAGAAAATAAAAGACACATCAGAGCTGATTGAATAGTGCTGCTACCTATACAAATGCAGGAGATAACAGACTATTTTTTTAAACTCCCCTGAGTTTATTTTCAAAATAACATTTTACTATAAAGACTAATTCAATTGCGAACATTTTCGCAGCAGTTAGAATGATGAATACGCCTCTGTAGTTTTCATGTTCTATTCAGCCTTCTTTTTTGAAGGTGGGGACAGTTACGGATGTTTTTCCCTCACCAGGAATGTTTTAATTTTCCAGTCATACGTAACAGGTTCAAGGACCTCATCTGCAGTTGATTCAGACAGAGCTTTCAGCAGCTGAACAAGGATCCTACCTTTTCCTGTACTGTATCGTTTTTAAGCTGTTTGATTGTTTTGACTACTTCCTCGCTAGTCGCTGGAACCATACACACATTTTCTAATAATAATAATAATAATAATAATAATAATAATAATACAAACTATAATGGAAATGTATAATGAGTAATAATGATAATGCAAATGTTTAATGCAAATAATAATGATATATAATTATAATAATAATAATAATAATAATGACAATGATAATAACCTCCCTTACATGTCACATGTTAAAACAATTATTAGGCTTTTTGATTAAAATGGTTAATTTTTACTGGTTTAAATAAATGTTTCAGTAGTATACATATTAAGATCATTTAAAAACAATCTGCCTATGCGCATGCAATTCCAGTTCGCTGATGCAGCAGGTTTTTTTCTTTATTGTCAGTTTCTTGACTTATCAATTGTTCAGAGATATATTAGCGTTATTCTTTTCTTATTTTTACAGAAAAAAATGGAAATAATTATTGCTTAGGAGATAATTTTTGGCTAAGCGATAAACAGAATTAGGAGACGAAAGAGTGAGCAAGAATAACGAATAATTTATTATTGTAATATCCAGGATTTTTAGACTAAAAACTCGAATACTGGTATTCAGCATACAACATTACAAAAATATAGCGGGGGGACATGTCTCGGCATTTCTAAACTCCCTCCCCCGGCTATACCTCTTCACCAAACGAATCTGATTAAAATTGTGAGATAGTGATTTTGCTCAAAATAGTCCAAAGAAAATATAGCAATGCCTTTAGGGCTGACACAACCCCCCAATCCCCAGGGGATAGGGTTGTAAGTCATGCTCTGGGGCATATAATATTTTTATGGAATTGGTGGTCGTGTAATCTTCATATGGACCCATTTGATTTGAAATGTGAAGTTATTGTGCCATTTTAAGAGTCAAAGTGATTTGAGAGCAACCAGCCCCCCCCCTCCACTCTCACCATTTCGGGCGCGGTGATGCGGAGCGCCCTGCCTCCGGACCTGGCCGACCGCCATGTGGTGCTGATCGACGACATCCTCGATACCGGGTCGACCCTGCGCCTGGTCAGCGACCTGGTGAGCGAGCAGTCGCCGGCGAGCATCCGCACGTGTGTCCTGCTGGACAAGCCGGACCGGCGGACCCACGACATCGCGTGCGACTACCGGGGATTTTCCATCCCCGATGAGTTCGTGGGGGGCTACGGGCTGGACTACGACGGCTTCTACCGGAACCTGCCGGACATCGTGGCCCTCAAGCCAGACGCCTGCTGTGTTAGATTTCAGATCTTTGATCGTTTTCGTCAGTTCATTCTCATCACACTTATCAAATTCAAATGTGTGTCTTTCGAAGGTTCAGACTGTATCTCCCTGCTGTGTTAGATTTCAGATCTTTGATCGTTTTCGTTAGTTCATACTCATCACATTTATCAAATTCAAATGTGTTTTTAATACAACTATTATTATTATCAGAATGAATAAAACAGAATAGAATAATATATCGTCAGAAACTCAGACAAGCTATCGGACCAAAGTTTCTTTGGTCGACAGCGAGGTTGCTTTCAGGCGTTCGATTTCGTCAACATTATCCGGGTCGCCGTAGTTGATTTTGCCAAGATGATGAAATGCCGCCACCAGGTTGCCTTCCCAGGCATCATCGCCGTGCGCAAGGCTGCTGGTAATGGCCTCGCATTCGAGCAGGATGCGCAGGGCGGTGATCTCATCGAGATCTTTCACCGCGATCGGTGCGACCGTAAAACCGCGCTGGCCGGCAGCGATCACGAACCCTTCTCCGGCCAGCCGGCTCAGCGCTTCGCGCAACGGGCTCGCGCTCGTGTCATAGGCTTGCCGCAGCTCCTAACGAAAAACAGAATTAAAATATTGGCTCCCCCCTAAATGTGGTTTGGCAAAGGACTAACAAAGGGCCAAAAAAATTGTTTTTTGCCCGATCACTTTGTATAAACAGGTTAGTTGTAGAAACCTGGGAGGGGGCTCCTTTGATTGCAAATAAAAAATTCCAGGGTACCTTTTAAGAGTACACCTCGATATGCCTTGCTTTGCATTTTAAATACATTTTGTTAAAACAATGCTAATCATTATTCAAGGTAATTTTTGCTTCATTTTAGTCTCCTTTTCCTTATTTTTATAATAGCAGTGTGTCTGATCCCCGAAGTAGATCTGTACTTGTTTATAGAGAGATCCATGCGGGGTGGATATTTTTTCCATGGGGATTTTTTCTTGGAAACCGATGTGACTGGACAACAGGCCTGTGAAAAGTCGAATGTAGTTTACTTGGATATGAGTTCCTTTTACTAGTCGGCATTGTTTCGTTTCTCCTAGCCGTGTGGGAATTAAAAAAAGTTGGACATTCCTTCTGCTCCAAATTTTCCTGACATTACCACTGTTGAGGAGAATGGATAGCTAGATGGTTTTTCGAAATTGATTATGAATAGCCCAATAAGTTTCTTTGAAAAACGTCTTTGTGGAGAAGGTTTTTTGAAATGATTTCCATGTTGTTTTTAATTGAAACAGTCTTTTGTCATTAGTTAAGAAAATAAAATTTTTAATATATATAAAAATGCAGGTTTTCGCTTGTAATTCATGTGTTGGACAACATTTCTCAGCAATTTTTAAATATTAAAAATTTGTGCTTTTTGGGTTGAGTTATCATACAAGGGCAAGTAAAAGGTTACAGAAAATAATTTAAAAGTCTGTGTATTCTAATCAAAATTGTCTGTACTAAAGGCGACCTGGTGAAACCTATTCCGCCGAATGATTTCAATATAATTGTTGGATAAAAATATTAGTTAAAAAGGATTTTAAATGTAAATCAAATTTATGCGAAATATATCACGTCTTTTTGTTATCTTTTGTAAAATTAAGTGCCAGATTCACACCATTATTTTCAATGTCTGATCTTCTTACCATAATGTTCTATTTAGGTTATAAGAGTGCATATTTTTTTGTTAGTTTCCGAGCAACAACCAGAGCAAGTTTCTCATTTCAAAACAATGGTACTAGCAACTGGAATTCAGGTGAATAAGTCCCTCTTCTATACAGAACAAATTCTGCTCATTTTGGGATTTAATGTTACTCTTTACTTTCATAATTACAGCGTAGACCAGAAATATTCCCAGAATTCATCTTAGTATAGATTAAAATATTATTTTTTATATTATGATGGGTTTTTAATTTTTGGTAATTGTTTAGTTTCAATTACTTTAGTTCAGTATAGCAATCCCGCTGCCCACGGGGCTCATGGACTAATACGCTTCACTCTATAGGTAATATTACCTGTAAGTGAGCCCACTTTTTTTCACATTTTTATTTTGCCCCCATGAAATCAGAATACTTCAAAACTATTTTCCCATCAACTTGTATTGTACTAGAAATTGAGCAAAATATGGAGACAGTGGGTTGCATACCACAGTAGATTTAAAATAGAATGGCGGTAGTGGCGGTGATATTATGGTGGCCTGTGTTTCATTTAATGTCTGTTGACCAATTGATCAATATTTTGTTAAGATATGTCGTTAATGAATGGGACAAAGTGTTGTGTGCTGTACTTTACTGATATCACTTTGTTTGCTACATTGTCGATCACTACATAGTGCTTGTTTTATTTTTTAACACAATTCCTAATGGTCCGTAAGATAATAGGTTACTCCCACAAGCGGCATATATTACTCGTAAGGTGGCAAACTTTATTTATGGCTAAACTTTCAAATTCCTATTTTATATACCCTGTTGTTCTTTCTACTCGTTCATCAGTCTTGCTAGTATATCGTCGTTTAATAAGAAATTAGTATTCAAAATGCCTGTAAACCAAGCACTTGCGTTGGCCCCCCCCCTTTCCAGTCTCAAAGTTTTAGAAATTGTCTTATTATTTTCTATATTTTTTGCAGAATTCTTTTTTTTTTCTATCTCTTTTTGGGGGAGCATTCCCGAAGACATAGTTATTATGGTTTTTGACTATACGAAACAAAATGGCTATCTCGAAATTTTGATCCGTTGACTTTGGAGACAAAATGAGCGTGGGAGGGGGCCTAGGTACCCTTTGATTTTTTTGGTCACTTAAAAAGGGCACTAGAACTTTTCACTTCTGTTAGAATGAGCCCTCTTGCGACATTTTAGGACCACTTGTTCGATACGATAACCCCTGAAAAAAAAAACACGCACCCGTGATTTGGCTTCTGGCAAAAAATACGAAATTCCCCATTTTTGTAGAGAGATGGATGAGACTTAACAAGCTTAAAATTAATTACAAGTCTTCCTTTATTGTTTTTGGGAGATCGGCAAACTATTACCCGTGGCTGAAAGAACGTGATATTGGCGAATCGGCCACATTACGAAGAAAAGTTGTGAAATATTTCGGCGTTTTGATTGGATGAAACAATGTGTTTTTCTGAACACATTCAGTGCATATCCTCAAAGATTTGAAGAAACGTAGGATTGTTAAGAAAACTGAAATACCAGTTCCCTCAAAAGGCGTTACGGCTGCTTTATTTTTCACTAATCCATCCGAATAAGAGCAAATGTATAGCCTATAATTTTAAACCAAGTGAGGAAGTCTTTACAGTGCGGTGTCTATTGTTAGTCTATAAGAGTAGAGATAAGGTTATTAAATAAGAATAGATGTTCATAGGCATTGACAAAGAGTAATAATAAAAGATTGGAATCTACCCCACTCTGAAGTCTTTAAGGATGAGTCAATAACTTAACAAAAAAATGAATAATATTAAATGCTCCGTTGTCAGTCAGGAGTGCGAGTCAACTCACTGCAGAATCAACTGAAAGTCGAAAAGAGACTGGTGACAAAAATGAATTGGTGAAATTTCCAGGAATTAAAATTATTATATATTAATCGCCAAGTTTAATTTCATTAGTTCTTTCCAGTTATCTTTATTATTATCTTATTATTTAATTTTGTTGACTTTTTAAAAAATTGAACCACATTATTCTAAATACATGTAGTTTTCAATAAAAAGTAAATGAAACAATAACATCTAAAAGGTTCAGGGCGTTAGCGAGGGTCAGAAGCCGATCCTTTTTACTAGTTTCTATTCGCTTAACTTCGAATTAATTATTCAGATAGGTGGTTTTAGGGGGAAGCATGAACAAAACGATAGTGCAGTTCATTTTAAGCTGTCTGATTTTTTAATTCTTCAACTTACCCTAGGAGATCTTTTGCACCGGCTGTCATCTATGGGGCCCCATGCTGCTCTTCCTGTTTCCAGGTTAAGAACACAAGGCCGTTGAGCGTAGTTTGATCCTTTCCAATGACTTGATGAATTTCTTTTCTTTCGATATTCTGCATCTGTAAAATATATATATAAGAAAAAAAATAGGAACGGAAATGTAGCAAAAGATTAACTTAGCCTTGCTCTGTAATATAAAACCAGGGAACGAATACTATTATTTGTAACAATTTCTGTGCATAGAATTTTCATGTCGTTCATTATTTGTCGCTTGAAGTAACAATATAATTATGTTAGTTTACTGCTCAATTGTAAATTTTGCTGTTCTTTATAATTGCTTGCGAGGTTTTACGATCTCAGTTGCTCTCATGCTAACAACGAAAAATATATCTATTATTCCTTTTTTAGAAGTTGTCTAGCTGGTTAAGTTGCATTGATTATGTCTTATCATAATGTTTCAATATCCAGTCAAAATTATAATCGTATTACAAAACCATTATTGTGTTAAGGGTCTTCCTGAGTAAAGTAAATGGCGACGTTTCGACAAAAGATGATATCGAACTGGCCCAGTGTGCTGAATGGTTTCAACAGATTCACGTTTTGGAATCGGACCAACGAACGGATTTTGTCACAGATCTTCCATCCGCCCGATTGCTGTTCGAAATATTTGTCACGATAGTGGGCCGGAAGGCCACGTTCGATGTGGTGATTTGGGAAGACGCCCATGCTCGCTTGACGAATGACTTCGTCCGATACATCGGTTGCCAGGATGGAGATGTTCCAATCAAAAATGTCCGAGGATATACCCAATAACCATTATTATATGTAAGCACTGGTCAAAGTTTGTAACTTGTAGCCCTTCTCATGGGGATTGAGGGGGGGGGGAGTAAGTCGTCCCCAAAGACATAGTTATAAGGTTTTCAACTACGTTGAATAAAATGGCTATCTCAGAATTTTGATCCAATGACTTTGGGAAACTAATTAGCGTGGGAAGGGTCCTTGGTGCCCTCCGATTTTTTTGGTCACTTAAAAAGGGCACTAGAACTTTGGATTTCCGTTAGAATGAGCCATCTCGCAACATTCTAGGATCACTAGGTCGATCTGCTTCTTTACCCCAGAATTTCTAAGATTGTTCTTTAAAAAGCCTTCAAAGGTTTCTTTACCCTAGGATTTCGAAGATTCGTATGTCATAGTTTCTCTGAATCTTAAAAAAACATACGAGGTCCAGGTCTTCTTTACCCCCAGGATTTCTAAGATTGTTCTTTAAAAAACCTTCAGGGGCTTCTTTACCCCAGGATTATAAAGATTGCTACGTCATAAGTTCTCTGATTCTTAAGAAAACCTGCATTGACAGGGCTTCTTTAACTCAAGTATTTTTACTATGACGGATTTACTTCTTCATCCCTCATTATATTCACCAGCCATCTCTAATCTAACTCACACTTTCGATACACTAAATCTGTCAATTCACTCAATACTACGCACTCACACATTACTTGACCAAAACTCTCATCTATGCTTCCACACATAGGACAAAGGTAAGGACATTCTTGCCTTTTCCTCCTTCCTAAATACTTCCTTCTTACCAAAAGTGGTAAATTATCCCCCTTAACTCAGTCATTGGCTTCAATTCATCTTTTTTTTTAAATTCACCTTAATCAAAACCTCTTCACCCCATGTCTCCTTCACCGACTTTTTTCAACTGAAAATAAGGAGCAACATTAAAACTCACAATGAACGGAAATTATTCCCTAAATGGAGGGGTTGTCCCCCTTCTCAATACTTTGATATTACACGCTACTTAATTTTTAGCACTTTTAAAGGAGCTTCTTATTCTTATTAAACGGACCTTGTGTTTCAGGAGTCGTTTTTAAGAAATTGAGGTATTGAGGAGGGGGGCAACTCCTTCATATATGGAATAATTTCTGTTTGTTTTGAGTTTTAATGTTGCTCTTCGCTTTCAGTTGAGAAAACTTGTTTCTTTACTTATTAGAATAAAAAAGATATTTTAACTGTGATAAATTCCTTCTTTTTTAATTGGCCACCCTTTTTATGCAGCAAGTGCCACAATGGCGTAGGCAAGAGGGTTTTATGACCAATCCCTCTCATTGCAATGAATATTAAATATTCTCGAGGGATTTTCTAATATTACTGAAAATTGAAGGGGGACTTTGGTTTTCATGGCTGTCGCAATCACCGTCTCATATCCTATAGAACTTGTAGCGAGTTCCAGCATGGATGCTCAGAAAAGATCTCAGAATCCCTCTCTCCGAAGACCCAAAAACGACCCCAGAAGTAGCAACTTACAAAATCTTGGAATCGATGGAACTTGGAGCAGAATTGACGGGATCGGAACTGAAGAATTGGAGGGCAGAAGTAGGAAATCTGGAACTGACGCAACCGGAGCCAGATTTGGAGTTGTGATCGAAAGGGGGCATAGTTGGAGCTGGAATCGATAGAATTAGGGTGGAAGCCAGCAGAATTAAAGGTTGGACCTATGTAACCGAGGTCAGAAGCAGGGAAAGTGAAATTCTATAACACTTGATAAAAAAATTTATCTAAAAATGTTTTAGGAATGAGGCCACCGCAGTTCAAGCAACTCGGTTCCCTCTTCGGGGACGAAAACCGTACTGCTGCGCGGGCTGCGGGCCAGTGCCGCCAGTTCACCGAACATGTCATTCTTGGACATACCGAAGGTGTCATAGCGGTCGACAACGCCGTCGACCTCGTCAATCAACGATGCAATGGCGCCGGGGTCGACGCCTGCAGCGGAGAGCGCCTGATCATCGATGCTGGTTGCTGTTTGTTTGCCATCACCGGACTGCCCTTCGGCCACCTCCGCCCCAGTCAGCATCTTTACGGACACCTCGGTCTGTGTTGTCTTTAAAACGACCGCGATAGCTCCAAGGGAGATTTCCTAACGTCAAAAAAATCAAGACGTATCCAAATGATTCAAGGTCATCACCTCTTCCCTGAGTTGAACGCAAATGGGCGTTTATCGATGCATATTTTTTATTGCCTTCAAAATGATTCGTCACGATCTGTTTGTGGTGTTCTCCGTCGTTAATGTACTTTTTGGAAAGTCCAAAGTCGATTAAAAAAAAGCTGGCATTCTCCAGTCGATTCTTATCCAACAGTGGCTCTTTACTATTTTCTTCGCATTGTACTGCGGTCTGTTTGAAAAAAAAAAAACACAAAAAAACTATGATGCCTTTGTCATTTTACTTTCCATCCAATCTGTTGGGTGGTCTAGCAGCAATTGTCATCAGCTAAAATGCTTTAAGTGGAACACGTCCATAGTAGTACCAAGCTTATTCAACAAGTTTATTTAAATTCTTTGTAATGTCGACAGCTATACTGTTTCATTGTTTTAAATGGAGCATTAACATCTCCATTTGAGGTATTCTTATTTTTATCTGAAGTGAAAGTAATAATTCATTTTATTTTCAGCTTCAATAGACGCACAAAACAATTCCACACTGTCTGGCTTTTTGATTTCCATCTTGCCATGGGAAACCTACTTTGAGCATGTCTTGCCCGAAGGAATCAATGGCTTTGTCATTGATGTCAAGGACACATGTGGTTCTGAGTTCACATACATTGTCAATGGGCCAGAAGTCCAGTACTTTGGTGAAGGTGACCAGCATGACTCTGCCTATGACTATTTGGGAGTGCACAGCAGCTTTGCTGAGTTTGCCAGGTACGATGGAGAGGTGGACGACAAGGACACATCACATTGTGAGTATACAGTAGCAGTCTACCCCTCTGTCTTCTGGCAAAAAATGCGAAATTCCACATTTTTGTAGATAGGAGCTTGAAACTGCTACAAAAAGGTTCTCTGATACGCTGAATCTGATAGTGTGATTTTCATTAAGATTGTATGGCTTTTAGGGTGTGTTTCCCCCTTTTTTCTAAAATGAGACAAATTTTCTCAGGCTCGTAAATTTTGATACGTATGACTGATCTTGATGAAACTTATATATTTAAAATCAGCATTAAAATGCGATTCTTTTGATGTAATTATTGGTAACAAAATTCCATTTTTTAAAGTTTCGGTTACTCCGTTGTGAGTTGGATGGAAGATAAGTTATTAACATCAAACAAAACGAGGATATGCTTCAGAAGGATTTGGAACTGTAAGTTGATTCCTTTTATTTATGACTTTATGACTGAATTAGCTGTCCATGGTATAAATTAGTCTTTCAATTTAAGTTATTTGGATGGGATTAGGCAAGGCAAAGCAAGCACTAGACCCCACCTTTACTCTTTAAAGTCAGACTTTCTTGCAAGGAGTTGAAGGTTGGTTCTCTGCCACGACCTCGGCAGTATTGTTGCTGACTTGGTTTCTTGTAAAGGCGGAAAATTTCCAGCCGGTACGTAATCTCAGTCGGACAATCTTCATTCATTTTTCTGTTTTTTTCTTCTTTTTTTTTTGTCCGTTTCAGAAACAATTCCTTCTTTATTTTTATTTGTATGTTTCTCTTATTAAAAAATATAGGTATTTTAAAACTGCATTTTCTGTCTTTTTAAAAATCTAGCCACAACTACCAAATATTTCGGAAAAAAATTTAACCAATAATCTACTTGCTTTCAGAGGATCTAAAGAAATTTCATCCTTTAATAAAATAAAACAAATTTGGTTAGAATTTACATTTACTCGAGTATGGTGTGAATGCTCATGTCGTAGCACCCTTATCTTTCTGGTACTCAGGCAGTTTTGTGAAAGTTAGACTGACAGGGGATCACCTGAGCAGACCGATTAGACTTGTTCGAGGTCTTCGTCAAGGATCTGTATTAAACCCATTCTGTTTAATACCTTGACATTTGGAATAACAAAATGCTTTCGTATGCAGACGTCCTGCTGATGTTAAGCTGCAACCTTACTTCTTTACAAGAAAACATTGACCACCTAATAACTAGCTTCAAAAGTATCGGTCTAAGGGTCAACGTTATTTCCATTTAGCAATGATGATTTGACAGCAGAAAAACTCTATTTAGCCATTAAAGAATCAATTAAAAAATATAATGACAGTGAGTGTATTGCATTTATTGACCTTCGTGGGGGGAGTTGTTGGAGAGTCGCAAAAATGTTATCGAAGGATTATCCAAAATTGAAAATTCTCTGTGGTGTCAACATACCGATGCTAATTTCGTTTTTAACCAAAAGAGAAAGTTATATAGTTGATGATTTAGTGCAAATTTTAAATGAAGATGCTCACACGCATTCATTTTGCAGTGAGAAGAGTTAGATTTCCTTTGACTGTTTTCATAAAAACTACCAAACTAGTTTTCAGATTTACGGAGTGTTTACAAAGTAATATTTAAGATTTCCGTCGCTGTCTTATAGATTGATTACAAATAGCATAAATGCCTTGTTTTTAAGGTTGTCTTTTCTCTGAGCCTTTAAAGCTTTTTTATTGGTAATTTTATGGGAATTACCAACAAAGGCAATTTACTAGGAATTACCAAAGTGATTACAGAAAAATTAAGCACGTCGAGTCTCTTTTACAGACTTACCTGTGACTAATTCCATACTTTAAGATAGGCACATGCGCAACAACACGGCATCACTATTGATCGGCTTACTTGGCATCTATGCAATACCCCATTAATCGACATTTGTTCAAATTTTTTCATTGTTTCGTCTATTTTTATTTCTCTTTCTACGAGCATTGTGGCTTCTCCTAGTGAATCTGGTTTTCGAGAAAGTAAAAGTCTTAACAAATTTTTGACAATCCCTGCGTAAATGTGTGTAATTGTACTTTTTGGATTGCTTTATCTGCCCAGTTTTTCCTAGTTGCAACATACTACCCTACAAATTTTGTCTGCATACTCCCCGACAATAAGCAGCTTTGGGTCGTTTAATAGAGCTTGTGCAATACCAACTCGCTGTTTCATTCCCCCTGAAAACGATTTAAGCGGATTGTTGCCTACTTCAGCAAGATTTAAATGTTCCAATAAATAACTTATTTTTTGTTCGGCGTCTTTTTTAGAGATATTTTTTAGCGCTGCTAAATACATTAGGAATTCAACTGCGGATAGGTTCTCATAGACGCCAAAGTATTGGGGAAGGTAACCAAGTACAGTGCGCAAATTTTGAGGGGATTGAACAATATTGTCTTTATTCCAGAGTCAACGAATATGGTACAATCGTTTTGGTCACATTTATTACGTCGTGGTTATTTCTGTACACCACTTATGACCCTTTTGAGCAGATCTGATTGTCGTTGTCGGCACTCAGTAGGTCTTGCGTAACCTAAACAATGCTCGCGCGACACTGTTTTCGGTCAAATTTTAGCACTTTCAGAACAAACTTGGCTGTCAAACGTTTCATACAAAAATATACATATAAAAAAATGGCAGGACCCAGCTGATATGACTGTGTCCTCAGTAACTGCTCTAACAGTAATCAGATAATTCCGTTTTCGTTAACAATAAAATGTGAAAAGATATTGGACCAATGTGGAAATTTACGGTACAAGGAGTAACTTTAAATGTTTTTTTATAGCTTCCTTTTTTTTGAGAAGTTTCAATACAAATTCTGAAAATCGACAATTTAATTATTTCGAGATGAACCAGCATGGAGAAAATACCATTCAGTATTTTCAATGCCAAGGACCATTTCATATAAAAACAAAGAATAAAAGGAATACCACGTGAAAAATTCCATTGTTTTTTTTTAACTCAGAGGAAAAAATTCCTTTTGGCATTTAGAAAATTTGTTAGCTATTTAAATTTCCTGTTTCCGGATAAGACACAAAAAGATGCCAATAAATGGGCCGGCATGTGAAAAAGAGAAAATGAAGATGTGCTGTTCAATTTTCTTGGGGCTTTATAAAGCAATAAATTTACAAAAAAAAGCTATGGATTTTAACAAGACATATATAGAGGCTTCTAAACAAAAAGCAGAAATTGTCTAATGAAGAGACTTTTTCAATAATTGAAATCTGGAAGTATACAACCAAATTAAATAGTCAAATAAAAAACTAAAATAGTTTAATCATACCAGTTCAAAAGTTTATTCCAATTTTCAACCAAATGAGCATAACTTACAAACCTTGCCTTCAGGCTTTGGGGTTGGTTTCAACCCTAAAAGGCTTGTTATATGATCTTCTGGCTATTTTGAATAAAATTGTCATCTCAAAATTACAAATGGATGCATTTCGGGACATTACGACGTGTGTGTGTGGGGTAGCTGCCCTACAATCACTGTTACTCTTAAAAAACGACACTAGAACTTCTGATTCCCAATCCAACGAGCCACCTCCGAAGTTTTTAAGACTACTCTTTCTATAAAAAACCTCCCAGGGCATAGCTTTGAGCTATATTCTTCATCGGTCACTGCTGCTTTGAAAGAGTTGCGCGACCTAACTGAATATGAGTGACTTAGACTTAAGGCCATCTGACCAGTAGCTTTCAATTCTTTGGTATCGAACATATCTCCTGATAAGAAAGCTTTCAATGTAGATACGTTGTTCTTTTGTTGTCAAGTTGAGCTCATACCCTTTCTTTGACAATGCATAGGAATTAAACTCCTTGACAATCATTTGAAGAAGATCATCAGGAAGAAGTCCTTCAAAGTCAACAGGATCCGATTCATTGCTAAATTGAGAATAACTATTAGTCAAGGGATGACACGACCTGTTTTTCAAATAGGTTGTATTACTAAGAAGGGGGTATGTTTGATCCTGGGTATCCGAAAAGGGTAAATTATTAAGATTAGTAATTCAAGGAACGCTTAAGGAAATATTAAGCAAAATCGGAATGTCTGGTTAGAAGACAAGCAACAATGAGAATCTATATATAGAAGCCAGCAGGCAACAAAATAGGTAGCAGCTATATATGTTTAATGTTCAAAATCAACAGATTAGTGACAGTAGAAAAAATATAAGCTCCTTTTTGAACATTGAGGTATCTGCTATGTAATGTAATGGCCCTGAGCACAAGGGTTGCCGATTTCCGGGCTTTCGCTTGTGTTTGGGTCCCAAAATCCTCATCCAGGGCCCATGTACTCCCTCCACAGCCCTAATGACTCCCCCTTCCAAATTTTTGCCCCCCTCCCTTTACCTTTTTCCAAGTCTAAAATCCCATTAAAGTTCTTAGAAATGCATTCTATGGCAATCATTGTTTTGTTTCTTGGACGCTAACCAACTGATGTTAAGCGTCAAAATATCGTAACTTAATTGTGCCATCTATTTTCTAAATGTTCCGTTACCCATCTAAGTTACAAAGAGTTAGGTTGACCCTCTTCCTTTCTCAGTCCTTTTCTCCTCACCCATGACTCTCTACAAACACACTCCTCTTAACCAGCACTGAATTAATTCAATTAATTCAAGTGAATTTAGGTGACTTGCCCACTGGCAAGACAAGTTTAGGAGGAAGAATATGGTTCAATAAAACTTCATAGGCATGCTTAGTTGAACAATCGGTTCGAAAACCAAAATGGAACTCGTTAAAAAATCTTTAGAAGTAAGAAATTTATTGAGACGAGAAGGCACCACAGGAGCAACAATAAAACTTAAAACCAATAAAACAATAATATGTATGTGAAGGGGTTTGCCTCCTGATTAATACGTTGCGCTTTACGCTAAAGTTTGAATTTTTTTCCAATTCTTTACAGGCGACTTATGAAAACCAATGGTAATTGAATTAGAACATTGAGAATTTTTCTAAACTACGGAAAAACTTTATCTCGAAGATTAAGATAATAAAAAGGGTGCAATTCACGTCATATACGTGATAATTCCTCTTCGTCTAAATCTTTAATGCTTTTTTTCTTTCTACCAGAAACCTGATAAGCGAAATACCTTTTTATACGTAAATTTCTCCAATGTTTTGGGTACTTGGGTATAATACCAAGAACATTCGAGAAGTTGGCCGAATTTAAGAACTCAGAAAACCGGTTTCATAGCCACAAAGACAAATGACGGGTGACAGAATAAACTTAGGCTCTATATATTAGTATATTAGGCTATTAGTATATATTAGTATATATTAGTATATATTAGGCTCTATATATATTAGTAGTAGTAGTATTTGCACATTAGGAGGAAGGGGTCAAGTATAGCGGATCTGCATGCCTAATGTGTTAGGGAGGCAAATCTAGCATAAACCCCCTTATTAGGATTTTATAAAGATGATTCTAGTTCATTTGTTAATAGATAAGTCTGTCTATTATCCGTCCATGCGTCATTCCTAGGGCAGAAGAACTAAGGTAGATAGTCATAGAACTAAGATAGTAATAGAACCTATAGTTTTCCAACTAACCTATTTTGTTTGATTAAATCAACCGTAAACGTCTTAAAAATTAGGAAAAACCGGAAATTCGTTTTTTAAACGGGAAAAATCTCAATTTTCTGCGTAGTTCGATTACTATTAAGGATGTATTGGACGACGTTCGCCGTGGCCCGGCACTTTGGAACGGCGGCGGTGTCGATGCTGGTGGTTTGGGATGAGTTGCTGAAGGGGCGGAGTTTTATGGACCCACTGCCGGACCGTGATCTTGAGCGGCTGAATGATGCGAATGGGGTCGTTTATAGAGTGGCTTTGGAGTTGATTGCCTAGTTGAGGGATTTTGATGGGACGCCTGATTCTTAATCAGGGTGTCCGAGGTTCAAGCCCCCATGCACTCACCAATAATTTCAGGGGATTGTTGTAATCGAACTAATTTAGCTCAGCGGAGGCTTGTTCGTCTGAAGGCAATGGGAAACAGCCGAAAATCAACGCCACCATCTGAAGACACGCTCTATTCAACTGTTCTTTTTCTGATTCTGTTCCTCTCAGCTGACCTATGGATATTTCTTCACCAAAGGCTGTCCAGAAGGCGCGTATTGCTCTCGCGAGAAGAAGAAACTTGTTCAAATGTTTCGAAGGGACGATGTGTTGACGGCTACGACTGCTATCTTCTTGGGTGGTTTCCATATAAATATCCCGTAGTTTGCTTAATAAGTCACGAATATCCGTTGATGATAAGAGGCTCTCTGATCTTTTCTCGGCCCTTCGACTTAATACTCAGGGTCATGTTCGTCTATTGATCAATTGAGGCAGATAGTTTTTCGTGGGCGACCCGACGCTATCGGATTAAGTGAGACTTTTCTTAATTCTAGTAACAAAATACTTTTAGATATAACCTGGTTAAAAAATGAAGCGACTAAATTGCAGAAGGATGGCAAATTCGTGGGCAACCCGACGGTATCGGATTATGTAAGTCTTTTTTTAATTCTAGTAACAAAATGCTTTTAGATGTACCTGGTTACAAAATGAAGCGATTAATCCGCCAAGAAAAAAAGCAAGAGGAAAATTTTTAGTCAGCAAAATAAATTCTCTTGGTTTTTGGTTCTTTTTTCTTGCTTACCTTATATCTAGCCAATGTAAATTCTAATTTATTCAAAGGATAAATACTTAATTGGTATATTCTTGTAAGCCATTTACATCATCAGATTATTTCGGAGTCATTACATCGGAGTCCTTAACGCGCCTCAAAATCTATGAAATCACGAATAAATAAAAATAATTGATTCGCAATAACTTAGTTAGCGCATATCTAAAAAGATGGCGACAATAAATTGTTTTTTTTGCGCTTGGCGCGCTTCAGGCCACACCGGATCAACAGGACAGTATGCCGCGCCCAAACGTTGAATAGCTAAAATCACCAAGACTTGCTCAAAGCTACGCGGTAAAGCCACAGTGACGATGTCATTACTCACCACCCCCTTATTTTTCAGTACCTGAGCAATGCGCAGCAAACGATTGTCAAGTGCTGCGTAATCAAGGCTTTGCTGACCATCGGTCAGTGCCAATACATCATTTTGCTGTGCAAACTGCGTAATCTTATCAAACAGCAAAGGCACATCAGTGGCTGGGCGGTTGTTCTGTTGATTTTTTTATTGGAATGCACCTTGAGTGCCATATAAACCTGGCTATCTACGCCTAAAACCAGCACGGCAATGACAAAATACCAGGGAACAATAATATTGAATTTCGTTCGAAATTTATTACTGAATTTTTTGAAAGAAGCCGTTACCCGTTTTGAATGCAGTGATATAACCATTAAAACAATAAACGTAATATTCAGAAGCGTTACATAAAGCAAACTATTTTGAATTGGCAGGCCCGGCAAAAAACGGGAAAGCAGTATCATATTTACTCCAAAACCGGTTACTAATTTCTATGTATCAAGTTTCATTAAGATCCGATCACCCATTCGTGAGATAAAGATAACTCAAATTTCACGTTTTTCAAGACTTCCGATCTCCCCTCCAACTCCCCCAAATGTCGCCGGATCTTTTCGGGATTTACAATAAGAGCTCTGAAGCACAAGATCCTTCTGAATATCGAATTTCACAAAGATCTGATCACCCGTTCGTAAGTTACAAATGCATCATTTTTCTAATTTTTCCAAATTCCCCCCCCCCCCCACTCCCCCAAAAGGGGCGGATTCGGTTTGGTCCGCTTTGTTTCTTTAGTGTCTTCAAAAAGCGTGTCAAAACTAAGACAGAAAGTTTTTAAGATGGGATGATATGAATTTATTTTTTTCAAAACAAAACTTGCCTACATAATTCAAGCATCCACATATATAGATCAGTTTTATTTAGAGCACCTTTGCTTCATTGTACAATATGACTTATTTTCGTTTTCATTTGATCGTTTTCCCTTGACTTGGTAAAAATTACTCGACTTCAAAAATCGGCTATGAATCCCCCCTCCACCCCCAAGGAAAAAACTGGAAAAATTACACCCCTAAATATGAGCTGCTATGAATTTTTTAGAGGGAATCATCAAGCGTAGATTTTTTGTGAAGATTAAATGGTTCAGAAAAAACTTTAAGAGGAGAAGAAGAATTTGAGCTAGGGTAAACTTTTTGTTAGAAATACATTCAAGGAGAAGAAATTATCAAAGGGAAGGGGGGGGGGGAATTTTCACAAAGAAGGAAGGTTTACATCCCGGCATGATTTGAGATTAACAATTTACAAATCAAGTTACAAACTGAGCTTTGATGTTTACAATCTATAAAATATAAACAGATCTATCAACTTATTAAAAAAAAATTCTGCTTTTAGTGAAGCGAGAATGATGCAGTGGGCTTTAGACTTTGACAGTTAGGGATGGAGGCAGTATCCAAATTGTTGTTTGTAGTGGAACTATATTTGTCTTGAACAGTCTTGGAAAGAACTAATAAAATTCAACTGAATATTTGATATATAATTATATTAATTGATGAAACAAATCACTTAAAAATTTAATTCTACTTTCATTTAAAGTTTATTTTCAATGTTGTAACAAGTAAAAAAGAAAGTACTCGCAATACAAGTCGTTTTTATTAAGGCCCCAATGATGCAGTAGGTTCCAGCATAGGGGAAAACTGTTTTTGTTCTTGCAATTTTAAAAGAGAAAAGTAATGCTTAATTGGCCATAAAGATTGATATATTGACTATTAACTAAATCTCCTAAAATAAGACATGAGGGAAGGCATTTTTTGCAATTAACGACCCTTTTTTATCTAAAGGCCACTAAAGAAATTTGGTTGTATTCAATTGAAACTTTCGGAATGTGATCTAACAATGGAAAGATTTATAAACAGTGAAAATTACTGGAGTAATCACGAGTTATGTCAAAAATAATAAGACAATGTTCTATTGAGTTAGAGGAATGTTCTGTTCATGGAGACTCTCTCTGCGCGGCTCAGGAGTTGTAAATCAATGGCCATGATGTGCTTCTTCCAAATCTGGGTTGTAAATCTTCTCGCCGATAATGATCGCAATGCGGCCTTCCAGATGATCAACTCTGAGAGCTTCGCCGGTCGCTTCGAATTCTGACGCTGGGAGGGATCCGCCTGAAGGTTTCATCGTGACGACTTTCTGCCCTCCTTTCGTCAGGAGCTTGAGCTCTGGGGCATTCTCGACACTCAGAGGTTTCTGGGTCTGTGGACTCGTGAGGTAAACAAAAATCAGATTTGGACAAAACAAGGAGTAGGCCTAAATTTGTTGATAAGGATTTTTTTTTTCTGGTAAATTTAGATTTTGTATATTATTTAGCTGGGAAGACAGTGAATGTTTCACTTGACACCTTTCTTATGCTCTTTCTGACTAGCCTATAATAATTGTCTTGGGTCAAATTTTTATTGAGCCTTTAAAGGGGCCTAAAACAATCTAATAAATTATATTACTAACATAATAGGCCCATAAGGTTAGGAATAAGTGAAGATGAACAGGTGACCTTAGGTAACGAAAAGATTGATGTTGAGACAATTTTATGGACAGATATATACAGCCCCTATACAAAAATACAACTATACTTTATTACTGGTTGGTATTTAGAAGGTGAGAAATTCTGAAGTAATATTGAAGTTGCATTCCGTTTCCGTGGTTAACTCAAGTTGTGTGAATTTACACTTTTTATCAGCATTTTATTAGTGAATGTTCGAAAAAAAATCATACCACTGCACTGATTCAAATTGAGAATTCAGAGAGCCATCTATACCAGCTAGATAAAAAATAAAACACATAGTTATTTGCCTTCTTTTATAAACAACTTTTAATTAAGAAAAAATAGAAAAATTGGGGTATTTTTAACTTAAGATCGGGTGACCGTTCGTGTGGTATTTTTAAATTTGATATTTAGAAGGAACTCATGTCTAAGAGTTCTTACTTTAAATTCCGACCAGATCTGGTGACATTTGGGGGGAGTTGGAGTGGAAAACTGGAAATCTTGGAAAACCTTTAGAGTGAAGTGATCGGGATGAAACTTGGTGGGTAGAATAAGCAAATGTAGTAGATAAGTGATTGACGTAACCGGACGTGATCCACTCTCTCCGGGGAAGTTAGGAGGGGTTTTGAACAAAATGGCTATCTCAAAATGTTGATCGGATGCACTGGGGGGGGAGGCCTTGCGAGGGGGAACTAGTTGCCATCTAATCTCTTTTTACTCTTAAAAAGGGCACTAGACCTTTTAATTTTGATTCGAATCAGTTCCTTCACAAGTTTCAATGATATTTCTAACAATTATAGTGTTGCTACTTACGATAGTGCTTACATGCTCTTAGAAAAACTGAACGTCCGCCTCGAGCTGGTGGCCGACGCGGACATGGACGCGGTGGCCCTCGAGGTGCGCGAGCGCATCGATCGCGACTAGTAATGACAGAGATTTAGGAGCCCCTCCCCCTCCACACAAGGTGAAAATGTGTACAAACCTCCAAAAAGCAAAGTTCCTACGCTTATTCTTAGTTTTGACCCAATTTGGCTTAGCAATGATGATTCTTTCTACTAGATGTTTTGAAGAAAGAACATTGGTGTTCAACTGAAACTTCATCTGTTATAGGATGTGTTCATCCTTTTATTTTAGGCCAACATTTCTATACTTTTCATGGGAGGCTCTTTGGATCACTGTTAAGGGTGGAAACTCGCCTATCAATTCCCATTTATTGGAACGTGGCCATGCAATTGTAGAAGAATGAAAGAACCACACGACAGAAAACAGAGAAAATAAAAAAAGCGAGAGCTTAAATGTAGAACGGTTAGTTGCATGAATAATCGTCCTTGCTTTATCATTAAGTTTAGAAAAGTGGCACCAATGACGACGGAAGGGTAGGTATCCAAATAATGGGGCAATATGAAACACTGATCTAAGCAGTAGGGAAAGATTCTAAGGCCTGACCCTGGAAATATACGTTTCAGCTTTTTAAGGACTCCCGAGATTCCTGGAGACTTTCATTTTGACCAAGGTATTATGGAGGGGGTATCTTCCTCACGGTTGTAGGCATCCCCCGCCCGCGGAAAATACCACCAGAGGAATATACCCCATCCCTTCTTATGCACGAATATATAGCCCAAATTTGTCAATGGCTTCAGGCAGTTTGGTGCTGTGATGAATAGTTAGTAGTAGTAGTAGTAGCATTGAATAAATGTTTTAATAAAAATACTAAATTATTGAAATCATCAGTGCTGGCCTAGAACTATTACTGCCAATTTGCCAATCGCCAATTTGTAATGTGGAGATGTTCCAGCAGAATTATCTGGAGCGGGGCGATGATGAGGAATCAGCCCTTTCATATACGAAGTAATTTCTGTTCGTTTTAAGTTTTAATGTCGCTCCTTACTTTCACTTTAAAAAAACTTTTTTTTTTATTTAATTTAAGCAAGAGAACGACTCTTTTATCGTTAGGAAAACTTGCAGTAGCCACACTCTAGCTTGTAGTGAAGACACCATTCATTAGAAATACGTAACTCCCTACTTTGTGAAGACGGCCGTGGTCTAACAACTAATTCTTAATCCATTTCTCACAGGTCTTTGAATTCTGTTCTCAAAATTATTTAAAAGTGAGTAATGTAAAACAAATATTAAATGTTATCCTGAGAAGTTTTTTCGGATTGTAAGAAACATCACAAATCCAAATAGTATGGCAGTTAATTTCTTATAAGCAACTTAGAAACTTTGCCTTCAACAACACATTGTATAAACTTACGTGATTGGCTAGGTGGCACGGAGATTATAGGACAGCTCGGACGGCGTTTGTAAAGTTCGTAAAGTCGTTCGCAAAGTTCGTACAGTTTCTTCGTTAACCTTCCGTTTTACGTGAGCAAGCATTAAAGTTAAACTTTAGTTATCCTTTCCCAACAACGCATTTGCCACCGCCAAAGGTAAGCTGATCGTAGGTCGCATGCGCTACCCGTCACGCCAGTTGGAAACCACGCGCAGCGACATTCGCCGTTGGTACGAGCAGACCATGGGGTATGGACTGGTCGACCTTTCTCAGGAAGATCTCGTCGCAGAACTCACCGGCGTCATGATCATCGATCACGCGCGCAACGTGGGCTTCTGCGGCATGTCCGAGCGCGTGAATCAAGCCGGAGCGCAGGCCATGCAATCGGCCTTTGGATTGGATGCGCTCCTGACCTTCGATCTGCTATTGGGAAGGAAACATAGTTGGTAAATTTTTGTTGTTCATTTTTTTTTACTTATAGATGAAGTGAGCATACCACTCGATGCCTTTTTTTAAGCTCTTTATGAATATAATAATTGCTTCTACTGCAAACTCAAATTTAAGCCCTTTTTGAGCTCTTGAAAACAACCAAAATATTTCTGGTTTTGAGATATAAAAAAGGCTTAAAACTTTGTTTTCAAACTTACTGTTCCATTTCTATTTTTTATTGTTAGCCTATATAATCCACAAGCACTGATTTTCCATGATTAAGTTAGATAATAGCCATGCAGTTTTTTGACATCAGTCTTGCCATACAGCATCGCCAGAAGCTGAACGCAGAATTTGGAAATATATGAACAGAGAAGAAAACAACCATAGAAGTTTTGTCTCTGGGTAAATAAATTCAGTTTCCGGATTCTAAATTGTTATTCCACGCGAGTTCAGTTGTTAAACTTCATAAGAATATATTTCATACATCATAGTCATCTACTTTTTTTCATATTTCATTGTCATTTGTTTTCATTTGTCATTGTCATTTTCATTTGTCATTGTTCATACATCATTGTCATTATTTGGTAAAGTATAGCAGGTCCATATGCAAAATGTTTTAGGCACGATTATTCTGTATATTATGAAGGAAGAATCGTTTTCTGACTTCAAATTGTTCAAATACTTTATTATAATTTTCACATCTACTCTTTCACTTGTCTTTGTCTTGTCTCGCGCTAAACTGAAAGAAACTAACGAAGGAACCGCTTTTCCTCGAATTTCACGTAAACTTGAGTAAGCGGCGTATCTGGGGGGATCGGGATGAAACTTGGTGGGAAAAATAAGCACAAGTCCTAGATACACGATTGACATAACCAGAGCGAAAGTCTTCAATGGCTCTGGTGGTTCAGGCAATAGAGGAAGTTTAACTCTTCCTGAGGCGCAACACATTCCCATTGTTTCACCATTGAACTTCTAGGCCTTGCAATAGGGACAAATTTTAGACATAGTCCCGATTTGAACACATCTACTCAAGCTATAATCATCGACTGGGCTGTACCTGAATAACAGGCGATAACTTTCAGGTTGCTCTGATTCCTCGGCACGCTTTCTTTTCTTACTTTCTCTATAACCAGCAAGCCTGATTTCTTGTTGTTCTTGGGATTCCTCGGCACGCCGTAAGGAGCGACATTAAAACTTAAAATGAACAGAAATTATTCTGTATATGAAAGGGGTAGTCCCCTCCTCAACGCCTCACTCTTTACGCTAAAGTTTGACTCTTCCTCACAAATCTAGTTTTTAAAATGATAAAAAACTTTAATGTAGGGACAACCCCTTTCATATACAGAATAACTTCTGTCTGTTTCAATTTTTAATGACGCTCCCTTTTTGCAGTTAAAAAATTCTTTTTATTTAATTTCTAAACATTTTGAATTAATTTATGTTTTGATTTTGGCCCACGGCACATGAATAAGAGAACATGTGGCAGAGCCTCGTGTTGAGCGTCGACGGCTACTACAACAGCGTGCTGCGCCCCAGCACGCTGATGTTCCGCGCCAGCGACGGCGGGATCAACAACAAAGTGAAGGAGACGTTCCTGACCACGCCCGGGCAGGACGTGGCGATCGCCGGCGGCCTCAAGCACCTCGCCGTCCTCGACCCCAGCCTGCGCGGATCGTCGAAGGTCGACATCAACGCAGCCGCCACGAGCGGAACGCCAGCGCCCGACCCGGCCGGCAACGTTGCCCCGACCCACAAGGGCGGCGTGTCCTAAAACATTTGACATAGGAAAAGAGCCTTTAAGCACTTTCTTTACCATTTGCAATCATAAAATAGTCTAATATATATGAAGAATTTATTGTTTTTCTTTGAATTTTAGATGAGTATTTTGGGAAAATGTTAGTTCATCAATTTATATACTTTTGTTCTCCTGAAAGAGAAGCTAAAAAATTGGTTAGAATATCTTTAGGAGTATTAAATTTTACTTACGCTAAGCTGATGACTATAAAATCTAGCCAGTTCCAAGCATCTCTTAAATATGTGAATGATTCTAGGACGAACCCTCTCTGTTGTTGTACATTAAACAGATAAGATGTATTAAAACACTACACCTTGAAACATAAAAAAGTGGTGAGAGCGGGATCAATTTTGAGAAAAGATTAATAATTTTCCAATTTGAATAAACGAAATATGGCTCAAGAAAAGCTCAAGGATACCACAAGTACTTTTTTTATGTTCGTATTAAGTTTTGATAGTCCTTTTGTGTTTTTTAAAATTTGATGTCAATATATTTTACAAATTCTATTCTATACTCCTTTATAATGCCTATGAAATTTTCAACTGGATGATCTTATCTAGTCTACTTAGGAAATTGCAGATCCCAGAATAATAAAATTATTTTACTAGAAGACGGTTCAGCCTCAAACTACTGAAATTAAAGCTCATCATTTTACCGTAAGATCCTAGAAAAGTAATCTATCTTTTTCTCTATTGTAATACTTTATAGGAGTAAGCCACCTCTTTGACTGGTAAAACTTGGCTGGAAAACTATTAACCACATATTTCATTGTCTTGTAATTGCATATTCCTTTTTATTTTCTTCAGTTTTTGATTAGTTTTGATTCTTGCTGCTGCTTATCTTTCGTCTGGGAGATATTTCAGGGGGAATACGCAAAAAAAAAAAAAATATGGTACAATACATCTGCCTGCATGCACGAATTCGCAGAAGGGGATGAAGTTCTCGTGTTGCTAATGGATGGCAGTAATGAATTGCAATTAAAATGGAAGGACCATTTAAAGTGAAAAAAATAAACGATGTAAATTATGTGGTAGAATTAGATGGAGCAAGAAAAAAGGAAGAAGGTCAAAAATGTTACTTTACTAAGAAAATTTAGCAAAAAGAATGAAAAGGGAAGCAACAAAGATTTTCAGAAGTGCTGGCTCATGATTTCGACCCAAAAATAAGGGAAAAAAGAAGCTTGCAGTGGCAGTGTCTATCTCAGTCGTAATATGTGAGATGACAAAAATCTAGGAAGAAAAAGAGATTACTCGACATTTTCAGTATATCTATGATTTCTCTTGGGATTTTTTTTTCCTTTGGTATTTCACAAGACTTGTTGAAACTTTGGCTGTATATCATAGTGACAGCTTACAAATTGTATAAACTCAGTTGAAGAAAACACGAAAAAAAAGGAAACGTGGATTCCTTTGAATTTTCAAATTTCCAACTATAGATGAACCGCCCGGAGGCATCAGCAAATAAAATTCTTCTCAACTATCTTGTTTGCTCCCCCCCCCCAGATGGTTAAATTGGGGAAGAGGCCATTTCTAATTTAGTCTGGTCTGGTCACTGATATGCCTGCCGACTTTCATCATCTTAACTTATCCAGAAGTGCCCAAACTAGCAAAACCAGGACTGACAGAAAGAAATTGCAATTGCTATATGTCACTGTGCCATGAAAGTTGACTTGAGTATTAAGCTGGAACTGTTAGAGAATCCTTAAGGGGGAAGATCAATTGACCAAAAGGCAATATGTGTATGCTACTGATATATTTTCCCTTTGTCCTGTTTTTCAAGGAACAGTAGGATCTTATATCAGAATCACACACTAGCTTTGTAGTTAAGCGTCATGTAACTCCCATCCGTTTTTTGCCCCTGATCGGTTTGTATGGAAGTTGTGTTTGTATAAATTAGGGAGGAGACCCATTCATTTGCAAATTGGGAGTTCTGCTGTCCTTTTTAAGAGCCAAAACTGACTGAAGGACAACCAAACTCCCTCCCATACCTTTTTGCAGGGCACGCGTGTAAACCCAAAGGGTGATTCAGAAAAGTTGAAAAGTCTGTAATTGGAGCAATAAAATTTGGCCGTCCAAAAACAGATAAAATCAACAAATCTTAGCACACACAGCTTTGACAAAACACAATTGTTAGTCTACGATACCAATTTGTAACACTATTAAAATGACTAGAAATCTTGCGTTTAATTTATCATTATTGAAAACACAATATTTGCCATGCTTGCTTCTGTAACCCAGCTATTGCGGCAGCTGAAAACTTTTAATTTTAAAAGGAAATAGATTTTGAGAACCCACGTGGGTATCTTTACACTGACTCTTTTGCCACAAAATTAGCTCTGTAAAAGCGTTTTTGAATGCATGAAAATTTGAACATATTTTACTTATGCACGATTATTTTAGAATAATTACTGGGAAACGTTTCAACAGTTGTTTAATGAAAAAGTACATTCAAAAATTATCTTTTTATTGTTTTCAAAAGCGCCGGATTAAAGTCAGATTTTCTTATTTTTGATTTGAGGAGCCAATTGTCTTGTTTTACATGAACATGGGTGGTCTCGTTAACGATTTTAGACAAAACCTACTTTAATTGTCTGTGTAAATATGTTGGTTTTTCCTGAAATTTGTTTAACCGTACATAATAAGTCCTTGTTTTATCATTCATTATTTTATACTTTTCCCATTAGCTCTGAAGCTTCTATTTATAAGCTATTCTGTTTAGAATAGATTCTATTTAGAACTAAGTTATATGCAACAATAATCACTTATATCGTTAGAATAGAGAAAATTACCCAAGTAACTCTAATCCTTTTTCAAGGCTTCATTTGCATTCAAGTTATAAAATACAAATGTGTGTGAGAGTTCTATAATATTTCGCTACGAGATCCTGTAGGCTACCAGTTTTTATCTATACTAAGGTTAGGTTAGAAAGGTTTCTGGAGCAGCTTGAGTTTTAACTTCAGCGAGTATACGGTGGATTTACAGACTGGTAGAAGTCTCTGAAATGACGTGTTGGCCAAGGCTATCCTGGTGCACAATTCTTTTTCAGAGTCGCCACTGGAAGTGACTGTACTCCCTAAGTACTTGAAGTCTGTCACCTGTTCAAAGTCCTATCCTCCTAGCTGGATTCCCATGGGCGAACTACTGATTGACATAGCGTTTGTCTTTGTGGCGTTTGTCTTCATGAGCCAAACATCGTCGGCGAAGTCGACGTCCTGGATAAGTTTTCTTGCAAAAACGAATATATTAAATTAGATTATTAGAGGCGTGGCTCTGTTAGTACAGGTAGTCATATCCAAAAAAAAAGATCATGGCGGCGTTGTTTCTATATTAAATTTTAATCAAAAAGGGCAAATATTAATAAAAAGAAAGGATATCCGAGGGAAGTAAAGAGCGAAGTTGAACTTAAAACGGACAAAATTATTACTTCACAGCCTATCTAATATATTTTAAATAAAAAAAACTAGTTTTTTAACTGAAAGGAAGGAGCAACATTAAAACTTAAAACGAACAGAAATTACTCCGTATTTTTGTAGCAAAATTTGGTTTCAAAGTATAATGGGCTTATTACATAAATGTGGGGGGTTGATATGCCAATTATCTCTAGAGACATAGTTACTGGACTGTTCTATAATGCTTGGCAAAATGACTGTCTCAAGATTTTGATTTGGCATGTTCAGAAAATGTATGGGCTAATGGGAAGCCCTGCTTTTCCTCCAAATACTTTCAAATCTTAAAAAGGGCACTAGAACTTTCAATTTTTAATCGAATTAACTCCTTTAAAAGTTTCAATGATATTGCTGGCTATGATAGAAAAGCGCTGCATATAGTTGCAAGTGCAAGTTTTAGTAGTTGCAGTCACAAGTAGTCTCAGTTTCATCTGCAAATAGTCAGATTTGCCGTCGCAAGTAGGCTCAAGCAGTTGCTGCGGTAAAGAGTCGCAGTCATAGTTGTGTTATGTTATCTTCCAGGGGTGATAAAATCAATGGTCTATGACTGCTGATTGAGGGATCATTTGAACCGAAATTAAAAGTTCTAGTGTCCTTTCAAAGCAGGAAAACCAGAAAATGCCACACGAAGTTCCTATTTTCTGCTAGCTTGTGGTGCAAAGTAATAATTGGGTGCATGTATGACCACGTCTGGAGGTCAAAATGTCTTAGGCAGCACCTTTTTCAAAACAGATAAGAAGTTACTTGAGGATGTCCAGCTAAAATGGTTAGCAGCGTGTATAAATTTCCAAATGAAGAAAGACCATATCATTTGAAGCTTTTGACACTGAAATGCCGAAGGAAACGGGGAGGTATGATTATAACCAAAAAAAAAAAAAATATGCAATGAAGTTTTCCATGCAACGTTCCACAGGCAAACATAGAAGTCATTTTTTCAGTCAAAGAGTCATCAATCAGTTGAATCAACATGGAATTTTTAAGAGATATGTAGCTTTCTTTGGGGTTTCTCGACAATAAATATTAAAATTACAAAGGAGAGTGTAAATGAAATCTGAGGGGGTGCTGACTTCCCGCCACCTACTGTACATCTTAGAATACTACGTGTACCAAGGTTTTTGTATTAAACATGGAATAGTTGTGGGCAAGTCATGGCTAATTTTAGAAAAAGCCAAGACAGATAGTCCTATTAAGTGAGAAGAAACATATGGCATTAATTTTCCCTCCTTCATTGCCGTTGTTCTCATCTCCCATTTATGCTACACCTTGGGAGACAAGAGAGGTCCATATCTGGATAGTCAAAGGGCATGGGATATATAATAATTATTTTTTCCACATTATTGGGGGGACAACTGCCCCCTTGCCCCTCCCCCACCAAACTTTGTTCGTGCTTTGAAGTCCAACTTTTTCTCAAAAGCAGACATAGTGATTTGTTCCTACATTTGCACATGTTCCATTGCCTTAGTCTGGCAGTTTTGGAATAAAGCAGGTGGCGTAGTTATCTTATTTTTTTCTGTATTCTAGCCATCTGCTGTCAATACAAATTCCCTGAAGTTGCGTTGGCCTTGCGGAAGCGGCGCAGGAAGGTGCGCCGTTCAAGACCAGCCCTCGTCGCCAGCGTTTCCAGCGAGATGTCCTTCGCCTCGGTGTCCTGCAACCAGCGCTGGACCTCCAGGACGGCGGCGTCGCCGTGGCCCGTCCGCGGCGAGAAGATGCTGTAATAACGTTGCTCGCGCCCCGGCGGGTCGACCAGCAGGAACTTCGCTGTCTGGGTCATCACCTCCGCACCACGCAGGCGTTCCACCAGCCGCAGACACAGATCGGTCCAGGACATGACACCTCCGGCCGTCAGGATCTGCATGTGCGGTGAGCCAAAACCAAAATATGTATTAATTCAAAAACGATCAGAAATTGAATAAAAAAAACATTTTTTTTTACTTCAAGTAAGGAGCGGCATTAAAAGTTAAAACGAACAGAAATTATTCCGTATATGAAAAGGGTTTTCCCCTCCTCAACGCCTTCATCTTTACGCTAAACTTTTCATTATTTTAAAAAGTAAAGCTGTTTGAAAGAGACAAACTTTGGCGTAAAGAGCGGGGCGTCGAGGAGGGGACAACCCCTTTCGTGTAGTGTTATAATTTTCATTTCATCGCCTATATAGATGTAGGGATAAATTTGAGTTCTGATGGAAATATATGTTAAATTTTGATTCAGGATGCTAATTTGATTTGGCCTAGGCCTATACAGGTAAGTTTGTTTCTTAGCTATCTGAATAATCTGTTAATATAAGTGTTTACCAAAATATGTTGTTTAGGGCTATATTTAGGACCATCAGGGGGTAGGATAAAAGCTTATAGCCACAACAAATCTTTAATAATATTTACTTTGAATAGTCATAACTTTGCAATGTTATCCATAATTATCTCATTTCTTAAAGCATTTTTCTTTGAATAGTGAGTAATATACAATTTTAAATTATAAAAAATACATTTTAATATTACTTGAAATAAAGGTCAAATAAGCCATAATATGAAATCTGGAAATCCGTTTATCTCTCCCTATAAAATGGAGAATTTCAAGTTAAGATCATCATCAAGATGGCTTCACTTCAGACTTGTCTACAAACTAATCATGAAATGTCTTCAAAGAACCAAAACGAGATACTATCATTTGACTGAGCTCATTTTGCAGATATGATACCAAATTAAACAAAAAAATAAATTAAGCAATAAGCCTAAAATTCTTTCGACCGCGAGCTGCCGCAGGGGCAGTTCCTGGTGCGACCCCTCGAGCAGGGCCCGCCGTTCCAGGCGCCGGTCGAGATCCACATCCTCGGTCCCGACAACGACGTGCTCTACGAGCTCGGCGAGCGCGTCCGTCGCGAGCTGGGCGCGGGGCTCCGGGCGAAGTTCGAAACCCAGGACATGGTCCAGGATGCGATGGTCCAGGTGCTCGAGTGCGGTCCGCGGTTCGATGTCGACAACGAGCGGCTGTTCCGGGCGCTGCTCGCGCGGATCATCGCCAACGACATCAACGACCGCCGTAAGTTATTTGCTTTACACCTCAGCTATTACAAAGTTCTACAGATAAATTACGAGTCTTCTAATATTTACGGAGGGGGTGATTGTGTTTGCTGGTACGGAGCCTATGCGATATTTATTAGTGAACACATCATTAATTAACAAATCAAAATTTTCGCGAATGTGGAAAATGGATAAAAATTGTTCTGGCCTTGATAATTTATGATTTTAAGCTGTAAAAAAAGAATATTAGGTCTAAAAGGAATTTATAATAAATTTAAAAAAGAATATTATTATCATTATTAATCAAAGGACAAGAATCAGGTGCCCGTTGCCTACGTCCCAACCGACGGACGTCTCGCAATCTTTGGCCGCACTGGCGGATTCCATCAACAGCTTCAATTGGACAACGTTCGGCTCGAGGTTGACACTGCCAGCGTGCTTAGCGAGTCGTTTGAATTGCCCGTTGTCTCACAAGATCCACCTCAATACGTGGGTTTCAACGAGCTTGTATCGACGCGGTTCGGATCCAATCCGGGCCCATCACTCGCTGCCGGCGTCGTCGTGGATCAACAGCCGTTCAGCGACACATTTTTGCGAGTGGCGCACGAACGAGAGGCACGCCTTCGGAAGTTGCCCGCTCCTTTTCTTTGCTGAAAGTTACTTTGATCATAAATTTCGACCCCCCCTCCCTCTTTTACAGGAGTTAAAAAGGGGAATATGCCTCTGGAAATAAGGTATTATGTTGGCCTAAGGTCTTTTCTTAAAAAATTTCAAACCATTACGTAGTATCTCACGTGTCCACTGTGCTCAGTTACAAGCGGGGGTTCTCCAGGCCCTGCAGTCTAGCATATTATGCAAGATTGTATAATCCCTGACATAAGTGAACATTCCTCTATTACAAGACATCGGGAAATGTTCCAACCTTGGAGCCATTATTACATTCTTTGGACTATTTTAAACTAAGTTGTTATCGCACAATTTCGGTCATATAAATTTGGTGGAAAGAGGGGTAGTTGGCGAGGGGCTAGATGATCTCCATCACTATTGATCCTTACAAGGGAACTATAACTTCCAACTTAAACCATATTAGCCATCTCTAAAGTTTATACAACTATCCTTTCTACAAGAACCTCAAATGCCCCAGGGTCACAACTTAAAACCCTTACCCTTAGGCTCTGGTGGTTTGAATCAACCTCAAAACCCGAAAATTAAGAAATAAAGTGTTTTCAGGTGGAAGTAAGGAGTAACATTAGAACCTAAACGACATAAATTATTATGTATATAAGTGGGTTCGTCTCCTCCACAATACCACGCTCTTTACGCTAAAATATTTTGAGCCTTTGTGATTCAGGGGTCATTCTTACAGAATTGAGACCAGATCGAAGCTTTAGTTTAAAGAGCGAGGCATTGACAAGGGGAAGGGCTCCCTCATATACGTAAAAAAATATACAAATATAGAATTTCGTTATGTAAGTTAATTCCTAAGTTACGAATATTTACGATCGGCGGCAATTCCGAGACGATCATGGCGGCCGATGCCGAGGACCCGGTGGCGTCGAACCTGACGGTCAACGACCTCAGCAGCACGTTCAACGGCACCGGTGCAGCGGGTGGCACGGTCCAAGTGCCGACCACGGGATTCACGATCCAGTTGACCCACACTGACGCCAGCGCGTCGATCGTGCCCGTGAACACCCAGATCAGCGCGAGCGTGGCGGTCAACGCGATCGTGGGTTCGATCCCGGCCGGCACCAACTTGGCGCCGTTCCTGAGTCGGAGCACCGTGGGGACGAAGGATCCATTCTGGGTTTCACGACAATCGCTCGATGCCAATCCGCAAAGCTTGAATCCCGGCTGCGGCTGGCTGCCTGCCGACTGGATGCCGAATGATGCGTTACGCCGAGCTATTCGAGGCCTTGCCCGCGCCGATGCCGAAACGCTGACGGATTACGGCTCCACAAGCGGCTCGCAAAACCTGCGCGCGCTACTGGCAAGGCAATTAGCGCAGGATGGATTGGAAATCAGCCCCAGCCAAATTCTGCTGACGGGTTCCGGTACGCAGGCGATCGACCTCATTTGCCGGTTTCTCTTAAAGTAAGGGGGCAAGCTTATCAGCAGGCTCCCTTTTATAATTCTCAGGTGAGAGTCACAAATGGTGCTACTGTACTTCGTCAGTGATGGCAATGCTGATTTGAATGTACGTTGCAAAATTTCACCTGGTGTTGAAAGGACTATCGTTTCCCACTTGCAACATCTTTTCCGCAATAATAATAATTTAGTGCGTGTGTTCAAAATAGTAATCGTCTTGATGCCTACTGATACGCATAAAATTGTAATTTCCGCTGACATAACGCCTGTTGCTGAACATGTGCGCAGATACAATGCTCCTACAAATGTCTCCGGGTTTAATTCACAGCCTACGCAATAAAATACCAGAAAAAGGGCTACAAATGTCTATGGGTTTAATTCACAGCCTACCCAAACTTTTTTTCCATTCTAACGATCTATGATGATCTATCCATGGTCAGTCAGCGAAGGTTTTTTGTTAACCATTAAAGAGGTTTAAATTGAATCTGTTCATTTACAGCGAGATTTATTTAGCATTTTAATTTTGGCTAGCACTGGATCTATTCATGATAAATAAAAAAAAACTGTTTTTTAATAAAACGTTTTTTTTTTCAACATAGGGGCTTTTAAAAATAATATATTTTGTATATTGCTGTAAGTCGTTTTGTTTTTAATGAAGCTTATATATAATATTCTGACCGATTATTTTCACACTAAATTTTTGTAAATTATTTTTTACTGTGAGGTAAACGATTGTGCATATTTCAGTATGATGAACAACCCTTTTCATAATGTTACATGTAGAAAAACTTTCGTGGACTTGTGAAATAAAGTCCTAATTACCAACTTGATGTTGCAGTTTGTTAAGGATATAGGCGAAGGATGGATAAGAAATGGATTATAGATTATACTGGTTCAATCCCGCTTTCTAGGGCTATAATGAAAGAAAGGTTGAGATGGCTAGGCCCCGTTCTGCGGATGAAGGATGACATATTGCCGAAGATTGTCCTTTTCTGGCCGACTGTCTCGGGCTAAACGCAAGGCAGATCGTCCTCGTCTGGGATGGGAGGATGCCATAGATAAAGATTTAAAGGAAATGGGAACTTCCTGGAAGGGTGTAAAGAGGGAGGCCTTGAATATATTGGGTTAGAGGAGGAGCTTGCGTAGCCGTGTTGGCCTCAGGCGGCTTGGTGCTGCGGTTAGTTATTACCTCGAGCCGGTCAACCGCAGGCCGAGCGTCCAGAACAGCGTCGGTGCACCGATCGTCGTGACGATCAGGGTCGGGAGCGCGGAACCGATGGCCCCCATGTCCCGCACCCCGACGAGGTAGAGGGTGAGCAGCAGGTTCGCGAGCGAGATCGTGGCGGCGCGCAGGGCGACGGGCTTCAGCTCGGCCTTTGCCGTGGCGATCATCCCGAGCACCGTGTTCGGGAAAATGATCACCGAGCGCGCCATCAGGAGCGCCAGCACGACCGCGGCCGCGGCCAACACGTCCGCCTTCTCCACGACCTTTGGACTAATTTGAACAAGATGTCAATCTCAAATTTCCGGTCACGTGCATTTGGTGAAAAGAGAGCGTTGAAGGGTGGAGGAGGGGGTCTAGCTGCCCTCTAATTACTTTTGACTCTTAAAAAGGGAACTAAAACTTTCGATTTCCAATAAAATGAATTAAGTGAGCCTACTCCGAAGTTTATACAACAGCTCCTTCAATAAAAACGTCAATCCTGGATACATTGTTACATGATCTTAAAACTATTTTGAATATAATTGCAATATCAAATTTCGATCAGATGTGTTTGGCATGATGCCGGGGATTGATGGATTTGAAACTTGCGAAAAAATTAAAGAAAACGAAAAAACAAAAAACATTCCTATTATTTTTATTACGGCAGTTTCCGAAACAGATTCTATCGTAAAGGGTTTTCAATTAGGAGCAATGGACTACATAACAAAACCATTTAGACAAGAAGAAGTAGTAGCCAGGGTGAACACCCAATTACGATTAAAAAAAACGATGACAGAGTTAAGAGGCGTCAATGCAATGTTGGAAGGTATGGCCTACGAAAGCTCCACAAGTTACTCTCAATTGTCAGAACCCTTGATTTACCTAAAGTATAAATTTCAATAAGAAGTTAAGGTCCCGCTACTAAGCTAGTAGTTTGCAATAAGTACAAGCTTTGGTTAAATATATATATTTTTGTTCAGCTGATCTTGGCCATTGAAAGATAGTAATATTCAAAAGAAGCCAGGGATTTGAACTTTTATTTAGCAGATTGGCCTGATTTAATCTAAGGTCATACCCTAGAGAAAGGGCTTTTGTACAGAGGTTGACTTTTGTTTATTCTGCATTGAAACTCCACTTAGGGAGTCTGTCTTCAGAGTTTATCCATTTATCGGCGCCACGGCGGGCCGGAGGCACCGGCCGCGGCGATCGCCGCGTGGGCCGATGTCGGTGATGCGGCCGCCTGCGCGACCCTCGACCGCTACGTCGATCGGATGGCGCGGGCGTTGAGCTCGGTGATCAACGTGCTCGATCCGCACGCCATCGTGCTCGGGGGAGGACTGTCGCAGCTCGACCGACTCTACCGCGAGGTGCCGGGCCGCTGGCAGCGCTACGTGTTCTCCGACCGGGTCGACACGCCGCTGCTGGCGCCGGTCCACGGCGATGCGAGCGGGGTGCGCGGCGCCGTAGTTATGAAAAGCGGAAGCAATATATCTAATTCAAATTTAGAAAATTGAGCTACAAAAAAAAAGTTATATCATAAGAATTTTTAGTTTAGGTATTTCTGTAGTTTTTTTTTTTTGAAAAGAGAGCTAGTTTAAAAAAAACTGTAGAAATGATCTGAAATCAAACATCTCGGCTTCCTCCTGGGGATGGAATGAAAATATGGAGGCATTAGTTCAATGTTAAATATACTCTTGAAAATGTATGGCCTAACCCTGATCAGACCCCAACAACATATTTGCTAAATCTCTCAGAATTTGATCAAAATTCTTAAATAGCCATTTTATTCGCCATAGTCAAAAAACCTAAGAACTATGTCTTTAGGGACGACTTACTCCCCTGCAGTCTCTGTGGGAGGGGCTGCAAGTTACAAACTTTGACCTGTCTTTACATATAGTAATGGTTACTGAGAAGTGTTCAGACGTTTTCGGCGGGATTTTTTTTTGTTTTAAGGTGAGATTTGAGGGAGGTAGTTACGTAGGAGGATATAATATTTCCATGGAGAAACTTGTCATGGGGGAAGAGAATTTCAATGAAGAAGGCGCAAGATTTTCTGGTGGGGACTAAAGACCCAATATCTGGACTGTGTTTATAATAAAGTAAGACATTTTCTTTTAGCAGAATAATCGATAGATAATAATTTTTGTGCAAAAAAATTAAGCTTTGCGACGTTTTCTTTATCTTGTACCTTATAAATAATACGCCAAAACAATTTTTAGATAATCACAATATCTGTTGGAGGGGCTTACAATCTGTTGTATGTTATTGTTATTTACCGAGTTTTTCTTCGGTTCTGTCTTAGGCTGCTTGTAAATGTTAACTACTTCTCTTAAAATCTTAGTTCCATATTTAAAAAATTTAAAAAGAAAAAATGAAAAAAACTAAAAAAGCCAAAAAAAAAAGGTAAACACCAAAAATAAAAATAAAAGACACAGGGACACAACTACAATGGCGCGTAACTAATATGGTGCGTAACGACTTACGCGCGCGGGGGGGGGGGGGGGGGGGGGGCGGGGCGGGGGGGGGGGGGGGGGGTGGTTAGGGGGCGTGAAGCGCCCCCACCAACTATGTGTTGGGGTGGCGCGAAGTGCTGTCGGTCTGTCGAGTGACGTCATTATAAGTCCACATATGACGTCTGAACCATTTCCAGGTGGGCGTCGGCTCTGAGCGGTTGCGGTCGCTGCGACACATAGCAGTACACAGGCGACCTTCATGGCTCTCCTTTCCAGTGGGACCCGGGGCCAGAGCATCGCGGGCAACGTCGGGCTGATGGGGAAGCGGCGCGTGCCGCGCTTGCCGTAGCGCACGAGCAAGCATCCTCTTGTTCGAAGTTGGGTCGGCGACCAACGCACCGGCTCCGCGGGCTCCTCGGCAGAGTCGCGACGTGGGCCGGTGACGATTCCCGGTGGTCCCATGGTGCGCTCTGTACCACGATTCCGACTGTTCAAGGAAACACTTTTTGACCCCTGGGTCAAAAAGTGTTTCCTTGAATTGGCTTAGACTTGTAGGGCACGTAGACAAAGACAAGTAGACCACAGTGAATACAAAAGCTAAGAAAGCAAATTTTTACATTGACTCGTAAGGCCCAGAATAGGCGGAAATTTGTTCTGCATCCAAACGATTAGCAGCTACCTGGGCAAAACGAGCATAAGAGCATAAAAAAACTCTAAAAACAAAATGGGTTGCATCAATTCTTGAAAATTAAAAATTGGACAAAACATTGTTTTTGACGATTAACGCAAATTAGAAGCCACCAGGGAGATTCTTGTTTAAAAACTATTCGAAAATTTTACATTCATCGCTTGTGTAATTCAATCTTTTTTTTATATATAAATAAATCTAATTAATTATTTTCTAATGTTTCAATTTGACAGCTGTTCACGATCTAAAGTGTTTACCGTAAAATCGTCCTTTTCAGTTTACGAAGCCTTAAAGAAAATATATTTACTTTCCCACACCTCTCCGTAGGGAGCCCTTTCAATTTTTTCAAAAGCAGTTAATAGGATTCACAAAGTGTCATATGCAGAAGTTCGGGTTATCAACATACTATTTATCAGCTTTTTCTCATTCTCCAGAACAACTTACCAATGCTCTTCAATGGGTTAAGGCTCAACGAAAACCAACTGTTCTGGCAGGCTATGCGTCTTCATTGTATGTATTAGCCCAGCATGCCATCCAAAATGGGATGAATATTAAATTCAAAACAGTCGTAAGCTATGGGGATAAACTTTTTAATCACTATAAAGAAGCCATAAAATCCGCATTTAGATGTAAAGTATTTGACACCTATGGTTCCGCCGAGGGATTAATGATGGCCGCTCAACGAGATTTTCCGGAACCACACAATAAAACGAAAATTGTCATTTTTGACAAGTAAAAAATATAACTGTGGACAAAGGGTCGAAAACAACAACACGCAATACTTATATTAACAACAATTTTCTCCTTTGCTTCTAGCCATTTCATAAACAGAGAAAAACCAGCCATTGATGATTGTCATAATTACTAAATGACTAATTTAAGTCTATTGAGAGTCACTTTATCTTTAGTCCCTAATTGACCATTTAAAGCTCAATAAATTACAATCCTATTAACTTAATTTCTTGAAGATTTGGCAGCCTTTTTGCAACAGTAAATAACTTTGACTTTTAGGGGGTGTTTCCCCCTGTTTTCCAAAACAAGGCAAATTTTTTCAGACTCGTAACTTTTGATGACAAAGACTAAACTTGATGAAATTTATAAATTTAAAAACAACATAAAAATCTAATTCTTTTGATATATCTATTAGTATCTAAATTTCGTTTGTTAAGAGTTACGTTTACTATTGAGCCGGGTCGCTCCTTACTACAGTTCATTACCACGAACTGTTTGATAGCTAATGTAATACCTCCTGTGCATCCCGGCATTGGAGCCAGGGGGTAATTACTTTTTTTGCCATTTTTATTTTTCTCCTTTGTACCAAGGTTTCAGATAGAATGAAAGTACGGCTTTTTGCGGACATACTAATTTTGCCAATTGGTTTAGCCATTTGGGTCTTATTACGCTCTAAATAAGCAAGCATATGAAAGCAGAAGACTGAATACCTAGAATGAATTGCGTTATTGAAGGCTAACTTGTTCTAGAGGTGTTAGTTATGGCTGTGTAGTTAAGTTCATACAAAACATTTGAAGCTAGTTACATAGTAGGGTAAGTTGTTTTTTGTTTCTCTTTTCATTATAGAGATGATCCGCTCTTTCAGCAAGCGGGAAAAGATGTCATAGGCCCGCTCGCCCCGGCTGGTCTGCTCAACCACCATCGGGACCAGGGTGTTCATGTATGTTTCTCTGGGATCAATCATTTCGACCTGCCTGCTTTGAATTATGTCCGGCACCATACCCGACAGAGTGTTACCCGAGTCTTAGTATCGCCCCATTTGACCTGCAAGGGGCGGCGGGCATTTTACGCTGCCGCAAACCTGCGTGCGGTGTCGCAATCCGCAGGAACGCTGTCGCTATCCGAGGGCTGCGCCGGGCGGTAAAAAACTAAAAACTAAAAAAGGGTAAAAACTACAAAAAAACTAAAAAGCAAAAAAAAAAATAAAAACAAATAAAAAACTGAAAAACTAAAAAAACTAAAAACTGAAAAAGAAAAAAACTGAAAAAAAAGGAGAAAAAGAAAAAAAAAAAAACTAAAAAAGGTAAAAACTACAAAAAAATAAAAAGAAAAAAGAAAAACTAAAAAAGCTAAAAAAAGGTAAAAACCAAAAAAAAACTAAAAAGAAAAAAAGGAAAAAACAAGAAAAATTATTTCATCATATACCAATTCAAAAACGGACGGGTACTACTGTATTCTGTAAAAGTGAAGAAGTGTTATTGCCAATGTTCCTAACAAAACGGAATGTATTTATCGTGTCGACTCTGTCACGTCGGAGCTGAAGACTAGGCAACTGTAGTCTCTGCATTCTCTGCTGGTATGGTAGACGTCTCAGGTAATGTATGAGTTTTGTGGCCCAACGTTGCCCTTTCTCAACTCAATATTACACCAATAGTAAATAGAAACAGGAATTAATGATCAACCCATGCTTAAAACGAAAGGAAATTACAAAAAACAGGACTAGGGCTGACTCCTTTTGTCTCCTCCTTAATACCTAGCTCTTCAAGCTAAAGAATTTTTAGTAATTTCAAAAGATCTATTTATTCTAGTTAAACGGCCTTTGTGATTCAGGGGTCATTCTTGAAGAATTTGACCAAAATTCGAGCTTCAGAGTAAAGAGCGAGGTATTGAAGACATGTGAACCCCCCTCATATTACGTATACGAGGGAGCTCACCCCCTCGTCAATACCACGCTCTTTACGCAAAAGTTCGAATTTCGTACATTAAATTGTTTATGTTATTTTCGGTCAATCTTAGCATTTAGTTTTATCAGCTTAGCCCCACTTTAAGTTTGTCTCTTTTTACTATACCTCCATTTAACTTATCCCCCATGCAAGCCTGATAAATTTAACCACCTTTGAAGCGACTCTATCTAACTTAAGGGTTAAATTGCACGGGTTGAGCAGGGTTGAATGGGGGTTTAGATAAACAGGGTCTGGGTTTCATTTAATTAAATGGGGCTGAGTTAAATAAGGGTTGAATTTAAAAGGGGTTGAGTCAAATTTGGGTCGACTTGCGTAGTAGTTGACTTGAACGGTGTTGTGCTACACGGGGTCAAGTTGAATGAATTAATGAAGCGTGTGACCTCTGGGTCTTGTTTCTAATTTTTCCCACCAAGTTGTATCGAAATTTTTCCCACCAAGTCGAAACTCCTGAGAGGCCTAATTCTATTAGAAAATGGAATTAGGCCTTAGAAAATGAAAGGTTCTAGTGCTTTTTAAAGTTAAATTTAGCATTATCAAAAAACATGATTGGACTATCAACTATACTTTCCTTGCCAAAAATAACTAACAGTTGGTTAGACCTCATTCTACTGTGAAAACCTACTGAAATTAGAAAAAGAGAAATAAAAACTTCAAACACTCACAGTGGTGATGGGTAAAAAAAAATAGAGTTACTCGTAAACTTTTTGTTCTGGTATTGTCTTAAATTTTCATACAGGAACCAGTCAGGCTTATAAATCAGGGGGCTTCCCTTTTTGATGTTCCCTGAAGTAATTATTTTATTGGACTACGTCATATACATAAACACAAGCAAATTAAATCAGACTTTTTGTCACTAAGTGGAATGTAATTTACTTGTTTTTTTATTTTATCTTGACGTCATACTATGAATTGACGTCATATATGTAAACCCCTCTTTTTACCACTAAATGGAATGTATAAATATTCCTAATATGAGCCAGCTGAGTGAAAGGACTTAAGAGCTCCAAGTAAAAGCGTACTTCGCATTCGTGGAATTTATGGCTGCCTTCGATTCTATACATCGCCGTCCGCTCTGGCTGGTACTGAGAACGACAAGCCTTCCCCAGAAATATTGTTCGCTTCCCAAAAAGCTATATAATGATATGGAGAGCTGCGTCAGGTCAATGGGAGACGCAGTCCCACATTTTCGGTGAAGACTGGCGTCCGGCTAGGTTGCGCCACCTCTCCCAGCTCTTCAACTGCGTCATAGACGGGATATCCTCAAATGGGATGGAAGGAAGCCATAGGGAGAGACTAAAAGCAAGTTCAAGTTTCATAAGAAGCAGTGAAGGGAAGGGCTATGTACACAATGAGGCTGAGGAAGAGCATGCACAAATGAAGGTTTATTGACCGCAAGCAGCTCTGTGCTTACCGGATGGCTCGGATTCATACTTAATATACTTCAATTTATGCTTAAATTGTTAAAGATTTTTGTTTGTCTTAAGCTTGATTTACATAGTCAACTTAAGCTTTACACGTTTTAAGATTTACTTATTCACTAATATTATACAAAAAATATTTGTAATTTAATTCCTTTTAGTAAAGCGCTAAATACATAGTGTAGGCATTATGCTTTTACTGTTAAGGAAACGGGGAGTAGAGATACTCTTGTTTGTAGTGAAGAATATAGGTGTCAGGAGCAGTTTTGGAAAGAGCTAATTAAATTAAATTGAATTCCTATAAATTTTGGAATAATATATTGTTAATAAGTTTTTTTGGTTGGGGGAGGGGTCTGTCCTCGGAGGGAGGGCCAGGGGTCAGTTCCCAGAATTTATTATTGATAATTTTTTGGGGAAGGGAGGGGTAAATTGAGGGTGGAGTGACAGGGGAGGCAAGAACCTTCCTTAATTTTGGAAACACTTTTTTGGTGTTTTTTTTTTCATAAAAAAATTGAAAAAAACGGTAAATTTTTCATCGAATTTTTCATAAACATTTGAGTATAAGGTTATCTGAAAATGTTAGCCAGTTTAAGAGTAGACTGAAGAACCACCTTCTGAGTAGAAAATAAATAAATAATTTAAATGGGATGGCTTATTGATTTGTTTTTTTTTCAAGTATGTTTTTTTCTCCCTCTCTCTCTTCTTATTCTTTGTTTTCCTATCATCATCATATGTGTCATCAACATAGCATCTTTTGAGTTTATCGCAAAAGAGTTGCATGGTGATGGAGCCATGTTTTGTTGCAAAATGTTTTCTTGCAAAAGCATTGTTTGAAGTGTGATACTTCCTTAACTTACTAATTTCTTACATAAGCTACCGTCTCCTAAGATAAAAGGATAAAGATCCTCCAGAGCCATTGCTGGCCCATAGGGCGTCAAATCGACGTTTCAGTTGCTGGGTGTTTTTTAAAGGGACAAGTAGCAAGCTTGTCGCCCAACCTTGCTGCGGGGGGAACGGAGGGAAGTCCGGGTGCAGGCACTTACTATATGAGTTGCAAGTTCAAGTATCTATTTCAGCCAGAGTGGCTTCCGCCAACTTTGGCTGCCACAAGTACCATTTTTACAGGTCCTATTTGCAAATATTGAAGTGGCAAGACACGTCCAATTCGCTAGAGCCTGAAGAGTGGGATTGGTGCCACTCTTCGTCACAGAATATGCATCTTCCCACTATGACAGATGCTTCACCAGAACCAAAAAACATGCTGAAGATAGTGTGGTGCCAACGCACCAGTGGGTGTGAGTCTCTCAGATAGAATTACAAGATGACCAAACAAAACTTGAACTCAATCCAGGTTTATCTGAAATTAACTACATTTTTGGAAACACCAATCCACCAGTTACCAATCCACCAGTTACCAATCCACCAGTTACCAATCCACCAGTTGACCCCCAACAGCCAACCGTCGAACTTTATCCTGGTGTTCTATTAGCTATTCCAATAGTTGCAACTATAGCAATTGCAATTATTTTAATTAAAATAAAACAAAAAAACTCCTTGAATATATCATCATCAAACTCTAATCCAAAATTTGAATCAGCTCCAAATGACAAGTTATTGCATTAAAGTTTCCCATTAAAGTGTCTTTTTTTGTGACATCATCTATCTTTCCCTGTTTATTTCGCATCTAGACTCTTGGCTCTGGCACCTTTTTTATCACTCAAAGGAGCATCTATTTCTGAGCTAGGGTTCAACCTCGCCTCCACCAACTATCTGATGACGAACCTTGGACAGAATTATTTCACGTTTTCCTGAAATATTTATTCTATGTTTATTTTTTTAATTTGAGGTGATGCCGTTCTCATCCTCTTTCAACACTAAAAGGAAGCTCTTTCCTTGAACTCAGCGAGTTGCTGTTAGTAATAGTAGTTACTTGATCTTGAAAGTCTTTTTGTTTTATCATGGGTTTCTTCTTTTTTTTTGTCACTTCCGTGGTGATCTTCCTAGGCTCCCCTTCGATTTCTTTATCGTTGTATTTGGTCAGTCGAATTATCCCCTTCGTAGCTCACAGAATATTAAAATTCCGCTTATTCCAACAATTGTATCTGATTTAAATCCATTAATTACATGTCCTGTAATTAATACATGTAAACAACTTCTATCAACTTCCTGTTTCGGCTCGAGAATGTCGTTTGCTTTGCATTTGGGTTTTCTTTGTTTGTTTTTTTTCTTTTTTTTTTCACTTCGAAAGAAGGAAAATCCAATAAAAGTTGTCTTCCTGCATCTGAATAATGTGGCTTAATAATAGGAGGACCACATTTTTTCTGACATAGTCCCTTTGATTCTGGGTGTTTCGATATTTAGGACTCAAAAACGGAAGCTAAATCATTCATTAATGAATGATAAAACTGTTAATATCTATAGTAAAATCAATTTTATCCGGGAGTAATTGCAAAATAGTAAAAAATCCTTTGTTCCAAACATGGCATGGCTCTCCTAAGATGGGTCAAACAGGACAAACCGCCGCCTATGGCGCTACCGGTCAAGGCGCGCCAGCGGTAGCTGAAAACATGAAGGGCGTATCGGTAAACGCCACCCTTTAATTCATGTTTTAATTAAATACCATCACGATAAGTTACCGGCAATCAAGCGGTCTTCTCCACACTGGCAGCAAGCCAGAAGGTTATTTAAGTGGAGAACACCCTCGTGAACCTCAGATTGGAGTCATCAGCCGGTTTTCAATCAGGTACATTCTCAACTGGCGCCGCGAACAACGGCGCTGGCAAATACAGCAATGAGGACATAATCAAGATGAAAATTATAAATAATTATAATAGTGATGTTAGTTTTAAGGATAGGAGCTCTCCAGCTTTTTAAAGGAGTAATAATTTGTTTTCAAATGAGTGTCCAAATATAGTACACATTAATGAGATAGTTTTTAAGGATAAAATATTGAATAAGCTATGTGCAATAAAGAATAGTGTATTTTCCAGTACCTGACCTTGGGGATGATAATAACTTGACTCTCAAACATGACTGGCTAAGACAAACTCCAATATCGCCTGTCGAACATTTTGAAATTCCGATGTTTTGTTTCTTCTGAAAAAAAAAGAAGCTAAATTCCACATTTTGAAGATTGGAGCTTGAAACCTCTACGATCGGTTCTCTGAAATGATATATCTAATATAGGGATTTTCAATAAGATCGCTATCTTTTTGGGGGGGTTTTCTCCTTTTTTTCAAAAATCAGGCAAATTTTATCAAATTTTTGTTTTGGGTGGGTAATAATAAACTGAAAGAAATTTATACATTTAGAATCAGTAAAAAAGCCAAGACTGCCAGTGTAGCTATCGTCACGAGAATTCCGTTTTTAGTTGGTGAATACTGGGGATACGGAATCATAGGAGAAACCGTCAAAGAAATATGATATTCTAGGGGGATTACGAGAGGGATAGATTAAATATACAACATTTGAACAGTTTTCTGTCAATTGGCTATCTCAGAACTCAGATTGACTGAGGTCAATTGGCTATCTCAGAACTGTCACTTACTGACACTGTGGCCATAATTGACCAAAATTGTTGTTTTGAGACACAAAATGGCACTTCATTGTTACACAATATCATGTATGGTATTATAAACGAACAGAGAAATAAATGTACGTAAAAATCAAAACTTAAAATCGGGATTTTTTATGTCGAAATAATATAATTTATAGCAATGAAAAACATTTGGAAATAAGAAATTGTATTTTTGCAAGTAAAGAGTTTTTTGATAATCCAATGGTAATTAATAATCCAAAAATAAGATTTTATGCAGGTTTCCCAATTACTAGTCTTCTTGGCTATAATGTTGGGGCGCTTTGCATTGCAGATACCGTTCCGAGAAAACTTAATAATGATGAATTGAATATTTTTAAGACGATCGGAAAACTCCTAATTGAACGAATTCGTATGCCTAAAATATTAAGCATTTACAGTAACAAAAATATTTTTCTATTGAAGTATAAATGAAACCTAAAACACACAGAAATTAGACAAACAATTTACGGCAAGCAAACAAACCATTGGTACTAATATAAATAAATAAATCATGAAACAAGTGAAGCTTAAAAAGTTCTTTTTTGGAAAGTTTTTTTTCAATTATTCCCTGTTTGTTTTTGGCTGCTAAAGTCTCAAGTTTTAAAAAATATCCTATTTCAAATTGATTTTGTATTCCACAACAAGTCAATATTCTTGGCTAGAACTAATAAAATTAAACTGAATATTCGATATATGTTTTGTTTGGGTAGAGGGATTGAAATATTTTCCTGGACGGCAATCCAAAAGTTCACCTATTTTCAAATGGATATGGTATCTCAGGGAAAACTTTGTAAGTGGATGAAGATTTTATAGGCTTAGGTCGAGAGAAATGATATGACTATTTTTACTCGTTTTAACTTTAATATCTCCATTCTAGGAGACCTCTGGTAGAAAAACATCATCACCACCGCCAGCAAAGAGATATAGAACAACTGGTGGTGTGGAGATACCACATCAATTAATTTAATTATGCGTTAGAGGGGGCTTCTCAAGGAAAGTTCCCCCAGCATATCCCCCTCTTCTCAACCCCCCACCCAACCTAAAAATCCCCCAGAAAACGTCTGTACACTTCCAAATAACCATCACTATATGTAAGCACTGGTCACAGTTTGTAACTTGTGGCCCCTCCCATGGGGACTGTAGGGGAGTAAGTCGTCCCCAAAGACATAGTTAAAAGGTTTTTTGACTACGCTGAATAAAATGGCTATCTCAGAATTTTAATTTGGTTGACTTTGGTAAAATAATGAGCGTAGAAGGGGGCCTAGGTGCCCTCCAATTTTGTTTGGTATTTCCATAAAGGGGGCATAGGATTTTCTAGCATTATTGAAACAAAAACAATGAAAAATAAATAAAACAAAGTTTTTTTTCAGCTCGAAGTAAGGAGCAGCATTAAAACATAGAACGAACAGAAATTATTACGTATATAAGGGAGTCCGTCGTCTCTACAATACCTCGCTCTTTACGCTAAAGTATTTTTAGCAATTTCAACTATTTATTCTACGGCCTATCATCCACAGACAATGTGTCCCTTAAAGCCCACAAATCATCACTTTTATCAAGGAATTGTTGAATAAGTAGCGAATTCTCTGACCTTGTCTTTGTGTCTCTGTTCTTGTGTCTTTTTGCCCGTCTCTCCGCGTGTCTATGTGTTTTTTTTTATCTATCTGTCTGTGTATCTATATGTCTTTTTCTCCATGTTTCTCTGTGTTAATGTGTCTTTTTATCTGTTTGTCTGTGTGTGTTTTTATATGCCTGTCTGTGTGTCTATACGTCTTTTTTGTCTGTCTGTTCATCTGTGTGTCGTTTTGTAGGTCTGTCTTTGTTTATTTGTGTCTATTTGTCTGTTTGTCCGTGTGTCTATGTGTTTATGTGTCTTTTTTTTTTTGTATGTACACTCCCCAAAGGTCTAAGACTGAATAGAACAGGACTTTTGAGCATTTCCTGAAAGGACAAAATCAAAGTTAGTGCATTTGGAGTAATTAAAATAACCCAAAGACAGAAAACAATAAAATAAGAATTACTAATGACCTATAAAGGGCCCCCCGAAAAATTACGACACACTCTGGAGTAACAATAAAACAGTGAAAACTCTTAAATAAAATCCAGTCCCCTGTTTTGCACACAACTCCAGTAAATATTGCCAGTCATGATTCAACCCAAAAATATCGACCATCCCCCTGACATCCGAAGATCCCTTTCATTCAAAATAGGTTTGAGCTGCAAGAGCTTTCTCCATCTTGCCATGTCTCAACTTACATTATAAGCGATCGTTTCTAAAATTTTCCGTATTAGTTTGACAGGATTTAACATAGTAGTGACTCTGTTTGGTCTATATTGTATCTCACCTTCTTAGCCAGCTCTTCTATAAGCTTCCTCTGGTGTCTTAAGTGTCCTTGGGCTTTCTTGAATAGATGCATTAGTGCTTTTCAAAGTCCTATGCTTCCTCAGTGTTCCATTCATTTCTGAATGCTAAGGGATAAATTTGGCGTGAAGAATGTCTGGGCATATCGCGGCCAGATTCTCGTTAAGTTGCCTGGAGACCCTTCTGCGAGAAATATCAGGTCTATTGCAGATTGTGTATGATCTTTCAATTATCATTCTTTGAGGGTTTTTTTATGTGCTGTGTTATTTTATTTTTTCTTTTTCTTAAACATTTTTTTTTCGGTTGATTTCATTTTATTTGTCTTTACTTATTATATGTTCTTGTCAATTTTTATGCACTCATACTATTTATTTTTTTGTTCGTGTCTTCTTTCTTATGTTTTTGTTCCCCATGAAAAATTCCTCTCTCCCATGAAAAAGGGAGTAAAAGATATGCGTAACTTACGAATTAGCTTACGTAACGAAATTCTGTAATTGTATGTTTTAATTAATGACGAAGACCACACTGCCTTTCCATAATACAACCACAGAAGAGAGAATAATGAGGATTTCTTTCCCAAGAAAACCTATTTGAATATTTCGGCCCTATACCTAAGGGCCGTCTTCAGCAAAGAAAATAATAAACAATGAAACACTTACAATAAAAGCTCTCGGCTAAAAATCCATTTTTTTTTAAAATAACAGCGGCGAGAGCGCCCCGTGCCACAGCGGCAACCCGAGTGCATGCATGCACTCGCACGCCCGCCGCACATCCTCGATCGGGAAGCCGAGTTTTAGATGCGAGTAGAAGCAATCGATCGCGACGCCGATCGCGACGGCTTCCCCGTGGCGGATCTCAAAGTCCGTGATCGGTTCCAGTTTGTGCGCCGACCAATGTCCGAAATCCAGCGGCCGGGCCTCCAGCATTTCAAAGGGGTCGCCGCCCTCGGTGATGTGTCGCAGGTGTAATTTGCAACTGGTCGCAATCGCCCGGGTCGAATAAAGTGCAACTTCCCTTTTATTTTGGTTTGCTTTCATATTTTTTAAAGAACCAGAAAAAATTCCTAGAGAATCGTGATTTTTAAGCCTGATTATTCCAGAGGCGGTTTTAAGGGGGATACAGGGGGCGCTTGTTTCGTGCTCAGATATTTTAAGGGTGTGAAATTTCAAATAATATTACAACGGTTATAATCATATAGTAATTTTTAAAATTACATTTTTATTAAAGTAAAGTAGAGGGCGCAATTGGCAGTCAGTATAAGCAGATTGAATCCGAAATTTTCATTTTCCCCATAAAGAAAAAAAATATAATAGGAGTGAATAAATGATATGGATAAATGATATCACCTCTTTGAAAGAGGTGATTTTGTTTTCCACCATTGCTCTACTAATAATTTAATTGTTAATAAGTTAATAAGGTAGGACATTTTGCTCTAAAAAAAAATTGGAATAATGTTACGAGTGGCACTTAGGGGACTGAGCACCGTATTTTAGTCCAAAATAAATAATTTTTTAATGAAAAAAAAAAAATGTCTTTTTTTCTTTTTTCAATAAATGAATAATTGGTTGGGAACCAAAGGGCTGCGGCAGGTGAATTTTTCAGGCTAAATGTTCCACTGGAGGAATTTGCAAGAATCTATAAGAAATTCTTCAAATGTCTTGCTTTTTCTTTGTCGACTCAATGTTCGAGCGGAGGTGTTAAGTGTAATTGTGTGTGGTATACTTTAATCAGGATTGAACTGTCTAGAGGATATATCCGTGGGGACGAGAGATTTTACCGTGGAGGTGGAGCCAAATTTCCTGTTATTATTTAAAAAAAACGATCAGGAATGAAATTTAAAAACAAACGAGTTTTTTTCACTGAAAGTAAGGAGCAACATTTGAACATCGGGAAGTCTTGCGATGGCACGATTTCTCCTGAGGAGGCGAAAAAGCTAAACCAGAAGCTGGAAGGGAGCGCCGAGCTCCGAGAGGCCTACCTTGCCTACGCCCGTTTGAACGGCGAATTGATGTGGCGATATCGGACCGGCGAAGCCGCATCAAAACTGAGCACGTTGCAAGAGCCGACGATGCGACGGAAGTCGAATGGCAGTGATGGGGGCACCAAGGCGTCTCTGGCCTTGCTCGCGGTGGCCGCGGTGATGTTGGCGGCGGCGTGTCGCTTGCCAGGGTGATGGGACCAGATGTTGCCCTTCATTTTTTTGGATTCGTCTTGACTTTTAAAAGTTTATAATGGTTCTAGAGTTTGGTCTGGGTTTGTACGGCTCGGTCAGGATTTCTATGCATTGGTCATGATTTCTAAGGATTGTGCTGAATTTCTACATGTTAATCTATTCGTTTTTGTGGCTGTGTCTTGATGTCTATGGTCTGAATTTCTAGGTTTGACCCTGATTTATATGAACTCTTGTGGAGCTCTATGCATTGCATATAATTTCGAAGAAGTCGTCGGGATTTCAATGTCCTGGTTCTGATTTGTAGGGATTGCTCGCATGTACGATCTGGTTCACTGCGAATGGCGCGACGGGTTGCTCCGGGTTCGCACTCGCATATTCGGCTAATTCATCCTTGATACGAACGATCCAGTCTGCCAATGCTGACTGCGGGCGCGCATTCAAAGCAGGGAAAGAGCCGACAATCCCTGCCTGGCACTGAGCAATGACCAGGTCGGGGCCTGACACAATAAACATCGGCGCGCCGATCAGGGGGATTCTCAGTTTGCCTTGCAGCGATTCGGGTAATGCCATCTGGAACTCCTAGGAAAAAATCATAAAGCTGCATTCGGCACAACAGGTAAAGAGTCGAGCAATGGAGCATGAAAAATTGAAGAATGGAGGAAAATTTGTTTGTAGGTAAGTTCAGGTGAGAATTTAAGAAAACCATCTATAGGCCTGTAAAGTGTCTATATACAATATAAGAATATCTCATTATGAAAATATCTTGATTTTTCAGATAGAAAATGGGTTAAACAGTTACATCAATTCATGGAAGTGTGGAGAGGTTAAAATATTTGTTATTTTATTGTTTTTTTGCTTTGGGGGGGGGGGGCAAACGGGAAAAGTATTGCGATTTTAGCAGATTATCAAAAATAAATGAAAGACGACGATTCCTTCTAATAAATTACCCAACAAAAATAGAAGCCAATAACTCACATGCTTTATATAACTGGTTAGGAAATCTATCCATTTATAGAGACATTGCAAATGAGTTTGCCAGTAAAAAAAAAGGAGACTTCCAGTGCCAGCAAAGTCCATTGCATCCACTCCCCCTCCCATGGAGTTGGTCAATCCCCATAATAAACACTAATTTCTCAAAATGGACTGGAAACATCCTAGCTATCATGAGGATGACTAAAAACTTATTAAGTTAATTCATTTTTATATTCTTTTCAATTTTTCTCAGTTTGAGACCCAGAAAATAATCTAGAAGTTCAGGGAACTCATAGAAATTCTTGTACAAATGACAAACCTAAGAATATTAATTTTTTGTCAAAATTTTAGACCCAAAGAGTATCTTGAGCACCCCTTTCCTAGCCAAAGCAAAGTACCCTGGAGATAATAATAATGCAGAGAGAAAATTCTCTTGCAAAAGTTCCTTTTGTCAGCAACAAATTATGATAATACTGCATAAAACAGGACAATTTTCTTCGAAGGGAAGTCTAAAATAGCGTGTCAGAAAATCCCTCTGCATAGGTTTTAAGCTCCTATCTGCAAAAATATGAAATTTTGTATATGTTTTCCGAAAGAATGTTTACGGATGCATTTTATTGTTTTTTCTTTAATTTTATTTTTCCCCAGGGGTGATCCTATTGACCCAGTGGTCCTAGAATATTGTTAGAGGGCTCAATTGAATGGATATTAATCTATTGCCCTTTTAAGTGCCCAAAACTATTTGCAGTAAACCATGCCCCCTCCAGTACCACCTTTGACCAAAACCATTCAATCAAAACTTTGAGATAGTTTAAGAGGCTTATAAATTGACTACAGGAATCAATCTAAAGAATTGCATGCATTTCCTACCTTCCTACCTTCTGTAGATTTTACCATCCGAAAATTCGCGGGATATCTGATAGTAAGGATAATAATGATATAAAATATAAGATACAATGATGATGTAAGATATAATATATAAAAATTATAATAATGATGATTATTTTGTATAATACTGATAGTACCAGTATTTGGGAAATGTCATTGGACACGTAAAGTAAAGGGAGCAATGGTACAGTATATTTGTTTAATATGTGTCTCCCCTGATGCCCACAGCACGGGGATCTGGTTGGCGCCGGGCATGACGAGGACGGGCGGCGGCGGCGGGACGCCGGCCGGCGGCCAGGGGTTCTGCAGGTTGTAGAGGATGGTCGTGGGCGTGAACGGCGGCAGCGACTCCTGCAGGGACGCGGTGCCCTCGCGGATCTTGCCCTGGAAGCCGCTCTGCACCGGCGGCGCGGCCTCGTTCTTCACGCGGCAGTGGTAGCCGTAGGGGAGGACCATCGTGCCGGCCTCGTGCGGGAAGCCGAGGCGCGGGAAGGTGACGCCGTTGCGGGTGACGCCACTTTTTTTTCAATTCCCAATTGTACAAAAATGACTGAGGAGCGAGCCTGAAATAGCTAGAAAAGTTAGACAGGGGCTTCACTTCCCTAAATTTCCTTATCCTGGATCAATTTGATAAGAAACCCCCGCCCCCTCAAAGAAAAAGATACCTCAGATACTTCTTCCCTTTCAGTAATACAAAATACGAAATGAGAGCCACAGACCTTGTGTAAAAAGGAGTTCAGTTTCTTTACTGTATCAATATCCTTACTGTTCAGAATACAATTCTGGAGGAGGATTCACGGTTTATACGCCTTGTTTCCCCCTCCAAACTCTCCCAATGTCATCAGATCCGGTCGGGATTTGAAATTACAGCTCTGAGACGCGATATCCTTCCAAACATCAATTTCATTAAGATCTGATTAACCGTTCGTAAGTTAAAAATACTTCATTTTTCTATTTTTTTCTGAATTAACGGGCCCCCACTCCCCCCAGATGGTCAAATCGGGAAAACGACTAGTTCTAATTTAATCTGGCCCAGTTCCTGATATGCCTGCCAAATTTCATCGCCCTAGCTTACCTGGAAGTGCCTAAAGTAGCAAAACCAGGACCGAAGGTGAGCAAAAAATCAAAACAAGGGCTGATAGCCCCCATGCCTTCTCAAGACCAGAGCATAATTTGCGCTTTACTAAAAGAAAAAAAAATAATAACTGTGGATAATCAGTTTAATTGACATGTACTGATATTTATACCTGTGGTTCTGATACATTTTCAAATGAAAACGTCAATGAAAATGAACTAGCTTATAATGTAGATCTGCTGTGCAGAAGAGAGCAAGAGTGAGTAGGAAGAGCTATATTGGTTACACCCTGCTTCTATGCCTTAAACTGCTGGGGACAGGTAGCTAAGCTATTACGTATATGAGGCGGTTCAACCCCCTAGTTAACACCACGCTCTTTAAGATAACGTTTTATTAGTAATTTCGAAAGAGCTATCTATTCTAATTAAACACCTTTGTCATTCAGGGGTCATTCTTAAGGAATTGGAACAAGGTTCAAACTTTAGCGTAAAGAGCGAGGTATTGTTCAAACTTTAGCGTAAAGAGCGAGGTGTTGACAAGGGGGTGAACCCCCTCATATACGGAATAATTTCTGTTCGTTTTCCTCTATCTATCAAAGTCCTCAATTCAATAAAGACCTTTCTTCGTCGTCACTTTTGACTATTAGCTTTTTCCGGCCTAATCTTTTTTTCGGTCTTGATGTAAATGTTGTCTGGTTACTCCTATGTACATTGTCGTCACTTTTGGCTATTTGCTTTTTTCGGCCTAGTCTTTTTTCGGTCTTGATGTAAATGTTAAGTCCAGTTACTCCGATGTACATTGTCGTCACTTTTGGCTATTAGCTTTTTTCGGCCTAGCTTTTTTTCGGTCTTGATGTAAATATTAAGTCTGATTACTCCGATATAAAGCGCATCTTTTCTGATTGAAAGGTAATTTTTCAATAATAAACACAGCTCATTGTATCTATTTCAATTACAAAAATAGAAGTTCTTCAAAGAAAAGTAAGTATCCCTACCAAAACAAGCAAAACATAGTCATATAATTATAGTAAATCTCAAAAGGAACTAAAATCTATGAATAAACGAGTGAAATTCCAAAACGAACAGAACTTAAAATGAATAATTTCACCAAATACAAAAGTAAAACATGGCTATGGCATTATAGATAAATCCTGAAACAAACAGAAATTAAAAACAATGATGAAGCCAAATTTAAAACGAATATAAGTCACAATAAATATTATACGTATAGTTTTTGTACATTTGCTTTTGTTAGAAAAAATCTAAAACTTAATCTAAGTATGTTCATGAAGTCTTCCCTGAAAATATTTTTAACAAAGGCTTTGAAAATCTACAGGATATAGAATGATAGTGATAAGTTTTCGGTTGTTTATTAGCATATTGAATCATTTGGAGGAATTGGTGGAAATAATCTTGGCTGCTAGGGAAAGGACTGGTTTTACTTGCTTCCGTTTTATCGTTATTTGGTTATATTCGGTTTATTCGGTTTTATGGACCGGATAAATTTTCGGTTTACAACCGGCTGCACGAGCAATTTACGACAGCCCGGTTACGGAGTTTGTGTGGGCCTCGGGCTATTCCTGCCGCAACCGCTACGGCAAGGCGAACACGCGCCTCAGTGAACATGCGCTCGCCAACGCCATCGATATCGGCGGATTCAAACTGCAGAACGGAAAGGTCGTGCGCCTCAAGTTTGGCTGGGGTTCCACCAAGCGGGATTATCTCGCAGCCGAACAAGCCAAGCGCGAAGCTCAGAAAGCAGCCGCAGAGAAGAAGGCTCAAGAAGAGAAAGCCAAAAGCGCAGAAACGCGACAAAAATACAGTTTCCACATTTTTGCAGATAGGAGCTTGAAACCTCTAAATTAAAGTTCTCTGATATTGTGAATCTGATAGCGTGATTTTCATTAAGATTCCTTGACTTTTGGAGTTTTTTCCCCTTTTTCAAAATCGGACTTATTTTCTTAGGCTTTGTAGCCTTTTATTGGTAATACTAAGCTTAATGGATCTTAAATATTTGAAAACAGAATAATAAGCCGATTCTTGTGATATGTTTACTGATTCTAAAATTCTGTTGTTCAGAGTTTCGGTTACCATTGATCCATATCGAGGGCCCGGCTTCGGGATCAACTGCATAATTATTTATTTTTCTTAAATGACACATTGACATTTCTGGCCCCTAAAACGATTTAAAAAGGTCACAACTTTCAGAAAGAATTTGTATTTTTCCCAGGGTGGTTGCCGTGGGTGACGCCGTGACATCAAGAAGAGGCGTACATTGTCTGCGGTTAGAAAACAAGCGACACTGAGAATTTAAATATAGAAACCTGCCGCGTAGCCGTACCGGAAGCTCAGCAGCTTCGAATTGCATCATGGAATTTTCTGGCCTAAAAAACGATCTATATGAGAGATCGAAACTTGATGGAAAAAAAAGCCCTAGTCTTAGATACGTGATTGATATAACCGGAATGGATCCGCTCTTTTTGGGGGAATTGGGGGGAAGGGTTAATTCTAAAAAATTAAAAAAATGAGGTATTTTTAACTTACGAAGAAATGATTGGATCTTAGTGAAATTTCATATTTAGAAGGACCTCGTAACTCAGATCGCTTATTTTAAATCCGGCCGGATCCAGTGTCATTGGGGGGGGGGACCGGAAATCTTGGAAAAAGCTTAAAGCGGAGATATCAGGATGAAACTTGGATGCACTTACGATGACAATGCATTAATACAAAATTCGCTCTGCTTGTATAGTCCCTTCAAAGACTCCCTTCAACATAAAACGGTGTTTGAAGGAAATAAGAAAGATAAAGCAAAAGCTTTCGCCTGCCTTTCGACCACTTCCTAATATGCAATTACTTCCAATTTTTATCAATGAATAAACTTCCGATGACATTGTAATTTTATAAATAAATATACATCCGATCACAGTGCAATAGCACAACACCCAGACTCCCCCTTCATGTTTGCTCCCCATTGCAGCCCCCTTAATTTTTTTTTGTTTGTTATACTACATCTAAGTATGTATTTTATATCCAAGTGAGCAAGCTGCCCAGATATGGCATTTTGGTTCAACTTTGGAACAATGAACCGCACTGAAAAAAAAATGAAGAAGGTACTCTCGTTCTTATTTACCATGGCCTGAAAATTCCATATTTTGAATTATTAGTTAAATTTGATTTAGTTTCACTGGTACACAGATGGCTGAAGCTGAGTATAAGTATTTTAGTTTCATTTAAAATAAAAAATTTAAAATAAAAACTTTTATTGAAAAAAAAAACAAGGTTTCCTTCCATTTTGAGAATTTTTGTCAAGCCAATAAGTGTTCACACTCAATTCTCCAGATCAACCCTAACCTGCCCTATCTTGATTAAAATGTATCTTTCTCAAACACTAGCAACAATCTCCTAATTTTGGACATGATGTATATAGGTATAGATAGTTGTGATTGGCTGATAGTTAGGACTAGGCTAGTTGGGCCAGAACATCTACAATCTTATAAAGTGTTGTTTTTCAACTTAGGTTTCTTAAACATTGGCAACAATCTCCTAATTTTGGACTTGATGTATACAGGTATAGACAATTAGGATTCTTTACGCTAAAGTAATTTTATTAATTTCAACTATTTATTCTATGGCCTTTGTGATTCAGGGTTCATTCTTAAGGAATTGGGACAAAATTTAAGCTTTAGTGTAAAGAGCGAGGTATGGACAAAGGGGCAAACCCTCTCATATACGTAACAAAAACATACGAATATCGAAGTTCGTTACTTAAGTTAATTTGTAAGTTACGTAAATTTTTACTTACTTATAAAAGCGTTCGTAAAAAAATAAAAGTTCTAGCGGCCTTTTTAAGTAACCAAAAAGTTGGAAGGTAACTAGGCCTACCTTTCTTTGATGAAAACATAAAAGGATTCCTATGAATAGGAATAAAAAAAAAGTAAGTGTCTTCAGGTAAATTGGAAATTAAGACCTGAATCTCTTTTTCAGGCAAAAATTATGTAAAAATTGGATTGAAAATGTCTCAAGTTTATGCACAATAAATGTCCAAATAAAAAAATATTACGTTCAAATACAAATTTCTTTCTAAGGAAAATCCTCCAAACCAATCCTTGCCAAAAACAACAGTACTACCAGATTAATTGTGACCTTTATCTTAATAAAAATAAATTTTCTAAAATTCCATTTTGGATCGGTTTTGTGTTTTCAGTAAAACGTAAGTTAATAAAAGTTTACAGATATCAGGATATATCACGAGTCAGTTTATTTGAGCTAGTGCTGTAAATATATCATATGTATTCAGCGAAGCAATAATTTTTGGTCTTTGAATTTCAATATCTCTTTACTTCCACAAGAAGAAGTTTTTCCAATTAATCAGGAGCAAGCAGAATAGAAACATAATTCTTTTCTTCAACACTTATTATTAACCTAGTCTCTACATCCTAACGAAAGCTATTCTTTAAATCTTCAATAATATGGTAGGCTGTTTTGAATCTGGTCGTGGCTTAGCCGTAACATCCTTACTCGCAGGAGGCTGGCCGGCGTACGAAAGGAACTTATTAATGGGCTGCTCGACCCAGTCTTTCTTAGAATCCTGAACAACCAAAAACAATTTCACTGGATCTCCGCGAGGTGGAAGATCAACCCACCGTGGATTCTCCTGCCCAATTTGCTTTTTGATTGCCGGGTTTCCATTCTTCAGACCCAGCAGTAATAGAGCGGTATGGATGTGGATGGGCCGCGACTGAACCGCAACCAAAGATTCGTGTTCTTTGCAATTGAAGCTCTGTTTAGAATTAGATTTGTCTCTAAGTCAAGTATCGGAAATGGGACCCGCATCTTATTGATTATAATGTCTTCTTCTATCCTTGGATCATGACAGTCACCTATCAATGTCAAATTTCCTGAATCATTTCCTGGCTAACATTCTCCTTCGTTCCATTTTCGGAAATTGACAGGGATAATAATCATGCTCAACTAGAACTTCTAGATATATCTATTTCTAGATAGAAATATCTAGAACTTCTAGCTCGTAACTAACTTCTTTCGGCTAAACTTTGTTGAAAAAAAGGTTCGATTAAATTAAAAAAATTTGTTTGACAGAGTAATTTTATGGCTTGATACTAATTATCTTACCCTAAATTTTTCCAAGTCCAGTCTTTTATTTTTTCGCGTATTATCCCTAGATTTATCCCTGGTTATCTGAAATTCATCAGCCAAATAGGATAATTCATAAATCTAAAGATCAATATATTGTTTTCGGCGCTTTCTTTTCTTTCAAGCATCACGTTCGTTTGATTAAAATGAAGATATGCAGTAGTCTGGGTATTATAAGGAAACTTAAACATACTATCCCTGGATCAATTTTTCTTCTTGCTGAAAGTATTTATCCACTCCAAAAATTACCAGAGATTTCAATTCATTTCTGACAATCTTATTGCAGCTAAATCGGGGCCGTCGAATCATTTTATTACCATCTTAAGGGCTATTTACTAAATCTACTCGAGAAAAACAGTTCTTGTCCTTTTTAGAGATATCCCAAACCTTCCATGCCATTCTTTCATGGTATACGTATTGAATGGGAGGTTTTTGACCATGCAAAAAGTGTATTGTCGTAAAAAAAACCTTAAATATTTTGTTTAAATACATTTTCATCTTAAATTACTTTTACTTAGCAAACTGTTTTCCTAAAATTGTTCTAGCCATCTTTTCTAGTTTTTAATTTAAAAAACTTCAGTTTCTTATTCAACTGTTCTTGGAAAGCTCTTCTCAAGTTCATATCTTTATGCAGATAAAAGTTATTACTAACAGGAAGAAAGTTATTCTTCCTTAGTTTTAGCCTTAAATTACTATTTTACCCCTTAACGTATATAAGCACTCTTATATACCCTAAACCACGTTAAACGTATGGGCCATATTATGACAAAGTACCATATCGAATATAACTGGATCATTGTACCCGTTGCCACGGCTGCCAAAGCTCAGCTGGACAGCCAAAGGGCACAATGACTGCCGCCAATGCCCCCTGCACGATGCACGGTTTTAGAAAGGAACCCGGCAGGTGCAAATCACAAAAAAGCCATCAAGGCGCGAGCTACTGAAAGTGGTGACGGAACTTCAATCGTTGGTTGGTGAGGCTATTGCAGCGCACGCAGATGACCGCAACCCAAATGCTTTTGAGAAGGTGCAAAGACCTTTGGAGAAAGCATTTGAGCTGTGCGTTGAAGCTCACTCTTTCGACCCGCCTACTGACTGCGTCCACCCCAACCAGAAAATGTCACCCCTGAAAACGTCTGTATACTTCCTAATAACCAATACTTTATGTAAACAATGGGCAAAGTTCATAGCCTGCAGCCCTTACCCCGGGGACTTCGGGGAATTAAATCGTCCTCAAAGAAATAGTTCTTTGCTTTTTGGACTATACTAAACAAAATGGCTGTCTCAAAATTTTGATCTGGTGACTTCGGGAAAAATGAACATTGGAGAGGGCCTACTAGTTGCCCTCCAATTTTTTTTTGGCTACTTAAAAAGGAAACTAGAACTTTTAATTTCCACTAATGCCCTGTTACAGGTAGTTTTTAAGCCCCTAAGGAGAAAATAGACCCCTTCAAAAGCAACTAGTGGAAAAACTTCCAATTAATAAACTCTTTTCCACTTTGAATCCATTTTTGAAAGAAGCATGAGATACTAACTTTTTTGGGGGTAAAGCAATCTAAAACTAAAAGCAGTCATTGGGCAAAACCACGAGTAAACAGCCTCTTCGCCCAGTGTATAATTTATTAAATCATTGTGAAGAAGTCTAACCAGGGCTAGCCATGTTTGGGATTCTTTGAGTCACCTTTTTGAGGAAGACTGCTGGATTGTGTCAATGCAACTAGATGACAAGATACCATTTGTTATTTTGTTTGTCAGATATGGTGAAATAGACATGATTGGTAATTATCGTTTCCACAATATATTCTTGTTCTCTAATACTTATGACTTTCAATTGACCGGCATTAGCGCCTCTTGTACATTAGTTTGAACTGACAAATCACCCCCTCTGCCATTTCCTAACCATATTCAGGATTTCTTGCAGTTTTAGAGTTTTTTTTTTTTATGTTTTGTCAGCCGATTACGAGAGGAAAAAGAATCTTTTTGAAGGCTTTACTTTTTAAGCTGAAGTTTAAATTTTTATTCAAATTCATTAAGAACAATTCCTGAAACAATTGGGTCATTTAAGTAAAATAATTAGTTTTTCCAAATGTTCTAAGAAAACCTTTATCCAAAATAGTGACAAATTGAGGAGAATGTAACCCCTTTTCCTTTATATAAGTAATCATTTCTGTTTGTCTTAGGATTTGATGTTGCTCCTCACTTTTAGATGAAAAAGCTTGTTTTCTTCTATTTAATCTCACTAAAAAAAAACATTCCTTTGCTTCCAAAGTGTCACAAAACCTGCGATCCTGCGAAAGGCCAAACACGTGTGGCTCTGGCTGGAAAAGGCCCCCTCAATTCGGCTGGCTAAGGAGCGAGTCGGACACAGTCAGGATTTCCGATGGCTGACGCCCAAAAAGGCCAACGACTTGGTTTCGACACTGGACAGCGCGGGCTTGAAGCACATCGCTGACATGGCTCGACTCACATTGGCCACGGGCCTTCGAGAGTCCAACGTGTCCGGGTTGCGCTGGAGCCATGTTGACCTAAGTAGGCATGTGGCCTGGGTCGGTAACCAGCAATCGAAATCGGGTAGAGCCGCTGCGACCTGGAGCTCGTCGCACCCCACGGCCACTTCGATCACGTGAACCCCGACTTCCTGCGGGCGCTCCAGGGAATGGGCTACGGGCCTGCGCGCTTGCTGTACCACGAGCTCGAAGGCCTCATCGAGCCCGACCCCGAAGCCGACTGCACGCCCGTGGTCGCGAGGTACCCGGGCCCGACGATCGAGTCCGGTGGTCCGCTGCCTGCGATGGACTGGAGCGGGATCGATATCACGCTGCAGTCCCTGACCACGGCCGAAGCCGAGGGGCTCGCCTACACGATCGAGCGCGACCATAATCTCTGGCTTTGTGGAACGAGCTTCATTTTGCTGCATAGAATTCGTCATCATAAGGGTTTAGAAAGCCTCTTCTATTTGATAGAAGCTAAGTATGAAAACTTAAAATAATCTCGATGATGAATCTCCCCATACTGTTGCCAGAGTTGTTCTCTAAAGCACACAAATAGCTGTTCCCCCTAAGACCACACAAATCAAAATAATGTTTAAACACGGGCTGGTTTTTATGCAGTTAAAAAATCAATATAAATAAGCATTAACTTATTCATATCTAATATGGCCTAAGTTTATATGATTTAGGATTAGTAAATTTTTTAATTGTTAATTTTTAATTTTTAAAATTCCAATTAGATTTTAAAATTAGCAGCAAATTTCAATACTTTATAAATGTGTTATAAGTATAGTTTATTTGTGATTTGATAATAATTACTTCTAGCAAGTATTAAACATCAACTTATTCCAAGTGTTTTCATATTGTTCTAGGATTGCCAATACTCACTAAAATCATATTAGACAGCTTTTTCAAACAGTGTTTTTTTGCCAATTCACCAAAATCTAAGGGGGATGGGGATTATACTTTATATTCCAGCATTTGTCTTTATGTTGCAGGTCTTCTTTAAAGTTTGATGAAAAAAATATAAATCATTTTTAAATACAACAAATGTGAAAAACGAAATTTAAGACTATATTGTTTCAAATATTACAAAGATAACTACAAGGCAAAAACTTGTTTGTGAATTTGATTGCGTTTATTTACCTGAAGAAGTACTCCCTGTCATGAATCCTCAGCTCTTGAATGAGTGCATGAAAGTGCCCAAACGTTTTACGCTGCTGGAAAATATTTCTCACCCAGAATCTCTTCTTTTTATATGTTTTCCGTTGATCTGAGACACGTTTTCGCTAAGCAGCAACTCTTTATGGTACGAGTGGTACACTTTTTGCCATTCTTGACACACTTCTACAACCAGACTACTTATGTTATCATCGTGCTACCTACAACAATAAAGCTAAGATTTCAGAATGCCATTAAGAAAGAAACATTGCTAATACTCGGAATTAACTGGTTCTAATTTGAAAAATCAGAATCTTTCGCAAAATTTTTTAGTTAATCAGAAGATTCCATGAAAAATCTGATTGGCTTAAATTAGCATTAGTTAAATACCAGTGTCAGAAAAATCTCAAGAAATAACATAGCTATGTTGTCTTTCATTCTAATCTGGAAATATTTTTTATAATAAATGTTTATGAATAAATGTTAATAAATGTTATGCTCTTTACGCTTAAGTTTGACTCTTTCTCTCAACCCTTCTTTTTAAAACAGTAAATTGTTTTTACTGTTACAAAAACAATGTTACAAAACAATGTTTTGTGGTACAAAAAAATTGTTTTTTTTATTTAATTTCTTAACGTTTTTGAATCAATGCATGTTTTGATTTTGGTTCTCCGCAGAGGAATAATTAAAATGAAATTTGCATATGTTGCCTGTGAGTGACGAGTCCCGCGACCTCGATGCGCCGACCGACCTCGTGGCTCTGCAGATCGACGGCGGTGAGCACCCCGCGGGTGCGCAGTGCCTCCCGGAAATGCGCCATCGGATGGTCATCGGTGGACACGCCGGTCGCCCAGAGATCGGCGGAGAGACGCTCGTAGCTGGTCTGGTCGGCGAACAGGGGAGGCTGCACGGCGACCGTGGTCCCCGGGAGGAAGCGTGAGCGGTCGTCCGCCGCGGCTCCGGCGTCCCGCTGATCGCGGTGCACGGCAACAGCGTGGACCAATTCCTCATCTCCCATGGGGTGGAGGGGGGATTTACCATAATCAAACCAGCTTGATTTGTATATCTTTTCCGACTTGACTAACTCTATTATGAAAGGCATGACATTTGAAAAAAAAAATCGCTGTTCCTGTATATCAATTCAGTGCGTTAACGTGCCTTTCGATTTATGGACTGGATTTCCCAATGAAGTGGAATTGTTGGGGAGGGGGAAATTTTACGGGGGAAGAGGTGTCCATGGGGGAATTTGTTAAATACTCTGAAATTAAAAACACAAAAGATCATATGTCAAACTGATGGAGGCTGTGGTGGGGGGAGATATCCTCAAAGACATGATTTCTGGTCCTTTCAATTACATTGAACAAAATGACTATCTTAAAATTTTGATTGGATGTAGCTGGGAAAATGGTGGGCGAGGGAGGGGGGTTAGTTACCCTCACTGGCCTTTTCAATTTCCAATCGAATGAGCTGCTTTCGAAGTTTCTATGACGACAAATGACCATCTAAAAATTTATATATGTATTTTGGGAAAATACGAGGTGTGGGGGGGGGGTATCCACCTCCGATCACTCTAAGTCTCAAAAAGGGCACTAGCTTTAAAGGGTCATACAGTGAAGACGTTGTCACCCCCTTGATTTTGGAAATGCTTTCTTTTGTATTTTGTATAAAAAATGACTTTTTGATATTTTCACTGAAAAACAGAGAAAAAAAACAACAAGATTTTGAAAAAATGTATTTTTGCCCCCCTCAAAGTCCCATGAATTGACGCCACTTATGTTTGGTTTGTCTTTAATTTTTGGGGTTTTAGTTTCTCTTCTTTTTTGTTCTAATTTTTTTTAGCTTCTCCCTGTTTTCGGTTCTAAAGTTTGCATCCATGTGAAGGATGCCTCACGATTCAAGAATTGGCCGAAACTCTAGGTGCTCTTGTTTCAACCTTCCCAACAGTGGATAGTGATCGAAGAACAAATAATTGCTCTCGGAACCTTGAGTTTCGAACTTGTGGTCAATATGGCTCTCGGAGCCCTAAAATTAGTTCTAGGAACGCAAAATCTAGCTCTCAGAGACCAAAAATAGGTTCTAGAACCTCTGAGACTGGCTCTGCGTGTCCCATTAGAAATCCATGACCAAAGAAATGACACAAAACGGAAGGCTTCTCCGAAGAGCACAAAGGCAAAAGGGGAAAATAAACGTAACAAAAATGCAAGTAAAGTAATTTCAGATGTGTTTTTTTTTTAAGTTTTTGTCAACCCTTTTTTTCTTGCTTAGTAATTTTTTGGAAAAACTGGCGGCTTCTTAATTCTTCGTTTTTGTTGTTGTTTTTTTTTTCGAATCGTTAGTATATAACAGAAAGTCAAAAAAAAGATGAACAGTCGGTTCAAAATAAAGTTAGAGTTAAAATTCTAGTCTGCAAGCAAGCAAGGATGTGCTTGATTCCTCAATCATTTCTAGTAATAATTCATTTGCACCCAAAGCCGTTTCAAGACTGTTTGATAATAAATGATGCAAACCCTACTGTGACGCATGGACGGATAATAGATAGATATATCTATTAACAGATGAACTAACATCACCTTAATATAATCCCAATAAGGGGGGGGGGGTTAATGCCAGATTTGCCTCTCACTCAATTGGACTATCTGTCTTGGTTCTTTCTACAATTAGCAATTGTTTGATGCCCACAACTATTCGATTATAATTCAAAAATCCATGGATTCGGTTCAAGGGAAAAATAATGATGTGAGATTTGTACGTTCTGTCCTATTTGAAAAGGGTTAATGAGCATTAAGATTATTCCTAAATATAATTTAAAAGAAGAATAAGAGAGAGATATCAACTGGGATATAGTTCCAAAGTGGAACTGAATTAAAATTGATGGTTTTCGCGTGGCCGTCGATGAATTTTTGGGCATGGCCAAATACCGAGAAGCCGCCGTGGAAATAATGGGGTAGCATAGTAGCAATGCTAATAGGCAGTTTTCATGGCATAGTGGAATTTTTCGGATTATTTTGAAATTTGTTGACAGGAGAGACCCTACAAGTGTGAAGTATGCCAATACACCTGTAAGGATAGTGGTGTGTATGCTGGTTCTTCAATGGGTTAATCCGCAATATTTCAGGAGCGGCTGAGAGTTTCAAGTTGATACGCACAGGGGATGTCGAGAAGGATATTGAAAAGTGACTCGGGCGGAGAGCAGCCAGGCCCCTCCATGCTGTTTATAGATACCCTCTGCATCATAACTTATAAATGACTTACATGAAACTGAAGTTTCACCCTCCATGTAGACTGAAATAAGATCCTGCAAAAGATAAATACAAAATATTTGTATTTGACTGAAGCAAAATTTTTTTACTTTATAATAATTGATAGATTCTTTCTGTCTTATATATGTTTATAATAAATAATAATTTATTGAAACCCTCTTTACGTACATAATTTGCACTTTAGGTGAGTAGTATAGTAAACGAAGTTTCTGGACCACTTGAATGATCCATTCAAATTACTTTGAGTCAAAATAATAAATAAAATTTATTTAAACCCTCTTTACATACATAAATTGCACTTAATACATAATTGCAGTAATGTCCCGTCATTCAACAACAGCTACAATTGAGTAGCTTTTCTGTTTGAAAATAAAAAAAACAAGTTTTTTTTAAATGAAAGTAAGGTCAAGCATAGTAATCAAGAATGCAAACCCGGAACAGGTTTTATAATTATTTTGGAATTATAAAAAAAATAATTGTTGGCTTTAAGATTTGATTAGGCCAAAATATTCACCAGATTTTTTTACTTCTATTGACATAAAAACCGCCAAAATCACTAATTCAGGAACGTCAGGCAAACTCCAAATGTTTAACATGGGAGGTATAGGAAGGTTCTTTGAGAGTCCGTCCTGCCTTAAGCAGCGATGCAAGGGTAGAATGTGACGTAAATTGTGCAAATAAGGAAGAAAATTCTTGGGGTTCCATTGTTAAGGTAAAATACCTCAAATTTTCTAATTTTTCCGAATTAACACCCCCCCAGCTCCCCCAGAGAGAGCGGATCCCTTTCAATTATGTCAATCAAGTATATAGAACTTGTGCTTATTCTTCCCATCAAGTTTCATCCTGATCTCTCCATTCTAAGCGTTTTCCAAGATTTCCGGTTTCAAAGATTTCTGTTCCCACCCCCAACCCCCACTGTCCCCGGATCCGATTCGAATTGACAATGGAGCATCCGATGCATAAAATCTTTCTATATATCAAGTTTCATTAAGATCCCAGACCATTTCCACTGTCTACCAATAAGCCAAAATTTGCGGGCTAGGAAAACAAAATAGATCAAAACCAAAGTTTTGCAACACATATACAAATAATTTGATGAGTAGAACAAATTCAGTACATTGTCATCGATTTTATCCCAATTAATATCTTCCTGTTTTGACGGTAAGCTAATGGCCCCATGCGTACCTTAGATTTAAATTGATTATATGTAATCCCTTTATACTTGGGCAAAGCTTATTCCAAGGCTTGGTCCCTCTATATATACCTAGAAAAGCAGTCAACTTGAAATTAGGCGCGGGCTAGGTTTTTTGGGATAGTGATGGCGGCAAGAAGATTGGTATGGGCAGTAATGCTGTTTGCATTGGGTGCAAACACCGTTCCCACGTACGCCAATGACTATTGGGTTGGGTTTGGCAGTTATCGAAGTTTAGTCAACGCTGAAGATCACCTGGCTGTAATACAAAACGAGGTTGATGAGACGCTTTCTATTAGGCAAGCGTCCACCCATGTTGGTTCGGTGTTTAGGGTAGTTGCCGGACCCTTTGACAGTGAAGGTATCGCGCGTAATTACATAGCCAGTGCGCCTGTGCGTGCCGATCAGGGACGGGCCCTCGCCCGCACGCGCCTCGAGCGTGCGCCAACGCCACGGCAGGTTCGCCGCGTAGTCGGGACCGAGGTACGGATAGAAGACGAAACCGTCGTGGAACGACGCCTTGAACGTCGCTCCTCCGGCCCACGTTCCATTCTGACCGTCCTGCGCGACCCCGTCGGCGGGACGCGTATGGAGGGGCACGCGCCAGAACTCCCGGTCGGCGTCCGCGGCGCGGGCGAGGTCCTGGCTGGCGATTGAGCTCGAGAGCAGGGTGAGGCAGGCGATGCCGAGGACGCTAATAGAAAGTTAAAGTCTTTTACCTGTGTAGAACTTATGTGCACAAAAGAAAGAGAACAAGGAATTGTGGTTGCAGATATAGCTGTAACCTTGTTAATAGCAAACATATTTCTTTTTTTATTGAGTAGAAAATACTTATTGTCAAGGATTATGTGTTTTTACCGTAAGTACCATTCTTTGGGACACAGGATTGGTCTGAACAGATATAAAAATGCCCAAATCAACCCTAATAGCCATGTCTGGCCCAAGCCCATCAGTCTTCTTTGTGACATTAAAGTAATTTGATTTTTCTTTATTTAAAAATTGGAAAAAAAGATATAAATTAAATAAATCGTGGAATGCTGCAAATAAAAAAATATGTTAGATGTATAACGAGGCAAGATAAGTTAATTTTCGAAATGTAGGACTTTCAATAAAAAACAAGACACATTCAGGCTACTGCGTATTTCGTTAAACCGGGCAGCGCACAAAAAAAATGATTTTTGAGTTGTAAAATTTATGGAATTTGGGACTTATAGCTCTGTCAGTGACAACAAGGATCTAATTCAAAAGTAACTGGCCTTGCAGCCGTGATTATGTTTTTGGTACCTTTTCTACATGAAGTAATTGGGATATTGTCAGAATTTCTGTGTTTTTTAGCAGGTACTTTATGCTCTCAACCAACTATTTTTCATTCTATTTGGACTATTTTAAAATGTGTAAAGTATTTTTCTATTTTGTAAGCATAACATTTTTTTTGTATGAATTATTTGGATTATGTTTGCACTTTTTTGTATTCCGTAAGAAGAATCTGGGATGTTATTAGAAATTTTGTTATTTTTTAACAAGCATTCCGTGTTCACCACCAACTATATATATTCAGTTAGAACTATTTTAGAATTTCGTCGCGGCTCAAGGTGTCGGTCTCGATCTTCGGACGCTCGACGCCTGTCGATCTGGAATACGGCCAGGTCGAGAAAGTTTAACCGTTTCAGCGCGGGAGGCCGTCCCTGGCCGCTTACCGCGCGTCCGCCCGTGTCGATCCTCGGCCGGCGGTTTCACTAGGGGAAGAGAATGGCGAAGAAAATAGACGGGTACATCAAGCTGCAGGTGCCGGCCGGCCAGGCCAATCCGTCGCCGCCTATCGGCCCGGCGCTGGGTCAGCGCGGGATCAACATTATGGAATTCTGCAAGGCGTTCAAGGGGGCCGTGGGACAAAGGCGAGGCGGGGGAGGCGGCGGAGGAGCCGAGATCTCGGCGCCACCCACCTCGTAGAGCGGGGTCGTGCCCGGGCCCTGAGGAGGCGTGAAGCCCTCGACCTTCAGGTAGTAGGTCGCGTCGGCGGTCGCCGTGAACGTGATCAGCGAGTAGTACTGGCCGACCGGGGCGTTGGGGTCGTCGTCGTTGACTTCGATGACCGTGGTGCCGTCGGTGTCGATCAGCGTGAGGATCGTGTCCTCCTGCGTGTAGGTCCGCAGCTCATACTGCGTGCCGTTCGGCCTCCAGTTGCTCAAACAAAGCTGATTCCGGATTTGAAAGGTGCACGCCAAGGAGCAGTTTCTTCACCTGGTCTATCTAATAATTACGTCCTTGACGCTCAGGATCTATGTCCCTCCTCATTAATTTTATCGTCAAGAAATCTGTCACTAATGTGTTATGTTGACGACGTTCTGAATCTTAGTCGCACCCTTCAACGAATAAGTGATGTTTTTTTCTATCGTCCAAGTAGAACACCTTAAGCTTGGTCTACATTTCAATTATACGAAATCGGAAATATTCCTTTTTAAGTGGAAGATGTGTTTATGTTAATTCTGTTACGCTTTTACGAGTCGGACAAACATTTCGGGGGGGAGGGAGTCAAACTCCCTAACCCCCTGGAAACAGCCTTGTGTTTGATGGATATACAGGTTATCAAAAAGGCTTTTTAGTGGAGTTGAAATTTTCAGGGCTTGCTGAGGAATATATTAATTAATTAATTTTATTTTTCACCCACACAATACATAAAGTACATATGGTGGAGTAAGAATAAATATAAAAAAAAGACAAAGAGAAAAAAAAATACACACACATAGTCAACGAAAAAAACGGATTAAATTTTTGTATAAGTTTCAGTAGATTTCCTGTGTCTTTTTTTCCATCGAACGGACTAGAATTCCATAGATTTACGTATAAATCCGTTTAAGTGGGAATAAAACAACTGTTCCTCAGATGAACACAAAATTAAAACTGTTCAAATTCCTTATTTATTGCATTGTTTTGGCCTTAATGAAATCTTTCTAATAGAATAATCGATTTTAGTTTGTTATTCCTACATTTTGTCATAATAATTTATTATGATAATTCAGTTGTCTTGTTTGTGATATTTGAATTTTGTATTATATCTTAGAAGAAAAATAGATAATAAATAACAATTAACAATGTAAATTCAGCTTCATAAATACTTCATATCAGTGTAGTATCCTAATCTAAGGAGTCTATAACTAGATGGCAGATAAAAAGAAGATCAAAATCATCGGGGGTGGTTTCGCTGGAGTCAAATGCGCTTTGACTTTACGTAAGAAGCTCAAAAAAGATGAAGCCGACATCATCTTATACAACAGTGAAAACTATCTAGTATTTCAGCCCTTATTAGCAGAAGTGGTTGGGGCTTCAATCAGTCCCGAGCCAGTTGCTGTTCCGCTTAACCAAGTCGGTACCTAAAAGACACGGAATTTTTCAACTAGCAACAGTTTAACAAAAGCGCTTTTGAGTATAGCAAACTCAGCTAGTGTTGTACTCAAAAGTACATTTAAACATTTTGTTACTCAGTCAAGAACCAAAACCATCGTAATTTACCAACTAGCTGAGTTGTTTCTGCTCAAGAGTGCTTTCGCAAATTTTAATGTACAGTTAGAAACTAAAACACTTGGAATTTATCAGCTAGTTGAGTTTGTTGTACTCAAAAGTGCTTTAATTGAATTTTTTGTACTAAGTCAACAAGAGAGAGAGAGAGAGAGAGAGAGAGAGAGAGAGAGCGAGAAAAAAAAAATTCCCTGTTTTCTTCCTTCGATCTTTGCTCTGCTCTGCTCCTACCCTATTTCGATTTTTCTGCCCTGTTCCGCCTGTTTTGCCAGTGCAAATCTTTTGAGTAGTTTTTGTTTTTGTGGTCCTCATGGGAGAGATCACACAGTATGCTCAGCAGCTGCAACAGCTCACGCTAATTTGTCAGCAGTTACAAAGAGGTAACCAGGAACTTAGGGAGCGGCTCACTTCCAATGAGTCAACCTCCAGCTCTCTTTTAGCTCCATTCTTACAGTTTATTAACACACTCTGTTTGTTATATCACCATATTAATCCGAAAACTTATGAAATAAGACGTTATCCGTCCTTATTTGGTGCTTTCAACTGCAAATAAAATAATTCGGGTAGTTATTGGAGTTTCGATTAAATAACCAGGTTGCAGCTGTTGGTAGCAACCTAAGTCGAGACGATCACGTCCTATAGTAAAACCAAATTGGCCCACATCTCCTAAAACAGGAATCAGATAAAAAAGTACACATTTAGGACCACCCTGTCCAATACCCCAACATATCGGCAGATTCGAGATCCGTGAAAAACACCCGCAACGACTGGTCACCTGCCGCAGTTATAGTTCCGTTACCCACAATCTCTCCATCATTAGCTTCAAGGGTGAATTTTGATAGTGACAAGGCTTGATCGGAAAATGTTACGACGATCGGTTGCTCGATTTTTGTCTGAAGATGTTTGGATTCAATTGCCAATTCCCTGATTTGTAACGTCTTTTCCAGATCTCGCCACCTTTCGATAACACCCCCTACGTTGATCATGTCGCTTCTATTGCTGTCAATAGCTAAGTCCCATTCCACAAGGATGCATGGAAGGATAGGAAGGATATTCTTATCTATCAATAAATGAATTGATATCACTTTTATATAATCATAAAAAGCCTTACGCCATATTTGCCTCTCATGCACTCGGACCATCTGTCTTAGCTTTTTGTACAATTACCCATGGTTTGATGTCTGTAACTACTTGATTTTAATTAAAAATCAACGGACGTTGGTGGTTTCTATGATTATGAATTAAAAATTAAAATCAATGGCCGTCTAGGGCACCATTGGAATTGAATGCAAGGGTCCCCACTGAAATTGCTTTCTAGGGTGCCCGACCATCAGGACCCGGCCGCGCTCGTCGGCGAGCTGACACAGCTCCGCGCCGCGGCGCGAGTCTTCACAGATGGGCTTCTCCACCAGCACGTGCTTCCCGCTCGACAGGGCCAGCTTGGCGATCGCAAAGTGGGTCGTCGTGGGGGTGGCGATGACCACCGCGTCGCCGTCCTCGGCGGCGCTGATCGCGACATCCGGGAGCGGGGCTTCAAGGGTTGGCGGCCAAAGCATTACGGGACCGGCATCGGCGGTTCGCAGGTGGGCATCGTTGGGTTCGGTAAGGTGGGGCAGGTTCATACTAGATTACACACAGTGCTATATTACCGTCTGAAATCAGGAGGCCTTCTTCTCAGTAGTATGTTATTTAATGGAAAGCTACATCACTTGCCTCTATGCCAGCTTTGCTTCTCAACTGGTGAAACTATCCAGCATGTCTTATTTGATTGTCTGCCACTGATTGTGAAGGCTATTTCCCTGAATGCAATCCTGAATTCTAACCTGCCTTGGCACTTTGATAGAAAGATTTTTAAGGCATGTATTGATATTTTAAAGAAGAGACGGCTTGATTAGTGATTATTACGTCACTATGGCTCAGACTGAAGATCATAATCTTTACTGTGTGTTTGAAATGAAAGGGCACTTTTACTGTGCCGACTATTCATCAAACTGTGTTCTCTTTATATGAGCTCATTGCGTATATCCGTGGTACAAGGGTTGTTTTGGAAACTTTGGAAATTTTTTAGCAGGGTAGGGGTTTTGAGATTACTTTGTGGAATAATATATTCGTTCTAAATGTTTCTCCAGCTTTAGTTTACTCCTCAAGAAAAACATGTTATATTTACCACTTTACTAATGATCCAAGCGAAATATGCAGTATTTGGCTCCGTACATTCCATGATGCACAAAGTGTTCAAAATAGGCTAATATATCGAGAAACCGATTAGAGATTAAAGTCTTATCCAAATGAAAGAATGCTAAGAAGAATTTTTCAGCCTAAATCGTCCTCAAGCACTTTTATGGGGAAATGTATTTTGAATATCTACCGGGGCAGATTTGTAGGTTTTTTTCAATGGAAATACATAACAAATGGTATTTTAAGAAAATCTAGGGGGAGTCTAAGGGGTTAGACCCCCCCCCCTATTCATAAGAGATCTGAATAGATTTTCTACACGGACCCACTAGTAAAGGTTGAAAGCCTTCTCAAAACTGTTAAAGCTGTTGTTTCTTTAATTTGTTCCTGTCGGTATTTGTTAAGTAAATATTCAAGTAAAATGTTTCAGGTACAAGCTTATCCGCAAATAAATCAGAGAAAGGTCACATTGTGTATTCCACTAAGCCAAAGATTTTATTCTGTGACATTAAGATTCCCCATGGTGAAGTTCTGAAATGTAAGTACTTTACTTGATATCTCCTTGTGCAAATCATGCATATTTGTTTCTTTTATTTTGTGCATGTTTATTACTGTTTATTTCTTACAGCTCTTCTTGCCTCGTCACAAGTGCCATAAGAGCTCTTAGATCTTGTTTCTAAAAATAGTTTTTTCTAGTTATTTCTAGAAAAGTTATTTCTGGAATATTATTTCTAATTTGGAATATCTAAACAGTGTGCAAGGATGAAGAGAAAGCTAAACAATCTGGTTTATATTGGAATGGGATAGAAACAAAGAATAGACATTTTGGGGATTTCCTGGAAGGTGATTAAAGCTTATGCTGAAAGTTGTGATCCTTTTAGGCTTATCAAACTGGTTTGCTAAAGGTCCGTTAAAATGTATCTATTTCCTTTTTTTAATTAAACCAGATTGAACCTTGGACCTTGAACCTTTTACAACTATGTTGGACAAAACGGAAATCTCAAGATTCTGATCGGACGACTTTGAAGGAAAAAGGGGGTCAGAGGAGGGCTAGTTGCTCTTCAATCTTTTTGGCTGCTTAAAAAGGGCTCTAGAACATTAATTTCCATTCAAATGAGTCTTTTACCGATATTCTAGGACAATTGACTCGATGTGATCGCCCCTAGGAAAAACAAAAAGAAAACCTCTTTTCCCTAATTGCAACCAATAGAATTTTTTCGGGCGAACGCTTTGCGGTGCGCAACTCCGGCGCCAAGGTGGTGATCGAGGGCTGCGGCTCCAACGGCTGCGAATACATGACCGGCGGCGTTGCGGTGATCCTCGGCTCGATCGGTGCCAACTTCGGCGCGGGCATGACCGGCGGCATGGCCTATCTCTATGACCCTGAGGGCAAGGCCGCGACCCTGATGAACATGGAGTCGCTGGTCACCTGCCCGGTCACCGTGGCGCATTGGGAAGCAGAGCTGAAAAGCCTGATCGAACGCCACCAGCAGGAAACCGGCAGCCGCAAGGCCTTAACGAAAATGAACCCCCATCTACAGTAAATTTAAAAAAAGAGGAGCTGGGGAAATAATTGGCAAAGACATATCACAGCAAAAAGCTAAAGAATTTGTAGCTATCCTTTAAAGGAGTAGCTGTCACTGGGAATCAAACTATTGTTAATGTTTGATTTATAAGAACGTAAAGCAATTTTTGTTGTTGTTTATTTTTTTATATTTTATTCTTTGTCTTTTCTTTTTGTATTTCTTTTCTTATCCTTCTTCTTGTCCTTCTGTTTGATTTTAGTTCTATTATTTAATGTTGTGTTCAGCAAAATCTAAGACTTTATTTCATGTATTTGTCAGTTACGACTTTTAGATAAACCACTGTAGCATCTAATATTATTTTTTGCAATTTCTAAATAACACGATAAATTTTAGAATTAAATATGCTGTCCTTCCACATTTTCCATTTCTAAATTGACTATATCATAAGAAATTAAAACATGAAAGCCTTGTCTAAGGGTACCAAAGGGACTTTCCTTGCCTATTCCTCAGTTTTTACTTTTGTCGTATACAAGAGAATGAGAGATGTTGTAAAAATTGATTTAAACCCAGTTAGAAATGGAATCTGAATCCAAATTCTCTGGTGCCACCAGGACATCACCACAGCCACAGCGGCAGCGCCGCACAAAACCATGATGTCTATGTTGAGCTGGGCGGCCCGAGTGTGGCGGATGTGCAGCACAATTTTGTGCAGCGCTGGAACGAAGCCAGCGAACGGGCCGAGCCGGGCGGCACATTCGGACCGTTTGCAATGCAAGATCTGCCATTCCCCGAGTGTTTGCCTGCTGAGTGCGGGGCAGCCGCGATACAGATTCAGCGTACCACCCATGCCGCGCGGTATACGCTCGGCCACCCACCAGTCAGAAGTCATAGTAGGGCAACCAGCCCCACCACGCCAGGACCCGTAAATATGTCTTAGCGGATGTCAACCCCTCACAGCCCTCAGGGCAAGGGCTATAAGTTACGCTAGCTCCTCATTATTAACATACAAGGTTTTTATGGAAGAGATGGTCGTATAAACTTCGGAGGCGGCTCATTCGATTGGAAATCGGGATTTCTATTGCCCTTTTTTAAAAGCTATATTGAGCGGAGAGAAACTAAGCCCCCCCCCACTCCGCATGCATTTTTCCCCAAATGCATTGCATCGAAATTTTTCAAATTCAGTAAATTCTTTAGCACTTAAAAAACGTAGTCTTTTCCGCCTTGGCTTCGCAACAACTTGTAATTAACTGGCAAAACGTTCTGATAAACGTTGTCAGATAATGTTCCAGGTAAACACTGTTCTTTGGCGCTTTTTGAAGTCTTAGCCTTAGCCTTATTCCTGGCCTGAGTGACTTAGTCTTGTTAACATTAACTTTCAAACCTATTCTAGTTTCCTGAACTCGCAAAACCTCTCAAATTTCATTGATTTTGCTCACACTTTCATCTAGGATACTTAAACCATCAGGATCCCTCTGAAAAATTTTGTTTTTTTAAATTAAACTAAGTCTAGAAGAGTTTTACCTTCCCATTTGATTCCATGCTCTCCCATAGCCTTTGGCATGTTCCTTGGGAAAAAGTCCATCCAAGCGGTTCATAAAAATGGGGATAGAATGCAGAAGTAGTTTTAGGGGAGGGACAGAGTAGGCACTTGCCCCGGGTGCAGAAATTTTAGAGGCGCAAAATTTCAAATAGATAATCTAACGCTTATCATCATTTTGAAACTGTTAAAATTTTTATTTGTATTGAAATAAAGTATAGGCGCAGACAAATAAATACACACTGCTCAAAAGAAGATTCTTTTCAGCAGACTCTGGTCTTTAGTAGATTTAAGAAACCCTATGTCTTCATTTTTGGAAAGAAAATATCCATATAATAATAAAGATTACAGTAAATAACTAATGAAAGTAGACTTATTATTTAATATATAACGATATCAATTTTCGGATGTCTCTGCAAGTTTTGATTTTTCAATGTCACATTTATAAAAGAGAAAATGTTTAAAATATATTTTGCTTTCAGTAAGGCGCAAGCAACGCTCTAGCCGTTAGAAAGATTACAAGCATTAGTTTTTTATGTAGATATGAGAAAAGAGCAGACGAAAGAAGGCACTCTTAGCAATAATTGTCTATTTAAAAAAAGGCTCATAATCAACTGTGATTGGTAATAATAAAAGCCATGAAAATACCTTGTAAGATCCTGCATGCCTTACTTTACAGTCTAGAGTACCTTCTCGGCCCAGGATAACACTGACGTTTTGAGGGTCTTCCACAAACTCTGGACGCTCTGCAAAACAATTACGAAAATAATTATATTGTATGCGGGTTAGCTGAATCATTAAAATAATAACTTATGAAAAGTTTTAATTTTGGCCTGCGGGATGGAGCGGATAATTTTAGGGGCAGACTATTTATTACAGGATAATTTTAGCATGTAGGAACTCTCAAACCAGAGCTACATTGGTAGGGTACCCATGGGGAATAACGTGTAAGAGATGGGGTAAAAGTTTTCTGGTTATACGGGAAGAAGTCAAATTTGGAATATCATTTAAGGGGGGGGGTGTGGTGGTAAGCCAAGTGGGTGCTGAAACCTTTCAACATCCTCCCAACACGCCGTGAAAGTTTTATTTCAATACCGTCAGGCGTTCTTAAAATAAAATTTTGTTGTAAGTTTCTGTTCTTGTAAAATAAATGATTTTTTTTTGTATTTATTGATGCCTAAGAAACAAGAAATGGAAACTGAATCATGAGAACTAGATATTAGACTGTAAGCCTAGGAAATTGAACAACGCTAATGATGAAAATCCAATAAAAGAACAGAAAATCTAACAAACAAGATGAAAATCCAATAAGGATCTTAAAGTCCAACTTGTTGTTTTGTCAACAAATTGAAAATTCAATTCGGGCATGGGAACCCAAAAATTTTGTTTTTCAACAAGTTGGAAATTCAGTAACATTAATCTTAATAAAGCTTATATATTTGGAATCAGCATAATAGCCAATTCTTTTGATATATCTATTAATATGAAACTTCAGTTTTATAGAGTTTGGTTACTATGAGCAGCGTCACTCCTTACTTACAGTTCGTTACCAAGAAGTGTCTGATTTATCTTATTAATTTAGTTAAAAGAAAGTGTTTTATTGACAAGTTCTCGAATGTTTAAATATATTATATATTACCATTTAAATTTGCTGAAAACAAAGCTTCTTGTAGAGTTGCCAACTCCTCTCCCCTCTAGAAATTCTGTTCTGTACGAAGGTTCAGTTCATTGTATGACTCTAGTTTTGGTTCTGAAAAGGACATGTCATGATTAGTTTGTAGACAAATTCGAAGTAAAACCATCTTGATAGTATTAGGAGTATAGACTAGCTATAGAATTTGTATTATGGCTCGAAATTCACTGTTGTATACAGAGAAATAACCAGATTTTCAGAATTCATATCACGTCTTATTTAATCTTCATAAGTAATACTAAAGCATGTTTCTTACAATTTAAGATTGTATATTACTCACTATTGGTATTATAGCTGGCAATTACAAAATAACTTTGCATTTACAGACATTAAACTTCAGCTTTCAAGTCTTGTGCAGCAAGTAAATGAGTTAAAGTGTGCTTGAATGGTTTCTAATTTTCTTCTGAACTTTCAGCTGAACCAAATACTTTTCAATGGTCTGAATAAAAGCTTATTTAATTTTGATGGTAGAAGGTATGTTATTAATGAAAATATTCAATAAAGTTGGGCCAAGGACTGTGTCTTGAGGTACTCCGCTTCTCACTTCCACAGCACCAGAGAGAAATGACTGCCCATTTTCCCCAAACCCTATAACTGCTTGTTTCCAGCACCGACGAGATCCATACCCACACAGGCCTGCCAGATATCGCAACTGTTGTATGACAACGTAGATGGCGATACCTTGGACAGATCCTCCGCATGCTAGATCACAGACTTCCAAAAATGCTCCTCTACTGGCAACCGGAAGGCACTCGTGGCCGAGGAAGACCAAAAAACATGTTCCGTAGGAGGTATGAACGTGACAGAAGAGCCCTCCAGACGAGTCTCATTCCAGAGTGGGGAGACATATACGCAGCGGCTCACATGAGGGAAGATTGGAGGGTACTCACCGACGCTCTGTGGATAAAAAGAAACAAGTTTTTAAATTATTCCGTAAATGAGGCGGGTTGCCTCTTCCTTACCCCCTAGATCTTTACGCTAAAGTTTCAAAGTTCTTTAAAATACTTATGATTCAAACTGATTGACCCTGGGGATTCAGGAGTCGTTCTTAGTTAACTTGAACAAGACTCATACTTCAGCGTAAAGAACGGGAGATGTGGAAGGGGCACCTTCATATACGGAACAAGTTTTATCCGTTTTAAGTTTTAATCCTGCTCCTTGCTACCAAGTGAAAAATATATGTTCTTTATTCGTTTTCATATTAGTAAATAAACAGTAAATTATTAAAATAAGAATGATTAAGAACATACTTTCAATGTGATTCTTACCTTTCAAGATTCTCTCTCAATTCTATTCTTACCTTTTTGGCAGCTTACCTCGAAGATTTTGAAGTAACTTGCTCACTGGTATTAACTATTGGTTTTATAAAGTAATTTGTTAAACTGATTTTGGTTAAATTTCTATATAATGAATCATGTGAATACTCCCCAAATCCCTGTTGAAAAAAATATTTGGCTAGTATTTATTATTTGTTTAATTTCAAGTGACTTAGCGGATTTTCGGGTTATCAGTTATATGAAGCATTGTTCGTGTCTGTCGTAGCAGCAAGGTCACAAAAGATTTCAAAAAGTAATTCAACAAGAACTTTAGGGGAAGGAAAAAAATCCTGATTAAATTTTGTGATTTAACATAAAAATTTATGTTCAGAAAGCTATTCTTTACAGTTAAGTTTTTTAGAATTATTCAAATATCGCAAAAGTAAACTTAAAAATTTATAGCACAAAAACTGCGAGCGATGTAAACATCCTGATTGATTAAGGTTTCAAATTCAGTGTAAGCAGTTCTATTAGCTATTGCGCCGGGTCGCTCCTTACTACAGTTCGTTACCACGAGCTGTTTGATACCAAAATACAATGAAAATATAATACTTCATTAACACAATTATGTTATCTTCCAAAGGTTAGGTTAGGACAAGTCTAATTGCCTCTTTTTTAGTCCTTGGCAAATCTCAAATTTTTGCTTTAACATCCATGGTCAGACACTATAGCCTAAATAAGTCAGACACTAATAGCCTAAATAAGAATTCTAATGATACTAGCCTATTTTGTTTTACAGAGATGTTAAGGTAAATAATTTAGCTAGGATGTATTTTGGTTTGAGCAAAGGATCACAAGTCAAAGAGCCAAAGCTTGGACCCCCATTGAAGATTTGCAAGTTCACAATATGGTATGGGTTTCACTTCATCATTTGAGCTTTCAAGTTTGATATTCTTGGGTATCTAGGAGAAGTGCCTAGCCATTTTATCAATTCCACATTCTTGAGCCACCATTGCAAACCCACACTTTTAGTCATGCTCATCTCTCATTGTTTCTTCATGCCTTGATTCATGCTTCATACCTTGAAGTTGACAATTCCTTTTTCTCCTAGTCAAATGTTGTACACTGCAAGTGCATCACTTTCTTTAACACGATTAGAGTTTGAGGAATCGTGCACATCCATGAGTTTAGGTTCCAGATCTATATCCACCTTGTCCTTCTACAGGAGGAAATTTTGAAAGTTATTAAATTACAAGATGTATTGTCACCCAAAACCGTCTCCACGTACTGGTATCCATGGCGCTTACCACTCAAGCTATGTTTCGATTTTAACTCACTGTAGAATCTAGACAGACACATTGGACAATATTAGCAAGTACTCCCTTTATTATAATTTTTACCCTCACTTAAAATGTGAGTAATACAAAGGGACCAGACAGACAGACAGAAGGACAGACCCAAAGACCTAACAGATAGACAGAAATAAAGATAGACGGACCAGAAGGATAGACACACTGACAGAAAGAGAGACCAGACTGAGAGACAGACGAGACAGAAAGACAAGACAGACAGATAGACAGAAAAACCAGACCACATGGCAAGTGGCTGTTTGTCTTGTCTGTTTGTCTGTCTGTCTGCCTGGTTTGTTTGGTCTGTTTTGTCTGTCTGTCTATCATTCTGGTCTGTCTGTCCGTCTGGTCTATCTTTCTGTCTGTCTGTTGCGACTGTTTACGTTAAACCGCTTCTTATCAGTAACACAATCTGTAGTTCGTCGTCTATGTATAAAGGTAGTGATAATACAGGAATAATCAGATGAACATTTTCGTCAAAGCATTACTCAGTTCACTTTTGTTACTCACATCATCTTTAGCCAATAGCCAATCATCGGGGCTAAATTTAATTTTCAAGGATATTGATAGTTACACCATGAGCGAATCTGACCGCAACATCAAACGCTCGATTGTTGAAGCTTCATTAGCTGAAGTAAGGGCGCTGGTTTCTGGTATACCCAGCCGGGGAAACACCCCCTAAAAGTCATATAATCTACTTAACGAAAATCACACCATCAGATTCAGTGTATCAGAGAACACTATATTAGAAATTTTTAGCTCCTATTATCATTATTTAAGAATTAACGACGCTTCTTGACTACTAAGGTCCTTGCGTCGGCCCTACAGTGCAGAGTTTCTAGGTCCTATCTACAAAATGTGGAATTTTGTATTTTTGCCAGAAGGCAGACCAGGCATGAGTGTTTATGTGTTTGTTTGTTTTTAATTTTTTTTTTTTAGTTTTTTTCTTTTTAGGTTTTTTACAGGGTAGACCAGAAATATTCCCAGAAATCAATAGGGATTAAGCATTAATTTTCATCTCCAACCACTTCCTTAGAACTAATTATGTTTTTATTAAGCAGTGCAATAGCAGTACCTAAGTAAAGAGCGATGTGGGCCCAATGTATTATTCATTTGTTTTTCTTCTGACTAAGGCACTTCGTATTCAATGAATTGTCATAAGAACTTCAAAAGAGGCTCATTCAACTGGAAACTGAAAATTCTAGAGCCCTTTATAGAAGTCAAAAGCAAAAGTTGGGCAACCAGACCCCCTCCATCAAAAGGGGGTATTTTTAACTTACGAACGGGTGATCGGATCTCAAGAAAATTTGATATTTAGAAGGATATTGTGTCTCGAAGCTCTTATTTTAAATCCCGACCGGATCTGGTGACATTGGGGGGAGTTTGGGGGAGGGACATAAAATCATGGAAAACGCTCAGATTGGAGGGATCGGAATGACACTTCGTGGACAAATAAGCAGAAGTCTTCGATACGTGATTGACATAATTGGAACGGATCCGCTCTATTGGGAGGGGGGGGGGAGTTAATTCTGAAAAATTAGAAAAAATGACGTAGACTAATTTACTATTGATAATTTTTCAAACAATAATCAGATCTAAAAATAGGCATATTTGCCTTTTTTTTCTAAAATAGGCATATTTGCCTATTTTTGACAAATATGCCTATTTTTAAACAATGGACGTAGTTCATTGCTTAAAACCCATTCCCCAGGGGCTTTGAGGCCATTCCCTTGGGTCATGTACCCCCAGGGGTCATGTCATTCCCTGAGGCATAGTTATTGAATCTTTCAACTATACTGAACAAATGACCGCCTTGAAATTTTAATTTGATGTCTTTGGAAGAAAGGGTATCTAAATATAGAATAAAGAAATATAAATATAGAATAAAGAATTTTATAGAAATTTACCTGTAGAATAAAGGTAAAATATATGATGCCCTGGTTTGCTCTTGCAGCGTTATTTTTTTCTTATGATTCTCCTTGATTCTCATTCCACCGTGTGATACCACTGTACGACAGTCTGGGTCATTTTAGCCTTTCTTTCTTACTTTTTCATTCCCTTCCTTAATGAATTTCGTTATCAACAAGTAAATAGTTCTAGATTAGTGTTACAGGCATACCTGTCCAAATCCTATGCCAATAATTTACCGAAGCACATCCTTCTACAAGATTGTCCACAGCAATATTAGAGTCTGAGGTAGCAAGTATAGGAGTGGGGGACTCGCCTTTCTCTGCTGCTGCGGCAGCCAGACGGGCCCAGTGTTGCAGAATTCGAATCGCGACAGCCGTTTTTCCTGCAAAACGATGCAAAAGAGAAGTTAGATATTTGACTCGTTGTCTCGAGGTAACTCACGCCAACATAATGTGAGACAATAGTCACGTACCTGTACCGGGCGGTCCCTGGACCAGCGTCAATCTATTCGTCGTTGCACCTTCGACGGCCATTAATATGACAATAGGCTCATTTGTTTGTGTATCTTGCTCAGGAAAACTGTAAGTTCTTCTTCCTTTTTTTCATTGTATCCAAGGGATTTAATCTTTCAATGCCATTAAATTAGAAAAGAATGGATTGGATCAATTTGCAATCCCAGAATTAAAAAATGTCCAGGAATTGGCTAAAAACGCACAGCAACACAAAACATTTAGACCTGACCAAAGGAAATTATCCATTTGAATTGTAAAATCAAATTAAAAATAACAAATGAAATTGTTCTAAGAAATTTTTTGTGCTTAAAAAAAGATGCTTGGATAGCGGATATTTACGCGAGGACAGTTTTACTTTGAGGAATTTTCTCTGGGGAGGAAATTTTTCATATAGGAAAAGTTGATTTTTCAGGATTATTTGAGTTACGATAAGAGATTAAACAAAATAAAAAAAAGATTTTCAACTGAAAGGAGCAATCCTAAAACTTAAAACGAACAGAAATTATGCTGTGCTTTATTGGGGAAGAGGACCCCTTCTCCTTAGGGCAAATCTCTTTATGCTTAGGTTTTTGTTCCGTATTATCTCAAAGGTTAGATTTAATTTCTGAGTGATCTGATCACTATCCGCCATCTATTATTATTGCACTGATTCGCCATTTATTGCACTGATCCGCCATCTATTTATATTTGCTGTCTCGGTTTCGATTTTTTGCTTTTTTGTCCTTGGAGCTACACAAAACAAATTGACTGTTTTGCGTTTTTCAACAGTAGTTTCCTGATTATCTTTTTTCGATTTTTTACTAATCCTTAAGATGCAGTTGGCTTTTCAGTGTGAATGGTTACTTGTAAATGATATTACTCACGTCTGAATATAAGCCGTGAACATAATCCTGTTCTATGTTCTTTCCTTGATATCTTCATATTAATCAGCTTTTCATCGAAAAGAATGCCAAGAAATCTACAATACCAATCCTTAGGTCTATTTAGAGAACCCCTTGGCAGCTGGATATAAGTTAACTGAGGGTACACCGGAGAAATATGGGGAAAAATTAAAAATCTTGTCTTAGCAACATTTTGGGCAAGGCAATTAGTATCAAACCAACGGACGACTCTTTCAAATAGTTGTTTCCCTAATGTTTTTTAGTGTTCCCAATGTTCCCAATGTTTTCCCAATTGTTTCCCCAATATTGGCCAAATATGATCAAGAGATTTTTTTATTCTTTATCTTTTACTTGCTTTTTTACTTTAGTTCTATCGAAACAAAACAATTTGTATTTTTTATTTTAGGAGTTAGGCTACTGCAAGAATTTAGTGTAGAGAGCCTTTTTCAATCTTTGTTTTTACTTTCTTTATAATGAAACAAAACCAATTTTTATTTCCTTTCATTTAGGAATTAAACTACACCAAGAACCTAGTGTAAAACGTTTTTTTAGTATTTGTTTTTACTTTTGTTTTATTGAAACAAAACCAATTTGTATTTTCTTTTAGGAATTAGACCTATGGAGCCAATTTTTCTACAAAATATTGAACCATTTTAAAGAAAAATTCTCCGAGTGTCTCTATTGTCTTACTATTGTTGATACAGTTTTGCTTCAAGTGGTAACAGTTGTTCTTTTCTAGAGCATTAAAGCTGAATGAAAAAAAAATAGATTTGAAATTTATATTATATCGTTCATTATAATAGCATTATATCTATAGACGCTTTCTGGCAATGCTGAAGAGTCAGGACAGGTTAGGTTAGGTGAAGCAATAATGCTTAATTTTCCATTGCTTTAAGAAGTAGAACTATTTATAGGGAGTGTTCATGTAAGGAAGGGGGGGGGGAGACACTGAATACCATTTTTATGTTTATAATTCCCTCCAGAAGCAAAGCTGGGTCTTTTAATGCTGCATGATAAAACTGATAACAAAAGAAAAAGAGAATGGTTTGGTACCGCTTATATGTGCGCAAGAAATTTCTAAATTATGATATAATTATTCATATTTTGTTTAAATTCACTTCATTCTATTTTCAACATACATTTCGTACATCATGCTGATTTAAAGATAGATGTCCTTTGAGTAGCGCGGTCGTTGTCTGAAATGCGACTGGGGGAAATTGTTAGAGATTTACACCGGCGGACCTAGAGTAAAATCTTGGGGAGAGGGGGGGAATGTGACAAGGGTGCCAATAATTGACCAAATTGATAAGTTTATTTTTTTAAGTACAAAAAGAACGGAATGAGGGCATTAGAAACATCTAGGGGGTCCAGAGACCCCCTTGGCCCCCATGATCCACCCCTGGAGATTTGTCTCGCAGTGATCACCTAAAAAAACTTCATAAAAACTTTTTGTATCTGACACTTATTTTTTACTAAAAACCAATCTTTGTTCTCTTCCGAACCAACAGGACCCAGAACAACGTTCTTGTCATTTGGTATTGAATCCACATAATCTCCTGCAATTAATATGTCAGCCATCTGTGTTTTATTACTGACCCTGAAATTGCGAAAATGTAATGGTAGAACATTCATACACGGAACCAAATGATTTAACTTAAGTTTTTTTATGAAAATGTGTTATTGTACACTTAAAAGACATGTTACCTAGTGTGTCTATATTCCTTGGACACATTTCTAGATGTATATTCACTTGATAACAGGTAGATCAGATCAATGATGATTGGAATAAAATGCTTCTGACCTGGCAAAAAATACAAAATTCCACTTTTTTGTAGATAGGAGCGTGGAACTTCTACAGTAGGGTTCGCTGATACGCTGAATCCGGTGGTGTGATTTTCTTTAAGACTCTATGACTTTTAGGGGGTGTTTCCCCCTATTACGTAAAATAGGGCAAATTTTCTCAAGCTTGTAACTTTTGATGCGTAGGACTAAACTTGATGAAACTCATATATTTAAAATCAGCATTAAAATTCATTTTTTTTTTATGTAACTATTGGTATCAACATTCTGTTTTTTAGAGTTTTGGTTACTATTGAGTTTTGACAAAAGTACTTGCCAGGTGCAATTTTTTTTTGGCTGCTAGTCAAATTCAGTACTTGTTTGGGGATACTTTTCAACATCCCTAGCTTTCGACAAATCAGCTACATTTGGACCAGGTCAATATTATAATTTCCGGTAATTTCTTCTGCTGCAGCACCGATATTAACGAAATGTAGGGGAGGGGGGGGTGCAAAATGTAATTTTTGAAACCTAGAAGGGTAAATTCTGTTGTTTTACACTAAAAATACCATAAAAGACATTTTCCAATGAAAATACCCCAAAAAGGTATTTTTGGTACTGCAAGACGCGGTTGTCGTTGCCGCTGCCGCCGAAGCCGTCGCCGGTGTGGCTGCTCGCGACCCACAGGTACTGCTCGTCGGCCGCGACCCCGCGCGGCGTGCCAAAACCATCGAATGGCTTGTGTATCAAGCCGCATCATGCGGACCGGTATTCGGCCAGAGTGAATATTGGCTGCGCCTCGCACCGGCAACAAACGACGCCGCCATCGCCCACTATGCCGAACGCACCGCCGGCATCCTGGATTCGCTCGACCGGCACCTGGCACAGAACCGCTATTTTGCCGGCCGGGTTGCCCATTCTGACTGAAGGGGCGAGAAAAGGGGATTAGCACCGCTGGTACAGACAGTAAGATGTAGCGCCGCTTCCTTTACCTGGTTTGGTCTTTGTTTTAGCTTCACTTTCTACGCGCATTTAAAGTCAATAAAAAAGTATGTTTTTAATTGTTAATCTGGGATTTTCCTGTTTTAAGATGGAATATCACGTTTATTCTGTGACTTGCTACTGTTAATAAGAAATATTCAAATAATGCACTTGACTCGTCACAATCCCAAAAATTGAATTCTGAGTCATATATTTATATCAGCACCGGTGCCCATGATCGACGGATCAACGCCAGCCTGAGCCCAAGACTTGATGCGGGCCAACGGCTTGATGCCGCGCTTTTCAGCTTCAGCTGCCGTCATCATGACAACCACAGCAGCACCGTCGTTGATGCCGGATGCATTCGCCGCTGTTACAGAGCCTTCCTTCGGATCGAAGGCAGGACGAAGCTTAGCGATGCCTTCAAGCGTAACGCCATGCTTGATGTATTCGTCGGTGTCTACGACCGTTTCGCCTTTACGGGTCTTGATCGTGACGGGGATGATTTCGTCTTTGAACTTATAAAAATACCCCAATTTTCACGTTTTCCAAGAATTCTGGTTTCCCCCTCCAATTCCCCCCAATGTCATAGGATCTGGTTGGGATTTAAAATTAGAGCTTTAAAGCACAAGATCCTTCTAAATATCAAATTTCAGTAAGACCTGGTCACCCGTTCGTAAGTTACAAATGTCTCATTTTTCCGAATTACCCCCCCCCCACCAAATCCACCAAAGAGAGCAGATCCGGTCGGGTATGTCAGTCACGTATCTTAGACAGGTTTTTATTCTTCCCATCCAGTTTCATCCTGATCTCTCTGAGAAGCTTTTACACCGGGTGAATTTGCCAGATTTCCTATATGAATTTTTTTTTTATATATCTTGCTTTCTCTTTACCGATTCAATCTCACGCGTGATGTTGAAGGTAATTATCCTTGCTAAACTTTCACCAGGATTGTATTTTCCAGAGGATATTTCTCTGGGGAGAAGGATTTTTCATGGAGATGGATCCAGATATACTGGCAATTTAAAAAAATACAAGTTTTTTTTCAACTGAGAGTAAGGAGCAACATTAAAACTTAAAGCGAACAGAAATTATTACGTAAATGAGGGGGATAGGGCGGACTGGCGGAACCCCGAATAGGTAATTGTATAAAATTCTTCAGTTTACTGTTTGTGATTATCCCTGTTTTTTTCTTCACCGCGATCTTGTTTTATAACGGTTAGCCAACGGTGGTTTCAAAAACAATTATAGCCAGAAATGTTGAAGGTACAGAGAGAGGATACAAAGAAAGAGAGGAAACAGAAGAGAGAGGCGGAAAGCGGAGGAGGACAGATGAAGAAAGAAAGATTCTAATAACTTTGGCACTTGGAAATCTATATACAGCAATTCTTCTAAATTCAAAAAAAGACAAACTTCGGAGGCGGATCATTGGATTCTTAATCAGAAGTTTTAGTGCCCTTTTTAAGATTCAGAGTGACTGGAGGGAGGATACACCCTCCCCCCACACCTCATATTTTTCTGAAATACATTTGATATAAATTTTGAGATGACCTTTTATTGTCGTAAAAAAATCAAAAACAGCTCGTTCAATTGGGAATCGAAAGGGCCAGTGCCCTTTTTAATAGGCAAAAGTGATTGGAGGGCAACAAGACCCCCCCCCCCCACTTCCAATAATTCCCAACACACATCTAATCAAGATTTTGAGACCTTTATAGAAAGAAACAACTTTTGCAATTTTAAAACAACTTGGAAACACTCCAGTCCTTAAACATTCATTAAATAAATACTATGTTAAATACATTAAAAAAGAACTGTGTTGAGGTTCTTTCAGGTTCAGCACGCTCGGTTTTTCCATTATGATGGAAAATTTTCCATTATATTTGATAGTTGGGAAATATATTGAATAGTACGTTGGGAGAGTGGCAAATATATTAGGAAGTTGGACTTATACTGAAAAATGGATTCAAATGTGTTTTATGCTTCTACATATGTCGGTACCCCGATTAAAAATTATATTAAAAATAAGTTTCCAACTAAAAGAGTGACGTTAAAACTGAAAACGAACAGAAATTATTTCGTACAAATAAAAAAGATTTTGGCAGTGTTTTTTCTACATTAAATTTTAATCAAAAACGAGCAAAGATTAAATAAAAAACAAAGTTCTCCGAGGGAAGTAAAGAGCGAAATTAAAACTTAAAACAGACAAAAATTATTACTTCACAGTCTATCTAATATATATCTATGAAACTAATACTAATAAACCAATTGATTATATTTTCCTGCGTTTATAGGATTATGCTGCCCACCTGCTTAAATGGCGCTGGAAAGACAGGGAAAGGACCGCAAGGACACGAATTTCCTGCCGGAAAGCGCTGAAATGAGCCAGAAACCGCACAAGTCCTCGAAGGAGCTGTTCGGCTGGCTGTGGCGCGGATACCTGCGCCATTACATCGGGCTGCTGGGCGTTGCCGTGATTTTCATGCTGCTGGAAGGCGCCACCATGGGGGCGCTCGGCTATATGATGCAGCCGATGTTCGACCTGGTGTTTGTCGCGGGCAACACCGATGCGCTGGTCTGGGTCAGCCTGGCGTTTCGCTTTCATAAGACTAAAGGTCAATGTTCTGATCAGATTTTCCACTGTCCTTGGACTGTTGAAAAATCCTATCCGATCAATGGACCTTGATAAAACTTGGTTTTGTTGGCAGATGGTCGAGAAACATATTTGAACCTAGATTCAGCTTCCTGGCTTCAATGCTTGGGACATTTTGCAGAAGTCTTGAAAACCCTATAAAACCCTATATTGGCTGCTTGTGTGCCTGGCTGTTTTGATGCTTATATTCCATTGTTAGAACCACATGGCATTGATCCAGTTTTAACAGAGGGTGAGCCGTTGTTTTGATGTAATTTCCTCTATTCTATTCTGGATGAAGCCTAGTAAAAACAACACTGTTTAAGAGTCTTTCAAAGACCAATCCATCTCACTAAAGACAATTGAAATCTCCTCAAGAAATAGTAAACTGTCATGTTATAATGTTTTGAAGTGTATAGCTACTTTTGTTATGCGTTTCTATTTATACCATGCATTTTTTTTCCAAGAGTATTTTTGCAATAACTGACTTATAACGTTTAGTCTTCATCTTCCTCAAAAATAAAGGTTTTCATCAATTGTTTTCAACTAATCCTTCAGCTCGATTTTATGAGCCCGGCTGATTTTGCCGAAGGGGTAAACTTTGCCGAAGGTACGGAATTCTATAACGCTCAGGAAATATCGGCTCTCCGAGCCGGCGGCGGCGAAAACTGGCAGGATCGTTTTTTCCGTAGCGCGCCCTTCGCCAACGCCCAACTTTCTATGAGCGGCGGCGGCGAAATGATCGATTACTACATTTCAGGCAACTATTAAAATGCAGACGGAACGATCATCAATCAGAATTACCAACGCTATACGCTTCGGGCCAATGTCAACGCGCAGGTTTCTGATAAAAAAGCACTACAAACACCAGCCACACGCCCGCAGAGAGGCCCGCCGCAGCTGTTGCCCCACTGCTGAGCGCCGACAAAGCGTATCCCAGCACCAGGAACACTGCGCCCAGCAGGATTGAGGTCAGCACCAGCCGCCCCAACGCCATCAGGCTTTCCGCCCCCGCGCCGCCGAACCAAGCGGCAACAGCACCCGCCGCGCCAAAGCCGATGCACATGGCAACCGCCAAGGCCGCCAGATGTGCAATCAGTTTGCCTAATAGGATCTCTGCCCGACCTGCGGGATAGGCCAGAAGCAAGATTTTGGTTGAACTTTTTGTTTAATCTTTACATCTAGAACTGAGGAAACGAGACGACATTTTCTTATGCATTCTGATCTATAGAACTAAGTGAATGCATTTTCTTCGATATGGGTAAAAGAAAAGGTTGTGGTAAGCTTACTTTTCGCGATTAGGTGAACAACGAGGAATATATGTTAAAATACACACATACTTTGTGAGACTACATATCGAATAAGTAAAGAACCGCAAGTTTCTTTTCAAATGTACATAGAAAGTGAAATTAAAATGAACAAAATTATTCAGTATCGCCATGGGATTTTCCTTTACTTGTTTTTTGGCTCTTGGGAATATCAGCTAATACACTTAATAGTTTTTCATATCGATTAAGGTCGAGCTCTCCATTGCACGTTATGTACCCGTTTAGTTCAGGAAGTATTGACTTATATTTCCTGTAGACAAGGGGTAATGCAGAAACACTAAAATAGGATAGCTTTGGAATGAAATCGTTTCCAACCAAAAACGTCAAGACCATCCAATCATCAATAATATTTTGTAAGCTATAAGGAAATGTGATTTTTTCTTTTACCTCCTCAAACTCCATATCAATTAGCTAAATTTGACGCGAAGAGCAATGTATTGGATAGGGGGAAACTTTTTCATATACGGAATAATCTCTGTTCGTTTCGAATTTTAATGTTGCTCCTTGCTTTCAATTAAAAAAACTAGTTCTTTTGTTTAATCTCGATTATTTTCAAATAATGCCGTTAAATCTGACTTACCTTTCATGAACAATTCCCCACCTTCTCATGGAAAACTCCTCCGTGCAAAGTTTCTCTCACGTAAACTACACCAACCCACTGTAAAATCCATTTTAGACAATTTCATCCTTCATGAAAATCCCCCTCCCTAAGTATTTAGTCCCTACAAGGGATTTAATTAGACCCACTTGCTTCTCTAATTGTTTTTAATCGTATTTTAGCAACAGTTCGAGAGCATTTTAAGTTTGCTTATGATTTGGCTGTTTTATCACTGCAACTGAGCCTTTCGTTAACCAAACAGTCTGTCTTGACGAAAATCTTTAATGACCTAAAAGCTGAATTATGAAAGTTAAAACTAACGTTCAGCGAAACTAAGAGCTCTTATATGACTTTTTCCTTCCTAAAGTTGGACGGCCACTCTTCTATATCCCCACCACCGATAAAGCGATGCAATCCAGGCAGCCACCCTTCCCTGCGCCGCCCTCACCGCATGGAACGCCGTTGTCGGCGATGGTGGCGTCGGACCATCGGATACGGTGGTCATTCAGGGGACCGGCGGTGTGTCATTGTTCGCACTGCAGTTCGCCAAGCTGCGCGGCGCTCGCACCATCCTGACCTCTTCAAGCGATGAATAGCTGGAACGGGCGAAGCCACTCGGCGCCGACCACCTCATCAACTACACGGCCGAATCCGAGTGGTCTGGCCTGGTCCGTGAGATCACCGAAAAGCGCGGTGCCGATCAAAGCTCAACATCAACTCGTATACCTTTTGGCTCAAAATTAAGTGAAAGCCACCCTTTTTGGCTTCAGGCGGAGATTCCGCATCGTTTTTACAAATATTACTTCAGATTCATTAAATTGGATCAACGTTCACTCTTTCTGTAACCTTAAAGAGGCTAGAAACGTACAAGTGGCAATTTCGCTTAATCGTTATTAATCGAAATCAGAGGCATATAAAAAGGAAGCCAGAACCAAAGTATTGCTTACATAAATTAATTAGCGTAATAAAAGATTATGCAGTAGTCCACAGATCTCAAGGCATAATTAATCCCCCCCAAAATTAGAAACCGAAAAATAAAATAAGAGTTTTTAATCCCAAAATGTCCGCCGTGACAGCCTCCCCCCGCCCCTTCGGGGTGCGGTCGTTGGTTTTATTCAGGGGTGCAGGGGGTGGGCCCTTGCATCGTTTATTCAATAATTTCGTATCATAAATACCTCCCGTAGTTAGCAACCGAAACACAAGTTAGCAATTGCACACCCCCAAACGTCGGCCGCAACTGCCCCCCCCCCCCCCCGGGGGTGAGGCAGTGGTTTTATTCAGGGGGGGAGGGGGGCTAGACGTGCGTGTATGAAAACGGAATCTGATTCTTTTTTTTCTTTTTTTTTTGTCATATTTAGTGAAGACTTTCTTTATTTTTGTTAGTAAGATCTTTTCAGCGTAATATCTTAGATCGCTTCTTAGGTTTCTTGTGACACTCACAGTTTTTGTTGTGACACTCGGCTCGGAATCGCTTTGTTTTAACAATATTTTCGTGAGATAGGGGAAGTGCTTATCGAACTTACGCTGCTTTTAATATAGCTTCCTACCCAATAAATTCTTTTTTGTTTTAACCATCTTTTGTTGTGTTTCGGATGTTCCACATTAGATTGGAATAGGATTTAAAAATAATCTAAATTTTTTTGAGGATCTCTTGAAAGGTGACTAAAGCAGAAGCCTCAAACAGGACAGGAGTGTCAAAAACTTTAGCATAACAAGCAAGGGGATTACGAGAGGGCAGCCTCCCCAATATAGAGAATAATTTCGAGTCGCTTCAACATTCAGCAGTTTCAAGTTTCAATATTCAGAAACTTGAACCAAATAGAAATTATTCCATACACAAGAAGGGTGCTCCCTCCTCAGCCCCTTGCTCTTTATGCTAAAGTTTGGACTAAATTAATTAGGAATCTCTCTTTTTCGAGGCACATTTTCTTTTATTCGTATAAATGATGGAAGAAAAATGTAAAAAAAAACACACTTCCTGGATTTTAAGGATAAATCTGCGGCCTGAATTGGCTTGATCAGCCTTGTAGGTGTAAAAAAAATCGACAGGAAGAAACAATAAATAAAGAAAAAACAACCAAGGATCGTTTGAACAAGGAAGATTTTGAATACAAGAGATTTATTTGCTGGCATTCAAGGATAGGCGTATTTCTTTCTTTTTAAACAAAGGTCTTCATTTTCTTAAAACTGCGCTTGCATAAATAACATTTGAATGGCTTTTCACCGGTGTGGGATCTCATGTGTATGGCCAGATTCTTCTCCCAATTAAAATTGTGCTTACCTACGTGACAGTTAAATGGCTTTTCATCTGTGTGGGTTCTCATATGTATGGCAAGAATACTCGTCTTATTAAAGCTGTGCTTGAGAACATCACACTTGAATGGCTGTTCACCAGTGAGGTTTATCATGTGTATGACAAGAACATTCTTCCAATTAGAACTGTGCTTACATACGTCACATTTGAAAGAATTTTCACTGCTACGCAAACAATGTATTTTACTTTTGATTCCTGAATTATTATCCTAAAACTAACCTCCTAGGGGAAAAAGTTGCCTATTTCACGTACTTACGTAATTCCTTCGTGTTCAAAATTCCTTCACTTTTTCTTTCATGTACAAAAGGAATAAATTGCAAATTTGTTGTATAAAGAGAAGTGTGACTGATGTCTTGTACACATACCTTGTAAAATACGCACTGAATTGACCTATACCTTGTATGTATAAATTAATTAAGTAAACATTTTTCAAAAGCATTTTGAAAAAAACAGCATTTTTAGAAAGTTTGCGCGTATAATAAAGTTGTCGCAGCATTGAATGCTGACAAGAAAAATATTTGAACTATGAAACAACTATTAATTGGGATCTTATCGGAAATGTAAGCGTGCGTTCTCATGACAAATAGGCTTTAAATTCCCTTGGAATGCCAAAAAAAATCTTCATAGGTGATGGTGGATATGCGAGAGTAACTTTTCCAGAGATGATAGCACTCAAAGTGAATGCGAGTCTAAAACATTTAGTTGATGACAATGGCCAAATTCCTGCTATTGTTGCTGGTAACACATTGTCCTTCGCACAAATGAGGATAATTTTTCATTTCTTCTTCAAAAGCAGTGTTTCCAGCCAATTGCCGCAGATTGCTCATGATGAATTCGATGCAGGCACGAGATAATCGCTGGGCACTAAAATCTTCAGTAGCGCCATACATCCGGGCCACTGTCGTCACCGACATATGTTCCCGAATCAGTTCGTGTTCCACTAAGCGTTTCAAATCGCGTAATAGCCACTTGTCGGACAAATGTAGTAGACAGAGCAAATCGTCCGTCTCAATTTCCCGTAATGAAGAAATCCGATTCGTATAGACAAATTCATTTTCAAATTTTCACTCGTTAAGGTTACTTTGAAATGGAACTTTAAAGTTGCAAAACAATTCATTTTAATTTGGCAAAATAACACGATCAAATTTCAATTTTAATTTGTTTTTTTTATTAATTCTATGCGAGTAATCTGAAATAAGTCTTATATTTGTATCTTACTTTGGTATATTCCAAAAGGATTGAGCTTCAGAGAAACATATTAGAAGAATATTAAGTAGGGGATATATCAAAAAAGTACCCAAATTTAAAATATGTGCCAAATTCAAATTTGTCGGTTTTGAGATCACAGATGTACTACAACTATGCAAAGTTTTTGCTGCGTTTACCACCGTGGACGAGCAATAGGTATGTTACGCGCCAGTACAGTGTTACCAACTACGAAGAAGCAATTCTGTCGCAAATTGACCGATATAATTCATCAGTCAAGACCCACCCGTGGGTCAATGTTTTACAGCAGTAGTATGCATCTGTTTTGTTTGTGTCAGATGGATTAGTGTCTTGTGTGTTTTTTTTTGTGCTCCATCTGTTTTTCCATTGATGGGTATTAAATACATTCGTCCATTCATTCTATCCTAAGAATCTAATAACCAGGACATAAGAAAAAAAAAACAAAAAAAGGAAAAAACTACAAAAAAACAAAAAAGAAAAAAAAACTAAAAACTAACAAAAAAACTAAAAAAGCTAAAAGAACTAAAAAAGAAAAAAAAGAAAAAAGGAAAAAAAAGAAAAATAAGGAGAAAAACAAAACTAAAAAACGAATGTATATACAGACGGGGACACCGGGATACAAATGACAACCGGGACACAGGGAATATAAATGACAACCAGGACACAACTACAATGGGGATGCCGGGGGGCACAGGGGGATATAAATGACAACCCTTGCTCTTTTTTTGCCAAATGCATCCGATAAAAATTTTGTGATGTCCATTTTGTTAAAAATAGGTCGAAGATCAAATATAAAAAAAAACTCCGGTGTTGACACAACCCTCCAGGACCCGGGGGCTGGCGTTGTAAGTTCTGCCCTGAGATATGGAATGAGGTTCGGGTTATTATGAAAGGGATGCTCGTATGAATTCAAAGAGGGCTCATTTGATTGGCCATTGAAATTTCTACTTCACTTTTTACCTGTCTATCATTTTCCGAAAATCTCTAGATGAATGCTGTGTTCCTCTTGGTGGGATAAATTCTCCATTGGGCGGGGAAGGGGTCAGGGCCGTGGGAGAAATTTTTTATGGAGGAATTCTCCGAGGAAGCTAATTTCCAAAGGGGGTGGGGGAGTATTTTTGGGACAATTTTCCTCAGAGGGGGGAATTTTCCTTATGATTTTAAAAACAATCTTTTTTCAGCGAGGATGGAATTGTCTGGGTGAATCTTCCACGGGGAGAGGGGCTATTTAATTGAAATGAGATTTTTAAGGAGGTATCTTTTATAAGGGAAGGAATTATCCATAGAATGGGAGCCAGATTTACCCCACGGATAACTCCTCCGTGATAATTTCATCCAGCGTAAGGTACAATCCCCTTCCCTTAAAGTTCCCTCCAGACAGTTCTATCCTCGCTGAAAATCCCCCTCCCCGTAAAATTCCTTAAGATTCCTCGATCACTCCGAAAATGCCCCCTTCCGATGACCTTTTTTTGGAAATCAAAACACGTGGAAAACATCCGTCGGATATTTCCTCCGGAACTACATGCAAAATTGAGTTGGCAAAGAGAATGTAAGACAATTAAAAAGAATTTCGTATCAAAATATGGTGAAATTGTGATTTCAGTTCGTCACGGCGAACTATTTGATATTTAGAAGGTGGGTCCATTGCAAGAAGATCAGTTTTTGACCTTGGAGAGATACATTTTTAAACGTTGATCGATTCCCTTTGAAAAGCTGATGTATCAGTTTTTTCATACAAAATTTCGCTCGTGACACACTAAATGAAACTTTAGAGAGGTTGAAATGTTGTTCGCTATGGTACGCAAGGGAAAAAATGGATACTGACTCTGCTCGAAAGCGGACTAAAACTTGTTTCTTTACCAAGACAACTGAATGAAAAAGCTGGCTATTGCTCCTCCGTCGCCCAGGTTCTTCGGTAGCTTGATGTCCAACACCTCGGCCGCATCCTCGATGTCGGTACGGGCAAATTCAAGCTCGGTCGCACCGTCGCTGTAGCGGTCGAAGAATATCTTCTCGATCAGAGCTCCATAGCGGTTAGGCGATTTAGCCATAGGCAACCCTCCCCGCGTTGATCTCTCCCTCGATCTCTTCCTGCTTGCGCTTTTTCGCGCCGCTCTTTCGATCACGCTTGCTCGGCGGCGGCGTGATGCCAAACCGTCGTGATGCCTGCGAAAGGTCGAGTGTTAAAAGCTCACAAGGCTAACATTGCTACTCGAGCTCCACTTCCCCGCCATTTTATTTAGGTATTATAAGATTCTTATTTTTCTTTTGACTTCTTTTTTTTGTTAAAACACCTTTCATCCCCACGTAAAAAGCGTGTTATTTCAAAGTAATCATATCCACAGAACTAACACAGCTAAACAGACTTCCCACAACAGTTTATTCACTCAATATGAAATTCTTTTTTTTCATTTGACATTTTTTTCTTTCAACACAGCTTTCACCCCAGCACAAATAGAATTATAATCACAAGTAATCATACCAATAAGCAAGCGAATTATAGCCAAACGAGAGAGAAAACCGGTTTACTCAGGTCAAAGAAACCAAACTTCTTGAGTATGTTCTGGATAACAGACAAGTACCTATTTATTTATCACCACTAGCCTCACAGGCTTGTTATCATGGCATCACATATCCATAGTTGGGGTGAAGCTTATGTCTCCTTCCCATATTCGCTTGTCATTTTCCTTAGTGCTATCAAAGGTTATTAGAAATAACCCTTGTTATTTCTAGCATTTTTTCAGCTTCGGCTGCCACTCAGTTTTTATTTAATGGTTGCAACTCTGTCTAAACTGCTTCGAACTCAAAAAAGATCTTAATTATGTGTTGAACTGCATGTATCATAAGAATGTCTCCTGTTGGTAAATTGCTTTTCTAGATATAATAGGGATCCCTCATTTTTTCGCCTGTGTGAATCAGAATCTCTTCTGTGTCTTCAGAAAAGTTAGAAATACTTTAATACTTTCTGTGTTTCTTAAAAATTAAGTTCACCAATGACTCGTCAGCTCCATCAAAAAGTGTGGGTAACTTCTAAGAGTGGAAACTGTCGCTAGTATCTTCAAAACAAAACTGCCAACGCCATGGGCACCAAATTAAGAAGTTTATTTTAAAAAAGATTAAAAGAAAGAAAAAAGAACGGAATATGTGTACCAGAAAAGCCTTAGGAGGAGGATCACCCTCTCCAATCTCATTAATCTGTTCCTGGTTTAAATTGCTTCTAGAGGGTGGAGGGGGTTGTATTATTAGTCAAAACTTACCTTTCAATTTCCGGGTATTTTCAGATATTTTACCAAAATATCTGGAAATATCCTTCGATTCCCCTGCACATTCAACCATCAGTCTTCGTCTCTTATCAATTCAAAGCTCGTATTCTGATTATCTGACAACAGGGTGCTTAAATGAGGGCGGCACTTAGTGTCGGCACGGACTTGATATGCATTGTTCCGGTTGTAAGTGATGATAACTTGATCTTTACCAGTTTATCTCCAGTTTTAGTCGAATTGAAACTAATAGTCTGTTGAGGTTTTGAATTTGTTATCTTTGACGGATTTTAGAACCATGCCAGTTAACGATGGCTCGTTTAGAAGTGACACCAGCTTGCTTCCGAGACCTTCAGAGCTGCGCCTCTTAATAATGGGAGATGACCTTAGAATTGCTCAAAGTTTTCCCCAAGGGTGCTGAGGCACAGGAGGCTGGAAACCCCAATGAAGCCAGCGAGCACCAGGGCCAAGCCCCGTCCCATCCACGTGGCGTGCGTTCCCATTCTTACGGTGGGATGAATCGATCCGAACATTCGTTCCTCCTGGGCAACCGGCGGTGCCAGAGTCGCCCTGTTACGCCTCTTCCATCGCCCAGCCCGCTTCAAGGGCGTAAGTGTCATACGGGTGTACCTGCGCCTGTCCTAAACGAGCAGATTCCCGCCACAAAATCATGTCTTCAATGTGGCGCCCGCTCCGAGAGCCCTTAAAGGGATACCCCTCCGCAGGAAGACTCCGAAGGAGCCGAGTCCGAGTCCGAGACGGATACCCCTCCGCAGGAAGACTCCGAAGGAGCTGAGTCCGAGTCCCAGACTCCTACGAAGGAAGACTCCGAAGGAGCCGAGTCCCTTCCGAAGGAAGGCTCCGAAGGAGCCGAGGAGCCGAAGCCCTAGGTCTCGAAGAACGCGTCCAGGGTCTCGAAGGCGTCGAAGGCAGCGGTCAGCTGGAGCAAGTTCAGCACGAGGACCTCGGCCGGGCCGTGGCGCCCCAACACCACCTGGCCGCCCCGTGACACTCAAAATGTTTGGGCAAAAGAAGTGGAGCTATTTCCCAACAGCATTAAAATTGCGCACTTATCGAAATTCATTCCTCCAAATGGCGGAGAGTGAGAAAAGGTTTGAAAAACATAATTCAAAAATGTCAATCATTAATAAAATACGTACTTAATCTTCTTTTTTAGGGGAATGTTTAATAAGTTTACTTCTTTCAAAATTTAAAGATCAGGAGAAATAAAATTGCCCAAAAACAGAGCAAAAACACTGAAATGAGAAGGAAGAAATTTTTGCCGTAAAATGAAATATTATACGAATTTTAAGTCAACTTCTGGAAACCTAGTTTATTAGAATTTCTATATACTTGAACGCAGCAAAATTTAAACTCAATAAATTACGTGAACTTAATTCCCAATAAATTACTCTTAATAATTCCTGGTTAATCAATCTGTTAAAAACAGAAATTTTCTGTCCGCACGAAATATGACTCGGTTTTGAATGAATTTCGAACAAACTCCTTAGCGGAGACAAATCAGTTCATGCTAGATCTCCGATAAGAAAGGATGAATGAAATAACCTAGGACCAATTTTATTTTCATAGTTAGGAGAGTTTTTTAATTAATAAGAGAAATGGGGGAATCATAAATTTTTTTATAAACGTGAGAGAACCAAAAAACTCCAAATAGGCAAAAAAGCCCTAGAATAAATTTTGTTCAAAAGTTTCAAAACTTCAAAAGTTTGTGGAGGAGGTTAGTGTTATCGATTGGACTCCTGTATTTTCCGACGAAAAATCTCCTACGAGAGCACTTTATAATCCAATGTCTATTATTCTACAAATTTATGATAGTACGTGTCCTATTAAGGTAATGAAAATGAAGAAAAGGGAGCCCCGTAAGCCATGGATATTATAATATCAAGGAGGACATGTGATGGCTTAAAAGTTGCCTGGTTGTAACGAACATCGTCATTAAAATGATAATTTCAAAATAATTAATTCAGACTAGGTGGGGCTAATTATAGAAATTTAGCAACTATAATGATAGAATTAGTAGAAACACAAATATATTTCATATAATTCATTTTAAAAATCCGAAAGTAATTCAGCAAAACTCATCTCCGCCTGTTTAACAAAGACATCGCCTCCTAATTTTAGGAGGTCGGGCCTGCCCACTGATGAATTGAATGGCCATGGTATACCGATGTGTCCCTTTGAAATTCTGACTGATTCTCGCAGTTCTGACCATAACCATAACAGTGCAATCCCTAAACAATTGATTATAGGGTACTATGTGTCGATGTATGTTCTTTACTAGGCAGAATAGTAGTCATTGACAAGGTCACTTGAAGTTTCGGAGGGTTTCTCCCCCTTTTTCAAAAATTAGGCGTATTTTTCAGGCTTATATATATATTATTGAGTAATTATAAGAAAAAATTAAATAAAAGCGATCTATATTAAAACCAAAGACGCGTGAAGTTTAAATTATAAAATTTAATCGAACGCGACATGGAACCTTTAGGCTCATGGGCCATAGCCGGCCATATCTTCCTGCAGTTCATGCCTGTGTGGATCGCCCTGGGCGTGATCCTCGTTGTTTCGGCAATGTTCAAGAAACGGCTCGGACTGTACGGCCAGATTTTTGACAACACGATTGGCACAATCGGCCTCACCATTGTGCTGTTCTGGATCCTTACGGCGCAGATGGCGGACTGGATCATCACACTCGATCCACTCGCCCAGTTCTCGGGCATGAAGAACAAGAAGCCCGGCTTCCCGGTACAGGATGTCGAGGGCCGAAACATGAGGAGACAGGTGGGGAAAGAAACGGCTGGGAAACGAAACACGCCGTTCTGCTGGCAAAATTTGAAGGACAGCAAAAGGTCATAGAACAGCTTGAGCAGCGGATAGAGGATTTGCAGGAAGCCTTGGGTGAATCACGAAGCGTAACTAGATTGCTGACGGACCAAAGGCCGGAACACGAAAAACGGGAATCGGCGGCGCAACAGAAATTGATAGAGGATCTGTCGCAGAACGTCCGCAAACTTCAGAGTGTGGTGAAGCGGCAACAAGAGCAAATCGAGGAAAGCAAGGTCGAAGTAACAGTGCTGACTCAAGAGTTTAGATGATTAGCGAACTCTAATTCCTTTGATGTTGCAATAGAATGAAAATTTGATAGTCCTTTTTTTTCAAAGTTTCCTTATACTTGATTCAGTTATTTTTCTGAATCAATATCGACAACAGCTATTTTTAATATCGATTTAAATTGTATTCACGTTTATTTGCTTTAAGATATTATCGTTCTTTTTCGTGTTTTTTTTTAATTGGCTGTCTCCTTTCCTATTTCTACCCCTTGATGCAAGGAAAATGACTGCACGATAAAAAAAGATTTTAAGGATGATGGAATCTCGCGTGACATACTAGACTTCAATGGGGCCATGGGAGATCCTCACTTGTAACTGTGGATGTTGTACACGTGGGTGCTATGTAATGACAATGCAGACGTGGATTCTTACATAATGCTTTAAAAGCTTTTTTCTCTCAGTGCGTTTTTCTTCTTCAGCGAACCTTTTTGATCTTATGATTTTTGACCACACTAGAATTCGAAAAGGGCTTCCCCTCAATGGAATTGCGCCGTAGGCAGCCGAACTATGAGATCCTTTCTAATATTTTGATTTGGGAAATGCCAATGTAAAACCGTCCTTCAGACGACATCCAATCCGTTATGTCTAGAGAGGGTACAAACTGACGCCTTGCGGCACGGGTCACCGGGCGGGTGCCGGGCGTCTATTTCCGGGCGTTTACGCGCAAGCAGGCCATCGCTCTGGGGCTTGATGGCTGGGTCCGTAATGACTACGATGGGTCTGTACGGCTTGAGGCCGAAGGGCATAGGGTCGCGTTGGAACGCCTGCTCCTTGCCGTACAACGTGGCCCATCAAGCGCTCGTGTGGATGATGTGTCGTATGAATGGTCCGAGGCGACGGAGATCAGCACCGCCGGTAGGGAATGTAAAGTCTAATGCAGTATCCTTTTTTTTATCAGCAATATCTTAGGAAAAGTTTGGAGTACGAAGTTGAAACAAACAGGGCTTTTGAACAAACCAAAAGGCAATATTTGCTTGCTACTTCTAGTACTTCTACCACTACCAATACGCTACTGCTAGTAATAGGGCTACTACTATTGCTACTTCTAGGGTATGCTTCCACTATTCTACTTATGCTTTCACAATTGAAATAAATCGAAAGAGTATAAGAACATTTAGGTTTTCAAAATAGCAATTGAATATTATTTTTATCGTCGTGAAACATGATATATGCTGATTTTTTTGGTGAAAATTCTTGCGTGTAGATTATTTTTTCAAGAAACTTCACAAATCTTGATTTACGTCTTCGAGAAACTTGCTATATTTTTATTTTTTCTTCATGAAACTTTTGCATGTTGATTTTTCTCTTCGTGAAACTTGTACATTGATTTTTCTCCTCGTTACACCAGTTTTGTTCGTGGAACTTGCTGGGTGCTGATTATTGTTCATGAAACTTAATTTATCTTGATATTTTTCTTCGTGACACTTGTAATTCGATACTACCCTAGCATTTGTATTTGTATTTTTTAATATGTCATTGTTTCATGTTTATCATGAGTCTGAAATAATCACAAGGGAGTAGGAATAATTTTGAAAAAAACAAATGTCAAACATATGTGTTTTAGTTTACAATGGATTAAAGACAGCATGTATTTTTGCTTACTTTTTCTTCGACACCACCAGCTAGTTTCCAAAGGACCCTTTTTAGGTGTTGAAAACAGTTAGAACAGGAGCAAAAATGGCTCATTAGGATTATATAAACTGATTAATCCCAGTACTGATTCCATTTTTGGTTCATATCCTTTTTTTCTCAACTTCTACTCGATTGGTCCGCTATTAGAAAATCTGGATTTCTAACAACGGGCATCTCGAGTTTCTTTTCAATATTTCTGTTTTTCTTGTTATACTTTTTTTCTCAACTTCTACTCGATTTCTCCATTATTAGAAACATGAGTTCCTAATAAAGGGCATCTACGGGAGTCTTCGGTTTCTTTTCAATATTTCTTTTTTGCTTGTTATTTCAACTTCTACTCGATTGCTCCTTAGCGGTAGCTTCAAAAATTATTTTCCAAATTTGCAACTAGGAGCTATTTAGTATCAAAAACTGTCAAGAGAATCATACTTAGCAAAACCAGTTGTTCTAATATTGTTCTATTAATATTGTTAAATTCTGATTATATCATTATATCAAATAATATAAAGTTGGTTATGTCAAATGTAATTATATATAATTTCATTGATTATACCAAATTAAATGTAATTTTAGCAATAATTGGTGTAATCTGATATAATTGATATCAAATATATAATTTTCAAAGGTTATTTTCATTGTTTGATTTACTTTTTGTTTTTATATCTCAATTAAAGTAGGTCTATAATCTTTTATTGGCTAAATCTGACACTTGTTCGTAGTCTATAAAACCAAGGACTAAAGGGGTCTGATGACTCAGGCACTTCTCAATTATTAATCTAAGAATGACAGTTTGGTTGACACGTCCTTTCCCCTTCCTTAAATCACGTTGTCCTTCTCTTAAAACTTTGTCTATAGCATCTGTAACTCTAGAAAGTATCATCACAGCAGCTAATTTACTTCCTACAGAAACCAAGCTAATGCTTCTATAATTATAAACTCATTCACTAGCTCAAAGACTGGTTTAATAAAAAAAAAATTCCTATGTTTAATTAGGATTAACCTATATTTACTTCTTGAGCTGCAGGGGTATATCATACAAGTACCGTGCTAGTTCTAGGAGCCGAAAAGAAAAATAAACCTATTTTCCGAAATTTCCTTGAGAAGAAAAATTCTATTAATGGACGTCACTGTCAGAATTCAAAGAATGAAGTGCTAAATCAGTTTTCAATTGAATCGGATATAGTCCTTACTGAATATTAAATAAATAAAAAAGTTTTTTGTTAACGGAAAGTAAGGAGCGACATTAAAACTTAAAACGAACAGAAATTACTTCGTATGACCATCTGGGGGGGGGGAGGGGAGCGAGTGAACTAGATAATTGATAAGAATTTTATTTGCCGAGAAAATAAATGATTGTTCTTCTTAAGTATGGCTTGTGGTATAGGGGTATGATTCTTGCTTAGGGTGCGAGAAGTCTCAGGTTCCAATCCCAGACCATCCCAATTTTTACATGAAAAAGATCCAAATTCAATATAGCGATCGCTGAAAGTTAACAGGCGTAGCAGGGACCCGAGCAGATTAAATTAAAAATAGTCGTTTCCCTGATTTGACCATCTGAGGGGGAGTGGAAGGAGTTTTTTTCTAACTGAAAGTAAGGAGCGACATAAAAACTTAACACGAACAGAAATTACTCCGTATATGAAAGGGACTGTTCCGTCCTCAATGCCCCGCTCTTTACGCTAAAGTTTTTTTTTACTGTTTTAAATAGTAGAGTTGAGAGAAAGAATCAAACTTTAGCGCAAAGAGCGGGGCGTTCAGGAGGGAACAGCCCCTTTTATATACGGGGTAATTTCTGTTCGGTTTAAGTTTTAATGTCACTCCTAACTTTCAGTTAAAAAAAACTTGTTTTTTTTTTTTTATTTAGTTCTTGGCATAGCCGGGCTTGAATACATCAAACTATCCGGAGGCGAGCCGCCCGGAGAGCGCCGCCAGATCAAAGTCGAAGCGCCCCGGGACCTCGCCGAAAAGGCGCTTGGCGGTCTGAAACGGCGCGTCGGCGCCTTCAACCGCATTGAAACGCCCTATCTGCCACGGGTTGCCGTCGAGGCCGAGCGGCAGACCTACGATTACGACCACCTCGCCCGCCACATTGAGTGGGCGCGCCAGGCGGAGCGCAAGCGATGAACACCGGCGCCGCGGACCGGGCAACCTCAGGCCAACAGAAGATACACAATAAAAATGCACAATAATAAACTAAAAATCGCTCAATTAGATGAGCATACCAGAGAACCCTACTGTAGAAGTTTTATGCTAAAACCTATGCTACAAAAAATTGGAACTTAGAATTTTTGCCAGAGGGAAGGTCCTGGATATATGCTTGTTTGTTATTTTTTTTTAGAATCTTTTTTTGTTTTTTTTTTCAGGAGTGATCGTATCAGAAAACAGAAGATCGGGAGAAGACACAATAAAACAGAAAATAGAAAGTTATGCTGCCCCTTTTAAGTGACCAAAAAGATTGGAGTGTCCGGACCGTCCGTTGGATCCTGGTATCCGCTCGGCGCCAAAATCATGCAGGTCATGGATGAAGAAGTCGATGGCATCACGACGTCGAACACGTCGGGCGGCGGCATCTCGAACATTCTTTCGGTGAACGCGGGAGATGCCGAAGTAGGGTTTTCTTTCGCTCACACCGCGGCAAACGGCATGAAGGCGCGCGGGAAATTCAGTAAACCGCAGAAGAATATACGCCACATGGCGACACTTTATGGCTCCATGTTCCAGGTCGCGGTTCGCAAGGATAGCGATATCAAGTCCTTCGTCTACCAAGACCTAACCTGCCTTCTTTTCTATTAAAATCCATTTGTGAACAATGAGTAATTTGCATAAACTATGACGAAGGTTGCAGGGTTGTGGGGGTCGTGTTAAATTTGGAGATTTACCTTTCCATACGAAGGGGTCGGGAAAAAAAATGCGGTGGACGCGCATGGGTCTTTATTTAATCAACGCTACTGCGTAGCGTTCAACCAAGGTCAACCATTTGCTATGTTGACTGATATTCTCCGGCACTTAGATAAACTTATTGACACTTATTTTGAAAATTACTACGATGTGTTTAGCCCTAGCAACTCTTAAAATATTACCCAATAAGGATGGGGAGGGGGAGGGCTAAAGAGAGTCAGTCAAATGTTCTGATATAAAATATAGGTGATAAAATTTGTTAAAATTTGCTAACTGCTTTCGTACCGTTTGTCTTAAATCTGTTGACTCTACCATTTAAATGCATTTTCGGATGTACCCTCCACGCTTTGTTTTTTTTTTTCTTCGATTTATGTTTTTGGAATATTAGTCCATCTTAGCTAAAAAGCTGTGAAAATGTATTTTATCATTTCCGTGAGCAAAACGGTTGAACGGGGTTCACCCCTCGTCAGTACCCCGCTCTTTACACTTTGAAAAACTAAGAAAAAATTTCAAAATTTCTTAATATGAACAAATATGAAAACTAAATATACCAACTGATTGTTGCAGCTAAACCTAAATATGTTGCATAGAGCACCCAAGCTTTAATTCTTAGAAAAAGAGGTGGAAGGGTTGTAATAGAGTGTTATCCTCCCTCCTTTCAGCCCTCCTTACATGCCTGATAATTTCTACTCGTCTCCAGCTTTACGTCAGTTTTTGTTCTCGTTTTGTAACCTCGCTAAGAAATTTGTTCCGTGTTTCATGAAAGAAAATTCGAATGCAACAAGTTCCAGGAACAAAAATCAGCACGCTTCAAGTGAATAAAATCAGTTTCATGAGGAGACAAATTATTATACAAGCTTCTCGAAGAGGAAAATCAACATTTAACATGTTTTATGGGCAAAATAATCACGCAGCAAGTTCCAGGAACAAAAATCAGCACTCACAAAGTTCAATAAACAAAATCAGTTTCATAACGAAAGAAATCAATCTACAAGTTTCACAAAGACAAAAATTATTATGGAAGAAGTTATATGAACGAAAACGTGGCTTCCGACACCGCCGCGGAGACGGCAAACCCGCCCATTCCGCCGCCGCCGCCGGAGCTTTGCGCCATGATCCCATCGCTGAATTTGCCGACAGTGGCGATCGTACCCTTGTTGTGAACCGTAACCTCTCGACCGGAACCACCATTGGCGCCGCTGCCGCCGACCCCGATGCTGACATCGGCGTCCATTCCAGCGCTGGCGGATACCGTCCAGCCGCCCTTGCCGCCGCTGCCGCCAACGCTGTGGTCAACAATGTATACGGAATGAGTGGCCGTGGTCTAAAGTTACCACGCAAAGCAACCCCGCCATGGGTGTTTACCAGCGTTCCGGCGCCAGAGGTGGTATCGATGGTGATAACTTCGCCATCAAAATTGGCGCCCCACAAAACACCATTATCATCGAAAGCGAGGCCGCCGACCCTGATAAATCCGACACTGCCGACTACTTGCGCTTCCCCGGTTACGGCGTCGATTCGCAGTAAATCCGTATTACCGCCGCTAATGTGACTTCCACACATTGCCCCGGTTGCGGTGATCGCCAACCCTTGAATGCCACCGATACTCTGGGAAGTATTGACATCAACGATGTCAGCATTATAATTCGGCTCATTCAATAAGCTAATGCAATTAATTTCAATAAGCTCTGTTGAACTCGGGGTTAATCATCTATACTGTAAAGCACGAAAAATCTATTGTGAGCAGGCTAAAACTAGAATTGGCAACAAATAGGCTGGTTTCAGCAATTAACTGGCAATTTGTTAAGTAGATTTGTCTTCTATTTTGTCAAATATAACAAATTTATTATAAATTGTTTTAGACCCAGTCTTGGTTTCAGAATAAAGAGAAAGATTTTTATAAGTTATAAGCAATTCGGTAAATAATTTTCGTTTTTTCTTTTAGTATCAATAAATTGATTGATTGATTGTTACCTTTAGAACCTCTCACTGAAACCTCACAAGGCGTGCCATTTACTCCATACATTTCCTAGCGTGCTCGTCAGACCAAATTTCCACACCTACAAATAACAAATTGCTATGGCATACTTTACCTTGATCCATGACATCAGAAGAGGTTATAAGGGGGGTGGGGGTGAGCACTTGCCCCAGGCACAGAAATTTTAGGGGCGCAAAATTTCAAATAAATGATCTAACCATTATAACCATTTTATAATTTTTTGGAATTTAACCGGGTAACTTCTTTGCTAAATAGTAACTTTGCTTTGTTATTGCTTGAAGAAAAATGTCCTATTGAAGACTTAGGGAAGCAACAGGCTATCTTGACTTTTTAACCGCTTGGTACACGCCCCCCTCTCCTTCAGGTGCAAAAGCGCATATTCATGGGGTCCCATGATCGGGACAGCTGGGTGACTACATATTATGTGAGTTATTAATTCAGAATAAGCACGTCCTTAGGCTCAGCAATGTAATTGGCTCCTTAATCAGTTCCGTAAAAACCAGCTTTATCCAGCTCTCAACTTCGAGAAAAGAGGATGTCAGGGAGAGGGCTACTTACTCCACGGCCTATTTGACTCTTAAAAACCTTATATGCCCTTGGGACATAACCTCGCAATCCTTACCCCAAGACTCTGGGGGATTATGTCCACCCCAAAGGCCTTACTTTATGATCTTTGGACGATTTTTGAATAAATTGCTATCTAGTTGTGGAAAACACGATTAGGGGGGGAGGGGGAGGTTATCTCGAAATTTTGATTAGTTGCGTTTTTGGAATTTATGGGCATGGGGGGGAGGGAGCATTTTGCCCTCTAATCCTTTTTGTCTAAGGTAGAGTGCATATGCCAGACAACCCGCCAAAAAATTCTGAGTTATTTTTAATAAACTACTTGTAACAGGATTAAAGAATACATTTCCTTGCCATCTCGAGTTTTCCTCAGGCTCTAGTATGTGGGATAGCACCAGGCGTCAGAGAAAGACTGGCTCTACTTGCCTCTTAACCTCCATTGGTGGAAACAAATACAAATATGAACAAAAAGCATGCCCCTTGGCATAATCTAGCGATGCTCATAGGGAGAAATACAAAGGGTCGTGGGAGCGATTGGGATATAGGGGTCGGGTGCAAGCCAAATATATTGGCTTTTACACATCAAGCCAATTGGAACAGCCTCAAATTGTGTACACGGGTCAGAAGCCTTTTAAATGTGAAATATGTAAGAAATGCTTTTCTTCATCAGGTATTTTGAACAGGCACCAAATGGTGCACACAGGTGAGAAGCCTTTTAAATCTGATATATGTGAGAAATGCTTTTCTAGATCAAGCCATTTGAAACAGCATCAAAGAGGGCATATGGGTGAGAAACCATTCAAATGCAAGAAAACATTTTCAGTTCAGTGGAATTTGGATGTGCATCAGTACTTTGATGTTGGTACTTTGATACTAGTTTTGATAATTTGATGGACATTTGATGCTGAAAAAAAGATGATTTTATAAAAGGGAATTTTGATATTTAGGCAATCGAAAACGAACAGAAATTCATATAGGAAAACTTTCCGAAAAGAAGTTTTTCAGAAAAGTAAAAATCTACAATAACTCAAACTCAAGACGACCAGAAATTACTGTTAAAGAATTAACAAAACCCAAAAGGAGCAGAAATTAAAGCAACAATAATAGCAAAAAAAATACAACAGGTGATAATATAAATGAATAATTATTTGCTTTTTCTGTTCTATCAAATTCACTTTATTGTATTTTTTCATTTTATTTTATCGATTTTTTTTTGTATAACTAAAATGAAAGCGTAGGGCTTCATGTCAAAGGAAGTCGTCAATGAATACTTAGAAAATATGTCATGATTGCCCATATTTAAGTCATAGAAATCTTCGATTTTCTAACTATCACTTGAATCTTGCTATTAAATAGACAAATTTATGGGTGGGTGGTAACTCCCTTCCCCCATGATAAACGACGACAATGGGAAAGAATATTTCGTCAACTACCTGTTTCCTCCACTCTAACTGTTTTCCAAGATTCTAGGTTTCCCCCTCCCAACTCCCCACCAATGTCACCAGATCCAGTCGGGATTTAAAATAAGAGCTCTGAGACACGATATCCTTCGAAACATCAAATTTCATTAAGATCTGATCAACCGTTCGTAAGTTGAAAATACTTCATTTTTTCTATTTTTTCCGAATTGCCCGCCCACCACTCCCTCCCCCCGAGATGGTCAAATCGGAAAAACGACTATTTCTAATTTTAGTCTTGTCCGGTCCAGTGTTGCGATATTGATTTTTTGAATTGTAAATAGTATTCGAAACTCAAAAAGCCAGAACTTTAATATCAGTAGATACATAAAAAAATCAACTCATTACGCTAATTGCAAATATAAGGGATTCATAAAGTTTAGTGTTACCCATCAAAAGTTACGAGCCTGAGTAAGTTTGATGTATTTTTGATATAGTGGGAAACACTCCCTAAAATTCAAGGAATCTTAATGAAAATCATGAGATCATATTTAGCGTACCAGACAACCCTGTTGCGGAAGTTTCAAGCTCCTATATACAAAAATGCGGAATTTCGCTATTTTTGCCAGAAGCTCCACCGTCCTCCGTCAGGCTCACGCCAGTTCGTCGCCCGGCGTGAGAGCTGACCATCACGAGGCCCGTCGACTCAAGGCTCGAGATCAGCCGTCCCGCGGCCTGACGTTCCACAACCGAACCGCCGACGACCCACGGAATCCCCTGCGTTCGATACGCCGCGCGCGACTACCACACCGCCATCATCCAGCAACCGCCGCTCGGCTTGCGCCGTGGAATTGAATCAACTTCTTTGCGACTAGCAAGCTCGTCTGTCACGGCTAGTACGCTGAATCCTGCTCTGCCCGAACGTTCGCATCTATTTGGAAATAAGGGCAAATGATTAGTGAGTGGCAGCCTCCATTGCAATAAATTGAATACCAAAATTTTATAGGAAAGAAGATTTACGAGGATGGCTGTCCCTTACACCTTTTATTTGTTTGTTTAAAATTTAATCTTTGCATATAGCCTCTTTTAACATTTCAAAGAAATGACTTTTCTTTCTGTCATGTTCTTGCATTGAATAAATTGACAGAGACTACAGTGACATTACAACCTTTTACATGTTGTTTTAGAAGAAATACATAAGATCCCAGGAACTTATATATGCATTTTACATCGTAAACTTGAGCGAGTGACGTACCATACATAAGTACCAGAATTTTTCATGGACAGGGAGCCGGGTTTCCCGGTATTATTTAAAAATGATTAGAAATTAAACCGTTGAACTAATTTTTTTTCAACTGAAAGTAAGGAGCAACATCAAAACTTAAACGAACAGAAATTATCACGTATATAAAAGGAGTTGTAATCTGCTTCGATTATTGACAGTGTATTTGTTTGTTCAATTGATTGGAATCGAAGTTTTTCCGATATAATCATGTTTAATGGTTCTGATCATATTCTACTCTGGTCTCCTGCTGAGGGGCCAATTAATTTCAAAAATCACAGTTAATTTGATATTTTTAATCCTATATGTAGTCTAAATGGATTTTCAATTAAAGTTTTCTTAATTTTTTTGCTAATTGAATTGATTCCGATAAAAGCGACTTTGGTGTCTCGCAATTACCTCCTTCTGCATCAGATTTTTGGACAAATAATAATAATGAACAACGGTGTTTTGAAAAATCAAAATGCAACATCTACATCAAATACACACAAGCGCTGTTATTTCACTATTTGGTTCGAAGTACAGCTCCGGTTGTTGAGCGACCCGGCTCAATAGTTACCGAAACTTTTAAAAACGGAATTTTGATACCAATAGACATATCAAAAGAATTGGTAAAATATGCTGATTCCAAATATATAAGTTTCGTTAAGCTTAGTTTTACCCATCAAAAGCTACGAGAAAATTTGTCTGATTTTCAAGAAAAGGGAGATAGACCCCCTTTAAGTCTTAGAATTTTAATGAAAATCACACCATCGGATTCAGTGTATCAAAGAACCCTACTGTAGAGGTTTCAAGCTTGTATCTGCAAGAATGAGGAATTTCGTAATTTTTACAAAACTTAAAACGAACAGAAATTATTCCGTATATGAAAGAGGCTGTTCCCTCCTCAGCGGCTCTGCTCTTTACGCTAAAGTTTTTTACTGTTTTAAAAAGTGAAGTTGAGAGAAACAGTCAAACTTTAGCGTAAAGAGCAGAGCGCTGAGGAGGGAACAGCCCCTTTCAAATACGGAATAATTTCTGTTCGTTTTAAGTTTTAATGTCGCTCCTTACTTTCAGTTTTAAAAAAAAACTTGCTTTTTTTATTCAATTACAAATAAAGAACCACACTATTGAAAAAAAAAATCATTTTGCGATGACCAGTGAACGATCGTTACGCATGATTTCCAAAAGTACCTATCTTATCGACCTAAAGATGTGTCTTTCATGCACTACTATATTTTATTTTTTATTGTTTTAGCTATTCTTGCAGTGCATTTCACGGCATTTATGTAGTCAATCCTCGACTGAACGACGTTCCAGTTGAAAATACTCTCTTCTACCCTTATAATACAGATTTCAGTGCCCTAGCCCTATTGTGCTTTAAAAACGTTTGTGAATTTGTTTAGTAACAAAGTTGTAGGTACAATAAAAATCTTCATTCTTTAGAGCCCGATTCTTAGTCGTCTTATGATAAACATGCATGTCTAACAGCATAATAGATATTAGTAAGGTATAGCTGAAAAACAGCCTACTTATGTTTTTATCAATTAGAATATTCTCTCATATGAGTGATGTCGTATTTTAATGTTGATTTAGTCGATAATAGCACTTGCCAATCACGAACTGGCCAGCCATCGACTATACATGGATGTTGTGTTGGTTTAGGGCTCACAAGCTAATCCCATTTTCTGAGGATGTACCTGCTGTCTGGTATATGCTTGTCGCCACGGCAGTGACGGAATAGACATTGGATCTGCAAAAGAATTTAATTTCTGTTCCATCTATAACCAAGAATGGAGGATCTGTAAATTTTTCAGGTGAAAAATGTGAAATTTCTACTCAGGAAGGCATTGTTGCTGTTGGCCACAAAGAAGGAAATCTATATGTTCTTGATTTTGATGAAAATGTTTCTAATGCTACTGCTACTGCAGCAAGTACCACAGAAAATCAGTCTTTGGAACTTTGGCATCTTCGTCTAGGACACTTGAACTATGACAGTGTGAAAAACATGGCAAAAAATGAAATTGTTACTGGCATGATGGCAAAATATTAAAAACAAATAAAAATTACATAGATATCACAAAATTCATAACATAGTTCCTCAGAAACTTAGCTGTATTGATCATCACGAGCCGGAGGAATCGTTTCAAGTTTCTTGCGCTCACAAAAAAATCGTAATAGTTCATCTAGGATGGAAGTTTTTTCGCGAAATACAAAAATTGTGGCTTCATGGGAATGAAGTTTGAGGTTTTTTGTTGTCGTTTAGATGGGGAATTATTAGGAAAGCTTTTTTACACTCAGAAGGCGAGGAATGAAAGATTGTATTGGACTTAGTCTTGTCCGATCAAAATATCAAAACGATTCTTGTCCGATGAAAATGTCAAAACGATCAAAACGATTCTTGTCCGATCAAAATGACAAAACGATCAAAACGATTCTTGTCCGATCAAAACGTCAAAATGATAAAAACGATTCTTGTCTGATCAAAATGTCAAAACGATCAAAACGATTCTTGTCCGATCAAAATGTCAAAACGATTCTTGTCCGATGAAAATGTCAAAACGATCAAAACGATTCTTGTCCGATCAAAATGTCAAAACGATAAAAACGATTTTTGTCCGATCAAAACGACCACTTCGACGGCAAACAGGCGATCGTGCAGGCGTACTACGTGCAGCAGAACGACGCGCACGAGGCCGCGGTCCTCACCGGTGTCGTAGACCGTGTCGAAGTTCAGCCGCAGGAAGTAGAGCCCGGCCTCCTCGAGCTCCGGGCGGACGCCCAGCAGCGCGCCGCGCGAGCCGAGCAGGCCGACGTCGAACTTGACCCGGCCCTCGAGCTTGTCCGGATCGCCGCCGATCATCTCGTGCAGCCCGCGTCCGATCCAGCCCAGGTCCTGGATGAAGCGCGCGCGCATGAACGTCCCAAAAGAAGCGTGAAGCTGGAGTTTCCCTTGCAGTCAGCAGGAATGCAAAGAAGTCTATGCTTGAGTTTGTCCCAAAAACGAGAGAATGATGAAAGTCTGCTTCGCAAGCTCCTAGTTAACACTGATAATCAGTCGCATATGCTCCGAAAAATGAAGCCGATAATTCCAAGAAAGATTATTTTTATTGTGAACTTAACAATTTGGTCAGTTCAGTACCTGAGCATGATATTTTATGTTTATGTGGTTATTTCAATGCTATGGTTGGTAATAGCCATAGTTATGCTCGTGAAATGATCAACTTTAGCGTACAGAGCAAGGTTTGGAGGAAGGGGGCAACCCCTTTATATATGGAATGAATTTTGTTCGTTTTTAATTTTATTGTTGCTCCTTAATTTCAGTTGAGAAAAATATGTATTTTTATGCTTAATTTCTGATCGTTTTTCAAATAAGGCCAGTAAATCTGGCTCACCCTCTATGAAAAATTCCCTGTCCTCACGGAAACTTCTCCATGGAAAGTTCTTCCCACGAAAAATGCACACACATCCTCAAAAGTCCTTGCGGACAATTCCGTCCTCACTAAAAAATCCCCCCTATTCTTATTGCTCTGCTCTAGTTAAGTTTCTTTTCTGTGATGCAGAGAGACAGTGTGGTAAATTAGGAAAGAATTCCCACAAAATGGAGGGGTGAAAAGGCAAATATCGCAATTTAGACTAGACAACAAAGATATCACGCCAAGACATGACAAAAAACACGAAATATTACTAAATAACCAACAAACAAAACAGCAGAAGCTAAAGTATAAAAATTGTATTCACTTATCTCTTGTTAATCACGAGTTCTCTGTTCAGTAAGATCACTAAGAATAAAGCTATTTTCTGATCGCAAGTTATTATCAAAAGAACAGAATCGTTTGACTTTCTACGGACGATTCATATTCTTCAAGCTGCGGTTATCTTTTCAGCTGTAACCTCTCACCTAAGGAAATTTTTTAAGGAGACTTTTAGCCCTGGGGCTACAGCAGCAGTAATAGCCATGCCATGGAGGATGTTTCTACCATCGAGAATACACATGCTGTAATAAACGTTATCTGCCACGTGCTGGACCAAACAGTCAGAAGTAATTCCTTGCAGCTCAATTCCATAATAAATCGCAAAAGTTTTCTCAAATCTCAAAACCGCCCCACCGCCCATAGCATGCTAGGGCCCCGCAACTAAAGGGCCCTAGCAACTAGAGGGCCCTAGCAACTAAATCAACAGGGGGCCCTAGCGAGGAATTCCAGCAGGACCCTAGCAATCTTTTCCAACAGGCCCCCTAACCTAACCCTAGCATCCAATTTCACTGGGGGGTCCAAGCAACCAATTCAACCGGGCGCCCTAGTGAGCAATTCTGACTGGACCCTAGCAACCTTTCACAACGGGCCCACCTAACCATCGGAAGGCCCTAGCATCCATTTCCATCGGGGGCGAGAGCATCCAATTTTTAGACTTAGCGTAATTTAGACGTGGAATTTTTTAATTTAAGACTTTATAATTAGGACTAAGGATTTTTGGAAGAATTTTTACAGCTTTTAGCTATAGGGCTCGGGGAGAGTATGTGTACTGAAAATTAACTTTAACATTATATCTTAGTATTTTTTCATTTTTTTCATTATTTATCTATCTTTGTTTTTTTTTACAGGCCTATCGTCTTACTCGTTAGTGCACATTCTCTTATATAGCATGGGGATTGTATTGATTTGTCAGTTATCAAGTTGTTCCACTTCATAAAGTAAACAGCGGATCGAATCTAATGCGTTAGAAATATCTATTTCCTAAAAAAATGAAGTTTTCTTCATTCTTTCATACCTCTCTAAAATAGACAAGAAAACTGCATGTGCATTTCCAACGCCAAGACCCGCACGAAAAGCAAACTGATGATCTCCATGGTCACACCTATTCGAGATTTTCAAAAGAAGAATTTTTCTTAAATAATTTTGCAATAACCGAACAAACTGTAATTAGCCTATAAGAATCACGAGATTGAGGGTCCTTATTCAATTTTGGGACACACGTCACAATGGCTTCGCATAGTGCGCCTTAGCCATTCAAAGTTTAATGTATAGGATTCTTGTTGTTTAATTTAGATTGTCAGCTAAGTTTAACCGAGTTTATAGCCTTGTCAAAGTTGGAAGTTATAGTAAGTTTCAAAAAGGCTCACCGTTGCTGGGAACTCACTTCCAATTATTCACGAAATATACGACTTATGAAGATTACTTAAATTTTCAAAATCAAGGGCTTAAATGAGTTATATTTGAGAAGTTTGGAGATTGGAAGGGAGAATGAACAGTTGTCACGTTCGATAGGAACAAGGATAGAATTTTTAAAATTGTGGCTTTGGGGGGGGGGGCGAAGCGCCCCCACCAACTAGGTGTTGGGGTGGCGCAAACCCCAACAGCTAGTTATTTATAATAACGTTAGGTTAGGTTAAAATGTACTTGAATCTGAATTTGTGGTTGAAGTTATTAGTGTATTTCTAAAGGGCATAAAAAAGGCATCAACTGGTAACTTATTGATGGGTTTCATCAAAATGCTGAACATGCTCAGAACAAAACACTATAAAAAAATAATATAGCCTATTAGACACTTCTATAGCCCACCTAGATTAGAATGAGGATAAAAGTACATTATCCCAAAAATAAATGGCTGGAAAGAAACAAGTCATTCAGGTATAATCAGTATAATTTGAAAACGAAAATATTAAATATTCTTTTATGAGATTTGATAATGGTGCATTAGCCCCTTATGTAGTCTCTTACACTCTCTGAAGGATCATTTGACAAGTTTCAGGTGATGACCTCTAGTTCTTGAGTTGGGACCAACAGTAGGGAATAATGTTGGGAGAGTATTATCCCTCATTAACTTACAGGTTAAAATAGGACCCTCCTCTAAGAGGGAGATTCAGCTTTGATAGTCTTGCTGGGTCGAACTTGAACTTTGGTTGCTCCTTTTTAAGGTAGCAACAACATGAAGAGGGCTGATCAAGCGACCCGGTTTTTGCAAAATGCGATTTTATTGCCCGAAGCTATCATGTTGCCCAGCAAGAAATTCCTCTTCTTCTGGCGTATTTGTGCGCCCAAGAACGGCATTTCGATAGGGATATCGGCCCAATTTTTCGCTCATATTGCGGTGTTTGATCTCATATACTTCGATATTTTCACCCGTTAGGGCTCCAAAAAGCTTCATGGGAACATCATGCGCGGAGAGTGTATCGCAAAGCATCTAATTCTTAGCTGGCTGACCGAATTTAGCTCTACCAAATCGAAAATTACGGTTTTAGTTCCATGCTGTCTTGCTCAGTCTGACATGTACGAAAGAAATTTCATAATCTGAACCCATCAGATCTAAGTTAAACATGGCACGGATCAGCTACCGTGGCTCTGGTTGTGTCTTTTAGCAATTCTGTTTAAATTTAGTAACTTAAAGGGCACCCTCTTGAAGGAAGTATCTAGATGAGCTCTTTGCCCACATTTTTATGTTGGTTGACACTTGTCTCACGAAAACAATTCACTGTTGCATGAAACTGATATTAAGTGCGGCGTTGCTTTTCACTTCGGTGCTAAGCACGGCTGAGCAGAAACAAGAATTCGACGACTACGACGTACACTATGTCATCGTGCCTACGGTGTTCTTAACCGCAGACATCGCCAAGCGATACAACATCGTGCGGGGCGTCGACTGGTCCATGGTTAACATATCGGTGCTGGACAAAGAGGGTCGGCCACGCAATGCCGAGGTCACCGGCTTTTACCGGAACCTGCTGAGCCAATCCTTCGATTTGAAATTCCGCAAGGTGGAAGAAGAGAACGCCAGGCGTGTGGTGTTCGAGGCGGTGGACCGTGAGCTTGAGAAGGCGGCGCAGATGGACGGCGCGTCGCGCTGGTCGGTGTTCTGGATGGTGACGCTGCCGTTGGCCTGGCAGGGGATGGCGGCGGGTTGTGCGCTGGCGTTTGCGCGGGCTTTGGGCGAGTTTGGTGCGACGATTATTATTGCCGGGAATATCGAGGGCCGTACGCGCACGCTGCCGTTGGCGATTTATTCGTCGCTGAACGAGCCGGGCGCCGGGGCGCAGACGGTGGGGCTGGTTTGCGTGGCGGTGGCGCTGGCGTACCCTTTTCCAATGTAAAAGTCGGTAAACTAAAATTTTACCCAAACTTAGGTCTGGGGTGGTAAACTTGAGTCTGGAGGATGCAGTTGCCAGTTGGACATTATTGTAACTCCTATTCTGTTTCAATTTAGACAAGCATCGATGGTTCAGTGGTAGAATGCTCGCCTGCCACGCGGGCGGCCCGGGTTCGATTCCCGGTCGATGCATTTTTGTTTACATGATGTCTAGTTACATTCTTCTCTTCTAGCACCAGATAGATGATTTAGATAATTCTTTATGTTTGGGGAAAGATGGGTGGGGTATACTTCGGTTCTCGTGCAGGACCGAGATCGTGCCAAGCTGTGCATCGTTGCCAACCGTGGAGTTGATTTCAAGCACTGTAGCCTCGCCCACATAGGCCCGATCGCCAATCGTGATTTTGCCCGGATAGAGGTAGCCGGCGTGCGCCGTATAACCGGGAAACAGACAATCTTGGCGGATGAGGGCGTCTTCGCCTACGGTGATGAGGTCGGTGCAAATCGGAGCCCGTGCAAATATCACCGCCCTTCTTCCGATCTTTGCGCCAAGCATTCTAAGATACCAGTTGAAGAGCGGTGCAAATAACCTTTGAAGGTATATTTCAAGTTGTGGGGGGAGGTCAAATGCCTCCCCTTGATTAGCACACCTGCCTTTATGAAATGTAAGTTCATTGACTATGGAATAGGCTATTTTGTGTTTAGCTTAGGCCAATATTTAGGTTTGTAGGAGGCCTAAACTAGCCAACCTTGAGAAACAACCATTTTAAAGGTATCAAGGAACTCAATTTTTCATTTTAGCACATATGTATAGCGGACAAAATATATCCGAAATCCGTAGTTCTGTAATAGTTTTTAAATACTCTTACTACTATAGTGCTACTGAATATTGTTTATAACGTCTTTTACATTACCGAAGCCGACATCTTTTAACTACTTATTTATAGTTTAGAATTCGCTCTTCTAGGTCGGCAACCATGGCTTGCCCCATCTATAATTGGTGCCTACCTTTTAGTGATTCCTGTTTTTGTCTGGGCTGCAAGAGGTCATTGCACAACCAAAGAAGTTCTAACTACCGGCTGGGTTCCTGTCTTGTCTGCCATGGTTATTAGCAGGTAGCTCTTGGTTTTTCACAAAAGTCCCATGTCAATTGGTCCAGTACTACTACTACATGTGTCTGACTCTGTTTTTGCCTATCTCTGTTCCTCTCTTTATGTGTTTATGTATCTGATTCTGCGTCTTTCTATGTATTTTGTCTCTTTCTCTCTCCCTGTGCCTGTGTGTCTGATTGCGTGTTTGCCTGTCTTTGTATGTTTGGTACGTCTCACTCTGTTTGTTTTCGTCTCCCTCTCACCGTGCTTGTTTGTCTCACTGTGTGTTAGCCCATCTCTATATCTGGTTTTGTGTTTTTTTTATGTCGGACTCTGTGTGTTTGTGTGTGTTTTTGTCTCTCCCTCATCGTACCTAAAAGTAAATTGGAACTCCTTGAGAGGGGGTAAAAGTGAAACTGCCCAAATATTAGGGAGGAAAAGGAACGTGCACAGCAGTGTTGGCCCAAGGCGGCTTGATGCTGCAGTGAATTGTTAGTGGTAGTAGTAGTACTTTGTGATTTTTTCAAAAGAATAATAACCTTTCTCCGTGTGTGCAGGTATGCCCCATACAATATATTAATATTATCTACGTATTTTTGGAAGATCTTGCTAAAACCTACATGAAATTGTTGACCCGACTTGTTCCCTCTAAATTAAATCGCTTCTGCCAACGGCCGGCACTGAGGATGTCGCACTTGCCGACGCTCACAAGAGGGTGGCGGCCGAGGCTCTGGTCGCACCGCGCAATGTGCCGGCCTTCGACAATGCTGCGGTGGACGGCTACGCGCTGAGATATGCCGATATCAATGCGGATGCGGTGACGACCCTGCCAATCTCGCTTCGGGTTGCCGCCGGGCAGACCGGCCGGGGTAAACTGAAGCCTGGAACCTGCGAGCGCATATTCACCGGCGCGGTGATGCCCGAGGGTGCCGACACGGTGGTGATGCAGGAGGATGTAGAGGTCGATGATTGATATGGGGAATCCTTGCCAAAATAAAGAGATCTTGTGAGGTCCTTCTTCCTGAGGTAAGATACGTAGTTTTGCTCTATTTGGTAATGACTGCTCGACAGTTGTATGAATTTCGTGGGTTGGACCAAAAACTTTTGCTGACAGTTTTCCTAGAAAAATGAAGACCGCCTTTAAAAACACGTATCAACTATCATAACAGAGTCCTTAAAGTAGGCTACAAAGACAATTTTTTTTTCTCCTGGACAGATTTGAAGCTTATTCATACCTGAAAACCGTGGTTTTCAAAATTTTCTTAAACGGAGCTCTTGTTGGTGCACGTGTTCGAGCCGCCGTCCTACCCGAACGGTCCGTACGGGATCCTCGGCTACGACATGAGCGAAGACGAAGCGCAGCTTCGTGCGCTAGTCCAAGACAAGCTCGGTGAGTGGACCAAGGAGTGCCAGGAACGGCGTGCCAACGTACGTAGCGTGCTGCGTGAGGGGATCCCCGCGATGGACATCATCGCGGTCGCCGAGGCGGAAGGCGCGGACCTGATCGCCATCGCGACCCACGGTTACACGGGCCTCAAGCAGTGGTTCCTCGGCAGCACGGTGTGCCGTCCATTGTTTCCCAGGGATGCGTGAATTGACTTGAACTAATTTGTTGTGGGTGGCTTGTAAAGACATGATCCAATGGATTTAAAGCATCTTCTATCATCTAAGTATCTGAAAATGCCTTTGAAATGATAAAGGATATCAGAGGGTCCCGTGTGTAATCCATAGTTTTCCACGGTGATATCAATTGCCTTGTACTAAAACATTCTACAGCTTAAAGTTAAGCCAGATGTTAAAAGAATTTTTTTGGTGGACGTGGGGAACGAAGGCTAACGCTCAGTCAAAGAAACGAGTTTAGCATATTGAGGATATATATTCGTATTCTAAGCCAAAAGGCCTATTTAAAACCTTTTGTAAACATTTGGTTTTGCGATTTTAATCGTTTTCTAGCAGATTTTATCAATTAACCTCTCCACTGATCCTTGTGCACAGGCATCTGTTTGTTATGATTTGTCTTAAGAATCTGTTACCATCCAGCTTGATCACCATTCGTATAATTTAGGCATTATGCCCCTTGCTGGAATAGGTGCTCCATTTTCGCAAGGGGTTCTATAACGTAACTAAACTAATACCACTTCGGCCACCTATCCTTCACGCTAAAGTATCTTTAGTATATTATTTCCCCGCACAATTTCATCTATTTATTCTACGGCCTTTGTGATTTAGGGGTCATTCTTAGAGAATTGGGACAAAATTTAAGCTTTAGTGTAAAGAGCGAGGTATTAACGAGGGGGCAAACCCCCTCATATATGTAATAAAAATACACAAATATAGAAGTTTGTTACATAAGTTATTTTGTAAGTTACGTATATTTTCTACTAATAAAAACGTTTGTATAATATTAAAAGTTCTAGTTGCCTTTTAAGTAACCAAAAGATTAGAGGGGTCATAGGGGAAGAAGAGCTCCATGAAGGGAGCGCAGGATTCTCTAGCATCATTATAAGAAAACAATGAAAAAATAAATGTGAAAAAGTTTTTTCAACTGAAAGAAAGGATTAGCAATAAAACTTAAAACGAACCAAAATTATTACGCATATGAGGTGTTCACCTCCTCCTAATACCTCGCTCTTTATACTAAGGCATTTTTTAACAGTTTCAACTATTTATTCTATGGCCTTTGTGATTCAGGGGTCATCCTTAAGGAATTGGGATAAAATTTAAGCTTTAGTGTAAAGAGCGAGGAAAAGGATTATTTAATGGTTTTATTTTTAACTAATGAAATTTCAATAAACGGATACTTTTGGTGAAATTTTTTTTTCTACTTTAGAGTTGTGGACTCTTGAATACTTGTTGTGCTTTGATTTCGTATCTTCAAAATATGAAAATATTTTGAAAAAATATTTGAAAAAATAGTGTGACATTTGAGAAATAGTTTGAAAAAATAGTGTGTACAGCTTTTTGAGATTGAATAGCAGGTGGAAATTCAGTTGATTTCGTTTTGAGCTTGGCAGAAATCACAGGAATAACTGTTTAAATCAACTTCAGGGGTAAATTTTACATTGGAGAGATTTGACATAATTTTAAACGAAATTCTTTTTATTTTTCTTACTTTCTCTTTGCCAACTCAATTTGGCATAGGCCTATAGATATTTTTCCAGGGGAATTGTCCGGGGGCTATTTTCAGCATGTTTGGATTTCCAGGAAAAAATTTCCACGGAAGGGGGGATTTTTACAGCTATCGGAAAAACGATTAGAAATTAAAGTCTCTTTCAAACGAACTTTCCAAGCTAAATCGTTTTAAATAGTTTTAAATAGATAAATGGTTTTCTACTTAAAATGACTAATTGTGTTATCCATCAAATAGTCATTTATCATTTTTGTAGAATTTCGAGCGGTTGTGAACTATGGAATGTACTTGATAATGATTATAGGATATTAGATGATACTTGTGTATTTACAAAATAAAAAAAAAAAATAATATTTCAGGGTCAATACATGCAGTTATTTCATTGTGTTCCTTTGTGCCTAAAGCGGCCAAAAAGAAAGTTGGCCTGTTCACCGCTTTCATCACAAATTGTTTTTGTCCTTTCGTTCTTCCGTATAACTTCTCTTTTTTTTATTCTGAATTTGGGGCATTTTTGGAGAGTATTTTCCGCGGTGGGAAGGGGTATTTACCGGGTTTTGGGGGGTATTTTACGGGGGGGGAGACACCGAGGGGGTGAGGGGTAAACGCCAGCCACTCCTCCTTATATATTAATAATTTCTGTTCCTTCAAGTTTTAATGTTGATCCTTACTTTCAGTGGAAATAACCAACGTTTTTGTTTAATCTCTCAAACGGATAAATAGTTCTCAGAGAAAACATTGAAATGCTGCTGATTTTAATAGCCGAAAATAGCCAGTAGTTTATTTGTCTTTATCTGGAGGAAGACTTTATATTTAATTAGAAACACCTTTCCAGCATTGACAAAGCAATCAAAAAGCATCAAGAGGTGCTAGATCCCCTCATAAATTGCGAAATCCTAAAAATATTTAAATATTGAAAATCCGAATACTTAATAAAGCCATAACCTTCAGGAAAACTGTACTGAATTAATACTGAATCAGTGTTAGATGGCAATTTTTTTTCATTAGGCAGTTTTTTTTTTTCAAAACGAGTTTTTCGACTTTTCATTACTATGGGCTGTGGTTCACCTTTTACTAAATTGCAACAACTGCTGCAATATTAGACGCTACAATGATGACAGTGGTCAAATATGGCTGTGAAGCATGGGCGCTCCGAAAAGCGATGAAGATTTGCTAGATGTATTCCAGAGAAATTGCCTATGGATTGTTCTGTATACCAGACTGACTGACCGTATTTCAAACAGTAGGCTATACGAAAAATGCAGTTCAATCCCACTTTTTAGGGCTGTAATGAAAGAAAGGTTGAGATGACTTGGGCATATTATGCGGATGAAGGATGGCAGATTGCCGAAGGGTATCCTTTTCGGCCAACCGTCAAGGGCTAAACGGAAAGAAAAACTGAACAATCTTAATTTTAAAATACGCAGCATGTTTAAATAAACCATCATTTTTTTTTATTATTATCCTCATTTTTAGCTAAGTTAACACTGTATTTTCTTTATCCAATATTCAGTCATCTCACTCAGGCTAAACTAAATATCTCTGAGTCAACGACAATAACCGATTTTACAACAGATTAAATGAAAAGAAAGTTCTTTCAACTGAAAGTAAGGAGACCATTAAAACTTAAAACGAACATGAATCATTGCGTATATCAGGGGAATTGCTCCCTCCTCAATTCCTCGCTCTGACTATTTTTAGCCTGCCTTTTGCCATGGCTGTTATGCCAGTGAAAAAGATTAATGCACTAAAGGCAGAGAAAAAGAAATTGTTTAAATTAAATATTGTTTAAGTGAATCTAAATATGTGTAATTTATTATGTTTAATTGTTTAAATTAAATATTGTTTAATTAAATTGTTTAAATTAAGGTTTAAATTGTCTAATGAATTGTTTAAATTAAATATTGATAAATTCAATTACATTTATTATTTAAATTAATTGTTTAAATTAAATTTTTGTAAAATAAATATGTAAGAAATTATGCAGCATACTCGAACATTCAGACGACATTGACTTTGCGAATGAGTTTATCGCTGTTTCAGCATTGAGTCGAAATCGTCTAAATCAACATCCTTGGGACCTTGCAGGCGATTCCTCACTCATGGCGGTCATCCAGGATCCAGAGCGCACTTTTAGATTGGGAGACATCGTTCTTGACCAGGGGCGTGTGGTTCACACTGGCGAGGATGACGCCTACTTCTTTGACACCGACTGGATGGCGCGTGTTCGGATCGACCGCTGGACGCCAGTCTACTGTGGAGCCCACATTCGGGATTGGGCAGAGCAATTACTCGCCATGGACCGAAGTGGATGGAGCAGGCAGACGTCACTCTCTACGCCGAGCAGTGCCCGGCAGGAGACTTAAGTCAAGTAAGTCAAGTCAAGACATTTCAGCGCAAACACTTCTTTTTTAGTATGGAAGGAGAGGGGTTGAGAGGATATTTAGAATTTTAATGTGTGATGAAGCTAGATTAAAAAAAAGCAAAGTTTTATTTTGAAAACATTTTACACTACCTCTGTAAATTCTGCGTTTAGTGGATCACCGACGATACTACCGTCAGGTTGACGGTAGCCTGGTCTTTCTCTTATTTCCTTTCTATTTAAATAGGTTTTCTTAAAACAGAGACAGGATAAGGATCATTATCTTTATCCTGTTCTTTTTTCTTTTTCTTTTTTTCTCATTTTAATTGTTACAAATAAATGTAATTCTTCCATGGTTTGTAAATAAGTTTTCGTGATTTTTAGTCTGGGTATTCCAGCTCAAATTCAAGAAAACATTTTTTATTTCGATATATGTCTTTCTCTTATTTCCTTTCTATTTAAATAGGTTTTCTTAAAACAGAGACAGGATAAGGATCATTATCTTTATCCTCCCGGACAGGCCCGTTTTTGAAGCTTCATTTTTTATAATTGATTAGTAGATTTAAAGTATAGTCTGAAGAATGTTACAAAATTCTTTATTGAAAAATGGAGAAATGTCTCATTTTTATGTCGGTTACATTTTTCAGTTACAAGTGCCTTTTTTAAAAGCAATTAAAAACATATTGTATCAACGCTTAACACAGTCAATACTAGCATCAAAAACCTAAAATGTCGTTTGGACGGAATTGGTTATTTTGTCTTCAAAAACGTCCATTTGGAAATGAAAATCTGGAATGTAATCCCCCCCAGAAAAATCTACACTTTCAAATCTGACACTTCTTCACTTACAGCCCTTTGAAATAGAAACTCTTTTTACTTCTACTATAGATGATTTTTTATAGAAAGAAATATAGACTCCCAATGGGCGCCCCCTTTCACCAAGAGGCTAATATCTTCATGAAAAACCTTGAAAAAAGGGCTATTTTGTAAAGTTTTTGCAAACCAGAATTTTGGGTTCGTTTTAAGATGATATTTTTTATTTGTGGGAGCATGGTGACGAATCTCTAGAGTCTGTGTGTGTGTGTGTGTGTGTGTGTGTGTGTAGCGATCCTGTATTTCGCAATTTAAACCGGGCAGAAACGGTTGCTATGTGGACTATGCTCTGCAAACGTGCTCGCGATTTCGATTTGCAGTTCTCTGCTATTCAGGCAAACGATGCCGCAGGGCACGCGCATTGGGAGGCGCACTATACGTTTTCCAAAACCGGACGCCGCGTACACAATCGCATCGATGCGCGTTTTGAGTTTGCCGATGGCCTGATTGTAAAGCACATCGATACCTTTAATCTTTGTCGCTGGTCAGGCATGGCTCTTTGGCCTGTAGGTACGGTGCTCGGATGGAAACAGACATAAATTATTCCGTATTTGAAGAGGGCTACTCCCTATAACTTGCTTGTTACGTATTTGAGGAGTCGTTCTTAAAGAATTGGGAAAAAAGCCAAACTTTAGCGTAAAGAGCGAGGGGTAGAGGAGGAGATCCCCTCATAAACGGAGTAATTTATGATCGTTTAAGATTAATTGCTGCTTCTTACTTTCATTTAAAAACACTTTTTTTGCTCATTTCTGATCGTTTTTCAAATCAAATAGGGATATCAACCTACCCCCCCTTGAAAAATCTCCCCCGCAAAATTCCCCCTTTGGATTGATTTATAATGTTTTGCATCTGTATGCAAGGATAGAGCAACCAAAGGATTCATACACTTGGCAATAAGTTGTAATACTAATATCTCCCCCTTTTTAAAGCAGTCTACATAGTTTTGGAAAGATATTTGTTGGCACTAATTTCATCATTATTCTGTGAATAATGTCTATGATTGAGCCTTTGTATTTAAGTTTATTGTCCAGCTTATTCTGGTAGTGATTCAGTTTTAGAGATGAGTGAGATTTGTTTTTGATTGCCACTTATGAGTTCTTAATACTGATCTTCAATGCCACATAATGTAGGCTTTTTTTAAGCAGAACTCTATTGACATTATCAAACACTTTTTTTAAGTCCAAAAATGCAACATATAACTTATTTTTTCCTGATCCATACTTATCCACTTAAATCCACTTAAAATAAACATTTTATCCGTGGTACTATAACCTTTTCTAAAACCTCCCTGTTCTTCTTTCATAACTCCAATACCCTCTAGCCAATCATTTAACCGGCTATCTAAAATTTTCTCTGAGATTTTCCTAAGTATAGGAGCTAAGGCTATCAACCTATAACTCATGATCCCTGGCACACGATGGTGGATGAGAAACAAACAACTTTTTATCAAATCTGATTAGCAGGAATGGGATACAACAAAAAAAACTTAATGATAATGATTTACTTTAAAAGACCGAGTTTAAAAGAAATTTCAAGGACAAGACAGTAGCCTATTATTATTTTTAATGGATATATACAGATATGATATACTTGGTTGGAAACAAAATCTAGGCAAAAGTATGCTGACTTTGAAAAATGGCATTTGAAGGCAAATATACCAAGAAGGGGAGGAAACATTTTAAGGCAAAATATACAGAGGAGGAAAAGGATTACCATCTCAACATGCAACATGGTTAAAAAAAGCTCATGAGCTCAAAGAAGTGTGTTATATCTATTTTGTCAGAACTGGGTTATACAATCATTGAATACCAGTAATGAATTACCTTTTCAGAATGCAACATGGTTAAAAAAAAAGCTCATGAGGTATAGGAAGTGTGTTTTATCTATTATGTCAAAACTGGGTTATACAATCTTTGAAAGCCAGTAATGAATTACCATCTCAACATGCAACATGGTTAAAAAAAGCTCATGAGCTCAAAGAAGTGTGTTTTATCTATTTTGTCAGAATCAAAAATATCAATAGAATAAGTATAGTATTTATTATTTTGTTTAATTATTTTCTTTTTTAGTGGGGGGGGGGGCTGAGTCACCATTACAGGATAAGATAAAAGTTAAAATAAATAATTTGATATCCTGCAATTAGCGGTAATTGTGGAAGGGATGCCCATTGATGGAAGTTCACAAAGATACAAGCTGGGACTAAATATTAGGGAGTAGTTACTTCCCTTGGATTTGGTCTGGTACTGACATCTATAGTACATGATAACAATTCTCCCCTTGTGATCGAGAGCCCGTCCACTAGGGAAAATTCCAGCCAAGCAACTCCATTCTCGCTGAAACTTCCTCCCAGAAAATTTCTTCCGGACGATTCTGGCAGAATTTTTTTTTCTTAGCTTACTCTCATTTGAAAAAGACTTTGGTTTCTTAATATTTTCCAATTCTTGCACAAATCCCCCCTCCTTAGAAGGAGGGGGGATTTCAATTAAATTCCCCCGCGAATAGAAAGTTGCTCTCGTAGAAAATAATCGCTGGAGAATTTATCAAGCGGAAAACTTGTCCAGTTTCTCCCATGGAATTTCTCCCGTGGAAAATCACCCGATTCAAATTATATTTAGAGTTTGTCCATGATCCAACGACACTAGCACTTTTTACAAAAGCCAAAGCAAATCTCGAAGGAATTCACCATTGATAAATGACGAATCGGTGTAGGTACGTGTACCCGTAGCAATATTTCGCTGATTCGTGATTGTATGAGGAACAACAAACAGTCTCTAATCATTTCCACTAGCTCCTAATTTCTCAAGTGCCAAAGCAACAAAACCTATAACTTGTTGGAAACTTGTAGGAAAGTTGTAGGATAACTTGTAGGAAAAGTAATCTTTTTTATTTCTAACCATTAAAAAAAAAAAAAAAAGAGCTAAGAGCTCATATGGCACTTGTGACGAGGTCGGAGCCAAGAGCTCATATGTTATGAGCTCTGGCAAAATTATAAGAATCAATAGATTGCTTTAAAAGGAAAATCAGAGGCTTAATGCAGGTTGGGATTTAAAATAAGAGCTCTGAGTCACGAGGTCCTTCTAAACATCAAAATTCATTAAGATCTAATTACCCACTCGTAAGTTAAAAATACCTCAATTTTTCCTCTCCCATTGGCCCCCCAGATGGTCGAATCGGGGAAAACGACTTTATCGCAGTATTTTATAATTTATATATCTTCCTGACTGTTGAGTATTTTAAAAGTGCATTCCTACGAAAAACTTTCTAGATTTCGAGGAAGCAGCATAGAAACTTAACCGGATAAGCACGTTCTCCAGAAACCTTTCCGGGGGGGGGGTCCATACGTCCACGCCTCCAGCTATACCGCTGGAATTCCATGCCCCTATAATGCAAAACCAAGACACACGTAAAACGGCACACCAAGAGTAGCTATGTGAATAAAAAAAATAGGGGGCAGATAAATCCTGACTTTGCTATCCCTTATAACGAGTGAAAGTTCGAGTACAGACAAATTCTCTGTCGTCGACCAACCACAGTATTGTGCACGCCCACTACGCAAAGTATCGGCGCCGATTGCTGGAGGCCGGGGTCGAACTTTACGAAGCGCGTGGTCGGGCAGCTCCAACCAACAGTGCTGCCAATACGCGCCTTGGCGATTCCAAAGCGGCTGTGCTCCACGCCAAATCTTTTGTCATTGACCGCCGGTACGTATTCATCGGGTCCCTGACTTTTGACCTTCGCTCGTTTGTGGAAAACACCGAGATCGGTTTAGTGATTGATGCGCCGTTTTAACTCCCTTTTTTTTATATGAAACTGCTGAAACCGCCTTTTGTAAATATACCCCTTACGTTTTGTATTCCATACTTAGCTATGTTTCTTGTGTATTTTTACATGCCTCATAGATTCTAAAAACGATAGAACCACTCCTCAGGCGTAAATGACGTATTTGTACTTGTGAAATGCGCTGATAAATATGACGTTACTCGTATAATTTTTTCTTGTGAAAATAAGGCTCTCAACGATATGTTTTCAAACTTGTAACTTATCCGGATTGAATTTTTTTCAGAAAAGCCAAGAATGCGGCCTTCAGCTGAATTATTAAGGTATTAATTTAGACTAGGCTGGTTTGAATGCTAGATGATGGCCTTTTTGATATCTTGGAAAGTAGCTGAGCTTACTGATTGAAATTTTAGATTTAAATCTAAAGTTCAACATTGGCATCAATTAAGGGGGAACACCTCCTCCTCCTCCTTGAACTTCGAAAAAAACCTTTCAGGGAATGTTTTTTTATGAATAATACTTTTTTTGGTATTTCTCTTGGAAAAAAGAACACTTTTTTTGAGATGACTTGCGTCATGAGGGAAAAAGGACACTTTTTCTTGTGCGAGTACGTCCCAAAAAATATCTTACAGTTATTGCTTTAAATTGTTCTTTCCTAGTTTACAAAAATACGTTGCAAAAACAAAAAAATTATCAATAGATTACGAAGTGATTACCAGTTCCTTGCGACAGTAGGGATCGAACCTGAGCGCCTTTAGATGAGCAGCACAGTCGTATCCACTAAGCTGTCACAAGGTACCAGTGTAGAGGATTTATTGAGAAGTTGACTTGTGTAATTGATTATAACAGCTAATGTCACTTGAAGTAACGATCCATTACCAGTGGCATATTTTCTCAGTTCTCTCTCTACTGCCCCATTCTCTCTCTCTCTCTCTCTATCTCTCTCTCTCCCTCTCTCTCTTTCTCTTTCTCTTTCTCTCTTCCCAACGCTTTACTTCTATCTTTCTTCGTGTGGTTCAATGTATTGACGATTGAATATCAATTTACTAGGATCATAATTGTGCCATGAATTGTAAAGTGCTGTACCTTGGAGTTTTTTTTTTCAACTCTCTAGTTAGTAACTGTTGTTATTTAGTAATTCGTGGTCAAATTGTGTATCTAATTGTCCTCTTTACTGGTTTGAATTGAGGGCGCGGCAACTACGCGGTATTGGAAGAGGCGCTGCCGGGCAAGATCGATCAGATCACGGTCACCCAGGAATTCCTCGAGATGACCCATGAGGAAACTGGTGATCAGGTGTTTACCGACCGCGCTGCCGCCCTGTCCAGATCGGCCACCCCGGAGGAAACGGCGATCTCGGTGTGCGACACGGCGCCGGTTAGGTCAATGAAGGCGGTGATGACAACGCGCCCTTCATGCCCGGCGCGACGGGCCGACTCTGGATAGATCGGCGACACCGATGCGCGAAGCTCCGGTGGCGTGGTGGGGCAAATTGACTTCCATAACTATTGACTCTTAAAAGGGAACTAGAACTTCCAATCTCAACCAAATCAGCCACCTCTAAAGTTTATACAGCCACTCCTTCGATACGAAGTGCTCTGGTCTAAGACAAACAAACCAAAGCAAAAAAAAGGAATATTAATACATCGTGCCAACATCATTCTTTACTTTTGCAGCGCCATTGCGCTGCCTATGATAATGCGACTAAGAATCCTTGTATTGATGAGAACCCTGGGTAAGCCAAAATTCTAATAACAAAAATATAAATTCCATAGATTGCTTTCTTTTCGGGCAACCTTTCAGTGCTAACCGGAAAACAGGTTGTCCGTGGTTAAGGTGGGAGGATGTCGTAAGGAAATACTTAAGGAAATGGAAACTTCCTAGGATAGAGTAATGAAGGGTGCTTTGAATAGATTGGGATAAAGGAGGAGCGTGCGCAGCTGTGTTGGCCTAAGGCCGCTTGATGTTCTGGTAAGTTGTTAGTAGTAGTAGCCAGTAATTCAGAATAGGATTATGTTTCAAAAAATGAAGAAATGTTGAAAAAAAAATAATACGAGCTCGTATGTGAGGGAAAGATGGACTGCTATTTTTCCCGCTTTCCTTATGTTAAAAATGAGCAAGGATTAATTAAAAAAGATCAAATAAAGAGCTTCAAAATAAAAAGCAAATTTGACGCTTGAAACAAGCAACAGTTTTAAAGCGACTTAATAAATTGTATTTTTCAAATTACAGGGGGGGGGGGGCAACTGCTTCCCTTGCCTCCCCTCTGCGACGCAACTAGTTCAAGGCTGCTCCAGCTTGTATGATACTGCTTACCCAGGCTATAATAAAACCAAGAAAAATGGTGTCATTTGGCTCTCTATTGATCAACAGGCCTTAACATCATTACTTCAAGGAAGTTCAACCAGGACTGGTACATCAAGCGAAGTGAAAAAAGACAATTCATTCAAATGGAATAAAAAACAATTACAAAGCTCTTAAAGCCAATCTTGCCATTTTGGCAACCAGCCTAGAAGGAGATAGGGGAGACGAGCCTTACCCCCAACCTCCTGATTGGGACAGAAAAGGCACCTTCAACCCTAGGTTCGAAATATTCATTTAAAGTTGCGTTCCACTGTCTCGTATAAAAATTTCCCTATTGTTCTACTTGTTGTTTTTGATGGAAAGGCGGTTTGATTTGTGCGTGGGCTTAAATTAGTTGAAAGTGCTCCTCCCATTGGCATGGTTCTTTCAAAACCTGTGTTAAAAAGGAGGATAATATAAAAAAAAATCATGAAGACAAAGGGCATATCAAGAAGACAAAGACAATAACAAAAAGGGCATACTTAATTCCCTACATAATTTCCAACAGCGATTCCCACCTCTTTTAGTGTATCTCTTAATGGAACAAGCAGTATTTCATTCGTGATTTTGATCGAAAACTTTCGATGTTGACCGCACACTTTCAACTAATTTAAGCCCACGCCTCGCAACTCAGGCTCGCAACATGAAAGTGGAATTCCCTAACATCCTGGCCGGAAACACTTGAGCATTAGAGCAGACCATTGGATCCGCCAGATGGCGGCACAGCACGCCATGATCGAACCGTTTGAGGCGGGCCAGGTACGCCACGCGGGCGAGCAGCGCCTGATTTCTTACGGTACGTCGAGCTACGGCTACGACGTGCGCTGCGCCGACGAGTTCAAGATCTTCACCAACATCAACGCCACCATCGTCGACCCCAAAGGTTTCGACGAGCGCTCCTTCGTCGACTTCAAGGGTTTTTCTAATAATTTTTAATTGTTCCAGAATAGCCATATCTTCTATGTTTTCCCTGAAGTCAAATACAGCAGCTTTATACCCAAAATAATAAGGTGCAGGTCATTTTTATTTCTGCCTGTCTTTCTTCTGCCGGTTAATACCCGGTCTATGCTGGTTGATATTTCCATTCAAAAAGCCTTGACTATTTGCAACACTTCTCTAATAATCCATAGTTTCTGTGAATTAATAATTTAATGTTTTTGCCGGAGTAAAATTTAAAGTAGATTTTATGTTTATGCTAAATCTAAAGGTTACATTTTTAGTTGTTTTTTTTTATTTTGCTGCAAGTACTTTTTTGAGGCTTGAAAATGTATAGTCTTACTAACTGAATATTTTAGTAGCAAACTCTATGTATTTTTTTTATAAGATGAAATAAAGAGTTCTTACCAGGGTATTGGCTGTCCTTCAGAATATTCACATTTACTTGACGGTGAACAGCAATAATCCCAAGCACCACGGTTATCAATGTCACAAAACCAGTATCCCATGTTCTTATTTTCTTGACATCTTGAAATGCAGTCTACCCCACTGGCAGACACATCATTGACGTCACGACAAAATCATGAGGAGACATCAATCTTAACTTTTATCAAAAATTCTTTTAATTTAAATGATCGAAAATGAGACCTCAAACTGCCTGAAAATCGAATTAATCGGACAAAATAGGGAATTTAAAATTTTACTGATTTTAAATTCTAAAACTTACTTAAAAACAAATTTACCCATATTTCGTGCAAGAAACCTCTTTAACCATATTTCGTGCAAGAAACCTCTAGGGAATCTAATGTATATATCCTTACTCCTGGTCTTGCAATCTACTTTCCACTTTTTTACTAACCTTTACCTATTAGTGAAACTATAATAGTTAATTATAGCAAAAGATACATACAGACGAGTTAGTCCGTTCAAGTTCAAATCCAGAACACAACTGAAATGAAAAAGAGAAGTAATAACTTTGTTTGTAGATAATCCTCTTATTCGCATTTATTGCAAAATCTTGTCTACCTGTTGTTTTCAGTTGATTCAGCTGTTGATTTAAACCAGAATGCTTGCTTCAATAATCAATCTTCAAAATAAGGTAAAACATTCAATCAACAGGGAAGTGTTATGTATTTCTATTTCTTACCAAATCTGCAAAAAATATTTGTAAAATTGATTTCCGGGAAAATGAAAACTAAACCACTACTTGTTACTCGGATTAGTGACAATTAAATTGACAGTGTTGACAGCCAAAGCATGTTTTCTGTGTCACTACTGTCTCAAAGGGACCATTTCAACTGTGCGTGACACTCCCTCTATTGTGATAAGCTCTAGTCTAGTTGTGACATGTGAACGTACAAATATATAATATGGAGAAGAATACACTATTTTTCAGAAATAGAGAATTTCAATAGAGTGGGGGGGGGGGGGGGGGGGGGGGGGGGGGGGGGGGGGGGGGGGGTATACGCAAACAATGTGCAAATTCTATATTTTGGGGTCTTTTGGGGCAGTTTACTGGGAAGAATATTTGCAGCGAACTTCTACGCAACGCAAGAGAAGATTCCATGATTTCAGCGGCCCAACTTGCTATGGTAAACCAATAAACCAAACCCGCTTACATCATTTTTAGAGTAATTTGTTTACTATAATATTGTGTGATGTATCAACTACTACACCGTTTCAAAGTCATACTTGAACATTATCATTCCTTTTGTCTCTAATAACCTAATATTAGCTAGAATATTCGTCTTCCTACACGTTTTTCCTTAGGGGGAAGAAGGGATTTAACGGAAGAGATTCTCCATGAGGAAATTTCCCGCGGGAAAAATTTTCCATCCAGTAATATTATTCAGGAGAAATTCTTAATGTGGGAATAATCCATGGGAAAAACTATCCACGGGGGGAAGGGGAATATCGAGGAAAATTTTTCACGGAGGGAATTTTTCTGAAGTAAATTGGAAAACGATTAGAAATTAAATCAAATACAAGTTGTTTTTCATGTGAAAATAAGCTAGGTAGAATTTTCCAGAATGGAATCTTCTGCAAGAAATTTTCTGGCAAAAAACAAAATTCCACATTTTTTTAGATAGGGGCTTGAAACCTCTACAGTAGGTTCTCTGATACGCTGAATCTGATGGTGGGATTTTCATTAAGATTCTATGAGTTTTCGTTTTTTTTTGAAAATCAGGCGAATTTTCTCATACTCGTAACCTTTGATAAATAAGACTAAACTATATGGAACTTGCATCTTTAAAATCAGCATAAGAATTCGATCCTTTTAATATATCTTCTGTTATCAAAACTCCTTTTTTAAGAGTTTCAATTACTATTGAGCCGAGTGGCTCCTTACCTTTTATACTCACCCCGAAAAACTTGACTTCCTGTTAAAATGGAACTCCCAGTGAAAATTTTATAAATCTAGCGTCAAGTTCATTTTTTCATGGTATCTTCATGCTATTTAAGTGTGTTTTCTTGGATATTTTGTTAAAGAAATTGAATGCACGGCAAAAATCTCCTCTCTAGGTTTTGAAAAATACTTTTATGAACCCTTTCCCCCTAATTACCGTTAATTAATGCCATAAATCAATACTAGTTCCGAAGAATGTCACCTAAAGAGATAATATCACATGTTAAAACTTAAAACGAAATAAAATTTTACAATTTAAATTAACCATAATGATAGTTTGACATTCCTGAATTAGCAACAAATGGCAATTTTTTTCACAAAACTTTAAAAAAGTGTTTTTTAAACTTCTTATTACTAAGGGTTGTTGTTCAATCCTTACTAGGTTGCAACCCTATCATGGTTTAGCACACTGTCAAAATGATCGGCCCATCTCACTTTAAGTCCTAAAGGCTTTAAGTCTTTAAAGTCTTTAAGTCTTTAAGTTCTACATTCCTGAATTAGCAACAAATGGCAATTTTTTTCACAAAACTTTGAAATTGCGTATCGACGCCGTAATGCTGCAACCGCTTGGTACAGAACCGCCCGGCCGCATCGTCAGAGACCGAGGTGACAAGCGCCGATTGCATGCCGAGCTTGCACAACCCGGCGCAGATATTGGCCGAAGATCCACCCAGATCGGCGCGGAAGGTTTCGGCCTCGTCGGCGCGGGTGCCGGGCGGATCGGCGAACATGTCCATGCCCGCCCGGCCGAAGACCGCGAAATTACCCTTGCGGATGCCGTCGATCAGGCCGGTCATCACACCCCCCTCCGCTGGCGTTCGCGGGTGGCTTTGTCTGTAGAATCTGTTTTTTTGCTGATTCTAAGGATGCACAGTTCATGAATTTAAATTTGTCTTCTATTTAACGTAAAAAAATTTGCACAAGTGGGATGTTATCATGATAAGAGTTATACCACTAAATTCCACTTATCTGGGAATCCTTAAAGCACAGATTACAAGGGATTTTAATCATTCCATCCTTTTATTTTAAAGAATTATGATAAAAAGTTCATCTTAAGCGTGAAGTGAAGATATTTGATGGGAGAGAGAGTTGAGGAACGTGAAATATTTATTTAGGAAAATCCTATTACTAGGGTTAAGGGTATTGAGGTGAAAATTTAAGCGATTGTTGAAGAGATGTTGAACTAAATCAAAACCTCACTTAGGTGCTTGTAGCTTGTCAAAAGCATGGATCAGAAATATCCCAGGGACAGATAAGCTTATTAAGCTGAAAATTTCATGACATGTTTAGGGGGATGTTTGACTCATCAGAAGCTAATATTGGCATACTTCTACCTCTACTTTCTCTAATGCTGCTGCTACAACCGCTGCTACTACTGCTGAGGCTAAGGGTATTAAGGTGGAGCTTCACAGAAAATCTTAGGCACCAAGGAAATTATTCCATCAGAGCTATCTGCGAATTCCTTCAAAAGCAGCTTCAACGGATACATAACACCTAACTATTACTGCTACCACTGTTACTGGTTTTACATGCAGTATAACTGCAAACGAAGGCAAGCAAAGCAACACAACTCTCATAACCACTAAATCCATTCAAAGCATCACTTTTTACCCCATTCAATAAACTTCTCAGTTTCTTCAAACATTTGCCCCGACCCATTCTCTGTTCATTGAGTGACAACATTTTTGCTTAGCCCAAGACCAAAACATGACCAGAAACAAAAACCTTGCATGCCTGGGCATAATTTACAACCCTTGCTTATGTTCTGTGGGTGATTGTGTCCACTCTAAAGACATTGTTTATGAGTTTTTGATTATTAGTAACAAAATTACTATCTCACAATCTCAATTGAATACGTTTTGGGAAAAGAGGATGTCAGGGAGGGGGGTTAGTTGCTCTGCATCATGTTTGACTCTTAAAAAGAAAATTAGAACTATACATTTCAAATCAAACAAGCCTCTTCTAAAAGTCACACGACCATCCTTTCCATAAAAACGTTATATACCCCTGAGACTGTCCAAAGAAATCAAAACAGAAACCGCTAATTTTTGTTTTTCTGTTGTAAATCACGTTTTGTTGGATATCACATGATTAATAACAAATCTCTTCAAGCGAGATCAGTTTATTACGATAATGGTTGCCCGCCACGCGTTGCTGGGCCCTCAGAATAAATTAAATTCAAAGAAAATTTCCCTCAGCGGAAAACTACCCCTCCGCGGGAACTTCCCCCTTGTGCCTTAAGAACGATCCTGCTTTTAGATTCAAAGTATTTGAAGAATTCCTCTGAAAATAATTGTACCCCTGAAAATTCGGCTCTTTACATTAAAACTTGAATTTCGTCTCAATTCTTTAAGAATGACTCCTAAATCACAAAGGCCGTAGAAAATTAAATAGCTGAAATTGCTAAAAAATACTTAAGCATAAAGAGCATTTTATTTTATTACTTATATTCGTAATATTTTTTGTTCTTTTTAAGTTTTAATGCTGCTCCTTGCTTCCAGTTGAGAAAATAATTATTTATTTTATCATTGTTTTTTTTTTTTAAGAAATGCTCGGAAATCCTGCGCCCCCTCCATGGAAATTCTCTTCTCTCATGATAAATCTTCCCCAACTTGGTTCATGTTACAGTATCAATTAATTTGAAAGCCATTACAGTAAAGATTATGCTTGGTCATCAATTGTCTGATCATCATCCCATAGCCTGCTCAATCATTTTTCCATCTTTTGGATATTAAGATACACCTCTTGGTTCTTCAGCACCTTTACACCGTCAAGACTGGTCGAAAATCGATCAAGCACTCTTTATCGTGGTGGTATATTCAATTCTGGATAAAATAAGCATCCCTTTCTATCACCTTTTCCGGTTGCCTCGAAAAGAGAACCGAATATTTCTAGATATGCACTACCCTCCAATTTTTTAGTCACTTAAAAAGTGGACTAGAACTTTTAATTTCCGTTCGAATGCACCTCCCGATCTTCTGGGACCATTAGTTCGATACAATCACCCCCGGGAAAAAGAACAACAAACAAATAAACACGCATCCATGATCTTTCTTCTGGCAAAAACACAAAATTACACATTTTTACTAATGCGAGCTTGAACCATCTACAGTAGGGTTCCCTGATACGCTGAATCTGATAGGTGTAATTTGCCTTAGGATTATTGGACTTTTTGGGGATGTTTCCCCTTTTTTTTAAACCAAGATAAAAAAAGTAGGCCGGATGTAATCCCGATGAACACGACAGCTTTTGCCAACCCCTTGAGCAACAGCATTGTCCGGAAACGTTCAGGCAGCAATTGGCGGTGCGGCCAGTGCCAAACGTAAAACGTTACCAGTTCAAGCAAAGCTATTGGAATTGCAAGTAAGAGCGGTGTCACTGTAATCTCTTGTTCCTTATGCCGGAACCAATGTTGCCAAGAGCATGCTTAGGGTTGCTCCTTCAGGGTGATAGGGGTCTTCGTCAACGGTCTCATGGTCGACCTTTGAAATGAGCCATCAAACAAATTCATTTAAATCTATCAAATTGTATAGCACACGCATAGGAAAGGAATTCCTTCACGTGAACAGTGCAACAAAGAGAGAATCTACAATGCTAGACTATGATGCATACAATGATATACATTGAATGCAACTGTTATAATAAAACCTGAGACAATTGGCTCAGTGTTTGCATTCAAGGTTAGTTCTTTAAAGTTTGGGTAGTAATAGTTACCTTGTATATAGTTATTTTCACATATATACTCTATTACTAAATACTCTGTACTTATACTATTACTAACAACTGACCGCGAAGTTAAAGTCCAAATGCCATATCCTAAAAAAAACTCACATGGCTTTTCCAGTTACATCATTGTTGTTTAAACAAATATCTTTTTTAAGGGTTCTTATGTATATTTTCTTTTAAACATGGAAACGAGTAAAAGTTAATTTCTAAAATATCTGTTCTACCGATGGAATTAGAGCAAAGTTAAAATTTAAAATGAAAAAAAAATTATTGGTTTGCAGTTTTGCATCATATATACGCAAAAATCACTCAAATAAACTGACTCGGGATATTTATATTTCTAGAATTTAGAAAAGCTAGAATGGCGTCATGAGCCATTCGTGGTCACCGCAAGTTACCTCTATACGGATGCAAGGGAGCCTGACGGCGTTGGTGGACGACGCGAAGTACCGCTTACACCCAAACATTCAGCGGGGTTGGTCGCTATTTGGGAAGTACACGGGAGAGGTCGACTTGGTTTTGAGCTTTACTACACGGGTAGCCAGTCGTTGGAAGACAACCCGTACCGCCTCGAAAGTGATGCCTACTTTGAAGCTGGTTTCCATGCTGAGATCACACGGGTTAGATCCTACTTCTTTGTGCACTTTGCGAACTTCCGGCGTTCGAATGTTAGGTCATCTTGATATCACTCTTGTTAGATTTTGGCTGATAAGAGCTCTTCAATTTAAAGGGAGATGCTTTAATTGCCTGTTTCAAATACCACTCGACGCTGAACAAGGATTCTTTGACCTATCAAGTGTAAATTTCTTTCTGTCAGCAGAGATATATGTCTCAATAGAGTTGTTGTTTTATGGGAAAGCCTGGTACTGCTATTATGCAAGAAAAAGTACTCAACAATGCTATGTTTTATGTTCATTATGATTTGCTTCTGGTTTCAAATCCCGGCAAAAAAGCATCTTTCCGTGAAATATTTCTCTAGATTAAGTGTTCCTTAATTATTTTTTCTTCTTTTCTGTTCTTTAAATGTAATGAAATTGACCGTGACTGAAGAACCGCAACTTTAACTCAAATAATGGATGTTTTGAAAGAAAAAAAGTTTTCTTTGTTAACCGATTTTTTCTTTTATTTACAAATTACTTCGTACATACAATTTCAGCTATTTACCGGGAAACTTTTAGTTCTTAAAATAGCTTTTTAACTTTAGGAAGTCGATCAGAAAAAAGTCTAAATTAATTAATCTTAGTCCCTGTGTCAAATTCCTTCCCCTGGTTTTCAATGGATTAATGGATATTAATAAAATTATTGTAAAAAGATTAATGGATATTAATAAAATTATTGTAAAAAAAAAGAATATGCTGATAGTGTTGGATGGAATACAAAGATACAGCTTCGTTCTATGACCAAAAGTAATTGGATCCAAAGGAGGAAAATGATTTCTTTCAGATAAAGCATTTCACGCCAAAAATACGCCGGATCAATTTAAATACGCCACATATATGCCAATATGGCAACAGTGACATCAAATAATACTTGGCAAAGCCTGTAAGCGCCTGCGAAGGCTCGAAGCTGCCCGCCCAGGTGAGGATGCCGGCGGCGATGATGCCGACCACGACGCCGATGCCCATGAACACGCCGTACCGCGGCACGCGGCGCACGGTCGCTTCGACGGTCTGGTGGGAATCGGTGGGGGCCATGACTCCATTGTCCCACCGTCTACGGATGCCGGGAACCGGGGTTCGGCCCTCGGTCTCGGGTGCGCATCGGTCGGACGATTACACGGATGCAGGGGCCGGCCGAGCGATTCCCTCCTGCATCCGTGCGATCCTCCGACATCCGTAAGCTGGGTCCAAGTATGTGGAATGAACTACCAGTGAGCATTAGGGCGGAGGAAAACGTACCTCAGTTTAAAAAGAAATTAAAAGATTATTTGTTGGGGGACAAATGTTAAATTTTATTATGGGTGGTAGGGTGATTAGGGGAAGAAGGCTGGGTTCAGGAGGTAAGGGTGGGGCTAGGGAGGTAAGGGTGGGCTAGGGAGGTAAGGGTGGGCTAGGGAAGTACGGGTGGGCTAGGGAGGTAAGGGTGGGCAGGGGGTAAGGTGGGGTTGGGAGGAATGAAAGGGGGGAGGGAGAGGTGTCTTTTTTTAGTTTTTTACCTTTTAAAGTTTTTTTAATTTTTTCCCTCGTTTTTAGTTTTCTTCTTTATTTTTTAGTTTTTTCCTTCTTTCTTGGTTTTTATTTTTTTTGTTTTTGTTTTTTAGTTTTTAGTTTTTGTTTTTAGTTTTCTTTTATTAGTTTCTTATTTTTTTAGTTTTTTCTTTTCTAGTTTTTCTTTTTTCTTTTTTTTTCTTTTTAGTTATTTTTCTTTTTAGTTTTTTTCTTTCTTTTTTCTTTTATAGCGGTACTAGCTGTTGGGGTGGCGCTTCGCACCACCCGTGCGACGCGGGAAATGCTCGCGGCCAATTACGGCTATGATAAGTACGGCGGCAACTGACACATGGTGCCGAATCACGGTCTGATCATTCACTCACTGTTGCACGGTGAGGGTGACTTCTCCGAAACGATGAAGATCGTCAACACCTGCGGCTGGGACACCGACTGCAACGCCGGCAATGTAGGATGCCTGCAGGGTATTATGCTGGGGCTCGAGGGGCTGGACGCGGGGCCTGACTGGCGCGGCCCGGTTGCCGACCGCCTCTACATTTCGACGGCCGACGGGGGCCGTTCGGTGGGTATTCTTGGCGGAGGGTACAGAAGTAAACTTAAAAAAAAGTATATGTATTTTTGCTACGTGTTTACTTATCGAGCATTTTTTTTTGTTTGATGGGGGGGGGGTCAAACCCTGTAGCCCCCCGCTAGATACAGCCATGCTTTTTAGTTACTTTATAGCCATAATCATCTTGTGAAGTTTCCAAAGAATAACTTGAAAGCCTTAAAAGGCTGTTAAAAATCTTAATTAGTAAAAATTTGAATTCTGCAATCTAAGATTTTAAAAAGACAAGTTTTCTTTTTATTTAGCCTACTTCAACTCTACGAACTAGGATTGGAATACTGGAAGCTAAATTGATGATAGCAGAAAAGGATTGTCCTCAAACACGGGCGCTTGGGACGACGGGGGAGGATTTGTTGGATATTTTCCAGAGGAATTGTCTACAGATGGTTTTAGGTACCCGTTTGACTGGCTGATCGTATTTCAAACATCAAGCTGAACGGAAAATGTGGTTCTATCCAATTTTCTAGGGCTATAATGAGCGAAAGACTGAAATGGCTAATGATTCATATGCAAGACGTCATTTTAGAAAAGACTTTTTCACTATTCAATTGGCATTGGGTATTCTTATGAACTCAGGCCGGTAAGAGCAAAATTATCAGGGCTGGATTTAAAAATTTTACGCTTCTAGACCCAGCCGTTTTGCCACTTCTCATTCATGCCATCAGAGGGCACACCTTATACATTGTTTTGTAGTTACGGCTATTTATCTTCAAAACATATTGACAAAGCCTTCTTTCTTGCTTTTTTTCCTTCGGAGGTGTATATGATATCATAGTACGGCATCCCTTGAGTCAGCCTTCCCTCAGTAGTGAGCAGGGATAATTGTGTCAATCTGTTCTGACTCAGGAAATATTGTCTTTTGGTAAGTTCAACATCCCCCACACCAAGCCTTGTAGGTGTTAATTTGACACACAAGACTGTTCCTAAGATATTACTGATATACCCTTTTGACAACATGCATACGGATGGCAGGTTTTCATCCGTACAACAGAAATATTCTCTGAAAATTTCACCTTTATACCCTTAGGGAACTTACCTAAATAATGTTGTAATAGTAGTTTCGGCAGTAGTATTACTAAATAACTTAATACAATTAGCTGTTGCTATGTCATTTGCTGTCGATATTCTCTCAAATTTTACCAGTTATTTTAGCGCTGAAAGTGTACAGAATAGAAAACGTTGATAATATTGATGTCTGTATATTACTGTTTCTTTCACTTATCTATAGTGTTTACTATTCTATAGTGTTGTGTCTTTCTCTTACTTTCATTGTTCTATAAAAGTGTTAGTGTTCTATAGTGTTCACTGTTCTATAGTGTTGTGTCTCTCTGTCTTGCATATCTTAGAATGTTTGTGGAGATAAATGAAATTCAGTCTTAAAACATTCAGCAACATATCCCCCTGTGCATTGGCAGATCCTGATTTGTGGGAGGGACGTCCATATTAGAGCGCATACGTCCCATTACTATTGATTCTTGCTCTATTAGATGCACGTGCCTGTTACAGCGCTATTATTTTTTTGCTATGGAATCAATGAAATGTTACAAAGCATTGGCTTTAAACATTTAATTGCAAAAACGATTACGTATTTCCTTGAAAAATACCTACACAGACTTTTGTAAATACAGTTTTCTTAAAATAAAAAACCACTATAAAATCACAAAATCACAGAACAGCAATTAAAACTCAATAAACGCAAAAAACAAAAAGATTAAAATACTGATCTGTAACAAAAGTGCAAGTTGAGAAGTGAAAAGTGAGCAGATGCGTGGCTTGATATATGGAAAACGACAGAGCTCTTAATTTCTAAGGCACGTAAGATGAGAGCTCATCCTGATATCTTCTTCAAAAGAAAGGCAATAACACGAGTTAATACACTATGCCTTCTTGGAGTTTACTTCTCCTTGGATCTTTCACGGATTGAGAGTCTCAGTAAAATTAGATCCTCTTGCTCCAAGAAGCTAGGAGCTATCCTAAGATGCAAAAACTTCCTCCCTGATGAGTTTATTTTGCTACTTTTAATTCTGCGCTGCAAAATGAGAATAATTGGAAAGAAAGTTGTTAGCGTATAATTGCAAGATCGAAAAAGGTCTCGAGGAATATCATAAAAAAGGATTTCAGTTTGAGAAAGAAGGAAACTTAATTTTCCAATTTATGAATCTTTCGCAACGACCAAGATATGAAAGTTTTATCTCTTTCTAATCGTTGGTATTCTATTTCATTCTTGGCCGTGTCAGGAAAAAAGAAGTTCAGAAACGTTCATAAAAACATACTTTTTTTTTTTTAGAAAATCCAACAAATATTTGTAATCTTGTACAGGCAACCGAAACCAGCGTTAAAATTTGCATCCAATGGACTATTGATCCTTCAGTTAACAAAGTTATCTATTTATTCATAAATTTATCCCCCAAAGTGGGAGTTTAGAATCTCCTCAGGCCTAAATTATCCACCCCTGATAGTTTCATTAACATGGCATAGAAAACCTCTCTAGGATAGATCTAGTAATTACCTTGAATTATTTGAAATCATATTGATAAGCAATAAGGTAAAATTGCACCAGTAAATGTTGCTGCAGGTGATGATCTGGCCACAATAAGTAGGTACTAGACAGGTTTAGCTTTACATGTAGAGCATTTAATAACTATTTAATAATATTTAACACTGATAATCCCATCTGCTAATTCAGTTATTTTATTTGCATTTTATTTTCCATTTCTGACTTTTCGATCCCTTTTTTCTTCTTTCTGTCAGTTTACTTGTTGTAGTTCGTTTCTTTTCGCTTTTTGCTTAAGTATTCTGTCTTGTTTTGTGTTAATTTAACGGGTTTTTCAATAAATTAATCATCCAAATGCTTTCTATTCCTCTTTTTAGGTCACCCATTACCCAAAATTACGTGGGATAAGGAAAATAGTACTATAAATGTGGTATATGAAATGGTGAAAATCTATTGAGTTTATGTTCATCAAACAAAAATCAACAGTTTTACAGTTGTTGTTTTTTGTGAGAAGATAAATTATTTGTTATGAAATGAAGCTAAAATTACTTCTTAAAATTAACATTTAAAGTTATTTGTATGTGAAATAGAAATTGTTCTGATGGTCTTGAAACGGACCATGTTCCAATTTAGAGTTGTTATGCAAAATTCATTGAGTTACCCTTTTCATGACCATTGGTTGTATAGCTTTTTTGATAGTATTTACCTACAGTAACTAACTCGAAAGATACCCAATAATGAATATTATAGAATACAGGACGTCGTGGTTCTATTGTTGTAAGAAGAAACTAAGGGAACATTCACAGGACAGGCGAGCAGAGCTGATACTTATACAGTAGACGCCATCTGCAGGCTGATTGGCAGTAACGACTGTGTTATCCCACAAAGTGAACCGATCCCTAAGACCAGTAGACGTGTGTGAGGTCAAATGTTTCAGTGTCCTCAGGGCCACATCCTCTCATTCTCATTGCAACTTCGATGTCCCTCGGTTCGCCCCCGGTGTAAGTCGGGTCATTTCTTATAGAATAGCCGCAACTAAACCATTGTTACCCAGTGCTGTTATTGGTAATGGCAAAAAATGTCTATTAACTCCCCTGGATAGGGTTTTCACAACCATGACGCGTGTTCCTACCATTTTATTTTCTTGGAATAGTGGAAACATTTCTTGGAAACATGAAAATAATTGGCGAAACTGCAACTGAAAGGTCAAAATGTGCGTCAGAAAAGATTTCTAGAACCGGTAGTGTTAGATGGAAACGAATATTGTCTGTTTTCTGTCGATAGTGAGCAAATGAGGACATCACAAATCATTATATTTAAAATCAGCATAAAAATCTGATACTGTTAATGTATCTGTTTGTATCAAAATTCTGTTTTCAGAGTTTCTTTACTATTGAGCCGGGTCGCTCCTTACCACAGTTCCTTACCACGAACTGTTTGATTCAGAGCTTTATTGTTTCAGAACCATTCCATTTATTAAATGAAGATTAATAATTGCAGTTTACATTGTTTTTTTGTTTTTTTTTGAATTGACTTTGTGCATGCTATTTCTGGGATTGATGAAAGCCATGTCAGACATAATTTGACTCTTGCATTCGATAGGCTAGAGGGGTTATTTATGTTGGGAACCTTTCCCAGATGCTGACGGACCGTCGAGCGAAACCCAGTTTTAGATGTTTCTGCGGGTTGTACCTTGCTCAAGATAAGCCCGACCGGTTTTACGATGGCAACAGTGGCAGATCCATAGGGGCTGGGGAACTCCGACCCCCCTAAGATTTTTTTGGCGCCCTCTTATCTTGTATTTCAATCAATTATTGGCAATTAGGTCACATTTGACCGCCCGCCCCCCCCTGCCAACCTCTCTCGTGCGGCAATTCCCCCGACCTTTAGCGTGACAGTGTCCCGTCAAGCGGCATACCAACTACCTTCTGGAGGATTTATTCGAGGATAATTTTATTAGTAGGGTTAGGTATGTACAAGATCGTATCCAGGGTGGGAAGGGCTTTGGATGTTTGAAACCCTTCTCGAAATGCTTGTCTGACTCGTAAAAACGATACATTTTTTCGATACGTTTTTTAAGGTTTTTGTAGCCCCCCCCCCCCAAAAAAAAATTCTTTTGCAATCCTCTCCCTCCAAAAAAAATTCTGGATGCCCTGGGTACGTACACAGAAATTTTTCTAGGTGCAGGGGGGAGGGAATCCCCTATATTTTTGAAAATATTTTTTTGTTTTTCTTTCCATTAATAATAAAAAGTAAAGGAAATTCATTCCCCCCCCCCTCGCCCTCACTCTACCGTATATTTTTTTATGAATTGGTGCTCCTGGACAGATGTGCTCGGCTGAATTTTTCTTAATCTTAGACAGTGTATTATTTTACTTTGTGTTTTTCTCTTTGTTATATTTTTTGTCATTCCTTATTCGAAAAAAAATGTGATTTTGTAATATACTCTTAATTTTATATACCATTTTTGCGAAAATATTGACGAAACATGTGTGGTCCCAGGCCCTGCACCTGATCAACGGCAACACGGTCAACGGCAAGATCCGCGCCGGGAAGCTCGTGCCCCGGCGGCTGAAGGCGGGCGTCGCGCCCCTGGACATCGCGCGGGAGCTCGTGGAGGAGCGGCCGCTCGCACGCGTCGTGCTCTCGGGACAGTCCTGCCACTTCCCGCCCGTTCGCTGGCAGTTCAGCCTGCCGCGCAACCGGGGCGGCCTCGGCATGCCCCCTGCGCGCGTGATCTTCGACCCCACGACGGCCAAGAGCGCCGTGTCCCGCGGCGCCTGCCTGCTCCCCTAAGAAAATTTGCCTTATTTTGGAAAATAGGGGGAAACACCCCCTAAAAATCACAGAATCTTAACGAAAATCACACAATCGCATTCAGCCTATCAGAGAACCCTACAGAAAAAAATTCAAGCTCCTATCTACAAAAATGTAGAATTTCGTATTTTTTTTCCAGAAGACAGATCACGGGTGCGTGTTTATTTGTTTTTTTTCTTTTCCCCAGGGGTCATCGTATCGACCAAGTGATCCTAGAATGTCACGAGAGGGCTCACTCTGACGGAAATGAAAAGTTCTAATGTCCTTTTTCGGAAACCGTACGTACAACAGTTAGATTGCTGAGTATGGCATGTTCGACTAAGTTGGTTTGTTGCAACGCCGCTTGCTGAAACTGTGCATCAAGGTGACGTCGTTCCCATTTGAGTCCCGCCAAGTAGGCTGCCAGCGTTAATGCTATCCCTAACAAAAAGGTTAGAACGATATGCCCATAGGTTCGCCAAAATACGCCTTGTCCACGCATCAGCTGTTCTCCTTCACTAACCTAAACCCTAACCCGGGCCTTGCTAAGTGGGTCAGCACACCATCGATGCGCCAACCCACCTCACAATTTTTGATATTTTCCCCTGTAACCTTTCAAATCTTTCAGCACTGCACTGATTTGTTGTCTTACAGGATTCTTTTCTTGGTGGAAATGAATTAATTCTTCATCCTTTTACCATCAGCTTTCGTATATGTCACCCCTGACGCTGTGTATGCTGCCATGAAACTCATGTTTTGTGTAGTAATTTTAGACAATTTGTAAAAATTAGAGAAATAAATGGATTGTAAGAAGAAAGATTTAGATAAGGTAGAGGCATTGGTGCATCCAATATTTTTTTTTGGGGGGGGGCATTTTTATTTGGGGGCATAACTTATGACTGAGCCTGAGGGCTGTAGGAGGGTTATCATCCTCAGAGACACAATTTCCAGACCTTTTAACTACGTTGAACAAAATGGCTATCTCGAAATTTTGATTGAATGTGTTTGGGGAAACTATGGGCGAGGGAGGGAGGTTAGTTGTCCTCAAACCACTTTCAACTATTTCGGCTAATGGGCACTAGCCCTTTCAATTTCCCATCAAATGAGCATTTCTAGAAGTTCCTACGACACCAAATGGTCATTCCAAAATTTCTATCGGATTCCTTTCAGAAAAACACGGTATTTTTAAAGATGCATTTTTATCTTCGTTAGAAAGAACAATTCACCTTGGAAATCATGATAATAACGATCCTAAACTTCCTTTTTGATATTCCGGTAAAAAGACAGGGAACCAATCAATAAAAGTTTCGTGGTTGGCGGTCTTTGAAGGAATCATTCTAATAAGATAAACGTAGTACTTTTAGATTCCTTATTTATGTATCATGGCTCATGGCTGCTTTTCTAACATGATACACTTGATATCATGATAATTGATAACATGATATCTTGATATCATGATATCTTGATAACATGATATGAAAACTGTTTCCATCCCACCCTGGAAAAAAATCCCTGTGGGGTCGAGGGTACACCGTCTCTTCTAATTCTGAAGTTGTTGATTGATCTGTACACTGAATGAACAACAAAACCGACTCTGGAACATACTTAAACTGAGTGGAGATGGAACTCGGAATGTTCAACTTTGACATGTGAACTAGAACAATAAAGTCACGTTACTAAGATTTGAGAGTTGTCGCAGAAATACAAACATGATTCCCAACGTGATAGAATAAATCAATAGGGAATCACATGGGATAGCAACAAAACCCCCAGATTAATCTTGATGAAACTCGTATATTTAAAATCAACATGAATATGTAATTATTTTTATGTAAGTATTGGCATCAAAATTCCGTTTTTTATAGTTTCGGTTACTATTGAGCCGGATCGCTCCTTACTGCAGTTCGTTACCACGAACTGTTTGATACTGGAAAAATAAACTTAAGCAATTAAACGATTCCTGGAGCAAATCCACCTCTATCAAATTCTTTGACCAAAATACAACCGATTTGGCCTTTCTAATTATAGCATGAATATCATTTAAAAAAAAGTATTAACTCATATTTTGTCAAAGTTTGTAACTTGCAGCCCCTCCCCCTTGGACTGTGGGGGAGTAAGTCAGCTCCAAAGACATAGTTATTATATTTTTCGACTATGCTGAACAAAGTAGCTATATCGAAATGTTGATCCGTTGTCTCTGGGAAAAAATGAGCGTGGGAGGGGCCTAGGTTCCCTCCAATTTTTTGGTAACTTAAAAAAGGCACTAGAACTTTTAACTCCCGTTATAATGAGCCCACTTGCGACACTCTAGGACTACTTAATCGGCAAGATCACCCCTAGAAAAAAAAATAAACACGTACCCGAGCTCTATTTTATATTCCCAGTGGATAATCTGATTACCTCTACCACTATTCCCCTCCCCTTTTGTAAATAGTAGGTCCATTTTTCAGCTGTCAAATTACTAAAACGTTAGTTCTCCTTCGAAACAAGAACAAGCACTTCAGAAAACTTGCGTGCTAGTTCTCAGGGGTTAATGTCTTTCATTGAACTCGTTTCTTCTTAAGCTTAGAAACTTAGCAGTTGGCCGAACTGTAACCCAAATTCTTACCCCTTCCCTATTTTATTGGTGGAAAGACAGAATAGTCCAATTTCTTTGGTTTTGAGAGAAGCACTCAACAGGTTGGTAACCGAGCGGTTGATCGAATTTCGCCCTAGCAAGGGCTTTTTTTGTCGCGACCTGGACGCCGGTTCGATTTTCGATCTCTATGAATTAAGAGAGATAATCGAAGAAGCTGCCGTTCGCCGGGCCTGCGCGCGCGGTTCCGATGCTGAAATCCAATCGCTGAAAGCGTCGCTTTACGATCATGGTTTGGCCTATCAGGGCAAAACGGTGCGTAAGGTCACCGACCAGGACGAAGCCTTTCACATTGGGATTGCCCGCCTGTCTGGGAACGACGGCCTCGCGGACTACGAGCAGGTCGCCATCCTCGGTGGCGTCGTGGCCGCCGCCGGGCTGTGCGCGTGGCTGTTCGCGCGCGACCTCGACGTGCTCACCCTCGGGGAGGAGACGGCCTGGTACTCGGGCGTCGAGATCCGTCGGGCGCTCTGGCTCTTCGGCGGCCTGGGCTGCCTGCTCGCGGCCGCGGCCGTGGCCCAGTGCGGGCTCGTGGGCTTCGTCGACCTCTTCGTGCCCCACATCGGGCGGCGCCTGTTCGGCCCCGGCCACCGGGGGCTGATCCCGGCCAGCGCCCCCCCAATCCTCTGGAAGCAATCCTTCGTCCGCTAATTGTTTTTTTACTTCTTCAGGTTTAGCGTCGGCTTTATCAATTTTGTTGATGGCAACTACTATCGGAACATTCGCGGCTTGGGCATGGTCTATAGCTTCTTTGGTTTGAGGTTTTATGCCATCGTCTGCGGCGACAACTAAAATAACAATATCGGTTACTTGTGCGCCGCGGGCTCTCATAGCGGTAAAGGCTTCATGACCTGGCGTATCTAAAAACGTGATGGTGTTATCGCCAACCCGAGCTCGGTAAGCTCCAATATGTGTTTGTCGTAATTATTCCGAATTTGCATCACCTTATCGTGAGGTTGAAATACACGCCCCATGCGCAAGAGTTGCATCGATTGAGGATTGAGCTCTTTTTGAAGGATGTGATTGAAATTATCGATTCCAATCAGTCCCCGTTTCATTGGAGAGAGGACTTGAATTTCATTGATTGGATCGAAGCCGAACTGCTGTGGGATTTCCTTTTTGATCAAAGAAACGGTTCGTGTCAAAATTTCTTCAGGATTTTCAATCTCAAAGAAGTTGAAATCACTTTCAGCATCATAAGTGAGTTCCTGAAAATTTTCAAATCCAAAATTTTTTTTTCTCTGATTAGGTTGAAATTTCAATGGAATGTAGCCTGTAAATAAGGGTATATTGAACACGTGCATAAAAATAGACGTTCCTCCGCTTTTTCTCTGATGGGTAAGATCTCCATGTTCAATAGTGGTGAACGCTAGCCCAATCACGATATTATTGACAGTCTTACTCACTGTCTTTGACTGCGTCTGAAATATTCCTATTTCCTCTAAGAGACACGCAATTTCTTTCCTGTGTTTTATATGTATGTTCATTCACAATGACAGCATAGTCACATCGCAACCGCGCGCGGGCGAACGGATTCCGGTCGAGACCCCGACCACGTTTCACGCGTTGCTGGAATTCGAAAACGGCGCGACCGTCACTCTCGGAGCCAGCTGGGACGTGTGGTCACACGGGCATGCGCCGATGGAGCTCTACGGCACCGAAGGCAGCCTGTATGTTCCGGATCCGAACTTCTTCGGCGGCGAAGTGCTCGTCACGAACAAGGATGCCCCGGCCACCGACCGGCCGGACTGGCCGCATCCGTTCGGCATTCCGAACCAGCAGCATTCGCCCGGCATGCAGCTCGAACATGACTCTCGTGCTCGACGCACTGAACTCGACGAATCGTCCGTCCTCTCAGCCCCTCGACGTGCAGATGCGACACATGAAGGACCAGTCGGCTCGCCTCGACGTCACGGCGACGCGCGGCAAGGATTCTCCTCGAGTGCTCGCGCCCGAGGCGGCGAAGAAAAAGTAGCCGCCTGAAAACTGCTGGATCAGCGAAGCCCACGCGCGTGGAATGAAGTGGTTCCCACTTCCTCACCCGCTTGGGCTTTGTTGTGTTGAGAGTCACAGTGTCCCTAGTAAGACACCGAGCTGGAAAAAAAAATCCTATGTTGTCTAGCGCAAGCTCCCAAATCCAGTATGGTGACAAAAGCACTGAGCAAGTCTTCAAGGTTGAATATCAGCTTTTGATTAAATAAAAATACAAGTTTTTTCAACTGAAAGTAAGGAGCAACATCAAAACTTAAAACCAATAGAAATCATTACGTATATGAGGGGTGTTGCTCTTGACGCTAACGAGATAGTTTCTTTAGTGGTCCTATGATAGCTAACAAATAAAAATCCCATCAAAGAATGCAAAACTCAACCGAATGGGTAATGGGTACCCATTGAAAGAAAACGTCTTTAAAGTATATACGTAATAATTTCTGGTCATTTTAAGTTTTAATGTTATTCCTTACTTTCAGTTGGAAAAAAACTTGTTTTTTATAAAAAATATAGTTATGAAGCTGCTTAAAATACAATTAAATGCTAAGATTGGCCAGAAAATAACACACGCAAATTATTGCTTATATTGGCCATTGTTTTACAAAATTCGAACTTTAGCGTATAGAGTGAGGTATTGACGAGGGGGCGAACTTCCTAATATACGTAATATGAGGGGAATTCGCTCCCTGTTCAATACCTAAGCCGTTTCATCGATTTTAACCACAACTTGCTGGTTGGAGCGGCCAATGTGATTGACCGACCCGGCCACGCCGGTTACCTGGGAATACTGGCTGGCTTCATTTTTAAACACGGTATAATCGCTGGAATTTTCAAACGGGATAACAATGGTTTGCGCCTGGTTGTAGCCCCAATCGGTGTTGCGCAGGTAATCGGAATTTTGGATGAGCGAGATGCCCAGGGCAACCAGGATAAACGAGATCATAAACTGAAAGGTGAGCAGCACGCGGGTAAAGCGTTTTTTGCCTTTAACGGTTTGGTAAATCCGGTATCGGCCACACCCGCTGGGCCACCCATGGCGCGCCGTCCGTCAGCAACGCCCACCCGCACCGCGCTGGTGCCGTCGCAGTGGTGCACAACGGTATCATCGAGAACTACAAGGAGCTGCGTGCAGAGCTGCTGAACTGCGGCATGGAGTTCCGCACCGAGACCGACACCGAGACCGTCGCGCTGATGACAGAGCGCTATCTGAAAGAGGGGCACACCCCCGTTGATGCGGCCTTCAAGACGCTGGACCAGCTGGAGGGCGCCTTTGCGCTGGCATTCCTGTTCGCATCAAGCAACGCTGGTTCACCATCCATGATCAAAGGGCGGATTTAGCCATGGCGCGTTTTCAATTCCAAGCTGGCGACCGGCCCCTTGACGGCTACACCATCGAATATGCACTTGGACGCGGCGGCTTTGGTGAAGTTTATTACGCGGTGAGCGATGCGGGCCGCCAAGTTGCGCTGAAAGCGGTACAGAACTACGAGGAAATCGAGCTGCGCGGCATCAGCCATTGCATGAACTTGAAGTCTCAGCACTTGGTCTCCATTTTTGACGTCAAGAAAAGTCAGGATGGAATGCCATCTAAGGGCGTTGGAAAAAAAACTCTCAGGGCAAGGTGTCAGTCAAGTTGGAATACCACTGTTGGTAAAAAAATGATTTTAGTCCAATGTTTACTTACGTAGATGACGTGATTTTGGGTGACTTTTTTTGTTCTGGAGACCTATATAATCCAGTAAAATCAGGTTATAAAGGTCAATGACACTTGTTTTAATAGAGTTTACGGTCCGCTTACCTCAGTAATGGAAAAGAGTTCAGAGTGTCAATATTGTTGATACTGATTATTGTTCTTAGCACATTTCTAAGCAATCGATGCTTTTCTGCGTCTGTCGCGATGGCTTGGGCGTGGGCTTGTGCGCGTTGCTCTTGGCCATATCCGCCCACGAGCGTGGCTTGCTGGGCATCGGCGCGCTTTGAGTCACCTTCAACGGCGCAGAAGAGGAAGAGGAAGAGGAGGAGGTCACAGATGCTGTTCCATTGAGCGCTGTGGTTGTGGCCGAGGGTCGTTGAGCCGCTCCCTTTCTCCTCTCCGCACCGCCGCCTTTGCCGGATCGGCTCCGGCCAGGTGCAGCAGATGTGGTGGATGCTGCCGAAGACAAAGTGGTTTCATCCCTTGGGCCTCGGCCAATTGGGGCAAACGCAACTTCAACAACCGCGACCGACACCTTCGCCTTTATGAAGGCCTCCACCGAAAAGCCCCTAAGGCGTTCCAGGCCCACCTCGACTACTTCGAGGACGAGAACCACGGTTCTGTACCCTTAATTGCGTTTCATCAAGGCCTATCATCCATCTTTGCCGGGTACGGTCTTTCATATCGCGATGTCGATTCGCCCGAGCACGTAAGCCAACATTTCCAAACGCTTTCCCAGCGTCTTTCCTATGATTTTCAACCACCAGAAGAACTCATAGATCCCGTGATTTGCCTTCTGGCAAAAAATGCGAAATTCCACATTTTTGTAGATAGGGTCTTGAAACTTCTACAGTAAGGTTCTCTGATACGCTGAATCTTATGGTGTGTTTTTCGTTAAGATTGTATGATTTTTAGGGGGTGTTTCCCCCTATTTTCTAAAATGAGGCAAATTTTCTCAGGCTCGTATATTTTGATAGGTAAGACTAATTTTGATGACACTTATGAGTTTCGGTTACTACTGAGCCGGGTCGCTCCTTACTACAGTTTTTTACCACGAACTGTTTGATTCAGAACACAAGAGAGACACCAGACACCCCCCCCCACGCCCATCATTTCCCAAAAACAAACATCCAAACAAAGTTTTGAGACATCTATTTTTCGGCATTGTTGAAAGGTTCAGTAATAATGCGTTTGAGATGTCAATCCCTCCGCCGCCCCGAGGCCTCAGGGCAAGGGCTGTAAGTTAGGCAATTTGTTCGTTGTTTACATATAGTATATGATATTAAGAAAATGTATGGAAGCTTAACTACCACTTTCCCAAAGTCTTTCAAAGAATGTTGAACTAAATCAAAACATGTTATGTGTACATGGGTTTTCAAACATCATGTGCAGCAAAAAAAAAAGAGAGAAAAAAAATACCTTTCCCGAAATAAAAGCCATCCTACCGCAATAGAAAGCCCTTCTCACGGTAGCCTATCTAACCATTTCAGATCCTTTCAAAATGGTGGCCCGTCATGTCTCCAACACACAAAAAAGAAAAATCCCTTTATCCTCAAAAAGAAGAATAATGAAAAATAATAATCATTTAAGAAAACCAATAATTGTAATAAAAATAAAAGATTTACAAAAATAATATACACAATAATAAAAAAAAACATTAAAAACCTACTCTTATTTTTCCCACCAAGTTTCATCCCGATCTCTACACTCTAAACGCTTTCCAAGATTTCCGGTTTCCCCCTCCAACTCCCTCCAATGTCGCCGGATCCCGTCAGGATTCAAAATAAGAGCTCTGAGACACGAGGTCCTTCTAAGTATTAAATTTCATTAAGATCCAATCACCTGTTCGTAAGTTAAAAATACCTCATTTTTTCTAATTTTTCCGAATTATTTGCCCCCCCCAAACTCTCCCAAAGAGAGTAGATCCGGTCCGGTTATGTCAGTAACGTATCTAGGACATGTGCTTCCACTGCCGAATCGAGTCGCAGCAGCATTCGAAAACGCCGTTTTGAATTCATCGAAACTTCCAAATGCCGAGTTAATTGCGTCGGCTAGTTCACCGCTGGGCTCACCACCACCGCTTGCGCTGAGGATGCTCCAGAAAAGAGTATGGTTCGCGTGTCCACCACCATTATTTCGAACAGCGCCCCGTTTTTCTTCGGGTACAGCATCCAGGTTGCCGAGGATTTCTTCAATTGACTTTGATTCCAAATCGGTGCCGGCAATCGCGTCATTTAGCTTTGAAACATAAGCTGCGTGATGTCTTTATTCCAGTCTTGTGTGCTTTGGGAATGGCATTTTCGTTCGCTCGCGAATGGCGAGGTTCATTGTGGGCTCCAATGGTGATGCATGCGATCCACAACGGCATCTTAAGTACGATTCTGGTCGTCTCGATGACCCATTGAGCGGATCAGCGCATCGCGGATTGCGATTGTTTGCAACTTCAAAAAGCTTTAATTTGGAATTTGCCGCTCGACGGGATCGATAGGCGTTTGTGTTGCGACTTGAATTGCGATTTGGACCCGCGGATGCAACTGACGACAGAATTTTACAAGACTCCACCTACTATTTTTATCTATACTTCAGTAATGCTGGATAATCCACTATATTATTGCGGGTTGGGCTTTTTCTTCGCTAAGCATGACCACTAATTCTAAAAGTGAGTTTTTCACAAAAACTGGATGAAATTTCTATTAAATCGTAAATACACAACCGCTCTTTCTAATGATGACGATTGACGTGTCTCAAATTGACATCAAATATATGATTCGAAGTGCGAAATTTTGGTGGCACAAAATATTTTAATGAAGACATCAGTCACCATCAAGTACCTTAATACATGTCTAGTTTTATTTGCCTCTGTGCCACCTTATTTTTGCACGGGGGACTAGCAAATCACAACCATATGTGTGGTACCTACGAAAACAGCATGAAAGCCTGATACTCTACTGCAGAAGGTTGTGCATTTACAAGAATAAAATCTCGACAGCTTTAATAAAACTTGACATATAATATAAATAAACTTGACCTGCATCAGAAATGGAGTATTTCCATTTGTTGTAAGATAAAACTGTTATGAATGTAGGAACTACCAGCCGTTTTAAAAAAATAGCAAAGGAGTGCATTTGTTTTAAAAGAATACCCTTTTCAGTGTTTCAAATTTTCTTCTTTCCTTCTTTCTTTTTTTAGTCTTGCTTCAAAATTTGTGCATTCTTACTTTAGTAATTCCCACAGGCATGAGACACTATAATCCTCCGTTTCGAATTTCCTTCTTTTTTCTTTCCTTCTTTCAAATTTCCATGTGTACTTATCTATTCTTAATTTCAGTAATTCCTACAAACATGAGAGACTATATTCCTCCGTTTCGACGTCTGTTGCCAGCCAGGTTGCTCACAGTAGCCCATGCACCAACGACAAAGGATTATCCACCAAGCAGAGTTACAGACTTACTGATGTTAGTTGTTGAGCCGCTGCAGAAAGGTCTTGTGAGCTATTAGTCAACTCATCTATGGTGTTTTTGACATTCATCTCCATTATTTTTTGATCTGTTATGTCTGTAGCAAATTTAACAACTTTGTAAGGTTTTCCGTTCAAATCTAGGATGGGATTGTATGATGCCTGAATCCAAATCTCTTTTCCATTTTTTCCAAATCTCTTATATTGTCCAGAATCGAACTCGCCTCGGTTAAGCTTTTCCCAAAACATTTTATATTCATTACTTTGTGCATAATTGGGCTCGCACAATTCACAAGTTCTATAAAATTTCTGAACTTATAACCCCATACTTCGATAAAATTTACAGTTCTCTATTTAAAATCACTCTCTAAGGTCACAACCGATGTTAGCTAAGTTTTTAAAGAAATTTCTGATATGTTCAATCATTTTGTGTTTGATTATAAAAGATTACTATTTGTTCTTCTTTGGATTGGATTTGCAATGTCTATATAGTAAGTTTTATAGTTCTGCTTGTTACCTCATTTTCTTATGTAAATCTAACTTTTGCGCATATTATAAGCACAATTTATACAGATTATGATTTGACCATGATTGAAGACACAGTAGGACATAATAGTTGAGAAACAAATTTGGGCCATATATTTGCACATTAGGGGGAGGGGTAAAGTATAGCGGGTCTGCATGCAAAATGTATTCACAATTATTCTGCATATTATGAAGTAAGAATTGTTTTCTTAATTTCTCTCTGTCAAAATAATTTACCCCCACCCCCCTCTAATGTGCAAATATATAGTCCAAATCATACAAGTCCAATGTATTCTGTCACCCATCACTTGTTTTCCACAGAGTGTGAGCTGATTGTTTCTTAATATAGACAGCATAGGGACTATGTACCATGAATCTTGTTAATAGCGATCAGACATTTTCCTCCCTACCGGTCAAAATAATTCCTACCAAAGAAGGCGCTATTCTCAAACGCGGATGTACGGAAGTCCAGATTCGTGGTGCGCAGGTTGGAACCATTATTAAAGAGATTTTTTCTCTTTCGTCCAGAAATAAAATGACCAAGGAAACGCTCTTGTCATTCTTTTCTCCCGAGGTTCAGTCTCCTGTCGCGAAGTTGATCGATCAACTAGTTGAGCGAAGGTTTTTAGTCTCCAATGCTTCTCTCGATTCTTTGTCTGAATATTTTACAAATATTGTACAAATTTTACTATAACAAAATTTGAGGGGGAGGAATTCCAAAGTAATGCGTAATGCGATTGATGCACGAATACCAGCATACAGTTATGTCTGGAAATAAGAAGAAGGAATAAGCTAGAATGCTTGGCAGAAAGATTTTTTCCTGGAAAATCTAGATGGTATTATCCATTGACTGCAAATTATCAATATTAGCAAAATCTTTAGTAACTATAATACAAAATCATATTATGATTACAGATCTACGATTTTAACTGTCACCTTCGTTTTATCGTCGACGACTCGACGAATTCGACGCAGCGTGAAGGTCCTATTTTTTACGAAGAGGTGGTTTCGCGATTCTGTTGTCTCAAGCAACGGTGGACGGATGAAATTCGGATCAGTTTGGTTCGACAGGTTCTTCCTGGCCCATGAGGCTTCGCCACTTGGTGGCTTGCTCGGGGCGATTCCATGAATCGTAAAGGGCGACGAGTTGTTGGACGGTGCGCAGCCGATCGATTCGATGAAACTGACGTCGGTGGACTCGCCGGTAAGATCGCAGCAGGCTGGTTTCGGCTTCGGCATATCCCGTCAATTTCTATAACATATCTAATCAAAATTTTGAGATAGCCATTTTGTTTAGCCTTGTTGAAAGTGTGATTTTACATATGGTACCACAATTTACCATTTGGCTAAATAAACAGCATTAAAACAGTGATAAGATAAAGAATGTGATATTTTAACAGTGATATTTTAAGGAATATTTGGGGAGATGTTGAACTATATCAGAGCAAACTATGAGCATGTGGACTTTCAAAAGGTGACAAAGTGATATCTGAAGAAAAAATTAAATTATTAAGTTAGACCTTTAAGGGTAAGTTGTCCTATGACCCGGTGCCGCTGGTGAAGACCACAAAGGGAACGGTGGAAAGCATTCGGCCGATCAAGGACGGGTACCTGGAAGTTCGGGTCAAGACGGCGCGGCCCGTGCCCTGGCTGCCGGGGCAATATCTGCGCGCAACCTTTGCAGGATATCCGCCGCGCGACTACAGCCCGACAACCCCGCTCAACCTGGATGCGGAAGAGAATGTCCTTGTGTTTCACATCAAGGTCTACCCGGACAGCATCGTATCGTCGAAGCTGGGCAAGGAAATTGCCAAGGGACATGCCGTCAAGCTGAGATGTCTAAAAGCGTGCGTTGCGTCAGGGGTTGATTTCAAAAGCTGGAGTGAGTCAGAAGCGGCTCGCTTGCCGACTCGGTGCATAGAAACGCAGCGTTTTTTTCTTTTTGCGTGGTCTGAAATGAAGAGCTGCGCTTACGGGATGTGTTTGCGAGCCTCACCTATGCGAATGCATGCATTGTGCCATACTAGCTACCCACGACACATTTTAGGCAGGCCTTACCGTTCTACCTCCCTGCCCTCCCATCACCGATTACAATTGGTAACCCAAGCGTATCGTTTCTACTCCTTTTTGCCGGGTCGCCGGCGCACACCACGGTGTTGGGGAAGCTCGCCGCGCCATGGTCGCGGGCGCATTCGGCGTTCGACACCACCGGAACCGCCGCCGCCAGCAACTGGGTCGGCAGATAGATCGGGTTCTGCTGCTGGGTGCCGGTGAACGTGGAGGCACCCGTGCTGCCGGGGTGGTTGGGGGCTCCGTTGGCTGCCGATCCGATAACGCGGCCGAACAGACCGGGTTGGCGACGGTCGGCCCGGCCCCAGCCGGTGACCACCGCACGATCGGCGTTTTCGAGCAGCAACGGTTCGCTCAGGAAAATTTGGGAAAATTTTGCAGTTAGATAAACCGAATGCACAGGGAATTTTAGTCCTTAAATCGAGATTTTTGGAATTTTGGAATGTAGACCAACCTATGTTTTTCATGTGAGATTACGGCGTTGATAATTGGCGAGAGTAACTATTACTCGGCGGGATTAACTCAAATACTTCTGTATATGCTTTTAGAGAGGCACACCCGCCTATAGTCTCGGACAGGCGACCCTTTTTATAGAGCTCATACATTTACGCTAACACAAAAATAATTACAAATTGGTTGATTGACAAGTCTGTAGAAAAAAATGAGGTGTTAATAACTTACGAGTGTGTGATCGGATCTTAATGAATTTCAATATGTAGAAGGACCCCGTGACTCAGAGCTCTTGTTTTAAATCTGGATTGGCATTAAGTCTCCTATTTTCTTTTTAAATCAATCTATTGAATCTTGGAATTTTGCTAGAGCTCATACCATATGAGCTCTTGGTTCTTGGCTCGTCCGGCCTTTTCACAAGTGCCCTATGAGCTCTTAGCTCTTGTTTTTTTTCTCTTATGAAAATTTACAGTCATGTAGATACGTCCTTTTGCTAATTGTACCACCAAAATAGTTAATATTAAATTAAGAACCTAACTATCAATTCCAATATTTATATAGATGATTTTTTAATAAGTATATTATTATTTTCTGATCCTTTTTACTCATGCTTCTTTCTTAGCCATCTCAAACATTAATCTATAATTTAACTTCCCAGTTGCTAGCACTGGAAGCTCATTTATAGGAACAATAATCTTAGGTATATATAGTTCAGATAGTTGTTTTTCTTTACATTTTTTAGAAATCAAATCTCTCTTAAGGTTTTTGTTTGTAGTGAAAAGAATAATTTGCTGGGACAGATTGATGCAGCAATCGCAGCGCTCGAGTCGGACAGTGCATCGAGTGACTCTGCCTACGTGCGGTCGAACAATCTGTGTGTGGCTTACATAAAAGCAAAGGAGCTTGAAAAAGCATCCGGCGCGTGTGACGAAGCCGTCGAGCTGATCAGGAGCGAGTCAGAATCGCTTGCTGAGAGGAAGTACGTTCCGCGCAAAAAGCGTGTGACGTTACGGGAAGATCTGGCAGTTGCATTGTCAAATCAGGGAGTTGTTGTAGCCCTGAATGGCGACGCCGAACAGGCAGAAAAGCTTGGTTTAGACAATAAAAACATCACTAGAAATAGTGATAAATCACTAAAGGTGGCAACCTGGGCGTGGTTTAGAGGAAACAGTTGTGGCTGGTAATTCCGATCAAATAGTCTGTGGTAACGAACTGTAAGTAAGGAGCGACCTGGCTCCTTAGCCGGGTCGAAATTTCGAATTTAGAAATTTTGATACCAATAGATGCATCAAAAGAATAGAATTTTTATGCTGATTTTAAATATGTAAGTTTCATCAAGTTTAGTCCAACTCATCAAAAATTAAGAATTTGAGAAAATTTGCCTATCTGTTTACGTAAACCTCTGTTTTTAAACAATATGGTAATGATCGGGAAATATAGTTCCATAGCGGGCTACAGACAACTTCAGCTTTACCCCATTCGTCCATTTAACTAATAAATAAGTGCAAGTTCAAACCAGTTGGATTTCATTAGCACAAATCTCTAATCAATTATTGCACAAATATACACCTACGATTGACTGACCCAAGGGGATTTGAAATAGCCAGCTAAACAGTAATCCAAATATACATCCAAAACAAAAATCCAGAGGGAAATAACACAGGTTGAGTAAGGTTATATACTACTAAACACGCTATCAAAAATAGTTAATTAAGAAGCATGGGTCCTAGAATTTTTGTATCCATTTATATTCTCCAGGCCAGATCTTACACTCCCAAAAGAAATTCATTTGAGACCCATTCAATATATAGATCTTACTAATGCTAAGATTGAGCAAGCACAAATTGAGCCAATCAGACTTTTCATGGAGTTATAATTGATTGAAAATTTCAATGACAAAACCTGATTGGCTTAAACTAAGACTAGTTAAATCTCGGTATAAGTAAAATCTTTATGTGAATAAACACCAAAAACATGCCTTGCCCGTCAGTTCATCAACTTTGATAGGGATCTGGCCACGGAATACCTCGCTAAGGCCGGGCTGGTCGAACGTAACGAAGACGGTATTCTGTTGCGTCCCGATGGTCAGCCGCTATCGTTCTTTATCGATACTGAAGGTGCTGATCGCTTTGAGATGCTCAGTGCGGTTATCGAGTACTGGCGCGATCTTGGCATTGATGCCACCCCGCGCAACCTGCCACGTGACCAGTTTGTCGCCCTGCGTGAAAACAACGATCACCATGCCAGTGCCTGGGGCGGAGACGGTGGCCTTGCATCGACGCCAAGGACTTCGACGCCCTGCGCGACGACGTCTTCACGCCCGACGCCTTCATCGACTACTCGACCTTCGGCGGCTCCAAGGGCGACCTCGAGACGACGATCGCGTTCCTGCACGACGCGATGAAGATCTTCCCCGCCCATCAACACCTGAACGCGAACATCCAGGTGAAGCTCGGCCCCGGCGAACCGTGCGAGATCGCGACCGGCCGCGTGATGTGTTTCAACCCGCAGGCGCTCGCGCCGAAGGAGGGCGAAGACGAGGGGCACATCTTCTTCTGCGGTCTCTGGTTGCGAGTTCGACCGGGGCCTCGACCAGAGACCAGGTGGCATCCCTTTCCGATTTGTGGAGAGCAATTCGCGCCGCCATTTCATCGTCCAGAGCTTCTGCGGTGGCGACAAATGTGTGCGGTGGCGCGGCTGCAAGGTGCAGGGCGCGGGCGCTCTTGCCCGAGCGGGCACCGCCAAGGACGAGGGTTACTTGAGCCATGCTGCAATGTCGTGGAAATGGAACGGTTTGAGAATCATGCAAGTGCTCCCGCCAGGGCAATGAGGGCTACAATCTCCGTAACCTGCTCAACTGCTCCCGTCAACCGGTGGGGACGCCGGCGTACATGAGCCCCGAGCAGGCGCGCGGCGATGTCGACATCGACACCCGGACCGACGTCTACGCCCTCGGGGCTCTGCTCTACGAGCTGCTGGTCGGCGTGGCCCCGCTGACCGGCAACCCCGAGACGCCCCAGAGCCAGGAGGAGCTGTTCAGCCTCATCGAGGACGGTGAGATGCGTCGCCCGAGTCGACGCATCAAGACCGGAGATGAGTCCTCCGAGTCGTCGGCGAAGGCGAGACGCACCGATGCTCGGCATCTCCAGGGGCGTCTGAGGAATAGGTTTGAATATTAATGCTAAGAAGTCTAAGTCAATAAGGCTAGGAATAAGTGCACGTGAAAAGGTGACATTGAATAGCAAAGAGGTCAATTAAGTTGAGAGCTTCACTTACCTTTGTAGTATTTCTAGTAGAGACGGTGGGTGTCGTGAAGGTGTTAAAAGTAGAATGGTCAAAGTTATTGGTGCTACGGCTCTAAAATATGGGCGCTCTGAAGATAGAGGATGATTCGAGAGAAATTCTTTGTGAATTATTTTGGGTATCCAACTGACTGGCTGTTTTTCAAACAGCGGGCATTTTGACCTATTGTCCAATTATCCATTCTAGAGTAAATCACCTGTTTCTAGATCTCCAGCCCGTACAGCTATCATTTCTTCTGTCTATGATTTCTTCATCAACACTATTCACGTACAACAACCAACCTATGCCATGAACCATCAAGTTTAATCAAATATAGAAGCACTGTATCCATGTAATGAGGCAATATTACTGGTAACATTTTGGTCAAGAATGGAATGGTCAGAACACAAATACTCAAGTAAGGCTAGCACTGTGTTGGTCATTTGTGGAATTTGTGCACTCATCGCTAATCTGCGAAGATATCCCAAGGAGGTTTCCAGCAACAAACCAATATTCCTAGAATTTGGTCTTTGTAAATAGTGTTTCTGTAAACTTTAGCAAGACAATATCTCAAAAACAATGGATTGGTACGGATTCTTTTTTCTTTCCTTTTTTTTACTTTTGATTGTCTGAGAGAATAACTCATATTTGTCAGGAAAGGGAATCTCCCATCTTAATTGTGAATGTTTCAGCGGGGCAATTTCAAATCGAATCACCAACAAGACGTAACTGACTACACTTGAATCTAAACTAAACGCGTTTTGTTGTGCTCACCAAGCTGGACGGTGAGATCTGCGAGCTCAGCCTCTGGAACATCTCGCCTTCTCTGCTCGCTCAAAACACAATGATTGCGCCATCTTGCTCGCTTCCAACATTACGTCTTCGCCGTTGCTGATTGTGCTGTCAGGAACCGGCGGATTCGAGTACACGGACGAGCCTGAGTATGATCGGGTCGGAGAGGGAGTGACGCAGTTTCTCCAAGACCAGATGAAGGAGCATTACGGACTGGATGAGCATCATCTTCCACTCGACGCAGAGGACGACGAGCCAACTTGCAACATCTCAGGCGCCAAAGTGGTCTGTGCGGCACGCCGCACCGCAGAAATTGAGCGCGTCGCTGAAGAAATTAACAGCAGTGGCGGCACCGCCGTACCACTGACCACCGATGTCACCGACCCCCAGGCCATTCGCGCCCTGGCCGAAGCAGGTATCAAAAACTGGGGAAAATTGAACATCTGGGTAAACAACGCCGGTGGTTCGCCACTGCAGGTACCGCTGACCGAGTTGCCGGTCGATGAGTGGCACGCCACCATGGCGCTGAATCTTACCGCTGTTTGGGAAGGCACGTGCGCGGCGGCTGTCCGGATGCTTTCCAGAGTATCCGGAAGCTTGGTCCAGGAGAGGCCGTCGAGTGATTCGGCATAGGCGAAGGTGTACCTTCCGGCTCGCAGGTCTTCGTGCCACATTCGGTAGAGAACGCCCGCTGCTCGCACCTCTTCGGGATCCAAGACGGAGGGAAGCAGCTCGTCGCCTCTCTCGATGATCACAGCGGGACGGGCGACTTCCCGCCTCAGATCGAAGTCAGCCTCGAGGACGGGGTCTGCGTGTTTTTCCCACTCGATGCCGTCGGTAGACCACGCGAATCCGATTTTTTGTAAAGCTCTCTAAGAATAATTAAAATGAGCTTCACTCGACGATCCATCGCCACCTGGAAATGCCTTTGAGTAGAGGTATAGCTCGAAAATTCTTCTCTTGGAGCATTTAAACAAAAGCACAACAGATAAGTCAGACCTAAAAATTAAATGAGGAAATCACCAGCACAGCGGCATATCCTCATTGTTAATGGACCCACAAATGTTGTAATAAGAAATTAAGGAGTATGCAAAATAGCTTAATATCATTGAACATTGTGTCAGATTGAAATAAAAGCTGTATCACTAAAATCACCGCGCACAACAAAATCTGAAAATTTCAACTTAACACCATGAGCCGGTCCTTAGATATTTCTGATACGCCCTTTTGACAAACAGTGTGTTTTGATTGTATTCAACAGCAGTCTCAAAAGCGATTGTGTGTTATATAATCTTCATAATCTCTAGGCATTAATATTTGACGTTTAGACTGTTTTACAACAGCTGGTCGTTCCAAACTTTTACTTTTTAAAAGCTTTTGGAGAGCGGGCTGCTAAAAAGGATCCCACATAATTCTCCAACGGGTGATCTTAATACACTCAGCCTTTTTGCATAAGGTGGACGCGACGAGTTTTGGGATTTTCTCGCGCGGCGCGGGTATGGGTTGGAGGACTTCCTCAATCGCCTCGACAACCGCTACATCAAGCGTGCGGATCGTTGCCGGGAGCTCGGCGTGATCAACGAACCGGGGATGGTCGCTCCCGACGGTCCCGACCGCTTTGGGTTCAGGCTTGACGTGCCGGAAAACTGGACCGGTCCGTGGCCGCCGGAGCCCGGCACCCAACTGCCGCCCGAAACACCGGATCCCTACGTCTACGGGTTCTCGAGCGGTGTCTTGGGTTTTCGTCTTTTGCTTCTTTGCCGCAAAGTCGTAAAGCTTTTCAGACGCCCAGTTGATCCAACTAAATAGAAAATAAGGCAGAGCTAGTACAAACCGCTTAAAGCCTTCTAAACCGCTCAGGTCGGTATTAGAAAGAATAGGATTAGGTAATATGCCATTTCTCGTTTCCAGTATCTCCAATCGGGCGCCGATAAACGCCATCAAAACTATTGACCATGAAAAGATCCCGCTAACTAAGTTTGATAGCTTAGCGTCTGCCTGATCCTTTTCGGCCTGTTTCTTTTTTCTGCGCTCGCTAGCTTCTTTGTCTTTATTGACCATGTTGTGAAAATATGTACGCTCTGATCATTGAACATCAGTTGTGTGAGGGTTTGTTTGGCTATAAGGCTGGGAAATATCCAAAAGAAATAGTTCTTCCTCCATGGGAAACTATTGCCCCGCCCCCGCCTCCAAAAAAAAGAGAGGAACGTTGGAATGCCTTCTTCTTTATTGACCATGTTGTGAAAATATGTACGCTCTGATCATTGAACATCAGTTGAATGAGGGTTCGCGAGGCTGTAAGGCTGGGAAATATTCAAAAAAAAAAGTTCTTCCTCCGTGGGGGATGGTGGCACGGGTACTGATACCGCAGACTACAGCTTGGCTGCTGCAGGTGTTACGGCAAACCTAGGTTTAGGTACCGCAGCGGATGATGGCGACGGTAGCAATGACACTCTAACCGACATCGAAAACTTAACCGGCTCTGCATTTGCAGATACGTTAAGTGGCAATACAGGCGCAAATACATTAACCGGTGGCGCCGGCAACGATGTGTTATACGGCGCCGCTGGTGCAGATACATTGGCTGGTGACGGCGGAACTGATACCGCGGACTATAGCAGCGCCGCAGGTGGGATAGTTTTATGTTTAGGTTGTAATTACTTAAATTGACTGTTATTTCTGATGAGTTTAGAAGAAATAAAATTTGCTATATTGTTTGCAAAATTCTCTTTGAATATATTTGCTATTTGTTGTTCTCAAAGAGTACAGTAAACTGATAAAAGAGGAAAAGAAGAGAAGATAAAGAAGAAAATGAAAAGAAAAAGAATTAAGAGTCGTCACAGAAAAAAAGAGAAACAAAAATTATCTGTGTCATGTGTTCGAGATGTATTTGTCAATATCTAAAAAGGGTCAATATCTAAAGGGGTAAAAATGTGTCATCTCAGTTTAGCTTATTTTGTGCTGGTTCAACTGAGTTTTCTGCAGTGATGGTGTAAGTAATCAAAGACTTTGTATTCCTGACCTTGTTTAGTGCTATTGTCATACAAATTTAATACGAAAAGATCATTATATTTAAACTTTATTCACCTTGCTTGGTGGTGGCACCATTTACATTTTGTGGCTTGCTCCAATTTGGACTTCTAAGGGCGCCCCAGACGGCTCTATCATAGCCATAACATCTATCAAACGCTCTTATCGCGGAAAACGTGGAGGTAGATTCAAAAAGAGGATTCACGAGCAAGACAGGCCAAGTAATCATCGCGCTACCGTATCCGATGTCATGGAAACAAGAGGAAGCTAAAATCCTAAAACTCTGGTTGTTGACTCTGTTTTTCCATCGTCGCCACAATGCCCGCAAAAGAAAAAGATCACACATCAATATCATCCGATAAGCAGAGGAATAAAATGAATACAGGGAAGTATGTTCTCCATGCGTTTGTGGTACTGATGACCACTGGAGCAATAATAAGTAGGGGCATTCTCCCACCAAAGATGAGTGGGGCTGAAGCCGTAGATGGCAACTCATAGCATGAGCACGGCCCAGTTCAGCGCCCTGCAGAACGATCCTGACCGACCGTTGTTCAATCGCACCGTGCGCGGCGCCTATCCGCCCGGATCGACGATCAAACCGATGCTGTCCCTCGCGGCTCTCGAAACCGGCGCAACCAACCTGACGCGCAAGTCACTCTGCTACGGTCATTTCCAGCTGCCTGGCAACGAGCACCGCTATCGTGACTGGAAGGAACATGGCCGAGTCGACCTGCATGATGCAATCGCGCAGTCCTGCGATGTGTACTTCTATGAGATCAGCAGCGACCTCGGTTAAGGCAAGGGTTGTAAGTTATGTCCTGGGGGATATAAGGTATACATAGAAAGGGTGATCGTATAAACTTCGGAGAGGGCTCATTGGATTGGTAATCAAAAGCTCTAGTGCCCGTTTTAATATTCAGAGTGATTGGAGGGTGCATATCCCACCTCCCACATCGATTAAGCACCAGGGGTTGTAAGTTATGCCCCGAGGGCAAATAAGGTTTTTATGGAAAGGTTGGTAGTAAAAAAAATCAGGATGGGCTTAGAATTTGATTAGAAATCAGATGTTCTATTGCCTTTTTAATTAGTATATTTTTTTTTGATAAATGGCTTTCTCATAGTTTTAATCGGACGATTTTGATAAAAAAAAAAGTGGTGGGGGAGGAGGCCTAGTTGCCCCGGAATTTTCAGTTCCTTTAAAAGGCAACTAAGTCTTTTTATTTTTGTTACTAACGTTTTACTAGTAATAAATAAACGTAACTTTCGAATTAACTTACCTAACGAACTTCTATATTTGTATATTTTTATTACGTGTATGAGGGGGTTCGCCCCCCCCTCAATATCTCGCTCTGTACACTAAAGCTTGAATTTTGTCTCAGTTCTTTGGCACCAGTGGAATTGGTTGCTAGGGTCCAGGATGCTAGAACCCCTTTGGAATCGACTGCTAAAACCCCTACAGGAATTGGCTTCTAGAGCCCAGTGTCTTGAAGATTCTCCACTGGAAGTCCCTGAAAGTTTGTCCCACCTAGCCCTCGTAGGCTTATAAACAATCAATGAAAAACATTCCCTGTTACGTAAAAAACACCTGCATCTTGAAGAAAACACCACCTCTTACGGAACAAACACCTGCATGTTGAAGAAAATTAGTAATACCAGCGTCTTGAAGAAGCTTAAAAAAGTGTTTCGCTTTACTTCGTTGTCCTATTTTCTCTCATTTTGCCGTGCTCCATAACAAGACTAAAATGCAACAAGGATTAATCCACCAGGCTCAATACAAGAATAATTCACCCTAAGTTTACTTATTTCCCTCCACAGCTTGTTAAATAATTTCTTAGACTACGCTGTCTTTACATTTACAGTTAAAGCAGACATATATTGAAAACGAGCAAATTTTTATTAAGACAGTGATGAATAATAATACAAATTTTGATACAAAACTAATTTTGCAAGTACAAATATTTCAGCGAAAAAATATTTTAAAAAATTCAATTACATCCGCTAGAGAAGTCAAAGCATCAGGACAGCATCTCAATACATTATTTGACAAAGCAATTAGGATTGGAACTAGAATTAGAAACTCAAGTGGAATTGGTGCAGGAGGAATTTCCGTAGGATCCATGGCAGTTAAATTAGCAGAAGAAAATATCGATGAATTAAAAACAAAAAAAGTTTTACTTATTGGAACAGGTGAAGTATCAACGCTAGTAGCAAAATCATTAGAGAGACGAGGGTATACATTTGATGTTACAAGTAGAACAATGGGAAGATCAGAGTGTTAAAATAATAATGATATGTTGATAAATACCCATGTTTGATGCGTTGAGTTTCTCCCATGCTGTACTGAGCCACAGGTTCAACAGCTCAACTTCTCGAGCACTCTCCATCTAACCGATTGCCTGTTTCTAAAAAGGATTTTCCACTTTGATTTTCGACTTGAATGTCTGCTTGTGCTGTATGTTTTACTTTCTTGATCCCAAACAATAACATTTCATAAAACAGAATTAAACACAGTTTAAAACAAATAGAAATCTTTAATGATTGAATATCATAGTTGGCAATGTTAGAAAATTTGAATTTAAGTGTTCAGATTAGTTATAGGTATAACTTTGGCCCTCAAGCCAGGGGTGCAGCAAAGGGGAAGCACTTCCTCCCTAAGATCCAAGGAACTTCGGGCGTTTTAATTTAGCTTATATACCGGCAACAGTCGGCAGATTAGAGAATTTCGTTGCCAAATCCTTTAAACCCCCAAGCTTAAACTAAAAACCCTAGCTCCGTCCCTGCCATCAAAATAGGTATCTAGAAATGGTGGATAGTGTTTAACTTATTAGCTCTAAGTCCCCCTCGAAAGTCTTAAAAAATGTTTACCCGAGTCAAATCAAAACCAGGAAAAATTAACATTAGTAAGGCTGATAACCCCTATGCCTTTTCAAGACAAGAACATAATTTGCACTTTACTGAAAAAAACACATTACAAATATTTTCAGTTTCCTTTTACTTGCTTAAAATGTATTTACTAGATATATGAAGGGGAAAGTTCTCCCTCCTGCACTCCAATTACATTACGAGTGTCTGGCGTCTTTTTTAAGAGTGACAAGAGATTGGAGGGGAATCAGCCCTTCTTTCAATCCCATTTATTTTGTAAACGCATCCAATCAAAATTTTCTCCCGTGGCACCAAACTGCACGTGCCACAGATTCATCGGCGCCCGCGTGCTCTCCAGCACGATGTCCTTGATGCCGTTCAGTGACAGGAAGCCGATCGGGCCGCGGAACTCCTCGAGCGTCGGCCGGAGTGCCTCGGCAGTTGCGGCATCCAGGGTAAAGAACACCAACTCGCACGCCCTGGCGAGTTGCGGGAACGCGCGCGTCAGCATCTCCACGACGCGATTCGGACCACCCGCGCCGGGGTTCATCGAGATACCGTAGACAGGTGCGTCCGCGGCGAGATCCGCCAAAGCGAACCGCACCGATTCAACGGCGTCGCCCATACCCATAATGGCCGCGATATCGTCGCGATGCGCGATGGCCAGTACGCCATCGTGATCCTGTAAACCGACCTCAAAAATGCCGCGCGTGACAAAGCGTTCCAGCACCGGCTCAACGGTGCCGTCCCCGACCGGCCTTGGCACCAGCAACACGACCCCATCCCCGATCCGGGCGCCGATATTGTAGGCCAGGATTCGTCCCAGGATGATGCTGCGTTCTCCGGCCTGCAATACGCCCAAATCGCCTTCAACCATATTAATGCGACCCGTCCTCATTTTGTCTGGCAAATTTCAAGTTAAAACCCAGGGGGGATAAGCGGTTCAAACCATGTTTGTCATATACAAGAATAGCTGTTTATAAACGTAATTGTTGTTTCCAGTACTTGAAATGGATTGATACAGAATCATGACCATAAGGATTGAAAAAAGACAAAGAGGTTCGATTCTAATTGGTGTTTGCTATTTCTTGTATTCTAAACCAGCAGGACTTCGGGTTAGAGACGAAATATGACAGTGAAATTTTGCTAAATCTGTACTCAGTTCTTTTTTCTATTTCTATGGCCGTTCAAATTATAAGAAGTAAAATAGCCCAATCTTTTTTCATGGTTGAATAAAGTTCGAAAGAAAAAGAAAATAATTCTGGAAACCAAGGTTATAATATTAGAAGCTACAGCAATTGCAGTAGTCAGGTATGGTTCTGAAATGTCGATGCTTCGAAAGACAGAGGATAATTTTTAATTGTTTTCCAGGTGAACTGTCTGAGAGGTGTAGGTAGCCTACCCCTCTGACTTACCGTTAGCTAAACAACAAAACCTGTATTTCGATTCCATTTTCTTGCGCTATAATGAAAGACAGGTTAAGCAAGTCCATCAAGTGGATTCCCAACCCCGTCTATAACGCGGGATCTATTGTTGAATGGTCATTGGGCCCGCGAGGTTGAACGCATCGAAGGCAAGCTGAGTGAAGGCCTGGCGCCCGCTAAAGGCTTGCCAGGTGTGGCTGACGTGCGTGTATTGGGGGCGATCGGTGTGATTGAAATGAAAGACCCGGTTGATGTGGCGACGGTGCAAAAGCAATTTGTCGAGCAGGGGGTATGGGTACGTCCGTTTGGCAAACTGATCTACGTAATGCCGCCCTACGTTTCTACCGATGAAGATCCGTCATTGCACAATCAGTTTAGTAATCAACCAATCAATTATCACCCTTTTTTCTCTAAAACTGTCATTTCGTGGTTGGAACTCAGCCACGAAGCAAATTTCCATAAGAAGATCTGATCTTCAGATTTTTGTCGAATTTCGGGAATATGGTAGAAGTGCAGCTGAAGAAGGTCCACCGGAACCAGTAAAATTGTTCAAGTGGCATATGAGAAAGAAAAAAGTTCGGGAGTAATGTTAAGTGACTTGTTATGGTGTTGGTGGACCGTTAAAATAAAAAAAAAATGGTTTTAAAGGTGCAGCCAGCAATAAATGTCCAAGCCCATTGCGCTGTTTTTGAGCGCACCTAACGCCCTTTCATCCAAAGGAACGGCGTGTTTCATCAGTTCCTCGAAATAGTCATCGGTAAGCTGGATATGAGAAGTCCAAAGCACTCTTTGGCGTTCATCTTTTGGAAACCACAAATCATACTTCTTGACCAGGGCAAAACGCACATTCAGGCTGTGATTGTCCTCAACCGCATAGTTGAGCGTAATGATAGAAGAAGCGATACGGGCAAGCTGTTCCTTCACGTCATTGACGTTTTTCCCCTTCTTACGGGCCTGAGAGACGTCTCAGGCGCGCGGGCGAAGGCTGCTGCAGAGGAAAGAACCAGGAAAATCGTTACCAACACACGCATTCATCACACCTTTCCACGCCCGAAATCCGGAGCCTCCGTATCCTGCCCCGCTTCGATGATACCTTTCCGGATCGCCCGTGTCCGGGTGAAATAGTCAAACAGGTGATCACCATCGCCATCGCGAATGGCCTTTTGCAGGGCGAACAGCTCTTCAGTGAACCGGCCCAGAATTTCCAGCGTGGCCTCTTTGTTGGTCAGGAACACATCGCGCCGTGCCGGGCGACTTGGGCGAGTCAGGCATTTTTTCTGCCATGTTTAAATGACCCAGCAGCGTCGGCATGAAGTCATAGTTGGTCACCATTTGGTCCGAGCGTTTGCCGGACGTGATTTTGCCCGGATGCCACCAGATCATTGGGATTTGCATCATGCCGTCGCGCGCGGTCAACGGTCGTGTATGGTCTCCCATTCCAAAGAAACCACCGTGCCCGCCGACCCAGCCTTGATCGGCGACGAAAACGATGATCGTATTGTCGTCGATTTTGTGTCGTTTCAGCGCCGCGAGTACTTCTAACAGGTAGTCAAATACCCTACTGTATTCATACTAAATCTGCATATTCATGTAAAAGCTAACTTTTTTTGTACTGAAGACAGCTTATCACAAGTCTTTACTGAAATACCTGCTTTGTGTTTTAATTCTATTTACTGGCTGAAAACCACCATCTTTGGTTGTACCTTTAGCTTTTTTTTCTCTTTGTTTTGTCATATGTTATATGGCCAGTATTGTCTTAGAATATCCCTTACCTGTTGGTGTCAGTGCACAAAGATTTAGTAGGGGGATTTTTTCCAATGAAAATACAAAAAGATTAATATCTTGTGCTTACATTTAAATCTTTATGTTTATCTGTCTTCTGGAAGAAAGCCAACAAGGGACAAAGCTGAGCTAATTTATTCCCTTGAACTGCAAGGGAATTGGGTCTTTTAAGGGCCATTTCCCCTGTTATATGGGAATGTTACTGTCAAAGGAAACCAATCTGATAAATTTGACTGGGGAGAATTTCAATCATTTCAACTCGATAAGGGCTGATTTTGGTCTGATAATGCGAAATAAATTTTGTAGTCTTTTCGAGGGAAGATTGTGGTTTCTTGGTTGAATGGATCATTACAGATATTTTTTTGTACTTATTACTACATTGGAAATGAAAATAAAATTACAACAACAAAAAATCTTGAGCTGATTATCTTTCAACAATTTATATCATTATATATCAAATGTTCCGTTTAATTTTATTTGTACTTTCTAAGAATGCTCAAGACACATATAGTTTTCAGTAAAGCACCAATGATGCAGTAGGTTTTAGAAATTTACAGTGAGAAAAGGAGGCAAAACCCAAACTCTTGTTTGCAGTGATTTTTGTTTGTTTAAATCTTGATTTGAATATTCAATTTAAGTTTCACTGGTGGAAAGGGCTTAAGGCTATACCCTGGGGGGTAAATAAGGTTTTATCGAAGGGGTGGTAATGCAACCGCTAGAGGAGGCTAGTCTGATTGGAAATTAAAATTTCTAGCTCCATTTTAATATTCAAAAGTGATTGGACGGCAACCAGCCATATCCGACCCATGATCCCCTCCCCCCGCGCTCTTGTTTTGAGAAGGCATGGGGGTTGTCAACCCTACTCATTTAATTTCCACTCATTTTGATTTTGTCTTGGGTATTTATTGTAATTTATGTTCGCTCTTGGGTTTCGTTTATTTGCCTGTCAGATCTGGGTTGCCAGATCGACCTGGATGATTTCGGCACCGGTCACGCATCCATCTCCTCCCTGCGCCGTTTCAGCATTCACCGGCTTAAAATCGACCGGTCTTTCGTGACCAAAGTCGATCAGGATCCGGAACAACAGCGCATGGTGTCGGCGATATTGCTGATGGCAGAACGGCTGGAGCTCGAAATCCTGGCGGAAGGCATCGAAACCGCGGGTGAACATGCCATGCTTGCGCAGTTGGGCTGCGGCCATGTGCAGGGGTTCGGGATTGGCAAACCCATGCCGTTCGATTTGACTTCTCTCAAATATTTAATGTCGGGAGGAGATACCTTATCGGTTTCTCATGTGAATAAAGCCTTAAAAAGTCTACCGGATTGTACGATCATTAATGGATATGGCCCAACGGAGAACACCGTCTTTACGACCCTTTGTAATTTGCGTAAGCTCGACAAAATTGAGCATACGGTTCCGATCGGTTTTCCGATCGCCAATACCGAGGTTTATATATTGGACGATAACCTACAACTGGCGCCTATCGGCGTGGCGGGAGAATTGTGCGCGTCTGGTAAAGGCCTGGCGACGGGGTGAAAAATTTCCTTTTAAATGTTTTCGTGTCCCCCTCCCCCTAGTCAGGAATCCTTGATCATTGACCTCCCCCTGTATCCCTCTAAAACAATCTGTACCTCCGTTTAAATGATTCCTTCATTTTTTATTTTATCTGTCACCATAAATGAATGATATTTAATGTTTAGAACACAAAATCCTTGTCATTTTCATTGTTTTGTAGTTGTCTTTGTATCCAAAGGTGTAAACATGTACCTTTTCAGAAATTTGTTTTTGAACGTTTGAAGTGTTTCTCATCTGCGGGAAAATTTATTATTTGGCATCGGTGATGAGATCTGGCACGCGGAGGACCCGCTTGCGGCACTCAAGACCCTGATGCGGGCGATGGGCTAACCAGCCCCGCTGCCTGGGCTGAGCCTTTGGCGGGTGATCACAGGAACACCCGCTCGACGAACCAGTAACCACCAATCATCGCGATGGTGACTGAGGCCGGGATCGCCACCCGGCCGCGGTATTTCGGGTGCCGCCCGAACCACAGGCGCACGCTCAGGTAGGCTGCGGCGATCACCGCCAGCTGGCCCAGCTCCACACCCACGTTGAAGCCGATCAGCGTCTTTTTTTCTTATTTTAGTATATTTTCTTGTTTCCTACCTCTATTAATAGACTGCCGTAGTACCAAGTCGCCTGAGGCCAACACGGGTGCACATGCTTCTTCTCCACCCTACTCTGTTTAAGAGCTCATGCTTTCTATTTTCTCCCTTGAAATTTGGACTTCCTTTAAATCTGTTTCATTAGTTTTTACCACTACATTCGAGAACATCCTGTTTTTTGTTGGGTTTGGGTGTGTTACCAATAAGCGAGCATGGTTCACCAAAATCATGGTCATTTTTAAAATTGATCATACCAGTGAAGCTTCAAATTGGCACATTCGATTTGAAATTCCAATGACTAGTGCCTTCTGCAATAATCAAAAGTGATTTTAAGGCGGCCATCCCCCTCCCACGCCCATCATTTCTCTAAACACATCCAATCAAAATTTTGAGATAGCCATTTTATTCAGCGTAGTTGAAAGGTCCAGAAATTATGTTTTTGAGGATGACAACCCACCTTTCCCCCCTCCACAGCCCCCAAGGCAAGGGTTGTAAGTTATGCCCGGGGGTATATAAGACTTTTATAGAAATGGTGATCGTTTATAACTCTTGGGCGAGGACGAGGCGCTGATCAATGAACTGGTCGTCACCGGCCATCCGTCGACACCCGGCTACAACGACCCGCAATACCCGATCGAGGGGCGCGTCAGCATGGTTTGAGGGGCGCGTTTCGAGCCTGTGGTTGCGAAGACCCTTCGAGATCCTGGATCGAGCCCAGGACAGACACCGGTTTCGCCGGTTCCTCAGGGTGAGGTCAGCCATTCCATTGCTCACTCACCCTGAGGAAGCGCGGAGCGCTGTCTCGAAGGGTCTTTTTCAGCCATCATCCACCCTCAGTCCCCGCCGTAATTGATATTCCTTTATCACGGAGGCAGATGATGCAATTATTTCGAAAAACTATATATTGATATAATTTTGTTCTGGTCAGCTTTAGTGAGAAGTTTTCTGAAGGGGGTATTAAGGAAGAGCGACAGCGATGTAAATGCTTTCTAGAAGTGGCCTGTTGAATCGGAGCTTGTCGGTGTTTAATGTCTGGATGGAATCAACTTTATCAAATATATTTAATAGTGATGTTCGTGTAGATATCTGGCTAGAGTTTCTTTCAAAAGTTCACGAATATCTATCGAGAATTCGTGCCTGGCTGGCGGTTTTCAGGTAATGACTAGCACCGTTTTCAGCATCGGCATTTAAGGCACTCATTTGCAGAACACGACGTATTCCCAATTCCTTACAAACTTCGACAATGTTTTCTGCCACTTGAACATGGGCCTTGTGAAAGCCCTTACCATTACGACCCCGCTCGTTCAGAATACCGATTAAGTTAATCACTGCATCGCAACCTTCAAAGCAGGCCTTAAGATGATCGATGCGATACACATCGGCTTCGATCAGATCAGTATCAGGTAAAAGAATTAACTTTTGACGATGAGGTTCACGTCTGCACTTTCTAACGAATATACAGAATTTTTCCCTATCAACAATGGGAACTGTGTTTAAAGAAGTAAAAAAAAAAAAGAAAAACGGACCCTGTATACTGTTCTTACAATTTAGATTAGATTACACACAAACGGGGCAGTTGAATATCCATTTGATAAAGATAACTATTGGATGAGATTTTTTTTATGAAGAAAAAAAGTGAAATGTGTAAAAAACAAAAGAGAAGTATGATCCTTGAAGGTTGCCTCCCTCTGTCACTTAGATAAGTGCTATCCAATTATTCTTTCTTATACAATATTTTCGTCCCCGCGGCTGCATAGTTTGCGTAGCATCCGACGTGATCAGCGTGCAGGTGTGTGCTGATCAGGTAGTCGATCGGACCACCCGCCAGTTTTTCCGTTGCCGCCAGGGTCACGGCCGACGATTTTTGCAATCCGTTGTCAATGAGGACAGAGCCTTCTTCCCCGACCAGCATCGCGATCGTGCCACCAGGGTTTCCCCCGTCAACTTCCAGCGCAAAAACGCCTTGGCCCAGTTCAACAGGCCGCCACGCATCCTCACCTGTTGGTGCCCCCGCCTTGTCCCATACGCCGCCTTCTGGCACGCGACATGCACGGCGGAAACGGGATTTCCGAGGAATTTCAGGTGATGCGCCATATGTGCAATCTGGAAACCGTCAACACCTATGAGGGCGCGCATGACGTACACGCGCTGATCCTGGGGCGCGCGCAAACCGGCCTGCAGGCCTTTTTCTGATTGGATCGACCGATGGACCGCGCCGACGTCGTCCATGACAACTTCCTGACGCGGGTCGGCAATGGCGATCTGCCGCCGCCCGTCAGCCGCGATTCCCTGGAGGATGCCGGGCTTAGCGCGGTCGATCTTGTGGCGTTGAGAAAAAAACATGAAATAGAAAATACTTGTTTTTTGATTATTGTATGACATTTCAGTGCCACACTTGCAATTTCTAGTCTTTTCTCTCAAATTCAAAGCAAAAATATTCTTATCTAACATTTTTTTATGTCTCTCTAATAAACCCTTCAGGAGCATCCAAATTTTGTAAAACCTATGGCTTAACCCATTTTTTTCAGGTATTTATCTGTTGCCTTAGTGAATGTTTACCTAGATTGTTGTTTTTGTAGCCACGGAAAGGAGATTGGATGAGTAGGACTTTTTTCAAACGAGAATGGCTGCCTATAATACAGTTCAAACATGCATGCCTTTCTCAATAACATATACTATAGGTAAGCAATGAACTTACAGGCCTTAACGCGAGAGCTCTGGGGTAGCGACTTTTCATTCTCAAAGCCATAACTTCCGTACTCTTTAACTACACTGAACAAATCTCATTTTAATATGAGTGGGGCTGACAACCCCCATGCCTTTTCAAGACCAGAATATAATTTGTACTTTACTGAAGATAATGTGCATGTATATAACCTCTTTTAATTTAGTTCAAATTTCCTCTCAATGCTGTAAATAGTCGAATCTTTCCTTTCTGAGTCATTGACCTAAATATAAAAACAAGTAACGATAACGTAAAAAAAATAAAATAAAATAAAAATAACGTAAAAAATAAGTAAATAACGATAATTGATGTCTCTTAATTAAAGTAGAGTTTATCAGTTGAATACCTGCTCGATGAATGGAATTCACAAAATCAAATTGAAAACTGTTGACTACGAATAGGTTCCCTATTTCTGGGAATCCCTAGTCTTGTCTCGTGAACGCGGATATCCTACTGGGTAATTGAGCCGTGCAGTAGCCTTGCTGCTCTTTAGGTACTGTCCAGCCAGGTCACGGCCATTCTGGGGTCGCAAAACACGCTCTGAGGGCAATTTAGGGAGGCAAGACCATGCCATTGGATTTCGACGCATTATCGAACTGGGACTTTGAGGACGTTGAACAGACACTGACCGAGCGGGATACGATCCTCTATGCGCTCGGTCTGGGGTTCGGCCAGGATCCGACCGACAAAAAGGAACTGGCCTATGTCTATGAGGACGGCCTCAGGGTGGTTCCGTCGATGGTTGTCACCATGGGATATCCAGGTTTCTGGCTGCGCGATCCCAGGACCGGGAGCCTGGCGCCTTCACCTGCTGGGCCCCGGCACTCGATACAGACACTCTTTGAAAAATACGAATTCTTTCTTAAAGAAGGTGGCTTCCCCACTGGGCCTCGGCACTCGGCAACTGACAGGTTTCTATACATTGATTCTCATTGTCGCTTGTCTTCTAACCGCTAAGAATTTGAGCCTTATCTTGATATCACGACGCCATCAAAGGTTCAATATTGCCACCCTAGAGAAAAATACGAATTCTTCCTTAAAGTCCTGACCTATTTAGATCTTTTTTGTGACCAGTCATCGCTGATTGGGTCTCTAATCGTAATGATTCCTTATATCCCCCCGATGATTATGAAATCCCTGACCCTTTGTTGACTCCCCGTCAAGGGGCAAGGGTTGTCCGGGGAGCATCGTGGGCCGAAGATCGTGCCAATGACTTATGGGAAAATCGATTAAAGCTGAAAGCTCAATTTCGATCGGATGCCGTGGGGTTTCGCTGCGCAAAGGATTTTGTAAAAGCCTGACAGCCAGATGTCCATACGATCATCATTCCCAAAATTAATAAAGAAGTGAAACCAACAGCTCTTTCCAATGAGGACCTGCTTATCCTGTCCAAACAATAAGTGAGCCTGAATTATTTGCTTTAATTGCTTTATATCGAGGCTTGCATTTATAGGCAGTGTCCTCCTGGCCATGGTGATTTTTATGCTTCATTTGCCATTTCAGGACCAACCGAGAATCTTCTTAAATATGTGAGGTAGCTAATTGTCTAGTCGCCCCCTTATAACTTCCGGCTCTTACAAAGGGCACTAGAACTTCTGATTTCCAATCTGATGAGGGCCCTTGGAATTTTATATGACCACTCCAAAACCAAATATGTTTATAATGGGTAAGGGGCATCGTTGAGCAATCTCGTAATAGCGAATAGCTACAGAGTAATGTCCTCTTTCGTAGGCTTCATGGCCTAGTTTTATCCAGGCGTAAGGGTTTTGATCAGGAATATCTTGTAACTTTTCTGCGATAACAGCGACTTCTTCATCTCTTCCTAGTTTTTCCAGAAGTACTAAATAATTACTCAGAAGATTACTGCTGTCTGGGTTGTGTTTGATGCCGTGCACATAGAACTTTTCGGCGTCGTTTTCCAAATTTGCGCGTCGCAATAAAACCGAGAGTAAGTTTACATTTTCAGGATCATGTTGGTTGCTACGCCGGCTGCTATTTTGGCTAATAACGTTTCCATTATCCGATTCTTCCTTTGGATATCTCCGACAGCGCGAGAGTTCGCCAGTTATGAGAGGACCTTCGGCATGGTGAGTAAGCGAGGCACCAGACGCATTTTGCTGAAAAGTTGATGGATGCGTTGTGGGTTCTCAATCTATGTACGATCTCCTCAAATCGGTCACGAAGGCCGAGCCGGGATCGGCGATCTCGTAGTTTTGGTCCTTTAGTCTAGTCGTTGAGTTCCGGCGCGGTCCACAACTGAAAATCTACCGCGCGCATGGGCGTAGCCGCCATCTTCGATGAAGGCGATCCAGTCGGCATTCGTCACCGGTCGGCTGGCCAGCGAATAGGGGCGCAGCAGAACCTCATGGCGTGGCCCTTCGCAGTCATAGGCGAAGCCGGGTCCCGCATGGCCGATCTCGCGGATGCCGCCGTCGAAGCCGATCCAGTCGAAAGGTTGCTCATCGGAAAGCGCGCGCGGTTCGGGCGGCCTGATCGCGGGCATCAGCGGATTGAAGGACAGCGCATGCAGTAGGTCGGTGAGCAGAAGCTCCTGATGCTGCATTTTCCTCGATGTCGAGCACCGCAATATCGCACCCTCCACAGCTTGCCGCCCAGTATAGGGCTAATTTTGGCTTAGACATGTTTATTCTCCATTTTTTGATTTGGTGATTTAGCAATTTGGTGATTTCGCGATTTAGCAATTTGATGATTCGTTGCCCCTAAATCACCCAATCGCCAAATCAAGAAATCACCAAATTCAACGGCCCCAATTCTCGAATTTGCTCCGTAAACTCAAAGGAAACCTGCCCGTATTTCTCCGCCTCGGATGCGGAAATCCATTCCAGGCGTAGCCGGCGTTCCACCCCATGCCCGGGGCGATCAACTACACGCTGCGCAAGCCGGTCGGCGTCGTGGGCCTGATCACCCCCTGGAACCTGCCCCTCTACCTGCTGTCGTGGAAGACGGCGCCGGCCCTCGCCATGGGCAACTGCGTCGTCGCCAAGCCGTCGGAGCTGACCCCCATGACGGCGTCGGCCCTGGCCGAGATCATCCACGAGGCGGGGGCGCCCAAGGGCGTGTTCAACCTGGTCCACGGGCTCGGCCCCGACGCGGGGCAGCGGCTCGTGGAGCACCCGGACGTGAAGGCCATCTCCTTTGGCGGCTTCGGTGTGGTCGCTGATCGCGGAGGGGCGGCTCGAGCTCGACACCCCTGTTCACGAAATCGTGCCGGAGCTCGAGAACACCCAGGTGCGGATCCGCCACCTGCTCGACCACAGCGCGGGGCTGCGCGGCCTCGACGATCCAACGGGCCTGACCAACACCGGGATCGCGACCGGTCTGTCGGCGGACACCGACTTCGAGCCCGGTTCGCGTTTTGGCTACTGCAACGAGTGTTTCGACGTGCTGGCCCTCGTCGTCGAGCGGGCGAGTGGGGAGGAATGGGATGCCTTCCTAATTGGTTTAGATTGACTGTCAAATAAATACACTTTTTGGGTTTGAAGATCGGTAAGTGCCACATATATTTTGTCGTTTAAGTAAAATATTTGTGGTGAAGTGTAATTACCAAAGTCTAATTCCTGAGTACGTTGCTTTATGGTAAGTTTATTTTCTGCGAGCGTTGTCAAGGTTTTACTTGTGGCAGAAATAAAATGAGAGTTGGTTAGGTTGAGTGATTGCTTACTAACGTTTCCTTTTAAATTAATCTGTACCAGTTCACCAGAATTGTTAGTGGTGGTAAAAGTGTTGTTTTGTAAACATTTTCCTCTTTTTATTTTCTACTGACTCAACCTTCTGATCTGTATTTTAATGGGACATAAAAAAATGTGAAAATGTAGATCGCAGGTTCATTGCGAAATTTCGAAATTCAGTGCGAAATTTCATCATATTTTTATATCATTTTTGAGCTCCTGTTCACAATCATTGAGCCCAAATGTAAAGGGTGCATCCGACACTTTTCCCGAGGGGTTTCCCACTCCTGAAATTGTTGTACATCAGGCTGCTTGCGCCAAGCATGGTTGAACTGTTCGGCACCCGTGAGGTTCCATGTAAAAAAATCTTATCATATTTTGTTTTAATCTATGCAGAACATTATATCATGCATTAGTCAAAAAGGAAAATCTAAGTACCATAACACTGCCAGTAGTGCGGAACTTATTCCTTTGTTTTCGCCAGCCTATCATTCTAGGGCTGGGAAATCAATACCATTGACCATTTTTGAAGTGACTTTCCATTTCATTTTCTATTAATCTAATCACTTTCTATTCATTATTCTTTGTTGAAGCTGCCCAGTCATGTTGCGTTTTTAAAAGAAACAAAAATTCCTATGAATAGTAAGATTCCCGGTGGGGAGAGGCGATGCCGGGTTCTGAAGCCGCGTGTTACTGGCGCCATGTCCAACGGGAGCGTTGGTCCAAGACAGGATGCGCTCACGACCTCGGCAAGCGGATAGAACGAGCTTCGACCGCCGCAGCAGCGATTTTTCACTGCGTGACGCTAACCGAGCAGCGCCGATCTGGGCATAGACAGCGACCGAGGCGGGGCCGTATCAACACGAGTCGGTTGTCTACCGTTGACCAATCGCTCGTGGCCTCCGGGCCTAACCGAACGATGAACTAAAACTATTCCGCGTCATCACTGATGCCGGCGCCCGAGACGCGGGCGACTTCGACGACGCGGGGACGCTCACGCGACCGATCGTGGCGGGCAGCGCGGAGGCCGTCTACGTCTTCGAGGGGGGGACGTTCAACGTCGTTTACCGCCAGCCGATGGTCGCGATCGAAGCCATGGCGGCGGGGGAGAGCACGATGGCAGTCGGCGGCATCATCTCGCCTACTGGCCCGCGGACAGGACTGGCGATCTACTCGCCGGACGGAGAGACCTGGATGGACGTGAGCCCGAGCGCTGCCGTCGCGCCTGCGTCTTTGTTGGGGGTTCTTGGGAACAAACGCCTACACTGGGGCGCTTTGGCTCGGCCTCAACCGCATCTTCACGAAGATCCACTTCTTTCAACTCGCCACCTGCCCGCTCGGGCCGGAAGCCGCGCATATCCTGCCGGACCGACAGGGACTGTGGGACACGGGTCAGATCATGTTTTCGCTGCGCCGGGATGCGTTTAACCGTCTGGTCATCGGCTCCATGGGAACGGTTATTGGAACCGCGGCGCGCGGCCTCTCCCGACGCTGGGCGCAAAAGCAGTTGACGCGCCTGTTTCCGAGCTTGGGCCTGGTCGTATCTAAATTCACGAGTACAAAATTTTAAATAAAATATCTGATCTCTAAAAACATCAGAAGCAGTTCCCTAGTTGAAACGATTCTTTTCCCCTGTGCGATTTTATTTGGATTCCCTATCGTGATTTCAAAATGGTCAAAAATTAAATGAAAAAGTTTTTTTTTAGGTTCATTAAAACCCAGGACGAACAGAAATTGTTCCGTTTATTAAGGAGACCCTCCCTCTTTACGCTAAAGTTGTAGAAAGGATCACAAATGCAGACTGGGACGAAAAGACTTCAGTAAAGACCAAAAACTGAACTTCTAAGATTGTTTGAAAACAGCCAAGCCTATCATAAGACTAGCACAACAGCGTATTTTAAGTAGCTAATCCGGCATCCGGAACTTGTTTTTCTGTCCGAATAACTTGAGCTTCCCTAAGCCGGACAAGTGTTTTCAGAATTCGGGGCAATTACAGAAAGAAAGAAGAAATGGGCTTTTCGAAAGCAGCTGGGAAATTTAGCTTAATATTAAGTAAAATACTATTATGTTCATAAATGGATGAAGATACAGAATATTTAGCGAAAAAGAAGGCATGTTAGATAGGGTAAGTTTCCGCGATCACCCGCTGGTTGACGTAAGACCATGTTCCGGGTGCAACTCCGCGGGGACGTTTCCACGCTGGAGGCACGTTGGGATTTGGGGGCTGGTTCAATTTCGGCCCTGGTTCCTATAATCCGCGAGATAACATCCACGTAATGAAAAGGGAAAAACAAACATGATCAAGGTCGGCATCAATGGTTTTGGCCGAATTGGCCGAATGGTATTCCGTGCGTCGGTCAACCGCGATGACATCGAAGTGGTAGCGATCAACGACTTGCTTGAAGTCGACTACCAGGCGTACATGTTGAGCCGCTTGCCAACGCTTTAAAAAATCGTATTGAACAACGTTACCAGCGGCCGGTGGATTGTTTGTATTTACGACGCAAGTATTTTGATAACGAACCGGAGTATGATATCCGAGAATATATCCGTTATTATGATAAAATTCATAGGTATTTGGAAGATAAATATTCGCCCAAGGCACTTCGTAATTCGGTTGTCTTGTTTACGATTTGGGCAGATTGCCATAATTTTCAAAAATGGAACCCGCTTGTATACCTGGGAGAGAGTAACAAAGATAGAGCTTATCCCCCGGAAATGCTTAAGGATACGAGCCTGATAATATTCTCCTTATTTTTGTAAAAGGGGAGAAACAATCCGTAAAAGTCAGAGAATCTTAGTGAAAATTAAACTATCAATTTGAACATATCAAACCCTACTGTAGAGGTTTCAAACTCCTATCTGCAAAGATGTTGGATTTTTTTTCCAGAAGAAAGATTACGGATGCCTGTTTATTTGTTTGTTTGTTGATTTTTTTTCCCAGGGATGATTGTATCGATCCAGTTGTCCTAAAATATCGTGAGAGGGATCATTCGAACGGAAGCAAAAATTATAGTGCCGATCAATCCTTTTTTGGGGAAAAAGGCAAACCCACAATTTCTAGGAGCATACCATCGAAAAGCGAATATTTGATATGCAACTAAACCTCCGGAAAAAAGGCTCCATGAGGTCAGTGGTGTCAGTTCACGAACATATTGGAGAGGGGGGTGACAAGGATTTTCCTAATAAAAAAAAAAATAAAACAAAGATATTTTGCAAAATTTTCTGATTTTACACCGAAATACAAAAAAAAAATTAATAGGAATCAATCACGGCTCTAAGCATCCGTAAACCTGTGTAGCTGTACTCAGTTGATTATGCGCGCATGGCGGCTTCGCCTCGTTACGGAAGCCGGCCAACACATCGGCTGGCGTCACATCGGCATCCGGTGTCTGGTGGGGCCGTTTGCGCTCGCCTGTCTGGGCCTTGGCTATCTCTGGATCTACGTGGGCAGCCGACGGCAAGCCTGGCATGACCGAGCGAGCAGTACCTATGTTGTGTGTTTGCCGAAGGACAGCGACAGCTGACGCTGGCCAAGGATAGCGGTCAGGCGTTCACCGGTTGGTTGAGTCGCCGCAGTAAACCGAGCGCTAAACCCAGAAACACAAGGTGTCATTGCGCATAAACATATATAGTTCTTGGAATACAACCACCGAACAAAGATTTTTTCGTTAAAACATATCTGTGAAAGACCAAATAATAGGTGATCAACAGTATTAAAAAGGGTGTGATGAAAAAGAAGGAAAGACAAAGAGTTGTATGAAGGATCACACGAAAATGGTCCGAACACTTTATTACTTTGAATAATAACTCAATCAAGTTTCATTTTGGTCTATTTAAAAACAAGAATTTACACAAGAAATTTGTTTCAAGCTTAAACCAATCAGATGCAATCCTTCCGTATTTCCGGGCGTTTGCTTGTCGCCTTCCGCCAGCTTTGGCCCTAGCGATCCGGACCAGTGACAGACTGGATAGGTTGCGAAGTGGACGTACACACCTTCGTTTTCCATCCAGAGCTCAAGCTCCGAAGTTTCCTTGAAGATGCGGATCATGACCGGGCTGCCGGAAGCCAGGCCCTTGTCTTCCAGGCGCGCGTCTGTGCGTCCGACGTCTGGTGTGTCGGGAAGTGGAATGTCTCCGCGCGCGGCGGCGCGCTGGCGTTCAATGCGGTCGGCAGCGACGTCTTTCAGCTCTATCGATAAGGATAATGCAACATGATTATCTTCAGATTAGTAAATGGCTGGGAGTTAAAGATACTTACCAAATACATAAAGTAAGACAAGAAGGTAAGTAGAAATGAGAACTCTATAAGACAGTCTTGTGTAAGCCTGAACAAACATTTCAGTTATTTAATTAACTAGCTGCCACCAGCGATGAATTAAACTAAATAAAAAACCATAATAGCTTGCAATTAAAAACTCATTTCAAATAGGACAAAAATTAAATTAGACTAATCCAACAAATCCTTAGCACTACCACTCAAAAACCAGCAAACGGGGTGGGGTTCTCCTGATTGTTCGTAGCCCGGATGAAATCCGGGGCGATGTCTGAGGGCCATCCCGGATTTCATCCGGGCTACTGCTATAGCGATGGTGGACAAGCCTGGCGGCATGTCCACCCTACGCGGCTTTCGGCGGAAACTTCGGGGCATGCAGGCCCAGGCTCATGGCCTGTTGCACCAGCGCCATGATGTCCTGCTGGGCCAGCTCGAACAGGCGCTTGAGCTCCGGCAGGACGAAGTACACCGGTTGCAGGATATCGATGCGATACGGCGTGCGCATCGCTTCCAGCGGATCTTTCCCGAACATGCCGGTGATCGTTGGCAATGGGGTAACACAACAGGCCGTTGAGGATTTAATCGAAGCTGGTGCCAATGCCGTCAAAGTAGGCATCGGTCCGGGTTCTATTTGTACGACCCGAGTCGTAACCGGCGCCGGTATGCCGCAAGTAACCGCCATAAACGAAGCCTATAAAGCGGCCTCCAGAAAGGACATTCCCGTCATCGCAGACGGTGGCATCAAGTTCTCGGGCGACATTGCCAAGGCTGTCGCTGCCGGTGCCGACAGCATCATGATCGGCGGTCTGTTCGCGGTTTATCAATCGACGCCGAAGTCCGAAGTCCGCCCCCTGAGGGCTTGTGATAGTGATTATTTGAAATAAAAATCTTATCTTATCTTATCATATATGTTTCATCAATTATAACTTATCCATCAAATATTACGAGCCTGTGAAAATTGGCCTTATTTTCAAAAAATGAAAAAACACCCCTAAAAGTCATAGAATCCTAATGAAAGTTGCACCATCAAATTCAGCGTATCAGAGAACTCTACTGCAGAGGGTTCATGCCTCTATCTACAAAAATGTGGAATTTCGTATTTTTTGTCAGAAGGCTGCAAAGATACAATAAGCTAACTTATTATATGTTTAAGAAGCCAAAGTTACAGTATCGTCAAGGGCCTGTTCAGTATTTTGAGGAATATCGAAAGGAATATGCTCGAGGAGAAGGCAGGCCTATCTAAAGTAGAGGAAGAGAAGAAATGCTCTGACTTGACGAAAGAAGAGGTTGCTGTATACGACAGACAGATAAGATTATGGGGGGTTGAATCTCAAAAAAGGTTTGTTTTTGCGCAAACATATTGTTATAGAAGTTGACCAGATTGCAAAGCCAAATTGGATTTTTTGCCATTCTCGCGAACGGTCGCAGCTTTGGATTGCTGGCCGATGCGTTCCAAAGCAGCCGACATGGCCCGCAGTGAAGCACGATCGGTCGGATCACGTCGGAACGCTTCACCAAACGCCCGAATTGCTTCGCGATCACGACTCGAATTCACCAGCACCGTGCCAATCGCCGACCAGTACTCGGGATGTCGATCCGTCCCCGCCGAGACCTGTTGGAGCCATTTTTCGAATTCTTTGGTATCACCCGACTGGGCAAGCAAACGGCCACGAAATGCATCCACGGCCGGATGTGAAATGGAATTTTGTAGTTGACAATGACTTTGAACGCATTACCTATACGCAAGCCATCCGCATTTTACGCAATAGCAAACCCTACAAAAAAGGCCGTTTTGAATTTCCGGTTGAGTGGGGGCGCGATCTCCAGGCCGAACATGAGCGTTATCTCGTAGAAGCCAAATTTAAGAAGCCGGTTATCGTACGCGATTATCCCAAATCAATCAAAGCTTTTTATATGCGGCTCAACGAAAAAGATCCGGACGTCCCGGGCGAAACGGTCGCCGCGATGGACGTTCTTTTCCCTGGTATAGGCGAGGTCATGTGTGAGTAAAATATGACTTCACTTGGTTTCAAAATCAAATACATTTTCTTATTTTTTTCGAGCTTCTAGCTGCTTCCCTTTGTCAAGTTTGACTAAATTTATCGATGAAATCACAGTTTTCTTTCCGGAATCACATCTGGCTCATGTAGACCTGCTCTCTGGACTTTTAGAATGTGGTACCAAATTCGCAAATAAATGAAACACCTCCAAAAAATAATACAAAATAAAAAACATTCTTACTGAAAATTCTACCGAATCCTGAGAGCCATTTACCGATTTTCTACCAAAAACTGCTTCAAATAGCGGGTCGACGGGGCTCCGTTGAGGACGATCTGGTATTCGCCATCGATCAAGCTCAGAGAAATCTGCTGCTGAGGGATGGTTTCCAGTGTGATCGCGAAGTGCCGCACAGCGGGAGATGAGTTTGGGTTGGCGTGATCGGTTATCGTGAGGGTGGCTGCGTGAGTACCGTCGCCAAGTCTCGTGATCAATTCCGTCGCTTGTGCTTGGATCGTGACCGTGTCGCCCGGGGCGGTGGTTTGGTTTTCAGGTGTGAACTGGAGCCAGTCCTGATCACTTTGAATCTCCCAGTGTAGCGGTTTTGAAGATCTGTGGGCATGCCGTCGTCCAAAGTTATCATCTTGTTCTTCCAGATCCGTCTGCCGGCCCAAATTGTTCTCATCGACGTTCGTCCGGAGCACATATCGCGTTGGCAACGTCTCTCTACATGGGTCGGGTCCATTTTGGGGGGAGCGGATAAATTTACGTACCTGTCCGGTAACGCCGACTGTCAACCGTGAGGCGCCGGAATGGATCCAATGATTACGAATCCCAAAATTAGAATCAACGCCCAGCAACCTATGATCTCAAGAGAGAGAAAGGGCAATGGACTGCTCTTGATCCTACAGCTATTATAGATGTATCAAAATTAACCTTTGATTGGTTGGACTTTATTTTAAAAGGCGAACCACGTCCAAAATTATTACAAGGCAAGATAAATTATCAGGTCATGGGAGAGAATACGTGGCGCCATACGGCATCCATGGAGGAATTGCACTCCAACAAAAAATCGTTTTACCTAACACCAGGCGATAGTAAATGTCATCATTTATCGTTAACTCCCGATACTCAGCAGCGAGAAATCAATCATGTTGTCGATTTGGCTGAGCGCACTAAACAAAATCACCTTTTCCTGAAATCCTATTGTTTCGTTAGAAATCTCTGAAGAATCCTTTTGTTTTTCTTGAAATCTCGTACACCTTTTCCTGAAATCTTATTGTTGTTTCGTTAGAAATCTCTGAAGAATCCTTTTGTTTTCCTTGAAATCTCGCACACCTTTTCCTGAAATCCTATTGTTGTTTTGTTAGAAATCTCTGAAGAATCCTTTTGTTTTTCTTGAAATTCGTACACCTTTTGAAAGAGTGAATCGCCCTTCGACTTCAGGCTATCTATTACGTTCTTCTGTTACTTGTATAGCTTCGAGGAATTGGACCGGTGCAGTTTTTTAAATCTTCCACGCAGGGGCGCCAATGAGGGGAGGGGTCAGATTTTGAGCTTTAAGTTTTTCCCTGCCAATGAGGTGCTGGTCAATTTTGAAAAACATCTTTCCTTTAATGTTTTTACCTAAGAAAAACAATGCCTCTCCCCGCTAGATTCTGAAACCCCCCTTTTCCTGTATTTTTTTTTTGGGGGAGGGGAGGGGGGTAATCTTGGGAGAAGGGGTAAAATATATTTTTCTATGGTCTTCTCAAAAAGTGTCGGCTAAGATTTTTTTTGGCCATCTGATAAACTATAGGTTTTGTCCAGCATAAATTCTAAACGAATCACAATTTGGTGACTAATAAATGTAGCTGAATAATGGGGTTTCGTATTTGTGCCTAGTCCTATAAATCGTGAGTCTTATATCTGAGCTACTGAAGCATATTGTTCCAGTTCAATAAGGTAAAGGACATCAAAGTACTCTTACATTATAGTAGCACATTTTATGTGTAAAGTGTGCTGTTATTCTGTGCAAGTGGATGTCGTAATATTTAGGTTGTTTTAGAAAATGACATGGGTGTGTTGTTTTTCTTTGAGCCCTTAAACGGTTTTCTATGATGTTCCAATGCCCCCCTATCGACGAAGAAAAAGGAAAGAAAAAAAAGGATACATCAGAGCTACCCATGCAAAAAATTATTTTTCTTGTTGTTCAAGGTTGAGGGTTTTAAGTCTCCAGCACAGGGTTTTTGACAATATTGAATCTATTAATGTACTTTTCGTTTTGATCCGTCATCATTTTAAGGGTGTTTCAGGCTCTTTTGAGAATTTCTGTAAATTTATTCTCAAAATAATATTTTGAGAATAAGATTAATTTAAATGACAATTGTATAATAACGAGATTCCCAGAGATCGCCAATGGGTGGGATCATGATCGTTAAATAACTGATATCCCGTGATGGCGTAGATGTAAAAAATTACTCCCATCAACGTCATCACATGAACCATGCTGGGAATTGATCGGACCAGCGTCGAAACGATCAGACGAAGTTCGGGAATCGTCGAGATCAATCGCACCACGCGTAGGAGACGTGCCAATCGTGCAATCATGGCAAACTCTCCCGTGGTGGGAATTAATGAGAACACAATCACTGAAAAATCAAAAACATTCCATCCATCTTTGAAATGTAGCAAATTTTTCGCAATTAAAGTCAATGCTGCTATCAGTATTGCCACTTTTTTGTCCCAAATATGGTTCTTTAGCTTTTCCCATTTTGTAGCTTACTGATAAACTTTTTATTTCAAATGGCTGAAAAATAAAAGGAAAAGGTAATTTCTCATCCCAGTGACCTTGGACTCCGACGCAAGTCTTCAATCGTCTTTAATTTCTAAGTTTTGGACTGAAGAGTTTCATTGTAGCTTGTGTTGACTCCGGACTCCGCTTTATGCTTATGTCCAGAGTGGCATTGGACTCCAACGCAAGTATATCTTTGAAAATATCAATAAATTCTTTGTAGTTTAAAACCAAAACATCATCTATATATCTTTTATTATTTGACAAAACATGTTTTAGATTATTCAGATTATTCTTATCTGTCATATATTTATGTTTGAGTTGACTTGAAACAAGTCAGCTATAAATGGGCAGGCATCCCTTCACATGGGAATTCCCACAAATCTATATATATAAAAATAAGTTTTCTGTGTGTGTGTGGGTCTGTCGGGTGACGTCATATTTGTGTGTTGACTGACGTCATGTTTTCTGTGTTGGTCTGCCGGTATTAAATTTTGCTGAAAGCAAATTAAAGTTTGCTGAAAATAAAACAATCGTTTTATTAACAATGAATTCCCCTCAAAAAGATTTGCTAGAAAAAATCATTTTCGAAAAACAAGAACAATATCGAGAAATTAACCGTTTATTAAAACAAAATCAATTAAAATTACGTAGTTTGGAACACATTCAAGGAGATGAAGCGGATTATGTTTTTATCACTGTTACTTACACGAAAGATTGTCGAATTGGATCCACTTACCTTGGCAAAACAGCTGGTCGGAAAGCATTAAATGTCGCTATTCTTTTTTGGTCAACCCAATAGTTAATTTATGTTTTGTTCGCGTAACTATTTGAGCTTCTAAATTGGGTGCTAAACCTGGCCCAATACTATAGGCAGGTGGGTGAGTCCTGTAAGGCTTTATACCGGACGCTTGTTTGCCTGTGATTCCAGGCAACTTAAAGGTCATGTGTCAATTCTAAAACCTGGTCAACCTGCCTGAGACTCTAGGCGGGTATGTCTCTCCAAAAGCTAACACATTCAATTACATCAAGTTTTGTCCAATTTGAGAGTTATAGCTACTCCTGCCGTTCTCCCGTTTTGTGCAATTTTAGGCCGCAGCACACGAAGTGCTTTCTCGAGGTGTCCACCTAACGCAATAACCGCGCGGGCGTGGCGTATGGCGGCAAAGTCGTGTAAACCAGCTGCTTCCCGAATTCGGTCATAGGCGCGAGTTTTTAGGTTGCGTGGTTGACCTAGGGCGACCCAGGTATTTGGTGTATGTGATGTATAAACGACACAAGCGTGCCGTTTGGCTAAACCTACAGCAACACTGGAATCGTGGACATGTATGGCATCGAATTGACTTAAGAAGTGATCGTCTATCGATCGCAGTGGAAAAAGAAAAACAGTTAGATCATCACTTGTGGTTCATAGTCTGGGGCCTTCTGTTTGGAATAATCTGCCGGCTGGCACCAGGGAGTCTGTCATTTATATGGGTTTAAAAATAATTTGAAAACATTTTATTCAACTAATTGATTTTGATAGGCGGGAGGTTTTGATGTTTTTTTCGCAGGGCTGAAACCGGTAAATAATATTTAATAGGACAATTTCGTTGTATTGTGTTCATGTGGATATGTTGTTGTTTTTTATTAATAAGATAGGCTAGGTGGATAATCATGAGTTTTTATGCTTTCTCGTGTACTTTCTGGACCAAGTCAGTGCTGATATTCGTTAACGACCTTGCCTGGTTCCCCTACGGTGTGGTCAGAAGTCACAGGATAATGCACTTGACATCTTTCATAGGCTTTTTAGAAGAGTCAACAGCAAACCAAGCAGCCTGTGTCAGAGCTGGTTTACTTGAGTTGCTGCTAGACTGGTTTGCTCGTGGAAAACAAGACAGACTTGCTCATGGTGAAAATAGCGCAACTTATGCAACTCACTGGTCATCATAGTATTACTGGGGAGGAAATGGCGACGATGTTCTTGGCCAATACAGCTACGAACGCTCCTCTTCCACCCCAACCTATTCAAAGCTTCTCTCTTTACACCCTCCCAGGAAGTTTCTATTTCCCTTAATCTTTCTTTATGACATCCTTCCGCCCAAACCGTAGACGAACCCTAGATGGCTGGCCGAAAACGAGAAAGTTCTGGGAAAAGTCCGGATTGACTACTCCCTCTCAGTTTATTAGCACGCCACTACAATATTTTACTATTATGCCGTCTAGCTGCATTTTCCAGATCTTCGGCAATTTCTTCCCTGGCCTCCACTTCACACCTACTTGCCCGCACCGCAGACATGCCGATTCCATCACCGGCTCGCTACGGGTCAATTCCGCAAGGCAGGGAGGGCAAAAATCCTGGTCTGCAACCGGATGATTGCAAAGTCGACAAGCCGGCGGAAGCACCAGTTCCAGCATCGCCAAACCAGCCTGTTTTCCGGCCTCGACGGCCTGTTTTCCAGCTCGACCGGCAAAATCCAATGTTTTTGTCAGGCTGCGGGACATGTCCGTTTTTCCGCTTCCCGATCGGCTCCGATCCGACGGCGCCGATGCCGCTTCGATATCTTTTTCAAATATTGCTGTGGCTCGCGGAGCACCCCGACGGCGGCGGCGAAGCGAGCATTCGCCTCGTCACGCGTCCGATGTCGGTGGTCGAGGGCCGCGTGGGCGAAGCGCGCAAGTTCATGGCCGAGCTCGAGGAGGATCCCGCCAGCACGATCGAGGACGACGGCCGCCGCATCGTCGCCGAGCGCCGCAGCGAGTACATCGAGTGGCACGAAGTGCGTGACACCGAGACTCGACTGCGCAGGCGATGGTACTTCCAGGCCGGAGTGGAGTGGCTGCTGGTCCGCGTCTACGACGCCGAGCCCGAGTCAAGGGGTGCCAATTGGGGCGATGAGGAGTGGTGGTTGTGTAAACATTTCCTCCTAGGTTTTGAAAAATACCGTTGGGACTTGTCTGTTAAACGGAAAGCACTCAAGAAAATAATTTGGGTTTTATCTAGCAGAAACCAGTTTCTCTTTCTGGATCGGTTATGATTTGCTTATTTTGCGTAAAAATACTATGATGGATACATATTTTTTTTTAAATATTTAATATATAGAGGTGGTTAGGGGCTAGGTTAGGTTGGGTTAGGTATTTAATATAATGTGTTCTGCGTTGCCTGCTTTTTGCAACTTCTGTGTAATTTTTGTCGGTCGGCTAATTAAAAATGGAGCTTTGTGTACTTGCCTACTTTCAGGGATTGGTGAAGATGGGTTAGTTCTTTTTCTGTTTAGATGATCGAGTCTAGCCCACTATAGGTGTCACATTTTAAAAAGAGGACAAACACAAAGTCTAATAGCAGAAAGAGCTGGTTTTATTTGCGACTGTATTATTTTGTAGCTCCTCCAGTCGTGGTGAGTGGGATAAGTAGAAAAACTACCTGGGATTAGTAGTAGCAATTTATCTTCAAAAACCACCAACAAGTAATAAATATACGTAATTTACGAATTAACTAACATAACAAACTTCTATATTCGTATGTTTTATTGCGTATATGAGGGAGTTCACCCCTCGTCGATACCTCACTCCTTACACTAAAGCAAAATTCTGTCCCAATTCCTTAAGAATGACCCTTGAATAACCAAGACCGTAGAATAAATAGTTGAAATTACTAAAAATACTTTAGCGTAAGAGCGAGGTATTACGAGGAGGTAAACCTCCCATATGCGCAATAATTTCCGCTCGTTTTAAGTTTTAGTGCTGCTCCTCACTTTCAGTTGTAGACCTTGAGTTGCTGGGTCCGAACGATATCCAGCCCCCTATACATAAGGAGGGGAGACATTGCGATCAGGGCGAATAGAACGCGCAGAAACATGACCTCAAGGGGCGGTACGCCCTGGAGCATTACATAACGGCCGATTGCAGCCAGACCCGAGAGCAAGGCGCACGAAATCAGCATCCATACGGCCCCTTTGACGGGGTCGTTCTTGCGTTCAGCCACTTCGCCCGTTGACGGGTGATCGGTCATGCAGGTTGATTCTTGATGCTGGTTCAGCGCATGGGCCCGATGCGCCGTTTAACGCGAGCAATTTGGTTTGTTCAGCAATCTCGACGATAGCCTCGGTTACCTTACTAATCTCTTTTGCCGCCGTTCCCAGTTCATCGACGCGATCGGAGGCTGTGTCGACGCTCTGAACCGCTTCATCGGTCACATTCCTGGCTTTTTCAGCATTTCGCGCAATTTCACCTACCGTGGTGGACATATCTTCAGTCGCCTTGGCAACCGAATTTAGATTTGACGTAGCCTCTTCCGCGCCCGATGCCACAGAGTTCATATTACTGCTCATTTGTTCGGTAGCGGCCGCTACTGCTTTCAGTTAAAAAAAAATTTTAATTTGATTTTCCAGAAAAATAAGTGTTAAACAGCAGTAAATAACAATTGTAAAGAAAAATAAGGAGCCAAAATTAGAATATTGAAAGCTAGAGTGATGGCAGTGGTCAAATACGGTATTTGAAGCGTGAATGCTCCGAAAAACGAAGGAAGATTTGCATGGTTTTTTTTCCAAAGAAATTACCTACGGATTGTTCTGGGTACCCATAAAATTTAAGGGATACTTGACTTTCTGGGAGGATGTAAAGAGGGAGACTTTGGATTTATTCTTTAATGGCTCCATGAGCTTCAATCTCCTCTGTTGCATCGTCCTGCGCAGTGCTGTGTGCGTCGCTTTTGCCGGACTTCCGCTCATCTTCTTCCTCCTCATCCTCGTCCTCGTCATCGTCGTCGTCGCCGAGCAGATCGAATGGATTGAACGCTTTCGTTTGCGGTGCTGCGATCATGACGCGCGCGTGAGGCACTGAGCTTACGAGGGGGAAGAGGACGACGACGAAAGCGACTGACCAAGAGCCATCCCAGCATCTCCTTCCTCTTCCACGTCCTGCCGAGGCACAATATCCCAAAACATTCAGATTTACCATCGCGGATTCTATCAGCAGGCGCCTCAATCCCATGATCCACACTATTTCGGATCATATGTAATAAAGGGTCGCCAATTTTTTCGATAATTTTTTTATCCAACTCGGTTTCTCCGCCTTCGACCAAAAAATTAACTTCCTTACCGCATGTAGAAGATATGTCGCGAACCATTCTTGGAAAGGCATCTAACACGGTTGCCAAAGGTAACATTCTCATTTTTAAAACTTTTTCACGCAACTGGTCCGTCAACAAAGTCTGAAAATTTAGAACATCTTTTGTCCAAACCAATGGTAGCTCACTGGAATATTTTTTTCAAAATTTTTCTTCAAATTTATGTTTTAGTATTGGGAAGAATAGAGTGAGGAGGAATAAGCGGATTTACTTTCAGCTTTTCGCTACTGATCTTGGTCTGGATTTGTACCTCAAGGAGAACGTGTTTCAAAAAATTTAGTGAATTTTCAAAAATTTGATTTACAGCTGAAAGAATGCTTCGAACAAATACTGAGATTATTTTTGTCATGGGGAGTTTTTGAAACTGTGCTGAAGTTGGAAAAATCACTGACTGTCATTTGTGGCTTTTGGGCCGGCTTCATCCTGGCGGCCTATCTCTGCTCGGTGATGGTGATGCGGGTCGGCGAGGTGAGCTTTACCGCGCCGTTTCGTTATACCGGGCTGATCTGGGCGCTGATCCTGGGCTTTCTGGTTTGGGGCGACTGGCCCGAGCCGCTGACGCTGCTGGGGGCCTTCATCGTGGTGGCCATGGGGGTCTTTACCCTATGGCGCGAGGCGCGGCGTTCCCGCAAAAATCTCGCGTACCCGGTCCGATGAGATTGCGAAGGTGGTTTCGAAATGCCGCTCCCCGGCGCCGTCGAGCCGTCTAGTTCTACCTCTGGAAACTCTTCTTTTAATGTTTTGGCAAAAGGAGCAGAAAAAAATACATCCTTCTCTATCTTTCCATCTTCATTTGAGACCCAAATAACTCGAAAAATCTGATCGCCATTTTCATAATGTAGATCATAACTAACTTCATCTCGAATAAACAGGCCAATGAGCAAACAAGCTGTTACACCCAAGGCAAAGCCTCCGATCTTTATAACCGAATACATTTTATACTTGAATAGATTCCTCCAGGCTATCTTAGAATTATATTGAAACATTTCTCTGCGATTGTTTTCCTCGGCCAGAATCAGCGTTGCTACTTTTGCTTCAAGCGCCCTGTCAGAAACGGTGCCAGGAGCCGATAACGAGCGCATGATTCCTTCAGCAGCTCCGGTTAGTTGTGCCTTGGCGTCTTGGGTCCGTTGATACAACGCGACTAGCGAATCCTTTTCTAGACCGGTCAAACTAGCATTCCAGTCTGCTAAATACGTATGGGCCGCTTCAAACGCATCAAGCGCCTCGCGCAGATGTTGGGCCTGGATTGCTATCGCATGTTTTTCGGTCGTTAAAGCCAGGGCATGTTTTGCGATTTAAGACACAAGTACCGAGAGTATAATACTTTATTAACAAAATTATGGAAACTAACCCGACTTAGCCTAAAAAGAACTTTCATTTTAACATCCATGGTCAGACACTATTTTCCATCAATACAAATCACAAACCAAATTAATTTCATACATGGTCATGAAAACCGGTTCTACTTAGATCAAGAATTTGAGCTTGAAAAAGCTTTTCTTTTTACTTTTCTTTTTTCTTATTGCAGGTAAAACGACCAAGACGGCAGCAGCAGCAGTTACACCTTTACAACAGTTCTTCAGCAGCATACATATTCAGTAAATTCTCTGTAATTCATTTTTTTCTCAAATTGATTTAACACTCCTTCAAAATAATGAAAAATCCATTGTACTCCTAAAGGCAGATCAATAAACCTTACCCTCAAATCTTCTAGGCCTTAGAAACTGGAAAGAACTAAAAAATAGAAGCTTGAAAACACTGCTCCTGTTTATAGTTCAGGATTAGATTGATTCTTAAAAGTTTGTTTTTGCCTAACTTTACTAGACCTGCTTTCCTAATTAGAAGAATCTTTTTATCTAGAATTTTACCTTGTTTTAAGTTACTTTTCTATTGAAATTTTGACAAAATATTATTCTACCTTAATTTTCAGTTATTTTCTCTGGCTTGATTAGTGAAAAAACATTTACTGTTATTCAACTAGAATTTTTAGCTATATCACTGGGTTTTTTCAAGATTTATAAAATGTATTAGCAGATCTTTGAAATCCCAGAAATTGGGATTAGGCAACATTGTGAAGCTAAAAATAATGTTGTTGCAATTCATTTAATTAGCTTAATTTGCAGGTTGGAGAAATTAGAAACTACATAGTTGATAATGTAGAATTTGCAAGTCTGAAGTGGATTTTGCAAAAGTGGATGAATTTTCCTCAATTGATCTGAAAAATTACTTATCAACTACTTGTGTGCTCGAAGTTGCAGCATTGGAACGGGCTTATAATTCTTCTCTGGTCTTATAAGAATCGTGACTACTTGTATGAATGCTTACTCATAATTTTTTTTTTTTTTTTTGCTCTTGTCTTAACTCAGCTTGACCTACTTTTAGTTCGTGTATAACCTCATGCTGTGTGGAAAAGGGTATAAGGCACTCGAGGAATTTATATTAGAATCTCCTGCCCCAGTAGATGTTGCGGCTAAACTTTAATGGCAATCGGATCCATTTCATAATGGTAGATTTGGAGGAATTGAAAGCTGGCGCAAGCACCAGAAAAATTTTCAGGTCGAACGATCAATAAGCGAGATTAGAACGGCTAGTCAAAAACTTCAAACCAAAAGAAATACTCCAGTAAGCGAGGAAGAGAAATGGTATGAACCAACTGAGTTCTCCAAAAATATTCTTCCCCTTATCAAGCGATACCCGGACACTCGATTTATCTTGTTCTTTCCCCCATACTCCATTTATCAATTCGCCATAGACGTTCAAACCAGACCGTATTTTGCCAGTCCGACCGTTTTCAAGGGAAGGATCGAAAGGGGGAGGATATGCAACGCGTCCATCGCTGCGTCCATGTCAGGGCCGGGATCGGTGGAAATCTCGAACCTGTTCCACCGTTTAAAGGTCGGCTTGGGAGTTTCGGATCGCTCCTCGGCAAGATGCATGATTGGCCTCTCCGTTCTGGTGATTGCCCGCGCCATGGCGACGCAAGGGGCGGACCAGAAAATCGAAATCGCGGTGAGATTCCGCACATGACGATCCAGCGGTTGTCGAAGACGGTTTTCGCGGCCATGCTGGTCGAGCCTCATCCCTGTCCTCTTCTCTCTCGCCCAGCGATCGACTACTTCAACTACGTCTACCCAGACTATCCAACAGAGGTGCCGTATGCTGTGCTATCATTTGCAAATAGCTCACTGACCCGCTGTCTTGTTTGTTGGATGCGACGTCCAGTTTCTGATGTCGGCGGTGTACAACTTTCCGACCATCATCTTTCTGCTGTTGGTGATCAAGGTTCCGTCTCAACCCCCTCCCCTCTCTCCCTCACACACACACACACACACATACACACCTCGCCTCTCATTGCATGTTGTAGTTTTCGTCGATGTCTTTGCGCGAAAATGGGATGGTTCCATTCACTTTCTTTAGCCCGCTCGACCTGGATGATTTTGCCTCTCCAGTCGCGGTTGGTGGCGAGGGTGCTGGAGCAATCATGATCACCAGCATAGCCAACAATAAAACTCCGAGAACGACGTAGTGCGAAATCATACGACTCTGGTATCGCGTGCAAAGCCGCTGAAGTTCTTGTCGTTCCTTCTTGGTCAGTCGGAGTTGTGAGTTCTTATCCGTCTTGGGTTGAGGTGACGATGCAAACCCAAAAGGACTAGAAAGATAGATCAAGCGATTCTGCGAGCACAATGTGGAAGCGACTAGCCAATGCAGCTTGAAGCAGTGCTTGGATACCTGGTCGTATCAAACTTGGGCCGGACATCGACCGGTCGCAGTAGCTGTCCGCTACTTTCCAATTTTCGCGCTCTGCACGCTCCCTGCAAAGCCGCAACTGGTCTTCTATTGAGGCATCGCGCTGATTGTCCGACGAGTAACGGGCGTAAAAAGCAACTGAGAGCATAATATGGACCTTTCAACTAGCCCTCAGATTCTGACCTCTTCTCATCTTCAGAACAAGCCTGGGTGAAGCTCCAAGAGTCCCCAGGTAAGCGTCGCTTATTTATGTTTTTGGTATTATTTTTAAATCATGGTTCTTGTTTTTTTTACTTTTGCTTATTCCAAGGTCTAAAAGAGCCAGTTAATTATATCGGTCTATGCACTTCTTCATCAAGTAATTGGTACAGGGGCTATATGATAATGTTAAATCTCACGTGTTAGAGCTCTCTATGGAAAGTGTATTTAATTGACATTGAAAAAATTAGGCCACTTCCTCGGTACTCTTAATATTCTGGGTTAGAAAAAAAAAAATTCCAAGTGTATCAGCGCCACAACGCCTTCTTATCCATTGTGCGGATACTTCACCTCGCCAGCACATTCTAGGTGGGCGGTCTAGAGAGCAAACCGCTATATTTCTTAGAACATCCCGTGCGTGACTGCCAGTGGAGCGACGTTGCTGGGAATTAGTGCTTGTGTAGTTCTACTACTAACAAATTTGAATTGCGTGTGCTAAACTAAGGAACTACAACTTCACCATCTGAGTACAATCCACGTGACATTCCAGTAAGATTATCTTGAGCAACAATGCATTTCTTATACACTTTTACCCGAGCCAGTCCCTTATTTGCAATGACCTAGGTATAAAGCAAGTAGTTCGAGAAGTAATTTAAACCAGACTTAAGATTAATAATAACATTTCGTTAAATAGGAACATGGAAGAATATTCACTAAGTGCTCTATAAACAAATTTAATTAAAAATGACCTTTTCGAAATATTATAAAAAACCAATAGATATTAACACAGAAACTGTCACAAATAGATTTGTGAGATCAGCCACCAAAAAAGCAAGACTGGTATAGAAAATGTGTTTTTAAAAAATTCTCTTTCATTTCAACGAATTGCCTCGTTTCATCAAGGAGTCTTCAGTCTTTCTGGTATTCTACCGCTGCCAGCACATCTTCCCACTCGGGTTGCAGGAACTTGTTAAGAGAGTGGAGTCCTGACTGGTATGCGTGATATAGGGGGTTCTAGGGCCGACCTCTTCTCCATAGGCTGACACTGGAATATTGTCTTGGGAGTTGTTAGGTCCCCATTTTTAAGACATTGCTTAGATACTGCCATTGACGTTGGCGGATGGTATTTTTAGTAGAAGCTTGGTCAATCATAAAAAATCACACTTGAAAACCGAACATTTCCCAACTCCTTAATTTGGTGTATGTCCAAAATATTTGTTAAATATCCTTATTTCTGACTTTCACCGGAGAATGTCGACATTCACCTTGCACTAATGGTAAATGTTGAACATTTCTGGGATTTATATTTTCTTCTCCGTGATTCAGTCGCGATAAAGTTTTCGCCCCTCTTCCTGGGAGGAATGACTAAGAATGTAAAATACACAGTACATTTTTATTGAAAAAAGAAAGTAATAGCAATAAAAAATTTCACATAGGGCAAATTTCGGATATGCCTTGATTACTGAATTCTTTGCCAATATCTGATTTCAGTAGTCATTTTGTTCAACGCAATTGAAAGTCTTTGAGGATGACACCCCCCCTCCCAAAGCTCTCAGGGCAAGGGTTGTAAGTTATGCCATGGGGTATATAGAAAGGGTGACTGTAAAAACATTGGAATGGGTTCATTAGACTGGTAATCAACAGTTCTAGCGCCCTTTTTGAGATTCAACATTTTGAGATAACCATTTTGTTCAACGTGATGTTCAACAAATGTTCAAAGTGATCATAGGGCAGATACTTCCCACCCACACACCTAGTTTATTCCTAAATCTGATAGAAATTCTAAGGCCCGCGAGTCCGCCGGAAAGCTCCGCCTTGGCCACGTCCTCGGGGTGGCGGAAGAATTCGCGCAGGGCGTATTGCACGCCGCGCCCAGTCGCCTCGACCCGGCCGGCGATGCCGCCGGCGTTGAGCGGCTTGCCTGTGACGCAGGCGCGCGAGTTGATATCGGTGGTGTTCATCCGCGCGTATTGGTCGGCGATCCAGGCCATCTCGCGCTCGCCGGTGCCCATGTCCGGCGCAGGCACGTTCTGGCTGGGGTGGATCAGGTCACGCTTGCAGAGCTCATAGGCGAAGCGGCGGGTAATCAGAGCGCAGCTTCCTTCCTACGCCGTACCTGTTTTCCTTCGGTTTATTGATGATTTTGAAAAAACGGCAACGCATAAAATTCAAAAATCCAGACTTAAGAAAGACAGTATCTGGCGGGAGAATGAGGAGTCGCCCATTTATGTGCTTTTACCTAAAACAGCATCTTACCAACGGCTTACAACAGACATAATCGAAAAAATTAAGCGAGGACAGATACCATTTTAAATCAGATTTGATTTTAAACCTTAATACATAATCATTATGCAAAATAATTTGAAAATTGAGAAAAATAGCAACTTATCAAACAAAATTGGATTAATCACTTCGTCGCATGTCGTTAGATGGTTCCTCATCTTCTACTACCAGGGTCCGGCGTATTCTGCCCTGCTCAAAATCCATCCTCCCCCCCCACCATACAATTCGCCCTAGAAAATTCTCCCCAAGTGTAAAATTGAGAAGCCATAGGAAATATAAGACAAATAGAAAGAACGAAGAAAAGCATATGATTGTACATCAGCTATTATGATGGAGGAGTGGTAGGTCATTGTGCAGGCGGGAGGGTTGTGTCAGATGCCTGAAAACCGTGTGGATTGCAATCCGGTGGTCAACTGTACGGCTAGCTGATCAACGGCAAATTCAACTTGTTGAGCACTAAAGATCAGATCGGCGTTAGCAAGCTGCTGACGTACTTCTCCCGGGATGTCCATCTGCGCCAAGTAGCTGTCGCGTAGTGCTTCTTGCACGCTCATCACCTAGGGCGCCTAGGAGGCTGTTTGCTCATCGGGTTCCGCTTGCACGTGCAGCGTTTGCGTTGGAAAGGCAATTTCAGCACCGTGTTTTGCGATGATGGCTGCAATATCTAAAAGTACTTTTTGCTTAATTGCTGACAACCCCCATCAAGACTAGAACATAATTTGCACTGTACTGAAAACAAAATATATCTAAAATATTTTCACTTTAATTTTACTTGTTGAAAATGTTTTCGCTAGATATATCAGGGGGCAAGTCTTTCCCTTTGCATTCAAATTACCGCACGAGTGTCTGGTTCCCTTTTCTGGAGTAACAAGAGATTGGAGAGCAAGCAGGCCTTCTCTCAAGTTCATTCATTTTCCAAACGCATCCAGTCGAAATTTTGAGACAGCCACTTTGTTCAGCATAGTAGAACGGTCCAGCAACTATGTCCATCTCCAGTCCCTTGAGGGTAAAGCCGAGCACCTGCGAGCTGCCGATGGCGCCGTGGTCGGTCAGGCCTTCGCAGAGCACCACGTCATCCGGGCCGGCCAGCGTCGCCAGGGCGAGGAAGATGCCGTGGGCCGCGCCGCTGGTCAGCAACACGTCCTCGATCCCCACATCCATGCCCAGACGTGCCAGCCAGCGTACCGCCGCCTCGCGCTGGTGCTGCATGCCGGCAATCGGGCGGAAGGCGTGAATCCAGGGCTGGTCAGGTTCATGCGCCAACTCCAGGCAGGTCTGCCTAGCAACGATAGGCCTTGCCGAGCCGGACCAGGTCCTCTGCGACCTCGCGGTGGCGATCGGCACGGGCGTATTGAGAAATCGGATCGCCGTCCCAGGTCAGTCCCAACCAACTCAGGCCGTCGAGAATGGCTTCCACGGCCTCCGGCGAGTTGCGACTCCGATCCGTATCCTCGATGCGCAGCAACATCTTGCCGCCGCGGTTCTTGGCGTAGAGCCAGTTGAATAGCGCCGTCCGGGCTCCGCCGATGTGAAGAAAACCGGTCGGTGAGGGGGCAAAACGGGTGACTGTGTCTCCCCAGTACACCGTTGGCGTCAGTGGCGCCTTCAACCTGTACTTTTATTCCGCTGTCCAGGTCGTCCACGGTACCGTTGCGGAAAGTGGTGGCTGGATTGGCGGCCACGGGAGTGGTCTGTACAGTGAACTCAGTACTGTCGGTGAAATTTTCGATAAAGCCTTCGACCTGAGTGTCTGCCGAGCTACCGATGCGCAGGCGCGGCAGCCGTTCCAGTTCGGCGGCCCTGAACTGATCGGGCGCAGTGAAATCTGCAGGCAAACCGCGGACTTCGACGACATCGCCCGCCTGGACGGTGCGATCGCCGCCGATACGGACCGAATCGGAGTAGACGATGCCGTTCAGCGAAATGATCGCGACCTCGGTTGTACCGCCGCCGATATCGAGCACCATGGAACCGCTCGCATCACTGACCGGCATGCCGGCACCAACCGCGGCCGACATCGGCTCTTCGATCAGATACACGTCGCGCGCGCCGGCGCCCTGCGCAGACTCCTTGATCGCACGGCGTTCAACCTGGGTGGAACCACACGGAACACAGACCAGCACCCGCGGGCTGGGTTTAAACAGCTGGTTGCCGTGCACCTTGCGAATTTTCCACTTTATCTATAACAATAAACAATATTGGCTCTAGTCAGCTGCACGGGTGTCTGGGTTCACTGTCTAGAGAGCTGGATTGTTCAGCCATGAGCCACAAGAAGCAATTTAGTCTTTGGAAAATCCTTTTCAATGAACGAAATTATAAGTTGCTTTCCTTCAATAAAATTGAACTAAGTCTTAAAAGAAAAGAATAACATCTTAATTTCATCGCTATAGGATGGGGAAATTTCAATGGGGAAATTTAAAAAACTTCTTCTAAAAATGAACATAGCGATATTTATAATTTGAATTTGTGTTTCAAAAGCGCACCGTAACCGACCTCGGCAAAGGGTTCGCCCCGGCTGTCGGTGACGGCGGCAAAACGAAACTGATCGAACTTTCCGATACCCGTGAGAATTCTCAGCACATCGTGCCTGTTCGCTTCCGCAAGCGGATCGGCCAGAGAGGTGGCAAAGATTTTGGCCGTGGCCCGCAAGGTTGCCGTTTGCTGGTTGATTTCGCGGCTGAATGACAGATAGGACAACACGGCCGAGGTTGCCATCATGGACACGAATATCAGCAGAGCCAATGCAATGGAGAGCCGGTAGACATCGCTGGCTTTACCGCATGGTCCTCTACGCGCGAACCTTCACAGGTACAGTTTGTGTCCGGCCGTGTGCTGCTATGCCTTTCAGTCGAGAGATAGTGCGCCATAGGAACATCTGTTTTTCCACTTACAACTCAATTTTTGTGTCTTTCCATATTCGTCTCCCACTTAGGTCTTTACTCTGCTCGAATCAATCTACCATGAGTTTGATACGATTGCTCGGCGACGTGGTATCTTCAAGGTATGTCAAGAACATGCAGTGGCATTGTAAGAGAATGACTCTTTCAGTGGCATTGGATCAGATGGATGGTTAGCGAGATGGTTGTAATGCCAAGTAGCGAAACAAAGTTAGATGAGATTACCGTCGCTTGCCATCCAAGGGCGCCCAACAAACCGACGGTATAAAGTACGGCAGCACTCGCGGTTATCAATGGCAATACAACCCAGCGTGGTCGCTGGAAGAACAAGGCAAGAGCTACCACCATAAATCCTGCAACCGCCCCGCCAAACACGGACAAGTCACTTTTGACGTAGCTAATCATATCCGCGGCGATCATGGGGACGCCGCCAATGTATAGCTGGCCTTCACTGGTTTGAAACTTTGCACCTCTAATATATATATATATGCACCCAAATAGAGCTTTCAGCCTTTTCTAGATCTGCGTTAACCGGCTCTGACTATTCTCTATTGAAAAACTAAATTATGGTAAAATTACCATGCTCAGTAGTTTCCTTCCATTAGACTACTGTACTATCACTAACAAATTACCGCATTCAATTCTTTTCTATCCATTCTATCTCAACTTACGGTTAAAATTTACCGTGTTTGCTGGCATTAAACTATACTAGTATTACTAAAATCCCATCGCAGTACAAACCCTTAGCTATGCATGTCCGTAACGCAATCGAACTGGCACATCATCCTCACCACCAGGTCCCTTCGCCTTCTCGAGCTTTGTTCGTATATTATCAAACTGCTGAGCAAGATACTGATCCGTCCATTTGGCAGAGACGGAATCGACTTCAGGAATGTTTACGAGTACAAAGGGAAGTTCCTCATCAACAAATTTACGTGAAATAGCCCGATGAAGAGGGTTTGAATAGTTGAAGCGTAAGATTGTTTCTGCTATTGTTGTTGTCTCTCCATCGTCATAGTCCTCGTCCTGATTCCAACGGGACAAAATTCCTCAATATGACATAGTCGCTCAATCATGCGCATTGAGTATTCGGTATTGTCGTCGAGAAATTTGACGCCCATCTCGTAATGACCATCCATATCATGACACCACATGACCACGGCTTCGATATCGAACTCAACCCCATTGACCGGAATTTTGAGGTGTAGACTACTGCCCGGGGTGGCGCAGACGCTGGATACAAAACACAGACCGCTTTTACTGAGATCCCGCATGTAGGGGTTACCTCCGACCTGGCTATCCGAAATACTGCACTCGATCGGCATGTCCGCAGGGTGGCGAATGGCTTTATCTCATCCGCCAGGAGCTGGGTAATGCAGACAACAGCGCGGCAATTCGGATGTGAGGCAACTCTATTCAAAAGCCATCTTGTGTGTGCGGTGCGGGGTAAACCATGTGCTTCGAACGCAAACGGTTTACCGAAAGCTGACGTTAACCATAGTGCATGCAGATGCCTACCGTAGAACATCTCGTAAGACTCTCGCCTCGCCGCCAACCTCGTGTTGAGTGCAAATCGATATCCTCCCCCAGGCCAGTTTGAAGCACCAAATCCGCGATAGTCAAAGTTAATGGAACATTGGTTAACTCACAGATCATAGGTCGGCGTCGTAAAGGCGGTGATAATGCGCTGCATGGCTTCTGGCTCAATGTGAAGCATATAGACTGTGGCTAAACAGTCTACCCATGCACGATGGCCGGAGAAAAAGTAACCCTTTTTAAACAGCAGATAGCCCAGCGCATTTGATTCACAGCCCAACGCGCGCCAATCTACATCCTTAATTGAGCAAGCCCACGGGATAGTCAGTGCCGGAAAACCTAATTTTGCCACATGGCTATCGACGAAAGACCGGTCAAATTTCGCGTTGTGGGCGATACATCGAGGTGAGCTCGAGGTCGTCGAAGCCGCAAATTCCGATATCCTCGGGAAAGCGAATGCCCCTGCGGGCGCATTCCATCACGCCGCCGATCGACAGGACGTCGCTGGCGAAAAAGATGGCTTCGAGTTCGGGATGCTGCTCGGCCAGTTCGCCCATCGCCCTGGCGCCCTCCCGAAAGGCGAATTTGGCATCCCGGATCCAGCCCGGGTGAACCTCGAGACCGGCGGCCTCCATGGCCGCGAAATAACCCTGCCGGCGGCGCTTCGTGCGGTCATTGGCGGCGAGCGGCGCCGTGTTCTGACAATATTTTCGATGGAGCAAGCTTGGTATCCTGATCATTCAACATTGAGTCGATCTATGGATGAATTGTTCGATGCGGGAACAAGTACAAAGCGTTCATGACAGGAACGGCATTGCCTGCAATTGGCGGTGCAGGTTGGTCGTCGGTTTTTTGCTCGCATTATGCATCCTGCCGGTGAAAAATTTACCGGCCATTTCCGGAACTTTGATGGAGGAGATACGTGCTGCAGGGAAAAACAGTCCGGAGTTGAAAAAACAGGAATCTCATATCAGGAGCAAGGAGAACGAAGCGTCAGGTTTTCCATCGATTTAAGCCAGCTGCTGACGCCATCGGAGGATTGCTTGACGATAGCGTCCTTGCGCGCCTTGACTCTGACCATATCGGTCTTGATTTCACCACCGATCGTGACTCCAAATTCAGCTCCGCGCTGAGCGACGTGCGCCGCCCGTGCACTCGCAACCAGTGCCTTTGTCGGAATGCAGCCGACATTGACACATGTGCCGCCAAACAGCTTGCGTTCAACGATAGCCACTTTCATACCCTCGCGCGTCATACGTTGCGCAAGCGACGGACCTGACTGA